>OX122891.2:60087626-61337626 GCA_944738655.2 Andrena hattorfiana | reverse complement strand
TGTAGTAGTTCCAAAAAATGTAGTGTTTGGATACCTATACCTAATCATAATTTTTTTTTAATCATGGGGCCCTGCGGGGTCCTGTGCAGGGGCCTAAGCGGCAACTGCTCATCAGCAGCCCTGTTAAATCCGCCACTGCTCGGTGCATTATTATATTTCATGTTTCACGAAGAAATTATGTCTGGAGCTTTTTATTCCAAAGCTTTTGCATAACCGTCGAAGAGATATTGCCCATGCCAAGTGTGTGATCTCATCCTACATGTTTTTAGTAACATAAACTCCGTCGTAATTTGCATTGTTGTACCGGCAGGTAGCAGTGAAACCGCAACGACCTACCTCACTAATTTATTATATAATTACGCCACTATATTTATTATGTAGCCACGCAAATCAGTCCCTCGTTTATTGTACAGTGCGACCCGATGCGACATTCCGACTGAGCACATGGACTCGACGGAGAAGGTGCTCCTTCCTTAGGCGATTCCCAACCTCGTGCCATTGGCAATCCGCCCCTCTCTTGCTCTCTGTGGTTGGAAGTTGCCCGAGAAGGGACACCTCCGTCTTATCCATGTGCCTCTTTCGGAACAATTCATCGAGACGCGATATACAAGGTACAGAACTTGGAACATACTATCGTGATAGTTAATATCTCTAAGTTTGATGATTAATTACGCTATGACGCTTCATTAGTTGTTAGTACTAACATTGCCGTGTGTTTTTTTTTTCTATGGGATATAACTGATCGTCGATAACGATTAACGCTAGAAGGATCCATCGATTCTTTTCCTATAAGATACTTGAATCAACAGATTTCTCGAAGTATAATTTGTTCATTAGTAACTTGAAAGAAAGCCTCGATGAGTGTCGCAATAGCGTGAACCAAGTAACAAGGACCAAAACTTAAATTTATTTAAAAAGACACTGTTTTGTCACTAATCTTCGAATTATGGCCACGATTTAAGAATTGAATCCTTGATTACTTCCGTTAAAAACGACGTATCAGTAAAATACCCGTGTACACGTTGCGCGGTGACGTCGTCTTCCAGATCCTGCGGGAATCATTACAAAGGGAATAAGCATTTACTATACCAGCTGTCAATTAATCGCGGAACTTCCATGTCCTTCGATCGGTAAAACAGTGTCTGTGTTCGTAGCTTGCATGTTTGAATGAATTGTAAGTTCTGCTCTGAGAATAATACCAGAGGGAACGCAGAATAGTTGGGGAAAAAAAGAAGAAGGGGATGCAAGAAAATCATCAGAAGGCTGAAAATATTTTTAGATTAAATAATTCGAAGGTCCTGGAAAACAGTTTGAACGAGCATCGTCACCGTGCACGTCTGCCCGGGCGATCCTACATATCTGGTGTGTGGTGGTGACTAACATGTCTGTGTGTTTGTTTGTGTGCCAGCAGGTGGCCTGTGACGTTGTGACCGTGTTCTCGATCGGAGTCGCCGTGCCATGTCAGTCTCAGTCAAATCGGTCAATCGTTCGACCGACCGGTCGGTCGATCAGTCACGACACCTTGGTCAGCCTCTCGATCAGTCATTCTTGTGTCTGTCGGTGCCTGTACACATCTGCCCGCTGTCTTGCTCCTCTCAGATATCTATATATCCCCTTCTCCATACACGATCATCCGACCAAGAGACTCCTCGAACCGAATCCATCCACCTAAGAGCTACCTCTACTTTTTATTTCGCGTTCCCACGGTTGCCTGCACTGCTTGGTATCTGCCGTTTCACCGGAATAGATGGCACTGATTAACGATCGTGGTGCGTTAAGTCGCTCTCCCAAAATCGTCGCCCATGTGTAATAAAAACGATGTAAGAGAAGAGTCCCCCAACGATGACCGTCGGCCAGCTTTACTGGACCAACGCGGTGCGAAATTATCCGGAAACAAGGACTCGTCGTGGGAATAAAATTGGCCGCTCGATCTCTCCATGGTACGGAGAGACCAGGGACCGACTGATCCATCGTTCGGAGTCGGATGTATAAAAACCGGGGGAAAAAAAAAACAAAAACAAAAATAGCAAAGCAGAAGTGTCGGGGATCGCCGACCGAGCACTATGTTTTCATGTTCCTCGGGCTGAACTGTGACACTACCTTATCTCTCTGTTTCTCTGTATGTGTGTGTATATATTGCGTAAAGTACGCGACGTAACCCATATATATCTATCTGCGCGCGTGTGTGTGGATGTGTACGAAAAGTGTTCGTATGCGCGCGCGCACGCGCCAGCCAGCCAGCCGCGCGATCTAAAGCTGATGAGAAGAGCAGGAAGCTTTCTTATTACCTGCAGTGTGTGGTCAGCGTCGGAGCTGAGAAATCCAACGGAGCGAACAGGTACGAATCAATTTTAGATCGCAAAACAAATCACTTCGTGGACCTTTAGTGTAAGGAATATTCGCGAACAATCACTATCTAGATAGCTGTTTAAAAAAAAAAGGGGGGGAGACAGAAAGTATACTTGGTGTACGATATGGAATCAGTATACTTTGTATCATACGAGAAATCGCATATGCGTTGATAATTTACCGACCAGGCTGCGATTTTATCGGCTCATTTTCGGGTATCGCTGTGAACGTCGCGAACCGCCTGTTCATATGTAGATAATAACGCGCACTGACGTGCCGACTGATAACCGAATAAAAATAGGGAAGAAATAATATTTAGAGGAGGACGGGAAGAAATGAAGAACCGGTCAGACCGATCTATCGTTGTAAATTAAACAGTTGTAAAGATTACCAAAAAAAAGAACCAAAAAAAAGAAAAAAGACAACTTAAACGAAGAGACAAAGGATGAGTAGGGGGGAACGATACACATAAGTAGCATTTTTTAATGACTTTGTGATAACACATTGTACCGTACATAGGATTGGACTAGGGTCGCTTTTTAAAGTGTGTATGATACGAGCGCGGCATAAGAAACTTACTAATCGAAAGTTATGAGCTATAAAAATTTTCATCAGTGGACACTTCACTACCGCACGCGATCGTCCTCTCTTTCCTTTTCTTTTTTCTTTTTCTTTTCTCCGTTGCTTGTACCAAGCAGGTACTTAATTTCTTCATTTGTACTTTATGATCTCTGTGGCGTTGAAACCGAGGCGAATGTGTATATCCATCCAGAAATGGTACCCTGTACTTTTTAACGCACGATGAAAAGCAAAAAATTGAAAAAGGTCAGTGGAAACATTTTAGTTGGTGGAGCAGCGGCTAAGAATTAATCTTGAGTCAGTAACAATTCTTGGTACACTATCCGACCGATATAACTATTTTACAAAGTACATGAGAATATATTGACGATACTTTACTAACTTTGTTTTGTCTATGTAGTATTAAGTTTTTAAAAATCAAATAGGTCTTGACCAGGATTGTCTGTCATCGTTGTAAAAAAGTTTTAACTGATCCTCTAATTTAGAATTAAGGGCTCTTACAGTCATCGTTACTGACGCAAGATTAACTCATTATTTTGTCACTTTAGATACTTAATTTAATTATAAACTTAAATCGAAAAGATATATGATTCCTATGTAGAAAAAGAGAAGAAATGGAAGAGTCCATAAATGGTAGCTGATAATTCGAGAGTAAAGTTAATCCAACCTCCATGTTCCTTACATCTTTATAGTATTGCCAGTCTGTTGAACATTTACCCAATTCCGTATAATTTGTCCGTGTCTCAAACAATAGCAATCAAAATTGATCCATCAAAAATCGGATGATCGATCAAACCAATCACCCTTCAAACGATATTCGGAAGCATAAGAAGAAGAAAAACAATGCAAAAACTTCGGTTTTGATTAGAAAGAGAGGTATTGAGCTCGGAATATTGCAGTGTTGAGAATCAATTCACTTCAAGCAAATCAAATGATTACTTATTTTACATTAAACAGTTACAAATTGTGCTCGAGTGTATTAACAAGAAAAATTTATTTTCAGAATGTAATCAAATCTTTTTTTTTATATTAAATTGCTCATTATCGTTTGTGCAAAGAATAAGTATAGTTGTCTTCAAAAATGAAAATGGGTGACACATACGAATGTTCATGACTGGATTCTTTTCTAATTGTTTTCATGATCCTGCAGACATCTCTCCCATTCCACCTTCCCGTTTCTGTATCAAGGGTTCATTCAAATTTAGATTTATAGCTATCATTTGCTATATGTACACCTTTTTGTTTAACTTTTGCTAAACTCACAAATTCATGTATTTGCTGGAATGATATGAAATCTTTTCGATGACAATAACATGCAGTTTACACGACAAGTCAAGCCAAATGAATGGGGCGACAGACACCAACCTTTTGTTTTTTGTGCAATTGTTAGGGAAGTAACGAGATATACAAGATGAATTACTAGAAATCAATTTATTATACATAAACAAAAAATAGAAAAAATATTCTAGAGGAAGTTTAATTGGTTCCATAGGACAAACAAAATGTGAAAACGATTATTTTCAAAAACAGCTACTTAGCAAGTTTTTAACAGCTATTTAAAAATAACTGTCTTCTACACAGAATTATGCATAATGTTTGGTAGAAATTATCTTTTAATCAATAATTAGATGATTTCACCCTGAGAAATTTTACAGAGTCCCCTTGAACTTCTTTACAGTTCATACGTTTACAGTTCATTACGGTACATAATTGAGTGTGTATATGCTCTTGATGGACTGCCTTGTATATTAATTAGATCTGGTTTGTGTCTCGCTCCATACAAACTACCAAAGACATCTCTTTTTAATTAATCGAAGTACTTATGCACTATTAACACTAATTCTCACACTCACACGCGCGCGCGGGCACATCAGCACGCGCGCGCGCGCACACACACACATACACACATACACACGACACGTTCAACTGATAACTACATTCTTAATACAAATGGAGCCTAGTCAGATGTAACGTTACGATGAATGTATCACCATTTTATGTTTGTGTCACTTCCTTACCATATTCTTTTTTTGGGAACGTGCGTTTACATCGCTGTTTAGTGCTGCTATGTTTACTATTACTACCACTATCATTATTATTATTATTACTACTATTATTATTATCCCACTTTACCGATGATTATTGTTACCCATATTACAGTTCTTACAATTTATATTGCTATATTCACTGTTGATAGATTATTAATATTATATTGCGACGTAATTATTATTATCGCTAGTATTTTTGGTGGTATCGTTATTGTGAAACTTTATTATTATTACTTTTATATCTATTATTATTATTATTATTATGATTATTATTATTATTATTATTCTTATTATTATTATTCGCACTTTGTAGAAATGGTAATTATGAATATCCGTATTGTTTTTTTTTGTTGATTTTTTGTGAAAATTGTGCAATGCTGGACAATTATTGTTGCGCCATGCGATTGATTTTAATCGCAACGCAAGTGCATGGAGTCAAGCGAATGGGTATGGATCACTCGCTTCAATGTACTTAAACGACTTGTGTACTATAGAAATCGTATTTACATTACAACTGACGGTGAGACGGATGTATTTTAAAGAATAGAAAAATGTTTACTGTCATTGTCGCATACAATTTTAAAAGAAAAGTATCCCTATTTGGGAAAAATGTATATTCCCATCTGAATTGCATGAAATCAGGGATTTCCCGAAATGGCCCGGGGCTACCAATACGATAGGTAAATTCTAATATTGTAGTTACTTTATACATATATATTTGTGTGTATTTTTTTGTCACAGCTGTACTTATCATTTAAGCAAATGGGATTTACATGATGTTCCATGTATATACTATTGCAATTTGATTATATTGAAACAGAAGAAATAGAGTGATCCTGCTCATTGCTACAATTATTACTATCGATACCATCATAATTTATCATTACCACTAGATTATATATACATATTTTTTTTTGTTTAAAATGCTAGAGATGTATATTAAGTCCGTATATCATCGGATATACATATATGTCGGTCAGCAATGTTAACAGATTACGATACTTTTATTTCGCTGTTTTTTTTTTCTCTCGTAGAACTTGTTTCTTTGTTTTTCTCTTTTGTTTCTTATTTTTAATTATTGTAGTATTTGTACTCCATCGCGTTCGTTTTCCTTGGTGCTCTTGAACGTACGACGTTTTGAAACGCAACACGCTGTAGCGTGTGTTACGAATGGATTTAAGGACGATCGCTCGATGACTCGGTTCAAGGATCATTTAATGTTGAAAAAACGTTAAATTGACAGTGTAATTGCAAATGAAAGAACTGACAGCGAAAGCTACTATTATTAAGTGGACATACATATTCCTAGGCTGGACATAAAAGCAGATAAAACGATGGAGAATTTAGTGGAGAAAAATGACACTTTTCGAGTAGCTTTTTGCTTCCATTGAAAACTTGCGAGTCTGAAAACAGTGCCAGACATTGCATGGAACATGTTGAATTTGCATTTATAGAGTTCAGAAATGTCTGCAGGGAATCTTCTCCCTCGGAAGGAATACATATGTAGTTAAAACGTAGATTTTTTTAAATGTCCATAGGAAAAAAGGATTCTTTTATTTCCAAAATCACGTCATTGAAAGATCGTCCTTGGAGGGAAAGTTCGATCACGATAGTTTTATTTCGTGTCAAGGGTCGACACAAACGATCAACGGAACCACGACGAAAACGATCGTAAATAAAGTCAAAGAGGAACCAAATTTCACCACCAAAAAGTAAGAGCCGCAAAGTAGTACCTCCCTCACCCCCTTGCGCACTATACAAAATGTTGTTTACACGCGCGTGTATCATGTGTGCGCGTGTGTGCGCGTCTAATATAATATAAATATCTATATATGTATATGTACACACGTATATCACGTCTGGGCATTACGTGTGTTTTGTGTATGTGCGTATGTGCGTATACAGATACATGTACAAAATAATCGATGTATATTTTACGTGCGCTATATCATTCTTAAACGCGTCTTGTCCTATTGTTGTGTTTGAATGCCCGTGTAAAAAGGATTCTACATTTTCGTTTGCGTCTTTTTTTCCTTTTTTCTTTATTATTTTTTAAATTTCTTCTTTTTTTTGCTGTATCGTTCAGTGCAATTTCTAACGGCGGAAACGAGATGAAAATCCTAGAGCTCTGATATCTCTTCGTTTTCTTTTCGGTCGTACACCGCAATCAAAATGTGGCGTATGGTAAAGTAACAATACATTGTATTTATTTTGTTGGTTTAATTTATTCTTTGCTTTGATCGTCGTCCGTCATCCTTCTGTCCTCCAATCCCTTTCGTTTTTAACGTTAATTCGTTAGAAAAGTCAACGTGGAATATTCTGTGCTAGATGTCAAGGACAAGTTTGTAGTATTCTTTCTTCGTGTTCTAGTGGGAAAGAATTGGGCACTATTTCCTTCTTTGCGACGAATAACTAATGATGTAAAAAAATAACGAACAAGTTTTTATTCGCTATTACCGATTAAGCTCTTAATCGAATGAGAATTTATTCCAATGGCATAGGAAGGATAATTTTGATTCGAGTAATTCTTTATTCGTTATTTGCATTATATGTTTTCTGCATTTTCTATTATTAGCGCAATATTAAGCATTTATTACGTGGGAAAATAATTATTGTCGCTTAGTAGACAGTGAGAAGTATCAACGGTTATACACATATCAGTATTCGAATAATTTTGGAATAGTTGTTCGATTAAATAACGATGAATAATTCGATTAATGTGATTGAATAATCTATTATGAATAACGAATAATTATTATCTGGATGCAATATTATACTAAAGGGAATTCGTTTAGATAATTATCTTATATTTATTTTTAGATAATTATATTCGTTAACAATTATATTAAACATATTCGAATAATGCCCAATTCTGGTCCCACTAAACGAGGGTGTAAAAGGTTGAAAAGGAAGCATGTATCGTAACCGAATCGTTTTCTCTCGAAAAAATCTGCATCTTTTGATCAAGAGCAATTTCTCGAAGCGACTCGACGTTAGCTAATTAGCTGAAAAATTAAACATAAGCCTTTTGTAACGAAACGGTACGTTTGCGATAAATGGCTGCTCGTAAACTTTTTCTCCCATCGTCAAGTAGAATACGTAGAAATGAAAGAAGATTGGCTTTAAATTTTAAACTAAATCTTTGTTAACTTTCCATCTATTTACGTCCCGTATTTTGTCAGCATTTTCGTTCAGGCGAACACGTGCGTTTGAATAGGAAATAATCATCATTTTAATAACAATCTTCTGCGTACAATAATTGAAAGTTATTAGAAGATTTGTTATGTTACAATCAGTAATCTCGACGAATACTTTTCGAAAATTATATTCGGGCGGACATTCGCGTTTGCTAACAATAGTACGTAGGTACTTACATCGAACAGAATGTTTTCTAACTTGAACACTTCAGCTGAACATTTCTCGGGCAAGCTGTACATTGATCGACATCATGTATTCCTTCCCCTACCATACAAATTCTCGAAGTGCAAGTACTCGATCGTATAAGTGCGTGAGAATACTGCAGCCTGTAATAAAAACCGATTAGACAAGCATTCATCGATTGACGGCGTGTTAAATCCATCACGAAATGAGGAAATAGGATTTTTTGCGTGAATCCTCCCAGCATGACATCAGAGTCATCGTTGTGATGCAAACTTTCTATTAATTCTGAAACGATTTAGTACTTTCGTGTTCCGTTCAGCTTTCGATCACCCTTGCGCCAAAACGGACAACTTCGATGATTTGTTTAAAGGCTATGGTAGAGTAAGAAAGAATAGGAGTGCCACTAGTAGTAAACTATTTATTATAAAGTCCAACAAATGACGAGTTTCTGCTTTTGCCAGCAATTTTCTTACTCGCTGAACTTTTTTGTAGACTATTGGTAAAACCAATCTTCGGGACATAGGTAATAGTTATTACAGAAATTATAAATTACCAGAAACATTGATTTGTTCAGTAATTCACGCAACATAAGCACGCATGTATAAGACATATAACACGATCTTTCAATGGTCAGGCATCACCCTTATTGTTTTCTATATTCGAGTATGTATGTGTATTTAAATATTTGTCATGCTGGAGGGGTTAGTAGAACATCATACCTGAAGACAAGCGAGCTAATGTTAAACGAAGATATCGGTTTTCTAACCAGGAACCTACGATTTTTATATATTGTATAGATTTTGTACATAGAGGAGCATAAGTCGACTATTCGAGAACTTTGATAATTATCTCATGTGGATGTTCATTCTGTGTTCGGCCTAATTCGTCCTTTGCCAAGATGGGATATCCGCCCCTTCAAGCCTCATAGTTGGCAAAACTAGGAAAGAGTGGATGAGATCGCTTTCGATAGTGTATATTAGAAAATATCATCGAAGACGCGAAAAGGCAGAGAATAAAAAGAGTTAGTCGAATGTACAAAGAACAGGAGCGAGCAAGTAGCGCAGGGATAGCGATATTTTCCTGCGAAGAAGGGCAAAGGGACGAAACTTTCGAGTGAAGATTCGGAAATTCGTTTCGTCATATCGTTCTCGTTAAACTACCAAGGCCAAATGGCGAAATCGTTCGTTGATGTAAATGGGAATGAAGAGCAAAAGAGAGAGGAAGAAAGTGTAATGTATAAAATGAAACTAATATACATACGCGCAATGGGTCACGAAAATGCTCGAACGCTTGCAATTGAAAACTTTAATCATCGACATATGCAAATTAAAATCGGCGATTCTAACATAATATTGCGATTAACGTTAACATACAGCTATAAGGATTTTCTAGATAAAATTTGACGGAATTCCATTATGAAAGTTTTTTTTAACAAAATTGTGAGAGATTAGTATACAGGGTGAATAACACAATTGAAGTAAGCCGTATGTCTTGTTTGAAAATTTCTGTATTGCTTTGTATCCGAAAACTTTATTTTCGAGATATAAGCTATTGAAATATTATGAATTGGAACGCTCCCACTCCTGATACGCGCAGTTCAATGTCGCTCGACAGGGCTACATTTAGAGCAGGCCTGTCCAGGGATTCGCTCGTACGAGCAACCGCGAGTTGCTCTTCGCTCTTGAAGGCACCAAGCCAGGCCCCTCGCGCCCCTCAAGAACGAAAGGTCCCCATGGTGGGGTACAACCGTCGCTCTTGCCTTCGTTCGCAATCTCCCGCGGTTGTTCTTCAAAGGGAAGAGCAAAAGTTGGACGGGCCTGATCTACAGTATTCTGAATACGCAGAAAACTTTCAGTGGATAATACAGAAATGTTGAAGAAAAGGTTTTTGTGACACATGTGCATGGCTTGGGATTGGACTGCGATCAAATTTCGCCTTGCGAGTTTGTTTTTTTTGGCCACAATCACTATTAAATAAAATTGTAAGTATACAGGAAACACCTAGATCAGGGTTGACTAACTGGTGGCCTGTGAGCTACCGGCAGCGAGACTCTGACGATCGCAGTCGAAAAGAGAAGGAAAGAAGGAGGAATTCGACTGCGATCGTCAGAGTCTGGTAGGTATGGAGGGGGCCGTTTAGTGTGGCAGCAAAGCGGAGGTGACCCTCTAGAAGAAAGTAAACAGGAGAAAAGTTAACAAACTAGGCACGTTTACTGGCAGTCCAAACTCTTTGTCACATTTATGGCCTTAATGAGACGTAAGTCGTGCATACAAGTGACAGAAACCTTGTACCTGAACTCGAAAAACCCGCTCCACAATCCACATCTTTCGTAACTACTTATCCTACGTTTTTTATGTATTCTGAACGCCGAAACAAACATTCAGAATACGTTTTTAAAATGGGAGAAAAGCTTAGTGTTGCAGTATGTAATCGGTACTGGCTCAGCTGCGACAGCGAGAAGAGGTATTATGCATACGTATAGTCCTGTGTGAGTGCATGTACGTACTGCTGTATATTTGAATGACGCGCGTCGATAGATGCAGGCGCCAAAATATTAGATTGCTCATATCTTGAAAACAGAAGTTCAGATTTCGAAATGGTAAAGGGCTTTTCGATTACATTTGTCCTATACTTTTGGAGCATCTTCTATTAAGAAGTTTTATTTATGGACGCTATAAGATATCAATGTGGGCGTAATATGGTGTAACGAAGATTTCAAGGCCGCCTTCCTTCCTTTCTCTAATGGATATTTAGATGATTCCAATGAACTATAATTAAATTTATTCGAGATCATAGGAAATAATAAAGAGAGTTATCAATTATGAAAATTATCGTTGTCATCTTAAATCGTTTTCTTTCATTGCAGTTAGGGAACACAAACCTGGGATCCCGGCTACTTTTTTCATTCCATTTTTATATTTCTCGGTTGTTCATAAAGTAATCCACATTTTTAAAAAATTCTGAAATTCCGTGTGACCTTGAAATCTTCTCTGTGCTCTACCCATAATGAAATTACAACACCTTTGATATCGTAGAAATTCGTGTGTAAAACAAATGTGAATATACCAAAAGGTATTTTGGATAATATTTTAAGTGAACGAATTATTGTATCACTCTGTATACTCCTATTTTCCTAAACGTAACTACAGTGCAATATCCGTCAGAATCAGTTTTCCTCGACATTAATGTGTACGAAATTATCGAGATGGTCTAAGTTACAGAGTTATTGTAACTTTAACGAATCTATCTAAGCTTCGATACTTCGGAATAACGTATCCCGAGCCGTCTCATAGTTTTCAATAGTAATCCTTCGAACACGTTCAAGACTCACTCGTATCCGAGCGTGTGTTACCTTATAATTAATAAAAATCTACGCGTATTCCGCGTCTCTTGAAAAAAAATTGTGATCTCTCCTCTTTGGATGTCAGGCAACTAATGTAAGTTGTACAGAGCGCGCACGCACTCCGACCACAATCATCGGACGAACACACGTAGGTACACTGTGTATATAAACCGACTATGTAACTGATAAGGATATTTTTTGTACGTAGCCGAATATTTGAAATGAAGTAAAACTGCTCTCTGTCGTATACACACTTGTATATCCAATTAATTTGCTCCAACGGTAATCTTTGTACCTACGTAACCATTGCATGACTATTACGGGAAACGAAATTATCTGAATTGAAACAGTAAATTGCTTTTCTTTTTCTTCTCTTGAATTTCAAAAATCACTAAAATCTCTCTCTCTCTCTCTCTCTCTCTCTCTCTCTCTCTCTCTCTCTCTCTCTCTTTTTCTCCCCTCTTGCTTTCTATTCATTAAAAGAATCGAGTACTTGTTAATTGCAACTGTAATTAGCGTATTAGTGACATATTAGGTAGCTCGTTTGGAACTTAGTAAGCATTACAAATGTTGCAATCGATTATTAAGATTGCAAGCACGGTTACGAATTAGTTCGTTAACGAGATTGATTAAAATTGATCATTTCATGCTTTGCTAGTCGTCCATGATCCGTCATCCCTGATGTTTAAATGAGATTCATTGAAATCGAGGAACATGAACATTATTGAAATAACCTTAGCTCTTTTGTTTGTTTTTTTTTTTAAATGAAAATGATATGCTAATCTGTTTTCAATTATTGTGCTCGATATATTAATCGTTTGGGGAAATTCAGAAATCTTATTGTTAAAATCAGAAATATTGGAAGTTACAATTGAACCTCAGAATCTAAACCATTAGTTTCTTTCGCCTCAGACAAATCTTTACTGTAATCTTTTGTAAATAAAAAAAAGTACTCGACGAAATATAAAACTTTCGATTGCAAGTTCGAAGGAAAGGCTGCTTACAAAATGCTACCAGTTGGCGTTATAAATGTCACGTAGTTTTACGAAAGTAAGAAAGCCGAGGGATCCTGTAGAATAAATAAACCAGTGACGCCAATATAATAAGTAATCTCCAGTATTAAAGTTAGTACAATCTTTTAATTTTCTTTTGGTTTCTAATAAATTGACCGCCAGGGTGTTTCTAAATTATCCATAAGAACTGAACCTGTTAATACAGCTCACGTAACGGCACAGAACATAAGATTTTTATTACTAGACTATGTTTATGCTTTGTAAGTTCTGTTAACCGATTTAATTTTTACTCATAGTTGAGAAAAATCCTGCATAACAGAAGTAATCCGCAACAAATACATACATAATTGTTAGACTCTTGAAAATAAGACCGTGTCTGGTGTTTGTAAAGAAATTATTTCCGACTAACTGATTCTGACTCATTTAAAAAGCTTTCCCAGTGTTTTCTCTTTGATAGATATGATTCTCTCAGTAAAGGTGAAACAAACAATGGTCACAATGGTAATAAAAAATAAAGCTTCGTACATAAATCGAGAGTAGTAAAATCGTTCTCTTACGTATCTTTCAATTATAATTAATTTTCGTTTAAACATGGCCACTTGGTCATGATATCAGAAAGTTAATAGAATTTGTAGTTCTGTCACGAGCAACTTAATGGCATGCAATGAAATTTTTTCAAAATTCGGCGTCGAGGTGTCATTTTCTATAAAAAAGGGTCATCAAATAACGATTTCCTTGCCAAAAGTGTGGCAAATGGCAACTTTACAGATAAAGTGAATTAATGAAAATTTATTTCAAACTGAAAATTGATATGCACGAGCGAAGTTGCAAAAATATCAAGAGAGTTAGGAGTTGGGAGGGGATGACTTCGATGTACCTAACTAACTGTACGTATCCCTCAAAGTTTCTGTATAAATTGTAAGGGATTGAAGGGATACTGAATTCTTAAACGATTTGGTTACTGGAATCGACATAGTAATTAACGCCAACCTCTAGAATACATGTACATTTAAATCAAATAAGCTACGTGTCGCAATGTCTCAATTATAGCAACGATATAGATTTTGTATACCTGGTGTGTGATAAATGTAAAAACAAGCATGAAAATGGACAGTGGCGTGCGATCCCGCGTTGCATAATTCACTGTTTGACAGGTTAATAAAATCGTATTTTCGAAATAACCCGGTCATTGTGTTTTCTTTCGTGCTTCCGAACCTTTCTTGCAAGTAATGTAAATCAACGCACGGTATGTATACAGTCTGGGACCTTACTATAAAACATCAAGCATATTGTTTTCTTCGAAGTTATTAAAGGCAGGGTATTGGAGCAGACCAATTTTTTATTTGCTCCGCTCCAACATCAAAATACTTACTCCACCTCCGCTTCAGCTATATATTTTTTTAAATAAAAATTATTTTAATACTTTCAAACAGTGGTCTTTCTTTTGCAACAAACCCCATCTTTCTAGCTTTTCATTTTCATATAGAAAAAAAATCATAAAGAATGCTTCATTTTCGGGCAAAAAAAGTACTATGCCTCCTTAACACCGGGCTACACGGCCCTACGATATATATTTTCAATGATGAAAAATTGGAAATTGGTATTTATTAAAAACATTTCATTCGTCCGCTCTTATAAAATGAAAGAAAACTCAAATAATAAAAAAAAAATGGAGCAGTGGAGCAGCAAAAATTTTCCGCGCTCAGCACTGCAATTTACAGGAAATAGAAATCTTTCTTATCTGGATTGAAGTAGGTCTTACTGTATTGGTAAGAATAATGTTATTGTTCTATATTGAGCATGTACTAAAGGGTTATTACCCATAATAAATAAATAAATAAATAATAAATAAGGAGGTAGGCGACGCAAAGCCTACCAATGCTTTGCATGTTGGTGGTCTATTTTAACCAAATAAAATATCATCTTTCATAACATTTAAAAACTGATAAAGTAATTATCACATTATTAATATCAATATCTGCGCCGCTGATAAAATAAGCTGTATAAAATAAAGCTCTTACATGTTCATCATTTAAATAACTCTAGTGTAATTTTTAACTCTAGTGTTAGGTCATTAGGTCCCCTATTTAGAAGCAATCAGGATCTTTACGATAACGATATTCAAAACTCTTTTTTGCTTCCGATTAAAATAATTCGACTAAAATAATAAAATTCAATGGCATTCTTCCACATTTATCACTAGCGTTAACATCAACACCATGTTGTAAAACGTTTGTTTGGTGTTGTGAACGATTTGTCTGGGTCCCTCCCTAACAACATCATTTAGTAGTTCAGGATCATTTAGTTAAAAGTAGTCTCCGGGAAATAGATTGTCGACGCTGGTTGGCCGTGGTTGGCTTCGCGTTGGGGCCACTTGGCTGGCTTGGCGCTGGCGTCAATTCACGTAAACATTACCACCTCTCCTGCAGGGATGTGATTGTGACGATATTTTCTGGCGCATGCGCGGCGTTTGCAGTAACGTATCTACGTTGGGACGCAACTAATGGGTGTAGTGTTATTGGCAGGAAAGCAGCGGGGTGATCAAGGTACCCCATTCTATCAAAACTTGTACTATACTGATGCCAAAATCGCCGCGCATGCGCGAGAAAATCCAATCCCATCACTGACTCCTGCAGGTGTTTCCCTTTCCATCACTGCTGATTATTCCTGCCGAACGCTGAACCTAACTGAACCTAACACAGCTAATGGAACAGCAATCATAAACATTGAACATAACCTCTTCCAAATATTTAGCGTGTAATATATCGTATTTAAAATGACGCGAGCCTATGATAACTATTACAACGAGTTTCAGAAAAACGCCGAGTTACAGCAAAATCTTAAATACGAAAAGAAATATCGGAGATTAAAGAGAATTGTGAAGGATACAGTTTTTGTAAGATCATAATTACTAATGACACTTAAAGTATCTCATAACATAAATCTGCCAAGACACCCAGAACAAGCTCCGAGAAAAATTTCGCTTTATACGAATGTTGTTCAGTTGTAAACGGTGAAAAACACACCTGGAAACATAATGCATCACAAATGAAATCGCATATTTCCATTTAAATTTAAATACGTAAAACTTGATTGTTCTACGCTTTTAGGTAACAATTTGGAATTGGTTGTTATAACAATGTTGCCAGCAATGACGATAGATGTTCGCTGTTAACTTGTGTAATAAAATCAAGAAAATACTGTCTTAATGTTGCTGCTGATATAGAAAATCACGCTATAATTCATTCAATGTCCATTTATGTTCTGGATAACATTCTTTTTATTTTCCATATTTTACAATCAATTAATTTGTCAGGTGTTCTGATATACTTATGTTGCAAGATACTTTTGGGCTCTTGATTTGATTTTGCA
Source organism: Andrena hattorfiana (assembly GCA_944738655.2). Taxonomy (NCBI): domain Eukaryota; kingdom Metazoa; phylum Arthropoda; class Insecta; order Hymenoptera; family Andrenidae; genus Andrena; species Andrena hattorfiana. The sequence goes on along the minus strand of OX122891.2, from coordinate 61,321,541 downwards.
GAAAATGCCTGATCCGACTAGATCCAAAATTTTTAGAAATCTGAACATTCATAGTAAATATCCATATCGATGAAAAGTATAATACAAGTTGTAATTCCAGGAAAATGCGGCGCTGTGCGATCAAGTTGCACAAATGCAGGAAAATCTTGTCCTTGTGAAAGAGGAGAGATTGTTTCTTCTGCGCAGATTATGTCAGCAACAAGGGGACGTAGATTCTTCCGCTATTGTAGCTCGATCGCAGTCCAACAGCATTAATTCTACTCCGTTTAATCTAGATTGTTCAACACCTAAGAAAACTGCAAAGAAAAGGGTATCAACCGATGGTGCAGGTACTGAAACAATCTAGTAATCCAGATGACACTACAGCAAATGAACATACATATCATTTTTAAATGTGCTCTTTACAGAAACAAAAAATAAGGCTAAGCGTTACAATAAAACGACGCGAAAAGTAGTTCAGTTGATACCATTGGACATGCACGGTAGACCGATATTCCCTATCGCTCTGGGGGACCTGACTGTTTACTCGCTTGGTGAAGTAGTATCCGATAGAATAGCGTATCACACGGAAGATCTCATTTACCCAGTAGGATATTGCAGTACACGTATATATGCCAACTTAAGAGATGTAAGAACGAAGAGCTTATATACGTGCAAGATATTAGATGGTGGGCCAAAACCGAGGTACACGTTCGTTTAAATCAATTGCACGTGTTTCATAATGAACATGTACAGCACTGCCTCCATACATTTCGTGATTCCACGATTGATAATCCACCACTCCCATTATTTTTGTAGTCGCAGTGGCGAGTGAGAGTTCTCGGTTCTCTCTTGGTCGTTCTCAGTCCCTCTCACGCTCAGACTACTCGATTCCACAGTTGAAACTCGCCGGTCCCGAGCCAGTTTCAATTTTAAAAGTAATACTGTACTACACGTTAAATTATTTTTCAGGTTTGAAATAGTATCTGATAATGACCTCGATCAGCCATTAGTAGGATCTAGCCCCGATGAATGTCATTCAAAGTTGTTACTAGCAATTTCTCCTTCACTTCGTTCGATAATAACAAAAGGCGCTGACTTTTTTGGTATTTCGCATCCTACCATACAAAATCTTGTACAAAGCACACCTGGAACACGTAAATTGGCTATGTACAAGCAACAACGATTTGAAGTATGCGATTCCAAAATTTTATCTGTGCATGTTCAGTTTGATTATCAGAATTTACCTTCTCTTTACTGTTTAGGTAAGTAAAAATCAAACGATAGAAAGAGGCACGAGTCCAGTAATGGAAGAAGAAACAGATCCAGGACTTGGATTTGCCGCTCTACATAGGCATTATGCTTTAACGAATTCTTATAGGATTAAAGAGGAGCCATCTGACCATGATCTTTTAGCTCTTCAAGAACTTCTCGCGTGATTTTTATACTATTAACGAAATATTCATTCATTAGATTTCATATATTACTTTTACATGAATTCCATTGTTATTGAATACACATACTTCAGTTGGACGTATCCAAGTATTTTGGAAAGTGTACATTGATTGTTCATACACGAAATAGGAAAAAATACTAATAGGAAATAGGAAAAAATACTAATAGGGAATAGGAAAAAATACTAATAGGAAATAGGAAAAGATACTAATAGAAAATAGGAAAAAATAGAATTTATTTCGTAAGGACTTATTTACTGACCTGTAATGTATTAAACGATTTCTTTCTCACTCAAGTAATATAAGCTGTATAAAATCTGTTTTATTGAAGTAATCTACAAATAAAGGTATAGTAACTAATAATGTAATAATTACTTTCAAGAAGTAATCGTACAATTTTATAATTGGCAATTTATAAATATAATTATGTCGTATCATTACCAAACATACCGAAAACAAATTTGTACTTTAAAGCCGGCGAAGTCTGAGTTAAGGTGTTTATCTGACTAGGTAATTTACATTCTTTATTTTATATCACACTCTTTAATATTTTATGAACAATACACTTAAATAAGCCGAGTTCTTTTTTCAATTATAAGGATTTTACAATACAAACATTATCATCAGAAATTACAATTTAAGAGTCTCGAAATTGACTAGTTTCGGTAAAATAAATGTTTTCGCATTAAAATTAATAGGACATTTCTATAAACAGATATAAAAGTCATACGCCAAAACGATCCGTTTGCTCGCGGTTTTTCTTGTTGCATTTTTTTATACATTTTGCTCACTATTATAATAACATAAATACCTAAGTTTTTGCTTTTTTGTATTTGTACTTTAATAGAATATGTAGCACATGTCTTTGTAATCACTGGTAAACTTATAAGTAAAAACATAGAACACTCCATGAAACAGCAAGAATTTGATTAAATGAAAAATAGTTTTTTACGCAAATTTTTATGTAATAATCACTTCTAATCGTATGATGTAAAAAAGAGTTAGGAACTTCATGCAACCATTCGATCGGAGCATATTGTTTCTTTGCATTTTAATAATTGACAAAAATGTATAAAATCTTACATTTTAATTTACAGCCAGTAAATTCCTATTTTATCAACATTTTTATCACTGTAATGAATTTACAAGTACTTCTTACTGTGATTTGTTATATCGTGTTTTACATTCACAATTTGTATGCACAGGGTGTCCCAGAATAAGTGGAAAATATTTTACGGGCAACATAACTCGAAAACAAAGTCAAATAGGACATATGTTTATATGAACTTTATTGTTTAAATGTGCTGAAGTCACCCCTGAAATATTTCCCACTTATTCTAGGACACCCTATATATATACACATATACACAATAAAATAAACTTCATATTCTCGATGATTTTAACACAAGAGAATCGATCAAATATTCGTCGAATGAAAAAAAAAAGGTAAAAATATGTGAAAACCTGGAAAACAGTTTATTGCTACATATCTACTATTCCAAATATGTTTGCAGATTATATTCTTCACTGTCACCGTCTCTGTGCTGGTCCGATTGTTTTATTGAACAGTGTATTAGCAATAGCAATTACCGGCGAAAACAATTTTAATGGACAGTCGCTGAAATAACAAATCCAGCGTCATGAAACTATATTAAACGCTCAACTGAAACACAATTCATATCGAATACGAAGATATGTACCATACTCCAGTCACAGGTTCCGCTTCGTTCCCGCTGACAATAAATAATGGAAATAATATAGAGAAAACACAGCCACTGAAATAGCAACGATAAGTTTAGAAAATAATTCCCATGGGAAAGTGGAGCGTAACTTTAAGTATTTCTTATTTCACCTTACTACATATGAATTGGGCAGTTGGGTAAGTATCGCTAGTGGTAGACCGAAACCCACAAAATATGGCCAGTTACGTTCGATGAAACTTAATCGCCTATGCAGCTCCCAACCCATATTAAACCATTTGTATTCAAAAGCATAGAGAGCGTATAAAAGGCACATATGTACGAGGGCAAGAATGTCTCCTACGAGAGGTAAGGGGATCCTGGACACCAACATTCCTTGGCCCAGAAACAACGCTTGAACCAATATGTTGAAAAGCATGTCTGCTACCAGTTTGCTGACGCTTGACAAAAGTAACGGCCTTCCCTGTCTATACCTGTAAGCACTGTCTGCTATGTCCTACATGGTTTACAAATACATAGCATGTGACATTAACTCCGTCAATGGTTACTGGCCAAAGTTTCTTGCTTTGGGCGCAAATAACTCATACCTGAAACCATAAACTGTTGACTATCCTACTCAGTAAAAATAACGGTAGTACCCATACGGTGCCAAATGTCAGCGACAAAAATGGCTTTGTCCATGACCAGACGGTCATACCCATAGGAGAGTGACCGAATATAACGGTCAATAAGTACTTGAGAAATGGAAGTAGGCCACATTCAAATATCAAAATGCTTGCCCAGAACACACCGCCATTTAACATGCAACACTGAATTGTTCTTTTTAGTACTTTTGATTCTCTGGGGACGCATAACATTATTCAAACTTTACATAACATACATTAAGATTCCAATTTTAAACACTCGTTTGTGTATAAACTACTGTTTATAAGTCATTGAACGTTAGTCCGTTATTAGAAAAATCCAAGTTGTATTACAAATAGTAATGTAATCGTTAAAGTCGACCAGATATAATTTTCCAATATTCTTCTCTCAAGAAACTTTATTTTACGTCTGTTTGTTTTCTTCGTTATAGGATGACTTGGATAAGAAAAAGAGAAGTAGATATTCAGAGTCACCAATTTAATTCTATTAAATTAGTTGTTTTTCGAAAGTTATTATGTCTCCGACGACTTATAAGCAGTAGAATCCATATAACATACCGGAATTGATTGCGCTTTGTGGAGTTGTGCAATAGTGCTGTGTCTTTTTTATGAGTTTCTGGTTTAGAAGGAGATTGTTTACATAATTTGGCATTGACACGTTTATCCATGTAAAATAGGACCACAGCTCCTTCCAAGCTATCCGCAAACCCTCGATATATGGCACGTATTATTCCCTAAAAGTGTAAGATAATGCGTACTGATGTATCATTTGAATTATACTTTATTTTAAAATTTCCGATAGATCTGTTTTTTTATCTTTGCGTTAAGTAATATGTATACCGACACAGAAATTTCATAAAAAATTATCAAAAATTGTAAAAAAAATGTACCTGTACATTATCTACAATGGTAAATTTTTGTACGATTGTATAAAAAAAAAAAAGAATCAGCGTAATCGTGTAAGGTTAATAACAAATATTGTGTTCGTTTGCTCGAAATGAGATCCACTACTCACTGTTATGTTATCCATATTTCACAAGGATTATCCACGACAGAATGCAAATCAATCTATATTCCAAGTACGCTGAGGGATCTAGCAAAAAAACATTTTCGGAGTAACATAGCTGTCAATGTCAGGAACAATGGGAACACACACTGGGAAAGCCGATAACAGAAAAATATTTATGACGTCCAAGTATATGATAAGATTTTTGACATTTGGAATATATACATATTATCATTCAAATAACATATAGATAATAATAAAATTCAACTGACAGATATTTATCGAGAACGTATGAGTGCGGGCTACCAACTAAACTAAATAACGAAACTAACTGTATACCTAGTATGACGTTCGTGCAGTTGACTTATAATAAGACATTTTTGCGGAAACATATCAGTAGTTGATTCGTTTTTGTTTGCAGTCAGAGGTCAGCATTATGTTAATCAATGTTAATAAAGGTCAGCGAGGAATAAGAATGCTTTTATTTCATGTAGGTACCGTTTGTTGATAACTAACTGCTATCACAGACGAGGTATATAGACTGGTATATAGCAGGTCTGGGCACTCATATAGGCAAAGCCATGATGTAAGGGTATAAGATGCGCTAGTTCAGCAGCTCATTTTTGTCTTCTACTGCGTCCATGAACCTCATGAACCTGAAAGACAGTGCATCGTTGCGGGGGGTTGAAGCGAAGATGGAAGGGGAATCTCCTGTGTCAGCCATCTTGAGATGGTCTAATCGTGGCGCACTCTGTAGGCGAATTTACTTATTAGTACTAGCGTGGCTTGACATTTGGCGTGGATCGTGGATTAGCTTCATTTGGTATAGACGTATACAGTAGTTGTTTTGGCGTCGGTTCTTGTGTCATTATTTATAAACCCCATCGTAAAAATGCCAGTTTGCATTGTGAAAGGATGGTAAACTAGAACTTCCACGAAAAGTTTGAGACAGTAGGGCATAGATGACAGCACTATTTGACCGGCACAAAATGGCTGAAATAGGCGATTCTCCTTCCGTCTTTCGCTTCAACCCTCTGCAATCATGCACCGTCCTTTACGTCTACGATATACCGTCCTTCCCCGCGATTTTCCCGAAAATAAAGCGCAATATCAAAAAATTGTATTCCTTTTTCTCGACTTATTTACTTGTCATAAGTAGAAAAGAAAGAGTAACTTTTTTTATATCGCGCTTAATTTCCGAGAAAATCGACTTTGAAATTCTTGACGATGCGTCCAGTCGCGTATAGAGAAACTCACCCTAATGAAAATAGCGGGCAATTTGGGCGTAAGTGGAATTCGATCTGAATATGACACGATCTATGACTATTTTTGTGACTATATTTTTTCAATATTCTATATTTTTTTCAAATATTATGCAAATAGGAAATAAATAATAAAAAATAATGTTAAACCGCAACATTGTTTTCTATATTTCTGCATTTTATGCAAGAAGAGCCTGGAGGAGGCTATATTAAAATTAATCTCACTGATTAATTTGTTACATAATTCCAATTGTAATAATGCAACTACAAAAGAGATATATTAAATTTGTAAATATTATAAGCAGTTTTACAACAACTTCACTAATAAATCTATATCGAACAACTATTTATTTCTTTATGTTGACTCAATACTTATAAATTGAATCTCTTTTTTCCGTACATTTAACACTTTTCCTCCATAATTAATAATTATACCACTACCACTAAATAAACGTTTTGTGTTTCGATTATCGTAAACGCATATTGCCTGAGAAATGGCAGCACCAATCAAGTGTCAGTCTAGTTCTCAGTTCACATTGCTAATGTGTAGCTGAGGATTGAGGAATGAGGATCATATTTACTGGATACGGAGTGGCGCTTGGGTAAAATGCAATATGTCTACCTCGCGGGAGAAAAGTCTGTTAATTAATATTTTTGGGGGTTTCCTATGTAGAACTGTTACCTACATAAAAGTTCCGTTGTAATTTAGTGATTCCGTGAATTGTTTGACATGTAAAATGAGCTTTTCTATGAAAAAAACAGGTGGTAGAATGTGGCATGAAGCGAGAAAACAGGAAAAGAAAATCCGTGGAATGCTAGTAGATTATCGTCGCCGAGCAGAACGTCGACGAGATTATTATGAAAAAATTGTAAGGAGTCAAGCGTAATGATACGTTACTTTTATTTTAATTACAAGTTTCAATGTTAATACGTCGCAGCATATAACTTTCACCTTCCTTTTTGTTATTAACCTCAAAATCTTCGTAGTTTTTATCTCTTACTGTAAATCACATGTTCATTCATTGTTACCTTAAAGTATTATAAATAAAGTGTAACAAAGTGTAACAGTTGTAAATGAACTAATTTAACTATATTACTAAATTATTTCACTTGGTAGATGTTTATAATTTTCATCAACCGACATTCTTTTGCATATATATGTACATTTCTTTTAGAAATCAGATCCTACGCAATTCCTGCAGCTTCATGGAAGGCCTTGCAAAATACATTTGGATCCGGCGATAGCTACAGCTGGTGATAGCCCTGCAAATATGTAAGTTAAAATTTGTTTAATAGTCATTAATAGCTTTTCAATATTTTCAATATTGTTATTTATACATTTCAAGTTTAATTTTTGAATTCAGTTTGTTAACATGGTAAATGTGATTATTCTATACTCTATATATTTACTATCCATGTCTGTAAGCACAAATATCATTTAATTGCTCAAGAAATAATGAGCACATAGCAATAGAGATTTTATCATTCGTTTAAACATTTTGTATCATCCTCCAATAAATTGTCTTTTAAGGTTGGAAGGATTTTTAAATTAAGTACATAGAATTTCAAACAATGAAGACAACTGTAATTTTTTTTAAAATTGGAGTTATATTTTATTTTATACCATATAAAAATGGCTGTTAGGATGAGATGATGATTGTACATAATGAAAGCACAGGTAACTAATGCCTAAGTGTCTAAAGCTCTATTGGAACCCTGTTTTTATTATGTACTGAAGTCTTTCAAATAACCATTATTTATGACCTTGTATGATTTTCGAGCATTACTATACCCAATGTTTTTGAGCTTGTCTTAATATCTGCTTCCACATGTTGCACAAAATTTATAATTCATCAGTTGACCATATTAAGCTACCATGTTGTTTAGAAAAAATAATGCACCTTCTTACTCTTCCAGTCTTTCATCTGCTTCGCATTTATAAATAAAATGTTGGATAGTACGGTCGTAATCAGATGTATTGGCCGGTCATTTCGTTTTCGCGAACAGCGATCGAGGAGAAATCTGCCACCACCATCTGACGATCGTGGATTTGTCAGTTGGAGTTGCGTGACTCCTGATGGGTACGGTGGGGTAACGAGAACGCTGCTCGGCTCAGCCTGAACTTAGCTGTGTGGCTGTTATTTATTCTTAGCGTAATAGTTGTGTGCGTTACGAAGCTATGTGTAGAGCAATACGAGATGAAGCTATTGAGAAAAAATCAATTTTCTGACCAATAAAACTCCTGAATTTTTTCGGAGCTAATGCACACCTATTCTGGTGTATGTATTTCTACGCTAGCAACTCTGTTTAGCTTACACATCAGGAGCTTGGCGCTATCGTCACCACTTCTGGCTCACTCTTGTTCTGCAACGGCGAGAGCGAGTCAGAACATGTTGAGAAAAAGAGCATCGAGGCAGGCAAGCGGTATGGTGGGAGAATACCCCTCGCAAAACTCACCGGCCAATATATCTGAATACGAACTTGGTAATGCAAACACCCCTAATATATAGAATAATTTTTTCTTTCGTAAATACAAAATTTAATGACATTGTACTGTTCATGCTAATTTTACAATAAACATTTCTTTGAGACTAATAAAACTGTCACTAGCTAAAGTTATTTCTAAAAGTTACAATTAGAATCGTTTAATGTTTGAGAATACTGATATTGCCTTTATGCAAAACTACTTATTTATATAACAGTTATGTGATGTGTCATAATGTCTATATTAAAATTTATCAGAAAATGTTATTACTCGCTTACTTATACATTCATCTTAACTGACGAGCTGATTTAATAATACTGATGAATTAAACTTTTTGTTAGATGGTTAATATAATAATGTTATAAATTCTTTAATCAATTGTAATGGTATTTACTTATTTAAAGAAGGATATTATAAAGGTACAGCAGAATTGTGATTGTATTCTAAAATTGATTACGAACTTATAATAGATTTATTAAGATTCGAAAACAATAAGTCATAATGTTCATTTTGGAAAACAGCTCTTATGCTATTGATATTGCAGCTCGCTAAGCTCGGAATAAAATTCATGCAAGATGAAAGTTTTAATCAATTTGAAATGGCATTTTTTTAGATTAGTTTTTAATTCCATATTATTAGTGTAATATTCAATGGAACGTTGATAATCCTATAAACAGACATCTCTTGCGGATAAATTTTGGGGGACTACTTAGTCATTGAAAAGACCTATCAGTCTATCGTTATATAAATTTTATACAAAAAAAATTAATTTACTACATATTTATATGAATATACAATAAGGCAAAAAAACTTTAAAGAATCGTTAACTTTAAGTAAATCATTTTACGAAAACATTCGTCCGAAAGCATTGTATTTTATGAAGAAATGTAACTGGATCATGTTATATGTGATTGTGTTAATTTTGAGTTTTTTGTATACTATTGCTACTATTTGTATGAGAAAAATAAAACGATGGGACATACAAGTGCAATATACAGAGAAAAGAACGTTTACATTGTACAAATAGGATGCCATGGCAGGGAAATGAAGACAATCTTATTGACCGTTTTGATGTACGCGCACATCTTGATTGGATACCAGAAGCGCCAGATTCTATAGATGTAGATATTGCTCTTACTAGCGAAGACAGACATATCAATTACGAACGTTATCGTATAATTGTTCAAAATGAATTCTTAGGAGGTGGGAAATTCTTTTTATTTTATCTATGTACCTCATCTTTGGAATTATTTTATAAATGATGATTTCAATGTAGTAACGGAAGAGAAATTTCTACACCAAATACATTTGGAAGAGCAATTTGGTTCATCAACAAAATTAGATTCTGCAAGGGATAAGAAGAAATCGTGTAATAATGTAGCCATTGGATACAATTATGAAACGGAAGAACCAATACCCGAGACAGTGAAATCGTTGGATACTGTTGTGTCTGATGAGAAAGCAGATGATGAAGATAGTGATATTGATTTAGGTATTAATTATGCTTTGTACATGAATATTACAGCTTTATGCATTAAGTGTTATACCTGAATCACAAATTTTATTTTTCTCAGATATTTGTGTAGATGTATCTCAAATAGAGCCATCTCAAGCACACGAAATGAATTTAGTGGCTCAAAAATATGGACTTTTAGGAGCCGATTATTTTAGTTTTTTAACGCAAGATTTTGAAGAAGCTGAAACATTAAGACAAGCACGTAAACAGGAAGAAGAAAAAGCTATGTACTCGGTAAAGATACTTTTCGTTGAGTTTACCATTTACGATATTTTTTTTATACTATAGTATTATAATTATAATACATTTGTGCTATACAGGGTAGAAGATCGCGCAGAGAAAGACGCGCATTTAGAGAAAAAAAGATGATTGGCAGAGTGATGAGTCCACCCAGGTAATTAATACAAATTCATCCATTGAAAACAATATTGCTTTCAATATCTGCATTGAATCAAATATTTAATAAATATATTTGTACATCTGTACATCAACTTTGTTCTTTAGTTACGCAGCAAGAGAGAGTCCTGAATACAATCCCTATAGAAAATCTTCATCCAAGTCTCGTTCGAGATCTGCATCACCTGTAAATACAGGGCAAATTACATACATTACAAGTTTTGGTGGCGAAGAAGAGACTCATGGAAGTTCATCCCACGTTACTTCTTCCAATTCAAGGAAAGTCAATTATTCTCATCTCAGGCGAAGACGATCGGACAGTCCAACAGTTAACGAAAGGACAATTAACAGAAAATTCACAAAATCAAGGTCAAGAAGTTGCTCCCGATCTATTAATAAATCTAAATCCTATAGAAACCGCGAGAGAAAACGCAGTACATCGAGGATGAGGTAAACTTATTTCTAATTTGTCTATCAATGTTTATGATTTATGCCCACCAACTGTTGCATAATTTTCAGATCTAGAAGAACACGCTCGAGGCATAGGAAGGTTACAAGATCTAGAACAAGAAGTCGTTCGAGACGATCACGAACTCGAAGTAAATCGAGATCCCGTTGCAGAAGTTTTAGTAGATCTCATTCGCGTAGTGTATCAAGATCGAAAACGAGGTCTAGATCTCGCTCGCGGCCAAAAAAATCTAGGAGCTCGAGCTCGAGCAGTGTGTCTAGATCTAATTCAAAATCAAGGTCCAGATCCAGAATACGATCGAAATCAAGATCCGAGTCACACAACAGAAGCCACTCCAGAGACAGTTATCGTAGAAGGCATTACTCTCCATCGAAGTCACTATCCAAATCTCGATCCAGAAGTAAATCTCAATCTAGATCTAGGTCCAGGTCTAGATCCAGATCTAGATCAAGATCAAGATCAAGAAGCCAGTCCAGATGCAAAAGGTCACGCAGCGTTGAAAATAAAATACCAGCACTACCAAGGTATGGTATATGATTCTGCAAATATAATGTTTTCTTTTTATACCTTTTATTTTCATTATGATATCAGGTATTACGGTCGGCGTGGTAAATCATCGAGCTTAGAGTTAGAATTGTCGGATAGCGAGGACAAAGTCCTTTCGACAGCACAAAAGCCAACGGTAATGAACACCACGAACACGTAAGTTTTATAATAATTGAAACTTTTACGTATCAGTTTCGTAAACACATCGAATTATTTTTTATATTTTAGGAACAAGCCAAAAGCAGGGTTAAGTACAAATTCTGGTGGCGGGCACAAAGTCAGTAAGAACCATAACGCTTACTTAGTCACTTAAAGCACAGAGAATAAAAGACCGTATATACTCTCTATATAACTACCCTCTCGACGAAGAACATCAGCAAGTGCTACTTGTTTTCATTCTGTTGGGCAATACAAAAGCGTTTACATTATATTGTTTACAGTTCATATTTAATTGTTTCGTTTCAATTTCTTTTTAAGAGGGTAGACACGTCACGTGACCTGGCCGATTTGGCAGGTCGGTATTACAGCAGGTTTTTTCTGCACAGAAATGATAATACCCATAGATACGCGGCTGCCTGGTGACGCGAGAGGGAGCTGTTTGCTATTTCCGTATTCTATTCTGAATAAGGAAAGAAATTCTCAGCTGTTGCGTTATACTTATAAAAATTTAAACGGAAAGTCGGCTGGTACTGCAAACGTAGAAAATTCATTGTACATTTTAATTACTTAAAATGTGCTTATGCTACAATATTCTACGTTAGCAGTAAGGAAATATGAGTGAAAACGGAAAATAAATGAGGGGATATCCCCAGAAAATGAAGTTTGTTAGGTTAGACATTTTTTTATTAGCAAAGCAACGAAACAGAACATGAAATACACTTATTACACGTCCTATGCAGAAAGCAGTTATGAACAAACATTATATATAAAATTGTGTTGGATGTTGAATTGGACTAGTGGAAATGCGCAGGCTGGATGCGCGTGATTATTATATGGTCGGCTCCTCGAAGTGACAGAAAATATAACCTAAGTATATGCTATATGACAACAAATGTTTAGTAGCTATTTCATTCCTTTACGAAACATTTGTGAACATTTTAGCATCCTTCCAAAACATTATTATTACGCCGCAACAGCATCTTTAGGAAATCGAGTATAGCAATTAGGTTATATTTTCTGTCACTTCGAGGAGAGAAAATCCGCTGCTGAAAATGCGCAGGCTGGATGCGCGTGATTATTATGTGGTCGGTTCCTCGAAGTGACAGAAAATATGACCTATATGCTATACCCGATTTCCTGAAGATACTGTTACGGCGTAATAATAATGCTTCGGAAGGATGATAAGAAGTTCACAAATGTAGAGCAAAAGAATGAAGTAGCCGCTCTACATTTATTGTTTATTAATTTCCTTAATTATGGTCCAAATTATATCATTTTTGGGGCCAATTTGATCGAGAAAACATAAGGAATCGATTGACGTCAATTTCGCAAAGATCTGATTAGAAATTGCAGAACTTCAGATTCGTCACTGCTTAGTGTGCAACATTGTATAGCCCCGCTGGTTTCGAGCGTCGAAGCCCACAAAACTCAGCGAGACACATGATTGTTGGCAAGCATCGCATTTGACGATTCTAGCTAGCGAATCACCTCGTATAAATACTAATAAACGATAGTGTGAAGTACGCAAATGGTTAGGCTCGGATTATCGGGAAAGACCTACCCAGTACCCACCCCACTGTTTTGCTTTCTCGCTGCGAGCGAGGACCTTCGGGCCCGAGTAGACCACCCGTTGACAGCCGAGAGTAATAAAACCGACGGACCAGATAAAATGTTTATGTTTTTGATAACTGTTGATGAAAGTATTACCAATGAAGTTTTTAGGGTTTCTCGATGAAAATGATGCCAAACATGGAGCAATTCGGTCCAGTTTTAGTGAACGTAGTGTGTGTCCTAATCATGTATTCATAAGAAAAAATAGACTGAATTGCTTCGCGTCTCGACTCATTTTCGTGGACATAAACTCACCAATCCATCGGTGGTAACACTCTTATCAAGGTGTAATGAGAAATATGAACATTTTCATATTCAATACTCGATGACTCAAGTCGCCGTCGACCGAGGGTCTCTCGCTGGTGCGCCGCTATTTCACTCGCACTCGGTTTACGTCATTCAGTCTCCTTGTCAAGCGGTTCGGGCGAGGGCCCTGATAAATGTGAATTTATTTGGGAAACCAAAGTCGCGTCATTCGTGACCCCTACTCGCGAACATATATATGTTCTATGTACGAGAAAAAGCAATGATGACTTGAATCAAGACTTGAAGCAACATTTCTAATAGGGAAATGCATGAAACTTTGGGATCAGGAATTCCCAACCAAGTAATGCATATGAGTTCGTCGTCTAAATTTTACAATTAAAGTATTTATTTGACGTGAATATAAAGTTTGTCAGCAAAGTCTTTCTTGATTCGAGTTCTATAGAAGGCTGACTTTCCTTCGCCATGGAAAGTCTCCTCTTGTCCTTCACGCTGGCAATCATGCGACTCGCTGAATTTCGTGGTTTCGACGCTCGAAACTAGCGGAGCCATACAATGTTGCGCACTAAGCAGAGACAAATCTGCAGTTCTGCATTTTTAATCAGATCTTTGCAAAAGTGACGTCCATCAATTCCTCATGTTTTCTCGATCAAATTGGCCCCAAAAATTATAATATTCGGACCATATTTTGAAGGAAATTACGTGAAACATTGTTTGCACGATTGAAAGCCCGTTTCGTTAAAAATAGTCCGGTTTAAATTATTTTCTGTCAATTTAATCGGGAGAATGCCAGGAATCCATTTGTGTCACTGCCATATCGATACGATGAAAAATAAACAAATTCTGTTTCTAGTAAAATCTCGTTAGCCGCTCGCTGTTCGGGACCGGCGGTGAGTCCGTATCGTGAACGGAGTCCTAATTCCAAGTGTGAGTTTCTCGCTTCTTTCTGGCCGAAGGGGGGAGCGAGATGGAATGCTTTGCGTGTGCGGCGGGCTTGCGCGATGGTCGCAAGCGCTTACGAGTTACCGTGAGCATGGGAACCGCTTCGCAAAATTTTGACGCAGGCCCGGCTCAAGTCTTTTTTACGCCCTAAACGAACTTGTCAAATTGCGTCCTTTATTATAATACATTTATTTGAGTACATTGATGTCCTTAGTCTTAATTTTTAATCGTAGTATAAAACCGTTGTAGTATAATTTGTAGTATTTCATTTACAAATTTATTTTTAACAATGCCAACAATGAAAAGACCATTTTGCACCTCTTGTCAACCTTACGCCCTAGCAGTTACCTATTTTTTCAGAATAAAGTCATAAATAATCTCAAATAAATGTATTATAATAAAGGGCGCAATTTGACAAGTTCGCCTAGAGCGCAAAAAAGATTTGAGCCGGGCCTGCCTCAAGATTTGCGAAGCGGTTCCCGTGCCGCCGTAAGCGCTTGTGACCATCGCGCACGCCTCTCGCGCGCACAAAGGACGGAGTGTCAGGTGTCCGAAAGACGGAGCGAGACAAAATATCAACGCGTCGTCTGCTCGTACTGTCCTGACTCGCTTTCAGTGCCTTCGCTCGCTTTCGTTTCATCTCGCTCTCGCCTTCGCCGGACAAGACTGAAACAGAAGTGGTGGGGATAGCGAAAAGTCCGTATCGTGTACACCAAACCGAGACCAAAGAGGAGATATAATAAGAGACGTCACTCCGGAACGTTTGAAGTCCTTACTTGACTTTGGCATTTAAATTGGTTGTCTATTCGAGCGGGATATTCAAATCAACCAAATCTACCTTACCGCAGTTGGCTGATTATTGTCGAAGTTTACCGATCCATGCCGAATGGACATTTAAATTGGTTGTCTAGTGATTTCCCCAGTTTATTTCTGTCCTTGTCGAGTCACGCCTCTTATTATATCTCCTCTTTGCCGAGACCGTAACGAGACTTTATTGTAATCGATGACACATCACCAAGCAACGGTGATTTCGCGCGGCTCGGACCACAAAGGTTCTCGTCGGTTATTCGAGCTTCTAAGATCGTATTCAGATATACCCTTCGGTGCCCACAGAACTCCAACTGACAAATCCACGATCGTCAGATGGTGGTGACTGATTTCTCCTCGATCGCTGTTCACGAAAACGAATCGACCGGCCAATATATCTGCATACGATCTTAGGATAAAAATACGATGACAGATGAAATAGTATTTGAAGCTCAAGATGAAAGGCCTTCGAATAATCAAAGGAAACTAAATATCCGAAGCTAAACAGAATTTTAGATTTAGGGTACACACACCCTCCCCGAAACCTCGTGTCGATCGGTCACTGGGGCCATTTGGAAGTATATTCTTTTATTTAAATAATGCCCATCTCTGCATAGGACCGTAAAGAATTACAAAAAAAAATCAGGGAGTCAACTGTTGACCGATTTGGAGACTTTTCCTTGTTACATGTTACATACAATAGTCGGAAGAATAATAATAAGAGCAATAATTGCAAATAATTGCCAGAACTTCCACATTCTGAAAATATGATATCAGTAAATCAATATTTCCAGTATTAGTAAAAAAGTTCCAATTTCTCTTTTCTTATTTTAAATAATGTGATCATATAATTATAACATAAATTCGACAGCGATTTCAAGTGATGTATGTGTCACGGTAAAACCATTAATTTAGTAAATGTATACAATTCCCAGCAGTTCCTGGTTAATATATGCCTAAAATGCATATAACCTAACCTACAATCGTCCGAAAATGCATACATTGACTGCATCACGCTTTTACTGTGGCACATATATCCAGCTAACGCTTCAGTTTTGCTATGATTCCACGTTGGCAGTCCTCCCGAGTAGGCGCCATCTCGTATCCACTAGCTCAACTAAATTTGTCACGTGACTTGCTCTGTATTATCGCCAATATGGCGGAACTCGTACTTTAGGAATGCAGTTACGAAATTACGTTGTTTGTCCTTATATGAGCAGATTTTTGGCTGGGTGAGGTCTCATTCGAAAGAGGAAGGTTCAATGCAGCGCGCTCTGGTCATCATTTTAGTCACAAAACACTTTTAGTGACTTAAAAGAGACTTGGATTCTTGCGAGTATATATTGTCGACTTTTGCTCTACTTTGAACGCTCATATTATTAGATATCAACACAATCTCGTCGAACCATGACCAGAGCGCGCTGCACTGAACCTTCCTCTTTCGAATGAGACCTTGCCCAGCCCAAAATCTGCTCATATAAGGACAAACAACGTAATTTCCCAAACCCATGTTTCGGGCCAGATTGTGTCGGTATACAGCGCTCTGCATTACCCGTGTCTACCCCCTTAAGCTTCCATTATCTTTTATCACTGTTCCTTACAATTTTATCAGAATGAAAACATAAAATTTTTTGTGGTATAATTTATTTATTTTGTAGAAATAGTAATATAAAAAAGTCCTTTATTATATTATATGTTGTACGTATAGTATAGTATATGTTGAACATATCCTATAATAAAGTATTCTTTTACAAATCAGAATATATTAAGATATATTAAAAAGCTATATGTAGAGCATAAGAAATTTTCTGAAATTTTGATATGAATTCTATTGTTCACTTTGTTTAAAAATACTGTATGTACTTCGATAACACTAAGTTGAACACTATTTAGTAGTGTAGCAGAACTCAGTCACAGCCAAAGGCTTAGAAATTGCGTATAAACAATTTCTTTCCCAAAACGAAACAAATGTAAGTGTTTCAAATTCTTCGTTCTATATACAGTTTTCTTTATAAATTTTAACTTCAGTATCTACATTCTAAAAATATACCACAGAATTTTGACGTTTAAGCAACAATGTGGCCAAGTATAGTCAAATTTATATTGAAATTTCGAAAACGTTTCATGCTCTACTATGTATATATATTATAAAAACAAATCGTAATAACTGGTAACAGACTTTTAAGAGTTACATTTTTCAGTCATTGAAAATCACACCCCAAGAGCGGCTTAAGAAGAAAATGCAGGCTTTATTGAACAAACAGTGTAAGTAGAGTGTGCCGGAAGTTTTAATTAGTGGTGCAATATTATGATATTGCGATTGTATTTATTAGATAAAGCTGACAAAAAGGCCGAGCAACTTAGGATTGAGAAAATGGAACAGCAAAGGCAAGATCGAGAAGATGAGATTCGGGAAATGTCTTTGAAGTTACGGCGAAAGTACGCTACATTATTCCCATTCCATAAATTTTTATTTATCAACACAGGCTCATATTGTTACACGGGTATTATTAAATAGTCGCGTTATCATAAAAACGTTGATAATTTTTAGACAAAGGGAACGAAGACATCGTTACGAGGGCCATAGTTCCGATTCACGTTCTTCTGGATCACGTACGCCAAGTCCTGGGCGTAGTCCACGAATTGTACGTCGAGAAAGGAAGGAAAGGGATATGAGGGATTTTGAAAATGATCGTGAACGAGACAGGGATAGAGAAAGGGATAGACGCGACGATAGAGAAAAATTTAGAACTGAATCTCGTAGAAGATACAGAGATTCGCCACTTCGTTCTTTAAGTCCAAGAAGTAGCCGGTAAAACTATAAACGATCGTTATAATGTTGTACTTAAATTTAAGCAAGCCTATTGATGTCTTCTTCTTCTTCTTTTTTTTTTTTAATTTTTCGTTCTTTTAGAGGCCTAGTTGATTATTGACAACAAGAAAGTGCACGGTTTATCTTGCATTCAATGGACTTAAATCTTTAATTAGGATACACTTCCTGTATTTCATTCCTTCCGTAAAATACTACGAATGTTTTAAGAAAATGCGAAAAAGGATGTAAAACATGTGACGATTATAGTTTATAATTATCCTTTATCATTAATATTGTTCAATCTTACACGGTAAGATAATAAATGCAGTTATTTATTTATGTGCATCATTATTATTAACCATACATGTTGTTTCATCATTCTGAGGTCTCAGCAATGTCTGATTTATGAAAAATAAATATAGGAAACCGTAGTAAACTCGCGCTATGGGCTCATCTCAACTATGCGTTAAGCGCTGTCCCCACCACTTGGAATCCTTCGGTTAAGACTGGTCAAGACTGAGAAAACCCGAGAGTGATCGAGTGGGGACGAAAGAGTCGGCACGACATTACTACCTTCGGCTACGAAAAAGAGAAAGCATGATACTGTGTTTCACTTCGTCTTTCACGTACCTACGCTCTGTCTCCCTCTCGCGCCATCGATGGCTTGGAATCGTCGATACTATGCGTTAAGCGCTCGCCGCGAGCCCATAGCGAGAGGTTACTGTAGGTACCCCGTGCGAGACGAGTGTTGTTACACAGTACAACACTACGAGTAGTACGACTGTGTTAGGACGTCTGTCTTAAGACGTCTGCCTGAAGACCTAGAGGTCGAATGATGATATTCGTAGAATATTTCGTGTCAATACGCGTTTTCTATAATCAATACTATTTATATACCTAGAAATTGAAAGTGTTTACAAGTGTGTTGGGTGGGTGCGAAAAACGGTTGCATCGTATGCTGGAGGTCTCGGTGGTTCGACGAGTCCCGTCACCGTGAATATATACTTATATATGTATATATGCCACAATGCATTGTAAAAAATTGTAAAAATCGCTCGGGAAGTCGTTTCGTTTTGAGACAAAAGAAAGAAAAAGATATGAATCACTCGTATCACTAGTAAGAAAAATATTGTAGTTGAATATATAAAAATTATATTGTATTATGAAAATAAGACAAATAAAATAAAGTTACACGTTTAATTACTTTTTTAATAGGTTAACATTTTCTAATAAAATTTTTAATTTTTCATTATAAAACTGGCAAATATTTATGTACTTCCACGGTGGCAAGTTATATGTTGCTGTAAAATTCGTTAAATCACATTAAGTGCAGAAAAGTAAGAGATAACTTTGTAGTTATATCTATTTTTAAATAGTCATGTTTTATTTGTTTAAAGATCTCATCAAATAATAATATTGCAAACCGTACTGCGAGGTTGCAAAAGTAAATATCAAAGAAAATCAATACAGATTTTTCATATCTATAGATTCAAACTGTTAACCATTTAATTCTGACATCTCAATCACCATTAACATTTTAGTATGTTGATTTACAAATAAAACACTTTGTTTCTCTGTTTTACTGAAAATATTCTATCGTACATTTATAATTGTAAACAAACTAAAGGTCTCATCTTGAAATTTCGCGCATTTAGGCTAGAACCAATCACCGATGCGGCACCAGAGTTTCACGTGACCGTATTCCGCGCTTCCCGGAAGCTGCTTCACTCCCCTCACCAAAGATCACAGATATTAGCAGTGTTCACGGGAAATGCTTCCCGGAGTCAGGACTTGCACGTAGTGACGTGATTGGTTGGCTTGACTTGATGGTGGCGCCGTTTCGTTTCTCATCTTAGCGTTGATTGGTTTGATGTCATCGCGCGAATGCGTGTTACGGGCCGGAGTCCGGACCGGGAAGACATTTCCCGTGAAAACTGGATATTAGTCCTATTACTTCGTCCCTATATCCATATGTCCATGGGGCTGGGCCCCTGCCCAGAAAGTCCCCCATAGGGCCCTATCTTCAAAAAAAAATTATGATTTTATCCAAACATTTTTTTTGTTTCCCATAATTTTCATACCAGAATGTTTACCACCTTTGCCTTTTTCCTTACATCTGCCACCGATTGCATAACAAATTTATTCGCGAAAACACATGAGGCAGTAAATAAAATGTCAACATATAAGTAATAAATGAATTCATTAACATGGTACAATAATAAAATCATTACTTTTACTTTTGAAAAGTGTGTTACACTTGAAAATATAAAATCAATTTTTCCGTTTCCTGTGCAAAAGTTCATCCGCTTCATTGAACCAAAGTCTTTATTAAAAGTAAAAACATATATTACATGTTTTCTTAATCAAAGTATTTTCCTTGGCTATTTATGACCTTTTGCCAGTTTTGTGGTAAAAGCACAAGTAGGTGTGGTAAAAAAAATACGTTTCCGTATACCTAACAATGAGGGAACGATTTTTTGCACTAACCTAATATTTAATTATTTTATGTATCTACCTATATCATAATTTCTTGTTAATTGTTAAAGATATTTAATAAAATTTCAAACTAATAGCAGTAATACATGTTTGAATATTCCGCTCGAAGTATATAATCCTGAATTGTTTTCCATTGGATTATTTGTGTACAAAAGTGCATACTTACGAACGTGCCCTTGTTTTATGCCATACCTTAAATCTGTTAGTAACATAGTAACTAATATGGCGGAGTAGGTAGTACATGTTGACTTTTCGAGTTTCGGATTTCTCGGGTGGAAAATATTTCTACGTGATAGAATTTAAGAAGAATCAAGTTAGTTGTCGCTCATTTACATCATTATCGATACGCGTTACAATTATCGTTGACGTCATATGTTATGTACTTAATTGTACTAAGTATTATTAACAATAAGTGCGTACGTTGTCCATTAGAGTGCAGTCTACTTGGCAGACAACTAATTTCAGTTTTCAAAGTGATTGTATTATAAGCGTCATTAGCGAAATGGAGAAACACACAATTTCTTTAAGTTATTTCGATTCTAAATAAAGAAAATGCGACTTACGTAATGAGAGTGTTAATATCAATTTTATATATTCCATCAGAAGGTTAAGAGGTGCGTTTATTATTTTCGGATTCAATGTATTAAAAGGTACACGTAATTTTATTAAATATGTAACTCGAGAGGAGAAATTAAATGTACTCGATAACGAAGATTCCATGTAAATTGAATTCATTTTAATATATTCTTACTGGACGTTATGCTCTTAATTGGAACACATTTTTTTGTAACCGTGTATGTGAAATCTCAAAATTCAATAGCAAACAGGCTGATATCCTTTGAAAATTTTTTTGCCAATTCTTTTTTTTCTTTCATAAGGAACGAATACCATAAAGAAAAACATGAAAACCCAGGTTTAAGGTGGTCTTCCAAATAATTTAGCAGTTCAGTTAATCTTTCAGAAAAATGTGTGATACGGCGAAGAAAATGAAACAATCGAGTGTTAAAAGCAGTGTGAAAAATGAAGTAACAAATCAGAAACAAAGTGATAGTAAGAAGGAATCAACGTTGAAAAGTACGAACGAAGACGTACAACGTGCGATCGAGGGGCTGAAAGATATACCGGACGAAGAGCTTCAAGAATTTCTTGACGATGAAGATTTTATGGAAGGTTTGGATGTTGTCGACGCTTGGGAAGGCGACGAGGAAAAAACTCGTGAAGTTGAATCGAAAACTTCGCATGTCAAGGATCAAGATCAGAAGCGTCCTTCTAGGTAGCATCAATAATGGAGCATATAATTTCCATCTTGTCGTTATTATTTGTTGTATCGTACAGATAAATGTGTTATATTATACTATTACATCATTTTATTATAATGTTAACAGAATTTTAAAAAATTAGAGTCAGTTTATATTTAATTTTTGTATGTGGCTGTGTTTATACGAGTTTAATCTATTTGTAGCATTATCATCATATTTTATCGAATACAGTACAAAACATTTATATTCTTTCCCTTAAATAAGTAGTGATATATGGAAAAGAATGATCGCAAGCCTACTTCTAGGGACAGACACCGTCGTGACCACAAAGGATCTTACAATCGTGAAAGGTCAAAGAGAGAAGAAAAGAAACACGAAGAAACACGTCGTGACCCTTCTAAAAGCACAAAGGATATAGAGCGGGATAAAATACGTGCTAAAAGAGATAACGAAAGTAAACTGTTAGCAGAGAAAGAGAAAGCTATCAAACATCTGTTGGATTCTGATAATGTTGTACCTCCGGGTACAGAGACCGAAGCTTTACAGAGCATTACAGAGAAACAGAACATGGAACAAGCACAGTTGCATGTGCGCAGAAGTCGAGAACGACGTAGAAGTTTCGACCGTCAAGGAGGAAACTCTGTACGGCGTCGAACTCCGGAGAGAACTAGAGTAAACTCTCCTCGACGAAAGTCTCCATTATTATTAAGTCCGGAACGTAGAAGTCCTTTCAAGATAAGCATTGAAAGACATCGAAGCCCGTTAAGATTCAGCCCTGAAAAAAGAAGAAGTCCACGATTTACCTGTGTCCGTAGAAGTCCCTTCGGATTCAGCCCAGAAAGACGAAGAAGCCCGATTAGACGACTGAGTTGGGAGCGAAGACCAAGTACAGATAAAAGATGGAGCGCTGAACGGCATAGAAGACGTACCAATGTACATGAACGGTGAGAAGGCATTATTTTTAAGTAATATAAATTAAGTTATATAAATTCCTTTAATTGCATCGTAGAGATAAAAGGAATAATGTTTGCCTTTGCAACGTTTCTTGTAAAATGTGTCTTTATAAGATCTTCATATGATGTAAACTTTGTTTCAATTAAATTATAAGAATACACATTGTTATAATAACTCGTTAATTTCACGTGGTAGAGTATTTTAACTCGAATTTTAAATTGTTAAGCCGAAGAAGTCGCTCTCGTGAACGGCAACGAAGTCGCAGTATGGAACGCCTTCGAAGAAAAGCCAGCCGTTCACCAGCCAACAGACGTTATAGCCCTCGGCGACGGAGTCGAACTCGGAGTAGGTCACTAGAACGTCGCACAAGAAAACGGTCGCCATTCATTAATGAACTTACAAGACAACTGAGAAACGAAGCTATAGTGACATCGCACATAAATACTGGATATGCACCCCCTCCGCCAATGGATGGAATATCACCATTGATGAATACTGTCGTGTACCAACAAGAACCAGAATCCAGGCCACCAATGCCAATGCCATCTTATATGCATCAACCTGGATTACCACCACCGATACCAGCAGGTGTTACACCTGCTGGTCCGCCATTCATGAACTTTGAAAATTCATCTCAGACGATGAATTTTGATTCCGTTCCAGTGCACCCGTTACCTCAAGTTGAGTACGTTTCTGGCCCAGTTATGTACAATCAACCAAATACTAGTTCGGTTCAACCTGGACATCGACCACCACTTCTTCCTGCACCAATTTCACCACCGCAACCTGAACCTGCCGCTGGACCCATGGAGCATGTGCCACCAGCGTACAGTTCGTCGCATGGCATTCCTCCTCCACAACAATCTCCGCTCCAGACTTTCGAGTTCCCAAGCAAATCGAAGGACACAACCTCTCCAAGCTACAGGGAGCGTAGATTTACGGATTCCTATAATGGATATCATCCACCGCAAGAGGAACGACTGAAGACTCCTGAACCACCGGTCATCTCTGATACAAAAGTAATTGTACTATACATTGTAACAGTATTTATATATATATTTTATCCTATATTGTCGGAGCATCAAATATTGTTTTGCAATTAATGTACAATGATTTTGTATGCCTGTTTCACATAATGTGCAGTTAAGTTTTTTGTTCTGACGTGGAGATATTAATATTTGTCTTACAAATTGATCTTGCAGCAGTTTGAAAAGACGAGTTTATCCAGTCTACTGGAAGCATCTGTTTCCGCAAAAGGTGCGAGTACATTCTTACTTACCTAAGAAAATATTGTTAAAATTCGCGTTCGTGTGTCACACTATCTTTTCCCTTTATTTCATTATAAGAAATCTCATTTCATTCTTTTATACATTTTTTTTTAGATTCAGCTAATCTACCAGTCTTATATCCAGGTAAGAATAGTTTCATGGGTTCTTATTTTAAACTTACTTTCAACGCGTCACATTTTAGTCAGGCATTGTTAAACAGAAATTCTCAACAATGCTGCCATATTAAATTAATGGAAATAGAATATTTTAAAAATTACAGCATATGAACGGTGTGACATTAAATTTACGTAAATTTATATCTTTTTCCGTCACAGGATTCAAACCTGAAATATTACGCCACTGTGAGCATGCCCTTCGCGAACTTCCTACCGAAGATCCCCGTTTAAAGATGAAGGGACGATTTTTTTATGATCCAAAAAAGGAGACCTCGCAAAATGAGCAGGAGCTCTATTCGTCGAATTCTATACTTTTGCAGCGAGGCAAAAGCAAGATATATTGGGAAGAGGAAGATGGGCAGCATCCCACTCAACTAAAGCAAAATGTACAAATGCATCAAAAAATTTGTCAAACCGACGAAGTAGAGACGAGCACGAAATTTGTTCAAGCAAGTGTAACTATGGTGGACTTTGAAGTACAAGTTTATCCTCAAGATCTGCAGCATACTAGCAAAGAAGAGAAACGGCCCATTATGGATCGTTTAGATTGGAATGTGCGTGAAACGTTTGATTATGCGCCTAAATTTCGAGAAGCCGACGATTTGAGGTGGAGTTTAAGTAATTCTTCCCAGAAAAGAACCTGGAATAGAACGGTATCTCCTCCTAGACGAACCGACGATCGAGAGCATCGTGTAGACTCCGTGTCTTCTTTGGATCATAATCCGAGGAATTTCAAATTAGAATCACCGATAAGGAATAGGGACAGCCTTTCCAGTCACAAAGGATCCTTACGGGAGCATTACGTTCGTGAGAGATACTCGCCTACTTATAGACACGAACGTGATTTAAACGAACGTGACGACTATCATGATAATAGAAGTGATCACAGTCGTGGTGAAAGTCCGATGATGTTAGACGATTCATCAGAAGAATTAGAATTGGAACATACATTCCAAAGAGGAACAGATTGGCATGGAAGAGGAAAATCATTAAGAGGCAGATCAAGCCCTCTTATGAAACCACACGTGTACAGAGGAAAGCATTCTGGAAGATCCTATCGCGGGCGTGGAGGTTTCCGTGGGAAATTCTAAACTTATTTGTGTAAAGCACAAACTTACAATGTTGTAGAATCATATAATCAAATATATCGATATATCGAAAAAGTTATCATCTATTCTTACAAAAGGATTGAAAGCAACTGAACGCATTGATTTGTTTTCTTTGTAAAATACATTTTTCTGCCATTTATTAAAATGCATTTTAAATACAGATTGACAATTGCGCATCATATAATAGGCAACCAAATACATATGCGGGTACATGCAAATACTCTGCAACGGCACAGTAATAATATATCCGATACGTAAATGCAAGATCATTTATACGTAACGTTTATTAAATAAACGTTTCACGTGACAATACAAAGTAGTGCAAAAAAAGAACTACAATTCATAGTAGCGCATTAGACTACGTACCAATTGTGTACAGTGTTGTGTGATAACATTACAATGTTCACACATGCTCTGCACACGTGATATTTTTGTTCTATATAATAATCACTTTTGTACAAATAACTGAATCGATTTATCACGACAAAGCCGCACATTAATAATTATTTTCCTATGATACTGCAACACTGTTAATTTTTTCTATTAGCAAATCATGATGTAAAAAATTTACGAACAGCATGCAGAAAAATATTTCGGGAACTAAGAAATAAACTCTTTTCGGTTAATAAGAACCATTAAATTTACTTAGCGTGTAAAAATATGGTGTGTAATACGTTAGATAGAAAAGTAAATACAGAAACATTCTTCTGTATTTCGATTTATTTTTCTTATTTTTTTTTTTATTCTGTACAAATTTCGTACATAGTGATGACGATTCGTGCACAATTATGTCACCTAAAACTGCACTCTAAAGTATCTGTTATTTTTTATGGTATGAAAAACACACTTAAAGAAATAAATATTTGACCTGAATAAGTAAATTATGTTTTAAAAATTTCTTCAAGATTACAATTTTTGAAATTCCAAAAAACTATGAGCATATTTAAATTTTCTTGCTCGCAACATCCAACTAATCTGCTTTTCCATTTGCGAGAAATAGAACATGCACCATGGGTTCACATTGCATGTCTTGCAATTGCAATTTTAAACATGTTTTATTTTTAAATTTTTTAATAAAATCATGCAATATGTAGAAGTATATTCAGGTATATCATGCTTTCACAGTGTCTATAAAGTAAAGCAGTAGCGGTCACTGAAATAAAAAAAACGATGAAGTTTCAAAAATCGTTACTCTGAGAAGAAAGTGATCTTTATCACATAAATCGCTCTTCATATCAAGTGCACTTTCCCCCAGTTATTTCATGTTGCTAAACAGAAATATGTTAGATTTCAGTCTTCTTGGGCGACTTAGTCTATACATTACTTCTCCATATTACATTTTACGAAATGAAAACAAACTATATGATATTGTTGATTAAACGTATTACTACAAACGGGTAGAAATATTTATAAATTACAATACAATGTCAAAACTGATAACAAATTTAAAAGGAACACGGGGAGACATTGGCATCTATATTTGAATTGATATCTAAATTCCAATAGTACGTACACTACAATGAGAATTTTATTTTTTATTTGCTAATTTAACTATTTGACCGTATTTGAGCATTGTTACACATATTACTCTATGCTTGTCGCAGCATTAATTGTCGCATTAAACTGTCTACATTTTTTACGTCACTTTCAAACAAATTTATTTCATCTTTTTAACTAGTACAATTTGCAATATAAGTTAATATAGAATGTTTGATTGTTTTCTTTTACTTAAATTCATAAGTTACATAAGAAATATTGTACATTTCTAAATATATAGAACTGATAATTTCATAATCTTTGCAGAGTTTTTTAAATAAAAATAACTGCTTAATATTGCTGGAATAGTTTATTATTGGAAATTAATTATTTCTATTAATTACATATACATTCCCGAATACACATTCGAATACTTAAAAATTGCCATGTGTGACATTGCAGGTGGTTACACTTTAATATGGTAAACTATTACATATATGAAAATAAATCTTTTAGGATAATAAGCAATTCTTCATTCCAGTAATGTAGAACAAATCTAACTTCATTCGAGAAGTCTGTTCTCAACTGCATTTTATGTACTTTTCTTTTTCTAACAATCTTCATAGAATTCTTTTTCATCATATAATCATATAACGCGCTATCAATATTTATGTTCGGTGAAGATCTTTACTTTATACAAGTCGTTACTGGAACAAAAAGTTACTTGTTACTTAATACTGCAGACTACAGGAAATCCTTCAATCTTTCGTCTGAAGCTTAATGTGCCTATATGTGAACTTCGTTACGACTTGGCTCATGAACGAAGCTGGAGCAAAAAGTATCACCGACGACAAAATATTTCGCAATGTACCACTACAGATGAGGTCTAATAGCACATTCGGCAATCTGCACTGAGTGCGAACACTTTCGCTTTTCAATTGGATAAAGATTTGCACTCAGTGCGACCGTCCGAATGCGCTATAAGATTATATAATAACGAATTCGGACGGTCGCACTGAGTGCGACTTTTAGCCAATTGGAAGCGAGAAAACTCGCACTCAGTGATCACTAGTGCAGGTTGCCGAATCTGCTATAAGATAGACCTAACATCTTATGGGAGTTTCTGTCACACAACTAATAGCGAATTCGGCAGGCACGCACTGTCACTTCACTGGTCACTTGCACATAGCACATTCAGCAATCTGCACTAGTGCGCACTGAGTGCAAACTCTTTCGCTTCTATTTGGCTAAAATTTGCACTCGTACGCACCAGCAGGGAGAGTAGGAAATCCTGTACGCATCATGATAATTAGCAGTGGGGGAACGCTACGCATGCGCGCCATGGCGCCGCGACGTCGAACCAATCAACGCCCATAGACATATATAGACGGAGCGTAAGCTGAGGGGGGAGGCAAGGTTCGTGGTAAGAGGAGCAATACGGGTAAATCGGGTGACTCAGTCGAAGGCATCCGAAGCTACTCGACGTACCTGTATCTGACCTCTGCCTTTTCCCCTCCAAGCCTACCGTTCCCCTCGCCGATAGTCCCAGCTTCTGCTCCGTCTATATATGTCTATGTCAACGCCAAGGTGGGAAACGATGGGAAACGATACGACGCCAGCGTCAAGCCAACTAGCCAAGCTAAGTGAGGCCGCAGCCAACCAGCATCGACAACCGATTCCTCGGCGGTGCCAGAAAATGATTCGAATTGGTTGTTTCTGATAGAAACGAAGATAGCTCTATAAGAATGAAACAATCCAAGTCATTTTTTGGCACCAGTGCAGTAAGTGCGAGGTACCGAATTCGCTATTAGTATCATTATCCAATTCCATCATATACAATAAATATAACACTTTAAAAACTCACTTTAAATGTGTACAAGTAAATGCAAATAATAATGAAATATGGCCAAGGTTTTAAAACAAAAGACTAACACATAAAACAGTCGTGGCATATATTCTACTATCGATTTATAACAAAATACATCCAATTTACTAGCTTCAATTTTTTCGGCGTTTGCCAAGTTTCTGTGATTTCGAACCACTATGCGATGTAGTTAGGAAGCGTGCTTGGTTCACCGTCCAGAAGTCTCGAATTAAATTTAATGTAATCCATAACTACATAGCTAATTGTAAGTAACTTTGAACATTCCCGCGCAATCTCACGAACATCAAGCACATCGAAAATCGTTGCGTTTCCAACAGCGCATGAATCGGTTCAACGAAACGGAACGATATGAATGCACGCAGCGCATTGGCTACGATCTCTGCACTCAATGCGTGAAACTGAACAGACCCATAGTTGCATTTTAATTCGCGGACTCAGCGTTGTCGGGAAGTGGGCTCCTGCAAACTATTCGTAGTGGAGGGGGACCACCTACGGGAGTTGCGGTATATATGTGCGTGATGACTCCGTGACGTGCACCAACCGACGCCAACGCCAAGCCAAGTGGCGCTAACGCGAAACCAAGCCAAGTGATGTTAAACAATTTGATTGGTCCTTTCACTAGTGACAAGTAATTCTCCCAGAGAGCAAAAAATCGATTTTCGATTCTTACATGAAAGAATCGATTCTGAGAAAAATCGATTCAAAAGATGGGGAATTACTTGTCACTAGTGAAAGGACCAATCAAATTGCTTAGCATCACTTCCTTGGTTTCGCGTTGGCGCCACTTGACTTGGCTTGGAGTTGGCGTCAGTTGGTGTGACGTCACAGAGTCATAACGCACACATATACCGCCACTGCCGTAAGTGTTCCCCCTCCACTACGAATAGTTTGCACAAGTTTACAGGAACCTACTTTCCGACAACGCTGTTCGCGGTAATTCGCAGTAATTCGCTTATGTATACGGGGCGCTCTAGCCTTACCTGCAGTGGAAATTTTATATGTATGTATGTACATAAGTACTTATTTGCATACAATGCGAATCTATTCACAACAAATACTGCAGTGACTTGTTCCGTATTTTATACTTGTGTTGACTTGTGTACACTTGCGTATCCATAAGTCAGAATTAAAATATTCTACGTACTTTTCATAATTGGGACTATTAATTAAAATTCTTTAGGTTCATTATTGATCATTGCGTTGGATTGTAATGGCACATAATGGTACAATAATTGTTTTTTTCTGAATAATTGTCGAGGAAAACATTTGAACGTACAATTACAGTTGAAAATGGTTCTGTTGTTTTAGACGATAATAAAAGCGAAGGATCCGCCGAAATCGAGGGTGGAAATGAGAACAATGAAAAGGAAGAGTCGGAGAAGATTCTCATCATAGATCCTGACAGCGAAGTTTGTCCTTGTTATTGCATTCATTTAATTGTTACATATTTCTCATACGTACATAATCTTCGCTTGTGTTTCAGGAACTAGATTTGAACCACTCGAGGTTAACAAAACTAGAAAATCTAGAACCATTGAGGAAGATACATAAATTGTCTTTTACGTGGAATTTGATCAAGAAGATCGAAAATCTTCACACCCTTACGACTTTAGTTGAACTAGAGCTGAGGGACAATCAGATTGTTACTATTGAGAATTTAGATGCCCTTGTAAATTTGGAGTATGTATCGTTCAATGATATAAAATGATATAATCTGTTGCTCGTGATAATTACATAATAATGCGATAAGTAAATTGTGAAGTCACCTCCAAACTTTTTTAATGCAAGTAAATTTTAATACATGATCGTTGCTTTCAGGCTTTTGGATCTGTCTTTTAACCGGATTAAAAATATAGAAGGCCTGAAGAATTTATTGAACTTACAGAAGTTGTTCTTGTCATCGAACAAACTTCATTGCATCGAGAATGTATCGCACTTGAGAAATCTTACGACTCTCGAATTGGGCGATAACAAAATTAGAGAGATCACGAGTCTTGAAGGTCTGGAGAATTTGACGAGTTTGTTCCTTGGTAAAAATAAGATCACGAAGATCGAAAACTTGGGATCATTACAGAACCTTCAGTTGTTGAGTCTACAAAGTAATCGTATCGCAAAAATAGAGAATCTAGAGGAACTGAAGAAACTAGATCAATTGTATCTGTCTGAAAATGGGATAACATGCATCGAGGAACTGTTAAACTGTCAGAGATTAACAACATTGGATTTAGCTAATAATAAAATAAAAAAGATTCAAAATATTGATCATCTTGGGGACTTGGAAGAGTTTTGGGTAAAATCAGCGTCTTATTTTGCCATCAAGGGTTACGCCGTGCTTTTATTTACATATTTATTAACTTCGCAGATAAATAACAATGAAATTGAAGACTGGGCGACTGTGGAAAATTTAGCAGCCAATAAGAAATTACAGACTGTTTACCTAGAGCATAATCCTGTTGCCACGGATCTAAACTATAGAACTAAAATGAAATTATTGCTTCCATGGCTTGTCCAATTAGACGCAACGCTTTGCAGATGAACAATGCAGTGCCGCAAAGTAGATTGCCAATGTATTAATCGTTGTTTAAACTGTATTTATTGACTCGGTCATTTATCTTTTTTTAATACTACTTTAAAAGATTATTTTCAGCAAAAAGGATACGATAAATATATCCTTAACCTTATCGATGGAAAATATCAGATGGTCGATTCTTTAACAGGGAATGCATTCCTTTTTTTTTTTTACATTTCACACCTTATCGACAATTTTTATCGACGTAATCATTGGAGCGATGAGAATTTATCTCATCGTTCTCATTCTCAGTATATAAAAAATATTAACTTGCAAACAATTTACATCGATTGTTAAAATTCCTGAATTTTCCAATCAAGCATCGTGTGTTCCGATAAGACGTTCTGTCTTAACATAATTGTTGATTATGAAAGTGAATTTAATTCAATAAATGTATCTCACGATTTTTTAAGTTCTCAAAGCTTTATCAATAAGACATTATAAGGAAAGTACATGATAGATTTTGCTATTTATATTTTCAACTTAAACTAAGAATATTGTTAGGAATCTGAACAATAAAATTCTCCAATCACATTGAAACAGTTTAGACTTAAATCCGATTTCGCTTGGTAATAATCATCAGGAAATATTCTGCATAATAATTCTAAATTTCAGCGTTACACTGAAACTTATACTCCCTCCAGAGTATAGTTTACTATATAAGTGAACTATTAATATTTTTAATCAATTAACTTTAAATATTCCTATAAGTCCTTCATTAAATAATCTTAAACCTCAGAATGTAATTTTCTGTGCTTGCCAATTTACACAGAAAATATACAGAGATTATACATATAAGTACGTTATACGTAATATCATTTCCATTGAATAGGAAAGTAAATATATGATGCAAGCTCAACGTACTATTACAACTTCAAGATAATTTACTTAAATCGTTTTCGAAACATCTATGACATCCTAAATAATAAAATGTATGTACATTGCATCTTAAACATTCGAAATATACAATTTCCTTTAATCAGAGGCTTCGGTCTCCAATATGTTTAATTTACGCAAGTGTACTCATTCACAACTGAAGCTAATATCTTATCAGTCATACATTTCGAACGAGAACTTCCCAAAATTAGCTTTATCTCGAACGCTCAATGAGAACGTTTCCACCGGCACGCAATGCCACCTTAAGTTCACACTCACAATCGTTTCATCCTTTAGCTCGCGTTTAGACGTCGCACGTAAGAGTCTGATGCTAACCTGTGCTAACCTGACGAACACCTGGCGAGAGTGTAATCACCGTCATTAGAAACGGACGAAACGCGGTGCAGTATTCGCGCACAGTGTACGTTGTACGTACGACATACGCGACGGTTTACGGCTGTTTACGGCGTAGGGCCGACACTCGGCAGCGGTAAAGCGGACGGGCGATTGGCCGACGGGAAGCGGCCGCGCGCGCCGATTGGACGGCGCGGTGATCCAGGCTTACGGTTCAGCGAGGCACGCATGGATCGAGTGTGACGTCACCACCAGTACTCGCGATCGGCCATTTTGTGAGTGTGTGCTTGATCGGGATATTTGTGTTAAGAAGCTTTTCCAGCAAAACCGAATGATTTAGTTCGCGGGACGGGCCCGTTTTACTTTTATTGCACGTGCTGAGAGCGCGCAGGCTGCCGGTGGACCTCACGTAGACCCGTACAATGGAAGAGAAAGCGTCGCTGAAGGAGCTCGACCAGTGGATAGAACAATTAAACGAGTGCCAACAACTAACAGAAAGCCAAGTGAAAACTCTGTGCGAGAAGGTACGGGATCTCTCTCGAATCGTATTTCTCCTTGCTGATACTTCCGTACACCTGTTCGATCGGGATATCTATTGCACGCTCTGACCCGTACAATCCCCGTTTCCCCGTCTCCGCCGTTCGTTGTTCGTTTGCACTTGCATTTTACGAGACCGCTGAGCATGGCTTGACGTGTCGTTAGAAATTTCATTCCGATACGCTTCGAACGTTCTGCGTACACTGAGGGAACAGAGGGAAAGCGAACTTTCGATACATGTCGTACTCTTCACGACCTCCCCGAACTTGAATCATCACGATAACGATCAGCCGTTCGAACAACTGTGACTGACCGTCACTGATACTAGGGTGCTCACTGCAATTTCTTCGTGCTACTGTAAAATTGGCTGGCTTGCCGTCCAATCAGCCGACCGATTCTATTTTTATTATTTTTTCTTTTGTATATAAGGCGCACACCGCTTCCTCTATGCCTTATGTGCCTCTCCGTGCACTTCTCTGATGTTGTATCGGACAGTAGTTTGCCTAGATTAGTCGTTCTTTTTCAACGGGCTTGGGAATGTTGCCAGCTATCGTCGAGAACAGTTCGACGATTATTTGAAAAATTCCAGTTATTGCGATACTTGGTAGTAGTTGGGACTCGGAGTGGAGAAAGATACATTTGCCGCAATAAAAGGAATCGATTATGTTTGATATGCTTGTGATAATATTATATAAGCTCTTGATAACATTCGTTGAACTCTGAAATATATGTCACGGTGAATTTTATCGATATATTATTTTTTGTCGCTGCAACAATTAGAAATTTTACAGAATTAAGATTAACAGACTTATAGATTCTGATTACCATTGCAACATTGCTTTCCATATTGGTTCAGAATTGTACGGAACAGATTTCACAAAAAGGATCCCGATCAACAACCGTTACAAAGAATAAACATACAGGAAAAATATTTCGAATCGTAACAATTCTTAGAATTCTTATTATTGTTTATACTGGGGCAAAAATTAACGAATAACATTATACCTACGTTGTATCTTTTACTTATCTTATCTGCGATGAAATCATACTCGTTAATTTCTTAAGTATGCAATTTATCTTTACTCGATACATATCGATAATTCTTCCGCGAGAACTTCTTTAGTTTCCTACATTTCTGAAATATAAACTTTATGCGCCAAGTGAAAGAGAAATTGAAGCGCGCGTCGCATTTAGAACTACAAACATCACAACTGATTTGTTCTTTTAGGCAAAAGAAATTTTAGCTAAGGAGTCTAATGTACAAGAAGTAAAATGTCCTGTAACAGTTTGCGGAGATGTACACGGGCAGTTCCACGATTTGATGGAACTGTTCAAAATAGGTGGCAAATCTCCAGATACAAATTATCTCTTTATGGGCGACTATGTAGATCGTGGCTATTACTCTGTTGAAACTGTTACCTTGCTTGTCGCACTCAAGGTAAGACTATTACAGATACAGGCACAATATCGTACAGACGTTGACGCGAAAAGAATTGGTAAACTTTAATAAGCGTCTTTGAGCGCGTCGAGTCTCTGGTGCAAAATAGTTTCCTTTTCGTTTCGATGCTGATTAACAAAATAATCTCGTCTCTATATAGGTCAGATATAGAGAAAGAATAACTATTTTACGAGGTAATCACGAATCAAGACAAATCACACAGGTATATGGATTTTATGATGAATGTTTACGCAAGTACGGCAATGCCAATGTGTGGAAATTCTTCACGGACCTGTTCGATTATTTACCATTGACCGCGTTAGTGGATGGTCAAATATTTTGTTTGCACGGTGGTTTATCACCGTCGATCGATACTCTAGATCATATACGCGCCCTAGACCGTCTTCAGGAGGTACCGCACGAGGTCGGTACTTATGTTTCACCTGTTAAGATCGGAACGGATAAGCGGCGAATACATACATTGACATTTTTCTGTCGATTTTAGGGTCCAATGTGCGATCTTTTATGGTCAGATCCAGACGATAGAGGAGGGTGGGGTATTTCTCCTCGCGGGGCAGGGTATACTTTTGGACAAGATATTTCGGAGACTTTCAATCATTCTAATGGCCTGACATTAGTATCTCGAGCACATCAATTAGTTATGGAGGGCTATAATTGGTATATTGTTTGAAATTGCTCGTCATATAAGTTGAATTTGTTCATATGTTTACACAATATGTAGATTCTATGGATAATTGCGGATTAGTTTACGCTACAAAATATACTCGTCCTTTGCAGGTGTCACGAACGTAATGTTGTAACTATATTCTCAGCACCTAATTACTGCTACCGCTGTGGAAATCAAGCTGCAATCATGGAATTAGACGATGCTTTAAAATATTCATTGTAAGTTTCTCTAGAAATTTATACGATAAGGAGACTAAATTAGAAGACTAAACCTGATTCAATCCTCCAATATTAATGCATCTATTTCTCATTATCGCAGCCTTCAATTCGACCCAGCACCAAGACGCGGAGAGCCACATGTTACTAGGCGGACACCGGACTATTTCTTGTAAAGAGTCAAACCCCAGAGTTTAAATATTAAGGTAGAGGTATGGAAAAATGATTCAGGCTTTATAGCGACGCCACTGAACATAATTTACGGATAGAACATCAAATAAAAGTGTAAGGTTCCAGCTGTCCTTGCACACCATCATATTATACTCTCAAGTATTATATCATGTCTCATTTTTGTGGTGTCTCGTTGTGGGACGGAACACACATCCGCGTACTTTGCGTGTCTCCAACACCATACATCTCTAGACACAACATTAATTGTATACATGAAAAGGAAAAAAAAAACAATAATGTACACGCGCACCAATTAAACAAATTCACGTATACCATTTTGAGTTCTACAACTTTAATTGTACTGCTTGTATTTTTATTATCGAGTAAAGGAAAAAAATATGAAAGAAATAAACGTAATAAGTAGTGCGAACGGAAAAGAAAAGAAAAAAAAAGAGGAAAATGTGCATGGTATTGTTTTGAAACCTTGAACGAATATTAATTTATTGAAAACTGTTTATACCAGCGGAAACTGTTTGTTGCATGTACCGAATAGAGATAATGTTGTTTGAGGTTTCAAAAAGCGTACCAATTACGATCATAATTTATATATTTAAGAGAGTATCGCATATAATTATTAGTACGAATGGAGCATGAAATGTTCCACTTCAGGGAAACACGAAGAGGGTTGATGCAACAGTAAATTTCGGGCATATGCAAATTGTGCCATATAAGCAATGTTCAATAAACTCTTTAGTGGATTTCTTTAATGAATTGTAATGTAGCATTGCACATAATAATTCATCAGAATAATATAGCATCCAGTGATTTCATTATTATAGCGTTCAACTTATTTTATTAAGTACATCGAAGTATAAGTTATGTAAATCGTATTTTTATGATCATATTACAGTAAGTCCCGCTTGCGGGATAATCGAATTGGGTCCGCTGGTAATCATACAGTAGGGGAAAGTAAGATTCTTGTTCCAAGAATTCATGCCACTTATCTCGCGGCAGATTTGGTTCTTGAAAACAAATTGTCCGACAAGTGGAGTAAACAAGATACACCAAGAATAAGTGAAATATAGCAACGTCGAGAAATCGTAGATCTACCTGCGGCTGGCAATCGGTAGCCGAGAACGATAACGGGGCTGCGCGTGTCGGTTGAATCATTCACTAACGAAAATTTAAGCACTTATACTTCTCATTCGAACAATGATTATTCAGACTATGTTTAATTGTACGTAAATCGATTCATTTCTGCGTTCTTTGCAGAACTTGCCTTGTGGCAACACACACATTACGTACAATTAAAAATACTTCGCCATCTTCAATCCATTAGAAAGATTTCTATATTGATCTAATGAAAAATATAAACTTAATGTTTCCGTTGCTATACGATTCATCCAGCACGGAGGCTTACTGAAGAGGGAACTAGTTCGCACCGTAATGCTATCTGGAAGCGAGGAAATACTGTAAAAGAGGGGGGAGGGGGGTAATTCAGTACAATCTGATCTACCCTCTTCAGCATTTATTTTATTTCAGTTGTATTCGTCACTTATGTTTTTTACCTCTCAAATTTAGACTTTTGTACAAACTTAAACGTACTACCAGCTTGAGTTTTTATTCAGGGAAATTGCGACACTTTTGCATCAATCCTAACGAGACTTTTCTTAAGTGAAACCCCTTACACATACACACACGCGAGCGCGCAGCAGACATTTTATACCGAATGAATTCATGCATTCACGATCATTAATTAAACTGAAAGTTAATTGCTTATGGAACCTATTGACGACCTTTTTACTAATTAATAAATATAAAAAAATGATGCTTCTGGTAAATAAACATGTGTAATGCAAGTCAAAGAAAAAACTTCATGTGTTGTGTTGAATCATTCGATATTCATTGGTACAAAAGCATTGTACGCATAAAACATGGGACGAAGACATACTTATATGTTCATGTAAGGAGTAAATGTAATTTCGCGGACACGCATGATGAGACGATACAGTAGCAGTGATAAGGTGGAAAAAGGAAACGACGTGTGTGGATGCACACTATAGCAATATACTAATTGTAAGCCTGTAAATCTGAAAAGGAATAGCGCAGAAGGAACCATAATAATATCGTGGATACAGGCAAAACCCTTTCTGCATGATGCAGGATTGAGCATTTTTTCCTTTGATTTTTTTTTTGTTTTATATGACACGTATTAAAACACATTCACTGGACT
The DNA here is from genome assembly GCA_944738655.2 of Andrena hattorfiana. Classification (NCBI taxonomy): domain Eukaryota; kingdom Metazoa; phylum Arthropoda; class Insecta; order Hymenoptera; family Andrenidae; genus Andrena; species Andrena hattorfiana. The sequence goes on along the minus strand of OX122891.2, from coordinate 61,283,785 downwards.
ATAAGAAGTAAGGATAAAACATACTATATATAGGGAAAGAGAGAGAGAGAGAGAGTGAAGAGAAGATTGTGCTATTATAATGCAAGCTAATGGGTTAATTAGAGGTACGCCTTACATGAAAATCAGTAATAGACCTTAGAAGTTATATAGCTAATTTTATATTCGCTCTATTTATTCTCTTCTTAAAAATATTTCATATAATAGAGAAATTTCAATACCGCGAGCAAACATGCGAGTAATAAACTCGATGATGAGACTTTGTAAGTCGAGCAGTTTTCAGTTGTTAAATTTTACGTTTTGTAACAGTACAAACCTTGGATTTAAGTACACTTGAATTGTAAGGGCCACGTTTCTGTTTTGTCTCTGTTCCTGATGTAGGTATCTACGTGCAGGTTTTTACTAAATATTCAAATGGTCTTGTATTAAGACGAACTACATGATAGGAATAACATGTGTTTTTTATTGAAAGCTGACTGATTGATCACTGATGCACATGCATACGATCAGCCCAGAAGTCTAATTAAAGTTTTGTCACGTTATGAGGACGACGCTCGGGTGGACAAGACGTTCTCTTAACGGAACAGTAATGCTATTCGGTTTGCCTTTCGCCTTTGGTGTATTCTCACAGTAATACGATGCCGTTGCTATCTCGAACGAAATTTACAGTATGCTGTCGCGTGCCCTCTCACTCAATTCTCAATCGCTTGCACTCGCGGCGACTGCAATAGCGAGGATAGATATGTATCCGTAACAGAACAGAGGACTCGTCCTCACAACGGGACAACACTATATGTGAAACCTGTTTGTTATGTGTATGTGTATATATATATATACACACAATTTATACATCAATTTATACTTGTGTAATTATTGTGTATCACACGAATACCACATTGTATATATCAATTCGAAATAGTGTCTTTTACGATATCATTTATATACAATATATTTCATACCAAGCAAAACGAATGCTTAGAACATCTGTAGATTATATGCGTGTGCATTTTATATTCAATAGTTTTCAGCAATGTTTTTCTATTTTTAGATTTTTCAAATATCTTTGAAATATGTATTAAGTTACGAACATTAAATTGAACTCGTAAGATCTGCATTTTGACAGATATTACATCCAGAGGGAAACAGTATGCCATGAACTGATATGTCGTCTCATTATAAATAAAGCTAAAGAAATAAAGAGGTGTTATCGTATTTAGACAGTCTTACGTCATTTTTACACTTGGAATTTGATGAATGAAAGAGAGATGAATGAAGCAGCAAGACTATAATGATTAATCGTAAGGTAGATGAGAGAAAATAATTAATCGCACGTACGCTAACATAAAAGATCTTGAAGGTTTTTCATAAAAATAGATGAAATTTTTATGAACGAACTGATAATTATAAAACACACGATTCTAGCGATATAATGGTATGTACAAAAATCAATATTTATTAAGAAATAATTGAGCAACAATAAACGGTTCGAACTGAGAATACCAGTACGAGAACTTATTCGTCGCAATATGCAGTTTAGTAACTTCGCGTGTTCAAACGTTCCATAAATAAATGGAAATCATTTCGAATACATATTACTTACTATGGTTTTCCAAAGAATTTGTCAAACCCATTTGCAACGTTTCTGATCAATAAAATAATGATTTAGTGATTTGAATGGAAGATAATATTTAACGAAAAATAATTTATTTATAAATCTTCTATAAACTTGAAATTACAGTATCTTCGACAGAATTATTGTTACATATATTCCTTTGGAACATCTACACCAAATACATTCTTACTTAAATATGATACAGTAAATCAGAAATAAATTATTCATTTCCTAATTAAACTTTAAACTTTGAGCACACCATCAATAAGAAACAGAATTATATTACAAGAATCATTATCACATTTTCTTATTGAAAATTCCTTCGATTACATCTATACATAGAAATTCCCGTTAATCAAAATGCTTTGCCATTGAAATAATTATAAATAATTATTAACAATATAGCTGTGGAATTAATGGTTCCTATTAATGGTCCTATAATGATTTTAAATTAATTTAAAAACATCGTCAAAATCAAAACGATATTCTTCGCGTATGGACAATCGTTAGAAAAATATTTCGTATCTATGTTTTATCGCAATTGTACTTATTCAGTACTGGGATTGGAATATGAATACAACTACCTATCACCCGGCTAAAAACAATCATAGTTTCATTCCCGTATCTAAGTTCAGTACTTGTTTCATGATCTCGTACGTTGTGAAACTAACTGACACCATAGGAATGGCTCGTAAGTAATTGATGCTCATTCCACGATACAGACCTTTTACAATGCCATTTTCCTTATATATCATTCCAATAGTCTGTAACATGCTAGCACTAAAAACAGATATATAATGCAGCAAAGTTACGTAATAAATCATTTATTAAAATCGAACGATTTTTGCTCACGCTCATAAATTTGCGAAGATAAATTTACCTGTATTTATGCGTAGTTGGAGACATCATTGCTAATTGCATTCGTCTTCTAGTAACATCCAGGGGATAAGAGAAACTTTGAGCAATAGCACCCGCGATACCTCCGCTCAATAATCTGGCTGGTATAGTTAAACCTAGGCCACCTGTAATCCGAGCATTCGCATGATTGTGCGCTCATTGAAATCTGTTCGCGGTTTACGAAAATTTCTTATTTAACCTACCAGTGTTCTGGTCACATGTGTTACACAAATAGTCCGGCGCGTATTTCATACATAAAAACTTGAGCTTTTCGAACGTGTAAAAGGAAAATCCTGCGTACGGAATCATGCCAATAATAGTTGGCACGAATCCCTTGTATAACGCAGAAATACCGCCCTCCTGAAAAATTCAATGTTATAACTTTTAGAGACGGACTCATTTTACATTCCTTCCTCGGACTCTATACAGAACCATGCCTTTAGAAAGATATACATATGCTAATAGAGTTTAAAATACCGCTACGCTGTTAACATATTTTGCAGTTTATCTAATATCTCTTATCTCTGGCAGGAGATACTCAACATATAGTACAGCTCGTTTTGTACTTTGTACTTTATACTTAATCGAAACATTACTGATACTATGGTAATATCAATTTCAATATCTCAATATTGAATACTGCATTGAATATGAGGTAATTTTTTGTTTTCAGGGATAGCTGCTTATTAAAATAAAGGTTAATGGAAGTTACCTTTTTAAATATTGTAATACCAGTATGTATAATTCCCGTGTAAATGTGCTCCCCGGTAACTTGGAAGGCAAGCCTAGCTCGAATGGTATCCAGCGGATATGTTAATGTAACTGCTGTAACGCCTGCAGCAGATCCAGCCACAAACTTATCTAAATGCGTGTGCTTGCCGAATAAGCCTCCTAGATACTGATAAAAATGAATGGTGACTTAATTCGCTCGCGGCTGCATGTATTTGCCTAGCCCGGACACTTTTTTCAATGCGACAAACAAACGAACAAACATATTTTACGTTTGTCCCGTTTGCCTGTAAACTGCACACTTGCTCGTTTAAATCTGTGTGCTTAGCATACATTATTGTATGGTTTTATAAATATATTTATGTAAATGTACGCATAAATAAAACATTCACAGGTGAATCTATATGGCTAAAGCTCACCTTCAAACTATGAGCATGTCTTTATATTAATAACGGTTACTTCGCTCTGCGGAGCCACTTTACCCAGAACAAATTCAGCATTATTCTTTAAATTAATCTATCGTCAATCGAGAAGCAATCGATAGTTACCTGTTTGTATAGTTCGAACGTGGTGAATTGTATGGCAGCATACGGAAAGATTCTAATCATTTGAGCAAAGTTCCCCTTGTAGAGAGCGAAGAAATGTTCGCGTTGGATGATTTCTTTTAATCCGGAAAAGACACCTATGGTAATAAATTAGCTTTCAAGTTGGTTGTCTTAGTTCTCGATTATTCCGCTTCATTTTAATACTATTCTTACCCAAATGCTTATAATGTTTGTTATGCGCTTGTAACAATATTTTTATCCTATCCAAAGGGGCTACTGTTGTCTTGGAGCACATCCCAGCCACACCTATGAAATAGATACTTACTTCGATTAAAAAAATCATTAACTATCGTTGAATGATCATTCGTAATACCTGTGTACTTACTTTATTCTCACACAGTATTCCCGACAGTGTTCGTTTACTAATAATACGAATGAGAAATTCTATGTACATGTACTTACGTGATACGAGATATCATTTCAAAGGCATATATGTTAGAAATAAAAACTGTGGAATCTTTTGCCACAACTGACAACGAAATATCGATGAAAAGTGCAATGATGATAAGAAACTATGTTTTAAACAGAGATTTGTTTTTCAACTCACCACCAGCGAGTAGATTTTTTAAGAAAAATTCATAATTCTTTTCGGGCTCGACGCGAAATGCCATGTTCCTTTCTTTGGTCGTTACCCGCGAAAAACGTTTAAATCTCGATAGGGAGCCGAGCTGAGCCGAGCCAACTGTCACGGAAGAACGTCGCGCGTAGACTGTCCCATCGCGTGTCTGCAGGTAACGGGATCATTGACCTTGTACCCACTTGTACCTCTCGTAGTGTGTACCGTGTATGTATGTACCTTCTCTTACGTCTCTATTCATTTCCATTCGTGTCAGAAATGCCAAATATTTAGGTTATTACCACCATAACCATAGACTTTCACTTGAGAATATGTATATAGCTGCTTACAAACAGATTATTCTGTAAATAATGTGTATTTTTCGATATGTACTCTGTTAAGTGAGAGACGCCGACTTTCTATTAATGATAAGTCAACAATATTGTACTTATATCGTTTTATATCTTTCGACAGAATTGTCTATTCCTCGTAAAAATTCCTTTGGTTCCTTTGAAAGAATGCTTCAGTCACATTTTCGACTTCCTCTATTTATTTATTCATCTTATTCCTTAACCCGAAAATGACACCAACTTACATTAACAATTTTCCCATATACCTGACAAATGTGTATTACCGTTACCTTGCTTTCTGCGTTAAACTTGTGCGATATAATATGCAGAATATTTCTGCTGCGTCGATTTCAAACATATGTAATAAATGGAATATTTTTAGCATCGATGCGACATAAAAATTTTCCAAAAGGAAAATCGCTATGTAAGCTAGCAGTTATTTTATACTAAAAGGATAAATGACGCTCGTGTCGTGTTATATTGTTATAATCTCAATTCTCTGAAAAGCTGCATTATGTATTTATGAGAGGACCTAATAAATCAAATAAGAAATAAAACACGGGTAGATGCAAGTAGAACAGTTTACTTTGGCAAAATTTTAGAACTGGTTCTAATTTAGTGATAAATAATCGTAAGCATAATTCTCTTTCCATGTTACTTTATACAGCCAGTTATTTATGTGTCTAATACAAACATTTCAACTTAGATAGAATTCTTTGAGGTATTCAGCCTTAGGCTTAAGTATCGCTTTGTCCTTAAGACTGACGACCCAACCAGGCTCAAGGCCATAGAATAACTGTCTAGGATCTTTGCGGTGTGTAAGCATCTCGTAATCTGGATCATCCTCGATCTTTGGGAGGGTGTAACCATACTTCTGAGACAGAACTAATCGTTCCTGAGAAATCTCTTCAGGATTTGATAAATATCCTCTCGTCGCCGCGCTTGAATAATATTCTAAGCAATCCGTCGGTGGTAATAATCTGCGCGGTATTGGTGTTCCTGAATCGAGAATGTTTTTAATATAATATCGATGTCGGACATTCGTGCGGTAGAAAACTAAAGAATATTACCGGTGCTAAAAAATTTATCTACATTATGCAATGTTAATAAACAATGCGGGTCGTAGTATGCAGTTATAATAGTACCGCCGTTCCTTTCAATGGCTGCAATTACGGGCTCGCTAGCCCACTGAACTTCTATGTTCACTTTCGCGGCGAATGCATCGGCCCCCTTAATAACGATTTCAAATAAATCACAGGAAATTATATTGGATCTCTTAAGATAACAAGAAAAAATCAGATACCTCATCTGTGAGATGAACACCCGAATGCTTGTGTTCTACTCTAAAGTCGTACAATCCTGTGTTGATTAAAGATATGAGATCGATAGGTTTAGATTTGTCTATTCTATTTGTATCGATGTACATTTGCAGTTGATGTAAGGTCAAAGGTGGATACTCTCTTCTTAAACTGTAATGGATACAAAAATATTTTTTTATTCTGCTACAACTCTAATCAAGATATTAAATTTTGTAACGTTAAAAAACTCTTTTTGGAAAAATAATAGTTTTGAATTACAATTGCATAGTTCTTAAAGTTTTACGATAAATAGTAGGGCTTTGAAGAGAAATTAAAACTGTATAGAACTGTGCGTTATACTGCTGAATTAAATCGAATGAAAAATTAGTGAACAACTTACTGATGCCCTTTGTAATACGGTTCGAAACCAAATCTACGGTAAAAAGGATTATTGCCAGTCTCATATCCAATGCGCATATAATTTTGCCTTTGGCCAGAGCCTTTATTACCAGCTCCGTGTTTGTCTCCGCCGTGTTGACCACGGCCACGTTTCGGCTGTTAGAAATGTACATTTTTAAACTAATTATATAACAAAATATAGTTGAATATAGTTGGACTTTACAAGTATGTATCATCGAAAATGGAATAAAATGGTAAATATGTACTTTATTTGCATCTTTTGATCTGAACTTATTAAAAAGAATATATTTCAGTCTTGTGGGTAAACGAAAATGAATTTTTATTGTTATAAAACATATAGCATTATTAGAATAGAGCTTACAGGCTGTCTTGAACCGGGGTTGTCTCGAATGTTAGCTAAACATACTCTTGGTAATGTTCGCAGCATTGACAACGCCAAATCTCTGCCATGCTTTCCGGCCATTATTTTACAAATCACTTCGTCAAGAATTTAATACACGTTTTACAATAATAATCCCATTAAATCTTTCATTCAATCGCACTTTCTACAACATAACCTCAAATAGACAACAATGGGTGCGTTCAACCCTTAGACATAGGAATAAGTTTAGAGCGGTTCTGCGCATGTTGGCGCTTATTGGTTATGCCACCACCAATGGTCTTTCGGCTGCGCATCCGTTCTGCGCCGAAAGCGTTGGCGTGCACCACTTTCGTATATACCGCGTGTTTCGACTTTTTTGTCGGATTTGATTGTCTCTTTTTTACTGAAAATTTCTGAAGAAATGGCTTATCATACAAATAACAAATTTAGAATTTAAAAATATCGATAACATTGCGCGTGCGCCCATACAAAAAAAATAAGAAAGGAAAGGTAAGCAACTGAAATATTATAAACAACTGAAGTATTATAAGCAACTGAAGTATTATAAGCAACTGAAATATTATAAGGATAAATATTAACCTGAAAAATGTATACTCCAATTTAATGGGAAACGTTTTTCTCACAGATAGTTCATTCTGGACAAAGAAAGATCATCATCAATATTTATAATGAAAAGAAAGCTCAGTTTTCGGACATGAAGTATAAGGAAATTATTAAATTGGTTGGCAATACATGTGGCGTGGGTTATTGTGCCGTCGTCGACAGTTTAAAAGAATTTAAAAGGACGTGGACCGTGACTTCACCATCGAAGACGCGGGTAAGGCCCGATATAATGCAGGCGATGTCGGAAGAGGAAATTGGAGCAATACGGAAGCATGTGCACGCCGTTTGGGAACGAAGAGAACTACCGACACTTCCGAGAGAGTTGGCGGCGATCCGAAGAGATGAAAATTGACCAATTATATCGCAGAGTACGTTACATCGCCTCTTGAAGAAAATGAACTTCAAGTACGTACAGAGACAACGCAATAGTGCTCTTATCGAGCGGGAGGATACAATTCGTTGGCGCCGAACGTTCATCAACAAAATTCGAGAATTCAGAGCATCGGGAAGGCCCATTTATTATTTGGACGAGACATGGGTAAATGCGGGCGACACACGGAAGCGAGTGTGGGTGGACAACACCAAAGCTTCGGCATCGAACGCCAGAGAAAGGGGCCTGAGGATTGGCCAACCTGCTCCACCTAACCTAGACCACGAAGATGCGCATTCGGGATTGGCGCCGGATCTGGATTCAGATTGAGACATCTACAAGAATAAATAAAAATCACATTAATTCGATTAATGTTAATAGTGACTGAGGTGTTAGATTTAAATGGTTAAAAGTTTGAATCTATAGATATGAAAAATCTGTATCGATTTTGTTTGATATTTACTTTTGCAACCTCGCAGTCGGGTTTGCAATATTATTATTTCATGAGATCTTTAAACAAATAGAACATGACTATTTAGAAATAGATATAATTATAAGGTTATTTTTTTTACTATTCTGCACTTAGGAATGTGATTTAACGAATTTTACAGCAACATGTAACTTGCCACCGTGGAAGTAAATATTGGTTACAGTTTTATAATGAAACATAACAAATTTTATTATAAAATGTTATTCTACTAAAAAAGTAATTAAATGTGTAACTTTATTTCATTTGTTTCATTTTGATAATACAATATAGTATAGTGGAGACACAGATGAGGTATAAGATAGACCTATCAACCAATGCATTTTTCTGCCACCGGTTTGGGGGGTCCTAGGACCCCCTTACCATTTTAGTGTCGCATGCAACGTTACCGGTGAAGTTTCGAAACAGATTGTAACGCTACGCGTGGTAGGAAATAGAATTCAACACGTGTAAAAGTAGGACTTTCGAAACCCGCGATTTACAAATGATTCTCTTAGAGTAACAATTTAAAGATCGTTTTATAAATGTATTCCGTGCAACGACAGAGAAAGAAGGATCACAACAAAACAAGAACACATACGCTTTTTAACCTTGCTGTCCTATTCGAGTATATTTAACGCAAACCAAATTTATTTAACATAAAAAAAAATATATATAAATATATATATATATATATATATATATATATATAAACAACAACATTATTTGTGGAAGACATGCTTTGATGATGTAACGCGGGATACCTCGCCAAAGAATTGTAACTTGGTATATTTCAATAAGGTGCTGAAGCAGAGAGGACTTTAAAAATTGTCAAAAACCCACCAGTTCCAGTATATCGCTGAAAGTTTCCAACTTGCACTTATCCTTCTATCATAACACCACACTCGTGCTCTAGGATCGGGTAGGAATAATAGAACAACATTTCAAGTTACATATTTTATTCTTACATTTCACCAAAGTATTGTAACTCAAAGAAATTCTCATATACAACTAGAATATTTGACAATCGCAGCCATTGGCTCGGTTCTCACCGATTACCAGGTCTCACCGCGAGGAGGTTGCTGCGCATGGAGACCCGTAGAGAGATAGATGGAATCAAAGTTCCATCGATCTCCCTGTACATGAATCCCTTAGCCTACTAAACCAAAGAGATGGATGGAAACGAAGTTCCATCGATCCCTTCGGTTTAGATATCGAATCTAGGGAACTGCCAAGCAATCACTCGATTGAAATAAATTCAGCAAAGAAGGAAAGACTACGGGTGGGCATGAAAGGAGTATTGGATGGTGCAGTTCCTACCACCCTGCTGTCCGAATCGAAAGGGAAAAGCGCTCGGCGTCTCCCAAACGATTCCTCTGCCCCCAGCGACTCGTCAGGAGCAACACTAGGTGTGACCTGACTCAAGCCGGCTAACGAGGAGACTGGGAATCGGACCGGGTGACTTACGCAGGCAGTATACCAAAAGGTACACCCCCTACGCCCGAAACTTTTTCCTTTCGACAAGAACATCAGGGGATGAAACTGATCCACTCATACCGATTCCATGCTCAGTCGCTTGCTTCCGTGAACGGAAGCAGCGGCGACCTCCTCATCGGAGATGAGAAGCCAGCAAACGAGCAACAAAGCTAATAAAATTCTGTGACTATTTGGCAATTTTACATGAAAATCTTAGCCTACTATACCAATGAGATGGAGGGAAACAAATTTCCATCGACCCCTTCGGTTTAGATATCGAATCTAGGGAACTGCCAAGCAATCACTCGATTAAAATAAATTCAGCAAAGAAGGAAAGACTACGGGTGAGCATGAAAGGAGTATTGGATGGCGCAGTTCCTACCACCCTGCTGTCCGAGTCGAAAGGGAAAAGCGCTCGGCGTCTTCCAAACGATTCCTCTGCACCCAGCGACTCGTCAGGAGCACACTAGGTGTGACCTGACTCAAGCCGACTAACGAGGAGACTGGGAATCGGACCGGGTGACTTACGCAGGCAGTATACCAAAAGGTACACCCCCTACGTCCGAAACTTTTCCCTTTCGACAAGAACACCAGGGGATGAAACTAATCGACCCATACCAATTCCATGCTCAGTCGCTTGCTTCCGCAAACGGAAGCAGCGGCGACCTCCTCATCGGAGATGAGAAGCCAGGAAACGAGCAACAAAGCTAATAAAATTTGTGACTACTTGGCAATTTTACATGGGGCCTTAAATACTTCATGCTATAATAAAATAACCTAGGCTTCCTTAGATGTCTTCTTTCACTACCACTGTTCACTATAATTTTTCACTATTTTCTTTTAAATATATTATTTTATTAACCGCCTTCCCCGCGAGAGCGTGGACCTGAAGTGCTGAAACAATCAACTACATTATGTTAGTAATAGTGTGGTGGGCTCCAGAGTAAACTAAGAACATACTTATTCGGTTGGTGCCGATCGAGATGATTTAGAAGGTCAGAAGAGCACGCACGAGCATGCAGAACCATCGTACAGATAGCTACATAAAGAAGAGCAGGAAATATAAATCCATCGATGAGATTCGTGAGAGGGAACAAATCATGCACAACCATCAAAGGAATGAATCAAATAAAATAAATCATGTAAACCCATCCAAGAAATACATAAAATAAAATAAATCATGTAAACCCATCGAAGAAATGCATTAAATAAAATATATCATGTAAACATATTGAAAAAATGCATCAAATAAAATAAATCGTGTAAATACATTGAAGAAATGCATCGAATAAATTACATCATTTAAACCCATCGAAGAAATGCATGAAATTAGACAGATCATGCAAACTCATCGAAGAAATATACGAAATAGAACGACTCATCCAAAAATCCACGAAGGAATATATAAAATAGGACAGATGATGAAAAACAATCGAAGAAATCAGTTGAAAAGGAAGTGTAATCGGTTTTGGCCTTGGCAAAATAATAACATTTTGAATGACTTTTAACGAACCCGAAAATTTCTTCGACACCAACCGAATAAGCTAACCTAGGTCAGGGGGTCGAGGGGATGAAGGAAGGATCAAGGGTTGGAACCCTGACGAGGTTGCCAGGAAATCCAGGTGGCTCGGGAACTCCGTTCCAAGGGGCCGAGGGGGGTGCAGGGAGGATCAGGGCTGCAACCTTGACCAGGTCTCCAGGAAGTCCAGGTGGCTCGGGAACTCCATTCCAAGGGGCCGAGGGGGTGCAGGGAGGATCAGGGCTGCAATCTCGACCAGGTCCCCAGGAAGTCCAGTAGGTCCAGTAAGGTCCAGTAAGGTCCAGTAAGGTCCAGTAAGGTCCAGTAAGGTCCAGTAAGGTCCAGTAAGGTCCAGTAAGGTCCAGTAAGGTCCAGTAAGGTCCAGTAGGTCCAGTAAGGTCCAGTAGGTCCAGTAGGCTCGGCAGCTCCAGGGTCTCCGGAGGTCCTCCAGGCCCGGAGGACCGACGGCGACTGAGTACATGGAGCTCCGTGAGCTTCCTATATACACTTCGGGAAACCATGTCCCCCGATCAAAACAAGGTCGACGGTTGATTACAATTGCGAAATCCAACGAATTCTTCGGCAAAAATGGATTTTCTGCTAAAATAACCATTCCAGTAGCTATTGCTATGACAAATAATGTTAACAACATTTGCACTAATCGGCCAGTATAAATTATTATTAACTATGATCGATACAACTCGAGATATCAAGCAATTAGTAACATTTGGCCTTGGATTTGCAAATGATTTTCTACGCCGAATGAATTCTCTTTTATTCTCAATGTTTAATCATTCGATAGATGAATGTTAATGCTTATACATATCACATAGTATTATTTATAATCTATAAATACATTTTAGTTGAACTTGGTGCAAATGAATAGTTGGAGGAATATTTGGTGAAATATGAATGACATACTTGTTTCTCCCTCTTAATTACTAAGTATTCGGTTTCTGAAAAAGTCTTCTGGGTAACGGGTATATCTCAGTGAAATCCTGTTAAAAAGCCTCCCCTATGGTCCAGTAATCGATGAAATTGATGCACGAATTGAGAAATCACGAAATAATATGCACTATGACATGCGCACACTTCACTGAACACTGAACCGACGAATTTCTCAGGGCTAGACAAAATTTTATTTCGCAATGCGGGTTTGAAAAGTAACTCGATTTGCAGTTGCATCCATGCACCCCACGACACTCATGCATCGTGCAACTTTCTGCGAGGCTTTTAAAAATTAGATTTTACTGTAAATTTCAATGTCGGCGGTAAACTAATACTCGGGGCAAATAGAATCCAATTATTATTACTTTACTAAAATGATTAAGCAGTGCATTAGAAACTTGCGGGAATGTCAGTAACAGCGTGAATTTTTAATACTTTTCGGCGTACGATACGTGAAAGCGTTCTATTACACGCAAAGTACTAATAACCAATGTCATCTTGCAATTTATAGCTTACACGGGCTTTGAAGAAATACCATTTTTGAGCGTTATAGTCTCTTGATCCCCGAAATGGATTTTCGGATAGAAATCCGAAGCCAAGCCAAGCCAAAGTATAGCGTAGCAAAAGCCTACCTTCCATGTCAAACTCTCACTCTAAACAAGTCACACGTACACAAGCACGCGCGCACCTTTCAGCATTTCAACACATTTCAGAGTAGTTGCTGAGTTGGACGCTGTTCATGAGCAGATGCCACTACATTTAGTCCTCAAATTATGGGTCGGTAACACAGTTTGGGTGGCGACACGAACATCCATAAGGTGATAGGTCTATCCTATACCTCGTCTGTGATGTGACACTGTTGCTGTTCTCATTTGTACTCGCACGAGCGCCGCCAGTCTTAAATGGATAACCTTGTATTAACAATCTATTATAAATGCAGGAGTCGGAGTCGGTGCTACAAAACAAGGGGAGTCGGAGTCGGGAGTTTTGACTGCCGACCCCGCAACCTTGATGAATACTCACTGTTCATGAATAGGAATTATAATAAAATCCTTCTCAAATATGTTGACGTTTTTCGTCCAATTTGTTATTCCTACACGCATCTGTGCTGCAGCCGCGAAAGGCGCAGTACTTTCATCAGCTTCAGCACCGGGGCTTGTCAATCGTTTATAAAATAATGAATCGAACACATAAATTCTATGTTGATCAGTTTCCGATATAACATCTAATGTTAAATATTTCAAATAGAAGTCTATAATTACATCGTTTAAAAACTGGCCTTCTCCTAGATTAAAATAATCTTCAGTTATTAATGACTATCCCATCTTTCGCAAGTGGTGCAGGATATACAGTGACACTGTAAGTGACAGTTATTTATAATATTAAAATATTATACACGATATAAGAATTTATTTTACATTTTAAATAAATAAATGGCAGAAAATAAATTTCTTTCTTACGCCTGTGTTCTACCATCACTATTAGGGTTACTCAACGATATGGATCCTTGGTTTTCTCCCCTAGAGAAACTCTGGATTTGTAAACTCTCTGAGAAAATGCACATAAAATTATGATTAATACTGTTTAGATAACGATCTTGTAAACTTAGTCTAGTCATAGTTTAGTCAGCAGGCTAGTCAATCGAACCCAGAGAGGGTCAAAGTAATTATTTAAATTTTTAAAGACAGTTCTTCGGACTATAAAATAATTAATGATAACTCCCTATAGTAATAATCCCACTAAATATAAAGATGACGCTAAAATGGTAAGGGAATCTTAGAACGCAGACGAGGTTTCGGTAATGCTTAGGACTTCCCACTTTTTACCTGGTCTGTGATAATAGAGATACCGATAGTAGGTAATATTGATTTGTAGTATGTTTACTTTACCTACAAATAGTAAGGCAGTAAGCTGTTCTTGCGAAGAACACCCTTCATGTTTTTTTTTCTTGCATTTTAGTGTATTCAGATGTTGACCAGAAAACAAAGGTGAGAAATCGCATTTAGTCTGTCCAAAGCTTTTTTATACGTTATATATGTATGTACGAATAAAGAACTTGTTCTTAATCCATTTACTTCATTGAAAGTATCACCTTGTTAATGACTACATTTTAAATAAGGAGGGATCAATAGAATAACCGTTATGCAGTTTTCAATACAGTCCTTTTAATTTAGAAATCCTTGAAAGGAGACACTGATATGAATAATATAATCATGTACGTATATACAATAAAGAGAATTCTCCATTTGTATCGTGTTTAAATCGTATTATTGCGCGTGTAACGCTAAATTGGTATAGACTGTTTATTTGGTTTCCCTACCAACTGATAATTAATTTGTACAGCGGTAAATTGTAGCGCACGAAGCATCGAGTGTAATTTTTCAAACATCACGATATGCTATCTCTGTTCTGTCAGTTGCCGATAAATTATTTAAATAATTTCATCTCAAGCATGAGAGCAAATAATCTTCAAAAAGAATCGCAGGAGTTTCATCACAGCAAAACTGTACATTGCAAAATTTGAACCGTAAGGATCGCCAGCTTCCTAAAATCGATATCTATGTACACTCGATGATTCTTGAAGACGCGTTCTCTAACAAATTTGAATTCGAAATCAGAATAAAGTCTCTCTCATGTATCTTCAATACTTTGTATACCTTATTTATTTTCTTTTTTTATCTTTGTATAATAATAATAATCATAAACGTACAATTTAAAACAATAGTGCTCCTGTGTGTGGTGTATGTGTCTGTGTATGAGTGTGTACACGTGTCTGCAATGTACAGGATAATCTTTAAGCTATAATACAGTTCGAAATGAAATACAAATCAATAAACTATTTTACGCGTTAGGTAAACCTTCTCGTTCGTTCGTTTTCTCTTCATTTTAATACAATTATTTTCACTACTGAATGACAAACGTCCGTCCACGGCGTGTAAATAACTCGCTCCTCTCTCAATTTTTTGATCATTTTCACGCGTACCGCGCGTATACGAGGGGCCTCGTCAACATTCACCGAACGTCGTGTATCTACAGTTTATCTTTACGTCCTCTTCTTCTTTTTCTTTCATTCTCTTTTGTCGTCACTTCTGTAAAATATTCATTAATTACGTTTTACGATATGATTTCCCTCCTTTCGGTGGTCCTTGCGCGAACCTCCTGCTCTTCCTCCTCCTCCCACCGTATATATTACAAACATCCCCGCGCGAAATTGGACGGGGATCGCCTAGAAAGCCGTTTCCCGCTTAAATAATTAAAGCTATCCTCTATCTAAAGTCTATTCGGTATCTACAAGAAAATCTATTATCGCCTTGCATCTTGCTCGAGAAACAAGAGAGAAGTATGATCTGTGAAGTATGAAGTGGGGGTCGGAGGGGCGAAAGAAACCGGGTTGCATTGTTTGCTCAGCCGCGCGATCGACGACTATCGACTAGACACTGGTTGGCAAAACTGTCGCGTAGAGCGTTCAGTGGCTGGCGCCCCTGATCATCGACGGATAGCCTCACCAATAACCGTGCAACTGGTCGATGTCATTAATTTCAGAGCAACGGATAGTTATAAAATAGCAACGACGGAATAATAATAATGACGATAATAAAGATAATAATTATAATTAGCGTAATGATGATAATAATGTTAAGAATAATGAAGGTGACATTAATAATAGCGATAATTGATGTTAGGGATGATAAATAATAGCGCTGTGTACGGTTTTATACTGGTTTTCGCGAGAAACATAACCTCGAAAACGGAACGTCCGATCACTGGTCTCTGGATTAGCAATGCCCTTTTTTTTTGTTAAGTGTTCCTCTCACTGGTTGGCTTCCTCACGCATTAGTTTTTTTTCCACTCATTCTCTCTTTCTCTCTGGTAAACACACACGCTTCCTCTCTTCCACTAGCAATCATTCGTGTTTAACTTGCGGACTAGAATTTAATCGAAGATTAAAATTTAATCTGGTAAATACAAGTTTGATTCGATAATATCGAGGATTAATTTTCTTTGCCCCATTTAGTTCTCGCACAGGCGCACGCTCACTCATCCTCTCGCTTCTTTCTCGCAGGCATACGATAGTGTACGTTAATTCTTTTTCGTAATTATACGCTCCCCGCGTCGCTGCATGCATGTTGTCCTTAACCCACCAATTTCGTCCGAAAAAAAGTGGACTTCCCGTTTTTCTATTCATCCATTTCGTCAACGGGTCTCGGTTCGCCTCTCGACAACTCGGCGTTAAGTCGCTCGCATGCATGTCCGCTTTTAATTCCGGGATATATCGCTATTAGAGAGGTTTAAGTGTGGTAGTTAAGTATATATAATATACAAGATCGCGTGTGTACGTGTAATGTCTCGTATGTACCGAGTCTCGTCTCTTTTTTTCCCCTTTTGTACAATTATTTACAACGTGGATGCGAGCTTACGGTTGCTCTCGCTCCTTAATACCCGGCATAAAGACGCTGTCGCATCTTCGACGCCTGAAAATCGCAGATTTTTTTCTCTTTACCTTATCATCGCATATAAGCTCTATCACATTGGCTTCACAAGCCGTATCGTTATCGCGAATAAGAATTCGAATTGGTAATAAAATAATATAATATATAATCAATAATAATAATAATGATAATAATAATAGTAAAATAGCAATGATAACGTAAATCTAGTAATACGGTAATGTTGGTAGTAACTGATAACTTCGATTACCGGACCGCCTCATTTAACTAGCGCTCTCTTTCTCTCTCTCTCTTTCTCTCCCCTTTTTCCCTTTCTCTACGTGGGAAATAGAAAAACGAAGAATTGTATTTCAAAAGTGGACAGATTTTCTGTTTGCCAGTTTCAAAAACCGCATACGGAAACCACGTCTAGTGGTAGAATAAAATTGATAATAACGCTGCTCTTTTAATTTGTAACTGTTTCGTTTTCAAGCTCGCTCCTCATAAACGGCTGGGCAAGCGAGAAGCAGGAAAAAGAGCGAGAGCACACGGGGTTTCCCCCTTTTTCCTAACTCATTCTCTTCTTCTTTTTCCACTTTCACGAATAAACGACACGCCTTAACCGAACAGACGAGAAAGGTACGTAAATCGGGAGAGCGGAGTGTATTAATAACATTAACAGCTTAACGACTATTGACCGGGGGGGGGGGGGGGCAGGAGAAGTGTATATAAACAATATAATAACATGAATCACAATTATGCAATAATTATTAATCGCTTGTCTCGCCGCGTAATTAGATAAAATCAATAATAATTCGATCTAACAACTGATTACTCGTAGATTGCACTCTGACAAAACCCGGGCTCTTTCCGTTTTCCTTTCATTTACTACACTCTCTTACAGTTCTGTCCCCCTATTTCGCAACATTTCGAAAAACGGAAGCGGCCGGGGTCTCTTCGTATTTCGAGCAAAATGTGCGACGATCGCCCTCTCTTCGTTTCTCAGAGCTAGCCTGTCGCGTTTCACAGTCTTCTAAACAATACGAATCGGCCGTATATTAACTGTGCACACCGACACTAATTCCGCGCCGCACAGAGCAACGTTACGAAAATGAGTCCTTTTGATTGAGCTCCAATCTTCCCTCGTCTAGCAGCCTCTCGCTGGTATTCTTTGTACGTCGGCCAAACACGGTCGTGCACATCTGTGTGTCTGTCTTTTTCTTTCACGTACCCTATTTTGTATTTGCCTCCCTATTGATAATGCCCTCGTGGTAGGCAGGACTCGGCCAACCAGGCCTGGCCGAATCCTATGACTGGTTTTCTCGTTTAACAACTTAACTAGGCCGTAGTCACTCTGTCAGAGTGGGACCACGCTTTTGCAGCAGCATCCTTTTGGCATGTCCAAGCGGTCTCATGGTCAACGAACCCCTTAATAATCCCAAGATTCCTCTGGTTCGTGTTTCACCACACTGTCTTTGGGGCTTTCCTCGGTGGACTGTTGTGTTTGCTGTGTGGAGGGTGGCCTTGGCGACGTCACTGGACTGTTCTGCCCGGATTTGGGACTTGGCAGAGGGCTGTCCCGGTCCTGACCGTTGTTTCCAGAAACGGAGGACACATCACTCTGCGCGTCCTCCTCATATCTGTCTTGCACAGGTGTGGGTTCCACCCTAATGGTTTCTTCAGCCTCCCTCTTCACTCCGTAGTCGTCCGTTTGCATCACACAAACACCGTTGATTATCACCTCGTCGCCCGCTCTGGCCGGTTCCTGCCACTCTGGATTTACCCATTGCGGTGCAGCAGGTTTTCTCCTATTGGATCTGACTGTGGTCGGTGCAGTGGGTGTTTCCGTGGGTTCTCTCTTTATACTACCCGCCGACCCTTCTGAATCCTCGCTGCCCAGGTTGCTCATGGCGTCCTCCACGTCCTCGTCCTCGAATTCCTGATTCGGCTCCCTCTTGAGCGCGTTCATCGACAGATCCAGACCAGAACACTGCTCCTTCAGCGCATTCCCCACCAGAGCGGCCAAGTTAGGGTTGAAATACGGAGAATACGGCAGAGGTACGTTGCCAAGGCCCAGTCTCTCCTTCTGGATCTCCAGCAGTCTTTGGTTCAACAGCAGTCTGAATTGAACTGGGTCGAACGGTTGGCCAGGCTCCCGTGGCGATTGGGTTTCAGGTTGACCGTGCGGCGTTTGTTGTTTCAGTCTCATTCGATGATTGTGAAACCAGTTGGTGATTGTTCTAGAGGATAGCGCCAGCTCGCTAGCGAGAAATTCAATGGTGGCCACGTTGGGGTACGGGTCGAGAGCGAAGGCAAGCCTCAGGGCCTCTTTCTGCTCTTCGGAGAAGAGGACCCGTTGCTTCTTGGCGGAAGCCGGGCCTGGACCCGGCGAAGCCGCGTGGTAGAACTCTGCCGTGTCGTTACTCGAGGTGTCCGAGCTGTTGTCATGGCCCGGACCGCTGCTACGTCGTCTTTTATTCGCTTCCCTTCGCTCGTTCTTCAGTGCTTGCAATCGATCGACGTTGTGCGCATCCGACAGCCAGAGCTGCATTCTGATGAAAGGCTCCCGACCTTTTATGCTCAGCATGTGCCAGGGCTTTGGTTTACTTAACAGCTCGCTGACCGATCCCTGTGACAGGCCCAGTACAGCCTCTCCAAAGATCTTCTGACCGATGTTGTTGGCTAGCAGAGCTTCCTTGATTTTCGTTGTAATGGTCTGAGTGTCGAGATCTTGCGTTAGCGCAGCCATTTCGTATACACTGGGCGAGATGTGCGGGTGGAGGCCACGAAGAGGAGATGGGGTCATCTGATGATGCGGGGAGTGAAGGTTCATCTGCTGCTGCTGCTGCTGTTGCTGTTTCTTTTGCAATTCTTGCATACTGAGCTGTGTATGAGGGTGGTGTGGGCCTGGCGGCGTTAGCATCATGGGTGGCGGTGGCTGAGGGTGTTGGGGATGCTGAGGACTCTGTTGAGGCGGACCGAGTTGCATTTGGCTTTCCTGTTGATGTTGCGCTGCTGCTTGAGCGGCTGCTTGTGCTGCAGCTTGCGCCTTCGCGGCGTTCTGGAGCTGTTCTTGAACGAGTTTCGTCGGAGGCATGGGCTTCATTGGCGTCCCACAAGCTGTAAAACCAGAAAACAACGTTCAGGGCTAGTTGCACATGAAACTCGTGCATGATAGTCCGAAAGCTCACTTTGGCAAGTAACAGAATGTTGCTTCGTTAGATTCGATTAGATTTCTCCGCAATAAATATTTTTCAATAATCGTGCTCACTTGTTGCATCAGCGCAGCAGCATTCGACATAGAATTCCGAGCTCCCGAACTACATGTTTTAGTAAAATAACAAAACATCTATATTGACCTGAGTTAAACTTACGAGGCAGGCCACCGTAGCCGCCGGTTCTCATCAGCTTCTCCGGCGCGATTTTGTATTGGCTGGCCACCAGCTTGTGCACGGCGTTGTCGTCCTCCAGGAACATCTTCATCCTGATGAACGGTTCGCGCCCCTTCTGCGTGAGCATGTGCCAGGGCTTTGGACGCGCCAGGAGATCCGAGACAGAACCCTGAGAGAGACCCAGCACAGATTCACCAAATAGACGTTGGGAGATGGAGTACTGGGACAATTGTTCCTTCACCTGGACAGATGAGTTTTAGACATGAACACCATCATTATGAGGTATTCGAGGCTTTCAAGGCCCGGGTTGCTACTGCTTGAGGCTTCTGGATATAAGTCGTGTTCTTTTTGAATGAGTATTTCAACGTTTTGCTAGCATTGCAGTTAAGTAGTTTCATGAAGGGTTACAAGCAATACAGGTACTGGCGTATGTTCACAGATTGGTCAGATGGTCAATTAAAAAAGTGAGAATTGGATGTTCCACGTAGTGTATCAAGTGATAGCTGGAATGTCTATTAATGTTCTTAGAGTGTTTCACGAATTCTAACGTCTTTCTGTACGTTCTGAGAAAGACATCCCTTTGTCGTGGCTACCAAAGCGACACTTTCTCAGGCCTACAGCCGGAAGCCTCAAGCAGTACCATCATTCCAAAGTAAATTACTCGCAAGGACGATCTGAATGGGTTCCCTTACTCTCTTCACGATGTCCTCGGTGTTCAGGTTATTGTACATGTCGAACTGCTGCTGAGTGATCGGAGGAAGTACCGCTTTCAGGGGCCTCTGATTGGCCGAGTGATGGGTAGGCGTGGACGGTTGACTGATCAGACTATTCGTGATAGAAGCCATCCTTTGTAGAGGACTGGCCGCCGCTGCGCCAGAGAATTCCTCGCTGGGTGTCATCGCGGGCGGCAAAATCGAATTTCCAAGCGGAGAGCTGGCACTGGACCCGCTCGGAGTGGACTGTGGCGCCGTGGACTCCTGTTTCGGCCTGACCAACGAGAAAGCACTTCCCGCGTGTCTCATAGCCTCCTCCATCTTCTCCTTCTCCTCTTCAGAAACACCGTTTAGCATCTTGTTCCTCGGGTCCACTTTCCCCAAACTCAGATCTTGAACCCCGCCGCCGTTCGTGGCCAGATGGTGTTGCTGGAGGGCTTGCTGCTGAAGGGCCAAGAGACCAGGGAGGCCAGGTAACCCGGGCAGTCCAGTCAGTGAGGGATTCTGACCTGGTGTCGTGTTCAGCTTCTGCAACTCCCGATGGTACGCGTCCAGCGCCAGTCGGATGTCATCCTGCGTACGTTCCATGCCCTGGAGGCTGCCTTGGCTGCCACTGAAAAAGTGTGGAAACATCGCGCTGCAATCAGTCGAGGTCGCGTGCTGTCCTCAATAATGATCGATCAGGGAAGGTGTGCTGATAGACAGATGACGTGCAAACAATGTAGCAACGACTTTTAACCAACCCTGGGTCCGTCCGTACGAGCACAACCGTAGGGTCTCGTCGTGTGCTCGTTTGTAGTTTGGAAATATTGCTTGCTCGTGGCTCACCTGGTAGAGAACTCTCGCGGACCACGCAGATCCTCAACCCTTCTGCCCATCAGCTTGGCCAGCTCCTCCTGGTAGATCCTGACCACCTTTTCCTGCGGAATGTCGTCGTTCTCATACTTCTTCAGTCTCCTGTTCTGGCTGTCGAGCCTGTCTTTGTTGAACGGGCTCGGGCAACCGATCCTGCTCGGACTCTTGCTATCCCCGTCGTTCGACACCTCATGTTCACCCCTCATCTGTAGATGGCCAGACTCCGACAGGATGTGCGCTAACCTTTCGTCGCTCATATCCGGCGGGCCACCTTCCTGTGGTCCGCGCGCGAACGCTGGCATTCCCTGCTCCTTGCCTGAAACATACTCTATGGGTGAGGCACAACTTGTGGGTGCGTTCTTACTCGGTTTGGTCTTAAAGATAGGCGTAGAATATACATATCTATGTACATGTTAAATATGGGGGGTGAGGCAATTTCACACTTAGATTTTATCGATTAAGTCGAATGGCTGATGACTTTGTTGTCTCCTTTTTTTATAACATGGCGACTATCTTTTTTATTAATTAGGGCTAAACTCTTTGATCTATCGAGATTCTCGTGGTACATGGTAGTTATCGCTGCGGTCGAAACAGTATACTACTTTTTAGATAAACTTACTTCTTCTGTTTCCTATACTACACCTTGTGGAATCTTAATTTTCTGCCACTCAGTTTAGAATTTTCTTAAAAAATCAAAATTTCGAATTTCTATAACCTTGGACCTACAATCTTTCTATGTATATAATGCGGTCAGAATTCAGGAGCTTGAAGCTCCGAAATCAAATTTTCAGGAGACCCTTGAAAACCTTTTTCGGATACAACCATCGATCAACGGGTGCTTTAATGTCGTCGGCTCATTATGGAACACAGATTCAGACTCCAATTGAATATATCTAAAATGCGCATTTCTGGCTGATCAGTGCTCGTTCAAATACAACGTTGGTGGACGATGTTCGATAAGGAAGAGGCAGTTGCTCCCCTGGTGTCTAATCACTATCCCGGGGGCTGATTTCATGTTCGATCGAACGTGGGAGCAATTAATACAACGCAAAATCAATAAGACCTCTTGTATCCGGAGGCAGAACCATAGCCTAGCAACGATAATTAAAATATCCTTTTCTGGTGGAGGGGGATCTCACCCTTGTACGTAGACCGAAGAGTGTGTAGTCCTTCTACGTGTTTCCCGTCTAATTGACCAATCAGCCGTAAGATTCGGACGAATGAGCCATCGATCATGTCTTTGATTGCTTCTCTACTACCCTCGTGAAACGTTCGTCGAATTGGAATTCATCGATGACGAGACCATCGCACATGGTAAGTGATTCAAGGTAACTGTTTCTGACGTCGTGTCGGCTTAGAAACTGATACTTTTGTCCCTATTTATCAGTGTCTTACGGTTAGTCAGAAGATTACCGACGGAGGTTGAACCTGACAAACGTCATTGCCTGTCTGTTTTCATTTTAACAGCGCGTTGCACAAATAGACGAGCCAGCACAGTCTGTCTCGTGACTGTGCTACGTATTTTAAGCACCTTATTTTCTATTCAGGTCTGGTGAACATTGTTCTAGCGCACAGTGGCTTTTTTCTGATTTTTGGAGACACGTGTCAGGCCAAATTTGAATGGGGGAAGGACAGTATTGAATATCAAAGGAACTCGCATACATGCTAATGATATTACCATGAAATTACATATGGGAAATAAGAGTTGTTTAATATCCAAATTACACTATGTTCCGTTCGATTTCATCTGAAATTCGCTACAGCGTGATTTCTTCCGTGTAATAAGAGCGTAATACGGTGTCAAGCTAGAGGCGAAAGGAGGAAAGATTAATTGGTCATTAAGAGTGGAATGTGGACAACGATCCAAGAAACTGATGTTGCAGTCGTTGAGAGAATATTGGTCGACCGAAGGGGGAAATGTTTCAAGAAATCGACAACACAGTGGGTAGATATAGGCACGTTACGAGGACAATGCGCGACAGTCGATGCTCATTTTGTCGATGTAGAAACTGTAGAAGGACCGTGCAGGACGTGTGCACGCGCATCTTGCACGTGTACGTGTATTTGGTCGTGAAGTTTGAACTCGTGCCAAGGAACTTCGAATTCTGCCAACTTCTTCTGTGTATTCGTATGACGGAATTTTCGCGTGGCCATCGACTATCCTTTAACAAAAAGAAACGGTTGTCCCGAACGCAAATACGTTTCGATTCACCCTTTTGAAAATATGCGGGTAATATAGTCGAATAAAATTTGCTGTTACTTTAAATTTAGTTGAATTTCATTTCGATTTAAGTACTCTAAATCCGTCAAGGATTTGACCGTCTCGACGATATAAACAATGAGACGAACACTGCGAAGCTTACGCTAAAAGCTAGATAAAGTTTCTAAAAATGTAAATCATACAGTTTAAATTTCAGTACAAGTTTGAATTCAAATCGTGGATTTTAAGAGACAGAAAAGCATGTGTGCTTCGTGAGAAACGAGTTTTCCCTTCATTTAGCAGCAACGCGTACTAAAAAAACTTAAATCATTATTATGCGTTACTTTTTTCCCCGCAAATCCGCTTTTTGTGGTCGCACATATGAGATCGACATTATCGTTATCGAACGGAGTACAAATTGACGCATTGCGGCGAAAAACAACTCTACTCCATGACAAATTGCGCTTGATCCAGGCTGATTACCGCCAACTTCCTGCATTAATATATTCCTTTTTTACTTAAATGCCGTTTACATTCGCGGCGTGATTATTTCATAGGGCATTGCAAATTCAAACATGTCGAACAAAGATGATCTAAACCAAACATCGTACACGATGCAGATACTTGGACCTTTTTAAACATTGTAAACACAATTAGTTTGAATATTGGCAACCCTACAAATCTCCAGAATATTGCACATGCCTGGCATACTCTAAATATTTGGATTTTCATGTTTCTAAATGATATTTGAATACCGCCAACTGCCTGTGGACTATAGAGACCAATTAGACAAAGAATTCCCGAAATGTCACGAAACTGTTCTTCCCGTCTGACTGCGCGCAGGTCTGTCAACCTTCGTTTCCTTCCGGTTGACGAAACGTCACGGTTCGTTCGTTTAGATCGCGCAAAGGCATCGAAGACCGTGTCACAGGAATCCTCGAAAGAGAACAATCGCATGTACGAGGACAATGGCCACGCAATGCAGGGAAATGAATCCATACTGCAATTTGTCTGACGATTATTTATCGGGGCACACGTATGCAAAAAAAATATCTTGGTGTTCCTCTTGCGACAGAGGAAGGGCCGGGGGCGAACGTTGACAATAGTCGGTTACAAAATTTCGAACGATTTCGTGAGAACCCGTCATTGGGTTAACTTAAGAAACCAGGCGATTGTTCTGGGAACAATCTTCCAGGCGTTCCTTACGCCATCCACCATTGTTCGATGACTCGTGGAAAATGTGCACAGCGTATTTCAGCAACTGCGTCACAAGGAATTTTCACGGAGAACAGAATTTTCCAGTGTACTTAACAGCTGTGTCTAATGAGTTGCAGAACTCGAGAGTCTTGAATGGAGTTGTAATAGAAGCTTGTTTAAATGTTAGTCATTTTTTACTGGGAACAATTCGAAAGATAGTGTGAATATCGAAGGATACGGCAAGATAGAAAAAAGTATGTTTGTATGTTTAGTTTGACCCAAGTGAACATAAGGGAAGTATAAGTGAAAATGGATTGTCTGTGGTCAGACGCGTTTACGGACCAATATGACCGGAAATAACTAAACACCTCTGTAACTTTTCACAGACGCGTTATATGAAAAAACGGTTTCGAGTAAAGTTAGTTAGACTAATGAGAACTTTCGTAACATATACAAATTTATTAGCAATTTTATTTATGATTCATAAATTATACCACCATCACTTACACCACCCTTTAGAACGAGTATGAAGTTCTCATCCCTATGTACCTAATACGAATATGCTAAAACGTAGATATTGCTGACGTAAAGGGGACAATAGGTTTGGTTACAAAAAATACGTGAAACTGTATAGAATATTGCTAGTTATGTATAACTTTCGAGTATTTTTAAGCGCTCGGTCTTGAAAAGCTAAAACAAAAATTAGATCAGCACGATCTTTGCCTGGAAGCAGTAGTCAGAAAGTTCCTAGATCGCCGACTACCAAGCGTTCCGATCCGGTGCTTTCACGCAATTAAGGAATTAAAGCGTGCGATTAGGAAAAGTAGAGGAATAGTTGGTGTCGTCGCCATTGTGCGAGTGAAATTCGAACCGACTGAAAACTGATTAGAAAGCGCGGGAGAAATGCGTACGATTCTTCAACACTGACTTCATGTGAAAATCGATGGCGTCATCGACGAATCCTCTCGTTTGTCGAGATCCCCTTGTTCTAACATCCATTTTACAGTCTTTTGAAATCACAATTACACAGTGATAACGCTATCGCTCGCAGATTAGGTCAACGAACGCTACGGACCGAGTACGTTAATTATTCCCATATGACATCGACTTGAATCTTCTAATTAAAATACTTTTCCTTCGATTTTAAGGGAGCACTCTTAGATGGGATTCGTTTAAATATAATTCGCACAAATCTTACTACTTTGCCAAGACATTTTTATAAACGTTTATAATTTTTATAATTTTATCAAATGAATTTATTCCCGGTTTCTGAAGATCAATCCGGCGTGCTCTGGTTCACTGTTATTTTACATCCCATTTATTTACTCGGCCTTAAGCCGAAGAGGAAATAACAAGCATATTTCGAGCCGCACAGTAGAACAATTTACAATTATAATCGGACAATTAGAGTCCCATAGCTACAGCGATGCATATCCGCGCTTCGATAACCGGGCCATGCTTCAAAGGGTCGCTGAATTAAAAAGAATTCCAGTGATTTTCCAGGTATGTATTATGAGCAACGAACGCTATCGGAATTAAAATTAACCGAACGATGAATCCTTATCGAGATGACGAGAATAAAGCAGATAATATCACTTTAGCCAATCTTTTTACTAAAACCTCTAATCTGAAACCTACTTGTTACGTACCTCTTATAAACGGTGAGAAACGACGGTATATTCGATCGTGCGATCGACTCTGGATTTTTCATATTTTTATAGATCGATTATTTTAACACACAGATTTTCCTCTACGCGAATTTTCAAAAGATGAATCTATTGCATTTATGCATTGATGGTAAAAGGAAAGATTACCTAGAAATGTTTTTACGGGTGTACATATACATAATTTCCCTACTAAATTTTACATATAATGTTGCTATTAGTGGTTCATTCTGGACAATCCCCAGATGATATTATCGACATAAATGGCGGTAGCTTCCTTCTGACAAATTATACCTAGTACATTGATTATCGTTCATCGTTGAAATCGCGAAAATTCGCGGATATAATTACAAAGGATGAAACTTCAGCAACGAACAGAGTTGGACCGTTACCAACCGTCTTTATTACGGTACTCTCGCGGTACGTTGCTCTTGGACCAACCGTGCTTAGATCAATTGTGTTGCAATAATAAATAGCTTGAGCGTGTCTTGCTGAATAGTGGGCTGCGATCCAAATGTATTTGTCATAGGATTAGCAATTCGCACGATTTTTGCTGCGAATGTTCATAACCGAATATATTTATCGCACACAGTACTTGTGCCCGCGACACGTGTTGTTTCAATAAATACGAAGGCGCTAAATATACACCGATAAATCCTTGCATATGATTCTAAACAAAAGTACGCGGAATGTGTAACTTATGTAAGCTGACAGTTTGCATAATTTCGGGATCCTCTAACGACAATACAAAAGTCAACATTAGAATGCTTTTCTATATTTTACAAAATATGTATTTGCATAAAAGTTTGCAGCATGCTATTGCAGTTAAGAGTAAAATCAATTTTTTCCTTGTATTTGCTGAACGAAAGAAATTTTGCAACGTGAATACGATGTGAAAATTATTACAGTTCGACGAAAGGATACTGTGTCCGGATTTATATCGTACACATTCGGGAGGGCATTCTCCAAAATACGCCAGCGATATAAACCTGATTAGAGAAGTCTGTTAAATAGTATTTGCATAGAAACGTCATTGTGAAATATTTCTTTGTCTGTGACTGTTAACAAATTAATATTCCAATAATAGTTTAGAGATAGGTATAATCAACTACTCTAAGGACTCTTTCCGTTATGTATTTAGTTACACCAAGAAGTTATCCGTACGTTTAGAAGTTATCTTTCAGTCCCCGATAATGCCATTGATTGTTCATCATTAATCACGACCGATAATTGGTGTTTCGAACCATGCTTTGAGTACACTTATATCCTATTGAAAAGCAACCGGCGACTCGTTAAACATGACACTACATTTATATCTATCGATGCCAATTAATCTACGCGGGCATGATCTACTGGAAGTAAGCTTATTAATCAATTTTCTGCTGCCTCTAACGATTTCCTAGAGAAAGTCTTTTACCAGGTACTTCGAGAAAGTTCAGAAAGATTTTAGAAAAATCGTAAAACGATCAACATCTTTTTTTGTTTAAAATAATAGGAATCTTTAACGTTAAACATTATACGAATTGCAAATACCTAAGGATAGAAAGTTGTTAACTGAAAGCAAAGGTACAAGAATTTCATAAAACTGCTCATTTATTTTCAGAAGATTTACCAAAATGATACGATAATTGCGCTAAACATATTTTGTTAAAAGAATTTGTATAAAAGTAATATTTAATCATTTTTCTAGTAAAATAGTTCCTGTTGAAGAGTGCTAATTAAACGGATCGTACAATTTGGTTTACGTGTTGGAAACATCGGTTGTAAGAAATTCCCCATAGGGTTTCCGAGAGGAAAGTATGGATTCCGTTCTTTCATTACAAACTATCACGAAACCTTATAACTTTATGAAAATATAAATTCTAGAGGATTCATAATTTCTGTCCCATTTTTTTACCCCTCCAACTACAAATTGATACTAATCACCTATATCTGAGAGAACGGCGCAGAAATTCGCGCTTATATCTGTAATTTTGAAGTCAATTCGCAACGGAGGGAACGCTACCGGTACCTTCGCTTCCCCTATTCCACCCCTGCCGCTCCTCGTCACGCACGCGGTGCAATCATTTTCCCCCCTTTTCCCGTGCAGCGCGGATGATTATCATTGTTCGACGGAAACCGACAATCCATTGATGCACGACGTCTGCGTTGTCACCGTCGCCACCTCCCCCACCCCCTTCCCCAGCGACGGGGACAAGGAAAGGGAGGTTATGAATTACTATTTTATACACGCGTTTTATTTTTCGCGCGCCGGACACGGATGCCCCATTATGACGCTCGACTCGACATCCTCTTCCATCGGAGTTAATATTTACCGAAAACCGGAAACGATGAATAGTGGCGACGGTGAGACGGGGGAGGAAACGGTGGCGTGACCAACGTGATCTTGAAACGATGGAATATAAGAGATCATACGGCTTTGGAGTTTGGAGCGATTTCTCTCGAGGGTAGGTACTGTTTCAAGAAGAAATAATCGTATTTCGGGTAAATAATTTATACTGACTATACATAGGTACTCGTTGACACGCTACAGGTCTTACGACGTATATTTAGATATTCGACATTCTTTTTTATAGTTGGCATATGATAGTACATAGGTACTCGCAGGAAACGACAGATATCCGTATCTTCGTTATATGTAGAGTCCTGAAATACCTACTACTAAATTCACACGTCTCTTTTTGGAGTTTGATATGGCGATGGGTCAGTTACGTGACCAAATGCGTATCAGTTTATTATTTTCTTTTGATGCTTTCTCAAATTATGATGAAGTAGATTACTTTTATTTCCTCTGGTGGCCTAGCGAAAGTATAAATTACCTTTGCGATAAGTGTAGGCAGATCTTCAACGTCTCTACTTTCTCTTGGACCCCGTTTCCTTAAGCATCCCCCTCACCCATCCTCCTTTCTGTCCTCGAATCCTTTATGTATTGCACCCTTGCTTAGAAGTCATCCCCAGTTTCCTACTCCCGAGAGCTATTAGTCTAAACAATATGGCTGCCAAACGCAGCGAACAATCGATATATAGCGAGTGGTGGCACGCCAACTGACTGTATAATTTAATTAAGGCTATTAAGGAGGAAATCGAACGTCATTTTCGAACTGTTTTACGTCATATCTGCCAGTATGTCCTATAGGTAGACTTATTGCTTAATATTTTCAAATCGATGGATGAATTCTTAATTCGATAAAAAATATATGACTGGCTTAGACGATTTTCGGAAAAATAAAAAATGAGACGTCAAGTTCCAAGCTTGTGTAGTTTGAGGCTATCAATAATTGCAACACAATTTTATTATTTCTAAGCAGTTTCCTATGCTTTCTCCAAGAATAATAGCATAAATCAAAATATGACTTTGACCATTTTTAGCAGAACTGACCTAAACTTCTGATACCTGGGCGGCGGAACCACCGTGAAGGTATCCGCCTTCTTTTGCTCATAGTTTCCACGAATGTTCATTAAAATCACGAAATTGTAATGTAAACTAAATCATATTACTGTGAGGCCATCGAGTGCTGAAACTTTTAATAAACGTATCGTTTGCGATTTATCTGTTGCATAATCGTCTCAGGAAGGAAGCACGCGGTACATACTGCGCAGTGATGCAGCAGAGAAACAGCCTGTTGCGCACTTTGCTACAACAAGGGAACCCATCAGATTTCTGACTTACTGAATTACCTTCACATACGCTCAAGAAAACTCGTTTTTCTGACATCTTTTTCCAAATAACATAATACACCTATCACTCGCATTGTTCGACGGATCGAAAAATATTTTTGGTTCCTAGTGCTCCTAAAAGTCAACACTTGATAAGCCTATTCTGCTGTGGTCATGCAACCTACAAAAGTGTCTACCTGTGTACTGCGAATATTTGAAAAAAAATAAGTAGTTTAAGCTCACGATGTCACCAACGCATGGCTACCTGAATAATCGTTTTTATAGCTTTCATAGAGAGGGATGCGACTTCCGGTTCTCTAGCGTTACATGTCCTCCTCCATGGTGAAGTTAGGCCAAACAGAGATACCAGTAAACACCCGTATTAGACAGCCGAAAATAGTTAACTGACAGCTCATGTGTTAGTGGTTCGCAAGAACAGATTATTGGCAGTGCGAGGCAGAAGAGATTTCTTAGGAGTCAAACGTGGTAGATTGATCAGCGGCGAAGCTGAAACGATTCATTGAAGATGAACAGCAGTGTCATCAACAGGTTGAGCACTGAGGTGACCATTCAAAGTGTCCATCATTGCATTGCCGAACCTGTTGATACCTGCTGCCCCTAACGATCGAAGAAGAAACGAACAGAATTACTGGAAGCGTTCCGACCCCGACGCGACGATGAACTACACGACAACGTTTCTCCTCAAACGATTAGACCGACAAGGTAACCACAAGGTCTCGTTTCATCTCGCGGACGTTTGATCTTCACCGCTCGACAGAGGTGATCGTAGGTCCGAAAACATAGGTGGGAGAACTGGAGAGAGACAGCTGTGGAAACAGATCGTTACTTACCTTTCTTGGGTATCAGGGATTTTAGCAGCATTACAGCGTTGTCGTCGCATGCCCAACCGTGCATCTTCCTGTAGCTGTCGCGGCCTTTTTCCGTCAGCTTGTCCCACGGCTTCGGTTTGCTCAGCAGCTCGCTGACAGTCCCCTGGCTCAGCCCGAGGACATATTTGGCGAACAGCCTCTGGCCGATATTATGTATTGACAGCAGCTCCCTGACCCTCCTGGCTATGTGCAGCGTGTCCAGGTTCTGCGAGGCATACTTGTCCATGTTGTACCGCAACATCTCCTGCAGCCTGGCTTCCATGGGGTCTCCCTTTGGGATCAGCGATTCTCCCAGTCTACCAGCCATCCCGGCAGCTCCAAACTCGTCGCCGAATCTGAACGGATGCGTCCTGTCGTCGAAGCGAAATGGACTCTTCAGTGTGTCCAGCACACTCAAACCGCCGATATTGTTGTTGGCCAGGTGATGGCTGTTGTTGTTGTTGTTGTGGCAGGACTCCTGGTCCGCGGGACTCTTTGACGGTGGTGCCGTGGGCATAGCCGGTGCCACGCTGCCGCCGTTGATGGAAGCCGAGGAAGTTGTGGTCTCGATCATGCTGATAGGCGGTTGAAAACTAGGAGGCGACGTTAACGCGGTGGTGGAGGATGGCGTGGGTGGTGCAGGCGTTTCGTGGCCTGAGATCGGAGTTGGAGCCTTCTCAGCCGCGTCAAGGCAGCTCAATGGAGTAGTTCCTAGAGGGGTGTTCGATTTGGCTGGGGTGTTGGAGCTGGACGAGGGGTCCGTTGGCGATGGAAGATGGTTCATGCTAGTCGTGCCGGTTGGGGGATGCAAACCGATGAGGGGCTGTGCTTGCTGTAACTGCTGCTGCTGTTGCTGCGCCAACTGACTAAGCGGAGTCGGCTGCTGTTGCTGTTGCTGTTGCTGTTGCTGATGATGCTGTTGCTGTTGTTGTTGCTGATGATGCTGTTGTTGTTGCTGCTGCTGCTGCTGATTCATGATGGATCTCTCCAACGTCCGCCTCCAGTTGGCGACAATCTCTTCGCCGAGGAAGGAGCCGAATGTCTCGACATTCTGAAGGGGCGGCGGGAAGAGGAGGCTGGAGGTGGTCGAAGTGGCTGAAGAGGGTGTCGGTGTGGAACGCGGTGGGAGGGAGATCGCTGTTGGGGGCGGCGGGGGTGGTTGCTGGGAGGACACGTGGGACGAAGGCGGTACACCCCCGACACCGTGGGGCGAGGCGGTTGAGGCGCGCTGCAGGGGTGACGATAGTCCACCTGCAACCACCAAAAACACAAGGGGCCGCGTCAACACGAGCTCACATACGCAGATGACGGCCGACTCGGGGACCTTCTCAGACGAGACACTGCCAATGTGGAATCACGATTTGGACAAGCGTCTTTTGGATGGAATCGGGCTTCAAATGTAGAACCCGCTGAATATGAATAGTATTAGACAGACATTAAATTTTTGAGTCGTTGGGTGTATTTGATATTTTTGTAGTTCATATCTATCGGTTCCAACATTCAAGTTCGGTTCCATCCAAAAACTTCTGGTCCAGATCACGACGTCCCATGATCAGTGTTTGGCGACTGGTATCCACAACAAATTCACTTGGCAAATGTAGCTGTGATTAAAAAAAAGATGAGCAAAGACGGAGAACGCATGAATATGTCCTCGCTACCAGTCGCGAGTCACCGATGAGTCTCGTCTGGACAAGCCCTAAGCGGTACGCGTCGTCTGTTGCAGCACCCCCCTCCCCGGGTGGCCTAAGTCGTTCCGTAGCCTCCTGGACGATAGACGATGACCGAGACTCTCTTTTTCGACGCTTCGTCGCGTGAATCCGTATAAACGAGGAACAACGTGGCCCAACGAGAGGAAAAGTGTCCGCGGTTTGTCGGTGAAACTGTGTTCACTGTCCCTCGTTCAACCTCGAAACGTAACCCATCATTTCGAATGATCGTGTTGATTTCCGTCAAGGGCTGTGGACCAGCTCAAATGAAGTTTCAAACTAGCTTACAAGAAAGCTGATGAGGAAAGGGAGATTGGTTCTTCAATGGATAGCAAGAAGTCGTAGGATTGAATAGGACAGGTACACCTAGAATCCTGAAGCGATGGCTTCTTGGGTTCTTTCTCTGCCTGTGATTGCGTGGCTCCTCTCTCGCTCTCTGCTTCTTTATCTCGTTCTGGACCGATTTTGTAATGTCTGATCGCCGAAATAACGAATTGCCGCTTTGGCGCGGGACAAGCATCGCGACCGATCGTCCACAAGTTTGCATGTACGCGGTTTGACGTATCCCAACGTGCAGGTGGTGGCAGCGGACGCAAGGTGGGCCTGGGGGGATGATCAGGGTGTCCGCGGTGTTTGGTAAAGGGGGCATGTGGCTGTTGGCCGACGTGCACTTAACATTAGTACCTCCTGCAAAGGGCACGTCGATGCACGTACCAGCGAGAGAGCAGCTCCGAAAGAAGTGCAGTACAAGCAGTAGAGGATGTCGGAGAGAGGCAGGCAGAGAAAGGAGAAAGAAACCCAAAGAAACCAAGTGTGAGAGGATGACAGAAGCTCGACAGCAAGAAGGAGAGGGAGAAATAGAGAGTATAAAGAAATAGGATCAGAATAATAAGAACGTTAAGAACGGGGTTAGCGAGAGAAAAGTGGGATAGAGAAAGAGAGAAAGGAGAAGAAGATACAGAGTTAAAGAGTAGAGCAAACACAACGGTAAGCAGAGAGAGTTACTTCATCGTTCCTTTTCTCTCGGTAAGCTCCTTCAGTCATCCCTCGTTCTTTACAAGAAGCGACCGCGTTGCGTGACTCGTGTCCTTTTATCTTTTTTATTTCTCTTTCGTTTCATCGACGCACGATCGACTGAGTCCTTCGACGTAGCCTCGAAGAGAGAGAGAGTCGGGTATCGAAGACCAGAGCTTTAGCGCAGGAATTAACAGCGGCAATGATAAGAGAAGGGTCTCGAACAGTCCACGTTACGATTGTCTCTAGCAATTCCTGATCTAAAGCGGACGGCGACGATTTCGTTAGATAATCGATCGGTTCGAACACACCTAACGTCGACCGTTACGTCACCCTCAAGAAGCCGAGGATCGATCGATTCCTAAACACTCTTGCACCAGGCCTAACGCTGTCTGAAGACTGATTTTGACGGACTTACCGAGCGCGTCCGGAGTGTTGGATGGCTTCAAGCTCTCGGTCTGCTGGAGCGCCTTCGAGCGTTCCATTAGAAGGTGCTCCAGGCTCTTGCCAGGCTCGCCGGTCGGGATCTGCGAGAGATCGACCGACCTCAGCACGTTTATCTCGCGTTTCAGGTCGTCATAGTCCCTCTGTCGTTCCAGCTTGCTCTCCAGCCGGCTGATGTGCTGTCTGCGCGCCTCGAGTTCCTCCTCGAGCCGCGCCGTCGCCTGTGCACTCGTCTCCTGGAGACGCTGCAGGCTTTGTTGTAACCTAGACACTTCCTCCACCAGCTGACTGATCTGAAAGCAAAGAGTTGATCTTTAAGGTAACGTTCATTTCTAATAGAATCCGGCATGTAGGGTGCGGATGAAATATGGGGTGGTATTTCGGGTCCTCTCATGTGGCACGTGAAGGGATAGGTGTTCTACCGTTTCCCGCAACTCGGTACAGGATTAAACCGATCAAAAACATCTGTCCACTTTGATGCGCACAATCTCTTAACGTCCTAGTATGCAAAAGCTATACAGAATGCGTCATTCGACTAGTAATTCCAGACTCTCAGGCTGGCATTAATAGAATGAAGCTGTTAGAAGAATTTACGCCGATTCTTATAACCAGGTTCCCTAAATTTTTCATGTAAACAGTCTACATTTCGTGGAGTTATTACAAAGATGCTACGAATTATGTAAGAATCAAAGTCCCAGTGTCTCCAAGATATTCTTGGGACACTAACAAGAGTTTTCATTAACTCTCGGACGGTCTGAATAAAACGAAACACAGTGACATTTGACGAAACAGTGAGTAATTAGACGAGACATTACTGGTATCGGTACCTGTTCCCGGGTTGTCATGAAATCCAACACGGACAGTAAGTACATTACCGACGATACAAATACAGAGTCGCGTTCACGAAATCCCATTCCGCCTCCGCGCTTCCGGTTGCTCATTTATCAGCGGCTAAGGAGCTTAGCGGCGGCTCTTTATTAATTTTATCGAATCGATTGTACCGGAATCGATATCGGCCGCTTAGCCGCTAGAGGATAATTTTAAATTTAGCCGACATTGAGTATTGGTACTCATAATTGCTGGGAAGTCGGGTTACACCTAAAGCGCGTCATTTTTTCGTGTTCTCAGTACTGAATTGCTCAATAGACACGTGTGGGCCCTGGGAACTTTGGAGGATCACCAAAAAAGGGAGAAAAACCTTTTCTCGTCGAATACATCTTGACCTGATCATTAGAATTCACATCTACAGGTACTTCCAAGTTAGGGATTGCAATACCGGTAAACCGATTTACCGGTTTGCCGGTAAATCGCGAGAAATACCCTCAAATTTTTACCGGTAATTCGCCAAATATTTACCGGTAATTCGATCAATTATGTATAGCAATGTAGCGCATATATGCATTCATTAATTCCGTCGATATCTACTCCGTTATCAATGAAAAAGCTTCAAATAATAATAGAGACGAAAACCGAAGTATCTCAGAAAGAACCAACTTTAAACCAAAAGAAAACTAAAAATCTGAATCAAGCCACCAAAGAATAGACGTATTTTCAAGTAGAAAAAGTAAAAAGAAAATATCTACAAATGCCATATGATTTCTTAATGACTACCCGAACAACAAGTGTAGAATCTAAGAGCGGTTTATCAGGAGACCAAAGTTTGGACAAATTATGTTTTTTGCGTGCTTATTTGTTAAAAAGAATTCTTTTATAAAAAATATTTAATTATGTATATAAGTTAAGATTCTTTTCATTGTTTTCGCGGTGAAGATGCATATTAATAAGTAATGTCAATAGTTATACAAATATATCTATTTTGTGTTATATCATTTTATATTTTATGTTTAGAACAGTTTTATTTGCATATATTTTTCATAATACTCGATTAGAGTTCAAGAAAATTTTTTTTGTAATGTTTACTTTTATATTTTCAATACCTTAAATAATTACCGGTAAATTACCGATAAACCGGTTTTGAATGAAAATTTTACCGAATTACCGGTAACTGAAAAAGTCGGTAAATTTGCAATCCCTATTCCAAGTATATCACACCTCCTGTTTGCTCGCTTGAGAGTGAACGTCATTCCTGCTTATTCTTAGGGAAAACAAGACGTGTCATTTATGTTAGCGAAATTTAAAATCGAATTTCATAATTCCGCTATGTGGAGCAGATGTTTTTGAGATAAGCAAAACCATTCTGTCCCGCAGTGATCGGGCACGCGAGACTGCACACATACCCCCCAGACTCTTCATACGAACAGGTGCTATGAATGCATAAGAGGGGAAAGGGATGCATCGAGGGAGGAAGGAATGAAAGGGAAAGTGTGGAGGGGCAAAAAAGGCGATGAATGACAGATCAGGAAGGGAAGCAAGAGGAAAGGGAGTCGACAGAGAGGAAAATTGGGAGAAGCGATAGATAAAATAAAGTCAGATAGAGAAAATCTAGATACGGATGAATCTAGAAAAGTGCAACTGATAGAATTAGAATCTAAAAAGGAGAACGGAGGAAAGAGGTACGGATGTATAATTAGAGAAACGGGATGGGTTAAGTTGCACGCGACATTAGCATCGTTACAGCAGTAGGACTAATCCACTATCCATTGATCGTATGTCACTAATAACTGATGATGCTCGTTGCCGACCTCTAGTCGCCACCGATTTTGATTGGGAAATAAAATTAATACAAATGTTAATCTCAAAGAGAAAGCAGAAAAAGTGAATGTTCTCGTGAAACTTTAGTCTTTCTATAGAATTTTGCAACGTTGGCGCCAGTATAAATTTTCATCGAACTTTGAAATGAATCGCGAGAATCGTCGTTATCGTGTCCTGATAAACAGGACGTAGGGGAAAGCACGTAACCGGAGGAACGCAGAAATTTCGCGGACGCCGTTGAAACCCAATCTCGCAACGAAAGGACATATCGTGCCGCGATAGAATCGAAAAATGTCGACACGTTGCCGATAACAACAGCGAATTAAATCCGACCAAACAACGACACCATTCGTTGCACCATGATATAAAAATAATTTCCGTAAAAATGTGGCGCGTCACATGTATGTACAATAATTCTGTTCAAAAGATCGGTCACCATTTTCTACCGCACAAAAAAAAAAACGAACGAAAACAAAGAAAAATGAAATGAGACGAATCGTCAGTATGATTCATAAATATGTGAAAGATAATCATAAAGATAATTCTTGTGGGGTGTATGAAGCTGAATCATGAGTTCAATATCGTAAATACTTCTCTCGTATGAGAAAATTCTAAGATGAAGATACTATTAATTCTACATATAGTGATCGTGTGGAAGACATTATTGAGTTCTATTCTTTCCATCTCCATTACTATCTTTTTTTCATTTATGTACATACCACGTGACTAACTAAAGGGTTCGTAGACTCCATGCCTTTACTCATAAGTTCTCCTATTTAATAATAATAACAACAATGATACGTATTTAGTGCACTAAAGTAATAGGTAAACTTACAAACTTATTTGATAATTTAAATAACAATGTGTAATACAGTGATGTATATCTATATGCTTGCTATTAACTGAACCCAGACAAAGTAAAAGAATAGGACAGGAAATAGAAACAAGAGAAAAGAAAAGTATTGGAATAATACAAAAATATGTAATGTAACAGGAAAACAACGTGAATCTTAACTTCATGTCTTTTAAATTCTTAAGCAATGATCAGGTAATTAATTACACTAATCACGATTTCTCCACTCCCTCCATAACTAATATTTATGACAAAAAGACTCTACACCCGTACGGTTATTAAAAAAATATTGTCTCCGAAAGATTATGGATAGGATACCCACCCCTAGCAATCAGTACCATCCTGCGTTCCGCGAACAAAGAAAGGAAATCCAGAGACGCGAGGAAGCGTGCCATCGATGCAACACGATACTCTCCCACGTGATTATTCCAATATTTTCTTTTTTATCCTCTCGGAAGACAGTTCTTGGCG
This sequence comes from Andrena hattorfiana, assembly GCA_944738655.2. Taxonomy (NCBI): domain Eukaryota; kingdom Metazoa; phylum Arthropoda; class Insecta; order Hymenoptera; family Andrenidae; genus Andrena; species Andrena hattorfiana. The sequence continues at coordinate 61,245,443 of OX122891.2, read as the reverse complement.
TGAACGGGGTGAACGGTGCGGTGGGGGTTGGGCGATCGTCGCTGGCGCGATCAATCGCGATGAATACGCGAAAGCTCGAAGGCTTCCGAGCCGGAATCCATCCACGTGTTACACGACCGACTCCAACGTACGAAAATATCGGCACGGGAAGGGGGTTGGAGCGCGCGAACGGTGGTCCAGGGGTGGTAAAAGCCGGCAGCAGCGGCACCAGAGGGGAACGATTTTAAAGCTGAATGCGTTTTGCACGGTGCAACGGCACACGATGCGAACGAGAGATCGTATCAATTGTTTTTCCCCACAGCGAGGCATCGTTCTTTTTCCTACCGGGGGTTAATTGACGAGAGCAAAGCTTCAATTTCGCGGAATTCACGCCTCCGGCGTGCGTTGACGGGACTCCGACAAGATGAGCCGCGGATTTACAAAAAAAAAAGAAAGGAAAAACAGGTATTTTTTCGATGGTGTTTGACAAACACCACGTTGCTCCGATCTCTTTTCCCCCTGTTGCCATTCTTCCGGGTTCTGGTAACAAAGGAATGGAGGAGGAGGGGGGGGGGGGTGTATTTTATGAGAGATGTATCCAGTTGGCAAGTGAATCTAGAAATCTGTTCATTCAGAAATATCGCAATTTATCATATTGATTTTAAGATATTAGAAATAATATAAACTCTTAGAGAAATAGTTATTCGGAACGATGAAACTATAATACTAGTAAAGAATACCATTTGACGGAGATGAATGGTGATTAAAACCATCACCCGTTGCAACAATAATTAATAGTACATAAATTGTTAAATGAGAGTATGAAAAATTCCGAAATATGCTTACAAACCACCCTTGAATCGTAATCATTTCCTTCCGTTGCATAATTCACCCCCTACAAACTCTTCTCGTAGAAAGTACAGGGAGGGAATTACAGTATTTGTTGCCAGCAGTTCCAAGTCCCTTTGATTCGGCGTGTGATCGAAAATCCTTGATGCGGAGTCAAGCATTCTCACCCCTTAATTTATTTATCAGGGGTAGATACCTGTCCTGAGCTCGTCCACCGTGTTTCATTCGCAATCGATACACAGCTCACGGCTTGAGGTCACTTCACCCTGCATTTCGATCACACGACCAAGTGGATAAGTACGCATCGACGTTCTAGACACGCGGAAATGGGCAGACCAGGGGTTGGGGCGACGGCAGGGGTGTAAGTTCTCGAAGTTGCTCGTAATAATGTCCGCCATTAGCGATGGGGTAGGTTATCGCTTCGCGGGCGAGGCTCGAGAGGAAGGACAGCTGGAATTAACAGCGTGTCGATATCTTCAAACTTACCCTCTGTGCAAGTATCTTACCATTCACGAAACGAATCCTTTTCCACGATTGGGGACCGAAAATGGGATTCTTGCGAACAGTGGGGTGAACACTTTAGTCCGTCGAGTGCGCGACCTTTGCCTTAAAAATGTTACAGCCTGGATATTGCCAAAGGGGTAAATAAGTTCCCCGGCGTGATGCTCTTTTTAATATTAAGATATTTAGAAGTACAAAAACGTGTCACTTTGTGATTCACCAGTAAAATTATTAGGCCTTTGGAAACTCGATTGCTGCAAATACCTACATACTCAATGTGACTATCAGGTATTCACTGATTACACTAATTACACTGTATTACAGGATGGCGTAAAAATTAGTTCTTCACTCTAAATGCAAATATGAAAGAGAAAAATAAAATGTTAAACAAGAAGGAATGTTGAGAATTATAAATATAGTAAACTGCAATATGTGGAGGTTTTTTTCAGCTATTGTATTTTCTGAAGTTTATATTTGCCAAATTGCATGTTCCTGGGGTCCGAAAAATTGTGTTGGCTAATTTTTGTACCTACTTTTATCTGATCGGAAGAGGGCTGGCAAATATTACTTTAAAATAAAATAATTGAATTTTAAAATGGGAAACAGACTTCTGCGGCATTCTGTACTAAAGAATCTACTTAACTGGCATATTACTGACGATTCGAAAGACAACCACACTAGCAAAAGCTTGAAAGCCTGGCGTACAGTTAGAAACCGAGGTATTCCCCCGTGCATCGATAATATCAACGGCTACCGTTCGTTCATGCCCGTGGATTCGTTAAATTTAATGTCTCCGAGTCGTTCGTAAAAACCCGCGTCGCTCTCCATATTGAATTTCGATCTTGTTCCAAATCTGAGGCCAGCCCATGGCATCACCGCTGAATAGGGACATTCCGCGAACAGAGGATCGTAAATTCTTTTTTCTTCCTGTCCCGCATTTGGATCATTCAATCTGTCTAGCCGATGCGCGGTGGTAATGAAAGATTCGTGGCACTCAGCTGGAGTCCATAAAACGAGTATTCGGAAATCGATGTCGTGAATTTTGGAGAAATTAAGCTTCACCGCGAGCATTGTAACGGGGAAATTTTGAGGACACGAAACGGAACGCAAAAGTCAAGCACGATTAACGACACGGGAAGCTATTATGTCGCATCTCTCACTCCCACTGTCTCTTCTCCCCCACTCCAATATTCTTTTCTTATTTTCCAGAAAGAGGGAGAGATTTTAAAATGAATTTGTGATACATTGCTGGTTCTCTCCACTCGTTTCTTCCCTGCTTCCTCATGTGGCTTTGTGGCACGAAACGGCGATGTGTAACTGTTGCACGCCACTTCCACCGCGTTCCACCCCTTTTACGAGGACTGTCGCTATCCATCGCCTCTACATTCTTCGCGAGGATGAAATCTTTCCAGTATCCCCTATTTTCCAAAAAAAAAAAAAAAAAAAAAAAAAAACGAAGGAAAGGAGCAATAGGAATGGATAATTCTCTAATGCGTCCCTTTCTACATTTTGCTTTCACGCCCTGACACGCTTAAGGCTAAAAAGAAAAACTAAGATCCTTCCAACCGTCCTCCTATTTCACCCGTTTCTTCTTGAGCAGCCACACACAATCGGGTCGCTCCGTCCATCCCTTTATTCATCATCACCCTTCGCTCCTCGTCCCCTGAATCGCCCCAAGTTCGCGTTCTCCACGTTCTCGGAACAATATCATCGATGGAAGAAGCAGCCCTCGTTAACGGAACAAGCCGAAGGCGTCGGTGACCACGAAAGGGGTGACCGTGCTGTGTTACGGGGGTAAAAACAAGGGAGGAGGGAGGGGGGGGGCTTGATCGATGGTCGCGAGGCATGGTGGACAGTCGGGTGTTCGAAGGTAAGTCGGAAGACACGATCGTATGCAAATTAAAGCGAGCCCGAAGCGTCGGGGTGAGAAGTCGACTAAAGGGGAAGGGAGAAGAACGAGATTTTCTAGAAAGGGGCAGGATGTCGGGGTAGGGTGCACCAAGTAGCCGCGTTGCCATTGTTTCTTGACCGTCGATCATCTCCTTCAACCCTTTCTCCCCTCCCAGCCACTACTCCCTCCCCCCCCCCCCCCCGCCCCCCGGAGCACCGTGATTTTTGCTATTTGCATTATACACACACGGTCGTCCGAGGGGCCTTTGTTTGTCGAGCTATTGATCACATTTTCTCCCGCAGTATAATCAATCTTCACGCACACGTTGCCCTCGCTCGCTCGCACTTAGGTGGCGCGCGCGGGGGTACACTCGTACCCATACACGGGCACGTGGACCGTGGAAACGAGTACGTGTGCGCGACGGCACGCAGGGGGTGCGCGCAAGGAGGCCGCTGGTTGCCTCGCGTATTAATTTTCGTTGCCTGTCCACCAATGATGCGCCGCGAGGGATCGTTATGGCCGCGCGAGGGCTCCTGTGCCTCCGCAGCTTTCGCCTTTCTTTGACCGAGGGACGACGCGAGGTTTCGGGGGTGGCTGATGATACTGGAGTATTCTTTAATCCCTCTGTTCGACACTGGTAATAAGGGTAATAATGATACCTCTTTATTACGTATTTACAGACTGTACAGGGTGTTCCTCAGGATTTTACCTGAAAGCGTAACAAAACATAGGTATTTCGTTGCACCCTTGTTCGGCTACAATCTGGAGCGCGCTTTTGTAAAGTGGTCAACCTATCGGTACAAGTATCAACAGTTTTCGTTAATGTCGATAACTCGAAGTGAACCAACAACGAGTGGTTCACTTTTTCTCATACAATAGAGACAGTTCGATCCAAAATACCCACGGTCTGTCGACGACAGACAGCCCCAGTCAGCGTATGTCCGTGCTCGGTTAGAAGTGAAAATCAGTGGATTATCGGATCCCGCTCGACGGGCTCCGCGTGATCTCGGATTTTTCCACCGCGCAGGAAAGATCGCGGGCAGCCCACTCCGTCGTAAGTAACGCAGCGGCGTACCCCGTTAGGGGTGGGGGGGTTGGAGGATCTCCGGAGGCTCTCTCCTTTTCTCGCCACGGGAGAATGCCAATTAAAAGCCTGGGCTCGGAAAGAAAGCCCAATCGATAGGAGACGGGTATCCCTTTCCCTCCCTCCCTCCGTGAACCCACCCCCGGACTGACTCCTCTTTCCCTTGCTTATTCTGATTCCCTTTCGTTCTCTCGACGGGGGTGGCGAGGTAGCCGGAGCCGAAGGGTTGCCCAAACTGGGAAGTGGGAATTATGGGCAGGATTAATATGCAAGGACTGGATACGTGCGGTGGCAGGGGGTGAATGGCGAAGCAACAAAAGGGGTCGAAGGGGAAGCTCGGTGCCGGGGGGGTGGCAGGGGGTGGTGGGAGGGGGAAGGGGTACGAGGCGAAGGGGTTACGTTCTGTCTTCGTCCGTCTGATGTCGAGGCGAAGAGCCCCCGTTTCCCTGGCTTGTCCCTCCCTCCCTCCCCCGGCCCCTATCGACTCGCATCTCATCCCCCACCATCGTCTCCTTACAGGATACACGGCTAACGGACACCCCTATCGATTTTACAACTCGATATATGTGAATACCCACTTGTCTAATGACTGATCGGGCTTCGAGCTCAACCCTTTCCCTCCGACTCACCCCCGCCATCGGACGGTAGAGCTTCTCCAGCAGCCGCCCGCCCCCCCCCCCCCAACCTCCCCCCTCGGCCCCTCGACGGGGCCGCCCCCGGCAAATGTATCTCGCCTCATTACACCGACTACGTGCCTTTGGCCGACATTTCGCGCTGCATCGACGCGCACAAAAATCCACCATGACCCCCGACTATCTCTTTTCATCCCCCAGCCCTCTCCTTTACTCTGCCATGTGTAGAGAAACACTCGTTTGATCGAGGCTTTCCGATCGATGCTTAGTTAATTATCGATTTTTTTTTATGGAAATGCACCGCCTCCTGGATCTGTTGGCAGTCGAAGGATTTCTGAGTCGACCAAGACTGCCTTTGGTTTTTCCGCTTCGATTGACCCAGTTTCTGGTAGCGGTGCCACGTTGCTGTCGCTTTTATCGGTCACTAGCAGCTACGGATAGAGGATTCGACTGTATAATAAAATCACTTTGTCGTATTCTTATCTATTTGACGAATTTTCTTCCTTATCTTATTCGGGGACTTTAAGTACCTTGACAACTGCTCCTTCTATGAAGAGCAGTTTCAAAAGAACGAGGATGGTATATATTTCTGAAGAAGTATCGAATCTGAAGGGTGGTCGAATAGGTTTTTATCCAGTATACAATACTCCTTACGCTTGCCTTAATGTGGGTCCAGATTACTCGCGTGGTTTGCGAGACTCGTGAAGCTCGAGTTGCTCGTCAGGCTCGCGTCCAAAGTGTGGACAGTGACACGAGCATTCATACGAGTCTAACGAGTCTGCCGAGTCTATGGCTCGCGTGGATCCACTGAGTGTTGGTACATCAAAAGAAGGCTCATCGTCCCATATCTCGATGCACCGGGGCAATACGAAGTATTACGAACAAATGGACGTCTAATTCCGGTGGAAGCAATAAGCGACACTACGACCCAAGCGAGTCGGAAAGGTCAGGGACATAAACGCGGCGAGCCAAATCAGACGAGTAGTTTGGACCCACCTTGAGACCCATTCTACAGGGCATCCCACCTAACTTTATTACCTGAAATATCTCCCTTGCTTTCACTATATCAAGCACATTTTATTGACCATAGTGTACGGTTTCACTGAGGTCTTTTTGCTCTGAAAGTATGTATGTATCTTTGTTCTAGGTGGATGTGTTAAGGGTAAGCGGAGGTTACCTTGTTCTTGTAAATGATATAGTTTATTGAGAGGCATCTGATAGCTGCTTCGACTTTGGTGACCTATAATATCAAGTGACTCAAGATCAATGAACATTATACATAAACAAAATTATGTAATTATTTAATAGGTATACCTAATTACACTTCATATATCATTATTTTCTATAAACTCCCACACTTATGCTACCTACTCTCTTATTTTTACACTTTCCCCAACCTTTCTGTTCCAGCTCTTTCATGCATTTTTCCCCGTATTCCTCAATCGTTCAAAACCCCTCACTGTTGCCTACCTCTCCACTATCTCCGTCGTCCTGTCCTATCTCCTTCTTTCAATGAGGATTCGAGCGATCATGACGTGATATCTCGTCGTGGAGGTGTCCGCAAGGGTGGAAGGTGGAACGGCGAATACCGTGGGTGGTGGCGCAAAGCGAACGGATAAGGGGCGGAAGGGGTGGCAACCGTAACGCGTAGCCTGGCACGAAGGGTAGAAGGCAGAATGTATGATATTTTATTTTAGCGTTCTTCTGGGCGCCGCTAGATAAGCCTCCGAGGATTTATGCTTATTACGAGCGGGCACCAGCAAGGGCACTCTTTGCCGAAACCATTTCTGTACACCGGTAACCCCCTCTCTCCCTTTGTCTTCCACTCGTTTATCTTTGCTCTCGCCCTTATGGCGTTTCTCTCTTCCTCTCATCTGCTACGTTACTCTTTCTCTTTCATTTTAACCGTTGTTCCCTTTGTTGTTAAGACAATTGGTCGCGTTTTGGGTCGAACAACAGTTTCCTCTGCTCGTAGCTGCGTCTTCTTTCTATCACAGCTTCCCTATAGAATTATTCGCTTATACTTCTAAACACCCACTAGATCATCTCGATCAGGACTTTCCAAATATAATTCTAACATTTTCACGACGTCTGTTCCGAAAATTTGTGTTATTGATACTCGACAATTGTAATTACTATAAAACACTACCGATCTATTGTGAAAGGATTGTTTTTCATATTTCCGTGATTGCGGTAAACAGACGTTCTCTAAAATTATTAACTTGTCGAGGATTTCTCAACTTCAAAGCCACTTTGAACGGTGTCAATTCGGCTGGATTCCTCAGAGGTGGGAGACGGATTGGCGATGTGGTTTATTTCACGATCAACGGCTTTTAGATCGGCAGTATTGTGGCCAGTCGCGGTTTATTGATAGAAGCTTTCGATATACGAAGTGCTCGGTGACAGTTATACACTGTGGGAGAGCAGCGTTCATATGGACGTGGTCGCATTGTCGCGCTGGCTAATGAGAAAGTTGCGAGCCGCCCCAGGACCACACGAGCAGATCTGGGGGTGTGATTCGACGCTTCAGAAGCGAACCGAAACGTACTGTTGCATCGACGCTTCGGAATCTATTATTTCAACGTCAATCGAGAACCAAATTTCGAACCACTTTAGAAATTTTGCTTGCTCGGTGACAACTATCATTTATGAATACTGCAAGCTGCCATGCGCGAATATATCTGCAATGTTGACATGGATTACAATTTGATAATAAGTTACAAAATGTAGAAGCTGAAGTGCCCAATGCTGTCGTAATGTCGAGTAGTCTTTGCGTTAATTTTAATTGCAGCCAAATGCGAACAGAGATTTCAGAATTCCGATGAATAACTGCAGCAGGCAAGAGAACATATTTATTCGTATATTCGTGTATGTTATTATCCGTAAAAACGTAGAAACAAATTTGTTTATCATTCAACCACTTGCTGAGCGATATAAAAACTGTGAATAACCACAATCGACGAAGGTCTATAATTATCCAGAAGAGTCTGAACCAGCTTGAACTCATGGATCTTGGTGCTTCGCCAAAAAAAAAAAAAAAACGAAAGGAAATACCAAAACCAATGACTGGAGAGAAGAAGAAACGAAAGCATGGTACTCAATGGTATATTACATGGAAAATGTAACCACACATGTTCCACGAGCAAGCCGAAAAGATCCCGAGGAGCCAGCCAGAGGGGTTGGCGGTCTCCTTCGCGCGGTCTAATTGGTGGATCCGTAGGGTGGAACGTTCCCCGTAAAAACCGGCCGCGATATCGAACGTACGTGTCCGCCGACGTTATATGGTTCCGCGTATGATACGTGTCGTTACTCACCCCCTCGTTCTTCCGTAGAACAGAAAACCGCCACCCCCTCGTGCCACCCTCATACTACGGCCAATGCAAATCTCTTTTTCTCCGTGCGTCTCGGTTTTAAATGCCATCCTCTCCTTCCCTCGCTCCTTCTCTCGCTCTCTCTCTCTCTCTCCCTCTCTCGCTCTCTCCTCCTCCCCCCATCGCTCCGTCTGTGCCTCCCTTACGCGGTTGGCTACCCTTTCCGCCTATATCGTTTCCCCGAACCTCCCCATGTTTCACCCCCGGCGCGCTCTTTGTTCTTCCCACGGGCCAACTCCGTCGGCGTCGGAACCCTTCCTTCGCGGCATCGCCCGCTCTTTTTGTCGTTGCGGCTTATTCGATATATTGTAGCGCGTCCCTGGCACGAAGAGGACTGGCGAACGGCGCGGAGAAGGGGGGAGGAGGCAGGGGGTTGCACGGGCGGAGGAGTGATATCGGAGACAAATGACGGACGGGGCAAAAAACTGTAGGACGCGGGGGACAATTTGCTAACTGTTGATCCGTGATGGGATGGAGGGAAAAGGCTACGCGCGACTTGCGATCGGTGGTTGTGGGTGGTTCTTTCCTTTTCTCCGGGCTAACATTTGGTCTGGATAACAGATCGGGACTCGAAGGATGCAGCGATCTCGAAGAGAAGAGGCGTAAAAGTGAACAGGACCTCCCGAGGCCAGAGGTGAATTAATTGTAGGAGATACGTCGAAAAATTAGTTATGTAGAAGGTACTGTAGAAAAAAAAGGATGGGCTATATAGGATCAAAGAGATTTGGGAGTTGCAGGCTGGTCGATTTAAAAGATGGCCATATTTAGGCAGAGATATTCAGCCGCCAAATTTAAAACTTGACCTCGCACTGCTTTTAGAATGCTGAAGGTAAAATACAATGATTGTTGGAAGAAAGTTTAAGATTCAAAGTTTTGTACGAGCATATAATTATTGTAGTTTGTGTTACGATTATTTTGAGCGTGTCCTGAGAAATTACCATTCTTCGCGTCATAAGTGGCGGTACGTACGGCTTCTTCTTGTCAAATTGTGTATGTATCATTGTTCACCTTCCGAGCTTCCGTTTAACCTCCATTCTTAATCTTGTCTAGCTTCGCGTCTAAACTTACTTCGAAGATCTTAAACAATTTAACAACACAACCTCAGGGCACCCTACGTTTGTAACTCAGCCGTTGAAACACTCCCGCGTTCAAGAGAGTAAAGTATTTCAGTCAGAAATATTCGTTTTACAACGCAAATCTTTTAAATTATCCTTACCACTTATATTTCTGAAAAACAGTTGCTACGGAAGCCCATACTCTTCGCGTATTGTCAGAATCAATCTCCCAAAATTTCCTCCGCAACGTCGTGAAACTGTCTTCGCAACAACAACCGTGGTTCGTACCCCGCACTATCGAGGGTGGCTCGTGATATTGGGGACAAATGACACGACGGAAAAACAACCCTCCTGACACGGCTTTCTCCCTGATCAGTTGCTCTTTGAATATCCCCTGCAGTCCGGCAGAATAAACCTCGAAAATATCCTTTCGCAGGCAGAGAATCTTCCCCAAATCGAGCTTCCCTGACCGACGATGATTCCACGTTCTTCGTTGAGCAGCCTCGACGGGGGTGGTTCTCATGCTTGTCGCTGAATTTTATCACCACCACGCGATCTCGCGCGATATCACTCGCAGGGACAGCCACGCTGGAAGCGCGGAGGAGAGGATGGGGAGGGGGTGGAAGTGCTGTCGGCTAATGAACTCCTCATTGATTGGTTAAAATTTCGTTAATACTGTGACGTGTGCTTCCATGACTCCTCCAAGGTATACCGGGGGCCCGGTTGTAACCGGTTCGTTCCTTCGAAATCACCCCCGTTCCCCTACGAACACCCTCGTGTCTCACCCCCGCGAGGGTGAATTTCGAAGGGTGGCTCGAACGTTAGTTAGGCCTCTCCGCGGCGGTGGCTGAAGTACCAACACCACCATCGCCACCACCCTCGCCGCCTTTTATGACTGGAGGAAACTAACGAAATTTCCCTATCGGCGATCAATCCACCCCCGGGGGCCGAGCAACCCTTTTCATTGATCTACCGGCCTCCTCCGCCGAGAGGCTCAACCCCTTATCGTAACACCCTTTTGGCCGAGCTAGCCTCCCTCACCGAGCTAACCCTCCCCGCGATCGTTCTGTCTCTGCTTTTCTTCTCCCATGTTTCCGTCTCCGTCTTCGTCCCACGATCCCCGTTCGAAATATTACCATCGTCCGAGCGTGTCCCCACGACCGACCAAGGGCTTCGATGACGGATCTCTAATTTTAATATCGCTCCAGTTCGCTTTGAAGTGCCCTCGTTAGGCCACGGGCTACGGGAGGGGGAGGGTGGAAGGTTCACGCGGGGTGGTCCGAGGGAGGGGGGGTTTCTTCGCCCTCGACGGCACGTGTTGCGGCCCGGACTTAACCCCGAGATCACATGTCGACGCTGCTCAGTCGGAGAGACGCTGGAAGGGGTTGATTTTTGAGGAGTTGCCAGAGGGACGAAGGAAATATGAACATTGACGGGTTACAGTTTCGTCACTGCAGTAATTTCGTGTTACGCCTCGATGTACATGCTAAGAGATGAAAGGTGTACGCTTAGTCTGTACATGTGGAGTTAAACTCAACCGTTTGCTTAACGAGTTTACCGTACGATGAAGATTTAAATCATTGCATATAAATTTACATATTGAAACAGCTTCCGTCCCTCACAATATTCACATTCGATGGAAACTTGTGCTTATTCCATAATTAATACAAGAGAAATTTAATAGAGATAACAATCTCTTTAATTAACTGCTTGTCCGTCGCATCGATCAATTAAAATGTATTCTATCCCGATATTTTGTCGGTAACAGCATTATTTAAAAAGCTAACTAACCACGATGCGATCCAAGGGGGTGTAAGTTGGCTTCAAATTAACGCGTCGCGCTCTCCGTAGCAAGTTTTCAAACTATCGCTCCCGATACATCAGTGGAGCGGCGCGTTTCAAAAAGCACGCGGCACGAGGGAAATCCTTTTTAACCAAGCCGAAGGGAGGATTGCAAGGGGCGTCGATAATCGGTAAATTGCCTCTGAATTCCTAGCGAAAGCAACGGAACCTTCCCTTCGCTTTCAATGAGAATGCGCACACGATCCGTTTTAACAACAAATTGATTCCGCGAGTAGCGACCTCCCTCCTCATTCGAGAACCCGGATCGAAAGCCACACGGTTCGCGATTCAAAAAGGATGGCTCTGAACGCATCCCTCCGTTTTAACGTTCTCGCGTTTCATTAGCCTCGAATTCCAGACTGATAACGCGCCAGGGGTTGAAGATTCTATGAACGCGACTCGTCCTCGTATTCGAGCAGGTTGTAGCTTCCCAGTCGGCAATTATTGCCTTCTATTTCACGAAGACAGCATGAACCTTCATGAACCTTCGTGTTCCGAAATGGGAGGAAATGCGAGTAGAGTCGTGGACCTCATTAGCACGTAACATTAATAATGTGCATCTTCGTCAAGGGGAGCAAGTTGAATTTTTACATTTTTGCTGCACTTTATTCTCATTCCACAAGCTCTCCAGGTTCCCCTTTCACAACACTGCGCGTGAAATCAGCGCCAAGGTCAACGAACAACCCTCCCGGTGGCGCGGTAAGTCCAGCAAGGCGCCGACACGAGTTGGAGTAGCCGGGAAGAACGGTGGACAAAGGACTGAAGGGAGGACGGAGGCGGAAAGAATAACGCGAAGGAAGAGAAGGAGGCGGCTGGTGGCTACGAACGCGTAATCCCTAACCTCAGGCAACGACTAAGAGGGTGAAGGGACTAAGAGAGAGGGAAAGGAGGTTGGTGGAGATACGGAGAAGGTGGGCGGAGGATCGAAAGAAGTTTCTGACCCGCTTACGGGGATCGCGAGCCACGGAATTCCCGCTACTTCACAAGAGTTTCCGAAGTGGCGAAGCAGACACCACCCTCCCTCTCGTCTCTGTGCCGCGCAGCAACCCCTTCAGCCCTCTCGTCCGACCCGGTATCCTCCTTTCAAACACCCTACCACCGTCCAACGGTCCGCGTTGTCGGCTCCTCGTTGTTTGCCCCTTTCGCAGGCCCCACAGAGAAAGAGAGGGAGAGAGAGTGCGAGCAGGGGTGTGCAGCCTTTACTTTCTCGCTCGACGGTGAAAGTGAACGCAGCCAGCGTTTCCGCGTGCAGCCGAACCCCGACGCGTTTAAACTGGGACGGCTGGTGTGCATAGGGAAAACTGGGACGCCGTGAAATTTCTGGATTATAGAGGGAACGCCGGGGCTAGGTGAAACGAGAGGGAAATCGGGGCGGGTTTTCGGTGACTGTGACGTCAAGACTTATACAAATGGAGAGAGGAGTGTTTTGCACGAGCAAGAAGGACGAAACAGTTTTGCGGAAGACAACAGGGACTCGCTCAATTATCTATCGCTTATCACTCGCATTAAAGACAGAACTATAGCTTAGGAGACCAGCAACATTGAAACCGAACTTCGATTTCTCTTCCAATTTGACGATTGCAACTATCAGAGTGTGGTATCTACACTAAGGTGAGGAGACATCCGTACCCTTCTTATCAGTCAATCTTACGAACTTGGAATTTTTCTGCATAGACTTTACATCTTCGAGCCAGATTATTCGTAATGGGTTAACTCAAACTATTCGCATGCGAGTACACGTGGTATTCAAGAAACAAAAAAGAGATACCTACATACATGTACATCATTTAAAACGCGAAACTTTATAAATATGGGCTAAACTCGGTGCCTTGAGCTTACACGTCATAAGAGACCAAAGTCATGAGCACGCGTTCACGTAAAAGTGACCAATAAAGCGTTCGCCAGAATGTTCTGCCTCCATTAGCAATTGCTGTTCCAAGGAGCACAGGTCCTGGGAACCCGCGGAAACGAGTCGAGAGTCGACCGAGCGGTCGAAAGCACGAAAGGTCTACGTCCAAGCAACTCGATCGCGAGCTGGTAACGCGATAGGCAAGTCAGAAGCCCGCATATCTACGCGTAGGAGGATGAGGAATCGGAGGCTGGGGTGGTTTAAAGGGGTTGATAGTAGTGGAACCGGTCGCTGGTGGTGGTGGAAGGAAGAAGGTGGGGTGAGTGAGAGAAATAGAGGGCCATAGAGGATGAAGGGATGCCGGAGAGAGAGAGAGAGAGAGAGAGAGAGAGAGAGAGAGGGAGAGCGATGCAGTGTATAGGTAGCTTTAGCTTCATCTCGCTCGGTATCTTACACCGATACCCAACTCCCGCCCCGTTCTAACCCTTTGCCGGGCGATTCATCCATCCCCTTCTCTCTTTATTTGAGTATAATTATTGATTATTGGGAGGACGGAAGGCCGGCTACTCTAGGACGTAGAGAAGGCAGGCAGGCAGGCAGGGTTGGTATAGGTACCAACGTTCGAGAGGGTTGGCTGGAGGTTGAAGAACGGTAGGAGGGTGATTAAGCTATATGCCTGGCATATCCCACCCCGCCGCTATCACCCTCCGCAGTCTCACCCCCTCGCTCGTCCTCCTTCTGCGTTCGCCTTTCACTCAGCCAACCCCTTCGCCCGCCATCCGTTCTTCCGATACCGCGAGCCCGGCTGTCTCTCTCGATCTTTCTGTACTGACAATTAGACTGATAGGTATATCTTAGTCTGCTATCGATTTGATTCCACCCTATCGTGTAGGGTGCACCCGCACACCCGGGCGAAATTTACATCGTGTATGCTACAACGACGTCGAACGCGGTGCCGTCCTACGGCAGACCTACCTCCAACCCCCCACGAACGGTGCCTGCCTGCCTCACTGCCACCCTCTTTCACTCCCACCCTTCCTCCTGCCCCTTGCCAACCAGCCTGCCTTCTTCCCTGTTCTCGCGCTCGTCCGTGTCCACCACCTCTCTCCTCCGCCTTCGGTGCAGCCTTCGATTATAACCGAAACCCCTGCGCCCTATCTCTCCCGTACCGCCAATACATCCGCCTTCCAAGGGGTTGATTAGTGCATTACCACTCGAACTCGTTCCACCCCGAACCCAACCAGGGAGAACGTTTCTGTTCGACCTCGTTCGCGCCGAATTCACGCTCCGTTCTCCGCGGTACACCCCCGTCGTCCCAACCCTCCTCCCCGTTATCCGTCTGTCTCGCTTCGTCCCTTCGGCTGGAGGACGTTTTTTCCACTCGACCACCCCCGTCCCCTGCCCTCCTCGGCTCGTGGGTATTCCTCCTTCGATTGCGACGTAATCCTACGGCGTCCGTTACTGGGCCCGGCGATCGGTAATTGTGGGATTAATTATGGAACTTACCACTCACCCTCTCCTGTCCTCTCTCACCCCCCGCCCCCCCCCCCCAAATCTCTCGGGTATCCTTGGAGGACCCCGATTAATTCGTAATTCCGCTCGTAGGCGGGAAACTGCACGTTGACGACTCACCTGCAACAGAAAACGGAAATCGCGAGGTTAGCTAACGTCGTCGTTGGAATTTCTGCATCGTTGATAAGTGCAACTGTGATTTATTTAAAACGTACTAGGGAAATAGGGGTTATTAAAGTTGACGAAATGTTAAAGCAGTAAACTTCAGGTATGCTGATCAGAATATAGTAAAGAACCTGTTCTTCGTTTTTCAGTGTCTTATGATCATTTAGATACCACCGAAAGCTGATATGCTACTTTCAAATACCACATAGGTGCATTCAAATCCGATGTTAAATATAATACGATGCTTCAGTCGCTCGAAAGAGAAAGGATGATTTCCGAGCACCGTAGTAAGGGGAATTCAGTTACGCTAACCACCTGTCGTCCTTTGGCGACGCATCAGAGCCGATATTCTCCTCGAACCACACTTAGAACGCAGTATTCGTGTCGACTCGGCCGATCATCATTCCCCGTTGTGGCTGAATTCCGCTTTAGAAAACGATCGAACACCCCTAACGACGTTGAACTGGAAACAACGAAAAGTCACCGCGGGAACCGACACGAAGGGATTACGGGGGAGGGGGCCGGATTGGACAGCATCGAAGTCGATTATTAAAACCCCGCCGAAAGCCAGTATCGACGGTGTCCCGCGCGTAGGCGCTCTATTAATTGTCGAATAATGAACGAAGTTAATCGACAGCTCGACGAGTGTCGACCGTCTCCCCCTCCCCCGCCCGGACCCTCCCCGATCCCACCTCTGCGCGCGTCAGCCCCCGTCGCGGGTACATCACCTTTATATCATTATATGACGGGCTAATGAAATTTTCATAGCGTCGAAATATCGATGCGCTACGCTCGATGCTTTGTATCGGCCCATCAATCACCCACCTCTCGATGTGTACACACGTATACACCCACAGTGAGACAGGTGCACACATCGATTAAGGGTGTTATCCCTTTCTCTCGCTTGTGCAGCTCCCCTCGCACGCATCCGCGGAATGTATAATTGATGTCCGTCCGACCTGCAAACGAGTGACCAGCCGTTGTCATTCGATTCGAATTCGATCTCGACCTCGGCGCGGTTTTTCTTTAAAGGGGGAGGGGCGGATACACGAACTCGCGGACCTTACTTATCGCGCTGGTCACTATGGGCTGCTGCAGGGAATCCTCTGGTTGGGCACGACATACATACAGGGATAGGTGGGAGAAATTTTAAAGGGCGAAGGACGAAAAAAGGATACTAATATAGTTCGACAATATGTCTCGCTAGAAATCATGTATAGAGATGGATTTCCCCGTGACAGGCTAGCGATACTAAAACTGTTGGTAAAATGCAGTATTAAGTCCTATTTACACACGCAAAGAAAAGTAACACCTGTGTACATAGCACTTGGGAGCGAAGCTCATGCACTTTCCAAGCTAATCCCTAAGATGAAAATGAAATCCTCAGTCTTGTTACTACTTCAGGAATTAGGAGTGGTACGTGATAGAGGTAAATTGATTGCTCCACGGTAATTTGTCTTACACATCAGAAACGATGCCCCCTTTCCTACTATTGCGCTGATGGCGCCGGAGAAAACAACTAGGCGTCATAGGCGGCGGAAAAAAAAAGAGGTATCGACCGTAAAAACGATAGGGGGAGGAGTATGTCCTCCAGGTAGAAGCTCTCGCGAGCCGCAAGAACGTTAATCTCACCAACGGGAGGGTTTTATCGCCTGCAACCCCCAAGTGACACGCGACTCGTCGTAAAAATCTCAGATGCCCCCTGGGCAGGTGAACGCGCCGAGCCAGGGCAGTAAACGTTGTCGGTTAATCGTGCGTGCCCGTTTGCGTGTACTCGCGTGTACGTGCACCTACACACGCGTTGGTTTCCCTCCCTGAAAGTGAGAGCGGGGTATCGAAAAGCAAAGCAAGGGGCAGGAGTTATAGATTCACGAAGGCAGCCGTAGGGAAGATTGACAACCCGGATACTCGGATGGGAATCATATTATAGTAGCTCAGGAAGGACTAAAAAAGTTTAAGAGAGGAGAAGTTTAAAACTGTGGGTGACAGAGATCTGTGAACGAACGGTGGTGACAAGAAAGGTAACGATTATGCTGGCAAGAGACAGGGGGAGGGAATAATGGGGCAAAGGTCAGCTCAGAAGGGTGCTGCAGCAAGGTGCAGAGAGAGAGAAAGGTGGCTAGAGTAAAGAGAAGGTTGAATCTTCTACAGTATTGCAGGAAATGGAGCATAGAAGATTCTAATGAGAGAAATACCCGTAGAAAAAGCAAAGAAGGAAACCAGGGGGTGTTGAACAAATGCAAGACACCAGTGCGAAACGGAGCTATCCAGAACGCTAGAGGTACAACAAACTCGGGGATGCAAGAGTGTGGATACAGAATTCGAAAATGAAACAAGATATGAGGCTGAAGTTCCTTAGAACAGAAAGAACCTAGTATGTACCAACTGTAAGCTGTCCTTACTGCAATCTCCAAACCGAGATGCGCATACTTGTGCCCACAAGAAGTTCTAATGCGAGGAGAAACGAATATAGGCTAGCAGCAAAAAGTACAGAATAAAAAAGTGGGATAACACAAGAGGTGCTACAAGTTCTAAATAAAAGCGTTCGAAACGGGGAGAGTGCACGAGGCGCAAACGAAGAGAGAGGAAGGGACGCTGAGCGGCAGCAACGGTCCGTCGACAAGCTTGTAAACCCATAAAGAAATTTCATAATAAATAGAGAGAGGCTCATCGTCGGTTTTTATCGGCCCGGAGAAATTACACGGTCGGGGCGTGCTCGCGTATCCGTTTGAATTTACAATACTTCCAGCTATAAAGGAACGGGATGGCGGAGGGGCAGAAGGGAGGCGAAGGAAGAACCGAGTAGGCTGGTTAGGGACGACAGTACGCGCGCGTGTGTGGGCACGTGAGCGGGTGTTTGCTCGCGCGAGCGGGCGGGGGTGTCGTGCGATGTAGGTGGGACATTTATACGCCGGAGAACTAAACAAAACCGCGTTCACGTGGCGGCTGTACGGTTTTATGATCGCGGGACGATCTTGGAGAAGTTTGATCGCCCCGTAGAGTAACTCTCGTCGCGTTGGCTACCGTGAAATAAGTGGAGTTTCTCGCGGCTGGGAAGCGTTGCCTCTGTCAGGATCTACAGTGACAGAAAAAAGGGGCTCATACGCATCAGCCTATTGATTACAACTGAAATATACCTTCAGAGAAAAAAGTTTAATTGTTGGGAAATATGTATTTTATCGGGGATTAACAACTCTTCGTGAAAATGTGGATATTGCAGCGGAATGTATTAAGTAGTGAGAGGAAGTATTCATACACAAGTGTAATTTATAAAAAAAATTGTAAATTAAATTGTAGAATTGGAGGAAACCCCTTCTTGTACGTTTTTTATTTACTAAATTCAATCGCATTTTATTTACTGATGCCATTTTTTATTGTGATAAAATTTAGTAGGGCAGCGTGGGATAATTGCGAACACCTAAGCCAAAAAGCAAACAAAACGAAAACTGTGTGAAAAATGAATTTGTTTATTATTTACAAATATACTTAAGCTATTCATCTATAAAGTACTGTGACGAATTTTTGAAAAATTATAATAAAAATCAACTTTATAGTGAAAAAGAAAAAGCCTAGGTGTTCGTGATTACTCGACTGCCGTAGCGTAAACACGAACAGAGTGCTAAATATCGCAGATGTCGCACAGAAAGCGCGATTTCAATGGTCAACCTATAAAAAACGTTGCTACAACCTATACCTAATGTATTTTTTAAATTCCTCTCCTTGTGCGCTAGAAAAAATGGAATTGGTCGGAATATCGAAAAAAATCGTAAAGGCCGTTTTTTAAACATTTTTTCTGAGCCTGTAATGAAAATTCTAAAATCCCTTTTGTAGATTTAAATAAATTTTATACATGCTGAAAATTTCATAAAAATCAGTTAACGTTCTCGAACGTTCGAGATTCCGATTTGTTCGTCATTACCCCACGACATCAAAAAATAAAAACGAATTTATTTTAGAGATTAGAATCATGATTCAAGCAACGCTTTGGTCACAAAATGTTGGTAAAAAGTGCTTTATTTCATCTTGAAAAAATCCCAATTGTATCATTAATTCAACAGTAATTACATGCAATTGAAAATGGACAAAATATTACTTGAAACATGATGAAAATAATAAATTGTGTTTATCTTGAATAGCACGAGCGTTCAGTATTTATTACTTTCTGCCCGGCGTTGGGTACGATCTAAACTATTAGCTAGTGGAGAGGGAACATCAGTTTTTATTTATTAAAACGCTGTAACCATCGCGTTTGCTATTACCCCGCGTTCGTGATTACCCCACTCTCCCCTACGGAGAACAGGGACAATATTAATAATATATTACTGAAAATTGTACGATTTGAGCATAGTATAGCATTATGAAATACTAAATTAAAGTGAAAAGTTATAACATATTATTTTTCTGCCACTGTATACATATAGAATAATTTCATCCGTTTTTTGAGAAGTTCGAAACTTTCAAATGTTTAATAAGATATATTAAAATTTTTATACACATTTAATGTCGCCACAAAAACAGAACTACACAAGGAAAGACAGTCTAGTTGAAATTGTTATATTTTTATTTAAGGAGGATCGCCAAATGATTGGTGCAGTTAATCTCAACTACGGCACCATTTTCAATTGTTTCCAATAAAGATATTAAAGAAAAGCAAACAATCTCCGGAATGGACGTTGGTCATAATTCAAGTAGTCTATTCGGTCTTTTTCCTTATTCAATATAGAAGTTCCCGTAGTGAAAGGTGGAAAAAATAATGATCATGGATAAGGAAAAACTGAAACGCGTAAAGTGTAACAAGTATTACTATTTTATATTGCTGTCAATTTTGATAAAATTTTTTCTCTTTGCGTCTAACCAAAAAGTTACTAAAATGCACATGTTATCTTCTGCTCAAGTTTTGATTACCAAAGAATTCTGAACAATCATACCCATGTGTCTTTTCCATATTCGATTATAGAAGAAGCCCGCGTTAATTTTGATCCCATTGTTAGAATCCTTAAGCCATCTACCAGATCGATTCACGAGAATGAATTCAATTTACGTAACTCTTCGCGACACGATTCTTTCATTTCAACGTTATTCTTCAATTTTACTTTCATTCTACCCGCTGTCTTCCTTCAACGACTTCGCTGTTCGTTAATCACATGATATCGCCCGTAAACAGTTAAATAAATAAGCTCGATAAATATACAGTCTCAACGAAGGAGGGGTCTGAGAATAATTGAAAATTTGCCAGCGGTCACCGCAAGTGTGTGTAGAAGGGGAAGGGGGGGAGCCTGCGGAATCGATAGCGATATATTGAAACTGGAAGTAGCTAGGGGTAGGTGGATTAGAGTCAGTTGAACCGTCGTTAATCGATATACCGAGTAACATCTATCGAGACGTGTCTCTTGATAATAAACCCTTAGCACGCCCGGACAACCGGTTAAATTGCATTAACGCGGGCCGGCGAGTGAGAGACGGACAGAAATTCAGGCAGGAAATGGCTGATAAAGAATTTAACATTGTCGTACCGCGTCGACCGAGGTCGTACTAGCGCTAATATACCACCACGTCGAATAATAATCGTTATCAATAATTAGTTCGAACACCGCGAAACATTCACCCCTTATAAAGGGAAGAAGTCCAGCCCGCGTGGTTGGCGCATGTGTAGGTACCACGTTTTATTTCACTTCTGATTGCGTGTAACAAGTTATTCACTCACTAATATTGACAAGCGTTTTATAAAACGGGTCTAACAAATGTCAAACTTTAATTGAAAGGGCATTTGTCTCTTTAGAATGAATTTATTTTCTCCGAGGTTGTGTCCTCTTTCTCTTCGTATGTATTATGTATCGTGTTGCCGCAACTGGTTGCGACTGACGCTACACATTGACAGTATTATTATTTTTATTATTTGTTGACGAGATATAGATGGAGTAAATTTCTTTTCTTTTTTTTTATTTCTTATTTATGTAACAATGATAGACAGAAGGAAATTGAATCGCAAATTATTTTGACATTGATTACGTTTTTAAATCTCGGTTTTATACCATACTTTTTATTACCTCGTTCTTTTAAGTATGTAGTTGAAAAGGGGGACGCATACGGGATGTAATGAATTGAAGATTTACCGGGAAACTGTCGGCGAGGTTTCAGTAAACCTATCGATGGTCAAATTGCCCAATCGATCATTGCTCATCAAAGAGCTTCCACGCAAGCGACAAGGAGCGCGATTAATTAAAGGTGTCCGGACAAAGAGAGACCAACGACACTTAACCGGAACGGAACCCCGTAATGGCGGTGGCTCAATTCGCTCGATCGGTGTTGCTGGCCATCTCTGTGAGTGTATCGACTCAATAATGAACGCTTAGCGAACGGACTTGGGGGCGAAAAGCACGTTAACGTGGTCTACGAATGAGCGATCACGAGCCCAGCCCGACTGTGAAACCACGAGCTAATGGGAAGGAAAAAAGCGCAAGTGGCTTAGGCAAAGAGGGAGAAGTATCGAAGAGGTGCACAATGATAGATATGAGACTATGAAAGCATAGAGCGACGAACAATGAAATCTACGAAATATGCAGTGGGAGAAGTAGTGAGATAGTAGGAAAAGAAGGGAGCTATATCAATATAAAAGTACCTACGAAAGAAAAGAAAATGTTGCTGAGTAGAACCAATATTAGAATAAAGAACGCAGTAAATAATATAGGCAAAGTGGAAGAAAATGTCATAAAAGAGTAATAAAAACAAAAACTAGCAAACAAAAAATAGAAGGACAGATTGGAATATAAACTCACAGTGGACAGGAAATGCACAAGTACAGAGTACCTGACAGGTTTTCGTATAACATTTACTATCATGTTTGACCATTAAAAACAAAACGAAAATGTTATATAAAAATAGGCTCCTATAAATTCTTTATTAAAAGGTTATTATAAAGGTACCTATTAAATTTATTGCAGATGGAATTTCGTGGCGGCTTCGTCTAATCTCGACAAATACAATATGAATTCTTTCCGTGTATGTATGTTCATACGGCATATTATATATTCTCATACTGAAAACTTTTCCTCTGTCAGCTTGCCGCAGTTAAAAATCATATCCAAATCAATAATAGTTTAGTAACATTGAAAGCCAAAGTACTGCGCCTCCTCAAACGATCTACTTTCAGGGATAGTGTTAATTTATCTAACTTCTTACATCTCGCGTTTTTTTGCAATTTTTGATCACACTGAGTTATTGTAACATAACTACAATTCGGATCAACACGTGACATACCGTAAACTGGGGTGGCTTTGCCCGCCGGGGTGACATTGCCCACTTTTTTACTCTGACTGAAAAATTACCATATGATTGAATTCGCTATTTTTTTTTTCGTTTAACCTTGGAGAAATTATTGCTATCGATTACAAATCACCATATGTTCTAATTACTTCACAATAAAATAAAATAAAGTCTTTCCGAAAAGTGGGCATTGTCACCCCGAGCGGGCAAAGTCACCCCAGTTCACAGTATTAAATTGATCTACTTACTGTTACCCCGCGCCGTACTAACAAGACTCCATTGTAAGATTCCATCACAGTTGATAGTTTTGTTACATATTTTTTAATAAAACGCGTAGATGTATGTTTATATCTATACAATATATTGTCCTATTTTTTCCCCATAAAACATGCAGGTACAAGGTGCACAGAAATCTTGGGAGGTTGAAAATGATCGTGTCTCTAATATTGTGTTCCCTATATCCTCATCTTTTGTCGAATCTGGAAGACGAAACGGTATAAACGCGCGCTGGTGCGCAAGGTTCCCATTGGTAATGCTCGGATTGTAACAGGCCGCTCAATAACGCGCGTATCCAATCCATAAGTTATTAAGGGTTCGTGTGCGTTCGCCAGTGGCTGGTCCGCGGAACGTCATGCGGGTAGCTTCGAGGATCGGTTACAATGGCTAGATTATTTCGCGCTCCTTTTGCTCCCTCCTTCGGCCCGTTTGTTCAACGGAGCCACTATCGATCTGATTTAATAATTAGAGGAAGGGAGGAAGGGACATTGATGTAGATACTTTTCGAGCGGTTCTGGGAGAATTCGATGACGACAAAGAGCTTGTTGTGGTAACTACGGTAAGTACACCAGTGGGCCACTAATAAAACATAGTTGATTTTCGTTTCCCTTCAAAATAATAATAATCAGTGGTTCTTCACTGATTAAGTAATTTGGCGAAACCTCTGAATACCTCAGAATAATGCATTGAAATAGGTAGGCGCTATATAAAATAAAAGATGCAGGACTACGAAGGAGACCAATTAATAATTATATTGAAATTCAGGTATCAAAATATTAGAAAGGAGTAATGTGTTTTTTTCTATTTATAATTAAAGGAGATCCTACATTTTAATTAGAGATTAGGAAAAATAGAGATATAGTAGTTCTTCCGATGAGAACCAGCACCCCAGACTGATTTTTTCAGGAGTGACAGGTGACTTAAGATTGATTCACCTTGAATCAATTCATTCATCGACTTTAAATATGGTAAAATTCATTCCCGTGGACAATAATTATCCTCCAAATTTGTCTTATATGCCCACTTTACCACCTCTTTCCTTATAACCACTATGGATCGCTTCAACATTTCAAATCCACTCCCTAGAGGCGAACGTTCGATCGCACGCGAGCAACTTTCCCGCCAGCGGCATCGTTTTCACCATGGGAATCGATAATTCAGCCGCGATTCGGTTTCTTTGCTTTCGAAATAGTAGTTGGCAGTTCTGTTAGCTGATCGACGAAGACGTCGCGAAACGACAGCAATGGGACACACGAGAAGATAATGGCTACCAGCCACTTAAACAATGATTTAAGACGGTACCGCGAACTTTCGTGGCTCGTGTACCACCCCCGGCCTCCTAATCAAACGAACAGAAAAAAGGAGCGGAGTGGGGGCTGGTATGTACAACTGATAGTTGGATCGCGTGCCACAAAATCGTGGGAGTGCTTCGAACGAGGGTCGCCTGTTTCTTCAGATGCCTCCCTTCCCTTTTTGTTTGGTGTTCCGCGTCCAGCTCCCGTGGCGAGGGGTGCTCGCAAGGGGTTAACAGTCGAAAAGAAGGGAAACTTGGTGGCTTTAAAGCCACCTACGAGGACAAATTCGATTCCTGAAATGCTTGAAGTCTTCGGTTCGGTTTCGTTAAAGAGGGCGAATGCGGTGGACCGGAAGTGGACGCGGAGGTGGCCTCGAGCGCGATCGATGGCAAAACTTTCGCGTAACTACTGACAAGTATTGGTTATTCTTTATATAGTGCTCTTTGGTTTCGATTCAAAGAAGTGCCTTCTACGCAATTTGTAATAGAAATTGGCCAGAGGCAAAATGTACGACAATTCTCTATTACCAATCACTGTCACCGTTTTTTTTTTTGTGGACAATTATCATAAACACTTTATCGTAGTGTTCTGTAGGGAAAATATTTGGAAAGGAATTTCTTGATGCAACTTTTATCTGTATTCACAACAGCGTTAATCCCCGATTTTGTAGTTACTGTAAATTCTAGGCTGTGGCGTACAAATCATAAGTTATAGATATGAAGCTAGTTGTGCTGTAAAACTCTACAGAAGAGGAAACATATTTCGATATACACCCGACCAGGAATCCCACGATTTTCAATGTAACTATCCTGGGGCAGGTAAACGGAGGAGGAAGGCGAAAATTTCGCAGCACTTGGCGCGAGCAAGAAATTATTAAAGAAACGCAGAAACAATTATCGAATTGCCGGCTGACCAGCGGGATCGGCGGTGTTTTTGCTCCGCTACGAAACCGTGGGAAGATAAAGGAAGGCGATTAGTGTCATTCGGAGAATGCGGGAAGGATTTTTTTGCCGTCAGCACGGAATGCACCAGGCCCTTTCGAGAACGTCTGTCGCGTTTGTCCCCGAAGTAACACGGAGGATCCATGGGGAGAGGAACGCGAAAACGACCAGGACACGGATTCATGTACGCGTCGCGTGAAATGACTGCAATTTACCCCTGCCGCTCTTAAGCGAGCTCTCTTTATTTCGTTTTCGAAGCTGTTTCAGAGAAACCTCCACGCGGATGGCCTCGTTAAGGATTTTCTAAATTTCGACTTTCGACTTTCCACGATTGCCGTAGGGATGAATAGGGGATTAATTGAATGCACAAGCTCGAGAAACCACATCTTCTGCATCCTTACGTTTCCACGACATCCATATTGTTGTTATCAAATCATCAAATACACAATCTATGTTAAATAAACGTCATTTATTCCGAGATTACTGAGTAAGAATCACTTGGAGAAAATATTTTATTATATTGCGCGGCTCGAAATCCTTCTCCAACAAGTCTATCAGCCTTTTATTTCAAGGAATCCACCACGTTCTCCCATGGCATGTGCATATTCAAAAATAGACTGAACTGTTGCAATAATATTTTCGACGATAATTTACGCAGGTCGTGAGCCGTGCGAGTAATTCCCCGGTTCTTCGCACGGCAATTGACCATCGGGGAGTATTTTCCGCTTTTCCTTCGACAGGCATTAGTCGCGGCAAAGATACGCCTGGCCCGATACGCCTGTGATGACGCCCATGGGGCCTACTGGGGCATCGCCATTAGAATATCTCAGCCACTCGAACCGTTCGTTCGTCTGTTTACCGGAGCCCGATAAACTCTCGTCCGCTCATCCTCGCTTTTCGGGTCCTAAAACGGAGTCCCTTGCGCGCGGCTGTCTCCACTGAGCGGACAGAGAGGAGAGCACTCGCCGAGGAAGTAAGAAACGTGAAAAGCTGGGGTGGAGAGGCCCTTCAACCACCGATCGACGGTTAAATAAGTAATCCTTGCCAATTTTATTGGTTGCTTCGTCCTCTCCTCCCTGTAAGCCATTCCCTTCGAGCAAAATGGGAATAAGGAGAGGGAGGGCGGGGATATCGTCCAGATATCGATACCTATTAAACTAATGAATTTAATCAGGCTGGATTGAAAACCCGCTAGCTCGAGACGGGCCACCCCCTCGTGGGAGGGGATGGTTTTTATCTTAGGGACACTCGGAACGAGCGACGGAGATTAGATTTCTAAATTGGAAACGATGTCGCCCTCGCAGATGTGCGCGCGTATTCCGAATCTCGGAATTAGCATATCTCCGAGAAAACGATCCCCCCCTCGTAATTGAATTATACTTAAATTCCCATAAAATCGCGGAAAAATTACCAGGGTATCACCCGCACCCCTCCCCCCCGTGACATTGGACGCGATTAATTTTCTGGAACGTTCCGGGAACTTCGACGGAATCTCGGGGTATCTCGATCAGGGCCTCGTCTGGTTAGGGTGATTCTTTAATTGGAGGGGTTTCCTCGATTATCCGGGCGGCGGTTTCTTAGATTGCTGTCTCGTTTAAGGGTCCATCTCCGTTTTCTTTTCGCTTCGAGGAACTTTCCGGCAATGTGACTATTTTCTTCGCCTTTCCTGTTTACCGACGACAGTTACGAAGATTTTGATTCCACTAACGTGGAATGAGATTGATATTTGTGTTGGGATACTTTAAACGGAGAAGAAGCGACGCAAGGGTAATTAATATATTATCAACGTTGGTATTATAACTTGAGTGCTTTCGTAGCTTTGAGAAGATTAAAACTGATTTTTTGCCGATGGTAGGAATAAAATTCAAACAGCGAAAAATGACTAAAAATATTATAATTTTACAAGTGGAAACTTTATCGCCATTTATGTCGCGTGGAATCGATGGATTTGCTAGAATAGGTTAATAGTGCTAACAGAATATGGAAAGTTTATAGTTTGACATAGAAATAAAATCGGCAAATTTTTTATCAACGCTAATCAATATGAAAAAACAGTATTAATATTTAACGAAATGGATAATACCGCCTATGTGTGTGCTGTTGCAAGTACATAATATGTAGAAGTTTCAAGGGAGTTCCAATAAAGTCGAGTCAGTTGTTATTCGAATTATTTTAACGGGGCACGTCGATCGTTAAAATCATTAGAACCATCCGAAGCATCGAGAGAAAATGGATTAAAAAGGCGCGCAGACGACGATCTCGA
This sequence comes from Andrena hattorfiana, assembly GCA_944738655.2. Classification (NCBI taxonomy): domain Eukaryota; kingdom Metazoa; phylum Arthropoda; class Insecta; order Hymenoptera; family Andrenidae; genus Andrena; species Andrena hattorfiana. The sequence goes on along the minus strand of OX122891.2, from coordinate 61,218,675 downwards.
GCAGGGCAAAATTTTCTCGCACCGAGTAAATCAACCGCCCCGAAAACTGACCCTCGTTCATGCCCGATTTTAACAAACATCTCGAAAAACTTCCCCGCCATCGTGGAAACTCCACGATAATCGAAGTCGAGACACTCGAACGGGGGTGGCTCCAATCAGCGGCACACGAGATATATGTACGCGTTTCCACTAGCATCCATCCACTTAAAACTAACTGCACACCAGGGAACCCAGACTGGCTCACCAAAGGCACTCCACCTCCCTATGATAATTTTAATTTTAATTCCGATCGAATCCCTCCGCGTACCCCTCTGCTGTTCCGCCCCTTCGCGTTGGAGAAGTTAAGGAGCCGATCTAAAAACGTAATTCACCTCCGCGTGCGCGCGAGCGCGACCATGCGACTTCTCGCCTGTCCCCCCCTTCTCGCTCTTCGAAACAGTGTCTATTTGCTTAACTAGTTTTGCAACCCTCTTCCAGCGTCGCGGGACGCGCGATACACGCGGCAATTGACTCGCGGATACATTAGCGTCGCGAGACAAATTAATTTTGTTAGCCCCTGAATTAGGAGTCGCACAAGGGCGGAGGGATGCCAGCTTACTTTGTAAATACTTTGATTACATTGGCGTCGCTTGAGCGTCATGATTACGAATCCGTTTACTCGTGACGTTTGGCAAATTTTTCGGCGGCGGGAGGGGGCTGGCGAGTAATTTCGAGGATTTCAGTGTTATGTAAATTTATGCCCATCCGAGTTTTACGGGGATACCGAACAAAGGACGAGAAATGAATTGCCGTGTTGAAATTTTACAATTGAAACGTTCGATTGTCCGGCGTCTTTTTTATCAGACAGGCCGCCAATCGATCCCCGGCGTCGACCTATAAATGTTCATTCGAGCGAGGGAAACCCCCGAGTTTCGCGGACGTCTGTCGCCGTAACGATGCTTTATAGATTTTTCGCGATACGTACCATGACGTGGCGATCGTACGAACGCTTATGTTTATTTCAGACGGCCGGTCATGTCTATCAGACAGCTGCAACTTCTTGATGGCCCACGGCTAGAAATACCTGTAGGATTCCACTTTCCAATGGAAGTATTCCCCACCGATGTTGTTCGGTTGTCCGTGTTTTTATTAATTTCAATAGAGGGACCTCGACCTCAGATTTCGGAAGCCCAAATCTTTCGACTTTTAAAATTTACTTCAGCTTTTCAGGACATAATGCCGTGTAGACTTCAACCGATTCCCTCAATCGTCCCTCGCCTCAAAAAAAAAACTTAGCAAAATGCACGAAAATACTCGCTCGATTTTAATACTTCCAAGGAGACGGCGGAGATTAATTCGTCAAGGGTGGAATTCGAAGGTGGTCGGCCACAGAAGAACCAGGAAACGTGTAAGTTAAAAGTTTCCCTGTCAATCAACGACAGCCGGGGTGTCTGCGGTGAATGGCTCGAGGGTTTGATACGATTGATCTGGGGCCATCGAGAGGGGCGCCAGCGGAAGAAGGAGAAGAAGGGAGAAGGGAATGGCGAAGGGTACGCTCGAGCAGAACGAGAAATCTTTTAGGCTCTAATTGCCGTAATTAAATCGGGGAACTTACCCGATTCTCCGGCCGAGATCTCGAATCGCCGCGGACCCTTAAATTATCCTCAGCCACCCCGCGACGCCCGATGCTTGCCGTGAGTTTCCTTTTTGGGGTGTCGCGCATTTAACTGAGCCTTTGTCGACGTATTCCCAAACTTTTTGCCGGCTGCGAAAACTTCTCTTTGATCATAAGGGTTTCAGGGGAGAAGGACGCCCCTGGAAACCCACCCACAATTTGCCCCAGATTTCCGATCGCATCTTCGAAATCGATGCATTCGCGGAGTTTCAATATTTCTAAAGATTTCTCAACGATGTCAGCTTCCGCGGCGAAATCGCGGCAATACACTGTGTCACGTGTCTTTACGAAGGCCAGAAGTTGATGCTCAGCCTTTGTGCATTCTCGAAGAACCTCCGATTCGTATTACGCACTGGATCGTTAATTCGTCGAGACTTGTTTAGTAAGTGGACGTTGGAGCCCGATCTAGCGACTACTTGTCACGCACGCGGACCATGTGGAAGTGAGCAGGGAGCGGGACCTATCCGTCGTGGAACCTTTCCATCATCCTTGCTGCAGGCACAGAGGAACAGACAGTAGGCCGTTTCACGAGATCGAACGGTGCCGCACGATTAGCCGAAATGTATAAACTTATTTATGTATTCGGTGGCAGATAACCCCAGCTTCCCGTAACACCGAGCTGTCCATTGGCGTCGAATTTCTTCGGACCGATAACGAACATCGACTACGTAGGGTCGTTGACTGAATCCAGTACACTGGCGATCGATCAAGATTTGCCTCGAAAAATTCCTGGACTCGAACATTGTAAAGGGTAGCATTGCACAAAGTAAGTAAGTCAGCCTATGTCTGTCCTTCGTCATACATACGACCAATTACTGGGTGAACTTAATTTAACATTAATACAAATTCGTAAATCTGGGTCAGATGCTACGTTCCAAGTTAGCAATGGTTGTATGACCAATAATAAATGCCTCTTAACTGAATCTGTTCAGGGATGTTGATTCATACTCCCAGGGACGAGAATAATCAAATCATTCGTTTCGGCAAAATTTGTAGTAATAATACTACGGCTTTCCTTGTTCAGTCACATTTTCAATAAATGATTTGAACAGAGCGCGAGGTTCTAAGAAAACTACAATATATAAACTAAGTTGCATGTATTCAAATGCTATTATTATAAATGTTTTAATGTGTTTATTTACCGAGCATGAACAAAGGGCGCAAGCTTGTAGACAATAATAAATCATGATAATAATAATAATAACAGTAAGAATGGCACATTTTTTACACAAAATTTGCAATAATGAAGAACTCGAATGTCGAGTGTTATTCTTAATCGAGCAACAAAAATGATGCTTTAAACATTCAAAGAACATTAAGACATCGTTTAAATGGATTTCATATTTGTATTACGATTTGCAAGGGCCGCTGAAAGGGGCGCTCCAAGGTCACGTGCGCTGTAATTACGCCGCCCATGAGACGGAGCGCGGCGTTTCTCGAAACTCCGAAGCAACTTCTGCCGCAAAGGTCACGGAACATTTATTACTCCTATTCGAAAAGGCGCACAAACACCGTCGGAAGAAGCCAGGCTGATAAAGATTCTTCCCCCGCGCGCGGGAAAACCGTGAAGATAATGAGGCTGGACAGCATCTAACGTCCGTATAGTTATCGAATCGACTGATAGAACCATTTCGATGAACTATTTCGGTTCGATCGGGTCCACGCGCGGAAGTCGTAGCTGATAAATGATAACAGAGGCCCGCTTCGGCTGCCGAAACTGCGTAAATGGGTCGAACCGCTTCTATTCCTCCGATTACCAATGGCATTATCAATTGATGTTGAAAAGCGTGCTACTTAGTTTGTATCGCGATTTATAAGGGTTCTCTCTTTGCTCGTGAAAAGTCAAATTGAGAGAGGCAGTGAGTCCCTTTTAGTGTTCGAAGGGAGTAAGTGTTTAGCGAGCACGATGCCCGTTATTATTAAATTGCATAGACAAGAGACGAAAGAATGTGGAATAATTGAGAAAGGTCGTTTGGAACCAAAGATTTTGGTGAGAAAATTTATACTGTTACTTAAAAGTGCACGTTTAATTGTACTAATAATACCTATTTGAATTATTACAACGACTCGAAATCATAGGTATTTCCAATGACAAATTTTATTTTTTATTAACGATATATGAATCAAAGAATGTACGAAAAGATACACTCGCCATAATTCAATTCTAAAGTTTTCTCTGAAACAAGGGTTGGTAACGCGTCGAAGTCTGAAAAGAGTAAGATGCAAGAATGCCATGTTATCGTAAAGAATTTGCAGAATTTCGCAAGAATAACTCTGAAGAGTTGTCCGAAGAGGTCGCAGGACTGGCCGTGTCTGAGCTCTGGAGGTCTCAGGGTGCAAGTTTTCGTGGGTGATCGCGAGAGCAACCCCCTGGACCTGTGGTCAACGTTTAGGAAGAGGCGACTGGGAAGGAGGAGAAGGATTTGAGCGCGATAAGCACCGGGATTGCGGCCAGTCCGATCATTGGCCGGCTCTGTGCCGCAGTCAGATCGAATCACGATCACCGATCTGCCGGATGGAAGGTGCAGCCGAAGGGATTTCCGGCGCAGATTGGCCCCTAAGCAAATGACAAAGCACGGACACACCAGCGTGAATGACGGAGAGAGTCGGTGACGAGGATGGTACGGTTCGAGAAGGGAGGGACAGAGAGAGAGAGAGAGAGAGAGAGAGAGAGAGAGAGAGAGAGAGAGAGAGAGCAGAGAGAAGGCTTGGAAGGAACGGGTAATCCCGAAACGGGGTGAGATCAGAGGGTGGTTTTCTTGGCCAGCCGCAATCTGTCCGCTCGGGCCAGCAAAGCTCCAAGAATCCTGTCCGACTGGCCTTTGTAGTTTAGGGCTGGCCACGGTGCAACGCGCACCCCTTCCGACGAGACGCGGCCGGAAATCGAGCGCGTTTCCTATTTATCCTTGCCCACCAACGGTTCCCAAGCGGAGAATATCTTGTATGAAGGGGGAGTTTGTATACACAATCAGAAACGGAACAGAAAGTACACACCGCGAACACGTTAAATGAAAAGTATATAAATAAATCTACCGTCTACTATTACGATTAATTAATATTCGTTTATTATGCGCAGGGCCTATCAAGTTATAGATCTAATCTACGTTTAACGTATTATGTAGTTAACTGATGTTAGAACGACATTTCTCAGCTGACTGCACGCTACTGCTTACAAGTGTGCGCTCACGAACGTGGCTTTTCTCTGGTGCCAAAAACTGTGAGTGGGTTTTCTGATAACGGCTATCAGGCAAGTACAACATGAAAAATAACCTAAGAAGTTTTGAAGAGAAAGAAAATTAGAATAAGATTAGTAGCACTGGCCTACTTCGGTGAATCCTATAACTCAATGCGATGCAGCCCAATGAGATACAGTTCCCTCGTACCAAACTACGAATTTTTTTATTATATTGTACTTCCCCCTTTGAAATTGTTTCTCGACCATCTACACCTTATATACATGTATGAATGTATCAGTTATTTGCGAAAGGTTTGACAATATTCTGTACCTCATTTCAGCCATGTCCTTTACAGCTGCCCTTTGTAAAGATTATTTTTATTCCATAATTTAAATCACTGAAACCGAGAAATGTTTGTACCTCACAGAGTCAGATAAATCATACCATTGCAGGTACTTTTTCCATTATTCCTATGCCGCTAAATTCACCCCTGAAGTTATGCTCCACATTTCCTGACACTTCCTGTACAAATACTCGCCATACTTCGCACATCGTACGACCGCGATTCTATGCGAAATAATATTGCTGCTCGCTTCGAAGGAGATTCCGCCCGTAATTCTATCACGGTTCTGGATAAATCGCGAGCAACGTTTCTGGGGAGATCGTCCCGCGTCATATTGGTCGTAGAACTGACGCGACTGGACGCGCCGGTGCCCCGCCGCGTCTTGGCATAATCGGCGCGTGTTGTCATCGGAATTAACCTATTAACGCCCACCGTCGTCGAGCAGGCCTGCCAAGAGTAATCGACTCTCCGCATCGAGAATTTGGACGGGCCGCGAAACACACCGGCATTTGTCAGCCAGCTTGAAAGTCCGCTTCAACAAGTATCTTTGGAAGGGACGGAGAAATATTACGACGCGTCTTCGCCGCTCCGTGTCCCGGTAATATCGAAATCGCTTACTCGAGCGATAAATCTGTAACGCCAGGGCGGGAAAGGCGGCCGAAGGAATTTCTGCGAGGAGAGCTCTGCTGTGCCATGAAAGACAAGCCGAAGAGGGGCGGATGTATCGCGTTTGTCTCGCGAGACTATCGGCCAGTTAGGTTTCAGGGCCTGACAAATACTCGCGAACTCTTTTGAGCCTCGCACGTTTGTTTCTCCAAATTTAATAAAAGCGAAGTTTTGGTACATCCTTCGTGGACGATCACGGAAGGTTAAGGACAAATTTCGGGGGAAAGAAGAGAGTGCAAAATCGTTGCCTCTCCCTAAATGGTGATACATTTTCCATCGCTAATCTTGCAAACATTCTTTCAATTATTTGCTGTATTTTCTCGCTGGGAAAAGCGGCAGGTCTCAAAGCGTTTTGAGAAATAAAAGTGGATTTCGTCGTATTGATGGCGAAGCCCGGACGAAAATACGAAGGAGGATGAATGGAGGTGCAGAAAACGAACCAGAGAAACAGCAGCGGTCGGGGGCAGGGGGCAGGCACCAGCCGTCAAAAGTTGCCGAACTAATAGGACGATTTTCAGCGCGGAGCGTTTAATTAAATTAATTATATGCGCGCCTCGGTCGTAATATAAATTGTGAGCAAGCGTCGAGGACGAACGCGAGGGTAGGAAGGGGCGGGGGGGTGTTCCGGTTGCGAAGGGGTGGGAAAATGCCGTCAAGCTGCGATCGCTAACTTTGATAGTTACGTTCCATCCATCTATCCCAGATACCGTTTTCCGCGGACTGCTTCGACGCGAAGTTCCAGATCGGAACGCTGCATCAGCGCGCGCGCCCGCCCACGCACACGTGCGTGTACAGTTTGCCAGATTAAAGTTACGGTTTTCGGTGCTTCGAACAGGAAGACAATGGCGTTTCCAGGCAAAGTGTAACACGGTGTTATCGTTCCTCTGCTGGTAGGAGATCAAATTTGAACGCCATTTATACCAGTAATGATAGGTGGCACTGTCGGTGGCTGATTCTTAACCGTTAACGAACGGAAAGCGCGTTTCGCAGAAATCGGCGGTCTGGGCTTTTGCGGGGAGAGTTCGTCGCATCGCTTTAACGAGAGGCACTAGGGAGTTTCGAAAGTTTCACTTCGCCATTCGGTCATTCTGTAAATACATACGTTATTTTCGGAATTCGCGTAGCTTTTCCTGTTACATACATGCAACTCTCTCCTAATGTCTTTTACGTTAACGCGGAAAATTTTGCAGCTATTTTATTTAGTAGGTATACCTAGAAAAGGAAGTATCCTGCTCCAGGGTAGACTGGCGTATTGTTGCCAATATTACTCGTGTCTTTAAAAATTTGAGTTCTTCAGAAACTTGTATAATCCAAAAGAATTTCTAACAGTTCCTTCGTCACCTGAGAAGAGTTGGAAAATTCTCAAAGGAAATTAAAGGTGTGAATAATGTTAGTATCTCTGCATCACGCTACTCTAGGACAGCTCGCCACGATTTCACCCATATCTTTATGTTAACTACAATAATTGTGACATTTTGCGGATTGATCCAACTACAAACTTCTGCCAATGAAGAATAATGAGACTCTGATAAATAAGAAGTAGGTTCCACGGTTAGCAGGCTTGCTCGAACCCTTACTCCGAAAAGACAAGCAACAAAATCTGAAATAAAAAAAGCCGACAACCCTCTAATTCGAACCTGCCGTCTAGTCAGTAACAATCGTGTCCACCGCAAGGGTCGTCGAGTTCCATAAGGGTTGCGATTCCCTCCCCCCCCCCCCCCCCAAGGCCTCGAGTCCCCGAAAGGTTTGAAAGGCCAGGGAACGGATTCGTGCGAGTTCCTTCGGTCGCGCACGCGCCCCCATCCCGTGTTTGCACACACGCACCCGCGAATAACAACGGGGTTGGCCACATCCCCGTGATCTCCACGTGTCCGGATAAAGCAGCTAGAGGGTGCACGCGAGCGCGCGCGTGTGCTCGCAAGTCGGGATAAACAGCGAAGTTTCCAGGCAGGATGTCGGTCCTTGCGAGCCAGACGGTAAATACATTTTTAAATAAGAGTTTTTTACCTCCGCCGTCCTCCCCCAACCTACACGTACTGTTATACAGCCCAGAACGGATTCCGTCCCCGTATCGGGGAATTATCCTTTGCTTTGCGTATTATCCTTCGGCCCGCGCCTGGGGTAGCTTTAAAAGGCATCCCCAGACCGGGCCAACCCCCTTCCTCCACCCCGTGCACCATCAGCGACGTTAGACCGCGTGTCTCCCTTCCGATTGCCGTCTAAAGGTTGATTCCCACTAGCGTTCTAGGGACGATACAATCTAGCAAGGCCATGTCACTCTGACGCTCATGGGGTATTTGCATTAGCTCGCCCAACTACACTCGCGGCTCGTGTGATTTTCGTATCTAAGAAGCTACGAAATTACAAAATCAATATTAGATTCAATAGACTTTGCACAACGCGCAGCAAGCTTGTGGATTTTATCACTGTATTTTGTATTTTCTGATGCAGGAAAAGTAGGCAAGTTGTTTTTATATCGTCTTCATTTTTAAATGTTTCTTCAGTTTTATAGTTTTGCATTAACAAAATTTCCTGCTAATACCTCCTACACTCTGCTTACAAAGACTATTATTGCGTTTGACGTAGGTCATATGTATAATGAAGAAAAATGATGAAAAAAATCGAGGGAAGTGAATGTGATTGAAGACGCACTCTGTTTAAAATCACGGTGCTTGCGCGGAAAGGTCACTGAGCGTTGGTGGAAATTAACTTTAACTTGCATCTGACTCTGACTATCGATGACGATTCGAACGAGCAATGGCAGGTCTGTAAGACTCTTGAGCAATGCCGTAATTGACATACAGTACTGGGAATATTTATTGCATCACTCGAATAAACACGTTATCATTTATACCTCTCTTATTATTAGTACTAGGAAAATATTATTGCACAATTTATTTATTTGATAGCGATTCAATAAATATTCCCAGTACCTACTATACGTACAGGACGTTTGGTTTCTCGTTTGGAAATAATTTAGCTGTATTGAAATTATTATTTACAGAAGTTTATAGTTAATGCATTAATTGAAAATCAGTGGTACTAATATAACATTACAATTTTAGTGTGATAGGTACCTACAGGCAAACTATACGCGTACGAAAATATCATTTCTAGGTGACAATCATTCTGCTGTGTACACTTTAAAAATCATTTAAGCGTGGCTCGAGCGTTTTCGAAAATCCGCGTTCTTGTCTCGCGTTTCTAACTTCATCCCCTATTCCGCCCGCCCGCGTGCACACCACTCGAATTCAATTGTGATTGATCACCCGACGATGATTGAGGATTCGAAACGAAAGTCTCGGCAGTCACGATGGTGAAGACAAAAAGGCGAACACCGCCTCTTTCCCTCCTTTTTTCCCTTTCTTTCCCACTTCGCTTCCGGCGGGCTCTCCTTCTCGCGCAGACGCCGCACAAATAATGGAGTAAAATTCATACGACTCTCTCCATATCGGCGCGATAAAAAGACAGACGGACGGACGGGCAGGCAGACAGTCGAGCTAGCAAGCGAGAAGCCCGCACAAAGGAAGGATTAATTTTAAATATCATATATACTTGCCGGGCTAAAAGCGAAGGCGGAAAGGGCTCCGTGGACTGGGAAGCTCCGAGAACTGATAAGTTACAGAGAGGCTCCCGGAGAGAGCTGGCTTTTCAGGGGATTTCCCTTTCTAGGTCGTAAAAGGCCACCGCCGACGATAATTTCACCGCTGCCCGAAAAATCATACAAGCTTTTTCACCAGACTTATTTAGACACGACTTTCGGATCGTGGCCATACTTTGCGATGGTTTTCGGTTTATCCTACCCCTCTGACGGCGCTGCTTTATTAAATACATGGGTAAAAGGACGCGGGGTGGTAACGAACACGAAGTGAAGTTGAGGTTTAAAATTTGTTCATTCACGTTCCCATTCCTCTAAGATTTTATTTTTACAGAACTTCGCAACGCGAGTGCGTATGTATTCGTCGACTGGGAAAAACGGCTACAGCAGATTTTGATTTGAATAGAATTGGTGTCTTTGACCACAACTGCAAAAAATATCAATAAAAAATTAAACGAGCGCTTGCAAGTAAATTTTATTATCGCAACAGAAACGCGCCTCTGATCTTAACAGGGCTGATTCACCATCCTATGTTGGCTAGAAAAGATTGTTGAGCCACCTAGCTTTAACACTCTGTACGTGTTACCCTCGGGTACGTTAAAAGGGAGATACATATTTCGAGTCTCGCGCCACGCGGGAATTCGAGCGCAGGAAAACAGTCAAAAAGTGGTCGAGTAGAGGGAGGGACAATGCCTGGAGGTCACGAAAATCGCATAAAGCCCCGGCGACAATGCGGAACACAATCTAAGAACTCCCTGGCATTATATTACGTTCCATTGCGTAATAATACACCGTTCGCGGTTCGGACGCGCGATACACGGCCACTTTTTGTCCTGGCCGCGAATAAACGTCGCGGGGGAATTCTTATCTGACGATAATTCAACGCGCCGCTGTATCGCGCACGCTCGATTTACTGTACACTCCGCGAACGCCACCGCCAAGGAATGCCACACCGTTATTATTACGCCTTCGAACCTATATTCCGCGAACGTTCCGCGTGGCTAACGAGCCTCTGACATCTTGCCAATTGAATCGACCGATTTCGACCGCCGAAAACTTGGAATTGTTTACCGTCGATGAGACCTGCCGCGCCGGGAAACGATCATTCGTCATGTTTCGTCGCAGTCAATCGTTGGATGAACTCGGGAGTCAGTCAATTTAAAAAATAGCAATATGAAGTTTGTTAATCGGGGAAGGACATTGTAATGAAACCGCTATTGGAAAATACTGATATTTGAAAACATTATAAATTTATCATGACAACAAGTAGAATTGAATACCCTTGAGTGTAAAAGAAAAATTTCAAATCTTATGTTTCTGAATTGCTTAGGAGAATTCCTATAAATATGCTTTCCAGATCAGTTCGACCTTTTCCTCCGTTTGGACTGATAACTTACATCGGGATATTTCATCCTAGAGACCCCATTAATAGAATTTTTATATTAGCAAATACTTTTAGTCGTAGTTTACATTAACCCAGCCATTTTTACAGTACACTGAGTTCATCCAAACGTGATATGAATACAATTTTAAACGAAACGTGGCCAATTGCGTCAATTGTATTTCACCTCTAATTTCTATAGGTATACTTTGCCATTGTTCTCATTTGATAAATAAAACACCAGATCTTCCACAGCTGAAGATGTGACGAAGGTCTTTCCCAATCTCCTACCACCTCAGCTGCCGTCGATCAAAAACTACAGTCCATTCAAAAGTAAGATAAAAAGTTCCCTGTTCCTTCGTTTATAGGGGATACTCGAATTCCCAATGCAACGAAATTAACCGAACCTCCGCAGAATCTCCCTGTGAAGCCGATCGGCGGAGGGAGGGCAAGGAGGGTAGCCGGCTCTTGTGCCGGATTAATCGTGAATTATCAATCGTCGGAGCCGTGTCGAGTCGAAAGCCGAAGGAGAAGGGCTCCCGCGGAGAGGGCTCTGCTCAACGACGTTTCCGGTTAATCGCGTTTGCGGAAAAACGGAGATAATTCCTGGTCGCCCGTCTGGACGGTGGAGGCGTGTACGCGGTGCGGAGGAAAAGGCACACACCGTCCCCGAAGAGAGAACGGGATGGGGGATGGGGGTTATAACCATGTAGGATCTCCCGGAGGGGTGAAAAAGTTGGGTCGTAGGTGATCTCCACCCCCCCGTGCATGAGGCTGGGAAGCCGGTAGCTGGAGGAGGGGAGGGGGGGGGGAGGAGAAGTAGGGATTGATATTCGCGGGCACACGGAATTTTTAACTAGCCCTGGCCAGCCTTTAGTCGTTCCGCCGCGAAAGCGCAGCAGAAAAGTTATGAATCTAATTTTCAGCGTATTTGTGTCTCGGCCACCCCCGTGGCCCTCCCCCTCGCTCCACCGCCAGGAACACCTATATCAATCCACGCCCCACCTCACCCTTTTCCTCGTTGCTCTGTCTCTTTCCTAGCGTCCCTCTTCTGCCGCCTCGTCTCTGTCTTTCGTTTCGCCTCCACCCCTTCCGTCGTTCGCTTTCGCGTAATAAAGCGCGCCGCGGCTTCGTTAGGTTTTTATCTCGGCCGGGGGAAAAAAATTAATTTCGAGAGACGCCATGGTTTTTCTACCCCCGCTACTCCGCCTCCGAAGTTCGTATGCGCGAGGAGATGGAACGTGCTCCGTACGAGGCGCGTTTCCTTTATTCCCTTCTCTCTTTTTTATGCGATATAGTTGGCCAGAGATGCTAGCGAAACGGTGCACTCGGTGTTGCTTTTTAAATGCGATTTAAAATTTAAAGGATTTCAAGGCGGACGTCGAGCTGTAGATTTTGACTAGGTTTATGTTTCGTTTACAGCGTCGGTGCAATCTTATTAGAACTTGGCCTGCTGTATCTAAAACGGTTGGATGACTTTAAGCTGGACTTAAGATGGCTTCACAATGATGCTTCTGTGAGTTAACCTAAATGAGTCTTTTGAAGTTATCGATGAACTGAAAGGAAAGGAGAATATACTAAACGATTGTCGGCGCGAAAGGTGGGCGAAGCAAAGTTCCAATTTTTGTCATAGCCACCGAATATGCACATTGTAATCGCAGCTTGGCTCAATATTAATTCTTTCTGGCGAAACGATGCTATCACGATCCACTATCCACTCCCAACCATAGACATATGTAGACGGAGCAGAAGCTGGGACTGAGGACGGGGGGAAGGTAAGCTTGGAGGGGAAAAGGCAGAGGTTCAGATACAGCCTGTCATACAGGCACGTCGGTTAGCTTCGGAAGCATTCGGCATGCATAACCACTGCTACCCGATTTGCCTGTATGACAGTCCCCTTACCGCGAACCTTGTAACCCCCCTCAACACACGCTCCGTCTATATATGTCTATGCTCCGAACTAACGCTCCTCGTGCACTTCAATGTAGCCAAGGAAGCGCTAGAGCGCCAGTGTATATCAAAGCAAAAAGTCCCTATATTTCCCCATACATCACTGCCGTGGATCGAGCATGTAATTCCCGGACTCGCGTTCGTCACAGTTATAAGCGATAATTCCAGTTAGTGCCTCGAGTCCCTCTTGCGGCTACGGTAGCCACCATGCACACCATCGTGTGCCCGCGCGGGCACACATATATCTCCGTTCTAGATCGTGCTTCGTGCACGAGTAGGAAGGTGGGGGGTAGAGGTTAAGTCACGATGCTACACCATCGCGGCCCATTTCTATAAATCTTCGGCGACCCGATAAGAAAAAGATTGCCTACCGATGAGTTGCCGCCGCTAGCAGTCAAGAAACAACACCCCCCGCAACCCCTTCAAGTTGGGTTCGTGCGATACGCCTTATATCGGCGCACTCGCGTTGGTATTAAATCGAAGGGCATACTTCAACTGTCTCCCTTCACCCCCCAATTCCACGCTCGAGGCTCGCATGCTCGATGACATATACTTAAAGGCGTAATTACGATATAATCAGCGGCCGCCGTGACCAGATACGCATCTCCGGGATGGAACGGAGCAGGGGGTGAGGTGGGTCGATCGATTTGTTCGAACTGGAAAACCCTTTTTAAAAGTATACGGAGCAAGGGTGAAGGTGCAGAAGGGTGATGTGGGGATGGGGGGTTAAACCGCCGCCGTCAGAGGAAAACGGACTTCCAGGCCCACCCCGCCACGCATACCAACCTGTACGCGAGCACCGGCGCGCGCACGCGCACCGACGTGCATGTACAGGTGGCGGGGGAGCGAGTTTTACACATCGCGTAAAAGTTAGTTCCTAATTATTCAGATTTTCTAATTAATGTTTCAGCCAACGATGATGGAGCATCCGGCCCGTCTTTCCTCTCCCTCTTTTTTCCTTTATCGAGCGTGCACGCGTGCAGGCTCACGTGTGCGCGTGTACGCGCCCGCTTGCCCGCTCCTTATTTGTAATTGTGTTGACCGTCGGGGAATTAGTCGCCTCCAGACCCATTTTTAATAGGAATTTAATGTTTTTGTAATGAATGGCGCGATACCCTTGCAGAGAAACGAAAGTTGCTATTTGCAACAAATGCCCAAAAGTGTGGTCAGTATTTATAAAAAAAAAACAAAGTTTGCAGAGGCTAGCCATAGGCAAGTCTAATTGAGACTGCTTTAATAATAAACATACATACTGGCTGCAACCACCAGTCTTTTTTTAATGCTTTCTAAACCAGATTGCAGAATGATAAAGTGCTAAAGAAAATCAAGAATCCGTGGAATTCAGCTGTTGGCAAGTTTAACCCATTGATCACGCAGTTACATCGTTTCGGCGACACGTAAACGTGATAAATAATAATGACAAGCTCTCTCGTAAAGAGCTGTCATTATGACAACTTTATCAGCCGCTCCAGCGTGTCATTGGAAACGGAGTCCTAAGGATGTTGCCAGAGAGTATGGACAGATGGCGCTGACGCATGTGCGATCTCTCCCAACTCTATATTTTACAACACTCCATAGTCCGTACAATTTTCTGTTAAGTACCTTATAACAAGCAATATCGTTTATCGTCTTTCAAGAAATATAACATAACCCTTGCAGAATTTGAATATCTGTATAACATGTTTGTTTAAATGATTGAAAATAACAATGCCGAAGGAGAAAGATCTCAGCTGAATACATAGTAGCGAGCGTTTATGAGGTACATACGCTGGTGCCAATGTAAAATGATCAAATAGGAGAAGCGTTCCTTAATCCCGCGAGAAGCGAAGAAGGTACTTGTTTCCAAAAACGAAAACGATCTGGTACATCTGAACTTCCCTAGAAACATGTGCCTCGTCCTCATTATGAGAGCAATTTCACGGAGCTACACATATAAGAGAGCCGGCCGCGTCAGTTGGCCAGCCTGGGAAGGGGTTACAGAAAAACGAGCAAAGGGGCAGGGGAGTTATTTTGGGCGGTTTCTATATTTTGTTCTACTTGAAACTTGCGAAACGAATATCTAACGATATTGGCTCTTTTCGTCAGCCTACGCCTCTAACCCACGTCATTTTCGCTCGAGTGCAATAAACCCAGGTTTTTGCCCAGGATTCACCCACATCCTCCCCCTCCACAGAATGCTCATGAAGCATCTGACGCGCGATTTCTGGCTGTGATGAATTCTGACACACTCGGATGAGGTAATTCTTGCGGAAAATTCTGTTCCGCGCGAATTTTTAGGAACTCGTAGTATTGGGTTTCAATCCCTGCCGCTTTGGAATCATTGTCGCACTTGGCGATGTCGCGTTATCTATCGGTTCGCGATAAGGTAAACAGATAATGAATTTCGCGGCGCAATCGACTTTTTATTTACTGCTTCGGAATGTAAATTTACAATACTGCTAATTTATTGTTTACTTGTACAATCAACAATCCGTGCAGATACGATAAGGAGTCACCTAAATTCACGTTGTGGGATGAGATTTCGTTACCTTTCGGGAAAAGAATGTGTAACATCATAGAACAACCTACTGATAGTTTATTTAGTAGTCGACGTGTAGTTTTCTTTGTGCAAACATTTAACCACTTTCGAGCGTATTTATATCTACACATTGATAGTACCTAATAATTGAGAAACCTACACTTGTTTGTTCTACGTATCGTCATACTTGATTACGTTGTACTTTATTTCCATAACACTTATTATTAATCTTTAATACATATATTCTCATCACCATTATTGTTAAATTAAAAATTGGAATTCATTTTTTCATGCGTACCTAAATGATTTTAATACTACCTTTTATTTATAATGTTGATCTATTCTGAAGAATTCCCCGATTAACATTATTGTTAACTCAAAAATTGGATTTCATTTCTTCATGTGTACCTAAATGATTGTAATACTACTCTTTATTTATTATTGATCTATGTTAAAGAATTCTCTGATTCTAAGCAAGACAAGACAATATACTCGCTGTTTCATAGATCCCAGTACTACTGCTACTGTTCACTATGTAATCGTCTCACCATAATCCAAACATACATTTATTTTTTCCTTCTACACGCTACAAAGCTTATTAGACAATCTAATAAATCCGAATTCTTCGTGCCAGAAGAAACGACTACGAACATCTTCGTTTTCAAAGTTCAAACGATTAGAACTTAATGATTCCACTTCCATCAACCTGCTTCCCTTGTGCAGAACAAAAGTCCCATTAAAAGTCGCGTCTGGCGAAATTCTCGATCGCGGTATTGCAAAGGCGCGGCGAGATTTTCCCGGGGAGCATTACGCAACCGTGAAAGCGACGGTTTCTCCATCCATCCAGCGATCTGTCGGTTCGAGCACTAATCCGTTTCACAACCAACAGTTTGGTGTTCACGGTGCCCGCCCGCGATAAAATTCGTCGTCCCGTCCGAGGCGATTGTGTGTCGCGGCGCCTGCGCGCGCGCGCGCGTGTGTATCGTCTACTCGATTCCGCCCCCTTATCGCGCCATTTATCAGAGAATCTTCTGGTATCAGGGCAAACACGGTAATATCGTAGAGCGGGAACACGCGGTGCTCGGCCTACCGGCGTTAACCGCAGCAGCATGGCCGCGTCGTCGATGTCTCCGCGATGGCTTCTCGCGGTCCACGTGACCGCTGGCGATCGCAATTATTGATAAAAACCGCGACCGAAACGATCATGGCCGTCGAATACGTACATTACCGCGCCTGGGGTCTTTGGTTTCGAGATCTGATTACATATAACGCTCACTACCACCGCGCGCTTATTTGGAAAACCGTCTGCCACAGTCCAAGCCACTACATTTTCGGTAGTCTTATTCAGCACAGTGTACATACGTTTTTAATTACGAACACGAGGAGTACAGGAAACAAGTCCTTCTTGAAGTTGCGGAATGTGGATTTCAACATTTTGAAAAAAAAGTGTGTGTGACATTTACCTGTTACAAGAAATTATCGTGTAATCAACGTGTGACACGTGGTAGCAAGCGTATTAAAATAAGTGGTTTCTGAAGTTCGATAGAGGTCTATGAAATTCTTATTGTCGAAGATACTTGAAAATTAATATTTTATATTCTATTTTTAGAAAGCCATTGAATACACGCTACATATTATTATATAGTGGGGATGCAGTTGCCCGTAATAAAATCGTCGCACCTTCCTTATTGCTTTCATTTTTTAAATATACTCTTGACCATCGCTGTGTAAAAAACCACCGTACAGAAGAAAGAATGTACACCTGTCCTGAAAGCTTCTTTGCATTTCAAACTATCCCTCGCAATGACGCCAAGCATTTCATCCCCGATTCCGTGACCCGCAGATTATCATTCTCGAAAATCGAAACGCGACTATTCGCTAGTGCCGAGGAAGGGCCTAAAAACTACCCACTCCCCCGATTCGTTCCGCCATCGAAAAGGGGCACAAAGTGGTCGAACCCTTCACTCCCGGTTTACCTACGAAGCGGGGTCTCATAAGAATCTCTTTCTCTCCGCTCTCTTTCTCTTTCTCGCCCCACAACCGAGGGTGCATAATGCGAGCCGTGCGGGGGTGAGTCTCTTAAACAAAGGCGAAAACACTTGAAGCGGCGCGCGCGAGAGAAAGGAGTGATAAAAACACCGCTAAGAGTTCAATAAGTATCCTGCTTAGGACCAATAAAGCGGCACCCCTTTCCATCCTCCACACCCGAGCCGCCACTTTGCACACCGGCTACTCCAGTATTCCCGTTTCGAAGGAGAATCATTTGCTTCAGCCCGTTGTAATCCCGAAGCCGATAATCTACCACCCCTCGGCCACCCAACCCTCTCGTCGAAGCCGGGACAACCCCCAACGACTAGGACCGACGACGGCGACGACGCCTTTTCAGGGGGATAAGAATTTTCTCCGCGGACAATGTCTTTATTGAGAAGCCATCGCGCGCAACGGGAATGATTTTTATTACTCCTCGATTAAGGGACGACGGGGACGGGGGAGGAACCACTGGCCCGGAGACGATAATGAGGAGTAAATAATGCGACAGTAGAGCCGGGGAAAGGGGTAGTTGTTCGATTATCTTTGGCACCGAGACGAATCGTTCAGGCGATCGCAGCTAAAGGGGGTGGGGTTTATGGTCGTCGATAGCATGTGCATTACTTCCAGCGAATAGAATCATTTAATCATCTATATCTTAATTGCGATATCAGAACTGCGAATTGAAATTCAGTTGGTATTGCGAAATATTTTGTATCCGTAATTCCAACTATCTATAGGGTAAATCCGGGAGACGCAGTCGACCTAATATAAAATGACTATTAAAACTAATACAGATATTACTTATTTTATCAGAACAAACCTAATATGTTCAGAATTTTATGCTGATTCAGAAAACCTGGTCGATATTTGCTTTAAGACAATATTTACTGTAAATCGGGTTGAAAACTGAAGTCATGACATCTGACCACCTCTCCCGAGGTGCCGGGAGAAATGGTTTTCGTCGTTGGCAGAGATCACTCGCATAATTATTCATGGAAAAATAACAAAGAAGAAAGCAAAATTATTTATGAGCGAATACAACTACAGATTTATTGATATTTAATTTGTTTACGCTAAACAAGTAGAGAACACATCAAAGATAAAGCGAACTACCTACCGGCGATTAGCAAGGCAAATGAATACAAAAGTGGATAAATAAAATAAATAAACAATAATAATAATAAAATAATGATAAAAAATAAAAATATAAATAAAAATAATAAAAAAATCATAACTCTACCATCAGAGAGAGATGGTCTTCTCGTTAGTTTTGAGAGGAAGAGTTAATATCGCTAAATACTTTGGCTGCATTGTCCCTCAATATCTCTACTATCTTATTATTCCCAAACATTACACGAAAATAAACTTAGAAGTATATTTTAAATAGGATTCTGTACATCGTTGTTTGACAAAAGAGGTTAAATGTAACCTCAGTTTACCTTTTATAGCCTGTAAATCTAGAAAAACACAGAAAGAACCGAAGTGACGCTATTCATTCAATTGTTTTGCTTCTAGAGAAGTAATTGGTCTGCACTTTAACCCGTTTTTACATATAGAGTCTGAAATATAGCGACTCGACCAACTCTCCGGGCCGACCGCGTCTCCCGGATTTACCCTAATTTCCAAATTTATAATTCCAGATGATTCGTCCACCCAAATTTGCAATTCTGTTGCTTAAGTAATTTCACTTATTGATTCTAACCCTCGAGGAGTTTCTAATTTTGTAAAATGTATTCTCAGGTAATTGCTTATACTACCCTCTCAATGTACATGTCACTTGTTCATCGTGTTTTTCCCATTTTAAACGTCCCAGATACTCTCGCAATCGAATGTACTAAAGTTTCACAGTATTCGTCGACAATATTCAGAATCTTTTCGATTATTGTAACGCGGCTCCTCTTATCTCGAGAGGGTCTTCTTCGAGATCAGATTCACGTGAAACAACTGAACGCTTTCTACTGCGACGGCCGCGGCAGCTGACGTATTTCAGGTTATAAATAACGGAATGTCATCATTTTATATCGGAGACATTCGTGTCAGTGAATATTTTCCGATTGTTTGAGGAGCCTTCCGTGAAAACAGACCGCTTTGATCTGCCACCGATGCAGCGTCATTAAAATTAAAAGGAACGAGAGGAGGAGGAGGAGGAGCCCCGTTTAACATGCCATCTTCGTGCAATGCATCGTCTCGAAACTCGTTTCGCTTGATCTCGAACTTTGTTCCCGATCACATGGGGACTCGGTGGAACTTGTTCCCAGTATTTTCAACAATCTGCTAAGAATAACAATACACGAAATCTGAATGACATTTATCGCCACATTTCACGAAGCTTTGATGTCGTCCATCCCTACCCTTTTATTCTCCTCGCTTCGACGCAACCCCTTCCGAGGAGTCATCGTACACGGGCCAAAAATATTTTTCACCAAGTTTCATTTCACGACGTATAATTTGTGTCACGTTTCGAACGAATCCCTAAACTCTCGCCCTCGTCCCTCCGCCCCTCCCATCGTCCCATCCCTCCGCCCCGGTAATTAGCACCCTGCGGTGCACCCTGTTCGGCCAACGTCCCGGGTGATTGACAGATCTCTTCGCGACGCGAGTATGATCGCTCTTTGATCTCCGACAGGGTGAAATTCTGAGATCAAGGAGAGCTCGTCCTGCGTAGGAAAGAGTTCGCAATTAGACCACTAACGACTTCGCGAGGCGAGTACTTCTCGGTTTCGCGGCGGTGGCGGCAGCATTTCATCCGCAGCAAGGAGCTTGCCACCGTGGAGAGATGAAAGTGAGACAACGCGCCGCCGATGCCAACGCAAATACGCTCCGCGAGTGTTTCAAAACACGTCGACTAATGTACCGAGGCCGATAGATCAAGAAATAACCGCGGGAACGTTATCTGCGCCTTTACCGGCACGGTAAAGCGAGATCTTCGCCGCGACGGGACTTCCTGTTTCGTTGCTAGCCCTCCTACGTGTTCGCAGCATGTTACTTCTTTTAGAGGGTGCTTCCATTTCCACATTTTGTGCAAATACAGACGGTGTTCTAATATTTTTGAACGGCAGTGTAAGTACCTACATACTGTGAATAAAATCTGACTAATTTTCTACTAGGGCTGTTCGAGTACTCGACTATTCGAGTAGCTTGAAATTCGGACCGAGCCGAGACTCGGTTTCCGAGCCGAGCGGAGTACTCGAAAAAAGCGAGCGGCTCGAATAGAACCGAGTAACTTGAATTGAACCGAGCTACTCGAATGGAACCGAGCGGCTCGAATAGAACCGAGTAGCTTGAATTGAACCGAGCAACTCGAATGGAACCGAGTAACTCGAATTTTTTCGAGCGGCTCGAAGTAAACTGAGCGGGCCGAAAGTACCGAGTGGACCGAAAGTACCGAGCAATCCAGTGTGTTGAGTAGTTTGAAGCTTGAATGTTTCGAATATTTTAGAATATGTTTATATACTGGATAATGGTTTGTAATTATTATTATTATTATTATTTCGACTTTATTATTCGTTAAACAGAAAATATAGTACATAAAGAGAAAGTAAGATACGAGTAAGGGCGTAATACGGGGCGTACGAGTAATGTGAGTAATTAAAATGTAAATTGCAAATGAAAATATTCTCGAACTATTGAAAATAATTTTTCGCCTTTACTCCTATCTTACTTTCTCCTTATGTACTATATTTTCTGTTTAACGAGTAATAAAGTCGAAATAATGATAATAATAATGATTACGAACCATTATCCAGTATATAAACATATTCTAAAATATTCGAAACATTCAAGCTTCAAATTACTCGATACACCGGATTGTTCGGTACTTTCGGCGCGCTCGGTTTACTTCGAGTCGTTCGAAAAAATTCGAGTTCTCGGTTCTATTCGAGTTGCTCGGTTCTCCTCGAGCCGTTCAGTTCTATTCGAGTTGCTCGGTTCCATTCGAGTTGCTCGGTTCTTTCGAGCTGCTCGCATTTTTCGAGTACTCGGCTCGGTTCGGTTCTTCGAGCCGAGTCAGGTTCGGCTCGCCTTTTCCGAGTACTCGAACAGCTCTATTTTCTACGTACCCTTGCGAGTATGGATACAATCCCCATGTCTATACTTTATTCTCGTGGCTTTAAGGAGAAGGCTAAAAAATTGAAACGAAATATCGTTGGAAAACCGCTTTATCTTTCACGGGTGTGTGAAAAATGTCGCGCCGCAATCATCGAGTTATCACGAATTCCCACTATGAATTGACGAAAACGGAAGCAGTCCCGCTTTGAGTCATGGTGGCGCGTTTCGACGGTGTGCCAGGCCGTCTCCAGTCGAAATCCTGGCGATGAATATTCATCGATACATCGTCTCCTATTTATGATGTTCTTTCATTACCAATTCCGTCGGTTCGTCGGCTGCCATTAGTCACACTTTGCGTCCCGTGAGCGCGATTCGTGGGGCGTTTATCGCGAATCGGGAATCGTGGAGTGGATGGTGAATTTCGCTCGCTCGCGCGCGCAGAGAAAACTGGAACGGGGATAGAGAGTGTGGGAGGAGACAGGGGTGAAAAGGGGGATGAGGTTGGGCCACCACGTGCTCTCTCTATCGAACACGTCAGTCATTCAGTTCGACGCGCACGCAGCAGAATGCTCTGCGTGCAACAGTTAAACGGGATTTCCGTATTTGCTTCAACCGAATCGACACGTTTCGTCGAGGATCGGAAATGAAAGCATCACGGGTACACATTTTTCTTTAAGATAATTTCAAAGTTTCTCGGTGATTCTTCGAATTTATCCAATAACGCGATAACGTGTAATTTATTTTCTGCGCCGATTCCGAATCAATTTCTGGTAGTTCAATCTGTTTGGGGATCGAGTTAGTTAATTTATGGAACTCTAGGCAAGTAGTGACGCTTTACAAAAATACCGATTGCCATTTGCCACTCACCTCTTTGTCTTTCGCCTGCAGTTCCTGCTCCAGATTGCTGTTCGGCGTTCTCCTGGGGTTGCTGGCATCGTGCATCTGCTGCTGGTCAGTCCTCTGCGGGTTCTGAGACATTTGATGTCCCTCAGTCTTCGAGTTCCCATCGTTCGCCGTGGCTAGTTGCTCCTTTAACGCGGAGACCTCCTTTTCCGCTAGTGTCGCCCTCTGGGAACAGAAATTAGGAATCCAAGTGTCAGCACAATTGATTGATACGTACACAATAGAATACTGGGCTGTATGAAACCGATTTTGCACGTGCGCAGGAAAAAACTGATACCTACTTCATATCAGTCTTCATTTCTGCAGACTACCTATTACCTTTCGGTACAAATTTAACAGGCCAGATTTGTTTCAACCTTCTGCTATTGCTCAAAAGCAAAACCATCCTATTCCTAGCTAGGATACACCAAAGGGACTGTGTATATTCTGTCTCGTACTTTCGCTTTGTTAACGCGCATGAGTGTTCCTGGACACGATGAGAGGAAAACGAGGAGGAAAACCGTTCGTAGACGGTAAAATCATCGCGACGCCCTAATGACAAACACTTGCGTCCTCGCGAGAGCCCATTGGTTTGCTGTGTCGATCTGTACAACACACCGCATATGCTCAAGCCATTAATTGGCATCTGGACGCAATTAAAGTGATCGCGAATTCGGCGGTAAAACGTCGAAACGCCACGTGGACTGACGGCGACAAATCCACGTCGGTTTTTGCCTAATGCCATCGAAGTCGATCGATAGCCCAGCGAAACAGGAACGCTGGCTGCTATTGGATTTGTAATTACACGACCAGACGGAGCCAAACGCGGACATAGAGTAAAATGTTTCTCACTAATTCGAAAGGATGGACCTCACCGATTCCATAGACTCGAATGCTTCCCTCTTCGACGTGAGAAAAAGTAACACAGAGACAAAATGGAAGCGAAAATTTGGTTTATGCTTCGATGCCGTAAAACAAAGAATGCAGCAAGTAGGGAAATGTTTAGAAAAAGGTAAATACGAAGTAGATATAGCCAGTGGCGGATTTAACAGGACGGTCGATGAGCAGTTGCCGCCTGGGCCCCTGCCCAAAAGGCCCCACAGGGCCCCATTCTTAAAAAAATCATGATTTCATCCAAACTATATTTTTTTTCTATACTACTACATTTTAGTAAACTACATCTTCATTTTCCGGGAAAAAGGCCCCTGCCCAGAAGGCCCCTAGGGTCCTATCTTCAAAAACAAATTATGATTTTATCATTATATTTTTTCTGTACTACTACACTTAGTCCGTTTTTCGTAAACTACCTCTTCATTTTCCCGACAAAAATAGGCCCCTCAGAATGTTTGCGACCCGAACCTTTTTCCTTAAATCCGCCATTGAATATAGCATTTACTATCGGCAAATTGAATTATTTCGCACTTAAGTAGTTTGAAATTTGTATTCACAATTCGGGAATAAATCTGTTAGCAGGCTCGAATCGGAGAATTTTTATGAACCGTGTGTATACCAAGTTACTTTCACCACCTCGCTTACCAAAAGTTTATATAAAGCGGGATCAGAATAGTAAAATAGTGCCGCGTATTATAAACAGTTCGCAAAAAAATGTTCAACGATCAAAAGAGGCATCCACGAGTCACGTGGTACGTATTCCGGGGGATACGCGAATGGAGGGAAATGGGGGAAGGATGCGAGGGGAGAGCAGATGGAAAAGAAAGACAGGCTTCGCGGCGAAGTATCACGAGGGAGCTATTAATGACCCATTGTTTCCTGCGAAGAGCCTTGACGATGTTATCGATAATTACGAAATGATACGGGAAGCATAAATACATAGGATCCGAGACACCGCGAATGCACGTTCGTTGGAATGAGGGGGTGGGGTGGGGGCGGCCGAGTTGAGTATCGATAGAACGTAGCGTCAGGCTTCATACTCGCGTATTTGTCACGTCGTAAGGGAATGGCGGAGGCAGTCGTCGGAATCGAGGCTGATAGAGAGGATCGAGATCGCCGATAAAGATGGTCCGGCCGCGATTGTCACATTAGCGGCGGAAGTCGTTGAGAGATAATGGCCTCTTTGGACGTACCAAACGCCGAGCAGCTACTGCTGCTTTTGTCATTGTTCCATCAACAATCAGCTAATAATTGTTAAGAACTCGAGCTACGGGATTACGAGAATCTCCAATGTTTCTTCCGGTCTGTTCGGTCACTTCGGGCTTCCTCTTCGTTTCTCCTTTGATCCTTAAGACCCTTTGGACTTGTCTATAATACAAGTTCGCACAATCCATTTCTTATATTCATCCCGCTGGATTATGGCCTACCACATGACTCTGCATACACCCATCTTTAATTCCCACTTGCACCACCCCGTGTGACTTTCTGATAAACCTATATACGCACCTCGAAGTGGACGATACATCGATATCGAAAGTAATTACAGGTAATAGGTGGCAATCACGATTCCAGTGAGCAAAAGATGCTCCATGGTAACCTGATAACCTGACAAGGGAAATTTACCGGGGGTTGCAGTACGAGCATCGAGTAAGTTCGATTCGATCGTCAGGCAGCGTTGATTACGCACTCGCCTTTCGACCCTGACGGGAGGGAGGGGCATTTCGATCACGTCGAGGCGTTTCGTCTTGGCCCCCTGACGCTCGTCTTGCGCCCCGTCCGTAAATTGACGGTTATCCGACTCGCACGCGGCGTCCTGAGCATCGATCGATCGCCACTCGTCGATTCGATACACGGAATCGCGGCTGGCTGCACAGGTTCCGCGTATGCAAAAGCTCCTCGGGGCTGGTTTTAGGCCGGTTGGTCACGCACTTTCGGATCAGCCAGAGGGGAATCGATCGGTTTCTGTCGTGTTAATGGTTGTTTCCGCGTTTTCCACGCTCCCAATGACTTTAGACCCTGCAATTCATCGTAATTTCCATTGTGATCGCGCGATACGGTCTCGCGTATCCTGCTGTAGCTCCAACGAGCATCTCGCGGTTCTCGGCAAGCTCCTTTTCGCTTCATCTTTGACGAAAATTTCGCAATAGCGCTATCTCTTGGTAGCAGGATAGGGGAATCAAGACGAGTCGATATTCAAATCGATGATAATAGGTATAATTATCAAGTCGACATTCCTTGCAGTAGATGGATGTCAACATATCATTGAAGACAGAATATAAAAGAGATATTATTTCCGTAATACAATGATCTCGAAACACAACTGACTAAACAGAGTTTCTGTACGGTACAGAAATTGAACTGGAATTGGAAGCGGATTCAAACTAAAGTAGGTACGAGATTGAATCTGAACTGCATTTTGGCTGACAAATTTAATGTGCAGTCTCTAAGGATTTTTAAGAACGCGATTAGGGGAGGGGGTGGGTGGGAAAGTTAAGGTAATAGTCGACGTATTCCGTTGAAATACTTATGTTCGGTGTCACACCAGCATTAAAATAATGCAGTGCACAGACAACGTAAGGAATTGTAATGGTACAGTGTTTGAGTGCTGCACGGACTAAGGGAACACTGTATTGGATAATTCTGGATTCGGGCGACACAAAGAAAGGTCTGCAAACATCCGTGTTAGAAAAGCTTCTTCGTCTAACGGAGATAGAAAATCCTGTACAATAATTTTTGAGTTGGGTTATCCTGAAATAACAGGATCGGGGGAGGAAGACGAGTAAAGTTTCAAGACTCAGTTAATTGTCCAATTGAAATCTGCCAGTTTAGAAACTGCTTCGTCTCGTGGATCGTCCATGCATGTACATATGTAAATAGGTCCGGCGTGAAAGCGCTCGCGCTCGCGCGCACGGCATGCGAGTGTCGCAGCTGGCGTCGCGCGATGTCGTGGCCCGTCAAACGCCGAGCATTCTTTGTGCTCCGCCAGCAGAATATCCCGAATAGATCAGCCTCCCTCGCGGCACTCTCGCGCGCACCCACCCCGCCGTGTGTCGTTCTATTTATACACACCTAGCCCCCGAATCATCAACGGTGTCCCGTTCTTTTCTACCACTTATTTCTCGACGGTTGACTAATGCGCAAGAGCCATTGGGAATTCCAGCGGGATCGATGCATACGTATCTCGATCGTGACGGCAACTGGATCCACGGATAGCTGAAAGATACTAGCGTGGATTGATTATGGTTCTGATTTATTATTTGTGAGTATATCGCGCCCCAACCAAATGTGGTTTGTGCCATATACGGCACAGGGGCGGGAGCTTTTCTTTGGTACGGAATTTCAGAATTCACTGAAGTTTTTGGAACGAATGCTACGCATAACTAGGGGGAAGATACTTTTTAAAAAGTTACCGTTTGATTCTGTGATATCATTTGTTACGTTAGTATCGTTATCTTAATGTGGGGAATTCCTTTGCGTTGTGGAATATAGAGCGAGGGATACTATAATATCTCTTAGTGGTCAACTGTAATATCCTTATTTATCATTTTTTTGAAACGCAGCATTTCGAAACACAATTTTATGCAGGTCTATTTTTTCTAACACGAAATGGTACCGAATATGTGTAAAGGTTTTAAATAATAAAAGACTCAACGTTTACAACGCAGCTTCACAATTTACCCATTCAGTAAAGCCGACAAATGGGATCAACGACTCAGTGGTAAGAAAATAGAAATAAACGTAGGTTCTTTAATTTATTTTCCAACCCAAGAGCTTTGTTTTCGAATCATCGAGACTTGGTGCGCTTTCACCTTGAATCTTACCGCGAAACGTGTATTCTTAGTCGTTACACGCGCTTCCACGATATTCCTTCATCGAAATAAATTTTAACGATCCTTTGCCATGCCATCCCCCCCTCCCGATGCTCTCCCGTATCACAACAAGAAAAGAAGCAACGCTGCGATCCAGCGGCGGTTAAATAGAGTAATTCATACAAGCCGCTAAAACGAATGCCTAATTAGCGTGAAATGCATCGTTTACTTTTACGGTCGCGTTTTACCGCGCCTTCGGTTCCCCAGATTCTTCGCGATCCGACACTTTGAACGTCGCCAAGTTACTCACGATACGCTTTTGTCAAATTGAAAAGCTCGCACCCACGATCTTCAAATTCTTCAATATACAGTACACGGTGAAAAGTTGGCCCGAAAAGGCGCGAGAAATCCCTCGAAATATCGCATGACCGTCTACTGGTTCCATAGAAACGTGTCTTTTGTGGTTCGCGAGGACGATCCCTGCTCGATAACGAACGAAATCGGTCGACTGTGCAGGGATACGTGTACGCGCGATCGCGGCTCAACGGTGAAACGGCGTTGTATGGTGGGAAGAAAAGGAGGAATACCTTATACCCGCCGTCTTTATAATCTCCCGCGGGGTAACCGAGGGGGTGGCAGGGGTGGATCAGCCGTTTATGACTACCGGCGCTGTTATATTTTTTTGGGGACGAGGATGAGGGTGGGGGGCGGCAATGGATGGAGGAGGGTGAGTTGTCGGGAGGCAAGAGACGGCCGTGATATTTCAAATTTTCTCATTACACCTCGAGGTGCGAATGATCTCCACACCACCCCCCAGGTTTCTCTTGAACTCAGCCCCCTCTTCGTTCTTCGTTCGTCGTGGCCACCCTCTATCTAGCGCAAGCTCTCTTTACCGCACCGATATACCGTGGCGCCGTTCCACCACCTCCCCCACCTCGATCACCTCCCCTCGGCCCCCTTCTTCAATCTCACACCAACCAGCCATCAGGGTGAAACCCCTCTTGTATTTATTATTAAGATATCGACCGGCTCTAAGTCCCGGTAGGTAGTGCAATATGCGGCGTGGTACA
This sequence comes from Andrena hattorfiana, assembly GCA_944738655.2. NCBI lineage: Eukaryota > Metazoa > Arthropoda > Insecta > Hymenoptera > Andrenidae > Andrena > Andrena hattorfiana. Next base: position 61,190,659 of record OX122891.2, on the reverse strand, counting down.
CTCGAGGCATACACACGACGTCGCGAGAGAGAGAGAGAGAGAGAGAGAGACGGAGAATGTCGCTCGACCCCTCTTACGATTTCATACCCCCCTCCCACAATCCGTACAACACTAGTGCTTTGAGTTTTTTTTTTTTCGACGAGAGGGCAGACTATAGACCATCGATGCTAATTCGCGCTTTGTTCGGGACACACTTTTGTGCCGTTCCATGTTGGGAACGCAATGCCAGCTCCAAGTGAAACGGATGAGAGCGCGCAAGTCTTTGTTTCGATCTGATTAAATGGCGAATTGATTGGAGCGGCTCGAACCGGGAATCGCCGCGCGACACGGTTTTGGGGTTTGCAGTCACGAACACTTTAGTACACCATCTGCAAAACCTTCTTGGATAAATGCGAAGCGGAGACGAGGTCGAATTATAGCCACGGGCACTTTTATTTGTACAATTAAACGTGCAAGAAAAAGGTGATGGCTACATGAGTCACTACGTGTGCACGTGGATTGCGGTAATTAGATTTAAGTGTAAATAAACGAAAAATTTGTTCAGACCTCGTTAGTTCTAGGTATTGTACCTGTAGTGACTATTGGATAGGTTAGCTCTAAGTAGGTATTTAGAGGTGAACTTTACGTCTATGTAGTCTGATTTGCAAAGCCCTAACTACGCGATCACTCCTGTATTTGTGCAACCTTCTTTATACGAATCTCTCATACTAGCCTGGCGACGTACATCCCACACATTCTCAATTATCTACTCCTTTCTACCGCTACTCATCACACTTATAAATTTTAAGCTTCCTTTTCCTATTATAGGTATAATACCTCTGCCTACTATGTATGTAATACCATTCTCTTCCTGCCGACATTCGTGCTTCCTGATCTAATTCCTCTTTTAAACGCGTCAGCAGACTTTTTACTCTTTTTCACTTCCACGTATCTTTCCAGATACTAAATCTTAGAATCGACTTTATTTTTAGTTGTAGCTCCAATCGGTTTAATTTTAACTTTAGGTTTTTAACTTTATTTTCACGGTATATCACTTTAGAAGTTAAGTAGATCACTTTACAAATGATACAATATTATCAACATCTCCTAAATATGAGTTCTTAAATATCAGTGATGTGTTTTCCAGTTTCTTATTATTATTGTGTTCCTTCTCTACAGATCTGAGTCTATGAATATAATCACCAATAAAAAAAATTAAACGGCACCAGAATTTCCAAATTTCCTTAATTTTTAAATCGCTTAAAACCAACAAGCTCTGTCAAGACACATCTCTACTCGAACAAACAAAATTACTCGCGATACGTTCCATGCCATCGCTGCTTTCGCCAAGCACTGTTCCAATTCTGAGAATCCAAGCTACCATTCAAGCAACCGAGTGTAGAAACAGATCTTTGACCAAGACGATTGGTGGAAGGTCTGCGAAACCAATCCTTTCCTTGATCCAACTACAGTAACAACATGGAAAATCCGACGATAGTGCTGCATCGTCTGGAAAAGAACAGAAGCTCGAGGAGACAGCGCGAACACATCTCCAAAGTCGTTAGCAACTCCCTGTCTGGGGGAGATCCATTAATCGTAGGACAATAAACGAGATACTTTTCGGGAGGGTCATCGACCGTGGGCCTCCGTTTGCTTTTCTCCGGAGCATGTGTGCCCCATGACTCTCCATGTGGCACAGGTTCCCACGTGTGGGATCAGTCCGAGGAGCTCCTCGATGAGACGCAGGCAGCGGAGTAGAACGTCTCCCAATAAAAACGCGCCCGTGCACGGTAATATTTAAGAAATGTCAATACATCGTTCGGGGGGGGGGTGGGCAGGGGGTGGCAAGGATGAAGGGTTCGGGATGGAAGTCGGGCGAGACGACGACAATACCGACGGCTGGGGCCATCAGTTCCCGGCCAGCTAGCCCCGAGGCATCGGTTAAAAAACAAAGGGACCCCTTTGATGTTCCCCCGTTGTCCTAATGAAAAATTAAAGCCCCTTCTTAAACATCATTAGACACGAGCGCTCTTTCAAGTCCCGCGATACGCCTGCAGCTGCGTAATCATGGCTCCGAAGACGTCTCCTGTTTTCGTTCCGGGCCACGATCGAGACGGCGTTTCGACAGTTCCAGGCGATTCCAGGTTATGCTCCTGGGGATTTCGGCTGGGTCACGATCGACATCCGTGCGAGCTAGGAAATGGTGGGACTAGACGGAAGCTGAATGTACGGGCGATTGTGGGGGAGGGCTATGGGTAACCAGATTTCGAAGTAATCAAGCATCAAGAACAATTAAATCAGGCCTCGATTCCGCGACGCAGGAATGCCAGCCACGCGAGCAGCTTCCCGACTTATTTTTAATCCCTCTTTCTCCTATGCAGCGATCATTCCCTCAGCGAATTCCGGGCACACGTGCGAGTCAGCGGCCGAGATCTTCTCACGCGCGATCCACTAATAAATCACGGAACAGCCGTAAGAAAAAAATCGGTGATCATCTGCTGCGGAAAGAGAGGAACGGACTGTGTGTCGTTCAGATACCGTTCCTGGGAAGCATTCGCCGTCCATTTCCTCCTCCAGCAGGCGGATAGAAGTCGCTTGGAAACGCCGCGCACCGTACGCTTTCGCCTTTCCTCGAAAACTAACCGCTTCAATTTCAAAAGCCGCGAATTTGCTAGGAAGGGACGCGCAGTCGACCGGTTCTTTCCAATCAAAAAGTCCTCTCTAACGCGCTCCAGAAACGAAGTTCGCTTCGAACAATGGGGAGCTCGATACGCCGAGGGATCCGCGAAAGGGACGCAGCGCGATTGTCGGAATTTGCATGAATCGATCACGATTGTTTGGCCGCGAAATGAGCCCGCGCCACCGCCGTAGAAATAATTCGCAATCCGTGTACAGGCCGGCCAATCGAGTTACCGTTTGCCATTTCGATTCTGCTCGGTCCAACGGACAACAATGGCCGTATGCCAAAAGCGAATCATCTTTGTGATCCGAGCGAGTGTCGGGACAGTCTACATATGTATGTACTCTCTTTCCCTCCACCCAGATTTTCACATAGTATTATTTTCGCCATCAAGCGATCGAGAGTTTCTTTTGTTGAATCCTCCTCCCGCTTCCATTTATGTCTACCGACTTAAATATCCGTTTATGAGACCTGTCTTCTACTATCAATGACTTTCAATTTATGTTACTGTAGTAAGCAATGGGAAATCCCGTGTAAGTAAATAAATTGGATAAAGTTGAATACTCTATCCCGATGTGCCTATCCAAAAATCGTAAACGTTTACGATCTGAAAGAGACACCGTGTCCTATTGGGTCCGCGTAAAAATCCCCGGCGCTGTTTATATCCGCCAAATTGCTACTTGCTACTTCGTGTTGACGGCATCGTTTCCGCCGATGTGGTCGGTGCTACGAAGGGAGCCTCGAAGCTTCTATTAAAAGGTGTGACGAATAGATCAAAGATATTCTAGACCTGTTAGATGTTGGAGTGGCATCAAACAGATTACTGAATACTTGGGGACACGCAACACTATAGGCATCTAAGAATAGGCAAAGTCAATTCAGAATAAAAGGAAAACAATAAACACCCTCTGAGTCATGTTTAGGTATTATGTTAAGCATCCGAAGGCATCGGCCCATTGTTAACCTTCGGAAGAGCCACCCCCCGATCGCACAGGCCACACGCGAAGATACACGTGGAGAAGACAGTAGGCAGAGACTTTTAGTGACAGCGAGGTTGATATCGGTAACCTGAGCGAGCACAATGCAGGCTATATTTTTATAGGGCCGCGACGGGAGTCTAATGGCGGCCGAGGCAATGGGGAGAGGGTAGAAACAGGGATTTGGTATAGACGTCATTGTTTCCGTTCAGCACCCTTCTTCCACCCCACGACCGAAAACTGCCCCCTTACAACGCCAAGCTCGCGCTCGCCTGCCATTGAAGCCACTTTTTCATCTTTTTTCTCTCTCTCTCCTCTCTGCGGCGCTCCTCTTCCCGCGGTTCTTCCACACATAGATTACAATATTACCGCGTGAAACCCACCCCCTAGGCACGCCGTTAGCCGCGACGCCGGAACACGCGTCCTCTGATATATACGCGCACTTCTGATCATAACATAAATTTTAATGATGGCCGTGATGAAAATATAAGAACGCCGCCGATATTTATGGCGCCTGGCCCGGCCAGTTTCCTGTGCCATACGACCGTCAGCCCTCCCTCCCCCCCTTTTCCGTGCCTCTCTGACGACTTCCACCCCCACCCCCTGTCGGGGATACTTCGAGGAGAGTCAACCCCCTTCGCCAGCATGCACGTCCGTTGGATTGTCCACGTTCGTGCGATTTTAAAGCTCCTTCCGCAGGATGCGATCCGAGAAAATTGGGGAGCCACGGGGCTGGGAAGTTCAGAGACGAGGAATACGTAGGAAGCTTCGACGAGTTTGAAAATCAGGAAGCCTGAATGTAAAATTAAGAGTCGTCTACTTAAACCGTTCGGTTGTACATTCGGTGCATTCGCTGTTTAATTCGGTTGTCGCGGCGCAGAGACGAGCGGGAAGCATTCTGGAGGGGTGGAATTGGCCGTCGAAGAAGGAGGGGCTCGAAAACACCGTGAAAAATTCGAAAGCCACGAGGCGAACGAGCCGACGATAGAAAGAAACCATTTAATCACATTCTCGCGGGGATGAACGTTGATCTACTTAGCCCGGCAGTTTTCGTTTTTCCGCTTAACAAACCCCACCCTGGTTCGCCCCGCAACCCCCTTCTCTCTTATACCCGCGCACTTTTGACGCTTCGCTTTGGAAATCCTTTGACTCCCATCTTTTCGAGGGCTGCGGAAACGTCGATGCGCCTTCCGCATGAAAAGGGGTTCCTTCCCGGGTCCGTCCCCTGATTGGGACGATAAAAGAGGGCCGACGGGACGTTGAGCTCGCTCGCGCGCGCGCGGGGAGGGGGAGGTAAAACACTAATTAGTTATCAAAGGCCGAGGAAGGGTTTGGTGACAAAATAGTAGATCCTGAAACGAGGAGCACCCTCGACCCCGCGCACCCCCCGACAGATATACCACCACCATCGAACCCCTCTAGTTTCTGTTCGACGTGCGGGGGTCCCTTCTTCCTCGTTTGACACCCCCTCCTCCCTTCCCGACGCCTTTGGATAGCGTCAGCCCCCGTCGGTGTCTTAATACTCTCGGGAGGACGGGCCTGTATTGATTTTCGAATCATTAATTCTACCTCTAATCAGAAGTTGACGGGCCTGTATGCGTGTATGTATGGACGAAGGGCCAGGGACGCCATTCCTGCTGGCGATGTCCTCTTCATAAAGATATGGATGACTCGTTCTTAAGGGAAAAAGGGAGTCGATACAAGGTCGATAGATTGGCATTTCATTTTATTTAATTAAATATTGATGTTACCCGCGACAGACTTGAAGACTGCGGTAGGTGGAAGTAGAGTTAGAACTTTTGAAGATTAACATATAGGTAAAGATTAACTGGAACGGAGGAAATTCTTTTGGAAAGTTTAGGTGAGCAGAGATTTAATTTTAGAAAATTAGGAAGCTTGAAATAATTTAAGGGAGGACAACAGGGTAATGGCTCGAAAAGGAAATGTATCTTTGCGAAGTTATTAAAAGCAAACTATTTAATGATTTGTTTTTAAACTTTCAGTACTTTCTATTGGGTATTTCAGTTACATGGATATCTTTTTTGGAATTTATTTTAAGCAGATTTATGAACTGTACGGGATCAGTAACTCAGCGCCGCAAAAAAATTCCGCTGAAATGGTTGGCAGTTTTCCGACGAAACGGTTCTTCTGAAATCAACAAACCAAAAAGTTGGGAACTTTGGTTCTAGCAAATTAACCTCTTTCGTTGAAAAAGAAATAGAAGGAAACGACCAGCCATAAAAATCTACCGGCGTGTCATAGCCATCCGCATATAGTTTCTAAAACATTTTGGTTTTTTTGGTTTTGGAAGCACCGTTTCGTCAGAAAACTGTCAACCAAATTTTTTGCAGCGCAAAGCTACTAGTCCTGTACAACTTGTAAATCTGCTTTAAATCAATTTTAAAAAAGCAATTCGTGCAAGTTAAATATCCAATAAAAATTCCTGAAAATTTCAAAGAGATTCATTAAGTTGTTTGTTTTTAATAAATATCCAAAGATATCTTTTCCTTTCGGGTCATTACTCTGTTGCCCCCCCCCCCCCCTTCAAAGCTTAGGAAATAAAAGCCGTGGTGTACAAAGAGAAGAGCCATTTGAAAAATTAGCGGAAAATTGGAAAATCGAAATCTGGATGAAACAAAACGCGAGATCAAGCGAGAACTCTGTCCAAACGATACAAGATGGGGCGAAAAGTATTATGCCAAGCGATGAGTCACCCGGTAATCGCCGAATTCCTGTCGACGGTTCGCGCGACGAACACATCACTCCTCGCGGTTTCGTTTCGGAGGTAGGGCCATTTTTGCGTAACGCTACGTATAACTACAGAAATCTATCGAACGGTTGATTCTTGGAACGAATCGAAGCGTCACATATACATACACCATCAAGAATATCGCTAATTATAGCGATGAGTCAGTAATGCCAGAGCGACGAGAGTTTGTCATTGGAAACATTGTAGACTCTGCTACCGTTTCACAAGATATGGAAAGAGAACTTTATAAAAAACACTTGCCTACAGGAGCCGTAGCTTATCTCCCATTGCAACTACAATTATTTTCAATGAACTTGGTAGTTCTGTTAATAACTGTAAATCAAGCTAAAGATTATAAGAAAATCAAATTTTAATAAGTTGCACATTTAACGTATTATTGCTATAGATTGCTTTACTGACAATTCTCACAACTGATAACGAGTTAATGAATCATAAGAATGATTTTCCCAGGTGCCTTTTTGTTTCACACTGCGTCTAGTAGAAGCTAAGACATCGGCTACTTTTTACCAAGAATCCCTCGCTAAAACTTGTTGAAACTCACCGCCTCCACCCCTTCCATCCTCGACTACCCTTTCACCTGCACGCTCCTCTGCACGGTACGCCACTTTGTTCAGTCTCGTGAAACGGAGGGCAGTTAAAAATTAAGTAATTGAATAAACGCGACTATCCCATCAGGGATCAACGGGCGAAACTCGTTCGTACGAGCAATACTAATTAACCGAGACATCGGAAGCGAGTTTCCATCCTCCCTCTTACCCCCGATCCCCACCACCGCGCCCAACCCCCTGCCGCGCAAGAAACGGCCACGTTACGCGCTTAACAGTGGAAAATTGCCAATTTTCCCGATAATGAAAATTCACCCGTCGCGGTTAATTCGATTCCCTTAATTTCTTCGCACGCTGAAGCCAGCCGCGAAGATTACGATCGCGATCGCGAAAGAGGGCATTTCGACGATTCATGTCCTCAACTGGGGATGAGACTGTTCGAATAATTTGATACTTAAATGTTTTGCGGATTCCCGAGTGACAGGAGTATTCTCCGAGTTTTGTCATTTTCAATATTCGATATATTCCATATAGGTATCTTAATAGGTGGTTGCAGACATTTTCGAAATAAAAATAAGTTTTCTTCCATAGAGAAACTAACTGTCAGCTTCTTAATTACTCCACTTACATCTGTATGTCATCTTTAGTCGAGAGACTTCCTATTTACAGCTGGAAGTAGGTACAATCAAGTTCGAAAAGTCTATTTATATTAAAAATGTGGCAAAAAGTTCAGAAAATAAAATTCAGAAGAAACGATGAAATTGAAGAATTCGATTCACAGTCCGCAGTATCAGTATTCGAATACTACTTGAATATATCTACGTATATCATACACTATATCATTTCTTTGCGAGTATGTAAATGATTGACCAAGTGAATTATTTGGAAGCTTACAATTAGTGGGGCTACACGATAGAAGCTGAAGATTTGAATTATTGTATTAATACCTACTGGTATAATTAAAAAATAATTACTGTAGCTCGACGTGCGCCAAAATCTATAGATTTTAGCCGTCTCGATAGTTATCGATTACTAAGTAAAGTGGCAGACTAAATTGAAATTCACGAATAAAAAATTCGGAAATCTGATAAATGGGCTTGAGGCACTCAGGAAAATTGAAAAAACCCGAGACTTGGGTAACTGGATCATAGGATTTCTACCTATGACAACACCAAAGTCTCTCATATTTCCATCTCTGGAAGAATAGTCATTGTCAGAAACTTCACAAGACTTCTCTTATTTGAGATACAAAGGAGTATCGATACGACCGCGAATCATTGACCTCCGCTAATATCAGAACAAAGCGAAGCGAATAGGTTATATCGTGACGAATGCCAAGTTGAAATTTCAGGCAGCTCTCTAAATAGTTCGAGTGAGTGACGCCGTCAGTAAGTTACACGCGCTTCGACGAACCACGAATGCGTCCACGATGATCCGTGCGCCCACAGATTTATTATCACGGCCTGATAACGACGATCGCGAATCATGTCAAGAGCCGTGGCACCTCTTTCTCTAACTGGAAAGATATCGGAACGCGATTTACGACCACTTCGATAAGGAATCGCTATCGCGAAATACACCGTGTCCGCGACTTGACACATTCTGAAACCTGGGCACATACTTTCCAGGGATATTTCTTTGTTCTTACTATTTTCTGAATAAGCATTGTAAAAAGAACGAATTCTCAGAATGCTTTACAGAAAATACTGCATTGAGGTACGAGGACCCATTAGTCGTTAAATAAATAAACTAATTTATATTCCTTTTCTACTCAATTCTATAAATGTCTCAAGAAGAAGGCTCGTTCAAATTTAATTGAAACACAAAACGACGTTCAGCCTCTAGTGAACAAATACCGAATACGATCATCAGAGTGCAACGATTGTTCTTTCTAGGTTGACGTGACGGTTTCAGCACGTGTTTCGCCTGCTCTTCTTCATCCACTCATTTCGTTGTTCTGATTGCTCTGAACTTTCATAAGTCCATTCTTCGTCACGTACGGTAATTTGTTTCAAAAAGGGATGTTGTTTGTCTCTGTGGAATATCGGAACTTTCGAACCCAGTTATTCATCTCCTGTAGCTTTCCAATTGTTGCCTAAGGGATGAAGGGCCACGGCTGGGATTCGTATGCGAGAGTGTCCGCTGGTATAGAATTTGACGCGATTTTTCATCAATCTCGTTCCCCGTTTCATATTCCAGCTGACTCGATTTCCAATGACATGCCAGTAGCTTTCAATATTGAAAACTAACGTTGAATGCTTCTTACGTTAACACGATCCCCTTGAAATTTTTCTTTTTCCGTCGTGTTTGCGACATTATCGAAAAATTATTGATAAACCAACGTCCTAATTATTCGCGATAAGAGACAGGAAACCGCATTAAACGAACAGTTCCAGATTTCTTTCCAATTCTGAAAAATTCTGTCTTTAATAATGGAAAATCACCACCCAGACGAAATCCGCGAGGTTTCGTGTCAGCGAGGCTTCGCACCAACGATCACTGCTCCCGCGATCCCCGAAGGACATCGCGCCCTTGCCAAAAGAATTTCAACTCGACCGAGCCACGTCGCGATCCATAGGCGCGGGAAACTTCAAAAAGGTCTCTCGGGAGACAGGCTGATTACTCGATGAGAGTACGAGCATTTCTCGGTACCCTTTTCTCGTTTGTTACTCTCCGTGGCCCCTCTCCCAGTTCCCTCGAAACAAAAAGCCGAGGTGAAGTAGGCTTCCCACCCTTAACCCTTACCCTGGCTTTCGCGACCGATACGCAAAGGCTCGACACTGCATCGAGGGCTACAACGAGCCGGTAATACTTTAAAACAGGGATAAAATCGATGGAAGTCCCACCCTTCGACTCGTTTCCGCGCTTTCTGTCACCCCGATTCCTTCCTTCCCTCCCTATAGTGGCCACCATTGTCACCTTTAGACGCTTTGCTATCAAGATGTCGGTGTGCTCCTGCACAGAAATTAACTGGGAGAATGTTTAGCCAGCTGGAGACGAGTTCTCTTAAGTTAATCAGGTGTTTCAGTGAATCGAATCGATTTGAATTGTAAGATTGTAGATTGATTATATTTCAATAGCGTGATATATTACGGCCGAAGGTTCGTTCTGAGGGAGCCAAGTATACTCTATCACACTCAACTGTGACGATCCAAATCGATGTTAACTTCAAACTGAATTTCAGTTTCGATTAAATCTTCACTGGCCGCTGAGTTCAACTTTGACGGGACATTAGTGTTTATCTCTACATTCAGAATACACAGAATGTGTGGGGTACGTACAGTGGGATAGTTAGGAAAATTTATGACGGGGTAAGAGGAAAATTATGATAGTTGTTGCTCTGCTAGTACATATCTGAGCTTTTGTAACTTCTCCTGTTGTGTCATTGCTTTTAATTACTAATTTTAGTTACTTACATTTGGAAAATCATTAAGGACAGTTTTACTTCAAAAGATCGAAATTTTCAAATCTGCATCCTTCACTGAATATGATAATACACATACACTTTGTATGCACACAATTTTAAAGGAATTTAGAAATAGTGGAACTAAATAAAGTAATTTAGAAATAGTGGTGCTACGATAAAGGAATTTAGAAACAGTGGCACAAAATACACGCACTGGAAGTTGGAACGAACAGTACCTACAGAGTATGTACATCTAAGCATCTCAAATACATTATTTTGGATTTAAATTTCAATAAAAGTAGACAGTTATTATGCCAGTTACCGTTTAGACTTTAGAAGTAGGTACTCGACCGATGTTTGATGCGAAGAAAGTCATGCTCTGTTTTTCACCTGCTTCAAAACTCATTTCTACAGTTAATTTAAGCAAATGTAAAATGTAAAATAAACTCATCATCATCAAATAAAATCATCATTTTTACTATTTGAATATTCTGCCAGCATTCATATTCAGTTATATTCATTTTATCTTCCCGCCGCTTCAACTTTTGGTATGACCATGGCGAAAAGATACGCGAGTATGTACACTCTATCAAGCACGTGACACAGCAACAGAGCCCCGCATCGTCATTATCGAAGGAGTCCAATGCGGATCACTTGAAGTCGAGTTGGCTCGAACTACCCCCTGTACTCGTCATTGGTTACTTTCGCCTGGAGAATCGCGAATCGCAAGTAACCCCCGGCGCGACATCAAACGCGTTTATCCCCGCGAATCGGAGGAATCGCGCGCGATCCACCGCGACTCCGAGCTCTGAACAGGTTAAACGATAAAATCGTCCGGAGGTCTTTTGAGGAATGGATTTCTAATGATTGATAAAGATAATTAACCGAGCACGCTACGGGCGCTCGACTCCCGCAGCCTCGGCAACCCTTTGATTCGAGCAACCCCATCCCCGATCCCTTCCACTACCCCTGCTAGTCGTCGCCGTTCGTCGCCGTCGTCCTCAGCTTTGAAATCCCGCCAGTAGAAGCGATTTTCTACTCCCTCGTCCCTGCCTCTTCCTCTCCCCCTCCACCCCCGCGATCCACTCCTTTCACCCTGGTCCATCTCCCGTTTCTTGGCTGCTGGCGCGCGCTCGGTTCTTTTGACAAGAAAATTCGAGTCTCAGGAGTTTTCGCTCGATACGCGGTCACGCTGTTATGCCGATCGTTGCTCGGGCGCTTGCGATAGCGCGGCCATCGATCAGGCTTGTTTGCTTCTTTAAACGAATGGGCGACGCCATGATGGGGTTAAATTTCCAGTTGAAAGGACAATGTTAAGTTCGCACAGTGATTTGTGATCGAAGAGCGTGCCAAGACCGCTGTTCATCCTTGGAAAGCTTCCGTCAGGCAGAAACCAACGATGTCACCTTTATCTTGAATATTAGGCAGTGAACATCTTCAAAACAGAGTTAATGGACGATGTCTTTAAAAGTCAAAACGTTAATGCGGTCTCGCTACTATGCTCCTGTAAGGAGTGGCGAAAAAGTATCGGCTTATATCTTTCAGGATATTCCTAACGGGCCACTTGAGCGTGTCTCTAAAGTTCCTCCATCGACATAGAAATTTGCTATTAGTATTCTTCATTCATAATCTCGTAATTACAAACTCCAAGCCAAGATCTCTGTAAGTTCCTAACGAAACCTTTCCAACGGCGAAATGAATGTATCAAATGCGACTGACAATCAGTCTTTAGTCACCAGGCATTGTACAGATGCAGGTATGTACCGAGCACTAATGATGCTTTTGGGGCAAGAGAAGAGAAGAGGATGGAAAATAAAGAAACCTATGGAAAGTCCCTGTTAGTTGACAAACGTCTACAAAATAGCAATCATACTAATACAAGCAACCGCAGATACCGTGCGGGTATAATAAAAGTAATATTTAATTTTTTCCAAATTTCCAGACAGAAATCACCACACCATATGTACATTATTCCTCGATTTTAAGTTTCATTAGAATACTATATAGCTCATAATCCCACAAGAAACCTGTTGCCCTTTGTTTCAAGGCATCGTCCGCAATCCCTCGTTACACGCGCATAAAATCACCACCGTTGCATTCATCAGAGATGTCGCGAAGCCTATCTCCCGATCTCTTATCCCCCGCGATCGGTTAGAAAGTCGGGGCACTGTCAAAGAATCAACCTGACCGAAGAATGGAAAACCTCACCCCGCCCCCCACGACCCACCGCCAAAAAAAAAGAGGGAAAAAGCTTGCGTGACCATTCAATTCGCCGAAAGTTGCACACGAATTGAGAAAAACTTCCGTGGAGCCTGGTGGATCGTCGGCTAGCAGCAGGAGTTGGGGATGAAAATAAGCGATAATGCGCCGGCTTTACTTAGCTAATTAGAACTCCAGCTCCCTTTCTCCCCCGTCCTCTCGCTCCTCTCTGTCTCTCCCTTCCGTCTTCTCTCGAAGCGCGCGTGGCTCTTCTTTCGCCGCGGATATTAATTCATTTAGATATTATTTTGCAAGCCGGGCTTTAACGTTCTCAATCAAATTAATTAAATCACTCTCCAAGTCCGTCTCTGATCCAAACCCGGCATCCCGCCCCGCATCTGCCCACGTCCAGCCGTCGTTCTTTTCCGCCGGTCGACGGAACGGAGCACGCATGCGGAGACGGGACGCGAATTCGAGACGAGGGAAAGAGGTGGATTTTAGGAGGATACGGCGAGGGGCAGATACCCCCGGGTAGAAAGGCGGCTGGGAAAGGGGTTAATGCAAAGGTCCAGGGATAATTACCCACATGGCTGGCAATGCGTATTTCACTTTGATCAAGTCTGTGTTTTTCTTCGCTCGCCTATCAGGCTCCCCCCTCCTTTCGCCCGCGCGTCTTCACCACCGGGACTGATGGCTAGGTAACTGCTCTCCCCTTCACCCTACCGCGCATTTTAATTATTTTAAAGCCGGCGGCCCCGCGAGCGTCTAATTTCCGTTGCGATCGACCTCTGTGTTTTTCCGTGGAGCTCCACGGGAAAAGGCGAGAAATAAGGGGTGGAAAATTGCGAGGGAAGGTTTCCAGCAAGCGAAACTGAACTACAAGGGGCGAGCAGGAGAATCAGGAGCATAGGTACCTTTCGAACTGTATCTATAATCTGATTTTGTGTCTTGTAAAGTAACACCCTACCGAAGGTGAACAGAAACACTTAGAAATGTGCTATGAAATCCTTCTTTTTAATGAAAGGAGGCATCAGTAGCTTACAGAACTGGTAATTAGTACCAGAATAGATTTTATTCTTCTACATATAGGAGGGAATAGAGAGTGAGGAATACTTAAATCTGTAACGGATGACAATATTTAGATTCGACGCGACACTGCGTCAGAAAATATTAGAACATTTGCAGAAAATTCGGAACAGACATTTCTGAATTTATAATTGGAACTACTTTTTTCCACTTCGTTTATAAATGGGAGGCGAACATTCTCAAAATTCCGCGAGCATTATTCGACGTTTCACCTTTTAACTTCAACCTGCATAATAGGTAATCTTTGACCTGCATAAAGGTCACATTAAATTAATATTTTCTATAAAATTAATTAATCCGTTGGTTTCCTTCTGTCAGCTACGGTGTCCATTGTGAAGTGTCCGATGTCTCAATTAAGTAGGTGCTCGAAGTTCTCAATGGACAACAACGCGCATAGCGACAGTGGTCCATAAAATACGGTGGCTAATCGAGCATCGATCCAAGGTGGTGTGCTTTATTAAAATCTAAAACAGTGCTATTGAATTCATAAGAAATAACGCGTCGAGATTAATTAAATCCCGTTTCCTCGAGCCGACCAGCCGTCGCGCGCCTAATTTATTAAGTCCTCGCCCGCTAATGATCCGCGGTGATCCAATAATTAGGTTCGTTATCACTATTATCAACTGAAGATAAAGGAGCGCTGCTGAGCCCCTCCGCCCCTCCTCCACCGTGGGCTGCTTCTCCCCCGCCGACCTGCTCGATGAGACGACTCGAAGAATGCGACCGCGGTAATTAATGCAACGCGGGCATATAATAAATATCGAGTGCAGGTCCCGGGGTTTTGCGTCCCTGGCTTTTCCCGTTTAAATTGAATTCAGGAGTATACGAAGCCGGCGCCAATATGCTCGCCTTCAACTACCGTTCCACTCCCAACTACCTCTCCCCCTTATAGACCACCCAACCCTCCTTTCTCCAAGTACCCTTTGGCTCCGAAGCGACAAACAAGCTCGATACGAAATGAAAATCAAATGAAGATTAAGGCCTGACTTATAATGAGAAGATTGCCTGCGGGGGTGAGCGAGGGGTGGTAGAGGGGATTGGTGCTCGAGGGGAGGGGGGAGGGGTGATTACCGAGAGACTCTCTTTTCACCGAGGATTCCGTTCGTTCACGGTTATTTGTTCTTCGTTTCTTTTCTATCTGCAATCTGCAATCGACGTTATTTGTGCTTAATATTCAGGAATTCTTTAAATCACAGTCTTCACGGACGCTTTAATATCATTTCACGTTTGTTCTTTACCTTTTATTTTAAAGGGTAAATTACGTTTGAGACGGGGCAGAGAATTAATGTAAACATTAGAACTCGATTGCAAGCAGAGTCGTGGAAGCGGGTGTAATATCCTGCGGAACGCAGTCTGTCTGTCGTTGAAAAATCCGAGTGTCGTATAAATTAGTCTACGTTTCGTGTTCGAACAATTTTCGAGCTTTATTTATAAAGCATGAAACTTTGTTTAAAAGAAAGAAACCTACGATTGGGCATGGAATTTTTAATCAATTTACCTGACGTATGTACCCATATATCTATGTGTATTCTTTTGCGAAAGTTTGATAAATTGAAATGGAGACAGGAGATCAATAACAGTTCTATATCGACTTACAATTAGATCACGAATGCGCAAACTTCCACTGGACACTTTTTTTCATCTCGTTATACTTTCACCAGACACGTTCCTCTGAAAAATGCAAAAAACAAGAAACGTAGGCCCGGAATTTACCCCCTCCCCATGGTGGCGAAATTCGAGCCGCCGCTGGTCCTCGTGCATTCAGAGCCCACCCCCAGGCCTCCGCTCAAACTCCGGTGCCCCCAAAACCGAACTTCTTTCTTTTTTGTCACGAAAGGAATGCAAAAAGAACGAACGATCGGGGCGCGAGAGACGTTCCCTTTCGTGGAGGAAATCTCCCGCACAATTTACCCGAAAAAACCAAGAGACGTACAAGGGGCTGCGAGGGGAATCGGCCAGGGGCCTGAAAAGAGAGGCCTTGTTCGCGAATAATGCCGGTCGCTCATTGTTCTAATTATTCGCTGCATGCGATTAACGCGTGTGCGACAAAAATATGCGGCGGTTCTCGCCGGGGGAAGAGAAAGGGGGGTGCGATACTCCCACACATGGGGCACACAAGGGGCCACAAAGCGTGTCAGTCACGGACAATAATCCCCGTCTGACACTCAATTAACGAGTTAATGCGGTACCGTTGATAATTAAACAAATACGCGTTTTTTTTTTGCGTCCCTCGCATCCGCTTCTACCAGAAAGGAGCACGTTTAGCGCATAATGGGAGCAGAATTCGGAGACTTGCCGACATTCATTAGCAATTATCGGAGAAACGCGGTAAAACGTGATCACGCTGGAAATTCAGTCTCGTTTTAGGGGCGCGTTTCGATTTTATGACGGAGAAACTAAGGGAACCGTAGGCTCTCGTTCAAATCCAAAGTCACTCGAAGCCTTGCAGTTTGATTTGGATCCGTAGCAACAAGGTAACGCGTTGTCGGATTCGTTTCTTCGTCTGTTTATCTACTGCTTCGCTGCTGTGTTGGCAACGCTTGATGTTGTACGCGATAGATAATATATAGCTTTTTTACTTTTCCTCGTTGATTTAACTCAGAAAACCGTTGGAAGTAATCAAAGTAAGAGAAACACTGATGCGAATCCATCACGTGCGAGTTGATTAATGCTGCTTCTGTCGACAACACGGAATTTTACATTTATTTAATCGCATATGATTCAAAGATAGCTGTACTCTTGGTAACATCAAAAAGCTTCAAACTGAACGACAGGAAAGATATTGAAAGAGTAAAATTACGGTCCGCGCTTTCGCGCTAACTAAAATCCGTGCCCACTGCTTTGGAATAGCTCCATCGGACACAATCGAGATATATTACAAATCCATTCCCCTATCTTTACCAATTATCTTAGTCTAATCTCAATCGATCACCCCAAAGTAGGCGAAATTGAAAAAGAGCGAGTTTTCAACTCCACCGACAGCGTGACAAATAACACTCGGAAGAATTGTGCCGCGCGACCGATTATTGTGCTACCGGAAGCGGATGTGTGAAGCGACGGAGAGGGGTGAGGAACGTTGTGCTGCTTGTCGCGAAGAATAGAGAGCCGAAAGCGAGCATTGAGAGTCTTAGAAACGGAGAACGACGCCTTGCATCCGCCCTGACGAGCGAAAACCAATTCGAAGCCGCAGAGAAAAATTTCGAGCGAAGTTCGCACGAACCGAGGAACATCCGTGAAAAATTTGAAGGGAGAGTCAGAGCTGTTTGTTTCAAGAACCGCTGACTTCCTCGATCGTTCAGAGAAATGCTTTTCTATTGCGCAACGCATGGACCACTGAATAGGTTCGGCGCATGGAAAATGAGTCATACGACTGCGATCGATACCACGATCAAAATATACCTATACATATTTGGATCGGGGATCGAATGTTTCATCGGACCGTAAACACATCTTTTATGGGTACACAGCGGAGGGCTGACGCGCCGGCGTGTTATGTCTTTGCGGCGAACGATATCCGTATCGCGTTTGCTTATCAACTTCGATACCGCTATCGACTCGAATTGTTCTCGATGCTGCGAGCCGCTGCACCGGAAGCGCGCCACTGTTCCCCTTTTCCTCTCTGTGGATTTACTGTTGATGGGGCGAGGAATCTTGACTAGAACCGTTCATCTTGATGCAAATATCGAACAATGTAATTTTGCGCGCGATAGAACAGTTTCGTCGATGCTGACTTTACGAGTAGAATAACCGAGATTTCAAGGAACAGGAATGTGTGTCGAATTGGGGTGTGGTGATTGGCTTGCTCTTTGTAACCAAATTGCTCGATGATTCCCGTGGGCAACACGTTTTTGGTTCCAAATACGAAATAGCAGACTGATCAGTTGAACGATAGCTGGTTCGATTGCTCGAACGATTCCCGGAACAGATACGTGACCTGATGTTCCTGCCTGGGTGGCGCGGACCCCTGGATTGTTATCTACGCGGAGTGACACCTAAACACCGAGGAACCAACATCAAACAACACGACAGTCGATCTTCTCCCCGGTGTAAACACTTTCGGGTATTGCTTTCCCGGCTCGAAGTTATCTCGAGGCGATTTGTCCCGTGAAAAACGATCCCGGTGAGAAAGAGCCGATGCGATAATCGGGAACCAATTCTGGCTTACTCCTATTGAGTATTTCCTTTATGACTTCTTGCTGGACTCTCGGCATTTCCAGGAACTCAGTGCCCTAATTACTATTTTTCTCATTTAACGAATTACTGTAAGGGGAATAAATTGCTTTGCTATTAACGCATTGCGTAATCCATATATGGGGAACAAAGGGAACATTGACTTGTTGTTTACAACTTACAGAAAAATAGTTTTCTTTTCAAATGAATTTTAAAATATTTTGTCAGACACAGCCATGTAATTTTTACTATACATAGTAAAAGTTAGGGTTTCCATATGAATCCTCTTCAAGATTGCAACGATTCTGGGAAGCAGTGGATTAAAATGGATTTCTTGAAATAATGAGAAATTCTTAAGTGATACGAACTGAAAATCACGAAAATAGAAGGAGCCTGCGCGAGCTTACGCAATTCTCTTTGTCTCGCGAAATTAAATGACAGAGTAAATAGTGGCGTTCCTAAAACTGGGCAAGAAGCGTCATTACACGTCGCGGGATGGCCGCCTGTCGACACAGGCCTGTTGGGAAACCGCGCGGAAATTCGTTTTATTATGAAAACCTTTTGAAACCCTTTAAAATGCATTCATTTCGGCAATGCAGCTGCATAGCCGCTAATTGCAAAACGATTATCTCGCAACACGGTGTCGGGAGTTTGCGGCTGGACCGCTAATTCGAGCTTACTCGTTGGCAATGGTGCGAATAGTATCGTAATAAGAACATGAAACAGTGAGCAGAAATAGACGTGTGCCTGTTACCTGATCGGTAGACAATGCGATAAAATAGGAACAGTTCTTTGAATAACTTCTATTACGTACATAGATGCTGGAAGTGTCACAATCTGACATAAACAGTCGGGGTTGCACGTGTTTGGACCAGAAATGTGAGGCACAGTATTATTAGATACAAGGAAGACAGTTGAGAAATAGGCGACCGTTAAAAAGAATCACTTAAAAAATGAATTAAGCGAATAAGAAAAGAGATAATGAGTGCAAGCAATTTCATGGAGGAACTAGAGTGCATAACCTCGATGGTTCACTAAGACTTTGCTCGAAATAATATTACGAATATATGTATTTATTTATAATAAGATACAGCAGCAAGAAGAAAATCTAATATGTACATATCTATATTGTTGCGAGCACCGTGTATAACTTCACGGCCTGCTGGTGCTCGCATCCGAAGTTAGAAGGCGAAGACGGACGGTATTCACCTACCGAGATTGTTATTGATTTACCGTCAGTCTTGGACGAATTGGAATCGATGACAGAAGTACCAAGATTATTCTAACTGATATTTGAATTCGTTACAGTATATTAACAGTATTTTAATATTTACTAATATTTACAGTATTTTACAAATAGTCAAAGGGGTTCCCTAGAAATCACCACTGTTTCAATTTATTTAGATACATAGAGTCTATAATTAAAGAGCAGAAATGTACGTATGTAAAACCACGTTCAACAGATTTAAAAATATCAATTTTAAACTTTCTCCGGACTGAGCGTATTTAGTAGAGTAATTAAACTCGATAATTCCCAAGCTCGTGCCTTTGTAAATAGTAATTAAACATCCGAAGCGGCAGCAGAAAAAAAGTTGCTCCGTCGCGTCGACGACCACGACGTCATCGGGCGATGATCATCGAGATCTCAAGCAGCGCGGCAAACGATCTCGAAGAGTTTACGAGAGAAGCAACGTCCGGTAGGCAGTCTCACAGTAGCCCAAAGAGCTGAAACATCTGTTTGACATCCCTGTTTGTCAAGGCGTGACTCGGCACTTGCGCCAAGCCTCCACACAAAAGGGATCCGTTCCCGTCCTCCTCGATCATCGTGCTCTCGCGATCGATCTATGAACTACGAACCATTCGCATCCAATTACGCGTGAAAATCGTAAACAATCGCAGACAGATGGCTTAGAAGGTAACTTTTTCTGTCGTCGTTTCTTTACCTTTTGTTTGTTTACTCCCTGGTTTATTCTTGGGCGCAGTTCGAAAACGATTGAGTTCCGATAGCTTCCCCTTTGGGGTTCAAGTAGGGGCCACTGGAGCCATTCTTCAGGGCATTTGCAATCAAATTTATTCTTACTCGCTCTTCTTCCCCGTTTTGTCAATATTCATAGATATTCTATATTGTATAACATCTCTCTTCCAAATAACGGAAATTTTATCCCAAATAATTTCGTTGTGCTGCCGCAAAATTATAAAAGTGTCAGGAGGAGAACTGTTTATTATTTGAAGTTCTTGAACATCTGAGCGGCTTGTGTTATACTGTTAAAAATCTTAGGACAATGCTAGGACACACAAATAATCATCCAGTACCCAAAGAATGCTGCATAAATGAAATTCGCTCGGTATATTAAAAGAATCCCTGTAAAACCCTAGAAATAAATCGGTTATGCGATCGAGCGAGCGTTAACAGGGTCACGGAATAAGGGAGAAGGGTGGAATCGAGTAGGGTGATGCAAAGGGGTGGAAAGGTGAGGCTGGTTTATGCGGTATCGAACCCAACCATTATGACACGGCACTGCCGTGTCTTTGCGCCTCTACACACCGACGAAAACGGATTTCCGTTGTGTGGCTGCTCCCGCGGATCACTTGTTGCTTGATCCTGCGTGGGTCAGGCTGCGTTATCACTCGCGGCACAGTTTGATAGCGCTCGAAACTGAGTTCTCCATCAGCCTGCAGGCTCACTATACGCTGTTCATTCAGCTTTGATAACCAGAACCCACGTCAATCGCAGCAAAGTTCATCTGAACAACGTTATCGCTCCGTTTTGATTTTTAGAGTCACAGAGTGTGTATGTACGTCGCAAAACGAAGGAACAAAAATGACTGCCAATTCTGTCCCTCGGTACTGAATACCAGTAAGAGTACCGGTAAGAGGTTCATCTTTGATTGGGTTTACTAGAATCACAAGTAGGTACTCTAGCGACAATTAGTCGGTTCAACGTCGAATTACATCATCTTTGTCATCTCACATAAATCCACGATGCTTTATGGAATTTTGTAGCTAAGTAGTCGCATCAGATAGTTTTCCTTCACAGGTATTGGTTAATTGAATTCAAGATCTTTATATCTGTATAGATATGAAATAGATTATTTAAAAATAAGACGTTATTTCGAGTGATATTCTTTTACCCACGTCCAATTATCGTTATCCGTAATTTGTAAACGATCGCTCGTCATCTTTTATTGAAATAAAAAGTGACCGAACTCGCTTGGGATCGCAGCAGGGGCTCCATAAAAATATTTTTAGACGATTCCCGGCCGGGGAGAAAAAGTCGGGGAACCGGCCCGATCGGAACATGCTACACGTGCAGTCAATACGTCTCGAAAAATACGAGGGCCGAATTTTCGGAACCGAACCTCCCGCTCCGAAGTCACGCTCCCACCGCTCATCCGCTCACTTCCGATTTCTCGAGATATTTTTCAGAGGCCGTAGATCCCCGGAAAGAGTTTGTCACACTTCCAATGGCAAGGGTGCTTCCACCTACAGCTTTTTCTATTTTCCAATTACATGTACGTTTTCTTTCGAGGTTAATCTTTTTTTAGTATTCTCATAGAAATACTTAAATGAGCATCCGACGATATAGGTAGGACTCTATAGGTAGTTGCGTTCTACACTCCATTCCATGTAAGAACAGACCCACGCCGCTACCGATTTACGACTCATCTGCGCAGCTCCCAAGGATATGACACACGCGATTGGTCGCAGTACTTTTGCGATTGGTCGTAGCACATTCCCCGCCGGTTTCCTACCAATCAACAGTATATCCCTGCGCGGAACGAGTTCATTCTAAAGTGGAATGCAGCGTAGCTTCACCTTTACGTGAGTTTGTGCTGCTTGGTTTACTTATTGTGCACTTCTCTTTCTTCGTGGATTTATCACCACTGGTTCCTCAATCAGCGCTGTTTTATTTCAACCGTAACAAGTGATTACTAATATTAACACTCTATATATTAACACTCACAATCAGATCAGTTCTCAAAACCCACCCTACAAATCCGAAAACGCAATCAGCGAACTAACCCCAGACGTTCATATTTTATTCTGCTCGTTATTATTTTATCAAAGAGAGAATCAGTATCTAATTCCCATCCATTGTTACTTCTTAATGGTCAATTCAACAACTTGTCTCTCCTTTACAGACACTGCAGCCGCATTGATGACGACGCTGATAAAGAGACGATTCCCGGGACACCAATGAGTCGAAAATGTAGAATAATATGTTTTCGTACAAGACTTCGCTATTAAAAACCTGCGTCTTGAAATTCTCTGAGTACACGGTACTTAGTTGGCAATATGTTTACATTTATCGAGTGACACCTTTACGGTTATCATATCTGTACACAACGTCACATAACATTCGCGAGGGACTTAGGTAACGACTCTGCTATGAACAGTAGCATTAATATGACCCCGCAAGTAACCTATAAAACGATGAACGCAAGTCGTGTCTAACGATGCACGCGTATAAACTTAGAGAATCCACGAAACTGATTTTCCCGTAAATGAAGCCCCTTAGGTGAAAGTTCCGCTCTATAATGCCGACTTACTTCTAAGCGAAGAATGACAGCTTTTCTGTTTATATTTACAAAAGCTCTCTATCACTTCTGTCACAGTAGCTTCAAACGGCCGCCCTGTCGTGCCACCTCGGTGGAAAAACTCTCAGTAGCTCCCCTCCCCGTTCCAAAATCCTCGCGCTGTCCCGCGACTTCAGGTATAGACATCAGTTCTCCGGGATCCGTGGGCTGCGTGACGCCTCCCCCTTCCCTCCTCCCCCCTTCGCGCCCCCCACCCGCGACGTTTTCCCCCACTTTCCGTGGCGAAGCCGCAGGCAGCAGCCGATCCCGAGTTTTCCGCGGTCAATACTTTCGCGGCTGGATATAAAACGCTCGCGATAAACGTATCGAGATAAAGCGGCGTGCTATCATTGGCCCGGGCCCTTCTCCTCTCCCCTCTCATCACTCTTCCTCCCCACCCCTGCACGCCACGTTCAAGAATCTCGTATTTGTCCGGCGCGGAACGCGAGTTGCCAAGAGAGAAGAGAGAGAATGCCTTCGTGTTGGCATACCCGAGAACGAAAGGAGAGACAGAGAGCGAGAGAGAGAGAGAGAGAGAGAGAGAGAGAGAGAGAGAGAGAGAGAGAGAGAGAGGAGGAATCGCGTCTTTCTCACGTTTCCCTCATCCCCTCGATCGTCTTGGACTCGATCCGAGTTCGATGCCTCAGAACGCTGCGACGAGTACGGCGACGGAACCCGGAGGAAGAGCGGGAGGGGGAGGGCGGCGGGGGTGAACGAGGAAAGGGAAAATCGAGCGAAAAAGAGAGCCAGAGAGAGAGAAACACGAAACGAGGATCGTCGGCACCGCCCCCTTTTTTAACCACGCCTACCCTCGATATAATATTATATCCACCCGTGACCCCCTCACCCTCCCACACCCGCCCCAACGCCCCCTCCTTTTCCTTCCCCCGCAGCAACACGCGGAGGAGACCTGTCCCGCGGGTTCCTGTACGTGCACGGAGAGAGATACGTTTATGTTGGGCGCGTATTATACCCACACACGTTTGCCGCGGTATGCTCTCCTTCGTGGCAGTCCTCCGCTCAGGAACGCTGACGGATACCAAGAATTGATTTTCCTGATTCTTAGTGACCATTTGGATTCGGAACTATTTAGGCATGCCCGCGTTTGCAAGACGCCTTATCTCAGGGAATTATCAGATGGCTCCACTTTTCCATCACTCCCCTTGAGATTCTCCCCCAAGGATGTTGGGTGGATTCTGGGTATTCGTTTCCAGAGATTACTGTACCTATAGGATCTCAGATTTTGAAATGGTTTCTGTGATTTATGTCGCGATCTGCTGGCTTGGTAACAAGCAAATTTCAAGTTCTCTCGAGGCTCGAGAAACTTATATAGCAGCGCTTAAGGACGTTTATATACACGTTAGATACTTCTTGGATTTTTTATGCGTTTAGGTTGAGCGTTTCTACTTGTTCTGCGTTTGCGACAGGCTGTTTTTGGCTAGGTGTTCTCTAATGATTTTGGTGCAGGTGTCTTTCTTTAGTATTAAGAAGGATAATTGTAATGACAGGGAAGTGAATTGATCACAGGAATTGATCATTACTAATGACAGGTCTCAATGCAAAAATAAGTCTTATTGCAGAGTTTCTAGGTCTCTAAATAGAATATTCCAGAGCTTAGAGAAGAAAACATTTATGTAACTCTCCTCTCACAAATTCATCCCAAAGCCTCAAATTTTAGAGTCGCTCGTTCAGAGCTTCGGAAATCTACTTTCAGAACCAACTTCCTATCACATTTGCACTTAAGTATGGTTAAAGCTGTCGATATCGATTTAAGTGGTACCAATAGGTAATAGCGAATTAAATTAAATGAGTCTTTAAAGTGCAATCGTATTCACATAGAAAAGAGATTATTAGTAATTGACTTTTAATTATTTGATGAGTTCCTAAGAAATTGATTACTTTGAATAATTTAATTAGTTATCATGGAATGACCATTTACACACTGACGGAATCTCATTAACTTAATTACTTACTTAATTATTACTAGCTAATAAGGGACAACCTGAGGAGTGTACAAATTCAATCATACAATCATTTCTAACTAACAGTTTCCATTCTTTATATGTATTGTTTCTAATTCTCCTGACAAATATTCCTAGAAACGCCCCTAGGAACTTAGTGTATCCCTAGGAACTGGATAACATCTTCGAAAAACTGATATGATGCTAATTAAAAAATTCGAAAACAGTGACTGGGAATAATGGGACTAACAGAAACATTTATTTACCGCGGAGGGCAATTCTGATCGAATTGATTTACTCGTCTGAAATTAACGAGTCTGGGAAACGAAGAAGACCCTTCGAAAGGTTGAAAACCTGACCAAACCAAACAATTTCTTGAATCTCTGAGACGCTCGTCTCAAATAGGAAATCACACTTGTCTGGCGACAAGACAAGAGTCATCCTTTCAACTTGCTTTCCCGTGTGAGAGCCAAGTAACACCGATTTCAACGGCACGATCGGGGCCAAGGAAATCGATACGATTCTTCCTCCATTCGACCGATTGCATACGTATGTATCTATTAACACGACGAGCAGCTAGGAAACTCATAATTTCGCGTTCTTAACACGCGTTGTCATCTGATCGTGGCGAAGGTTTTACATAACTCCGCGAGATTCCGTCACGGTATTTGTGCCTGCACTGGTACAATAAGGTGTATCGGCGTTTCCTTTTATTGTTCGAGCGATAAGAACAACGAATTACATACATAACCCGTTGTCTATCAACGTTCCGCCTAGTCGATGATTAATCTACTCCGCGGGCGTATTCCGACTTGGAAATCGGTTGGCACCGTTGTCCGACCCAATGATGCGTTCCACTCTTGCCAAATTTATCCCACACGTTAAACACTAACGTCGAGTCATCAACGAACGGAAAGAAACCACCGTTTACAGTCGTTTGTCAAATGGCCTTAAAATCAGAATTCGGGGTGTTAAATTTTCAGAAATTTCAAACTTGTTCCTAATATAACGATCACTTTGAAAACAGTAAACAGTTTTACGTATCCTTTTACACCAATTCCTATTTATTTAAGGAACATAATGTCCACATATTCGTTCTTCGACAGCGATATTCGTTATTCGTCCTTTCTATATCCCTCGTGCGGGAAAAGAGAGTGTCTGTTTTACTAAGATCGTACGAAGCAAAATCATCCTGATTTTACCCTGACTGAATTCTTTTCTTTTTCAGGTCTACAATCATACAGATGAAATCTAAATTTTCATGGATTCTTTTTCATGCACCACTTACCGCGTTTGTATTTTTCTAACCACATAGGTTTCCGTGTAGATTGTTTCATTTGAAAGGTTTCCGAAAACTGGAAAATAGCCTCGTTGGTTCACTCCATGTACTTCAAACGTCGCTTGCATAACTGAATGTTAGTCATCGAGTGTGAATAGCGCATGTGGTTCGAAATAAGAGAGTATTCGTTTATTTTGACATGTGTTAATTTAGCGACACCGATCGGAATAGCGCGCAACGTTCGGAACCAACATCGAATATTCATACGTGAATAGCAATATCGTATAGATGCAACCACATTTGCGTGCTTGAACGCGGACAGTGACTGCTCGTGTACGGATACCGCACATGTGGAGCTGGTGTTACGATAACGACGAGAGTTACCACAGGACGAGCAGAAAGAGTGCCGAGAGAAGGGTAGGAAGAAAAGTCCCGCAACAGGACACCGAGAAAATAAAAGCTCTAGAATGGACGGGGAAGCCGGGAAACAATCAAACGGCCGATTAAAGGTAGAGAAGTGGCCAGGCTATCGATAAATCGCGAAGCTGAACGCGCGATAATCGCGTTAATCCGGTGCACATCCGGCTGACGGGATTCCGCCCCCGGTTTGCCTCGCGCAAACACACTGCCACGCGCGGGGGTGAGCCGTTCGATTCCTCCTCGTTTTTTTCGTAGCCGCGGGGTGGTCGAGAAGGGTCAACCGCGCCACGTGGTTGGCACGCGTAATGCTACGTTGTGTGTACACGTCGGAGAGAAGGAAAACATTTACACGAGCTAAAATTGCGAGAGTGTTCATCTTTTAAATAATGGAAAATCTATAACCACTTGCAGATGGTACGGGTAATAAAACGATAGATTTAACCTGAAAATCACTGCATTTAAAAATGATTTATTTCTGTCAATCGTGGCTGTATAACGACTTTTAGCATAATAATAGGATACCCGTTTTGCCCAAGTCACATCCAATGATCACTTACATTAAATAAATCGTTTTCCAGCAGTTCTCTAAGTCAATATCCCCACGGTTTTACAGATATTCACAAATATAATAGTATCTACTTTTTGCTACTTTCCTCTCGATCGTTAATCCTTTGTCAACTTGGGAATTTTATTGAACGGAACAAGAAGAAACCAGTAATTCTCAACGGTACAACGCTCGTACAACGATCGTAGAATTATTGCAAATTTCTGGAGCCGAATGTCGGGCTTACGCAACGTCCAAGGGAGAAAAAGCGCGGGAAAACGAAAGCGATTCTTACGTGGCGACGCGCGACAGACAAATCGACCGGTCTGCTGGGGCAGAAGCAGGTCCGCGAGGAGGCACAACGTCTTCAAGTTCATGGCTGCGTTTAAAACACCATCTGCGAACGGACGTGGCCTGCGGAGCGAGCGGGTCGGAGGGGGTAGCCGGCTGATGCATTCTGACGCGTGATTATGCCACGGAGGTCAGGGAGGATCTATGCCTGACTGCACCTCCGCCATTGCCGGGGCACGATCGCCTATCTTCCACCGCTGAAACAGTCCACGGTTCCCTCCTCTTCTTTTCGGGGATCTCTCTCTGCCCGTCTCCTTCGGGTATTCCCCCGGCAATTAGCACTTCTTTATCGTGGTGGAACAATGTTCGCCATGGCCTTGAAGAGCCGCGGTTGCCATCCTGCCGCAAACAGGATTTGTCCGAGATCAAGTGGATGGACGGTCACGCGTCGCTTGCGCGGCGAACGTTGACGGAAGGTGGTTTACGAGCTTGATGAGACGCGGAATTTACAGTCGCTTCTGGAAAATTGTTCACGCAATTTTCTAACAGTGGCAGGCTTTTTTTTTCGCAAACATAAAAATGCAATCAATTCTCGGTCACTTGATCGTTGATGTTCCGAAAGGGGGGCGCTCCACTCATGCTCAATCCATCTTAGAAAAGGATGAATAGGCAACGAAATAATTTCTCCCGTCAACTATTCGCTTCGTCAAGGGTTGAATCGGTCACCGTAATCTTTCGCGTTGATATTTGCATGCCTAATTCTCTCGCCTTGTGCGTTGCCCCTACCCCCAAATGGCCCATTTTTCACGGCACCAAGACTACAACTTGAAGGGTGGCTCCTCTAACCACCGGCGGAGAGTCACCAACCCAAAGGAGCATTAAAGATCCGCCGAAGGAAGCCGTCGAGGAGCCGAACCGAAAGGGAAATTATTCAAAGTAAAAGAAAAAAGGAGGAAATACTTCCGCGGAGCCCTTGACACGGAGGAGCTCAAGTGTGGAAAGCCACTTCAAAGCCACGGGCGCTAATTGGATTTACAACGAGTTAGTCCTCCGTGGACCAAGTTTCGAGTAGCTGCGAACCGTAGCGCCACCTGCGTGTGTATATGTCTTTTGTGACCAAAAGTGCAAACGGGAGAGGGGTTAAATCGGCCAGGCAAGTGAACTCCGTTGACTTTTTTTCACTTTCTTCCTCTTTTTTTCGATATCACGGAACGCGAAGAGTGTTGAAACGTGACAACCGTGACAATCAGAAGTCGCATCGAAGAACGTTATGGACGTAGGAACATTTAAGGTTAGGTTTAGGGAACGTTTCTTGATACAAAAAGTTCTGGTTTCTGCTTCGAGTAGGTCTCACAAATTGTAATTAATTTCTTTGGATCAGTGTACAGAAAGGGAACATATTCGTCTTGTGGTGGCGCCAGAGCTCAGTGCTGACCTCTACGTTCACATTTCTAGTTCCCTATCTCCATTGAAAGAAGCCTCTTCGATACAACAACAAATGTAGAAATGATTCCAGTGAAAAGCACAATTTTTCTGGAAGGTAGATTCAGTTAAAATGAACTTAGTTAGCCACATAAAGGTGGGTCTCGATCAGCGTTCACGAACTGTTCACGAACAGCATGGGAATTGAATTTCCTAGGAATCGTCTGTTCGCGAAGTGTTCACTAGTGAGGACGCGACTTTACACGGGCAATGGTTATAAAAAGTTTGCGAACAACTTGCGAGCATTGTTTGGGAACAGTGTTAGCGAACTGCTCGCTGGTGGAGACCCACCTTAAACTGCACGGGGTCTGTCCTTTAGAAAACGCACGGCGAGCGTCCCTACCTTGAGTTCTACCTCACTCACTCTCGGCGCGTCTTGTTTACTGCCTTCGGCGGTGGATAGGCTCGAGCCCGCGATGAAAATCATGACCGTGAATCGAAAATCGCAGAGCGAGCGGTCCCGAATGGTCGTGCTAATAACGAATCACTGCTGTACACAACTCGTTCGTTAGAAGAATTACAATAAATTTCTGTAGGTCAATATGAGCCCTGCCCCCGAGGATTGATTTGTCGCGTGTCGAATTCCAACGGAGGGGTTCGCAGCATAGTATTGAAGCCATGTGTTCGCGAACAGCGTCACAAAAGGCGTAGCCCCCGTAAAACATAAAACGCAAAAAACCAACCGGCTGATATAAATTTTCGCGGGCGCGGGTTTCATTCAACAGGAACCAGTTTCGGGGCCAATTCCTTTTCCCCGACGCCACTCTTCCACTGGTTGACGCCCGATTTGCATATATCCCGGTCCTACTGATCTGCATATCGGGTGTCGCTCAAATTGGGTCCGCTGCAAGGGGTTACCCCTGGGCCCCTTCTCCCTTTCTTCTCGACGGGAAAAGGGGCAGCCCCTCTGCGACGCTGTGTCGCGCATTGCGAGTCTCGGATTGGATGGGCTTCTGAACACCGTGAGGGCATCGAGAGCGGTTAATTCGTGATCTGTAGGGTGTCCAGGCGGACAGAGTTCAATTTGGGAGCCTGAATTCGTAGATCCTTCGCACCTACGTACCGTCTATACCGCTTGATCTCTCGGCTAGCTGACGTTGCCTGCTCGTCGAACGACTTAACACGAAGCCGACTAACATTCGCGCGAATCAATTAAAAGCGAGCCTCCCGCGTTACTCCGCCCTGGCGCAGGAATCAGCGGTAACGCCAGCGATATAACAAGTGCAGGTGATAGGTAATTAGAGGCAGCGTTCGCAACGGATCCAAGGTGAGTCTACTTAATCCTCCCCGGCCGGTCGTTTACAGCCGGAAGCAAGCGGTCTGATTCACATTGGCCGAGTAATATCTAACACTCTGAGGCCGGCTTCGACGACATTGTGTCCCGACTATTCAAAACATACGGGGCACACACGTGTTACTCGGCCGCGTTATTTCGAGCGACCCGTTTCCTCGGTGGCACGGAGACCGTCACTGGGCCTTTTTTCCCTCCTCGTAGCACTTGCCTCCCCTCGGATCGGAGCGACTTCGTTCGTTTTATGCGTTTCGGAAACTGAAAAACACAGGAGCAGCGTGGATCGACGCCTGTCCTCCGGAAGCGACAGAGCCGCCCGCTGAAAGCCGTTAAGCTACTCGTGGCATCAAGGTGTTCCCCTGTGAAATATCTTCCTTCTGTCGAATTCGGAACGGTTGGAGGTGATTTGCGATAAAGTGCTAGGAACTTGCTAAGAATTTGCGATAAAGTGCTAGGAACTTGCTTTACTTGGAGGCATCTGGACACTGAAGTGTAAGATACACTTGGTGAGCTCCACTGTTACCACTTCAAAGCTGGATGAGGGGAGGAACGTCACGTATCCCACATATATGCTTCGGTGTCTTTAACGAAATTCCAATTAGTAGCGAGCAGCAGTAGATTTCTTTCGATGAACAAAGGAGGCAGTCGCTTTCCTCGCGGCCGGATCCCGTTAAGACGGAGCCGGATGCGGCTCGTTTTAGCGACGTTTTCGAGGCGCCGCTGGCCGCGCCGAAAGTGCAGAAAACCGTGGCCGCGCGAAAATAGCGGTAACTCGGTATAATGCAATGCAGTAGCTAGCGGATACGTTGTTAACAGTAAAGCGCTCGCATCGCGCTCGCGACTACGCACAGAGCTGTCGCGGGGCTACCTTTTTCGCGCAGGTACAGTAGCCTCGCGGATTAGGAAAGGTCCTCAGCGGTCCCATCGGTCAGAAGTGTGGTTAGGTTTTATCTACCACCGCCATAACAATGTGGCGCTCCGTGACACTCTTCGGCGCGGAATTCCCCTAAACTGTCTTGCATCTTTTTGTAGAATACAGTTATCGTTATTAAGTATGAACAAATTGAGAGTGCAACTGATTCAGATAGTTTCTCTACGATTATTCGAAATACTTATCACTATGTGCTTCAAGTTTCAAGTTGGCTTGTATAGGAATGTAGGTTGGTATCCCTGGTGTACCAGTAGCGCGAAGAGGTTAGAAGTTAGACGCATCGCAGAACTACGAGAACAAAGAAGATAACAAAGAAAAGCCTTTACTTGGGGATTATTGGGAAAAGTGTGCCTGGAAATCTGTAAAAAAAAGTTCCCATCTCAAATGGAACAAAAGGAAAAGTGGAAATCTTTTTTTTTTACAAACGAACGACCGTTTTATATCGACCACAGATTAGTACCGCAATGGTGACCACGCAGAGAGCAGCGAAGTTCGCAGCTCGCAACCGGAAGCATGGTTCAGGTGTTACTTATATCCCTTATCAGGACGTGGCGGTCGTTGCGACCCCATGAGACGGTTCGTGGCTCATTGTCCACGTCCGAAACGGACGGCGCAAGGCCGTATAAATATCGGGCCACAGTATCGCGCATGCATATCGCCCGTTTCCCCGCAGCTACTCTCTCTTTCTCCATCCTTTTCTTCAAGTAAGCGTTACTCGGGGTTGCAATGTAGCGGGCAATGTAGGTACCACTGTGTCAGTGAAAAAGTACCGCTATCGATGAGTACTGTTGTATACCGATAGGTGTGAAATTATTAGCCAGTGATTTTAGAAAATTGCGGTCCTCGAATAAAATAAAACACCTGTAAAAGTCAAATACGGGTTACGCGTCAGTGGTGAACGTAGGCGTCTTAAAGATCATGTGATTCGAGTCTCGTGGATCTATAACCGCCAAAAGTATTAGAAAACAATAGAAAACACAACAATAGTCTAAGCGTCTCGAAGTCGGAGAAGTTTAAACAGCAGCGCACGGTGTCGGAAATTCCTACCACTATTGGTCCCCCCATCGGAAGGTCTCGCTAATTTCTCCGCGCCTCCCAGTTCCCTCGCGCTTCTTTCGTTCCCAAACGTTATCATCATCGCTCTTTACGAACGCATTTGCATCGGCCCGTAACCACTTCTGAGCGGAGCGCAGCTACTAAGAAGAACAGGAAGAAGAAGGAGACGGCGCGGCGGAACGACGGGGAAACGCGAAGGAGGAGGACGAAAAAGAAACGGAACCGTCGGAGGGGGAACGTGCGAACGGCGTTGCTTAATAACCCGTATACCGATTCGCGTATGCTCGCAATCACGTTGGTGTTGGTCGGCGTGCGCGCACACCCGCCGCGTGCACGCCTCACACAAGCAACCTAGACGCGGTTGTGTATGGTGGTCGAGATACGCGTCGGCTCACCAAGGCGTCTGGCGTCAGCGCACGGATGCGGTGGCAGCTCAGCCGCGCGATGCGCGCGCGTAATTTCGTCGATTCTAATTGCGATGAGTTACAATTAGAAAGCGCACTAATTGAAAGCGTTTCGCAATGCGCGATGGCGCAAAGGTTCGCGGATCTTCGCGAGCCGTGTGATTTACCGGCTTGACGTGGGATACACGCGTCGTTGCGAGGCCGAGCGTTCACTTCGAATGCTTTGATTCCGGTGACGACTCGCTGCTCTGAATTTATGACTAATTGGACATTTGAAAACTTTTGGAGGAACGTTGTAAAATTCTCCCATTCATCGTCGATCTTTAATACTGTAATCAACAGGATACAGGGCACAGAGTATGCATTAAAGATAAACGTTTGAAATCTTACCTCCTTTACCGCCATTTCTTAACGCGATCCTCTTTTCCTTTAGTACATAACCTCAATTTCTATGTTAGTCCAATATCAAAATTGTAGAATGCAACAGTTTTCAATGTACGTATTGCCACAATTCGTTTATATAGCCAGTACGATGTATTTATATTATATTGCACTAATTGTTTAAAGATCGTCATCAGTACATAATATCTTCAAATATACATCCCAAAAAGAAATAGAAAAATCTAGCAGTTATTCACTAAAAACAACGTTTTTTCTGTAATCTCATTCTTTATCTACCGTCAGTGCCAGAAAATTAGAAAAAAAAATTACTTTGAATACAATTTAGGGAACCTCGTCATTCCTATATATTTACACAGTACCAATTACCTGCTTACCCCAAAGTAACTCCCAAAAATATCCCTGCATTATTGTATGTACACATGTATATATTGTCATCGATAAATCTCGATGCAGTTGGCAGCAAATTGGTCGCATTTTCAATATACAGCGAGTAAAGGAATGAAAACGATCTAGATGTGGACTAAACAGCGTTTCGTTAAAAATATGAATTTTCCCAGTGGGTGATTTCGAGAGTCGCGTCAAGTTACGGAGGAGATAGGGGGTCTCGGCTTCTCCAACGCGAGAAACGACGATATGCGCGCGTGTGTGTTTGTATTAAATTAGTTTCTATTCGATTGGTCTCAATGCAACGCTTCCGCAGAGAGTCTGCCACGGCGCAGCCACGCACACACCTAGCCAGAGCCTACTTAAGGCCTGTACGCAAGTATCCGTTTAATACTCGCCTCTAGTGGCGCACCGTCGAACCACACGTTACACGCTCGCGAGCGCCTTCGTACGTATGCAACAGTGGATATTACCCCGTCATCTATGCTGGCGCGTACTTAACGTACACTCACGGCCGATGCACAGATAACTTGGCCGAGTAGACCGTAGAAACGCGAGTAACGCCAAGGCGTTCGAGGATCGCTTTGCTTTACGAGCGTTTACGTGCGCCCAGAGAATTCCGCGCGGTGCGTGCTGTTACACGTGCACGTCAGCCTTCTTTTCTTCGTTCTCGGGGCCCCGGGGTAGGAAACGTGGTGTGCCCACGTAACTCTGGCTCGATTACGATCGTCAAACTCCATCTATCGTATCCCTGCGTCTCCACGTATGTAAGTACATTACATATTTCGATCCATGTAAGTACATTACATATTTCGATGCATGTAAGTACATTACATGTTTCACCCGAGGGATACCAGGAAGGGGTTGTAAGAATTAATAAATATTTTCTCAGTAGGGGGTGGCAGAATTTGAGACAGGTTCTTGATTTCCAGCGTAGCGTGTCACGATGGAAAAATAGTTTAGGCGAAGCTTTCTGCGCGTTCAGCCACGGACTACATATCTGCCCGGATGAGAGCACGATGTTCCAAATGAAGTAACAATTGTGACGCATGGCTGTACCGATTACGAAAGTTCGATATCCCACAGACTTTTGCGCCGCGCGCTAACTGTTGCCGATTGCGGTAAATCCTGCCAGCGATGCCCGCGACGCCACCAATAAATTTCCGCGGGCAGCGTGCGCGTTTGTGAATCACGTGCAGCTGTGATTGCCTATTTTCTAGAACAGAAGAAACCCGGTCTACCGTGACGCGATTGCAGGGAATTGCGATAAATTTTCCGCCATATCGCGATGTCCTTCCCAATAATCCTAAGAAATCCGATTTTCCGGACCGGAAACCGCGGGTCGCCGATAATCGGCTCGAGAACGCCCGATCCGTATTCGCGATAATCGCTTTCCTCCGAGCGGTTTTTCAGCAACCGAACAGAACTGCGCAGTGCAGGTTGGGTAATCAATATCCAACCTGGTAAATGAGAGTTAAATACGCTTGCTATGTTCGGGACAAAGTCAATTGGTCGCTCAAGGCCATTCTTCCCACTGCAAGAAAAATGTACCTAATGGAAGAGGATTAGCCGTCATAATAACTTTCAGCGGCCAGGTGATTTTACACTGGATTATAGAGAACTTAAATATCCCCCCCATGTGCATAATTCACTGTCAATTCATTCACTGAATAAAAGATTACAGACATCAACAACTGTTCCTCGCCGTCTCTACCTCCAACCTTAGACAAAGGAGTCGAAAAGCCAGGGTCCCAAAAAACCGTCATATCTTCTCACGGCCAGATCCATTCTTCCCAGTGCGGCTTCTTAAATCTCTCGGAGAACCGGCTAATCGCGTTCCCAAACGGCAAGTCCAGGCCTGAAATTGAATCACCCGCGACGCATTTCCGCGCGCTGTCCGCCGAAGGCTAATTAACGTTTCGCAAGTTTCCTCGGCGACAGAGGGCGCCGCAGGTGTAATGCGTGAGTTCCTAATGCGCGCGAACGGAAGTTCAGCGCAGACGGACTCTCGGCTCGAATTGAAGGAACTTTTCGGCGAAACGATAAACCGATTTGCCGGTCGGGCGCTAGTTAGCCAGACACGGGACAGCCATATTCGCGCTTCGGCCATTATCCTGTTTCGGACGCGACTGTAATTAAGCCTGTTTCCGGGGATTACCGTGAGCTCGCGCGCGGCCCCGCGCTCGGCTCCACCGTACATCAGCCAGGACTGTGCGTCTGGATTCTGGATCTCGCGATCGAGCTACCTTTTCTTTTTGGTCGGAGTCCATTACACGAGCTGGAGCAACTACCGGCAGAGAGGGAGGGGGACAGTTTCGCGAAATCGTGTCGCCTGTCTTCCGCGAGGTGACTCAATCCAGTTATTACCATTTAGCGAACGTCAGGGATTGCGGTCTACTAGATGCATCGAATCGGTAACAGAAGTAATTACCTTTTAATTTTGATAAAGAGAGGTTTATTTCAGAGATGCAGGAGCAACGTCACTCATAACGCGATGCGATTGAATTTGGTAAATAGGAGACGATTTTTCCTCAGAATAATCTAGCCACCTTTTCAAGTAGTTAACGAACAAGTGCAAAGGGGAAGGCGAATCTAGTTCCCCGATGGCTTAGCGATGTTGGTCATCTACTTCCTGTTAATCGTCGAGCATATTCAGTAGCTCTAGGTACCGCCCCTCTTATTTTCTACTACGAAAATCATCCAATTTCCCGACACACGCCATCATCCAGCTGTCCAGATTTCCCACGTGTCGTTGGATTGCTGCATTTCCTAGCAGCGGGTGGTTAAGCTGTGCCGGCGCGCAGTGGCCAGCCAGTGGTTTCCATGAACGGGTTCCCCCGGACAGAATGTCAACCATCCCCCGTTTTAACCAACGAAAGAGGCGTCGGAGCAGTGGGTGCGCGCGTGTGCGCATCGATATATATCGGCCGTGCGTCTTCCTCATTAGGAGGATCGGTCGATTTCGTAGGTGCTCTTTTGACGCGGTCGCGGGTTGCGATACGGCCCTAAAGTGGTGACGCAACGGTCGAACGAGACCCCAATAGGTCGAGATGAGAGCCATTGTATGGCAATCTTATAATTTAGACAATCACCGATCAATTGAATGGGCCTTTACTACTGCTATACATGCAGCGGCCGTACACCGGCGAGAGTGAATGATGAATGAATGAAGGGACAAGACCGAATGAATGGACAGATAGTTGGCTCCGCTTAAACGTTCGTAAATAACCGGCCGCTTCATTCAATTACTTTCAATCGCTACCGGCCAATAGATACAATTTAGAAAAAATAAAGAGAGAGAGAGAATCGGAGTTTCGGTTGGACACGCAGAGATCCAAGGGTCCCCCGACCGATCTACCGATTGCTCTACGTTCACACCGCGCGAAGCTCAAAATCTTCGACGGATTTGCCGCCACTGATTCTTTCACGGGAATATTAAAGTCGAGAAAACAGGATACCAAGAGCTATGAAAATGAGAAATTTGAGACTGAAAATTCTTAATATACAAAAAAACGTGTATCCCTGTTCGAACTGTGCGATATTACTTGCACTTTAATCGCGTCGAGTTCGACTGAAAAGAACGGAAGGCAATCGGTTTTATTTTTAATTCAACACGGCACAGGAGACCCAGGCAAGCGCTTCGGAGGTGACGAAAAATATTTTACGACTCCAAAGATTTATTGCGGTGTTAAAAACACGTGCACGGCGGAGTGTTTTTCTGTGTTGATTCGCGTTCCTCGCCGCCGGAAAGGAAAAGGAAGGGAAATACATAAAATCTCGGAGAAATTTTATTTATGCGAAATATTACTGTAATTATTGTGAAGCGCGAATGTCACGCTGCTAACGATTATTGGAATTCATTGGGAAAAAATTATTTCCCGCTCGTGGCCGCGCGGAACGACCGAAATAAATTACCGAGGATGTCACGCAGGAGGTTTTCACGGATGCTCCATACAGGCAGACGCGAACCGGCTGCCGTGTAAATACACAATCCACCGGCTTGGACATCGTCGATAAGATAATTTGATCGAAAGTCCCCGGCCAAGAGAAAATTACACCGATCAGCAGCAGCGCATCATTAACGAGCCAGTGACCGGCACGAAGCTGACGATAAGAAAACGCGCTGTCGCTTCCCTTCGTTCCTTTTATTAAACCAACCAATGGAAATTGAAAGTAATAGTAACAGTTAAAATCATTTAAAATTATCATTTAGACTGCATTAAATCACTGTGATTGCAGTTATAAGATCTATGTTAGAATTAAGAAGGATTTCTCGATACCTAATTCTTAAATGTAATCTTCCACGAATTTTTATTATTTTTTACAATCTTTCTGGGTTTAGAAATCTCTTCATTTGCTTATGCTCCAGATTTTTATTCGGATGTCCTCGAAATTCTCTTGCATTTTAACATAGATACTCCTATTATCAGTTTTCTTAATCTTCGCTTCGGCCCTAATTCTGCAATTGCTATTTTTTCTCTTTCTTTGCTCCGATTGTCTCGTCTCACAATCTCCAAATTTTTTAAATTCCCTAAACCTCTCAGTGCCTACTTCCCCTGATGTTCTACGTTTCAAATAAGCCTCTGCATTGGAACTCAGTCGAAACATAACTTCTGGCAAAGTGCGCTAACCAGAAAGAATCTAAATAGTCCAATTTTGTAGCCCCAACGCATAAAACTTTTGAATCTGCTGCGCCGTCAACTTCACCCTTCGCACTTTATCGTCAGGTCGCATCGGGGACCTGTCAAGAAAAAGGCGTCAATTAAAGTCTGACCCACCACCCTCTCTCAATCCCTCCCACGATAATTAGGAGAGTCTGGACGTTTCGAGCACGCGAGCCTGCCGCATGGAAAAGAAATCTAGGAACGCGAAATCGAAAAGCAAACGAGCCGCTGCAGCACCGATTTAATGGACGTCGATTGGTACAGATGGCCTTAGGACGGCTGTCATACGGCCACCGAGACTTGCGCCACGTCACGTCCGGATGAATTTACATACATGAAACGAGGCGACCGGGGACTCTCGATTCTCGATAGCGGGTTCTCTCCTTCTCTACCGTGCCCCGATGCGTCCGACTCTCTCGATGAGAATCGATCCTCCAGAAATTCGACGAATTAACTTCTTCGAAATCACTTTTGAACGGAGTTAGGAGTTTGTGAAAGTTGCTTCTTTCTACAAATGGATTGAAGTTTGAGTCATTAGAGTCGAGGGATTTAAGCCTGGTTCCATTTGAGGCTTTTAATAGTAAGGGAAATACTATTTTCGCAAGTTGCTATTTTATCACCGTTGTAATTTATTTTCGAGGTCTTTTTGTTGCACCGGTTGATGAAGAAAAATGCTCCCTTTGTTTTGGAACAATACTCATCATTTTAAATAATGAAATTAAAATTTTTCGACCGTATTTATAGAAAATCCAAAAAACCAAAGTGATATCAGCGCATTAGTTCGGTCAATTAAACATATAAATAAAAGCTGTTGTGTAGTTTTAATAACTCTTCATTTTAAATTGAATCACGAGGAACATGCGTATATTCAAAAATGAATCACTACCCTTGTAGCATTTCTGGTTGGCATTTGGATGGTCAACTAATTCCCAACTTGGGGATACTGTGGGCCAACCAGAAATGCTACTAGGGTATTCACGGAACGAATGACTCTAAACTGTGGCGATTTAATTCGTAGAACAAATGAACATTCTCGTAAACGAATAATTTCGTTCAGGCGGATTTCTTTGTTTATTTGGATGAAGCAGAAACATTAAAACCTCTAAACGAGAATATTCAACGATGTATTAACAAAGTGTATTCGACATGTATTAACAAAGAGTTTTGAGAACACCAAGGGAGACGCCATTTGTCAGATTCATTTTTTAAAATATAGCCTGAACAAACTTGCACTTATCGTGATTTTCTATATACGTTTTAAAATTTATATTAATTGTCTTTCCCCCTCTTCCTTTAGATTTATAAACGTTGATCCAATTATTGTGTCATCTTCATAAGTGAGGTGACATTCTTTAATCGCATGATTGGTCACAGGAAAAATTTAATTCAAGTACGGACAGTTCATTAAGAGGATGTTCTCCGGTCTAGGGCCCATCAAAATAGGTGATCCTTAGGAATTAATTAAAGGAAAACTGCTACATATAATTTAATGGGACCTTTTGCATTGTATTAAGGATGTCTTAAACTAAAGAAATATATATTTTTTTTATAATTAATAATTGCAGACGGCACTGGGGAGTCGTTAAAGTCGAGGCGTCAAAAAATTCATCCAAACCGGTGGAACCTGTAGCACCTAAACCATTGGTCTGAAATAAAAAACAATGCCAGATTATTAAACTCGCTAATGGAGTTACCAGAAAAAAATTACAAAAATGACATTTTTTGAGAAAATAACGACACTTGAATTTTGAAATCACGTTTTCCCTATATTTTTCGTCCTTTCAAGGCCTTTAAAAATGATCAAATTTAAAAAAAATTAAAATGTCAGTGGTTTCTCCACTACACAGAAGTATATTCTTCAAAATAAAAAAATTTCAGTCAAATCGGGTAATAACTTTTTGAGATATTGGTTCCACCGATTTTAAGAACACTGTTTCGAGAAAAACGCGTTTAAAGTTTTACGTGAGCGCCGACTGGCCAGGTGTTACCCATGCATTTTCCGCTACTCAGATGCCTATACCTTCAGGAATTTTACGAATTTTAAAAAATCCTTTTAAACACGTATCCTTAAAAGGTTGAACATTCGTAAAATGAAATAAAAAGAATCGATTTTTAGACCGGAACCTCCCCTTAACGACACAAGGGACCCGCCAGAAATTAAGCTCAATAGGGTGGAGAACAAGTTCACTTATTTTAAGCATAGGTAATAACAGGAAACTGATTTTACAATTCATAATTAAATGTTCCACATAAAAGTATATGGCATACGAAATAGAAGTAATTATAAGACTCCTGGATCGGCTGGCGTACAAGCTCAACAATTTCCGCAGAAACACAAGAGTTTCATTTTGTCTCTCCAATCAAGCATATTAACTGCCAGAGAACTCGTACTCGAGAATCAGCCTCCCTAAAGGTAACAGAATCACTCGAGCAAATATCACGGGTTCCTGTGAACGCAAACAGGGCCGCCAATCCATATGCATTGGCAGAAAATCGTATGCGTATCGATAAGATGGCGTCCGTGGATCAAAGCGTCGCGAATTCCTCCAGAGATTGATATGTAGATCGGCGATTTGTCCGCGGCAAGTGGACTCGATAGAAATTTCAACGGCTGCCCGTTATCGGTATCGAGAGGAAAGCTGGGCGTTTGCCCGCGACCAACTTCCGCCCGCTTATCAAACGCTCTTCCGTCCGAACATTCGTTTCGAGAATTCGATTGCGGACTCGACGATTACCTATTCAACTGTACAATTCCGATGCAAGACACGAAGATTTTTCCAGGGTTCGCTTCCGGCTGTTTTAACGCGTAATAGTGATTACATACACCGAAACTGTCGTCACTATCACCATCGTTGCACCCTTCTGCTTCGTGCCCGTTTGAAAAGCGACCAATTTGGAAAATGAATAAAGTCACATTATATCGATTAAAAAAAAAACAAAATGACTTTAATCAGAATTATCTACATGTATCTGCCATCGTGTGTCGCGTGAACTTCAGTCAAGTTTGGCTACTTAAAAGAGACAGCGCACAACATTTTTGAAGATCATTTGTTTTTTACTTAATCATGACCATAGGTGTAAACGCGAGTCTAAACCGTTCTTGCCAAAGGAATCGCGGTGCCCGTTCAGACTGTGGAACGCTCCTCGTGGGCCCACCATATTTCCCGCAAGGGTAACTATGCAGCGAAGCCACGGACCGAGCGAGAAACATTTTGATCCTCGCTCAGTGTCAAAGCACGGCAACTATAGCCAGCAAATGTAACTGAATTTGTCTTGCAAATTGTTTGTGTTGTTATGCCGCGCGAAACACAAACAGGGAATAACTGCAGTTCTCATGGACGACCCACCTAAGAGCCACGCATGGCCCCGCTGCCCGCGACAAATCTAACCCCCTAATCCCGTTCCGTGTCCACGAGCTTTCGCGCGCAATAAATCAAAAGAATAATGACGTAAGGTTATTCTACATTGCGCAACGTGGCAACTACCGGAGCTAATAGTCGCTCGTCAATTAATTCCACGATGAGAAATCAATTTGGTCGGCCTGCAACGGCCGGCGCGCCGTTCGCGGCGATTATTCGCAGTCATCGCGGCCATTTGTGAATTACTCGATCGAAACGGGCGCGAGCCGAACGAGCAACCGAACCGATTAATCCGTCATTCTGATTTATTTCTGCCGTTGGCCGCAGACGACCGACGACGAGTAGCGTGTTATCGCGTGACAAAGCGCGTATAGGTGAACGATAGACGGTCGGCCGCACCACGTGAATATTCATCCCGACCCGCTAATTGGCGATACCGATGACTATTCATGAATCGACGACTTTCAATAGCTGTTATTCGACGTATGAACGAACGCTGCGGCGACAATGGGTGGCGCCGCGAGGGGATGGAGGACGTGGGGGCGAGGGAGAGCGCGGAAGGAGCTCCGCGGAGAAAAGAGATTCGATAGAATCCGGAGAAAGGAATCGAAAAGGGGAAGGTTGCCCGAGAACGATATGGATACGGGAAGAGGATTTTCTGCAGGAAAATATCGCGTGCTGCCTGCCGCATGCCGTCTCGATTATTGATTCCAACACGATGCCACGACTGACTGTACCGTTTTTGGGTGTTTACATTCAATCCAAGTTGTACGTATGATAGAATTCGAGTGGAAACTGAGTTACGTCAAGTGAATAATAAAGGCTCGGTTGGTGGGATCTGGTTTATTGCGAACTATGTATTGCGAACTACGGACTACGACTGAAGTTGGTACGCAACTGTTCGCTCGGTGAAGGTTCGGACGTAACTGTTGTATTTCTGCACGAATACTGCTTCAAAGAGATGCTTGCATAGCGATTGATCGAGTCCTATGAGTCATTCTTATGGGTTAATTTCCACGGCGTTTGGGTGACTGTGAAAAGTGTCCTTATGGGGATTGCGCAATGGCCGAGATATTGGCTAACCGGTGTTAAAAGGTAGTGGTGTATGACGCTGCCTGTGTCTGACAATAAGTCCTGGATGCATAGCATTTCACGCGTGTCACCAACGTGCCAGACTTTCACGTAGAAAGATTCACGAGTTTCCCTCAAATTAAAAATGAATAACACTATTTCTGACTAATCCAGAGTACGGATCCACGCTACTAGAGGGACTACATAGTGAGAGGCGGTTGTTATTTCCTCGAAAGGAATCGAATATCATTAGACTAAAGAAGTGCGCTGAAGCCCTCGAGAGAGTGAGAGATCAGCACTGCATTAAAAATAAGCCAATTATGAAGTCACTATGGAAATTCTGGAACTGAATACCCTTGTGCACAGAAGAAACACCATTGGTATTATTTATTTATTTTGAGTAGTGAACGGCAAGATGATTTTTCTAAATTAATAAAAAATATCACCATAGTTATAACAAAAGTTACCCTCTCTCTCTCTCTCTCTCTCTCTCTCTCTCTCTCTCGTTTGTCTTCGTCATCTTGTAGTCTGTTTTTCTCTACGTTTCTCCTGTGTTACT
Organism: Andrena hattorfiana; assembly: GCA_944738655.2. Taxonomy (NCBI): domain Eukaryota; kingdom Metazoa; phylum Arthropoda; class Insecta; order Hymenoptera; family Andrenidae; genus Andrena; species Andrena hattorfiana. Next base: position 61,148,172 of record OX122891.2, on the reverse strand, counting down.
ATTGCAAATTAACCACGAATGCAGTGATCGCTGTTGAACGTAAATTCGTGCGTGCATCGCGCGCTTGCGTCGACAAACGACGACGGGATGCAAGAACGCAGACGTGGTGCCACCCTCGCGACGCATTGCAACGCCCGTCATCGGTATTGGTCATCGTCGATGACTGAGCCACCTGGGGTGCTTGCCTGTTAATAGGCCATTCGATATTACTACTGAACTGTAAGATATTTAATTGTAATCGTCACTAATTTATCCGACAGCTTCGAAGATACAAGAGACTTGCACTCTTGCAAGAATCTCAGAGGCTGTCTTCTTAATAATTTTAATATTCAAGCGAAATACAGCGTTTAGGAATTATTATAAGCGGGATTATAAGAGATAAAAATAAAAACTAAGAAGATTATAAATATACAGGTAATAGCCAATGTAAGAAATAGATCGAAGCAGTGGAATCCAAGAAAACATGGATCTTGTTACAAATTAAAGGAAAGAGGAAGATATTAGTGTGAACAATTATTGTATATCCAGAATGAAGGACCAATCCAAAAACCTTGCAATGCAAATGAAAACAGTGTAGAGATTTGAGGGGACCAATATTCAAAAGTTACGCATATATCCTTATGACCATTAAGCCTTACGTAAAAAATTTATTTTCTCTTTCCAAACACTGGGGTTACGTCCGTCAGGCGCAATAAAAAATATACAAAAACAAGTGTCACCGACGCTTTCCAAGAACGATAAATAAAGCGTTAGGAATCGCGACTGAGCAGGCAGATGCTTGTGAAAAAGTTTGAGCGCCGAGGCTGCGCGTGGCAGTGAAGAGAGGCATCAAAATCGAACGGAAACGCATCTCAGAGGGGCGTCATTCCCTCAAATCGAAGTTTATTTAGCCTGGGTTTACGGCTCACTCCGGATTCACTTAAGCTCGAATCGCCGCAGGAATCGCAGCGATGTCGTCCCATGCGATTCGGAATTTTGGATCTGTTCCAAGCGACCTTTGAATAGTCTCCGAAGGCGCGGAACCATGGGGGGGGGGGAGGGCAGGGTGGCTGGCAGGAGGGTGTGGGGGGAATGCTAGCGATCGGAGGCCGAACCGCGGAAAAATTTACGACGACAATAAACTTCATCCGCCCGTGCGGGGGAACAGGATTATAAAAAAAAAAGGAAGAGAAAAAGAGAAAAGGAAGAATGAAAGGAGAAACCAGTGAATTGCGCGCTGAGAGCGCCGCACAATTACCCCGAGCCGTTTCTGGCTACCGAAATTCACCGTCGTCTCTGTGATACTCGTGGATCAATGGTGACTCGACTTCCAGATTAATGAACAATCGATAATTCACGCCGTCGTTATTATAAATGTATGCGCTAGGGTATACAAGTTTAAGCGGACTCTTAATAAAGAAATAAATAGGGTGATTTCTCTAATAACTATGCATATCAAGAAGATATGTACATATTTATGGGCTGTTTCAGTAACTCTATTAAAAGGAGTTTGATAAGACTGTATCACTAATATCGTAACAGGTATGATTTTTCTACCACATGTATAATAATCGTGAAACGAAGAGGACATCCGTACTTCATAAGAAGAAGTCCTCAGATTTCTCGTTGTCGGGGTGCATGAAAAATCCTAAATAAAATTGATGCGAAATTCTTACACGTTTCCATATACTTGGACAATTTGGACAACTTTTATTCGACACAGCTTACAAAATTCGCTCCCCCTTGCTATTGACTAAATATTTCGTCTTTACTAATAAGTACTTCTTTAGTTACTTCAGGCACGCGAACCAATCATACATGCCCATGTCTTGCCGTAGGTACCTATAATTTACAACGTGCTTTATTTTACATGTCAATGCGAATTGTTTCGAAGAAAATTTCCGAGATAGACGTAACGTTTGCAGAAACGAATTTGCCACCAGTTGTACAATGTATCAACTTATTCCTAGAGAAAAAAAAAACGAACATGAAAAAGCAAGAAGCTAATTTGGACAAAAGCGGATTTTCAACACTACAATCCTCCCCCACACGCGCAAAGAGAGCACTGAACAGGGTGGACGGATGGCTGGCAAATATTTCCGAATCCTGGAGTGTTCGCGTGGCTAGCGTGTGCATCTGTTGCACGCTCACGCGCGCGCCAATTTGCGATTCCTGCGTAGAAATTAACGACACCGTGGCGAGTGACCCTCGAGTTTATACCCCCACGAGGTGAGCCGGTGGAAAGGGATATTTAAGGGGACGTGCGAAGTAATTAACGCGCTCAGCGTCATGCGCGCGGACGCGGGAAATTCAAAACTTGCGGCGGACTCTTGGGAGCAGCTGAAAAACTAGCGAAAATCGTGACGTTTAAAGCCCACTGAAATGTTTACTTTGGTAGGTCGTAACAGGTTTTAGAGGTTTGGCTTAGTGTGCAGATTTGAGGGGAATTGTCGTTTTCCTCCTCCCTTCCGATGAACTGGCCGCAGAAATTCTCGGAAACGCTCATTAAGGCCCGCACGAGACCCGCGTTTCGCGATGCGTGTATCCCGATATATTTAGAGTGTGGGTGAATCACTGTTTGGCGGGCGAGCTCTCGCCGACTCCGCCGGCAGTTAAACCGCCGATTTCAGAAATAACGGCCGCGAAAATTAATAACCCGCCTCGTTGTATCGTGACGGCGCAAGACACAATCGAGTTCTCGACTGGTCTCGTTGGAAACGCGGCCAGGTCTTTCTTTCGTCTGAGAATAACCCGCATCGATCGTTACAGTGATTGAAATTAGGGGAGTGCGTTTATCAATCTGAGGTCAATGATTTCCCTAGAGGGCGTGTGCTGGATAGGAGTTGTCAGCGACGAAAAGGTTACCCACTCGAAAATATTATCTCTAGTTGGGTTCCCATTGAAGTGTTGCTGATGGTAAATGTAATTCGATCCAGAAGCCTGCTAGGTATTCAAATGAAATCAATGAATGTATTGATAAGAATAATATCAACATTCCAGTGAAATACCACGTTTATAACTTATAATTAGGAATGCGGTATAACTTATGGTACCTAACGCCAGTCACGCATCTGACCTAATCCTCATCCCGTTTCCTCTCCGTCGACCGGTGTGTTCGACAGTCATTATACGCTGCTGGTAACGCGTTTTAATAAGACGACGGGTCGAACCGGCAAATATACACGCGACTGAGTGCACCTGCGCTCGATTGTAGTCACCACCTAAGCGATCTGCCTGCTGGCGGCTCGTAAAACGGGTGAACCCCGCCACCAGGGAGGTCTAGACCAGCCCTGGACTAGACTAACGAGACGACGCATCCGAAATAAGCCTCTATATTCTATTTCGAGGCCGACACGCCGCGCGATACAGCTTCCGATGTCAGTGGAGTACACTGATTTCTCCCTCCCTCCCCGTGGTTGGCCCGTTTTCGCGCTCTCGACCATTATCCTACGACCATCTTTCGATACTCGGGCGCTCTGACTCCGGGACAGTAGATCTGGGATATCTTTACGCACAAGAACTGTAATTCTAAAGCATTATCCTCTGCTTCTTTTCTTCGTCGTTCACTACGTCTTTGAGAGGGACTTTACTTTGTGGAATGATACTCTGATGTTCGTGTCCCTGATTGGGATTAGTGTTAAGGTTTTAAAAGAAATCGCTGCTTTACCTTTTGCATACCTTGTCCCCGGCTTGGAAGCAATCAAAATTCTAATCCTATTGCATTCCAACTGGAAACGATTCTGTCTTCTACACCGTTCAAGTCTAGAACTTGGATGAAACTTCCAAGTCCATAGACCTAACAGTCTGTTTACTTCAAACGTTACGCTTATTTACTGTCCCTCGAGACACCTAAGCGCTACAATAGCCACGGATAAAGCATGCTTAAATGGAGTATTCCTCATGCTTCGCGCCTTTTGCGACATCGCCGTCATATGTACCTTCAAAAGTTTAAAATTGGTGTGTCTGCGAATTTCATTAAATATCCCTCAGGCGCATCGATTAAAACCGGCTGGAAGTCAGTGAAAGCGCTAAGTAACTCGATCGAGGGATCTAAGCATCCATCGCAAGCTGGTGGCCGCGCGGCTCTTCTCGCCGGCGCGTCAGAGCGCGCGTGACTCACGATTCTCGGCGTCGTTGAACGCGTCTCGGCAAGTGTCGCCGCCACTCGGGGATCTCGGGAACCGCGTCAGGGATTCCCCTACCGCCTGTCGCGCTAGGGGAAGGGATGCACGGTGTCAGGAGGGGAAGCGAGTCATGGCAAAACTTTTGTCCATTCACGGTCGACACGCTCCTAATTGGGAGTACGCTTCGTGGTCTCGTTCCACGCGCACGATCGCTCCGTGGAAATGCGACCGGACGCGCGACACTGTCTCCCGGCTTCGAATTTTCGGCCCGTTCGAACGTCTGCCTCCCCCTTGGAATCTGATTAAAAAATTAGCCTACGAGTGATTCCCATCGAGCATTCCGAGGTGAATCATTATTCAGCCGCGATACGTCGGTATTGGCGGGGAGGTCTCTTTTTAAAAATCGGGAAACGTCTGGCGTGACCTCGCTTTCGGCTCCCGACGTAAATCAATCTTGGGAGACGGGCATATTTTTGCCTGACTGACGGATGAACGGACGGACAGACGAGGAATTTCTTAACGAGCCCGTCGATTCCGGAATCGCCGCTGATCGACTGTACGCTGCACCTGTTTTCAAGCCTGCCAACTCGGCACTTATTTTTGGTCAGACAATTGCTCGGCGATCGTTGACGAACCACCGAATGCGTACGGTGTATGACAATCGACAAATTATTGGAATTCGGTAGGCATCTCACTGGCATGAACAAGTAATTTGAAAAATCTGTTGACAGGCCTGAAACTGGTACGATCAAGGATGTCGATTGGCTGCAGAATTATCATATACTTAGCTCATGGAACTTTTGACAAATTGACATTTTTTTTTTCATAGTAGAGATCAGTTGTTATCTTTGGAAAGCAGACGTTTACCTGCCTATAAATATGCATTTTATTATCAATCATAATAGAGAGATGATTCTCTGGAAACATTACGTTTTATTATACGTAATACAGATAAAGATTTTTTGAAAGCTCTGTCACATCTTGGCGTCTCGTAAAACGATACTTTTTCCCGCTATCAGTCAAAGACTTGTTGTCGAACCCTTCGTAGATGTTCAGTTATAACTCTCGGTACAAGAAACAACCATGTTATAATACAAAATTTTTACATCTGACATTAAGATTTTAGTAAATTAAAATTCCCCCTAATCTCTAAAGTAATTTACAAGCGTACCGATTGCACGCAGAGTTATTAGATTTTCTTTGCAACTCGTACCTAGCTACCGCAGTTAACGTGACGCGCTACTTTCGTTTCAGAAAATAATGTAAATTGAAGTACTCCGATTTTGTCCGAAGATTTACGCAAACTCCATCGCTCACAATTTTGATAACGACATTCTTGACATTGCTATAAAATCATAGTGCTTATAAAATAGGTCATTGGAGCGAGTACAGACGTCTTAAGTTTAAAAAGTTGTCTGACCATTTACGCAGCTACGATCGCCGACGATTTAACACAGATTTCCTTGACGTTGCTGATAAATTGTACCACACTGTGAAACGACGTTTCTGTCACCCCACGGCGTGTTTCGTGTTATTTTAGAAACTCGAAATTTTACCTGATCACTGATACGTATTTGATTGCAAACAATTTGACAACGAATTTCTTGATTTTGCTACTAAACTCAGTTTTCTGTAAGACGATGTTCCTATCGTTGAAAAGACTATTATCCTTGCGACCATCCAGAATTCTGCGCGACCATTCGCGCTTACTCAACAGTGAACAATTGAACAACGAACTTCTGGACGTCTACACTTTATTATAGCGTTCCTACTCATGGAGACGAAGGAGATGTGACTATTGCGGGGGTTCTAACATAAACTTCACCCGATAATTGACGCACAGGATCGCCAACATTTTAACATAGAAGTCCTAAACTTTCCCACTAACCTGCAGTTCTTCGCAAAACAATGTTCAAGCACCTAATTACTTAACCTTCCCGACGTCTGATTCACCAAATCACAATATAGCCTCTTCCGTTTCCCATCGCCGTTTTCGCGAACGACGCGCGATCTACGCGCGAGATCGGGACCTATTGCCTGACGAACGACGGATATGCGTCAGTCGATTGGCTTTCGGCGTTTTCACTTTCCTTCGAAACGTGTCAGCGGGTTATACCGCTTCATCGATCTTCTCACTACGACGACCTTTCTGCGCCTCGCGTCTGTTGCGATTACGTCCGAGTGAATTAAGTCGGGAAAGGGGACGTGACGACAGGCTTTGCCAATAATCGACGCCGCGTTTCACAAATTCACCAGCGAAACTTCCACCCGAAACCAAGGGTCCCGGGCGGCGACGTTTAAAACGGCGGAAATTCGTTGCGACGAACCGCTCCGACCTGTGCTCGGGCTACGGGTTCCGGCGTCATTAACCCGCCCCCCACCCCGGCCTAATCAATAGACATAATTATGAAACTATGCGGTATTAATAGTCCCAACCCCCGGTCAGGTCATAATCTCGTTCCGGCACGGGTTATTAAGCGGCCGTATTTTATCAAAAACAGCTAGTCAAGCGGCAACGAACTCGAGACAGATACTGCGAGATCCGCGTAAAAATTTCAGAATCGAATGTGATCAAACGTTTTCTTTTAGCGTGCTCCTGTACCTATCACAGGAAACCACTTCGACGATTTTCAAACGAGAGATCTAGATCAAGCCGCGATTTTTAAAATGTTTCCCTGCTGCTTTGAGGAGAGCGAAATGTGCTTTACACGAGCGCAATCGATAGAGACGTTGCAGAATTTGTGGGCTCGAGTTCCCCTTCGTGAGTTCTGAGAAACAATTAAGCAATGCTATTTGGTAAATAAATTATGCTCCGAAGGAATTAGAGCGGCTCGGGGTATACTTTGTTGATAATAAACAGTTCTTCCGTGAACGGATTGCAAATATGCTTTTATTAAGTTGCAAATGGGACCGCGGCATTGTGTTTCACGTGAAACAGCGAAATGCTGGGAGACGCTGAAACACGTGCTGGCCTGTCAGTTTCAGATGGCATTTTCTGAGAGCTAGATACAAAGCGTATCGAGATCAGGGATATTTGAAAATTAATTAAACGGGAGTACTGTTTACGATCCTTGAAGAAAAACACCTGCCGCAACGGGAAACGCAATGTAATTCTGAAATGTTTATCCACGAGGAAAGTGACTATTCGACTTGTCAAAGATATGCAAAATTAGGGGGCATTTGTAGGTAATGGGTAAAACTGCGAAATATGTCAACTCGTGTTAAGATTTTCCACAACACTAACACAGAAGAATACTCACAAACGACCTAAGTAGTAATTACGAACCGATAAAATCTGACAGTCTTTGAAAACACACCTGCGCGTGCATCGTTTGGGATACACGAAACTACTTAAGAAGCTTTCGTCGATGACAATCGGTGCCTGTCACTTCGCAAATTTAATCACAAGAGCTCAGAAGTTGCGCAGGAAAAGCTGAATATTTCGCATATTCCAGGACTTGTCGATGAAAGAAGCTTGAAAACGAACGACCAGAGTTGCCTAAACACACAAGCACCTTCTTTCACGAATTCTACATGAATCGGCGCGAAGAGAATCGTTGTCAATCACCGCGGAAGATGGTTGTCAGCTACTCTATGTGGGCCACTTTGCCGCAAGTCGGTCGGGCCATCCCCTAAACCGCCCAACTATCCTCCAAACAGCAAATGTCGGGGAAACTTCGCCACCCTCGCACCCTCGTTGAAACTCGGGGTCGGCCAAGTGGCCGAGAACCTGGCCAGCAATTACTCCGACCGAAAGGCTGAGGAAATCGCGGCAGGTCGCCACTCGTGTTGGCACTTGGGAGCTCATTTCGCGATTCGCGCGTATCACGTAGGACCGAAAACGCCACTACCTATCACCCGGGACCGTCAGTTGCCCGCTGACAAAAGCGATTACGATGGAAATCTAACGGCTGGCCAGAGTTCGTAAAGCGATCTACGCACCGAAATCCCTCTCACGGCCACTTGAACCCCTGATCACAGTTCACACAGTCAGCGTTCCCGGCACTGCAGCAGGCCACGAAGCTACAAGTGTCCGCGATATAACCGGGTACTCCCGCTGGAGGATCACAGTTTCCCTCGCGCCGGGGTGACGAAGCGAGGGTGCAGGGTGCTGGCGAATGAACCGAACTCACTTCGAACTCACTGTCCACGTAATCGTGAGGATGGATAGATAGAGAGCACAGGAAGGATCACTTACCTGTTGCCAGAACTGGGCGAGCAGGTATATGCGCTCCTTCTTGAACAGCCAGTCCATGGACTGCATGGCCTGAATGTCCAGCGAGTTGGCCTCCGCAGAGGCCTGCATGCTGGCCAACGCCGGCGTGTTCAGGCTGGCTAGAACGGGCTGTTGGAGCACGGACGCGTTGCTGCTGGCTAGCAGGTTCGCGTGGTACACAGCCGTTGCATCCTCCGAGCTGCCAGTAGCCAGTAGCTGGGCCCCGATCGGCGCTGAAGGCCCCTGGAGGCCCAGTGACGAAGCCACTTTGACGGCTTCGAGCTTCTCCGCCGGGCCCAAAACTGTTCCCCTTCGCGTGCCGGCGCCGCCGACGCCTCCTGGGGCGCACGCCTCGGCCGGCGGGCCCGTCGCTACCGTCTCTTCCTGTTCCTTAGTCCCGGACACTGTCCCGGACACACACACGACCCGTCGTCGCACCACACACTCGGCCCACGGGCACACGAAATCGCGTCACGTCAGCGTCTTCGCCGTGTTCACCAGAGTCATCGACTCGTGCGCGCGCGGGGTCCTCGCGGTCAGGGGAGGTCACACAACACCAGCTGCTCCGAATCTCGGGATTCGCGGACGGACGATCAGGCTTCCGGCGGCTCTGGCGGCGGCATCACACCCACACTCGCGCGGAAAAACCGGCCAACGACGCACTGCACGCGGTCACACTTCACTGGCCCCTCCGCTTTTCTCCCTCGCCTCTCGCCTTGATTCTCTGGCTACCTCAGCAACGGAGAGAGCACGAGACCCGTCCTAGCAGGCTCCTAACCTGAAACTAAGAGCTACCGAACAACCGATGCGATGTCTGGAGGAGGTGCACGACCGCTAGAGGGGGTTGGGCGGAGCCACGGCCGCGTGGAAGGGGACGGCCTGCCCACCGTTCGCCCAATCCACCGCCGCCCGGCGCCCCCACCACCGCCGGCGGTCGCAGCTTTCAGAGGAGAGTGTCGCGACGGTGGGGATAAGCTGCGCGGAGGAGGGAGACGCCGCGGAAAGGACCGGAGGCTGGCTAGGTGGTCCCTCCACCGGAGCGGATCTCATATTTTCAGCTCCCCGACCGCCCTTTTGCTCCAACCCCTGCTGCCGATCGTCGGTTCCCTTCTTCTTCTTCTGCTTCTTCTTTTCCTCCTTCCTCTTTTTCTACCGGCGCGGAGTCTCCCTCCTCGTTTTGTATCTATGTTTCTTATTTTTCCCTCGGCCCCCCTCCACCCTCCCGGACTCCCCTTACATCCATCCCTCTACCACTGCGCCCCGCTCGCACTGCTAACCCTTCGATTGCTCTTCGGCGAACGGAGCGCGGCCTTTGTTCAACCCCCCTCCCACCGAACGCCGTTACGATTTCGAGACGTCCACGATTGAGTTTTCGAAAAGGTTAAAGGCGTTCGTGGCTCCTCTCTTTACAGGAGGCGCGCAGCCCTCCACCAACGCCGCCACGACTTCCATGTTTCTCGACCCTCTCGCTACTGAACACTGTCATTTCCACCCCAGCCCCCTTTGTTGTGTTGTCGCCAGAGTGACTCGATGCTACGTAGAGATTCTTAATTTCAGAATCATGCATGACAGCTGCATGTGTATGCAATCGACTATATCGTTTCCATGTGTGTACACCTTGCTCGTGCATGCCTCTTTACTTTTCAACTTCGCTTAGTTTAATTTAAACGGTCAATTAGCATTTCTTTTGCAACTCTCCAAGGTGAGCTTTTACTCTTATAAGTTAACGAACGTCATCAACAAAGAGAGCACTCGATTCTCGTGGCGATTGTTTCGGTAGCGAAAGGGTCAACAACGTTTGGATCGAGCTCCCCTCGCGCTCCCGGAGTCAAGAGCAGCTCTGGTCGAGAACAGAAACACTTATCGTAAGCACGAAAATGCGGGAGAAGAAGGTAAAAGGGTATCTCTGTCCGAACCATGCATTATTTACATTAATTTTGCAACCCAATTGGGAAACCAGATGGAAAATGCACGTGCACGAGCCACAAACTTCTTTCCGCGGAGTCAGCTTTTCAGCGACGTCGATTTGAACGTTTGGAGCAGAAGTGAAACTGAACGATCGAATTTCGTGCAGACACATTTCGCGTTCGAAGACTATTCCTCGTTTTTTAAGCAAGAATAGACATTATTTTACAACGTACGGGTGAGATACATGCTGCTCACAATTCTGGGACGAACGAGTCTCTTCGGAGGAACTACTGGTCGCTTTCCTCGCCGTGTCATTAAAGTTTGTGATCTGTTAAAGGACTGAAGGTACGCGAGAAGGCAGGTACCACGTCGTAACGTCGCGCTACGTATATCCACGCATTTTTCTTCACATTTGCGCTTCAAGTGTCAAAACGCGATGAACTTTCGTTTTTACTTGGATCGACTAATTTTGAGCTGAAAGTTCTAAGAACTGTAGGTATTGAGTTTCACGAGAAAATTTGTTAGGTGGGCAGAAGGGAGGTAAAAAGAATATGCCAAGAGTTGACTTAGACAGCACTAAAGAGAAATTGAGATATTGATCGTGGATCGTTGCTAACTGAAGGTATATTAAAGTTACGAGAGACTATAGACGAGGTCGCTAATGCCTCCGGTTTCTGGTGCAAAGAAAACCGTGTACAACTTTGTGCTTTAAATTTCAAGGCGGATGTAACCGTCACAGAGATGCGGAGACTCAGAGAAGAATCTAAAATGTGAAGCTAAGATCACAATAAGAATAAAAAATATCGGCAGAAATCATTGTATTTTGGTTACAAGAATACTGCATGGATTATGGATTTCTTAAAAACGTCTAGCATAGCATCGTCAACATTCCTGATAATAGCTTCCGTAACTGGAATCATTCGAAACTCAATAATTGGGTTCACAATATATAGGAACTCTAAGATGACAGGAAAACCATTGCCAAAGTCATCAAGTTTTCACTCGGACGCGCTTAAAGTTCCGCAGGCATTCGACGTCTGTGAGGTTGAAGGATCGAATCGACGTCCCCCTTTTCGCGGAAAGCGTGAAAGTCACCCCGCTTCCGGCAAACGCGTTAATCCGCCCGCGCTTCATGATTGTCGAGTTAACCAGCGCTAGGGTCCTGGATAATGCAACTTTAATTTTCGTGGCGTTCGTCCCGGTTCGCGCGGTTAATCATCGTCCGTGAATGATAGTCGTTGTTGACGCGAAAACCGAAAACAACTGTAACTCGATTCGGGCCACCGACGCCCCGCGTACTTGTTGCTGATGGTCGCTTTTCGGTCGATCGATCTTTTATTTTGAGAAAATCATTGAGCTTGTGGGTGCTTGATATTGGACACAGAGTTTTCATCTACATTCCTCTCGGTCGGAGACTTGTTTCTGTGTGACAATTTCGAGGAAATAATGGCAACATGCGATTAAAGAAGCCCGAAATTTCGTAACATTGATTGACGAAGAGCCAAAAACATGTATGAAAAAGTCTGTAGTTATCTTGTTTGCGGAAATTGGGGACATCAGCGAGACGAATGTGTATTTTGATGAAAATCATCGTCTACGAATGATGGAAGAGTGTTGGTTAGTGTCGTGGGGTACCCGAAATGTGCGGGAAATGGATGAAACATTTAATGTTAGCAGTGATGAAAAATAACAAGTGATTTGAAATAACGGATAGAGTTTGTCGCAGAGTATCGAGAAGCGAAGAGAAATCAACAAAAGTTCCGATTTCAACAAGGAGAGTAGGTAAGTACTACTTTGCGTCAACGAAATAGTCAGTCAAAATATGTCCTGTTTGCGATCAGAATGTTAGTTGCCCTTGAACATTTGAGGACTTTCCTGAAACCGAAAATCTGACGGCAAGAAATAACGCAACAAATACAATTTGCCAAAAGTCATCCGAACAGTTACGGAACTGTCCCAGAACGTCCTAAAGCGAGAACCTGAAGAAAATACTCGACCCTCGGAGAATTACGTATTTTCCTCTCGAAGGAGCTTGGAAAATTGTGCAAAAGATCACAAAAACTACACGATTATTTCCTAGGGTACATAGCAGCTAATTTCCGAGGAAACATCGGTCTGAAGATTTTTTGTTTGCTTACGCGGCTAGACAGAGGGATTCGGTGTCAGCGAATCGGTTGGCGAAAATTCACCGCGAACCGCCCACGAAAATACACAGCTGTCGGCTGGTCGGCGCGTGCTTTACGATCACCCGATATAACGCGGGGGATTAGTTTGTCAACGCGGGCCAGCGCGCGCGTGTGCACGCGTGCCGTGCATCGCCATTGCGCATCTTCGAGGCAGGGCTGCCGCAACGCATTGTTGTTGACAATTTCGCAACGACGCCTCGGTATTGCGAGGAAATCGGAATTCGTCGCGAGCCTCGTCGTCCTCGGCGAGAAAACGAACGGAAAATTGGATGGAAATCCGTGCGAAGGTGGCTACCGTTGGACGAGAATTCTTAGAATTTCCCGAAGAAGAACGAGGCTTTATCGGGAAACGGGTGAAAAATTCTAGGAGGAAGAAATTTTCCGCTCGCAGCGGAGTGTCTAATGGGAATTGCAAGGAAGATTTGCTTCGACTCTCTCGTTGGGGAATTGAGCGAGAAAATGTACTCACAATTCTCAGAGAATTCTGTCTGTCCCGAGTTCCACAGTTTGACATTTTCACTGACGGTCGAAGGATCGGAGGAACGAACTTCCCGTTACACGAAGATGCACCAGAACACGCTTATCATCAACTTTCTCCCGAATTTTCCCGCATCGTGCGAGTTTGCGAACCGCGAAATGTCTGGAACGTGAAACAAGATCACTGACTCCTCGATAATCTCCCTACGAAGAAACTAGCCGGTGTCCTTTCGACGTTCGACCGGAAATCACATTCCCCCTGTTACACCGATCTTCAAGTATGTATTCCTAAACACCTTCACTCTCCCACTATCCACGACGAGACACCCTACCACTAGCGTTCCTGAGAGATTCGGAGCATCGTGCAAGTTACTGCTGTCTTGGAAGGGCGGCAGCAATCGGGGAGTAGGATCGAAGGTCCGTCGAAACGGCGGTGAACCCCGAGTTGACGTCCTGGCTTGTGGAATTTCGCTGGTCACAGCACAGGGATTCGCTTTCTTCTAGTGGTCACACGCTACTCAATATACCGGTCGACGATAAACGGCACCCCCCCCCTGGCCCCTCCTCTTTGCCCCGGCGTCGCGACCCCCGTCAGGAGGCAATGCGACGCTGTTCGAGGGGCGATTGTAACAATATCTTCCGGCGAGCGAAGGATGCGCAACGTCGTGGTAAGTTCAAGAGCCGCGCTCAGGGACATCAGGCGAGCACAGGCTCTTTTTTCGCTGGATAAGATAATCCAGCGAGACACGCGGGGTTGCTGCTCGCGAGGCGGACGCTACGGGACCCCGACGAGCTTCTGTTGACGAGGAACGTCGATCGCAAGGCGATCCACCGTCGAGAAATCCTGGTATCACTGCGACTTCGGCGATTCTCTGTTGTGGGGCCGTTTCGAGGCCAGATTTCTTTGCTGCGGAATTGCCAGGGCACCGCGCAGAGAACTGTTATGCTTTTGGAGTACTGTACGAAAGCCCGACGTTGATTTCAGAGGTACAAAAAGATATTTCTGCGGTGGAAAGTGGCGTAGATTGAGTTCGTTTTCTTTGAAGATGAGGATGATACGAAAGGGGTAGTTTTTTGACAATATTGTACGGATACTGTTGTATTTCTGACAGATTATTCTGCGGTAATTAAGAAGTATGAACTGACTATGCGAGTTTTGAATGCGGTAATCCCTTTCACTGCAGAGCTGTTTGAATGAAATTCGATTACACTCTGACGTAAGAATGTCTCTGGAGAACTTCCGCATTTCGACGTCGAACGATGTCGAATCATCTTTGATGCATCTTTGTAAACGTGAGATGGAAAATTGTCCAGAATGATGTTCAAAAATGGCACAACACGCCGAGACACTTTAAACATTGAAGTTTCATATTCTAACGCTTTAAAACTCGCAAATTCTATGACAGTCGAATTTTCGGTCACTATTATCACGGAAAAGTAGATATTCACAACAAAACTCTCGAAATGGAAAAGTGGAACGGAAGAATTGTCACTCGGAGCACAACGGTTTCAGAAAAATATTTCCAAAGTGGAAGTTGCTCTTTAACGAAGAACTGCCCAAAGCAGGAAACCCAAACGACTTTTGCGTCAAGGTGAGAAAGTTTCAGCGACGATGAACCCTACGCTTCAATACTGTCAATCTTCTTCCAAGGAAAAATCATCCAAAATCGAGAATGTCTGAAGAATAATTACTTCCCTTCAAGGAAGAATTATCGAGCATCAAGTATGCACGTCTTCCGAAAAAATGTTCCTTCCACAAAAAGTCTCTCTGTAGAAAATGCTGAGAGTGGATTGTTCTCGAAAATCTCTGTCCGCGGAAGACTTATCTTCCAACGAAGAACGGTATCGTTCCGGAGTAGACCATCGATTTTTCCTTCGACAAACGGAAAGACGCAAACACCAGAATATAAAGGTCTGCCATTTTCCGGTTCGCTCGGTTGTGGACGGTTTCTTGGGACTTAATCAGTGGAGATCGCGGCGGCCGTACGCTAGATTTTAGCAGTCAGCTAGGCGCTATCACTCGCGGTTCTCGGGTTCTCCGCGCACCTCTCTTCCTCTCTGATTCTCGCGAGGTGAGTTGGTTGACCGGTCGAGATAGAGCTCAGCCGCGACGACCAGGAATCCGTCCGATGGTCACGTTCCAGCCGGTCGCGTTTCGGCTTTCAGATAATCCGAGGGCACGGTTGTGCACGTGCGTGCGCGTCAACTCGAGGAAGGCTGCTGGAGGAGGTGGCGGTGGAGGAATCGCGGGGATCGCGATCAAAAGGACCTCCACGCGTTACCACGGCTCGCAAGGAACAACAGGAGGGAGAAGAAGAAGAAGAAAAAAAAATATGTTCCGACCAATTTCATCCGCGCTGCTTCTCCGGGATCGCGGAACGAGGGAGCACAGATCACAGCACAACAGATTATCACAAACAATCACCTGCGCACTCCGTGGGTACACTTGTCAGTTGCACGCGAAACTCGCGGATCGCGGCTAGTTAGGGGTGGGGGAGGTGTTCGAAGGCTCGGTTCCTCGGTCCACGCACCGTACGCGGCTCCGCTCAGTGCACGTAGATCCTACTGGGCCTGTGTTCTGGCCGAGACTAACTCGAACGCTCGGCTCCTGCAGCCCTCGCAGTCATCCCTCCAGCCACGCACTTTTCCACCCCGGCGAAACTATTGTCCCCGCTGTCTCTTCCCTTTTCCTCGCCAGTACTCGGACGGGAATCGTTCCGCGGGGCAACCACCGTTCCCGATGAATCAGTCCCAACGAAACGCGTTTCCCGGCATCGCTCACTCGTGCCGGCGCGCGAAAAGAGTCGCTCCTCGCCGACCCAAGAGCGCGCGGAGTGGACAAAAGTTCGCCAGTGCTGTGGAAAGGGACGTCGGCCGCGCAGGCTGTACGGTGGCGCCGCGGAGCGGTCGGGCGCCCAAACACGCCGCAGGAACGCGAGGGTGCCCACCCCCACCAACGGCACGCACCCCTTCCAGTGGCGGCCACGAGGACACGATGCGCTGTATCAGCTATCGGAAGTATCGGTGACTTCAACGGCCTGATCGGAAAGAAGGGTTGCGTTCCGCCTCTCCCCGCTGCGATTGCGTCGTCATTTCTCACCTTCGCGCTCATCCTTCAGCGGCAGCGAAAGGATTGCTTCTTGCATCGATGCTCAGAGAAACGTTTAAAGATGTTACTTTTATGAGCGTGCATGAGTAACTTCAGTACTGGATTTCGCTTATCGTTGCACAGGCTGGTATCAGTGGACTGTTTTGCGAAGTCTCCTTGTTTTATGCGATACAGACTGTGGGATATCGTAATTTCACGTTCACCTGCGATAGTGTTGTTACTGTTCGTGTTTTAAACTTTTATTCGATCACCGCTGTATGGTGGTTTTCCATTTTACATTTAGTATGGTGCAGTTATCGGGAGTTTCGCCAGTGCTGAAAGGAGCTCGAGGAAATTCACTGGTTTTAATAGCAGCGGCTTTTTCAGTGGTCTCATTTTTCAAGCTCCTCCTTAACAGTACCTACTACTGATCGCAATTATTTGCCGGTGTTTTATTGTTCTCAATCTTATATTTTCTGCAAGCTTGACACAGAGACGTTTTATTATTACCGGAGATTGTGGTTGATTGTGATATTCTAAAAGAAGTGTGACATGAAAATGACGTCGCTATACAGTCTGGGCGTGCTATGAAGGCCAACCGTTTATGCTTCTAGAGAAGAAAACTTTTAAAAAAGATTTTCCACTTCGGACGATTCCTTCTTGGAGCGAAGTTCGCGTCATAGGTATTTTCAACCCTCTGGTTCTTCTTTGAAACGGTTTTTTTTTCTCACAGAGAAACTTTTTCGAAAACATTTTCCACTGTATAATCTTTCTTTGGGGGGGGGGGAGAGTTCGTGTAGAGCAACTGTTTATCTGGAAATGTTTGTGTAGTTTTTGTTTTCGAAGAAGAACCTTTTAACGGATCGTTTTTTCTTGGAGCGAAATTCGTAGGAGGCAAAGAAATTCTTTTACATATATTTTCCATCTTCGATAGATATGACCCACAGAAAAATTTATGGAAGCGCTATGCATTTTAAAAATTATTTTTAGAAAATATTTTCTTGGCGAATTCGCTCGAATCGGCTTTTCTCTATGAAGAATACATTTACAACAGTTGTACAACTAAAGTATGATAGCGATAAGTTTTTATACGAATCCGAAGCTCACAATGTTACTTCATGCTATTCTGGAAACACGATAGTAATAATAACAATAATTTCCACAGTTATCACAATAACGTTAATACAAATAATCGTTGTATTCTTGTAAATTGTACATCTTGACGCTAAGTACCAAATTAAAAATAAGTAACAGTGGCAATGCCATATCTGTTAATTGTACTTTGGAGTTCATTTGAATTCCACGATAATAATGTTATAAATATAGAAACAGTAATAACAGCAACAGCGTTAACAATGTCAACTGTTATAGTAACAATAATCATTAATATCTGCTAATTGCATTTTAACAGTAAAGTCAGCATTTTCTGTCTGCTCGTTAAGTAGCTTACCTATCCTTAATTCCATACAAATACATATGTTTGCAAATCTTAAAAAATTCGCTCCGACTTCAGGAGAAAAGTTAAGCCTACATTTTTATAACAATCTCTATAGAGTATAAAGACAATTTTAATTTATTTAACATACCTATGCATACATTTTATATATTTCTAAACATATGCAAAGCATAGAAACAAACTGCTAAGTAGTCGTACAGAAGAAAAAAAAACAATTTTAATATACTTCAGTCGGTGCAAACTTTGTACCTAAATTGACTTTCCACGTACCGATGCAATTCCATCCTCAACAAATTCTCATCCAATAGCTTAGGGATTCAGTGAATCCAGATGGTCGTAGTTCAGAGTGCACGGTAACGATGGAAAATATCGGAGGGTGGTGGGGGTGGAGGGGTGTGGAGAGGGGGGTGGGAACGAGTTCACGGTGGGGCGATGGAGGGGGTGGCAGTTCAGCTTCTGGCTCCTTTTTCCGATCATATCGGGAGTCAAACCTCGGCGACAAGGGTGGGAAAAGTGGTGCAGGAGCATGCGCCGGGAAAGGGTAAACTTAGGCGCAGGTTCTAACCCCTCGTAATCTCCCCACTCCAGGTCGCTTTCTGGACGATCACACGACTCCCGACCAGTTTTTCCACCCTTATCTTCGTTCGCCTTGCTGTCTCAAAAACCTGTACAGCCACTTTCGTCGCCTGCACTGTGAAAATGTCAATGGGGGATGTTACTTTCTTTCCTGAAGAGGGGGAGGGGGCAATGACTGTCAAAACTGTTACATTTTTGGGAATGGAAGTGGATTTTTTTAATGCGCAACTGCCATAAACGAACAATTCTCTTTTATTTCTCTTTTCATTTTTTAATACATTTCAGGGAATTACCTTCACTTCATATTATCATTCGTTGTTGTTATCTACAAGATGAAAAATAAATTATTTTCGGCAGTTACAATCCTTTTACTATGGATGCCTTCTTCAATTCCATTTTTAATTATTTATGGGATTCAGATATATTCATTTTTTTAGATTCATCGATAGGAATATCTTTATTACTCTTTTCGAGGACATTCAATTTAGCAATTATCATTTATTATTATTCATTTGGAACAGAACCGTGTGTCGAATTGGCATGTCGTTTCACTTCGCAGTACTATCGCAACTCGTACTCCCAGAATTACGGTTGCAACGAGTTCCTGTTAATCGATTGTTTATCACCAGCATCGTATCGCGCTACGTTGAAAAATAAATTAACGTCGCTTTGAGGTTTCTCGGCCCGAAAATACTTGTAAGATCAGTGTATTCAAAGCTGTATTTTCTCATCGCTGATCCGTTGTCTTCGAACATTGCACAATTTTATCGATAAGCGCTTGCATAAAAACTGAGCACGGAGCTTGAGGTAAGACGTAAAAGCAAAAACGTGTATGGATTAAAGAGAAGTTTTAAGTTATGTTTGCCACTTGATGCCGTTCAAATGCAATTCTTAGGATCTCGCGAAATAAGATCCAACTTCTTTGCGCTGGCCGCAGCCATCTGCTGTGCATTACTTTCCTCTACGAGTGCACAAAGAAATGCGTCCCCGGGTAATGCGGAGGCTTAAATGTCTGTAACGACACACTTTCGCGAAACCTTTACACTTGTATTCTTCTTAAAAAGAAAGAAAGAAGATAGGAACCGATGCTTAGCGAAATATGGAAATCAACGTGGCACTTTAAAGAGAAGGGGAAGCTCTAAATGCGGATTTGAAACTGAAAAAATCTTTCCACGATTTTCAGTCAACATACCGTACTGTAAAAAAACTTACAGGTACAAGGTAATACATAGTTAAAATTTCTTTTCCACTTGCAGAATAGCGTAATGTCGATCAGACTCTGCAGGCAATAAGAAACAGTTTACAAGCGTGCAAATTATAACCTCGAGCAGAGTGTCACAGAGTGTCACAGAGTGTCACAGAGTGTCACAGAGTGACTGTGCAGTTAGAATCGGCTCTAAAGTCCGTTAAAAGTTAATTGGTCGCTCGTGGCCATCGAAGAGCTTCACCACCCTTATGCTTATCTGTGCCGATGAATCCATTGCTCCTCGCTTCTCGAACAGAGAGGACAGGTGGCTTCGGGCCACCACTTAACTTTTTCCAACTATAGTAGCGTACTTTTATTAGCAATCGTAAAAGTCGCATCTGGCAAGTGATCGTCGCCGAAATATCATGCTGCAATTCATGACAGACTTATTCTAGATTCGTGATCAATACCAGCCCATTACTGGAACTGCGGCTGTTGCAGCTTCAGTGCTATCGTAAGGCTCGTGACTGTGGCCAGTGTCCTCATCTCATTTCGAGCGGAGGTATCGACTACAGAATGGGAAGAAACAAGACTACACCTGACGAAACGGTGGTCGTTCCTGCAGCGTGACCTATTGTTTCCTGCCGAGACCAACGGGCCCGTGGTACGTTTACTTTCGATCATATAATGAGTGGAAATGTAGGCCAGGAACGTCCACGGCGTCGGATTTCGCCGTACGAGGCGACACTCAACACCCGGGCCGAGTCATACAGAGAACAGACGATTAACGCGATAGCGTTCTGCGTTTCTTGGAATTCAAGGTAATCGTCGCGTAATAAAGAACGGTGAAACGAGCGTGTCGAACCTGCGACGCACCGTCAACGACTTTTAAACCGTCGGAAAACAAATATACAATTCACGCGGAGGGTGGTTTCCCTATGACTCTGCCGAATTTTCGATTTTCCTGATGAGTCGACTTCTTTCGAAACGAAATATACCTGCTCGATTTTCTTAGAGCACGATTGGTCCACACTTCGATCGTAGCTTTATTCTCTGAAGTGGAAAATATTGGTCTCTTTTTAATTTTGGAGCAATGACGAACGTCTAAATATAGTTTAATAATTCTGAAGAGGGGGTTATTTATATTTGCGTGTCTTGCTACGCAAATATTTCAATCACCGTGAAAAAATCCATTAGACTCTACGAGATTCGTAAATTTCCAAGCGTCTCACGACACTTGATACCTACGTCTAACATTCCAGAAGACGAGCACGATCTTCCTGCGCACAAAGTGTTCCACGAGACCAGGGGTGTCTTTCTGCGTGCTAATATCGAAAGCGCAGTCCTTTCGAATTTCTCGGATCATCAATTTTATTTTCGAGGGTAACGTGATTACGCAACATCGAAGTTACATCTGTTACATTCCAGTGGCGTGTAATAATCGACGTGGTTACCTATTTCGCGTCGATGCGATTAGTTGCGTCACCGAGTTTGCAATTTCACTCCCAGATATTCGTGTTTCACGGCCCGGGCCTTGGACTCGTTGTTTATGCTATCGACTTCCCGATCGAGACTGGAATCTCGAACGTTATTACAGCGTTCGATATTGCAACGTGTAAGCTTGTCGAAATTGTTCGGGGCAAGTGCGTGCCCCGCGCACGCACAATGTAAACTTATCGAGCGAAATTTCGACACGAATCACGCAATAATACCGTCCGTTCCTGAAACAACTGGCGATAATATTTTTGCGTTACGCAGCTTGCGCAATGTTTATCGATTTTCTTAAACAGAAAAGTCTGTGATTTGTAAAGCTCGATAAAAAGTACTCCAGTAAACAGATTCTCTTATAAACATCTCTTATAAAGATTGGTGTGTGGTAATCATTCGACCCCTCTAACAGTGACGTGTTATTAACTGGGAAGTTCAAGTAATCTATAGTATTTGTGATTCTGCCTCTACGAAATCATATTTATAATGCTCGCAAAATAATTAGACACGTAGGTATCGTTAGAAATGGAACAAGAAAATTTACCGTCAATTCCATTTGTGAAATAGTATTCTCCTTCCACATTTATTCTACACCCTCTTCCAGGAATGAGAAATGGAGTGGTGGGGATAACGCCGCAACAGCATTCAGCAACCAATTAATGCTATCCCAAGTATACCACGGCGGGAAGAGACCTTTTCATCTCATTAATGTACTCTGGTCGTCCGTTCTGCGCCGTCAAATTGCCGAAAAATAAGATTACAATCGAGACACACTATTTTAAGGAATAACAAAATGTTATTTTATCACCTCTTCTCCACCTCTCATAATTAAATTCCTCGCTCTGTTTGTAAGCTCCTTGGGCAATCAATCGCCGTGGAAAGTAGATTGCGCATACCACTACAGTAAATCTAGCATAGGCTCGTTTCTGTTTCAAAATCGTACTGATAGATTCTGAAAGAAAGAAACTGGACTGTTTGGTGTAACGCGGTGCACCAGCTTCAGCCGCGTTCGTTGTCGCGCGATAAGCAAAATTCAAGTTGCCGCAACGTCGTTCTCAGGCCCCGTTGTGCAACAGTCATAATCTTGCCTAATTGCTGCTGCGAGAAGCAATCCACGATAGACGTTTCGGAGGATTAATTAAGACGTTTCCTAAGACGTCGCTTCATTTCGCTGCCGCGCGTATGTGCGAAACCGTCGCCCGCGAGGGAAACTGGAAAAAGGGGAGGGGTGGGGAGCGAAGGAGAAGGGAAGGGAGATCGAACCCAGTCGAAACGACTCCGAAGGGGTTGCGAACTCGTCCAGCCGGTTCCCCGATGGGAATCGGAGCCAGCGATTAATAAACATACGGCAGAATGTCACTCGACGCTGCTCATTAGCATCGAGAATCGATCACGGTGCCACGAATCGTGAAAAAAACTCCGGCTGAGCTTGGAGGATCGATCCTCCAGGTTTTATTTCAGAAGGGGCTGACGGTCATATCGGGGCACGATCTCGGGCCCGTTTTTGCGCGACGAAAGTTGAAAGGGTGCCAGCGTTCCTTGAGAGCTCGAAACGACACTTTATTCGATCGGAGAGTCGACACTTTTTAGCTGAATTCGCGTATCATGTCAATCGGTAAAAAATACCTGCATTGTTTAAAGGACAGATGCAGAGATGTGGCTATGAAATTCAGTGGGCGGGGCAAAGAGTCGAAATACGGGACGGTGGGGGTAATCAAAGTTCGTGGTGGGGGTTTCCAACTGACTCCCTTAATTTATTGTAGGGTAAACTGTACAATGATTGGCACCCTAAGAGGAAATCCCAATTGGAATGTCTATATTTTTTTGTGAGGTTTTTATATTGTCTTCATTTTCAGTTATTATCAATGATTATGGATTTCTAATTAAAATAAAACATCTTGAGTACCTATTAAGTCTCTTAGTTTAAAAATATTCAATGAAAAACAAAAATAGGCATAAAAGTACAATCATTGGCATCCTAATATTTGAGGTTATATTAAAAAACATATGTAGTTAAAAACGAAGTTTGAAGTATTTAAACAGACTATTTGATTCGCTATTAAATACCTATAACAATTAGTAAATCTGTATTTCAATCCATTATTTAGTTATAAAGCGACAAAATATGCTTACCTACTCCTTATCAAAATTTTAAGAAAACGCCTAAAACTCAGCTCTTTGTTCTACATTGCGGTGTTGCCAGATGTAAAATGTGCAGTTCAACTATTAGGCTTTGCAGTGTTGTAGTGAAAAAAAATAATAAGAAATTGTAAAAAAGTACTTTCTAAGCTTGTACTTCTTATTACTTGGTTTTTAATGAGGAATGTCAATGATCATTTTGCCAAATCTTCATAAATAAAGATTAATCATTCTGTCGCTTAACCAATTGCAAGTATGTGAATGATAATAATCGGAGTAGAATGGCGAGGAAGTTTGTGAAATTAGGGAGTAGATGTGGCTGGGAAAAATTGAATCTGGGAATCACTGGCTCCAAGGATCCCAGTGAAGTTTGATGAAAATTCGATCCGCCGCTTCTTTGTTTTCTGAACGAAATCTTGTATAACGATCGAACGTCGTGCAGAGACCGTGTAACGTGTTGTTTGCACGGTAATTGCATTTCGATTGCACAACGCTCCGCATTGCCATCGTGATTCGGCTCTTGGAAAACACCGCGGAATACGCGAACAGATTTGCAAATGTTTTTGTCCAATATCCTGGTATTTCCGAACGCTTCGTGTTGTTACATTGCAACCAGCAATATTTCTGTAATATATAATTACAGCGAGAGAAGGAAAGAAACCATAGGCTGATAAGTTCACGATTTTCATCATGAAAATATATTTAAAAATTTTGAAAGCTTCCTTGCCATCGCCGAAAAAGAATATCAATTGAAATAATATTCTGGACCTCTTTAACGCTTCGTTACAGTGTAACATGCATCACTTCAATCCTTAAACTGGCAGCATATTAGCGAAACAGAAGTCACAGAAAAGTCCTGCAACTTTCAGAGTTTTTGATAACAGGAGCGCGTGGTTAGATATAATTACAAACTTTTTCTCCACCAATTACAAGTGAGAGAAATTTGAATTAAACTGTATTAATTGTTCCAATAAACTTGAAATTGTTTCTACCCAACTATATAATTTAAACTCCACGACATCCAACGTGATATCCTTTGGCACAACTTTACACACGCGCCGTGTAGAACTTTTCCTCTTTTGCAGGTGATTAAGAAAGTTGGCAGTGTAGATTCGCTCACAATGCCCCCATTGATGCTGATTTTCAAATTCGAACCGGTAGTATATCTTTCGAGGGCAAAAGGGGGGCAATATACATACTCCGTGGAAGCATGAAGGCGTCCTTAGACTCGTGCGTCTCGAGGAATGGGCGCAATATCGGGGCCGGAAGTCGCGAAAATTTTTCCACGAACGCGAGCCGCGCGCCGGAAAGCGCATCGACTCGGCAATGCGGACAATTGCATCCCCCCTCCTGCTCACTTTACCCCCCTCCCCGTAGAAGCCATTCGTGATGAAAGTCCAGCGTCCATGGGGGCAATGGGGGTGGCCTGGTGTGGGGCTCGCATTCCGGCCGAGATTAATTCAGAGCGAAGAGGAATTCAGCGTCTATCTCGACGCTCGCGGAACCGTTTTCAAGCAATTATTTCAGCAACATTGCAAAACGATCGCGCTGTACCCTACCACTCTCCTCTGTCACACTTGGGGACCGCTCCTCTACCGCCGGCAGGCCCGATTAAGTTGCACTCCGTTCTGTTTCGATGTCCCACACTCCGCCACTCGATCTCTTTTCTATTTTCAACTTATTATACAGGGCAGAGACCAAAAGGTGGGGTCAACTTTCATGTGCCACTTATTGAAATGGAGGAAACAGGGCTTAATGAACATGGGTCTGATAAACAAGGAGTTATGAAACATATTCCTTAGTCAGTAACAGTAACAGAATAACGAACTACGTTGTGTATCTGTTTAAAATCAATCGTGGAAGATCCTAATAACACGCATACACGCGTCAGAATAACTATTTGTGTATTCGCATGTTGTCTTACAATTATAGTTGCACATCAAGTGTTTATTTTATCTGTCTACAGTGTATATGTATTATGATTCTTTTCCGATTATCGATACGTCTTTATTCGATAGACTTTGTAAGTCGTATTAATATAAATGTTTCCTACGACTGAAAAATGTTATTTCTAAACCAATGTCCTTTAAGACTCTTTTCTTTATTGATGCATAGTTGGATGTCTCTGATATTTGGTCCTATCATTTTTCGCCACCCTGTATCTTGCGTTAGATTCAAAACATACGAGAAAACAATTTTATGCAAGTGAGAGTAATGGTAGGTTTAAATGAGTGAACACTGCGTGTAATAGTTATAGCGCTATAGTACCTACGTACTGTGGATCAAATGCGAGTGATAGATCCACCAAAGAAATTGAATTCTCTGCAATAAATATTTTCCATATTATGCAATCTGTCCATTAGGTCTGCGGATTTATATTGAGAATGACGAAATTTAGGTTCAAATAAATAATGACAAACGCTTCACTCTGCTTTCTGTGAATTATGTTAAGTTGCATACTTAATTTATGTTAAGTTGCATACTTAAGTACTTGTGAGCTCGCTATATGTTTATTGAGTAGATTGTAATGAAGACAGTGGAGGCCTAGTATGTTTCTTTTCTTCTACAGAGCTCAAAAGCCTAGCAAGTGCATTACGGAATCATAATTGTGGTCATCTATCGATAATAGATGAAAGGCTTACAAAGAAAGATCCCGAACTCGAAAATTCAAAAAATTCCGAAACTTTGTGAATATATAGGGAATTTCCTCTTGCTGCCCAAATTCACTCGAAGGGGGTGAAATTAATCCCAGAATATTCGGCTATTTTTCGAATTTCTGTTATAACTCGCGAACTGTAAGAGATAGAAAAAAAGTTTCAAGACAAAAGTTACTTCTTTTAATTAGATCTATCATTTGGTAAAACAATTATTTTACAGTTCACGAGTTATAACACAAAATTGGAAGATAACCGGATTTTCAGGAGTCAATTACATACCCTTAGAGTGAATTTGGGCAGCAAACAAAAATTGCGTTGTAATCAGGAAGAAATCCTCTACATACCTATTCACAAAGTTTCAGAATTTTTTGAATTTCCAGGTTTGGGACGTTTCCTTGTTAGTGATTTCCCAATCACACTTTATAGGTAGATACTTACTGCAATACGAAGACCATATTACAAATGCAGGAAACTATAACATTCTGCGTGTAAGTCTCTTCATGTATCATGTTCCATTGAACGTTGCATTCATGTTGTCTATAAAACACGCGTGCATTAAGCACGTATTATTAGCTACCATAATTACTATTATTTTATGAAAATTCAAATCATAATTGAGACCTTCGTGTCTAACATAAGACTTGGCCTACTCTTTCCTCTTTCGCTGAAAATTTTGTTCTGGCTCCGTTTTAATTACATTCTCCGCGTACCCAAGTGGAAATAGTAATTAAGAAGAATACATATATGAGAAAACCGTTTAACAAAGGGGAAAGAATAAACAAACGATAACATGTGCCGGGGGGAAATAAGAGGAGCGTTCCCGAAAAGTATTACCTTCCCACTCGGCATAAAAGGATCGACCCGTCACTTTCGCTCTTCATTAATTCCCCGCTCGCACGATCTACAATTCAGTTCACTGGTGGATGCAACGATCCTTTCTTTCTCCTCCAGGCCATATTCAGACGGAAGATCAAGGCCAAGGGGACACCATATAATAAGCTGTTTAATAATCAATGCGCATGGACCGATAATTACGGTTCGAAGGAGTGGGTATGCAAAGGAGGAATCGCGCGGCGAACTGGTTTCAAACAATGACTGCTCCGTTGCGATCGCGCACGAAGAATAATAAGGATGGGCTCTCACACGGGCCTCGTTTCGATACGCTCTCGATTGTCCCATAATTTCGATATGCCAGAGGAACCGGGAAAAAGGACCTCCGCGCCCTTTTTTCTCACGTTCGCTGTTTCTTCCCTTTATCTGATCTACGTCGCTGACGAGGCAGCTGCTCACGAAGATACAACGTTTAAAGCATCTCTGACTGTTCGTTGCTTCGGAGACTTACACTTTCGGAAACTTACCTACTGTCTGTTCGTTGTTGAAGGCCTTTAAGGAATTTTAGCTCCTCTGTTTAAACGAACGCTTCCATTGAAGCTGGTCATCATGCTTTCAACACAAATAACTGCCTGTTCGACCGTCGAATGCAACGATGGAAATCACCTGGACACATTATTTTCTGTACTGCAAACTGATTATTTTAACCACGATCAACGTGGCTAAATAGTACGTAACTTTCATCCCTTTCTACGAGCCTTTACATGGGTGCCATGTGTTCAACCCTGAAATTTAATTGTCGAACCGTGTATGCCGCAATAATTTCTCACGAATAACGCTTGCAACGGGACACCCACTCGTCCCCGCGAAAGCCCTACTCTCAACCCTCCCGTAGCGTACCATCAACCCCATCGCGTCGATAATTCAAGTCTCCGTTCGGCGTAGAGGAGCGGCAGCATCCGTGCGTTGAAGAAACCGGAAGACGACGTCCCGTCCCCGGCAGATTCGCTCCTGGGAACACTCGAGGCTATCTGTCAATCGTGCCAGCAGTTCGATTCACAGGCGATATTTGGATTAATGGCTCGGATCCGCGGCACAATGGCCCATCGCCGATACAATGAGAGGAAATATCCAAGATATGCAAATACCGATGATCTTCGGCCGGAAAAAGGGGGCCCCGTTGAAGACGGGAAGATCGGGGCACACATGTTCGGCCATATTTGCATACCAGGAGCTGCATTTGCATGGCCGGGAATTTGCATCGCGCCGAAGACGATCCCGATCGGCGGCGGGAATTCTTATGGCCTGTCTGTCTATTGGCGGTGAAAGGGGTGCGGCCGAGGGAAAGGGGCGAATGGGTCCTCCAAGAATAATATATTAAGGGCGCAAAATGCTGCTAATGCCTTTGTGCCCGTAGACGGCTGGAATAATGCCACTTTTTCCCTTTGTGGAAATCCTAAATGTATTTTGATTCCCGGCGCGGGACGCTCTTAACCCCCCACCCGCCCGTCCCACCACGAGATTTGAATTCTCGAGTGGAGCTTCTGTCGCGTTTCACCCTTAATCGCGAGGGTCCATCGTTTTTGCTCCTTTTCTGCATGGGAGACTCTCGGAGTTCCTCGATCGCGGCTCATGATCCGTGGACTATGTGTGTGGTTGGGCTTTCAACCCGTGGACACGAAATTTATTGAGCTGCTGGGGATTGCGAAGCGTAAGGGAGGGGGTCGAGAGACGTCAGACGACCAAGTGCGAGCTTGATCGAAGCCACAGTTTGTAATTTGTCGGTTATATCGTGCGCTGAATTAAGAGAACATACCTTCTTTTGGGAACAAGTAACAAGGAAACAGAATCTGATTAAATACACCACATTCTCCTAAACATCTTGCGTGTTCTACATTAGGAGAGAATGCGGGAGTTAAATCGATACATCTTATGAAAGAGAGGTGTCATGAAAAGAAGGTGTGAAATATTTCGATGAATCCGTATCGAAGAAAAGGATCCCCTGGACCCAGACAAATCCATTCGTAAACGGGAATCACAGAGTCGTCTTCCGGTGAAAAGGCCAGATACTGTCGCGATCCCCGATCAATGCTGAGGATCGAGTCCGAGGAAAGTCGTTGCAGGTAGTTCGGACGGCGTTCATTGTACTCGCTGAAGAAGAAGTTACGTGTGCCAGTCGCGGAAAGTGATACCCATTCAGGTTGTTCTTCATCGTCCACGGGGCGTCCTGGAACTGGAAACGTGAGACGTTGCTCGGCTGCAACAAAGGCGACAGGTAGAAACACTCTGGTGGATGGAAAACCTGCGCTCCACCGGGAAACCGGACGGGACACCGATCTGTTTCGACTATTGAGATCGACGTGGGCGTTGGAAAAACTGGATCACACAATTTCTATAGGTATCGACGCGTACCACACACATCGAAGCTCAAGGAGTTCTAATCAAAGGAAGATTGCCACTCGACACGAAGGCAAGTTTATTTCATGTAGTTTCATTCCGTACATGTTTTCACTAGGTCCGGGAGTACCTCCGTTTAGTGTTTAATCTCTCAATTACCTAATACTGTGACAGTTTAATGCTTAATCTCTTACCCTTCGGGTTCATCGAACGGAGCTGGACAAGCAAAACGCGTTTCAACTACTTTACATAGATCCTGCATTGAAAATTTGTCAGTTTCGTAGACCTGTTCTACTGGAACATTTTAGTAAGTTTCTAATTTTCAGTGAAACGTTACTCATCCTGAAGGCCTATTTTCTCGCACTGAGGATGTCGCCCATCCTTGCGAGCATCGTAAAACAGGCAGACACGATCGTCGTGCAATGCTAATCCGTGATCATCGATCCGCAACCCCTTACCGCGATCGGAAGACGCAGGAACGGGATCCGACCTTGGTTGGGCCCCTTCACCTGGCCCGATAAAGGAGAGGTAACCGTGCGTGCAGGAACATACGCGCGTGGCCTTCTGGGTTCTTCGTACGTGTCATACGATCCACGTTTCCACACTCATACAAAGACACACGCGCACCAGTCATACGTTCGTACGCTAGCTTTATCGGCCTGTAGACCCCCTTCTTCCATATCTGCTAGGGGCTAGCTAGAAATCTATATGCAGCGGCACATTTGTGTCCCCCTCTTGCCCCATATGCATAGCATTTGATTATGCCGCCACTGTTCCTCTATTTGTTATTGCTACTTTTGTTCTGTGTATATTTCTCGTTTGGAATATCATTGTGATTTGAGAAGAGTTTCTCGCGACGTTTGTCCCTTTTAAGCCTCCCGTCGTTTTACCACTCCTGGATTTTTAAATTTCTGTTTTTTATCTATTGATTTGTCCTTTTCAAACACGCTGCTTCTGTCAGCCCTGATTCTTCCTCGAATTCCATTCCATTTCACCCTCTTCGATCCTATTTCCTCTTCCACATAGGTTTGGCACTCTTCATCTTATCCTTAATCTCTCGCTCTCCTCCTGTCTTCTTCCTGCGTCAACTCTTACCCCGTTCCAATTCGATTTACCGCTTTGTCAACATCCGTTCCTCCAACTATTTTCGTCCTCATCCCGTCCCATTTAGTCGCATTCAACCAAAATTCCCATCTCTTTCGAGTCACCTTTTCCTTCGAACCTATATCTCCCCGCTCCTCTATCCCGCCCTGTGCTTCTAGTACACCCTCCCCGCTTCACCTTTTTCCTCCATCCCTCCCCCTTATATCTCCCTCTCCCAGAGTCTTCAGCCGCGCGTACACGCGCACAATACACGTGGATATGGTAATTCACCCGGTGATATGTAAATAAGTTAAATTCGAGTTTTGTTGGGCGGTCAGGGGCGCAGGATGGGAACCATACACCACGCGTACGAACGAAAAGGAACCAGCCACCCATCGCAAGGAGGACGGAAGAGAGTGGGGAGGAGAAACGACGAAAAGGACGCATCCGTAAGTGTAAGCGCCTTAGTAGCCGCACCACACGATTCGGACGACCGGATCCAGATTTATTGGCCGTTCGGTGAACAGAGAGGAGAAAAGCGGGCCCCAGTTCGATGTGAACGGAAGCCGGGGATTTTACGATCTTGATTCGGAATCAGCTGACGTCTCCGTTTCGTTCTTCGCCCGTGATAATCTGCTCGAATGCCGTCTACACGCGCGTCCACGCTGGCACAAGAAAAATTGAAATTCTTTTTCTCCTTCCTTTGGAACGTATTTCGCAGGAGATTCCGATCACATTGGTTCTGGAAGCTAGAACGGGATTCACTTAGTCACTGACGCTATTAACGATTTTGAAACCACTTGGAGCAACGTTATGTACCTATGTATCTGCCGACCAGGCACGGCGTTTTGAATTTTTACCACGTCCCGGTAAATCGTTCAACCATTGATAACACGCTATCGGGACAATCGCGACAGGGGGCCTGGGCCCCCCTTGACGCCCACTCGTATGCTAATTCGTAATTACGCATAGCCATTTGGTGAACAAGACCCCGATTTCTGATCAGAACCGGTTCGATGGAACCACGGGCGACCGATTTTGAGTTCCCGGAGCTTTGGAAACCACCCAAAACCTAGCTATCCCATTCCATATTGTCATAATTCCTTCCTTGATTAAGTATTCATAGTTCCGTTGAAAATCCTTACCGCATGGACTGAGATCTAAGATCAAAATGCATCAGTGATATCAGCCTGAAAATTCTACCACCGAAGTTATTCATAAACGTAAGCAAAAATATCAATTTCAAACAACTTTTGATCATCACTGTAGATATGTGTTATTATAAAAAAACTAACTCAACAAATTTCTAGTAATTTAAATAGCCATAGATTTCATGTACATGATTCCCTTTAAAACGACCAGTTGCACACGTTTTCACGAAGAATCGGTATATATACCTCAATATTTCAAGTGGCACCACCGGCAACAGCAACGTCATTTCGTCTCGACACATAAAAGTATTTTAGGTTCCAGTGCCGAGCATAATTTGAAAATCTAAATTCATAGTGAGGGGGAGGTGTCCAGAAAGGGGTTCCAGCTGCGCAGGAGACCCACGAAAAGTCGATTAAAATCTCATTGTAGCCTCCGTGGGCCGGGTGTTTCCCGCGATCCGATCGATCGCCCGATCCGTGGGCCCGATTGCGCGCGGGTGCGAGGTGGCAGCACCTGTCCGAGCGCCCTCGCGCCCTCGCGCACGAAACTGGGCCGCGTCGCACGTGCGCATGCGCCCCAGCACACGCACACGCGCCTGCGCTGGTCACGCGTCTCTGAACAATAGCATTAATAGGCCCTGGTGAGTTATTAATTGCCGGTGCCAGCCGGATATGACCGTCCATAGTGCCGTTTGCCGACAGAACGCGTCTGATATCTGTTGTATTCCATTAGAAAGGGTTCTTCCACTAATAGATTTTTCACAGAAATTTCTGGGAACACCAAAGAAGGGGTATCCAATAATCCTCACATATTTTGCTGTACATCGTAAAACAATCTACCGAGAAGCATTGCTACCTACCGTAATGCACACGAAGCATTACCGAACCAAAGTGAAGTCAAATCATCTTACCACTTGCTTTCATCAGATTCTTAAAATGTTCGAGTAGGCTATGTTGTTATCTTCATGATTTGGTAGACTTACTCGCATCTTTCCTCATTTTTTAATAGGAACAACTTTAACTACGTTCATAAATGTGTAGTAGAATATTTTATTATTTGGACCTACGAGGTGTTGGGGACTTTCCATACCTCTTATCTCGATTTCAGCGCAATTTGTTCTTCTGGCTTATTACAGTACCTGCGCTATAAGAAAGTGAGCAGCCATCGTCCTTCAAAATTGCCAAGATTTCGAATTCTTTATTTTCCTGACTGAAAAAGAAAAGAATTCTAGTGAGAAAGAAAAAATAATGGTGCTGTCAACAGAGGCAAGTTTACGGATTTATTAAGCACGTTTAACGACAGCTTGGTGCAAAAACATTTCGACCGAGGTGTCCTTGTCCGGTGCACGCTTGTTTGCTCAATTGCCCACAGTCCCCTTTCATCGAAGAATCGGCTGAGACCGCGCGATCTTTATGGTCAATCTACGTGCGCGTAATTAAGACCCCGCCACTGTCGGGACTGATTAATAGAGGACGGTGCGAGATAATCGAAAGGAAGTAACGAACGGAGAGCAACTAAGATGCCATCGGGACGGACGTACCTGTTTCGCAGGAAATTGCTTGGTCTGTTTGACCAGGGGAAATAATGATGTGTTCTCTTGTCTTTATTTTTTAACTACACCTGATATGACAGCACCTCAAGTTAGCCATATCTCGTATAAAGAAAACAGGATTGTGGGAAGACAAATGGGGAACAAGTGTATCCAACATGGTAGATCCGAAAATAAACAAGTCCCAGGTTGAAAGAAGAAATGAACTCTACCGAAAATGGGAGCAAGGGGACGTAACGATCCATGGTGTTCCCGCTATTTTTTCCGGCCCATGATCAATTTCCACGCGAATTTTCACTCGCACGCCAGGTATCTGCATAGATACTCCCTTTCGACGTCTGGCTCAACGCAGCGAGACGCTCAAAGCGGGAATGTTAAAATAATATTCCGCGGCACGTCGCTGTTTTGTTTCTGCGCGCTCATGCATACGTAATTCCCGCGGTTAACGATCAGTCGATTCCCTGTCGAGGTATTCCTGCGCCTCTGGACGAACGGACGGCACCGTCTTCCACGGGCCTGACGTCCAATGACAGTTTGATGAACGGACAGGAAGAGACTGCGCGTCCCACCTGGCTCTCCCCAGACAATTAGGAGCTGAGCGCAAGGTGGCTCCCTTTGTGGGGCACGTCGATTCCCGTGATCGTGGCCCGTTTTCATCGAAACGTTTCCTTGCTCCTTCCGTGACAGCGTGATCGTTTCGAGTCGTTACGATTAATCGACGCGATGGCAACGGAGACCCGAACGTTTCACTGCAGAAAAAGTTTAATTCGTACCCTCCGCCG
Source organism: Andrena hattorfiana (assembly GCA_944738655.2). NCBI lineage: Eukaryota > Metazoa > Arthropoda > Insecta > Hymenoptera > Andrenidae > Andrena > Andrena hattorfiana. The sequence continues at coordinate 61,114,898 of OX122891.2, read as the reverse complement.
AAGAATCCGTAATTCCTTTAAACACGGAGACTGTTTTTTAAGCAGATATTTTCGATTCGCCCAAGCCCTCTGAAACTCTTCCAACTCCGCAGGTAAAGCTAAAGCCTTCTCAGCGACGGTTTGCTCGGACTTGTAGGAACGCAATGCAGGATGGCCCTTCTTACTCTCCTCTTCGCGATAGTTTCACCTATCGCGGCAGAGTCGAGGCCCCTCGAGACCTCGATCCATTTGCACATCTCATTAACTTAGCCGTTTCAGCTCGAGGTATCGCCGGCTATCATCCAGGCATCGGCTTCGACGTAGGAAGTGATTCACGGTTCACCGTGCATCATTTCACGCAGTCTCGTATACGCCGCGCGAGCGCGCCGTATTACACGTACGTGTACGCAGTTTCGTGCGTTTCGCAATTTCCCTGGCCCGGTCCCGGTGGGTTATTGTTAACGGTTATAACAGTTCTCGCTCCACTTCTGTATCCACTTTTATTTTCGAGGAAAATTGTCTGGATTTCCGATGCCAGCCCCCCCGATTCTCGCGGCCAATTTCGCCGAACAAAAATATAGACTCTAAAGTTACTATGCGGGTTCGATTAGTTGGAATTTACGAGCAGCGAACTTTTCAATCAAAATTTCTTTGTGGTATGTATTAGGTATATGGTTAATAGGTTATATTTACTCTAGATCTCTGAACAGTATTAAATTAATATCTCTACCGAGGATAGTAGGCCAGCAGCTCGCTACCTATTCGATTTCTCAGCGACTCGGTCGACGAATTTGTACCGAGGTAAAATTCGGTTGGCTTCGCCAGCTTTCCTTATCGTCCTACTGTTTCCTCGCATCCGTTTCCTCTGTTCCCGTATTCCGAGTGCGTGGCAGCCGCAGGGGAACACCCGCGGCGCCGACGCGACAGCCGGGTCAGAAATCGGTATCGGCTTAAAAAGGAGCTGGTGACAATCGAGTCAACAACCTGCGGCCGTTCCGGTGGCTGGACGAGCGATATTTTCGAGAGGAAGCGGCGCCATTCGGCTTCGCGGAAAGGATCAAACCAGCCGTTACTAACGGCGCCCAGGCGTCGATACGTCACGCGACCAGGACCATCGCGTTCCCCCTTAATCGAGGAAGCTCGATTGCTATCTTCACGCTTCATATGCGTTAATTGGGCGTTGTCGGTGCGACTGAATTAATTTGCGATCGCCGGAGCTAATGAGACGTCGACGAGGACGTAGTCCGTCGCCGAGGAGTCGAGCCTCGCGCGGGAACCTCGTTCCCCTTCGATTCTTCAGGCCTTCGATGTTCAGGGTTCAAGGAAGGTTCAAGGGAAACTCCAAGATTTATCTTTCACCTACACGTCTGCGCTTTATTCCTTAGTTTCTACGAAACTGATAAGTTGACGAGCTTCGTACAGAATGTAATTTGATAGGTACGATCAGCTGTATGACGAAGTTTCGTAACCGTTTCCATCTCGTTGTATGCGAACATCTTAGACGTAAAGAAAAGTTTCGACATAAATGAAATAAAAAAATGGCTTCAAGAAAAAGATTCAAGCTTCGACCAACGCTTGCAAGGAAATTTTTCAGCTCCTCGATGATCCCCTCGGGCGCCCCGGCACGTTTGTATTTCGTCGCAGAGGAGGAAAACAGAACGATCGCGAGCATTCGTCACGAAACTCTTCCTTCCTGCAGGTTGTAGGCACGTGCACCTGCGACTGCTCGATAGGCGATCGCTTAAAAGTCAGAGGCGCGTAACACGGAAAGCGCACCAGTACCGGAAATAGATATCTGCCTGGTGGCACGGGCACAATGGAGACGCGGCGTATTGGCAGTCGAACGTTGAACAATGGCCACAATGCCGTCAAGAAAAAAGGGGACGAGCTTCAGGAACCTGACGTGCCTCGGTGCACCGTAACTGTCTACGAGAATGTCGCCTCCTGCGACTCCCGTCGCGGTCGTTGTGCACCACGATAAGGACACCTTTTCCCAGTGGTTCTCAGCCGCATAATTTCCCACAGTCACTCGAAACGGGACATTTTATCACACCGCTGCAATTAGTGTGATCTCAAGGGCAAGTTTCCGTCGAATTTTCTTCGCCAAGTTGATCATTTTCCGTCTTGAAATCCATTGTAATGAAAACTCGAGTACCGGAGGTGCCCATCTAGACCCCGACTACCCCTAAATGCGGCTTCTTTCCGAAATTCTACAAGGAACGTGTCGACGCGACTAATTAATAACCGCCGAACCGTCTGGGACATTAATTATTCAGGACGATAATGTCAAGTAGCGCACGGTATCGGAGTAATAAAGCATGAAGTAATCATATTCTTAACAGAGCTAGTATGATAATGACGAGACATGGTAATTGGTCGGCGTGCCATCAAATTTGCACAGTTTGAAGGTCTACGGTGGAGAACAGAAAATTGAACATTTTACGGGTTGCTCGCTGCCGCGTTAAAAGTACTGCATCGTGTGCTCGATCTCGACGGATGGTGTATAATTATATGCAAATCGGCCAATTAGTTGTGCCTGACATATTTGCGGGCACTTGTTAATTTCACTCTCGCTGCGCAACAAATTGCAAAGATTACGGCTTTGTATACATCACCAAGCGCGCTCGTTTAGACCGGCTATTACCTTTATTGATTGTGCTCTTGTTATTGCTTGCCAATCTGTGGAGCGTCTAGTGCTCCCGCGCGAGCCTGCGTATCCTCGCGGATGTCCGTTTGCACGGTTCCCTCGATGGCCCCCGCGACACTTTTGCGGCTCCAGGGAAATGTCCCGCGTTCCACGCGAGGCTCGCGACCTTTAAATTCGACCGGGCCGCCGCGTTTACATTTACATAAAAAATCATATTCAAGATTCCCGCGGCACGAGTAATCTGGATACCAAAAATCGACCGACTAGAAGCTAGGACAATATGAAAGAGAAAATCTATTCGAATATAGCGAACTCGGGGTTGAAATTCGCAATTCCCGGGCGACAAGCGACGGCCTGGACCCCCGGCGTTCACAAAACCAACCCTTAAAACCCTCCCCGTCTCGTTCCCAATCGTGGCCTTGCTTCCTCGGAGAAAGACGGAAGAGAAACTGGAAAAAAACAGAGCCAGTGGGAAAAAGAAGGAGAGAGAGAGAGAGAGAGAGAGAGAGAGAGAGAGCAGCAGAGAGACGAATTGAGCTCGGGCAGGCAGCTCGGCTCTTCGAAACCAATATTGCAATGTTCTCCGCAGAAAGTTCGTCCGGTAATGCCATACAATATCTACTCCAGCTTCCATTACTCCGGTCTGGCCTCCCCTCCCGCCGCTCGATAGGCTTCACCTCCTCCCCCTCCCGCGAACCTCGAGTCGAGTGTCGATCCACCTCCACCCGTTCTGCCTCTCTGGACTCTGCTGGACCTTTCTGAACGAGGGGGGATGGGAAACGGGAGAAATACGGGCGGGGGAGAGGGGGTCGGTTTCCTTTTCTCTTGCCCTGCCTCCACGTTTTTCCGATTACTTCATTCTGTCATCTCTGCCCCCCCTCTCTCCCTCTCTCTTTAAAAAGAAGAAAATGTTTTCATGTTTTCTAGATAATAGGTGGTTTCGCTTTTTTTATTATAGTTCAACGCACAATTTTCCTGTGATTCGTAGGAATTTTGGGACTGGGATCATTTTCCGTTTCGACTGTCTGCGTTGAACGTAAAAATGTGAAAAAAGTTGCGAGCATGGAGCAAGCGCCAGAGTCGCTGTGGACCACCTCTCAAGACGGGACTGATGTCGGTGTAGAGCGGCCGGTCCGAGCGGTGGTTCCAGGCAGATCGGAGAAGAGCGAAGAGGACGAGGCGATTTAACACGATTGGCCGGTGGAAATAAACTGGCAACACGCGCATTGGTTCCATCGGTTCCATTGGCTATCGGGACTCCTCGCGCTTCCGTCGGCCTCCCGCTTTCACCGACGCGCTCCCCCGCGTCCTCGTGCTCTTTTTTCACGTTCCACTCCACCTCCGCTCGGCCGGTGCGTCGATCCGCTCAGCCCCGCTGGGCTCGATCGCCCGTCATCGCACTCGGACCAAGGTGCCTTCAGGTCCAGATCCCGTGGAACTCTTTGCGACGATTGAAGGTCTCCTTCGGATACAGCTGCGCAAAGTATTATCTGGCCATTGCGTACTATTAGTAAGTTGCTCTTGCAGTTTCCGAGGCTCCGACGCTTCTGTCGCCTGTGCTTCCTGTACGCAAGCATGAGTCACTGTGAACTGGTAATCTAATAATGAGAGGCGAAATGTGTGTATATATGGTTCTGCTTTGAACATTATACACATAGTAACCTGACGCTGACGATACACCCTGCCTATCTTCTTTGGAGTAGATTAAAGAGGACTTCTAAACGATCTCAAGGTGTTATCAGTGAAGATTCAATATCTTTATCACTTGTCACCATGCTGTAATGAATTGAAAGTTCTTCTGATAAGTATTTGAATTTCTACGATGATTGTTTAAATCATGGAAGCTTTTCCAAACGATTCGTTAGGATGTCTCTAGCCTTTCAAACCCGAGGGACACTCTGAGCAATCTGCTTTGCGAGAAATATTTAGACATTGCTGAAACATCTAGGTCAGAGTAGTTGGCGTGCTGGTACTATGGTGACAGATCAGAAGATTAATAAGGAAATGAGCAGTTATCGATATAATAGTGTATCACTAATAGTATTAGGTACTTCCACATATAGGTATTATAGTTCTGAAGGTACAGCCGTCAGAGCTATTGAGGATACCACAGCAGAGGATACTGATCGTGGAAATATTTCCATAAAACTGAATTGAAACGGACGAGCTTATTAGCTGTTCCTGATTCTCGCCGCGGTCCTAATGACCCGGCGCATAAAGTCCAATATACGGCGAGGAGGCAGCCGCGCGATGACCATGACTCAAAAGTTCCCCCATCCTGCGCCGCATCGGGTAAATAACACCCACGTGACGGTGTCGCTTTCTTCCAGTCGGTGGCTAGATTACCGGGATGAGTTATGATAATTTCTGCCGGACGGCGATCAACGACGTCGGGCAATCAAACATGGCGCCCGTGGAGCAATCGAGCGTCTCGAACTACGCCAACGCCGCTACTGTAATATCCCTCCTGGATGGGGAATACGGGCTGCTATGACTTGCAGGGATCGGGCACTTGTAGCTTTCCAGTTTTATTTTTCTGGATCAGCAGAAGAGATTTCAATCATCCTTACTCTGAAACAGGCGAAAAGTACTAAAGGCACTATAGTTGTACCGCTACTGATGTACACTATCACTCACAAGTAGGTATTTGATCATTTGCTATAGGTATGTTTGATATATGAGAATGAGAGTGAATGTGGTAAGACATTTCCCACGTGATCCAGAAAATAATTCGCCATCCAAAAATTGCACACCTTTATAGTAATAAATTCCAATAAAAGCGAATTCCGCGCTTCCCATGGAGCTGCAAAGCGCTTTGCTAGTTTCTGATAAACGAAAGTCGACTTATACTTTGCTTATTGCTTCCAGATCGTATTTGTACTTGTAAGGTACCGTAGTCGACGCAATGACTTGGGATCACTCGTAAAACTGAGGTGTACCTGTTTATGGTAGAATTAATTGTAAGATAGAGCGCCTAATTTCGTGAGCCAAGCGCTCGCCCCCTACGCTCCGCGGAAGCCGAGCTACTCTCGGTCCACCCAGCTCACCCTTCAGATGCACCTGTCATTTTATTAAATAGGAGGTGCACAATGATATAGGCAAATATTAGATATGAGCGAGTATGTCGTTAGAGTACAGAGTGTGGACTTAGAATTCTCAAAAAGAATGTTTTTCCACATATCTGTCACCAACTATGTTATATTTTACTCTATTTTCTCCATTATCAAATCATCATCATCTCTTATCAAATGTGCAAGTAATGAATGACCAAATACTTTTGAGCGGTAGTGTGTAGGTATACCTACGCACCTTTGGGTCCAAAATATGGACATTAATCTTACCTCATTACCAGAACTTGGCTGACTTCCCGTTTCTTTTGTGCAATTTACAATCCCTAAAATCATATGAAATATCTCCAAATTCTTCTAGGTAATGATCAGCTACGCACATTCGCAGTTTCTTTGATTTATATAATACCGGGCTCTGTAACGGGTTTATTTCTAATAAATACATACTCTAATACTACAGCAATACTAGGTACTCGAATTCAAAGATTCTTACCGTTGCAATCACTCGCAATATCTGCAATCGGTAAATCTTCAAAGTGATCGTAACGAAGGGAAATGAAGTCGACCATAGTCTAGAACTTTGTTCGCGTACCAATGAATCGGGGAAAGGCAGACAGAGGCAGTTTTTCCGCGGAATGTAGCCTGAGCGAAGGTCAGAAAACTCCGGTAGGTGATTTCGAGGTGGACCGAGGTCAAGCCTCCTCGCCGCAGAGAGAGGGTCAGAACTCGAGCTTTCGGGGAAATTCAGCTTCGCCCTCCGCTGCGCCCACCCCCAAACCCGAAAAGCTGATCCCGGCCTGGTGCAGTACACCCGCGGTAGGTATTATTTATCTTATGAATACCAAACACACCGGCCACGCATTGTATTATAATTTACTTACCGACGTTATAATTACAATTTTGAGCGAGTGACCGGGCTGTAGGGGATTGCGTTTTCAGCGCAAGTCCGAATGTTTGCACAGGCCGAGTATAACATCCAATTCCAATTGAATATTCCACCTGGTCGAGAGGCAAGTGTACAGCCCCGATAGCGGGCCAGAACTCGCGGTCTTACAACAGTAACATCGTAATGTGAAACTTGGCAGACTGACGAAAGCGTACCCAGTCGAGTCCACGGTGTTCCCGGCGTGTTCCATTCCATAGACGACTCTGTACACGGGAGTCCATTTAGAAACGATCGACGGGCGATTAGTATCGAGGAAAGGGGAGCAAGTTCGCATCTGGCGCACCTGACGGTCAGTTGCGTCCCTTCTTTGTGCTTCCTTGCTGTCCAACCCTTGGACTGAGCGCAGCCGGACGTAACGTCTGCTTCTTAACGACCATTATTGAAATTTTATTGCTTCTTAATTGGAAATTAATGGTCATCGAAAGAATTCAAGGAGATCTTCGCTAAGTGTAATAAAATCAACACCCTTCTTTGCGTTCCGTAGCCTCGAATAGTTCCAAGGCTCTATCCATTTAAGAACAATCCTAAAATGCTTGTCCATCATCAAGAGCGTTAGTCTATGGACTCTATGGCATCAGTTAGACTCCAGCTCGGTGGCTGAAAAGACGTTTATACCAATTTCGATCTCGAATCGCCTTGATCGACGAAATCGGTGGTGTCGGGACTTTGGATACTGATCTTTCCGATTCTAGGGGCCTTGGGACGCCTGAAATTTACGCGGGGAGCGAAAGGAAGACGCTACAAAGTGAGTTGCCTCGTCCACTTATGCACGCGGCTCCGCTCGAGTGATTCTCCGAACGGAATTTCACCGACATCTGCGCGCTCCCCTTCGATTTCTCCGACGCTCCGTGCATCCGCACTCGCAATACGGCGTATATCGTACATGTTACGCGCAGGAGTAACATTCGTCCCCGTATACCTTAAAGGTGTCGCGTCAAGGGTGAAAGAGCACGACATAAGGAGCAGAGTGGACGCTCCACGTGAAGTGGAATACGTTGCCCTCTGGTGCGGAACCGTCTTCTTTCAACTCGAACAAGCTCCGAACGGTTTGAAATACGCGTACACGTCTGTCCGAGTAGATTCCCTTAGATCGAATAATCCACAGCAAATGTATTTTATTTTGTTCCCGTGCAGACCGTGCCTCTGTGAAGAAGTATCAAAGTATGCTCTACATGTTTCTGTGGGAGTGGAAATTTTCTCAGGGACAAACTGGCATGGTTTAGAGGATGGAATGTGATGAGAGATATCAAAAGCATTAGGGTTATTTATGTATTCCGATTTGGATTGCTGATAGCATAGTGATCAGAAGAATCAGAAGGAAGTATGAAAGGTGAGCGGCAAGAGAAGCTTCATAATTTGATACGAAGGTACTATAGTGCTACCTTATATCGCCCAAGGTCGCGTGATTCTGGAGAACAGACCAATGCTAGTAACGCGATAAGTTGAGGTCAGTACTACAATCACTTACAAAGATATAAAAATATCAAGACCTCTCTTTGAACTTCATGTCTTTATGACATTCAGGTGATCAACAAAGTATGAAACGAAAAGTTACTAGGTAAATAAAAAAAGTTATAGGTTAAAAGTACTAATTTATCTAAACAGGAAAAAAATATCAATTCAAAGTTTCAAAATAATTATAAAGGCGCGATAGAGGAGTAGGGGAGACCGAGGCTGGTTGTCTCAAGGGGTAGGTTGACTAATTGTTAATAACTTTGCACCGACATATGCTGTACTGCGGAAAGAATTACTGTAGAAAGAAGTCAATTCTACTATGGCATGCATTTATGTCTGACCCCGCGATCGCACGTTTTTCTTGAAGATTTTGATTTTATGTTTTCACGCCCTATATTGTAACAACAGAATAAATGTGAAGGGACTACTTTAAAGTTTGTTTATTAGACGATCTATTGACGTAGTATTTTTGTTTATACATAAATAATTGAAGTTTATACAGATTATTAAAGTCAAAATGATCGTTCGGGGCTGGTTGACTAATAACGTTAATAAGTTTTAAATTGTTATTTTGTTGTTCAAAAAGCGATTTTTATTTTATGTTTAAATTTCACTATGTTATAAATACATTATAATTTATGTTTAAGTTGAAAAAATGTTCAGTTTATTATTAAAATATGAACGAAAGAAATTAATACCTTATAATGAAATAACTCTTGTGACATTATGTTAGTTTATTACAACTGAGATAAGTTGTTAATAACATTTTCTTAACTGATTGTATCTATAGTCAACCTACTCCATAATGTATGTCAAACAACCCCGATCATAGGGCTGGTTGACCAGCATGGAAGGTGTTAGAAAAACATTAAAAAACCTTAATTGTTGTCACATTGAGTCAACTTTAGTAATTTAATCAGATAACCAAATGTATGCTCAATCAAATATACTAACCGGTTTAATGATATTTCGTCCACATAATTTATTAAAAATCAGAAACTGAAAAACTGGCCTACCAGTCCCGGTCTCCCCTACCCACGCACCAGGCACCAGGGCAAACAGCGACAAACAGCGACCACCTTTTTATTACCCTCCGACTTCCTCAAAGATATTTCCACGTTTAAATTTACCGTGCACGATATCAAGTCCGCAAAGGAGCCGAAGATCAAAAAACCTATTTGCTGACTCCTTCTACCTTCTCCGACGTATGCAAGCAACCGATAAGGAAACGAGGAAACGAGTGCAATAAGCGAGGCCGCGCAAACATCCTTGCAGGACCCAATCGACAACGAGCTTCACTGCCGGAAGTTGCCCTTTCCGATAACGAATAGCGCCCACTGGGCACAGGTGTAAGAGTACCTGCCGGTGGTTCCGTATTCAAGGAAAAATGTGGCTAAACAGAGGGTTCAAATTGAAAGTTAATTTTCTGTGGTCCCCTTCCTCGCCTTCCTCTCGTGGGCTGCTTAACACCGGGTTCCAAATGTTACCTGAAGGAGCCTCGCCAGGTAATCGATAATTAATATCTTCGACCCGTTTCGGCCAGTGAACTCTAATTGACGATGGCAATTCGTTCCACACGATATAACAGGCCTAACCTTTGCGGCTGGGACCCCTCGTTATAAGGATTCCGCGGACCCACGAGATTGGGGGCCGAGTGGATTTTTACGCATCTTATAGCTTTGCAATGGAAGCAAATATTATCTGTAAATTTCTGTACCATTCGTAGAAATGTGTCTAATTTACTTGGAAGACAAAGCTTGGCAGGGTTTGCGTATCTTCTATATTTTTGTAGGGTGATCGAGGTTGGAGAATCCAAAAATAACGATGGAAAGGATGAATGATTTAGTATGTATAATAATGTATTGTGAGCTAATAAATATTTAATTCGCTATTTACGCTCGCGCGGTTTAAAACAGCAAATGAATTCAACGCTGGAAAACATACAGTAATTGCGTCTTTTTTTATATCTCTAGCAATTCCCCATGTCGCTTCTCGATTAGTCGCTCGTTAACGTAACCAGATTATACTGTCATATTATTCCATACCTGTGGTGAACCCAAGATGCTCGCCTCTGTTGCGTTTCCGTATACAACCCTCCTGCCGCCGTTGCGGTCAAGGGATGGCAAGGATAGCAAGAAATGCGGTCTGGCCTCTAACGCGCGACCACCTTTAATTCTAACAGAACCTGCACAACTCTTCGAGAACTCTCTCCGTCCTCTGTTTCCTTCATAATAGGTACTACTCATAACTGGCACCGAAACGTAAGCCTGCATCTTGCTCCTCCGTCTTTACTCTTTGATTTCTCACCACTTGAACTTCGACGTCTTTTAGTACCAACGTCTGTTGAATCTACCGTTCAAATTAAATTCACTTCCGAGACGGCGAGAATGTTCCCTGGGTGACGTGAGCTCCGAAGTTTAAGCCTATCGAATGAAAAGAGACAGGAGGAGCACGTGTCACTAAAGTAGCCCATAGGTGATGAAGCATACTGATAATCTATGATTGAAAATGGACAAACTTTTTGAGCCTTAGTATAGAAGCTTGCAGTAGTAAGTGCTGAACCCTGAAGGACGAAGAAAGGAATAGAATTTGAATGAAAGAATGACATAAAAAGTGTCCCAAACGTGTTCTTCTCTATGTCGCTATTGATCAGGGCACGTTCTAAACAACAAGTTTGGGGGTGTGAAATCAACTACGTTCAACTGTTCTTCAGTCCCCTACGCGACCCTTAACATAAGGATCCTTATATGGCGAAGGCGCTTGTGACGATTGTAAATTATGTAGGCGATAAATAATTCTAATCCAATAGAACGCCAACATTACGACTCATGCTTAATACCATTAGAAAATCCTGGTACATTTTTTAAGCAGCACCCCCGCAGCCGCGATAGGCCGTGCCATGGAAGAATTTGTTCATCCTTCTGCTCGCTCATAGGGACAATTAACCCCCAGTAACGTGTGAAAACGGCTGTAAATTTCGGCGACGGCCCGTAATGGCTTGTGGGACTTTAAGGACGCGTACAGCACGAGCCAGGGGGGCTGCTCCAGCCCCGCCAGTGAAAAACAATCGCCTCAAGCTCGGCGAAGCCATCCGCGGCGCTGGCTGGAACCCTCGTGCGCGCCTAAGAATGTGCAGTAATACACTCTGCAGAGCACCCCATTCGGGAAAGGGGTAAGTAAGCTCTTTGGGGCTCCTATGGCCGCATAAACATAAATTATCAGCTGGTAATTACGAGATACAGCGGAACTTCCCCTCCCCCGTGCTCGCTTTCCTTTTCCACTGGGGTAAGCCTCCACCTTGCGCGGAACTCTGGAGGGGGGCAGGAAGGTGGAGGGGGTAGGGGGCGCAGGGGGTAGGTGGTGTAGCAAGGGTGAAGAAGAAGAACCATTCGCACCCCCGTTTCGGAGCGGCGAAATGGAACTGCGTGGACCGGCTAATTGTTATATACATTCCATTACGTTAATTGCTGAATTAAGACTTCTGCTGGGGGCTGCAGCCCCGCGTGGGAGGGGGAAGGGGTGGATAATAATCGTAAGAATACATGAGCTACGGCAGATGCCGCGATCAATTGAACCGAATCAATTTTGGACCAGGAACATGACATTGCGAACTGGCGATGCTGTGGGCTTCGGTGTAACGTGGGTGGGAGGACATAGCGAGGTATTTCAATACGCGAGGGACACTCCAGTGTGTAGAGCGGTTCCTTCGAGAGTACAAGCCGCCAAATGTATATTTTTCAATTCGTTACAGGTCTAAACTCTTGTCCGCTTTAGTGTCCTCAAGCTACCGTATGCTTGTACCTAAAAACTGCATAGTGCACTTCCCTAGATCCTTGACTCCCAATGATCCAGTAACTTACCGTTCACACCTTGCATTTCTTTATGATCTCGCTGCAGTCTCTCCGTGAACGATACAGTTCTCGAGGCGATAAAGAAGGTTTGCGTCCATTGGTACAGAGCCGTGGTAAAATCACAGGTAGCGTGGTAAGGGCGCGAAAGTCTTCCAATTGCTTGGTTTCGTGCCGACGAAACTTGCCCCATCTCGGCGGAAGCACGAAAAAGGGGCCAGCCACGTGAAGCACGAAGCGTCACGGTGGTGTGGGCCATGAAATGCCGCATTCAACGGGTGTCCCAGGCTAATAAATAATTAAAACTTTTGTTTCGAAGGTGTCACTGATGTACGACCTCCTCCGCCGCGTCTCGGCCGCTGAATAATCGCGCTTTATGAATTAAGGTTATGCTTTATGTTAAAAGATTCGCTCGGCATCTGTTTCTAATTACCCGTTAACGGCTCTAGCGCCGGCAATAAAGCATTCGTTACCGTGAACTTCCACAAGCCTCCTACAGTGCGTCTGCCGGCTGGTGTAAAGTGTAAACCTAGCTCTCGATAGTGCCAAGCACTTACATACCTTGGCGTCGAGTATTTTCTTAACAAAAGGGATGCAGGAAAATTGGGTTAGTGAATCGATGGGAGATAGCTTTGGGAGAATTGTGAAAGATAAAGGATCAATTGCGGACAAAACACGTTCTAAGTATTTTCATCCCAAAATAACTGATCATACAACCGAACTTTTAGAAGACCTGTTTTTTGCTAATACTTTGGAAGGGTAGCCAAAAGTTACACATTTGCTTCGAAGATGGAAGTAATATATAATGTGTATAAATCTTATCTATTAGTGACCATTGTTCTTTTCGATCTTTAATGATACTTATTCCCCCAAACAGAAAAGCATATTCCGCCTACGGTATTGCCAAGCGCAGACTCAACTGTTTGCGATAAAATTAGGTATTATGGGGGTACGCAACATTGATCAGGAAAGATCCTCAAGATACATGAAAGATAGGAGCGGCGAGACGTGGAGGGCACCTTGTATGCGCATAATGGGCAGACTGAACGATCAGTATTCTATTCTGCATCGTGCAAGAGCAGCATAAACCGATGCGAATGAAAGGATACAGGCGCCTGGGTGTTGTGATTCAGACTCCCGTGGGTTCAATTGAGCCCCATCTCGAGTCCCACATGCGACGTTCGACCGGCGAATCTTCGATCGGGGCCTTTTTCGTCCTTTTGCCAAGGAGGGGGAGCCGCCAGGAGTCCACGTGATTGCGCGACCCTGTGGGAGGGCAGACGCGCAAAACATAATACGCTCGCGTCGCGGGTGTGGGTGAGAATGCATGCGACGCACTTGGCCGGTTTCTTACGCGGCCATTCAACGCGCGTATGCGTGTGAGTAATTAAAGAGAGCGACTGTCACATCCGGCGACCCACGCGCAAAGGGTGCGGCCTCTGTCCCTCCCTGTCCCTCTGCCCTCCGACGCCGTCCCCCTGTCCCTCTGTCTACTTGGCCGGCCCTAGGCCACGTCACTCTTTTCTGCTTCCAACGCGTCGCGGACTCGTTTTCGAGGCCTCCTTCTTTCGTGCGCGGTTCCCCGAGATTCGCAGAGCCTGCTGGCGCCTAACAGTTGTCGGCGGAAAGTGGTCGAGCCTGAATACCGGATCCTCTTCCAATAGGAACGAAGGATATCCGCGGATTAAAGGTGTCTGTCTATAATCGAAAAAAGGAAGTGTAGCCCACGCGGATTCTACGCGTCTTCTAGCTTGGTATTAGGAAAGCTTCCGGATGAATCGCATGGATCAGGGTTAGTACTGCAAATAATTTCTTACTGAGGTACAATCAAGGTGTAGAGAGGAGAATAAATTACGCAGTTGTCATGCGAACGCGGATATTAACCCCTTACTAGAGTACCTAAAAGTAGTAAAGTATATATGCACGTTCTAACTGCCTAGTAGTGATTGCGTAGAACGACAAGAAGGACATGCAGGAACTTGATCTTCTTCTGTACAGGGCGAGTCACTTTTACCGATGATTGTTAGATCCAATCTTATATAAGTATTTTAAAATAAGTCGCTTTTTTTCTATCTACGATAGTCCCTTCTCGGATCATCCATTCTGCGCCAAACACATTGGGTCCAGCAACTGAAACGTTCCTGTGCCCGACTGTATCCGACTTCGCGTGAAGATGCAGGGGTACCAACATCCTCGCTACTTTAACTCGACATGTTTACCGAAGACTAGCCCCGGAAAAAACACCGTAGTCTCGACCAATCGGGAGGCAGCATGTAATTTCGCAGCTGCGAGAGGCTCGATGCCCTTAAATCGTCACGTCCCACGGCATAACTCAGCTTATTTACGATCCTGAGGGTGCAGGGGGTCGCGCGCGCGGGGGGGATATGTGACGCATTTCGCTGATTGAAATTTTCACAAGATTATTCCATCCTCCCGCACCCCCGCAACCCCACAACCCCCTGCCCCTGATGGAGGGGTGCATTGTCTTCGAAAGGCGAGCCGGGGCCCTCTTAAAGCGCATTGATCCAGTAATTTACCGAGTTACGGGCATTCGCGACATCGTTACGAAGATTACAGCGAGGGAAAAAGCGGCGTCGGAATTACGAGCGGACGCTGAGGACCTAGGAATAATGCCGGGTGGCTGCGTGCACGCTTTTGTAACGAGAATTACGCCAACGACTGCCGGCAGCTTCCTTAATTCGGCCTCCAGCGAAATAGGAATGCGATAGAAATTGCTCGGCTCGCGATTCTTTTCAATCTTTTGCCCCGGATCTTTCTTGGTTCTCCTCGTGCACCGGAAAACGCACTTGGCAGCTGAAGACGCTGGACTTACGCGGCGTCCTCGGAAACAACATCGGGGGCCCGAGCTTCTTCCAAACGATCTAACATCCACCTTTCAACTTCGAGTGAAATACATTGAAGTAAATCAGAATATTCTTATGAGAGCAGAGTGGAATGGTATAAACTCTATCTGAAGCCCATGACCTCAACAATCCAATCTCGAAATTCAATCACGATTGGACGAAGAAAGAGGAGCCTTTCCATCAGGAGCATCGTTAGTGTCGTGTAAAACATTTCCAAACGGAGGATCTCGAGGAAGCTCGGCTCTTTCAGGGCCGACAGAAGTTTCGAAGAGGCGCAATCCATAACAGTGGCGCGTGTCCCAGGCTTCCGTAGGAATTCCAAGCCCGAAATTGCAAGGAATCGTTGCGGGGAGTTGAGCAACAGCGTTGCAACGACGGTCCGTTAGTCTATTCGCGCAATAAACTACAATCACAAATTACGGAGTCGAATAGTTTCGGCGTTTCGCGCGGAATGTCGCAATTTCAGGTCCGCCAACAGGGGTTTTCTGGCCCGCGGTGGCTCCCTTCCGCGAGGCGGGGGAAGATGGAGAACCGTCGACCGGGGAAGAAACAGGAGGTGGGGGCCAAGCTGCCTCTAATGAACTTACAATAATTGCGAACCATTGATCTATGGGGCCTGAGGAGCTTTCCTTCCCTACTTTGCAGGAACATCTTCTGCTACTCGGTTGTTCCGCCGCTTACCCTTTGTTTCGTTCGCTCCTTCGAAGTTCATTCTGTACATATACCTACGTATCTTCTTCTAGGATTCGTTTTCTTGACTGAATAACACTCGATAATTTCAGATTTAGAACAGCCGTTATGTAATTTGTTCAGCATGATTATACTGTTATTTAGCGCAATTTTTTGGTTTACTGGCATTCGATAGAACGCTGTGATAAGCATTTGATATTACAAAAAGTCCCATTATAATCTTTCCAAACAAGTACCTAAATTCGATTCTACTGGTTGTTTCGAAATACTTAATTAGGTCATACCTTCTGAGAATTTACTCTATTCCTAGGAGGATATCTCCTTACGGATACAACTTTGATCCAGGTGGTGGGGCATCCGAGATTCAAAGGCTACCGCCACGCTTTTAAGTGGAATAGTACACTATTTGTCGCCTTAATTTATAGCCTATTCACAGACAAATCCAATAATCTAGTATGTTAAAATCATTTCAGGTCATTGAAGGTCAAATTTGAATACCAACATGATTTCCAAAATTTATTGAATTTTGAAATTCGTATACACGTTCTTCAAACTCGATGTAACTCTTAAGTACAAGGTAAATAACAGATATCCATATTTGTGAACAAGAACCACAAGGTTTCAGGTTATTAAACAGCAATAATTATGAAGTATGTGTTATTTACACCTCGTTTCAGTGATGACATAAACAGTGAACTCACAAGAAATGAAAGATTACCGACACAGCGAAATTCTGCACATGATTTTATTATTAGAGCCAAGTAATTTGCCATCTTTATTAACGAATATATGAGTTACTGTTAGTTTCTTTCAACACCTATATGTATCGCGCTGTGCTTTCTGCGCGTTTCTGTAATGTGTGTGTAGACATACTTTTGGATTTGTTATTTCGAATTCCGAATATACCTACCTGTACTTTTTAGGAAAAGTTGTCGTTGTATTAAAAAAGAGGTATCTAACCTCCGTCCGGAAAAAATAACGATAAAAACGATCTGGTTGTTAGAAATTATGTATATTTGGAAGTTCGTAATTTTTTGTATGAAAAAATATTCTGTGAAGCTAAAGGAAAACCTTGAACAAATTTCTCCACCTTGTACAAAACATTGCTATTCAAGAGGACTCAGAAATGTGGGGCGTATTTGAGAATGTTGAACCGGAATCATCTGTTTCTAGATCGAATAAAAACACAGATAGTTTTGAATGCGTCATGCTATTTCGCCTAGAATAATACATTTGATTAGTTCCATTCAACGAGGTAAGTGTAAACACAGAAAAAGTGTAATTCTTCGGTTTAAGAAGAGTGTTTTAGCACGTAGAAAACTGAGATCCCTTGGAAATCGCGTCTTAGGAGGAAAGAAAGCATTTACATGCTACTCAACAGGCAATATTGAGCCCAGACGCCGTTAACTTTAACCGCCCCGCCGAGCCATTCTCACTATCGCAAAAACAATTAATGCTCGTTAAAAGAAATCCTTGATTTACTGCCGGGTGGGGGTAGAGGGTCGAGATAACCATTGTGTCGTATCGCAACCCGCTTTCAGGAAGCTCCTTTCTTTAGCTTCGGGTTCGCCTGCTTTGGAACTCGCCTGCTTTCGAATTCTCCATGGCGATCATAATTTTTTCTTACAAATGCTTTCGTTCCCCTGCACTGTATTTCAATTTTGTTTTTAATTTTAAAGTCTGTAATGAAGAATTGATCCATGTCAATCCCCACAGACTTTAATAGCCTCTACGGCTTCCAATAGGTACCTGCACAAATGTTACTAAAAGTAAGCCAATATAAGAAAAATGAATATTTGAACTTGAACAAAATTTTAAACCAAATGTATTCAATAAATCCTTAAACACAGCTCGACGAATTGCGCGTGTCCAAAATAACTAACATCTTGATGGTGTAAAGTCAAGTCTATCACCCTACGCGTAATTTAAATTCCAAAACAATCGCCTTGCCGTAAAAAGCTATTCATCACCTAAACTCTGAAATCCATACCGCCGTCTCCACCTCGCCATTACCGAATAGGAAAACTTCTCCACCTGATATTTATTATCTATCATTTATAGTGGTTTACTGGCCGAGCTCGGCTGCAAACGTTCGGCAATTCGTGGCGATTTATCGCGCGTGGCTCCTTATTATGGATCGCTTAATGCGGATAGTCTTAACAATACACAAAAGCAGGGGGTTTGTATCAGTCGGGCTGTGGTGGGAGTTAATAGAAGCCCGTTGTTACGGGGAAGGAAATTCGATAATCGCTCGGCATATAGTCGGGGCAGGAGCACACAAACGAGGGCCCCCCCCAACCCAGCCACGATTTCGCGCCGCCTTGGAGAGAACTTTGACTAAACGGCGCCACGCTTCCTTAACCTCCCCCATTAATCAATATTATATCGCCCAGAACGTTCCTTTGTTTATTGACTGTCAGCTAATAGGTTTTCGGTGCCACGAGATCGACGAATTCGCCGCGACGACGCTGGCAAAAACCGGGGGAGAGCCGCTTACCGTCCCCTTTCGCGTCAGGGGTTGAGGAACGATTAGACGCTTTCGAGCCGCGGCTCAAAGAGCCTCATTGTGTAAACGGTGTAAACTACGTTGCCGTCGCTGCACCCGTCGAGAAAATTGCTTCGCCCGTTCCTGCTTCCGCTTTGTCCACGCTGATCGAACGTTCGTGGCCACGTCGGCGATGGGGAATTTCGGAAAAGTCCGCTCGATGGTGTGATTCTCTTCGGGCGCCGCGGTTGGCATTCTAGGCGTTCAATCGTGGCGGATTTCAATCGCGGTTTATAGTGGCGGATCTTGATGCTCGTTTTCATTTTCAACTGATTCGAGAACTTCGATGCTTGAGAATTTTTCACTTGTTGACAGACGGCCATTAATTCATGTTAGTAATTTACTGTTCCCAGAGCGTGTTTAAACGCGGGCTTAGAATTCTCTTCTTGGGATCGTTCTGCCCCAACTTTTGCTACGTTCCTTCGTTTGCTAGTTGTTTCGTGTTATTATAGTTTCTCGACAGCGTTTAGCGCATTGGTGGCATTCTCCCTTCATCTTTGCTACTTTAATGGCTTCCATTATGTCCCAAGCGTAGCCAAAACGTTTCTGGAGTAACCGAGCCGCGCGAAGCATCAGCCTAAAGGAGAGGATGTCAAAACGAACGTCGAAAGACGGTCCCCCTGATCTGTAATTATTCACGAAATGCCTCGGGGAATTAAAATCACGACCGCTTTTGCGGCGGGGGCCGCTAAAAGTCTGTCGAAAGACGGACATGGTAGCCACGAGAATATTGCTAAATTCAGGTCACTCGCAATTAGGAGGCGCATACTATTTCGTATTTAATTACGTTCCTCGCGAGCCCCGCTGGATACACGTGTCGGCGTTGTTAAACGTCGCTACAATTTAATAACGACAGCTATTTGCCGTATTAAGCAAACGCGTTCGCCTGTTGGGAATTGGTCCTCCGGAGCGGACTTTCGCAACGATCGGTTGTCTTCCTTTGCGCAGGAAAAATGGCGAAAGTAAGTGCCGATACCTGAGGAGTTGCAACTCCATGGTATCCCACCACATGTACTACAATCACTGCCATTGATGGTAAAATCAACGAGACTAAAAAATAGCCCCTCTTTCAGGAATTTATTTCTATATTGTCAGTGGTTATATGGGACATCTGATAGGTTTCCATTTAAACTTTGCCAGTATATTCTATGACTAAAAACGAGACGCAAATTTTATATGGACAGAGGTCTATATAAATGGTTTATTAAACATTTATAATAATAGTTGAAACACCTATATACATAGATATAATGCTGACCTTCTGATGAGGTTTTGCACAGAGGTTGTGCTTGAAATTCTGAAGCTAGTGCTACGTGATTTTGGCCGTAGACACCCAAATATTTTTTAATAGTTGGAATTAGTAGTTCGGGAAATGTTTACTGCAAACGAAAAGCAAAAGTATCAGCAGAAATCGTATCATAGTTGGTAAGAATAGAACAGTTTATTATATTTCTGTTGATTTCAATGATTCAATATATATATCACAAGTATTCGACATGACCGAAACTGAAGAAAAAGATGTGAATTCGAATAGCTAGATACAAGTAGATAACAAACCAGTTCATAATGCACGACAAGTAAGAAATGGGTTACTGAACACTACTCCGAAAGGTGTAGTTATCAATCCTATTGAGGTTTATGTCAGTAGACCTTACACCTTTAGATTCGGGGGACTGTCGAAGAAGTTTGCGGTATCATCTCCATCGTCGCTCTCACACGCTGTGCAGGTCAAAGTTGGGAGCAGTTAAAGAACAAAAGCATTAAGCAAATACGGAATTCTCATCTCGGCGCTCTGAGAATCCTCCATTACGATCCCACGCGACACAAAACAACCCCCGGAAGGAAAGAAAACATGGTAGGCGAGTGAAGCAGGAAGAAAACCGCCACGGGGGAAGACAAGGCTGATCCCTAAGGTTGCCGATTCGCGTCAGTCAGCGCAACTTAAGCGCAAGGAGCATCGTTTTAAAAGGGGGTTTTAGGCGGAGGACACCCCTAGCAGGTAACAGCCCCGAGGACAGGGTAAGACAGCGCAGAGGGGGGCTGGGGGAAGGTCGACGGGATGACAACAATTCTTTTCCAGCGACGGCGGAGGACCGCGACCGGGAAATTAGCATCGATAAATTTTCCAGCGCGTCGTTCCGCGTTGTCGTCGGCGACGTCGACGGCGACGACGCCGGCGCACGTATAGTGCCGCGAAAATGACACGATGATGCATGGCCGACTGTTTTAAGAATTATTCGTTATTTATCGCCGGCGGAGGAGCAGATTTTTCTTTCGCCGAGTTTGACGCGTTTCTCGGGAAACGGGCCGGCGAAAATAACCGGGCGTTCGAGTTCTAATTGAATTCCTCCGATCGAACCCTTCAGTGTACCACAACACTTCCAAAATATCGCGTATTAAGGGAGAACACCACTATGACGGCCGGAGTAAGTAAGACATTTTAAAGAATTTTTTTCAGGAATAATTTACAGTTTTCATAGAAAACTTCTATTACCTACCTTTAGTACAATGTCTTAAGAGACTATAAAAAAATAAATAGAAAAACGTGCATAAATTTTAATATATTAACTAATCTTCTAGACACCCCACGCGCGCTGATCGAATGTGTAACTATGGAACAGCAAGTACGAAATTAAATTAATTTTTTGTATAAACTACACTCATATACTTTATAAAAAAAAATGAAATTTGATTTCGGACCTGCTGTTCCATAGTTACACATTTGACCAGCGCGCGTGGAGGGTCTAGAAGATTAATTTAATATATTAAAATTTATGCATGTTTCTCTATTTTGTTTTTTTTTACAGTCTTTTAAGACATTGTACTAAAGGTAGGTAATAAAAATTTTATATGAAAACTGTAAATTATTCCTGAAAAAATTCTTAAAAATAGCTTACCATTCAAGCCGTCACAGTGGTGTTTCCTCTTAAGTAGTTCACCCGAATTTCATTTTGTATCAGTAGCGACCGTCGACTTTTTTCTCCTTAAAATGCGTTGCTCATTTAGCACATACGCGTTCCTCGTTTGTACCTCATCTCCATTTTAAAGGATGAGATAGATAGATCCTCGAAGCTTCATGGGTGAGTTTTTCCATCAGGTTATATTTTTATGCGTACAAGTTTATATCATTATTGTGTGACGCCGCCACTGTAATTGTACCCATTCTACTACGTAGGTATTATCTATTCTATCTGATTTATACTTCAACCGCGAGATACTTAAAATTCACGAAAGTAAAATGCTCATTTATGGAAAGATAAGCTTCAAACTTCGAAGAGCCACAGACATTAAGATCGAACAAGAATAGAAAATTGCATGCCTCGCAGAGTTCCGTACTTAACAACATATATTTCAAGGAGAAGAAAATGGGCACCGGCGACACTTGGATTATGTCCTCCGTAAGTAGCGACAAATATGGCCGTGGTAAACGCAGTTCGCGGGGAAAAAAGTTTTCGATGGTAAAAAATTCCTTGTATTTGAAACTGAGAAGTCGGTGGAAACGGCAGATTTTCAGGTCCGGTGTCCCGCGTAGAGCAAGATTCCCGTTGAACACAAGATCCGTGCTCGAGGAATCGCGGCAGGATTTAGCGACGGGGTGGAGAGGAGGGCGCGCAGCTCCGGTAGTTAAAAGTTACAAGATGATTCGTTGAGTAATCCCAGACCGTTTCCAGACGGTTGCAAATTGCAATCGTGAACGCCGCGATAATTGTCGCGGCAGTTCTCGTAATGACAATTTTCATCGTGTCGTCACACGACGCCTCCCCCCTGTCGAGGGGCGGAGGGAGGGGGCGGAGAATGGTAATTGCCCTATTGCATCTTTCGAGGCATCGTCATTACCACGAATAGACCACTCCGGATCTCCGAACATCCTGCGGCCACGTACTTACTTTGCGGCTGGAAAAATGTTTAGGTTCTACGATACAATTACACTTTATCGTCGTAAAGTGTTTTAGAGGAATTACGTACGTCACTGTTTCTAAGTGTTTGAACACTCGAGTGTTTTTACTATTGTCAACAGTGTGATAAGCTTTCGGAATCACCTTTTTACATTAGAGTAATAATATGTGCTAGCTGGCAAATGTGACGCGAGATATCCGGTATTTAGGGAATTTTAAAAATGAAAAAGTTTGAATAAAAAAGAGTGTAAATTGTTTTAGGGCTGTAATCGTATTGCTCGATTGCTTGGAAATACTGCCAGTGGGTCCTTCTATTTATTGGAAACGTTCTTTGGTACTTTTATTTACCATATTCGCGAGAAAGGTTCAGCAACTATCTCCAGGCTTTCTGGTGTCTTATGGTTTTCAAGATGTGTGAGAAAATTATATTGGTACCATGTACAATCATCTGTATATGATAGGGTAATCCAACCAGTAATTGATTACATACCAGTGAATGACCGTTAGGCAAAGAAATGTTAATTATAAATTTAAAAATATTATATGTTTATACATGGAGTGTACTTGCACTTTTAATATCCCATATTTTTATTTACGCGTATTAAGCAAACATTATTCAATACAATTCTTATTAAAAGTATGCGGTCATTTACTGGGCTTCTACACGTTTTGCATTTTATAATCATTTTTTTTTTTAAATTACGATAAGAATAAGTATCGTAAGTAATTATTTGTATCGAAATTTCAAGAAAAATAAATTTAAATGCACTTTCAACAAGTTTTTTGTTGTTATACATAAATATATTCAAGTATTAATCTCAAAGGTCCATAAATTCAACAATTCGGTCATTCACTGGTTGGTTTACCCTATGTAATCTTGTTATACTGCAGAGTAATAATAATAAAATAAAAGAGCAACAAGGAATATGCGAAACCTAATTCCGAAACGAGTTTACTTCTCTGTTACTCTATGTACATATGTAGATGAAAGTCAATTGTGAATAGAACAAAAAACGCCATTATTTAAAGTTACTATTAAGTAAGTATATAACTTTGACTTAATCTGCCAATGCTAGTATAATTAAATGTAATTACAATGTATTCAGTCGAATACTTAAGCAGACATATGACTATTATTATCATCACGAACAATGAGTAGCATGTTAGCAAAGGACTGTACCAAATTTTTAGGTTTCCTTTTCGGTCGCTCTTCAACGAATAAAAGTTTGTTGACAAAACCAGTAGCCAACTGCCGCGTCGCAGGAAATGTTTCCTTACTTGCCTTCGTTGTTCCCGATAGCCACGGCCCCCGAGTTTCCATCTCCGAGGATTTGTAAGACCATGAACACGAATAAAAATCCGCTTCGATATTTAGAAAAAATAACTTTTCAAGCTCGAGCAGTCCACGGATGGGCGAGCAAACCGACGTTGATTCCGCGGAAATCCCGAACAAAGCGCACTTTGAACATCGAGACGTCTCTTCGGTGCAATGGGGGGCGGGGGGAGGAAAAAATAAATCCGAACACGGACGCAGCAAACCGAGAATTCGGGTCATCCTTTCGCGTTCCCGCGCATAATGTCCTCCCCATGAATGTTGCCTCTGTTCCGCGAAATTTGACGACGAAAGAGACGGAGAAGCGACCGGGGGAAACGTTTTAAAGGAACGCTCTTCGAAACTCCCGGGAGCGCGGACCACGAGGAAGGAAAACCGCAGCCAGTTCTTCCGGTTCGAAGCCGGACTTCCGGAATTGTTCCGCGGCGATCTCATTTTTTCTGCCTTTCCGTGCACAGTTGCTACCTACTGCGAAACATTTAATCACGAATAAATCAATTAGCGTCGCTGATAAGTATTGATTGTTTACGAAAGCGTCTACTTTCATTGACATTCCGGATTTCAAGTGGAGAACGATGGATTTCCGTGCAGATTTTTCGTACCGACTGAAGACCAACGAACGACAGAGAGAACCGACGAGATTACGGAAATATCATCGGTATCTGCTAAATCAGAACGAGTGGTGCTGGATTCACTCATAATTGATGGGAGGGGGTGAACGTAAAATGGCAACGTTTCAATCTCTGGGAGACAGTTTTTCGACCGGTTCGACTTGAAGCGGAATGCAGTTTCCGTAAGAAAAATGGAACTAATTGGTCTCCTCGAAAGACGCGGACTTTCGTGGCAAACAAGACAGCGGGAGCGGATGAAAAGCGGGCCGAGGAGGCGGAAGCGAGGAGGAACCGGGGGACGTTGCAGTATCTGGAATTCCAGAGCACCGCCGTCGAGTGTGTACCGTGCGCTGCAGGCTCGCGAAAGATAGTTGGTGCTCTCAACAGAGAGATAAAAGGGAGCCATTCTTTTTTTAGAGGGAACGCAAACGAGAAATTAGAACATGGAGACTGGTATATTCTTGCCGGTCAAAATCGCGCGATGTCCGGTCGCGGCCTCTGCAGCAAGTCTTCAACTTGCCAGTCAAAACACTGTTGAAGAAGGAAGAAGGAATCTGTGACTGTTAGCTGGAACGGTCTTGAAAAACGGTCAGCGGTGGGGACATTTTTATGAATCCTGGGGCTATACGACAGTTTCCTTCTCTGAAAGTATTTTAACGGCTTTTGGACATATCTTCATGTTAGTTTCCGAACCATGAATAATTAGACATGTTTAAAATTAAAAACTTTCGCGTGTAAAAATTAGATAATAATAGAATTGGGGGTACAGTGTGTGCCTGACAAATAATGGTATTTTCATCATTCGCGTAATGATTTTTTAGTCAAATATGTGGTATAACTTTCTCAAAATTTGTAATTCCTAACGAAATTCTATGATTATTCAGACACTTTGATTGGAATACGCTAGTAAATGGAAATAATCGGTCCATTTATTGGTATTTGGAACCAATATGTCATTATAGCATTTTGATAGTGACAGAAACGTTGACAAACTACGCAATAAAAAAGTACCATCATTTGACAAGATATAACTGTATTCCTTAACCTAGACCGTACAGACTAAGGGCATTTCCTTAACTACCAACTACTTAGCGACATCAATATGACAGTTATAGTTCAGTATAAGGTTATTCAGATGCGCACAGTGAGTAAAAAAATCACAAGATGAATGATAAAAAAAAGTATCAAAATACGCCCAGAAAAATTGCATTCCTATCTATGTTCCATATATTTACATATGTATTATGTACTCAAAGACTTATGTATAGTTCTGGCAGGAATCTAGAAATGTCGGTTTTTAAATATTGACTTCTCGTTCTTTCAAGACGATTCTCAAAGAGGGAACCCCTAATTTCTCAATTGTGACTTGTAACTCACAACCTGCGCCACCTACGGCGCTGTAAACTCGTCAGAGAAGACCTCGTTGATCGGAAGTGGCGTCCAGAGATGCTTGAGTAATCGATAACGCCTCGTTTGTTACGGTGGTCCAGAGTTTCTAACCAGATTTTCGAGACTTTCGAGTGGCACTCGGTGCGTCAAAGGATACTTTCCGCCCGCGGCGCGGCGGCGGGCCGACGACGATCGCTCAGCGAGCGAAACGAACAATCGCGTGCGGCGCGGAGCGAAGCGGAGTCAAGTGTCGAACAACGCCGCGCGTAATCATTCCGGCAGCTTTGTCGCGCGCATCCGCGAGTACCGCCGCTTCCTCCGCTATTGAAGAGCCTCATTAGTACTGTTTGTTATTGTTTGTACGGCACTCCGGGGTGAAAAAGAGCGTGATACGAGAGGGTGCCCGAGGTGTCACCGTGATCCCGCTGATTCTCGCACCTCTCTCGTCGTTACGTGCCCACCGCCCCCACTGCCAGCTCTCCCTCTCGCTCTACTTGTCCTCATTTTTGGTTTCCTTTTAAGCATGTTCCTCACAATACGCGAAAGCTTGTTATAGAGAAGCACACTTGGGCTGATACGTGGAGGTACGCTGGTGCTGTCGCCTGACAAGGGGTACAGGGGTGTTGGTCGAGATATTCTTGCGCCAATTTTGGTCTAGTCGAGCCGGTACGGACTTGTGTTTCTCTTTCACGTGGATCGAACCGTTGCTCTGTGGGCAACTTTTCCGAGATAAGATAGTGCTACTGGTTTTCAGGGAACACTCGCGTCTGCTTGATCGTTTGTAGGAAGTGCAGCTAACGAAGAGCGCCGTTAGTTTGGTAAATTTATCAGTTAGGCTTTGAAGAGTTTGATCGTTGCAGACTCGAATCCTTTCCCGTTTACCACGTCCACAGCATCCACTTCTGTCACCTTATAACTCGAATGAGTCCATTTGAACTATCCAAACCGTGTCACAACTGAAGCATCCCAACGTGCTTCAACGCATTCCCGCGTCAGCAAAGGGGTCGAGAGGATGTCCACTCGTGCATTCGTACATAAAGAGTGACCAGCGCGCGATTACACATTCCTTCAGAATTAGTGGGACATCAAAGTTGCACGGCCAGAGGAACGTCTGTCCAACGGAGGCCAGGGAGAAAGAGGAGAGGCCCGAGTCTTTTAGCTCGTCGCGTTGTGCAAACAAAGGCGCGCTTCCGTTTCGATGCGAGTGTGCCACACGTATATGCAAAAAAAATCCTGGCCACGGAGGGCCACGACTGCTCCCTTAATCGCGAAAGTATCGCTTTTGTGCTTCCGGTATAATAATCTCTCCGTGGGCTGAACCATTAGCCTCCGCTAAATGAAAGAGGCCCCCCATTTTGTTCGCCATTCGGGACTAATCTTCTCGTTTGGTCCTTCGTCTTGGTACCGTCGGTAAACACCGCGAGAATTATTCTTCTTCTTTTTTTCACGGTGGAAGGAAATTCGGGAGAAAAACAAGGGAGGAAAACTCTGTGCCGCCTTCGGGTTCCTCTGAACTCTGGCGCCTTATATCCCGCAAGCTCGGAGCTAATGAGGAGCAAATCTCGAGGTAAACGCGGCCAATGGAGGAAGAAGGCCTGGGGATAAATTGCGGGGAATTGTTCGGGTCATCAGGAAGCAAACACCGCTCGCCTTCGAGATTTCCCGCGGAATTTATGCACTCGGGCGTGTAACTAGCGGAACGTTCGGAAAGTGGCGCGTCCGCGTGATAGAATATTCGGCGGACGGGGACCTGTGACGGGAATGAGCGGCCAAAAGAGAATGCAGCAATGAAAGAGGGAAGCTGTCGATCGCAAGATACAAGGAACAACGCGGTTCACGCGCCTCGCAACGGATCAAACTCCCTGGACCCAGCGTCCCTCGTTGAGAAAGAGTAAGTGGCCAGGGATAAGGAAGTGGCAGTCGAGTGACAGGGGGTAGGAGCGGGTTTCCTGGCTGGTGGCGAGGGGTTACGCGAAGAAGGGAGAGCTGGAGCCGGTGGTAGTTGGGTGGCAGTAGGATGTACTCATCCGTTGCAGTGCTGCAACTAATGAGACATCGCTAAAGGGCACGGGGTAGGTGGGTAGAGACACGGTGGGGCATATACACGGGGGGTAGGCGATACACTTCACCTGAGACTGCAGACTGCAAGAGATAGACGACTACGACGACGAAGCCGCCGACGACGACGACGCCGACGACGACGACGACGACGACGACGACGTCGACGATGAGGACGAGAGTGCAGGCACAATTAAAACTGACGCTCCTAATGGCAAGTCAAACGCCGACGGGCTCGAGAGATTCTTGACTTTCCAATGAAGCGATTGTTTCATATTCCTGCGCTTTCCTCCTGCACCATCTATCGACCGACCCCGGGCTCCGCTCATTTCTCTCTTTCGCTCTCCACCACCCGCTTCACTTGGCCCCTTGTTTCTGCCGAGCCGACACGTGAATCCTGGTAACGCGACGGAGCCAGAAGGGAGGCAGAAATAGAGACGGAGAGGTCGAGGGGGTGGGCCCGGTGAAACTTTAGAAGGGAGGAATCGGTAGGAATCCGCGTAGATTTCTGTCGGCTGGGAGGGGAAGGTCTGTCTGTTTCGTCGCTGCGCTGACGGGAAACACGTGCGCCTTGGTTTCATCCTTGCCTCGAAAAACACGCGGCATCAATTGACATTTCAATAAATTCATCCCACCCGGAGGAAAATATGAATGAGCTAACCAAATCCTTATTGAAATTTGCTTTCAAAGGTGATTGAAATGGGAGCTCTGGTGTTCCTGATGGATAGAAAGACTTCTCTAGACTTCTCTCATTTAAAAAGACGCCGAGGACGTATTTTCGGAGTCCTACATCAAGGGTATAACTTACGCTACACATTCGTCGCATTCCCCCGACTCGGTATACAACCACTCACGTCTACAGGTATTGCCATTATCAACTCTCCTTGGTCCACATGGTAGTGCAGGCTGAAAATTATCCTTTGACATCTCGGTGCACCCACGTTACTTTCGTTCGTCTTCCCTCTGACAAAGAAGCAACAGAGATCTATCGAGTCCAGAGGAAAACAGAAATTAACGTCACGGAGTAAGAATCACGATTACATCAGCCATCAGTCGCAGGAATTTTGAAAACCCGGACCAACTGGGCCAGGAATCCTCAAGCTGAACGGCGAAGGAGGAAGACACCGATCTAGCCAGATGTCTAGAACAAACGACGACGAGGAACAGAGACTCCGATACGAGAGGAGGCGGAGGGTGTGGGCGGGCGTGTGGGGGGGAGGGCAGAGGGATTTGAACGCGGAAGGTTAAGGGTGGGTTGGATACACGAATACTAGATAGTAGCTCCGGGCGGAGCTTGATTATTTTCCGCTAGCTCGTTCATTCAGGTGGAGAGCGTGGCGCGCACGAGGGGTTCAATTGGAAACAGCAATCACTGCTCGCCTGTATTTTGTTCTCTTCTCGGGTGCAGCGAACTCCAATAATAAGCTTTCTCCTATATTGCCTCTTCAGTTCCCCGTTCCGCTGCCTGCCGGCCTCCTCTCTCTCGCCAAGTCTCCAGGACCGGCAACAGAACTACCCTTTCCCTCTTTCCGCTCCCCTGGCTTCGACTGTCCTACCCCCTACCCACTGCCACCCCCCTGGTGCCGCGTTTCCTTCGAGTTTCCAGCGTTTCGTCTCCCGTACGTTCCCCAAACGACCTCGATTCCCGAGTTCGAGTCGTTTGCCGAGATACACACCCCCCCCTCCCCTCCCCCCCCTCGTCAAGCCGCCCGCTGAACCAAGATATTCTACAGAATTCCTGCGTTCTTCGGCGTGGAAGAGAACATTCGTCTGAGGATGAAGGACAGCGAAGGTGGAAGGCCTTCGAGTGTTTCCATCACCCCCTGGAATACCCCCCCAAACCCTTTTGATTTTGATCGCCAGAGAAACCATCTTGCGCTACCTGTATACATCCCCCAGCATCTGTATTTGCCCACAAGAGGCAGTAAATCGATTCCGCTCCGCGTTCGTCGCCCACGATGTCGTCGTTATTCCGGAAAATACTGTCGGAGACGCGAAATGCCCGCGTGAGGGTCGAGCAGGGGGGCACGAAAATGCGCGGCACGTGAGCGGGTCGGCGCTATATCAAAAGACCAATTACAATAAATTCCGGGGACGCCGTTTGCTCTGTCGGCACGCGAGCGGGTATTAATCCGCGCGGACTGTCAGCGCGCGCCCGCGATAATGGAACGGATTCGCTTTTATCGGTCCCCGAGGCGCGCCGCTGTCTAAAGTTCAATCGCCGTTGACGAACCCGAAAATATCAGCGGCCTGAGAAATTCAGGGGGTCGGCTGCGGTCATGCGGCGTTTTCATTTCCATTTCCTCGCGTTATTGCCGCGTGACATTTTCAAGCTGGCGTAAGGGGTAGGCTGGCGGATCCGTCGAACGCTTTCGAGTGTGCTGGGTTAGGCGCTATACACGCGGGTTAAGACACTTGCCGCTTTCGAATCCGAAGGCACCCGTTTCACGTGATTTTATAGCGACAAATGGTATGAAGAGAAACAGTCTCTAATTTACCTGCGAAGCGTATGTAGGTGAAGGCTAACGCCGAGTTAACGTTATTTACATATGCGCAGGCACCAAATGAAAGTCTCATTTGAAAGTCGGATGTTCATGTAAAATAGTAATGTACACCATTTTACGACGTTTACTAAATATACCTACATTTTTTTAGAAAGTCATTAATGTAAAGACTTTGAATTGAGTTACTCAATTAAAAGACGAGCACACACAGTAAACTTTAGAAATGGCATGCATTAATGTAGATATTATTTGTCGCCTAAATGTTCTCAAAGCGTTTCAGAATGCTCCACACCCTGGAACCGCGTCTCATCCTCCCATAAATACCTTAATCCATGGATCGAACTCAAGATTACCATTTAATCTAAATCTTACGGAATTCAAGCGAGTGGAACAATTCCGGTTCCCCAGGCGTCGAAGCAACAACAGTCAGAGTGCAAAGGGTGCAGGGTGCACCGATCAGATCGCACCCCCAGTCCTCACCCCCTGCCCCCTCCGTCAGCCCCGTATCCCGCAATTACACGAGCGCCAACTCCAACCCTTTGCCCTCCGGTAAACGGCACGTAAATATATCGATTCAATTCCGTTTCAGCGGTGACCACCCTCGGCCCCTTCCTCCTCTTCTCCAATGGTCGGTCTCCAGCGCGCCCTTCTATAAAAATTTATCGTCTGGTAAATTGTTTCGCGCGGCGTTGTTCGCGATTCCACGGGAAACGACGAAAAGCACGCGCGTATGTGTATTCGGCTTGCAACGAAAACGCCGGGGGTGGGGGGCGAAGGGAGAGGAAGAAGGAAGGGTGAGCGAAGTGACCGTCGTCGCTCTGAACCTGTCCGACGGGGATGTTAATTAACAAAAAGTCATTAAACTTTTCACGACGGGCGGAACGAAAGACCCGGCGGATGTGTCCTGTCTCTTCGCCTAGGATCGATGCAACCCTGTTTTATTTTCCTACTTCGTGCCTTTTATTGTTCCACCATTTTCTGCTTCCTGCCGCCTACGTTTTGTCCCCTTGCACGGCGCACGCTGGGTGGACATCGCGTGTGTGTCGGTTACATCGCGTAGACGCCGTTCCAAAATAGTAATACTCCGTTCCTGGCAATTCTTGGGAACAGGGCATCAGGCTGGATTTGAGGTTCGAGAAAGAGCACGTTGGATTGGTTGGACAGAGGGAGAAAAAGTGGTTAGAAGTTGTACTAAAACTTCGAAACTGATTACGAGTCCGAGTGGGTAACTTGTGTTCAATTCTACAACAAACGAACGCGGATTGCATTCCATTTGACGATACGTAAGACTTGGAATCTTGATTGTAGGACTTCCACATTTCTTAATTTTTTTAATTGTCTAATCGTCAAAGTCCGTGATTCCGTAGTCACTCTACTTTCTGTTTTTAGTTGTTGCAGAATATCTATTCCCTAAGACTTTGACACTTCACCTGGTAACAGATTCGATAATTCACAAATGCACGTTACTTTAATATTCACTCTTCGCTTCTCTTTCTGAATTAAACGCCTCTCCATCTTTCACCACCTATCGCTTTCCAAAAATAACAGTCAGTTCAACGAGTGCATTACTAAAAATCTCTAGAGCGATCAAAACTATCGTCACACACTGCGTCGCCCAGCCAATCTTCTGTTGTAAAGTTATACTTCAACAAACCAAATTTTTCAAACACCACTGTAACGACATGTTACATTCATTCCAGTTGAATTACTATTAGGTACATCCGTCACC
This sequence comes from Andrena hattorfiana, assembly GCA_944738655.2. Lineage (NCBI taxonomy): Eukaryota > Metazoa > Arthropoda > Insecta > Hymenoptera > Andrenidae > Andrena > Andrena hattorfiana. The sequence continues at coordinate 61,083,336 of OX122891.2, read as the reverse complement.
TTGTAATCAGTAGAATTGTTGCAGCTCCTTTCAAAGTACGAATTCTAGTCCAAACTGGGGAGCCGTGTAGACAGCTCCTGTTTCTTTTGACGCGTCCCGTCCAAGGAACTTTTCCGTGCCCCTCCCCCTGGCAGCGAGCAGCGATAAATTTGAAGCCCCCAACCCCCCTTTCGCGACGTTTAAGCGAGAATGGGCCGAAACGGTCGCGGAATTGCACCGCACGGCGTAACGAGTTCAAGTGCTGCAGTCCATTGGTCGTGGCCCGGTCTGCGACACGGCGATAATGACAAACATAACCGTTACTGACCCGAGGTCGGTAAACGGTAACGGGCTGGGGTGGCTTTTCGACCACCCCTGGGGTGGCGGACGCGTCCAGATAAAAATCACTCGTCTAGAAGATTAAATAATAAATCAGCCCTGCCGAGTTCTTGTTTGCGCTCCGGTTGCAACACGCCAATTAAACGTTTCCTCCTAACGATACTAGGAAGGAGTCTTCTTCCTGAGTCGAGTTTCCGGTGAGAAGTTTCACCCTCCCCCTCCGCCACTTCCGAAAAAATTGTTAAAGGAACAAATACTGATAAACCCGAGGTACATTCTGTGTTATTCGATTATTTTATAACACTGAATTGAGTCTCGCTACTATTCAGGTTCACAGGGAGAATCTCTGCATGAGCAAAACACCACTTTGTAGTACCACAGTTCAATTCTCATTAATCCCCATAAGAACCTGCCACGTTGACTCTTCCTTCGCTCGAGCCTAGTGCCCTTTAAAAATGTTTCAATTCCACAAGACACCAAATCCTACGATTAAGCCCCTCCTCCCTCGAACTCAATTAATTTGGATGGGCATCGAGAGCCCGGAACGCGGCGCGGCGTTCGGCCGCCCCCTTGGCCGATCCGACCGCGGTTTCGCGAAAGACCTAAACACCGCAAACCCGAAACGCTCACTAATTTTCCGTTTAGTCGTAAAATAAATTCTGCTCGGTGGGGTGGCGAGAGTTCGAGCCGTGGAGAATGCTCCCCGGCGTATTTCCACCAGCCACCCGTCCAACCCCCCCTCTCTGTGTAAGGGTGAAGGTGCCGATGCTGGCATTTACCGGGCCGGCAGAATTTGGAAGCAGAAGTAATCGAATTTGTTGGCGTCGTTTAATGAGAGCCGCACAATAGTTGTGTGTCTGTATAATTGGTACACACCCCCCTGGTCGCAGCGAGACCCAAACTCACCCCCTCGCCTCTCCCACAGCTTTCCCGCCGCTCTAACTGCTCCACCGATGCAGTCGTCAGGCGAAGAGAGAGGGGGAGGGAGAAAGGGAAAAGGGGATTCTACGGCGTAACTATTTGGCTCGAGCACCTTCGCAGCAGACCGCATACAGTGGTTCTCGATATCTCGCGCCCTTCGAGTTGCGAACGAGAGTGCCACGAACGCTGTATGTTTGAAAAATAGGGATTCGGGTTGGCTATTGGTGGATGAGTAGAGTTTCATGTTTGACCGTCCGAATCGTTTCAACGGTTCGCTCGCATATTTAACGGTGAAATATTGTTTTTAGTGAAACTTGATATTTCCGATTGTTATACCTCCAAGTGGACATGCTTTTCCCGAGGGGAGAACTAATCGAGACACAAAATCTCACGGACAGTATTGGATTAAGTCTTTAAGAATTGTTAAAATCACAGTGTTCACCTGTGTCGTAAGGCATACATCACAAACAATGCTTGTAAACTTCATTGTTTTTTATTTGCTACAGCCTTGCACTTAAGTATGTGAATATTCTTAAGCCTATCATTCTCTATCATTTAAAATATATATCTATCAAATGGAAATTAAAAATGTTAAAACCACGCTCACCCCTTTGAATGATAAGTATATTTTTCTCTTTTCGAAATTTTTGCTCAGAACTTTCAGTTTCCTTTAACTACCTACGATTTTCATATAACCCTCACAATCAAATTCCTTCCGAAAGATCTATTTTCGTTAAAAATACAACCCACGCCATAAGCAAAATTCAAGAATCAAATATTACCGCCCTACAAAGTGACCTTGGCTTAACTTTTTGACAGCTATTTGATCCAAAGGTGAGCTAACTTCGTGGAACATCCGTTTAGAGCAAACGTCACGTCATTTAGGACGCGGTGGCAGGATGCAGCGTTGCAGAGGGAACAGGTCGTCGCCCGGACCCGGACGCCCGAGAACCTCTGTTTCGGCTATTTACCAATATAGTGATTAAATGTTCCATGAAATCACGAGTTCCACGTCATAACATTTTAAGAGTGTCTCTCCCGGCCGGGTCGCGCGCGATTCTCCTCTTTTACTGGGACAACGACGCGCGTAGCTCTAACGCGAGACACGTATGGGTGACACGCGTGAACACGCGTGTGTACACGGGTACCGGGGTGGCACGTATCCGCCCGTATGCGAGTAGTTACTAGCAGGCTCGAATTCTCGGCCCCCTCATCAACGGGCCGCTCCTTCGCCTACCGTTTAATTACAGTATACTTAGCTGCGCAATTGTCTCTTTTACTCTATCCACGTTGCTTCCGACTGGCTCTCGCTGGCCGCTTGTGCGTTCCTCCTCTCGTTTCCCTTTGACTATGCACGTACCTCCTCGCTCTTCACTCGGTGTCTCGATACTAAAAATAATGAGGCGCTGGGGATCGCGGCGCGGAAACGTACCCTTCCTGTTTTTCTATTTTCTTCGCGCGAGTCCACGCGGGACGATGCGCCAGCGTGATCGCGCTGTCCGCGTGTGCCCGAGGAACGGGATTACTGAAAATGAAATATTCGGATACGCTTCTTGACAACTATTTATATTTTGAAAAATTGCAAAGATTCGCTGGAAGAAAACTTGAAAATCTCTGTATTCGATGTTCTGATACTTTGGCAACGCACGCCAAATTGTACGCAACATAGAATTTGACACGGGCAGTTACCCTTGGGCGATGATGCAACGTGGGCGTCGACGTAAGGACAATTTCTGGAAACGGCCAAACACATTGATCGACTCATGATGGAAATGACTTACGAAGACTCTGTCAATGAGATTTTAATATGTGTGCAAGCGACTCTTTGAAGCGCTCTTACAAAAAAAAATTAAAAAAATTAAAACCGTCTTCAAAAAAAATAAAAATGCACTAAGAAGTAAAAAATCATTTTTTCCCTTATTTAATCTACGACTCTTATATTTTTTAAGTCGGCGCCAGATTTACACAGTGCAAATGATGAGGCGTCGACTTAAAAAATATGAGAGTCGTAGATTAAATAAGGGAAAATATTATTCTTTATTTCTTAGTGCATTTTTATTTTTTTGAAGTCGGTTTTAATTTTTTTTATTTTTAACTTTTTAGTTTTATCAAAATCAGTCCATATGCTGAGGAGTTATGCGGGGACAAACATATAAAAAAAAACATACAGATTGAATCTATAACCTCTTCCTTTTTGAAGTCGGTTAAAAATACGATAGGCAGTTGTGTCTGGGTCTTAATAAAAATGTAAACGCTGTACATTCCACCTACTATGCTGTAGTCTTTGCAGTTATTTTTCAGTAAACGAGTCCATACCAACTAATTATTTTATCTATACGGCGGAGTTCAATTTTCAAAGCAGCTTCTCATATTAATTGCAATGAAGTTCTTACACAGAGCGTTCAACCATTGGCGCAGGACAGTGCCTGATTGACTAACAGTTGGAACTGGTACTCGTTAAAATTGGAACTGGTAATAACTGAACCGTGGAAATTCAATAGGTTTCCAAGGTGGCACAGGTAGAAGATCACCTAGAGGGGTGATAGGATAGTGCGAGGTTTAAGAAGTTTTAGTGGAGGACAAGCCGGCTAGGATGATGCAGTGTTGGCGAATGCAGAGAAAGTTGGGATTCTGAAAACTAATTACCTGGAATGAGAATTCACGCGTAAATTAGAGATGAGTACATTACAAAATAATGTGCGAGTAAAACCAAATTCCCTTTGTTCGAAACGTACCACCCAGAGGAGAGGAAGCTGGAGAGAGGAGGGATTAATTCTTTCTGAATATTTCCAAGCAAAAACGTTGCTGTATTTAGATCGCCCACTAAGAATTGGATCTTCGCTTCGTGGCTATTACGTTTAGTTTTGGGGAGATTTGAGATTTCTTTTCAAGAGATTTCGGCTGTGCTCACTTAGCAAAGGTAGTGCTAATTTAAAACACAGAAAAATTGTGAGTGTTATAAGTATCTCGTACGAAAAGACTCATTTAACAATACAATGGCACACTTTATCATTCTTATTCTCCGCATTGTCCCTCGAGTTGGGCCCATTCTTCTTCGCTGGGCCTGCAACTTCATTGATCTTACATTTTGCAATTTTTCAACTTAAGAGCCAAAAAGTGCAACGAAACAAGAGAAGGTGTATCGAAACGTTTCCCTATATTTTGCCGCTTACGTTCGCGTCGCAACCCCTGCGCCGTCTTTTCACCCTATTTTCCATTCTACGAGAGAATGCCCGCGACGGCGAGGTATCGTCTACCCCGTTCAGCGGTTCTAAAAGTGACAGAGAGTCAAAACACACACATCGGCCAAGTTGTTTTGCACTTGCCTGCCTTTGCGCGGCGCGCGCGACAGCTGTATTTATACAAGCCACTTCCGCCGAGACTCGCTCCGCGATCATTTCTTTTCTTCATTTCTGCATTCGAGCAACAGAAACAATAATTTCGCGGTACGCGTCGACGGAGGATCGGTGGGTAACTAATTTCAGTGATGCGAAACGACTTTTGGATACGAACAATCGAGACGTTCCTTGTTAACGTCCTAACGGATCGTTAATCACGATGGATGACAATGTAAAATTACTGCACCGAACTCAACAGAATAAATTTTAGCAAAAATTTGTGTACTTACTGTGGCTAACAGTTCTATAAAACGCCTGTTTATGCATTTTGAATAATCGAATTATGTGTGGCACATTTCTATGCACCTTTGCTTTCCACATTACGTGCAAATAATTAACGTCACAGCCTCAGTTAGGTGTCAGTTGTGCCATCGGGAGAATATTAAAAATGGCATTGTTCCTCGAGGACCACCTGTTACAACATGTATACGCAACGAAACGATCGCTGATGAGAATGAATTCAACGAAAATGGGACTTTATTCATTCAACGGCGTAATTGAATCAATGATTTTTTGCATTTCACTGTGGAACGTTAAACAAGGGACAAAATTACGCGCCCGTTACACGGCCAGACTCTCTGCCCGACAATTCTGCACCGACTATAAATAATTACCTCTGGATTCATGATAATATCCAGATAATTTAACTACGGTTTTTCTGCGGGCCGTTGTTATTTATGAATACAACGGGCAAGCAATAAAGTGGGACAAATGACAGTGATGATTAAAACGTGTATGAACAATTCGGGAGAAATTGAGGTGACTGTCTGGTTTAGTATCCGTACGATTATAAACACTTCCTGTGAACAAGCTCTCTGAGCGATGAGAATGGTACTATTACCAGTCGTCTGTACTTGTAAGTAGTCATAGTAATTTCTTAGGTCTCTGCTTCCTCGTTCCTAGTACTTCCTTGGTCTCAAATTTCACCAATTCTCAATTATTATCAAACTTCCTAGATGTTTATATTTCATTCATTCCTTGATCGTGTCCTTCTTGTAAAAATTCTCAATAGTGCTTCAGTTTTCTACTCGTTTCTTAATTCAACATTTTACAAAAATGTGAAATTGTCTTGAAGGGGTAGTCTTATACCTGAGTTCGAGGAATAAAAAGTCTTCGGGATTTTTTATACAAAATAATGCATGATACATTAAAATATATATAGTATATGTAATTATACGTATCAATTTATAGTCGTCAAGATATGATATGCATTTGACTGTCCAACTGTGGACAATTAAAAACAATTATGGATGACTTGTTAACGAGCATAAATAGAAAACAAAGACTTTCAAACGCCAAAAATAACGGGATGACGGCGCTTTGACAGGGAACAGTGATTTTCAAGAATACTTTTGCAACTTTTGCAATACAAGAAACAAATTGTAACATATAGAAATATAGAGTTAATTCTGGTATGGTGGAAAGAAGAAAATTTACTTCATACCTATAGGTATGCACAAAGTTTCAAGACAATCGTTTAATTAGTCCTTGAATTATCGTGATCACGAGTTCAAGAAATATCATATTGAGAAAAACGCATTTAAACTTTCGGAAACGAACGAGTTGTGTTCAAAAGTTCTTTGAATTTTAATGTAATTCGTTGAAGGTGTATTTTTGAAATTCTACTATTTACGAAAACGCAAAAAGATCAAATTTTGGCTCGTGACACAAGTAAGGCTACCCCCCTTATACCCAAAAGCAAGGGACGAAACATATTGTATCGAGGAGAAATCTGATGGTGCGTATCTGTAACTACACTTTGGTTCCTATAGTTTCCCCAGTATTGCGTACGAATGCGCTCGGTCGATACTCCTATACATCACGAGACGCGAGTAGGTGTCGAGGGTAGAGATGTCGTTAGATTATACCAAAGATGTTTATTGGACGGGAGCCAATCTTCAAGATTCCCAGTCGCTTCCTGCGCGCATCGCGACGCCGCCGACGCGATGCCAACAGTGAACGTGACAATGAGACAAGCGTGAAAGCCCGACCGCGTCTTCAGTAAACCTCTATCGCTTGGAATACCAAAAATTCGCGAAGCGTATCGTATATTTAATGAAAGTTCGCTGCTGTTCCCCTTAGAATTTGGCACAGTCGCCGCACTCGTTCGACTCTCCGTCGTGACGCAAAACGAAAAGCTCTGCTACAAGCATTCCATTCGGTTTCTCCAATTTTCCAATTCAATTGAACTGCGCTTTTCACTTTGTAATTTCCACGGAAGCCTGGATTCCCAAAATTTTAATTTACTCGATTTAACTTACACACTACTTAATTTCTTGTGTTTTTTCAAACCACATTTTTGTTTAGTTCAAGCAATCCAATCTCGACACATTCAAACTTTCTCCTGTTTTCTGAATTCTTGATCCTCAAAGTCCATCGACTTACGTAAGACCCCATATCACAAATTTTCTAATTTCTCAATTAAAATGTATTCGCTATAAGAAAGGGGCTAACATCGCCGAGACCTCGGACGAAGAACATCTTTTAGTCCCGAAATCTTCAAGGATCGCGAGCTATCGACCATTGGAGAATGCGCGCGAAACAGTCGAACGTGCGAGCGCGTTGTTAATTAATACCGTTATGAATTAAAATGTATTATGCAAGTTAGGCGATCTCGTTCGTAGCTTCTTTGGGACTTGCCGCGTCCGTGAGCGCGAGGAGCCGAGTTTTACCGCGGTGCAACGCCACTGAGAAGGGGTCTGGAGAGGGTGGCGAGCGGTAGCGAGGACGGCGGACGGGGTGCCGAAGAGGGCGGCGTGGTAACGCGGGGCAAACAACAAGAGGCTTTCCCGTAGCTGGCTAACGGCAGAGTTTCCTCATAAACTCTTAGAGAAGTTCCCAGACAAATACGGAAATATTTTGTAATGGAAACACGTCCCTCAGAAATTAAATATCGCGACGAGGAGGATGAAGTTGCCTGGAACGGGTGGCCCGAGGCGGAGCAGGAATCCGCAAGTGGATTAGTAGGAGGCAACGAGCATTAATCACTAGCCCTTTTCGACAGGCGTAGAAGTTGATCGATTTTTTCTCGATTTTGTATCTGTTGAGGAGGCGCGAATTCGATTTTTGCAATTCCACGAGACATGTGTAGGTACATACTTAATTATCGCGAAGCTTATGAACGGAGATTCTTAGACAGTAATACTCTACACGTACACAGAAGCAATCATGGTTCCGTGTGCTATACTCTGCATACAATATCCAGGAAATTATGTACCAAAGTAATGTTATTCTACGTGTTCGATTTATTTTTATCCATGGACTTACCATATGCCCCGTTGTACCATCCATCCTGATCTACCCTGCACAGCTTATCATTGATTAACAATTTATTAAACCCTAAATTAATAAGTACATTAACGGCTGCTTCAAAAATCCCCATCTCCTATTTCGTTCAGCTTGAAGTGAGCATAATCCGCACCGCATCTCGCTCCCAACTCGTACACATTTCTTCTTTCTTTTTAAATAATATTGATGAATTTCTTTTGCTTTGGCTAGTACCAAAGCTTCCAATTCTCACACGTTTCCTAAGCTCTCGGCGCATCTCGCTGCAGGCGAATTTGTCACCTTTTCAGACGTTTCCAGGCCGAACGATATTCGTGCCAGGAGCCGAGTGTAGCTCGCAAACATTGTATTTCAGTGCACAGATGTTATTTACGTTATTTAGCCGGGGACAGTTCTCGATTTAATCGTACAGTGGTTTTCGATAATCCCAGTTGGCTCTGATCCGGGATCGCCACGAATCTGTGAAACGACCGAGTTCCAAGCCGCCACTTGGCCGATCGCGTGAGTTTACGGATCAAGTGGATCGATCGGACGCATACGCCGAATGATAGTTACCGTTACCCAACGCCTTTCTTTCCATTTGCATGGAAAATTTCCCTATTAAGCTCGACCATGCTGTTCACGCAGAATTAGAAGGCGGAAAAACGGTCGTTGAACCGAAAAGACGTTTGATAAGCGAGTAAAATCGCACGGGGGCAGATGACGGGTCTCGATACTCGGGAATGGTCGCTCGTTAAAGCTGATGGCAACGGCGAATTTAGAACTTGGCAGTATTAATAGTCAATTATATCGACCTTATTGCGCTGGTGGGCGGCGTGTGACATGCGTGACAATCGTTGGAACGAAACGTGGCCCACGTGTTCACGCATCGCGGTTGAAGTCGATCGCGATTCGACTGAAATAATTGCTGCACGTCTCCTTCCAGTCGTTTGAATGAGCACAACTGTTCTGTTCTATTTACTTTGTCGTTTAAAGAACACAGCTTTTTTAGGTCCTTTAGTAAATATAGGGTTCGATTAAAACATGAGAAAATCCGAGAAAAGCTTGGACATTGGAATTTTTCAAGGAAATTGAGATGCTCCATAAGGAAGTTATAAAAGGAAAAGTTTCTGCTTTGAAATTAAGGAAGAAAGATAGAAATACATATGGCAAGGTTGATATTCATTACCAAAGTGGCGCAAGAGGAAAATCATGTCACGAATGTATGAAGGCCCGTTACGCACTTGCGACAAGTTGCCGGCGACCAGGTCACCCACGACCACGAGGTACACGGAAATATATGAGTTCTTAAGCAGTTGGTCGTGGCGAACAACAAAGGTTTCTGGTCTCTTGTCGACCAAATCGCCAGCGACAGTGTGTAACGGGCTTCATTGATAGTAAGGGGTTGTTGGAACTGTCCGCACTTCTGCTCTTTCGATTCTCACCAGATTTTTCGCCAGTCTAATTATTGTCCCTGGGGCGATTACAACCCTCGATATGCCTGCCATAGTCGAACTACAGCAATCAACGAGATCGCAGTTTCCCCCCAATCCACCTCAGGAGAACCTCGAGGACTTAGCAAGTAGTTAGTCCTCCGACTTTGTCCGCTCTCAACCCTCCAAAGAAACGAACTACACGCTGTGAATGGATGTTCTATTCAAAGCCCCGAAGCACGCACAAGCTGTTCGATAATAAAATATTACCAAATAAACATATTGGAATATTGGTGAAAATATAAATCTTTCTGTTTCTAAATCTCATATTCCCATTCGTCTAATATTTCAACCTGCCAATTTCGATCGCTCATTCATTCAACTTTCAACATATCATATTCCTAGATTTTCCAATCCTTAAACTTTCGTTCTTGTCGCTCTCAAAAATGCCACTCATTGTCAGCCACGCTTCTCATCCGCAGCTTTTACTTGCCGGACTTCCCAATTCTTTATTAAGTTGGATTGACTCATGTCAGTTCCGTGACGGTTCGATGCCACCAGAATCAATGGTCTTTCTGTTTCAGTGTCAGTAACTGACACTCCATTCCAAAACAGGGAAAAGATATTTTTTACCGCTTACACTGACGGCACCGAACCGTCACGTAACTAATATGTGTCAAATCTGTCTTTATCCTAATTTCTCCTCATACCATGTATGCCATTCTTCGGTGAATGAATTTTCACAACCCCCGACTCATTTCCCAATATGCCCACCGATCCGAAAACTGCAGAAAGCGATCTGTATCCTGACCTGACACGATAAATTTTTCTTCCAACGCGAGACAATGTGAAACACGAAGTAACTCGCGGAAAAGTTTGCGCCCCCCTCCCTCCCTCCAGCCGGTTCATCCCTCGGCTCGACGGCGGTCGATTCATATTGCGCGTCGCAATAGCGTGGAAAACACTTCCGGGAACCATCGTAGACCATCCAGTGAGCGGAGCACTTAAACTCCAGGCGCGACCAGCGTGGAGAACCTGACGGATAACGACCACCTAGAGATTAATCGGCGGTCACGGATTCTAAATTCTGCCGTGCGGTTAAACCGCGACGATCGCCCGACCGAACTGCGAGCAACTTCAATTTTCTGTTTCAGCTTTGGGGCCCCGCGTGTTCGACGAACGCGGCGTTTCCTGGTGTACGCGCTCCTCCCCCGCGTGCGACGGAATCGATAAGGTGAGTCTATTAAAATGAAGTGTGTGTCTCGGTCTCATTGCCAGCCTGCACGAAGACAGTCAGAAGCTGAAGGGGCAATGCCACTTTTCGGTCGATTTAGACCACGGGGGGATAGAACAATTTTTGTAGGGTATGCATGTGTACAGTGTACGTTCTAAGGAATCCGAAACGCATGATTTTTTTATTATATCTACTTGCACTATTACCACAAAAGTGGCAAAGGGTCATAAGTAGCCTGGGAAAATACTTTGATTAAAAAAACATTTAATATATTTTTACTTTTAATAGTTCTAATAAAGACTTTGGTTGAGTAGAGCGGGCGAACGTTTGCAACGATCTAATATTTAATCGAAATGTGATGGGAATTGATGTCGAGTGAAACCGAAGGATCACAAAATTGTTGCTAAGTAGGTACGTGGGAACAACAACCATCTGTTTGTCGTACTTCCAGCCACAAGTGTGTTCAATATCAGATTCTAGTCCGATTTTATCTTTGTCCAGTAATACATAAACGAGATATGTATCTATGTGACACTCTATTTTTTTAATCCTTTCTATTGCGTTCTCTGATAAAAGGTAAAACTTGTCTAACAATAAGAAAAATTAACTTGTCTTACCGTATAAGATAAGCCTTTCTATTGCTAGCCGTGGATAGTGTGATAGTCTTTTCATTTTTCAAAAACTGAAAGAATGGAAGAGCATCAGCAACGCCATTTTGTTTGAAAAAAACGTATTTACAATTTTTTTAATATACAATAAGGCATGTAGAATAAAGTCGTTAAAAAAGTTTTATCATTTATTTTCTAATTTCGCCCAAAAAATTCTGAAACTTACATTTTATTCTCGAGTCACCAAGGTGGTCCAACCCCTTAAATAGCAAATAGTGTTAATTATTGTTAGGCATAGGTAAACATGTATGTTCTGGAATGATAACTTTCGGATTCCTTCGAATGTACAGATGCATGTCTTGTACAAAGTTTTGTCTTCCTCTGTAACAAATCTGTGAATGTGAATTAGAATAAGATTTTTTTTATCTGACTGCGAAGGGATGATTCACGGGTAGAAGATGGTGATAAGACACAACAAGTAGTGGTAGGTGACTACAGTTCTCGGTAACGATGAAGAGAATATTGTGCCAAATTGTACTAAGTATGTATGAAATATTAGAGATAACCGTTTCTTAATACTATGTATTCGAAAATGTACCTACAATTATGGATGTACAGTGGTTAGAACCCTGAGCATTTATAGCGTGTAACAGAAGATTAATGTAGTCCATAAGTACGTTCTAGATTTAAGTTCAATATTTTCCAGAATTTAAAACAACTTTGTGTTAATTAGGTATTATTAACAGCAGGACGTACCGCTATTTCTATTCCGTATTCCTAAAGAGGGCTACCATATTAAAATAGATCGAAATATCTTCACTACATGTTGTTTCCACACCCGGCTTCTTCGTCATTCAAATCTATGAATCTCAGAAACAATGAAGACTTGAAAACCTTGGAAGGATTAGAACATTGAAAATCTTGAAGTCTAGAAATTTGTGAACCTTGTTAAATCTCGAAAAGCTTGAAACTCTGGATAGTTTCGAACCGTAAAAGCTGTGAAATTCTGGAATGATTGAAACCTGAGGGACCTTGGAATTGTGAACATCTAGAAGAGACAGGAGAGCGAAGATCCTCATCCCCAACCACTTTTCGGTTGACAAATTAAGGCATTCGATGAAGGGTGAAAAGAAGGATCGAGTGACGCCAGTATAGGGCGCGACGCTTGTCATTCTATCAATACATGCTATCAACAAACGGCTGCGGCGTTGAAAACGCTTCTGGCATCTGTACGGCCGCTCACGGTGAAAGAGGAGGCACTTAAAGTCGAATGACTCGGGGGAGCATGGAGAACTCGGCTCGACAAGTAACGAGCAGTCGGAGATTAATCGTATTGTGGCCGCGAATTCAAAATTCCGCCTGGACTATGCTTTATTTGTCGAGGTTATATTAACTGGTATTTCGGGTGGGAAAACGCGGCGTCGCGCGCCGATAAGCCTCGGGTATTTATATATTGGCGAGCACATACGGTGTGCCGATCGGGATCGACGGGCTGAATGCATGTTTTCCTGATTTTTCCAGTTTTCCGGCCTTCTAACGCGATACTCCTTCCGACACTCCTACTTCCTCCACTTCCTAATTCCCCATTTGGTGAAAGCAATTCGTTATCACTTTTTACAATTTTTCTCACAAGCAAACATCGGTAACCCGAAAATTCCGAGTTTTGTGAAACATAGTAGGTTGGTAGGGAAACTCAATATAAGTAGCAATCATTTTTTTCCTGATACGTTTTGGTTCCTCAGGGAAAGAACACTCCGTAAATTAATGTTTACTTTCCTGTTGCCCTGTATATCTTGAAAACAATAGTACGCATCAAACAATTATTAATGAAAATTTAATGGTTTCTCATGTGTAACAAAATTATGCAATGAAGTTGTTTAATTATTTGCGGTGAGGGACGTTTCTTTATTTAAACTCCAAATTTTAAATGTACATGAATTTCTTTGCACAACTTTATAGGGCATAAAAAACCATTAAATTTTCATTGGAACAATTTTTTTATGCCTACATAGGTTTGAAAATAGGCAGTAAAATAACAAAATGCACATTATCATTTAAGGGGTGTTTTCACCCTGAAAAACCAAAAAGTAGCAGAAAATAAAAATTGTCTGATATTTCTATTGAGGTTCCGTCCAAGTTTGCAAAGTTGCAAAAAAAAATCGTGATTTTCGGGTTACCGAAGTTCCCTTGTCAGTCAACAATATATTATACAAGCCAGGAAATACGCATTATAATAATACTCGATCCAGGCAAACCCCTTTCCTGGAACAAGTCACTCGATTGTCGAACTCGACTATCGAACCGACCAATGCCATAAATTGGAGTTATTAAAAAAACTGTGCAGACATTTAGAACTGGCGCGGGAATTCTCGCGAAGCGTCGAATCAGCGCGAGCAAAGCGTGCCGCCGCACGGAGAAACGGTACAAAGTAAAAAGTCTGGTAATCCGATTTTCGCGACAGGTCGATCTCACGCGTGGTTTGGCGAACGGCGACGCGGCCCTCTAGGCCCCGAACCGGCGTAAATCAGGGGTTTATGGTCACGGGACAGAAGTCAAAGGAGGCTTTGCCCGTCGCTTCGACCGTCACACATTTTACCGAAATCGTCACGGCGCGCGCTACCGCGCGATATATGCCGTCCGCGCGGTCCGCTTCACGCGTTCACCGGGAAATTACCGTTTCTGAATCATCCATGATGCACACGGGGTGTGCCCAAACGACAAATATCTTCATCTCTTCATTCCCGCATCCTTCTTAGCCCCCTACCTTTCGGCTTTTTCATCTCCAACTACAAATTAGGCAATTCTCAATTTATTTATTTCCTAACTCATAAATCACGCACATCCTTACTTGCGTGTATCTTTTTGGGACTTTGTGATCCAAACGAGTTTCGAAGAGAAGGTAAGGAAAAAGGAAGGGGGGGGGGGCACAGAAAATTAAAACTCAGAAACCAAAGAGATTGGATATGTAAAGGGGCGGGGAATTAGGGATCAGAGAAATTGATCGAAAAAGAACAGGATAGCAGGGCGTAAAGGGAAATTTGAAAGTGAAAACTTTTCGATTATTAATCGAGTCACTTAGAGTCTGTGATTTGCAACTGGCCTGATCTTATTCCTCGTACTACTTACAACCGGTCTTTGAGATTCCCTTTGCACCGCCAAAATTAGAAGGCATCGAGCGAGGAAGCTCGTCGGCCCACGAAACCGTAGCGAAAGCGAAGAAAGGGGAAGAGTGGGCCGATCGTTCGGTGAACGATAAACCGATCGTGGCCCCACAGCAGTCGGGGACCTCCGGAGATACATTCGCCGCTCGTTTAACGTCCTCATAAAAATTCTTTCGTTCGGCCACCGTGGTGCGAGGAAGACCGGGAGTAAACGGATTTCGAGGCTCCTGAAGCCAGGCCGGCCAAGTAAATATACCCACGACCCTCAACGTGGCCCTAGGCCACAAATTAAACTATAAATACGCAGCGAACCGAAGTTCAGGAAGCTGCGATTCGAAGATGGCCGTTGTCTTCTGGCGTCGATCGCCGATACCATGCGTGAGGATTAGCTTGAACCTCGGGGCGGCGGTTCTTCGTACTCGTGGGGATGATTGGGAAGCTACAGAGAAAGCGTGAAAGTTGTAGAAATGGTAGAATTAGGGAGAAAATAGGAAATTAGGAAAAAGGGGATGTAGAGTAGGGCTGTTCGAGTATTCGAATATTCGAGTAGCTTGAAATTCGGACCGAGCCGAGACTCGGTTTCCGAGTCGAGCCGAGTACTCGAAGGGGAAAACAAAAGAAAAATCGACTAGTCGGTTCTCTTCGAGCGGCTCGAAAAAATTCGAGTACTCGATTCTTTGATCTCGGTTTTTACGAGTACTCGGTTTTTCGAGCCGAGTCAGGCTCGGCTCGCTTTTTTCGAGTACTCGAACAGCTCTAATGTAGAGACGTGGACGAGTAAACAATTGAGGAACGAGTAGGAGTAGAAGTTTGAACTCTCTGGAAGATTTGAAGAACGCTGAAGTCGAACAAGTATCTACACTCTACAGTATGTAATATAGAAATTAAAAGTCTGGTGAATGGAGAGTTTGAAAAATAATATACAATACAATAGAGCGTTAACATTAATGCTAGTAGTGAAACTTAGATGGGAATACCTAGGTGGATTTGAATTCGTCGATGTTAAATTTATACTTAAATTACACTATGATAATTGCTGTCAGTTATAATTTACTTTTATTCCAGACCAGGAAGAAATTAAGTTTTCCTGCCAACGATGGTGTCTATTAAAACACTCCAAGCAATTACATCTATCTGTTTGCAATTAATTACGAACGAAGACGAAAACGGTACAACGATTGTGCCCCATTAAAATTAATCAGCAATTGTTCTTAATAGACTCACAATCAGGCAGAGGGTTTACACACGTGATCTTCGCCGATTCACCTTTACGCATCCTCTCATCGTGATTCGTTTTGCCGCGCAAAATCGCCCTCGAGCGAGTGTTGTTTTTATATAGTTCGCGTGTAAAAACAAGGATAATTTGTGGCCACGATTATGCAATGTTTTCGCGAGGCTGCGTGCTCCGATTTCTGCTCCACGCTCCGTTCCGCGTCGAGTGATTCCGCCTCGTACACGCTATCCCTCGGCTTTGTATCGTGCCTTTACCTTTGTTTTTCAAAGGGTTGAAGTACCCAGCACAAAAGGAACATTGAATTTCGTGGATTTTTATCTGAAAGTTTTCGACTTGCAGCGAATCAAAGTTCTGAAAAAACCTTCTATCATATTTCCTTTCTCCCTCAACAAGGGGCAGAAAGCTTCTACGCCTTTACGATCTTTAGTGAAAAAATTATGTTACGTATCGCGATTTAATCCACCTAATTATCGCTGAAATATAACATTTGCGTGTTCGCATACTTATAAATACTGCAGTCAAAGCGTGACGCGTTGTACATAAATATATGGAGTGAGTGGAAGACCAATAAAAGTATATTAATATGTACATACTTATGTAATTTCATACAAGTTGGTAAATTTCACAAAAGTTACATGCAGTTTCATGACAAACATGTTTCACTTTAATTTAGATCAAAATTTTACTGGGACAAAGTTAGAGATCAGAAATCTGTTTAGGTTTAGCTTATGATTGAGATTATGTCAGAGTATCCAAAAGTTATGCGACAAATCAAGATAAATGAATTCCTTATTCGAAGAGAAATCAAAGTTTATCTTTTTGCAATCTGAAGTTTCGTTACCGAGGTACAAACAATCAAAGTTCCGGAAGTTCGCATAAAGGCTAGTATTCAAACAGTGCGTGCAAGACACGTAAGCCCTACAACTTTGATCACCTGTATCGTGTATCTTGGGAACGAAGCTTCAAATCGTAAAATGGGGTAAGGACGTTTCGATTTCTTTTAATACCAACAATCCACATACTTTATTTTGGCTTATATGTGTAATTCTGGAGCTGTTATATAATAAAAATATAAGCACTGAACGACTGTTGATCCCTCAGAATATTAGCACAAAGCTTTTAACAAGGAGAACATTGTTCTTAGAATTATTTTACAATTAGCAATTTTGCTATAAACAGCTAGAAAAATCTGAAAATCACTTCAATTCAAAGAGATATTAGTAACATTGTACGCAGCAAGAGCCTCTTCAGACGAGAAACTTTCCAAACATGTTCACGTGTTCCTGTCTTTCCTCGCCTGATTCAAACAAGCCGCATCTTCGCCGAGTGAATACATCGAAAATACGAGTGACAAGCCACCGAAGTGGATACCCTGACTGACACAATCCTAAGGGGGTCAAACAAATACGAGGGTGAGTCCACAATTATCCGGAATAAGGCTATAACTTTTAACTGAGACCACACTGCGAGTTGTGCGTGCATCGTTAGATGTCACTCACTCCCTTTGCTTTCCATTCCAAGTTTCAACTTAATAGCTCACTCCTCTCATTTGTTTTGGAGACATTAAGATGCACGCACCATTATTAGTGTACGCAAAGGAAGATCAACTAGCTGTAATTCGGTTTTCGTGGTCTGAAAGTGTATCAGGAGCTGAAATCTATCGAAGATTTGCAGCGCAGTATGGTAGTAGCGCACTACCGCAAATCAGTGCCTATGAATCGATCCAGAAGTTCAAAAGTGGACGCATAAGCGTGAAACATGTAAAAGAAGCAACTGAAGGAAGCGGTGTATACTCGGCTTATCTCTCAACCAGAAACATTTTATTCACAGAGAATGGCAGAGCTTGCGCATCCACGTACTTACCAAGTGTGATGAAACTTTCAATTGCGAGCCAAGGGAACTATGTTGAAAAATATTGCAAAAACCTATACCCATTAGTGCTTGAATAAATTTTAGAAATACATTCGCGATAATTATTGATTTACTCCTGTACCTGACAAAATTCGACGAAGAGAATCGAAATGGGCAAAAGGTCAGCTGTTGTCGTAAATCAGGTTCGTGGAACAATCAGCAATCCGCGGATTAATGCACCTGTCGGTCCGCGACAGGCGTCCCGAAAGCAGCGGAATCCGAGAGCGTGGTGCAACGTCCTCGACGCGCGTTCTGGAAATCGGCTTTCCGCGGCCGCCGGAAATAGAAAGAACCCCGGGGCCCTCTTCTGAGATCGAAGTGTGCAGAGGAAAAAAGCGCGTCGTCCCGTTTATTTTTACAATCGGCAGTAGATTGAATCGTTCGGCGGGCCGTTCGCCCGAACGCAGGGGGGACGTAAGGGCGACGGGAGCATGTGCGATACACGCGCGGCTCCCATGTAAGCCCAGGCTTTTTTGTTTCACGTCTGTAAGATCTCTGTTTCTTCGTCTGCCGCAAGCCTTTTGCCAGGGAGAAACAGGCCGCCAGCTTTGAGACCGCCCGACCGACGGCCCCCGATACGTTCCCCCCTGCGCCAGCCGCTTTTCCAGCCGCGGAAGGAAACGATTTTCTCTCTGGCTCGCAAGAGGAACTTGGACGCGCACTGTTTACCGCGCGAGCAACGGGCCTTTGGAGATTGGACGCGATGGAGCTGATCTCGCGACGGGAAAGCGCGGTTTAAAGGAGGTTCGCTTCAGTTTCCTTAAATAGGACGTAACGAATGGAGCGAGGTCTGGGTTAGGTAACGAAAGGTTTCAGCGGATTGCTCGTGGTCGGGGGTCAGAGAATTTTGGGGTCGAAAATTTTCATAGTGGTAGTTAGAAATAGAAAAGTTCACCAATTGTGAAGAAGTGAGAAAACCAAGGGAGTTGCAAACTGGTGAAGCCGTGGCTGGGAGCGTAGGGATGTCCTAAAGAAACGATAGACAACGAAATGTAAGAGTATGTGGTTAATCAGTGTTGTATTAGCTCTGAGTCGCTGAAGGTTCCACCTGATAACTTCTGTGTAGTTGCTAGTTTCCAGACGAGATTTTCACTACGGCGGTCGTTTTCCATTTCAGAGTCTAAACGCGTACGAAGTCCGACTTTCTTCTCGGTTATGTACTCGCTTAGGGCTAAAGTCATCCTTTCCTTACTACATACCCTTGCAGTTACGACTGGAGAGACAATAAGTAAGGCTCTCCACTATTTATTTCATATTATAATCAAACTTAATTGCTTACTGGACCGATGCAAACATATACAGTAGTGCCTGGTTAAAAAATGGACTCTATCCGGTATATATACCATACCCAGTGGAGTAAACCATACCCAGCAGCTTTTTTTTACGACCGTCTTTACCCCCATCCTTCATTACCTCGAGTTCACAGAATCATAACAGATTGACAAGGAAAGTGCGGAGATACAAAAATTTAAATAAATTTTAATTAAATAGTACGAATTGAGTGGTAAGGTTCATCCGATGCAAGACCTCGCATCTCTAAAAAAACCTGCATTAGAAATTCAGTTTTAACTTTTAAGTTCTAACTCATATATTAAAACTCTGTTTGGTACTTGTAACATCCTTCGATTTTCGATAATAACCAAACAACTCTCATCGAAACTAAAATATGTGTTATATGTATTATATGCAATCTACACGTTTCTAGAGCAAATTCCAATTTGTCAGTTGATAAATCGAAAGATAAGAGAATCGACGACTTAGAAAGCGGCAGTTTTTCGAAAAGTACGGGAAGCGAGAAATTCGTATCCGCAGGGCGCGAAATTCATTTGCGAAACGTTACGAGCGGTCGTACGATTCAAAGAGTTAAGAGAGCTGAGCGGGAATCGTTGAGATTTAGAGGCGCGCGCGCGTGTTGTTGATAATTAATTGTAGCGAGAGCGAGTCGTAGAACGATGCTTCGCGGCTCGTAACGTAACTGTTAACGGATATTATCCGCGATAGAACTATTCTAGTTTTCAGCCGAGTAATCCTGAAGTAAAGCGCGGATAGATCTAGCAGTTCCAAATAACAGCGTAATAAGACAAGGTGGAATAGTCAAGTGGAGTAACCGAATGAGCTGCTTCCTTTAACTGATAATGAGATACCGGGATAAAAAGACGATGAAACGCGCGCTAGTCTCTATACTCTCGAACTGTTGGCATCGTTAACTCTCGACTGACGCTCGTATGGAGAATAATAATGATCGTGAAGGGAAGGATACTGGTGTGAAATTAATTTCCCCGAATAAATTGGAAACCCGAGGAGTTCAGAGACTCAAAGGCTGAACATTTTGAGAGATTACGAGATGTCCGAATTAAAAGCTTGAGAGAACAAAATATTGCGAAACGGACAGAAATGTAGATTCGAGAGTTTAGAATTGCAATTGCAAAAAAATTAGAAGGGAATTCAAGAAGGAAATTCTCCATCATATAACTGTTCCTAATAAAGCCTTGGCTTTCCCCAGCGCAGAAAAAAAAAGAATGCTCAGAGCCACGGAAAAGAAAATCCGTCTTCTGAGGAATCGTATTGTCAGTTCGCGTGCAAATGTTTCCCTTTTGAGCGCACCGTACTTCGTTTCCCGCGGTACTCGCGCGCCCTACTCCGTCCAAATTACCACTCAATTCCCAAGCATCGTTCGGCCGCAGAATTCAAACAAACACATACAATCGGCCAAAGTACATCCCCACGTTGACGCATTACCGTTGTACCAGTCCCAATAAAACGTTTACCATATTACAACGTCAACTGTCGGGTGCCGCCGCGAGCCAAGCGCGGCCTTCTGTTTGCTTTGGCCGCGTCTCCCCGTTTTCCGCGAGTAGCCTCTGCGGAGGCTTTGCTAGACGATCGCTTTGAGGATATCGGTTGCTTGGAAATCGACCGATCGCGTACAGTACGAACGGGAGTCGCTTCCCCGGGCTCTTTGGCGATCGGTGAAAGGCGCACTGTTTGCTTTGGCCGATCTTGGTTTCCGAGGATCCTAATGAACGCCCAGATCTATAGGAGTGGACGTTGACTTCAAACGACGAAGGATGCAAAGGGGATTTGTAGTTAACGCGAATCTTGAGGCGTAGCATTGATTTCTGTACCACCGTTAATTGTAAAGACCCAACTAGTTCTGGTTGCCGTTTGGCATAAAAATTTAGGCGATGAAGACAAGGAACCTGCGATCCAAAATTCAACAAGTG
Source organism: Andrena hattorfiana (assembly GCA_944738655.2). Taxonomy (NCBI): domain Eukaryota; kingdom Metazoa; phylum Arthropoda; class Insecta; order Hymenoptera; family Andrenidae; genus Andrena; species Andrena hattorfiana. The sequence goes on along the minus strand of OX122891.2, from coordinate 61,062,630 downwards.
AGCCAACGAATGACAAGGAAGGTGCGAGCGTGGGCGCAGATGCAGAAAAAGAAGCAACGGGGCTGGGCAGGGGGAAAGGGAAGCGTCAAGAGAGGAGGTTCTCTGCTTCTACAGCCTGGTCTCTGCTCGTCGTCACGCTGTTAGCGGCGAGTTAATCGGGGCCGGAAATGAAGTGAGGGATAGAGGAATATTAATAACTGAATCTAATCAATTCCATGAAACGAGGTTGGCCACCCCGCGCAACTCGAAAGAGCAAAGCACTCTCTCTTGCACTCCCATTCCCTCCTCCCTTCGGTATTTCCTCCTACGAGCCAGCCAGCGATCTAATCAAATGCATCGCATTAAGCTAATTTAGTGGCGCTGCTAGCGTGGCGAACCGCTCTCCGTTCTGTCTCTAGTCTTCCTCTCTTTCGTCGACCCGCTTCGCGGGTTAACGCGGATCATACCGGCGACGGATCTTCAATTGCTGACGCGCGAACTTCCTCCCAGCCCCCAAATATGCCTGAGCGATCAGTGGCCCTTTCTAAATGGCATCTAAACCATTTTCATGACTTTTAGGCGAACTGGAAAGCTGCTCAACGCCCCACTTCAGATTTCAAAGTCACATGGAACGTCAGCTCACATAATATGTGGACGAATTATTACAGGTTAGTTATGACACATAAAGGTAATCTTTTCATACTACTTTAATGGATACAGTTTTCTTCATGTCCTTCTTCAACGGTTAGAAACTTTTGCAACTTATGCTAACCTATTAATCGATGTGGGACAGTGAAGATACGCCCATATAGGTGGATCACCCGTGGAGAACGGCAGATCAGAACAGAATTCGATTTCACGGACAACAGGCACTTCCTCCACCTTTCCTCATTTAACTTCTACAAAATTCTGCGATCGCGAATGTCGATAGAGCGGGTTTACCGCGGCGCGTTGTTGCGCTTCCCGAGCTTCCTTCAGATTTCTTTCGACTCGCTCTTTCATCCCCTCTGGCGGGCGAAGGGACCAGGGGAGACACGATGGGCTGTTCGATTCCATGGGTAAGGCGTTTATTTTCGTTCTACCCGAAATCCGACTTTTTCGGCGACGCCCGCGGCACGGCTCGTTTGTCTTTCTCGCGGAGAGTTATCGGCTTGCATCGGCGCGCACGCGCACCAATGTAAATCCCGCGACAGGCCGCGAGAGACGCTGTGCCCCCTAATTTCGGGGATCAAGGCACGAGGGGAAAAACTACGGGGATCTATGCCCGCGCGATGGACGCAAGTAATCGCCGCCACATTTCAACGCGGCTTTGCGCGTTATTTATACGGTCAAGCGGTTATGCTACTTCACAGCGATAGTCCAAAATAAGGCAACCGCGAGTTTTAAGACGCGGCTGGACGACGAGAATTATTGGCCACGGCTGTGCTTCGAGGGGTTACTTTGTAGCCTCTGGATTTGAAGCTATTCCTTTGCCGCTGTGCTTCGAACGACAGTAGGCCATGTCGCGCGCGTGGTCCTCTTTTTCGCATCGATGTAAAAAACACGCACGTTACTGCTAATTATCATACTCGACAGGGATGTAGTTCTTGTTATATTACTTGTGGTTGCTCCAACTTGAGACTGCGAATTCCTTAAACTACCCTCGGATCCGCAGTACGTCGTCACCAACGCTACCACTATTAGACATTACAAATACGGTTGCCACCTTGTTTACAGAAAAATAACGTACATTTGCTTTCGTGGGGTATAAAAAAAAGTACGCTCAACAAATTAAAAGTACATTTTAATCTTATTAGTTTTTATTTTTCCAAACATATTTTGTATTGCTTGTCGCATTACGGAGTAACTTTTTATTATTTTTAAATACCTCAATGGCCTCATTGCGCTCAATATTCATATTGAGCTGGCATAAATAGTTTGTGAACATTCAACACAATCTCAAAACAAAACATTCAAATAAATGACAGACAATTGTCCTACGCGTAAGTTGATAGGTTCACTACGTAGTGTGGTGCGGCGTGCGGTGAAATTTTGAACTAATGAAAAAGGTTATGTACAATAATATTGCGTTACGTTTCATGTAATATCATTAATTGTGAAATAAAGTATTTTCCCGTACTTTATTGTTATTCAAAAGTATAGAGTACATTTACCTATAATAACGTAAGATACTTTATTTTAAAGTACGGGTGGCAACTAACCTAATTACAAAGGAGGAGGACTCAGATCTAATCTAGTCGTAACTTGAACCTATCGCAGACATAGCTCTTTAGGTTTCATCTAGGTTTACGTTAGATTTCACCTGTGACTTCCGTTAGGTGTCAATTAGGATGAATTTGAGCTGGGTCTGCGTTAAGTTTTAGCTAAGTGTAAGTAGCATTTGAGGTATGTCTGGATTAGCTTTGAGCTAAGCTATCTTGGATTTGAATTAGTACAATTAGTATTGTGTATTACTCATGTAACTCCAAAGGTTCGTTATGTTAGCACATAACTCCATTTCTGTAGAAAATCCTTTGGAGCTTTCGTAAACTGTGTTCTTACACCTTCCAATTTCTCCCAAAGCATCAAGATCCACAAGGTTCGCTGTTGTAACCGAGAAATTGGAAGAACAGTCACCTCAACGCTGGTGGCCGGGCAGGCGATTTTTCCACCGCGGAACGCTTAATATCGGCACAGGACGGTCCCGGTGTTCCCGATGTAAATACATAGTCTATATTTACGTGACGTATATTTAGTGTGTATTCGCGTGCAACAGCCACTTCACCGCAAAGGAAGACGAGGTGGGTGTGTCCGGGTAGCTCGCGCGCTGCCCGCGGGACGATCCGTCACTTTGAAGCTTCGGGGCTGCGTCGAAATTGTCGCTGGATTCCTTCCTCCTGTCTAGCGTCTGTCGCCTTTCGAACGAGCTTCATTAACACCCCCAGCAGAGGTGGTGCAGCAACTTTTTCGCCCTGTCGGAGCAAACTTTCAGCGCGCGTAAATTGGCAAGTTGTCCCGGAGAGAACAGTGTATATGTTCGCGGGGGTTGTCGGTTGCTGCGAATCACAGGCTGACCTGTAACTTGCAGTACAACTGGAAATAAGGGAAGCCTTCGTGAAAGAATGGTCCAGGAATATAAAGATATATTTTTAAATAAATGAAGAGGAATCGAAAATAGGGGAATTGTGTCGAGGAGATTAGAAAACTGAGAAAGTGATAGTGAAGTGTACCGCGGTTTATAAAAGCAGGTATAGAGGGTATGAAGTTCTTCTATCTATTAACTACAACATTGGTCACTTGAAAATTTCGAAAAGTGTGATAACAACAAGCTTTAGGTACTTATCAATTGTGACACCTGCCTCCTCAAGCTAATAATCCTCCCGCCCCTCTAGAAAGCTTCGCTGCATCGTCGCTAACGACGAACATATTTAGTTTAATAGCGCGAACTGCTCCGTCCTGTATTCGCTGTCATCCCTCAGCGCGAGTCGCACCTCGCGGATCCATACGCACTGACTCGTCTCGTTCCATCGAACGAGGAGCGAAAAGAGGAGCGACGGACCTGTCTCGGTCCGAATCTGATAGCGTTCGCAAGTCTATATTAAGACGATGGCACGCCATGGAAGTAAGCTGGGCTAGTACGACGAGTTGGCAACAGTAGAGGCGCATTAAACGAGGTCCCTGTCACAAAGACGGTTCGCTTTGGCGTATGTCAAAATCATCAGTATGCGCGCACATGCCACACGCGTTGCTCGGACTAGCGCACACCCCCTCATAGACTTGGTTTATTTCCGAGTCAATTACGTTCGTTTGTTTGCTGGACGATGATCCTCCCGGGCAATTATGGCTCCTTTAACGCGTTTCACGCAGACAGGTGGCCGATTGGAATACAAGGCAGCCCCGAACTGCGGCACTGTCATCGCGCGGATGTCGGGAGTTCCGATGTTTCATCGAGTTCGCCGTGTCAGGGACCTAGGAGATTGCGGGATGCACTGCAGGCAGTCGAAGAAATTTGGGATCACACTCGGGGTATAACCTTTTGTATCTACAGTGTGTCACATGTGTTTTTACTGTGTTTATACCACACAGGCTTAAGACGCTTGTACACTTTGATATGCGCTTCCCATACAATGCTATATTTCGCAAATGCAAGAATGAAGTTAGCATGCATACTAGTTGGTTATTATTGTATGTACAGGGATATCTTGGAAAGCGAACTTCAAATTTATAAAATTGAATATATATTATATTGAACATTGAGTAATCTAGTGATTGGAGGTTAGGGTGGTTCTTATATGTATGGTAAAAAATCAAAGTTTTTAAAATTTTCTTCTGACCCTTTCAGAAGTTTCCAAATAGTTTAAAAGAATTTCGTCTAAAATTTTGTTAAAATATATTAAGGATTAAAGGTCTCTCAATGACATTGAAATATTACTATTTTGATATAAATTGATAGAAATTTTTGCAATAAGGACAAAATAATTTTTTTAACTTTTAAGTGAGAGTTTAACATTAAAATTCGGGCACACATCGCATAGACGAAACGGGTTTATAACGAGTGTGTAGTGTATTGTTTTATAACATGAGGCTTTATATGCACATTTAAATTTCTCTCATCAGCAGCTCTTGAATCAGATGCAGACGCAAACTTTGACGTATATTCTATTCAGGTTGTTAAGCGCATAGATAAAAGCATGGTTTAGGATTCTGATATATAAATATGGGCCCCGTTTCATTAAAATTGACAAGTGACAATTATGGAAAGTCGCAGTTGCCATACTTGCAGTACATGCGAAATATAAAGTCCTTGAGCGACCTCTATATATCAAAATATACAAATAAAAAATACGAAGATATTTTTTTGTCGAATAGAAGATTTTAAGAGGGTCAGACAATACAAATTTTAAAGATGAAAAATAAGGACCACCCTATTGGAGGTATACCATGCGATATCTGTGGGAACGGATAGTGAAAATGATTTCACCCATGAACGTGCTAATGCGGCAGTGTCTATAAATCATGTACAGGGTAGTCCAATAACTCCGTTCACCTGGAATATCTCAGATATTTTTAAAGATAGGGAAAAACTTTATTTCCAAAAGTTGTATGGTGCAGAGCTATAACATGCCAGTAATCATTTTTTGTAGGTGGAGGGTTTTCAGAGATTTCAAGGCCACCTATATCTTTTTAAATAGCAGGCTATATTTTTTTATCCCTAGTAGAATAGAGGATGTTTAGACGATTTCAACATTCTATAATATGAGGTCATTCGACATTGAATGGAGTAAAAGGACGACCCCATGTGTCACAGGAAGAGCTCGAAATGGTGTCCGTTTGCATCGATCATTGCAGCGTGTGCTATAATTAATCCGGCATTGATAAGAAGTGTACGGGCTTCAATAATTCGACGATTGGAATGTTGCGTCGATGCAAACGGACACCACTTCGAGCACTTCTTATGATGTGTCACTCGTTGTTTTACTCCTTTATTCATTGTCCAATGACCTTCTATTAGAGGTCATTGAAATCGTCTAACCATCGGCTATTCTACTAACAAAATTGAGGCGACCTTGAAATTTCCCAAGAACCTTCACCTACAAAAGAATTATTACTGGATTGTTATGGTCCCCTCTGTATCGTACAAGATTCGTTAATAAAGTTTTTCCATATCTCTAAAAATAACGGAGATATTCCAGATGAACAAAGTTATCGGCCCACCCCGTATACAAGATGTTCCACGATTCCTTACCCTATCTCTCTACTTTTCCTTTATTTTGACATCCTATAAAGGTTATGTTTAATAGGAGCCTCTCGCTGTACCTCGTCTTTTGCTCGAGAATATTTATTTGTATTTTAATGTAAAATTGCATGGTAATAATACAATAAACGTATTTATAATATGTTTCTAACAAACTCAGAAATAGACCAAACAGAGAATCAGAAACTTATGGCCACATCCGCTCTGTTCCTAAAATAAAGATTAGGTAAATACCGGAGTATAGAAGTGGGGGTTGTGTCTGATAGGTGCTGACCGCTAGCAAAAAATTTTTCTATCTTTACTGCATCTTTCTTTTATAGAAGGTAACAAACTACCGATTGTTACTAACGGTCCATACTGATTCAGGGGTGTCGTATTTGACACCTGTCACATACAGCGTGTGTAAAGCTATTGTGGCAGTGTAATTTTCTGAAATTCAGAGTGTGTAACTGCAAGGATTGCCAATGAATATACTTGCAACTACCGAGAAGGCAGGAAAAGTCCGGTAACGCCTCTCCAGCGCACAACATCAGGCGACTCTAATCAAAGCACAATTTCCACCAAATTCTGTGCCGTTTCACGGCAAGTTGTGTCACGGTATACCCTCGTCGTCTCTTGAACAAACGACGGTACGGGGTGCATACTCTCTCTCTCTCTACCACCCGAATAACTCCGGCCAATTAACCCCGCGAACACAAAGAGGCTTGGGAAAGGAAAGCGAGGTCGACCTTGACGCGTACAAATGCGCCGATGAATAACCAAGTCATTTTATTTAGAGAACCGATCCGTCTTTTCGCGGGGAGGACCGAATCCGCGAGACGGAAACCGAGGGGGAAGAAAAAGAAGCCGAGGAACAGAGATCCGCGCGCCGCTCAGAATAGCAGCCTAGTCAGCGCGGTTTTTCGCTACCTCGCCGGCTCCATCGTGGTCGGTCGATGCAGAAATATGCGATCAATTAATTACCTCTCCCTGATTTCCCGCTGGAACCGTCATCTCACCCTTTATATCCTCGAATATTATCTACAGAATCGCTCGTGGTCAGCGATTTCGTCCTAAAAAGTGACAAACTCGTTATATAATCTTGTCAAGTGGCAATTCACTTGATCTTCATCCAAATACATTTCGACTGTTTTACGAGATTTTTTAAAGTGAAATCAATTGTCGCTCGTTGAACTGGACGTCGGGGTATCACGAGTAACACAATTGAGGGAAGCAATTAATAACATTAATTCTTCAGGTACGCAATGTCTTATCGATTCGTAGGAACTGACAGTAGTCTCAGAAGACCCAATACAGATATATTCCGCTTTCTAACCACACGGTTCACTCTCTGGACACACTGGTTTATCACGAGTGACCATAGTTTTAAACAGAAATTACAAGAATGAGATGTAAAAACTTTCTACTCCACAGATCTAGGGGTTGATTTATCCTTGAGAGTGTCGACAGAGCAAAGAACACTCTTCGCTAGAAGAGAAATACATTTTGATCGCCTCGCGGGTGCATCGCTGTTGCACTTTTGGCAGCCATTCAGCTGTCGCTATTTTTTCCGTGCGCGAGCGTGCGAGAACACTCGCGAGCAGGCTCCGCGTGACGTCCTCGATTCGTCGAAGAGATTCATGGCCGCTGATCTCGCGACGGTGATCTTCGAGACGAAGGTGACGGCTCGGCCGCGTTTCCGAGAGTTACGGAGACAACCAGGCTGATTTAAGGCGCGCTTAAGCGCCGAATAATGCAAGCCCTGCCAGCAAACCCCTGTTTATATTTATCGTTCCGATGAGGCGGAATTATGATCTTTTTTCGGGAACCCTTTTCCTCGTCTACTTAGTCTCGCGCGATGCAGCTACACATTGGTCGAACTGTGCTGCTCTTTGATCCTCGATCCTTGACCTAGACTATGTCGAGTCGACTAAGAGGATTTATTTAGTGTGTGGATGGTTCTGATGCGTATTTTGATAGAGGGTTGAATAGGGTTGTGTTGTTTTCAGTGGGTTGAGAAGGTATTGAAAATAAATTTGATATTGCTAACAGATGAAGAATGTGTGTCAGAGAGAAATCCTCGAAAATGGAGACCGATAAGATCCTATAAGTATAATTATTATAGAAAGTAATTGGATAACGTGCATGCTGTGTTTAGGGATACTTATAGGAAACTTATATTGTATGGAGTTTCAAGTATTCTGTACGGGTAGGGTGTGAATTAGTGATAGGAAAGAACTTACTATAATAATTCTTGTAATCTTCTTAATAGATAAAGCAGAAAGTGTTTATGTGTTTATTGTCTGTCACCTAAAAACTTTCGAACCGTAAACTCTGGAGTCTAGGGTCAAGAAATGTGTCCCAGCTTATTATGCCTAGCTAATTCAGACGAATGTAACTATTTTCACAAAAAATAAATAAAAAAATTTCTTTTTTATAAAATCAGAATCTAAATTTCGGGCGAAGTCGAGTAGTAAAGCTAAGTAGTATCTAATAAAGAATACTGCATGTAATACCTAATACATGATCGATTGTTTTATACATTCCTTTGAAATTTTAAAACAGTTTGATGGGAAAGAGAAGCCTCGAATGAAAAAGCCTGATTGTCTTAAACCAAAACACCTAAAAATTTTCTCCCAAAAGCATGAAAAAATAAAGTGCTAATGCGACATCAGGGACCATAATCAATAGAGAATCGGATTCACTCCACACAGTCTCCAATTTTCAGCACTGCCAACGAAAGGAGAAAAGGTCAATATTCGTGAAGCAGTTCCGTCACTTTATCGAACGAACAGTCAGACTGTGTCTGCAAGCAGAGAAATCGTCGCCTCAGAATTTGACACCGTAGAATCTACGAAGTAATTGCTCCGCCGGCTTCGTGGTGGTCGTAAACGTCCGAGTAGATCAAAACCTCGTGAGAATACCGCGTCGACTGCTTTTCTCGAGCAAGTGCCACTCGCGAAATTCCTGTGGCTAGTGAACTGTTAACGATATGAGCGCGACAGACGTGTAAGATGGAAAAAAACGACGCTTTGATATATGATTATTGCACATCGGCTTGAAGGGGATGGTGCTCCAACCAAGTAAAATTGACAATTTAATTGTAAATGGCTGGAGAATTCTTACTTGTGGCTTAATTTCTGTTCATTCCTCTGTATGTCACACTTAATGCCTCCAATAAAATTGTATATCTGTGGGAATAACTAAATATTTTCCCATCATAACTCACTACTAATTGCTCTAATATTGTTGCGATTTCTAATTTCTCGCAGTCCCCAATTTTATACACATAATTGTTTATATCCTCCACTTTCACGTTGCACACTCTGTCATCTTTTAACCCTCCCAATTTCCCAGCACCTCGATTTACCTAATTGCCTAGTTTTTCAATGGCATTTTCATTTTTAACCCTGGTTAATTTCCCGAATGTCCCAAATGTTCGACTTCCTATTTTACACAGTTCTCTAATCGTCCACTTTCCTTGATTTTCTGCCCATAAACTCCCCTCTTTCAGTGTTCACCTTCCTCCATTACCCAAATTCCCTATTTCCCTTGACACTCACGTTTCGCAATCTATCATTTCCTCAATTTCTTAATTCAATTTCCTCGCACTTCCCATTTCCCACTTTACTCGATTCCCCAATTTCCTACTTTCCCCCGTTTTCGCATTTCCCCTCTTTAACGTAACCTACGATTCCACCGGAAAGCCGAACTACTTCGAACGTCGCGACAAAGCTTTCGCCCTATGTCACCACCCACCCCGCAAACTCACCCCCTTCGTGCCCGTCTTAATCCCTAGGTGGGCGCGGGAGGGCGCGACACGCCTAAAAATATTCGGTGCACGCGATCGTCTTCCTTCTCTCGCGGTTCTCGCGGTCGTTTTCGTTGTTCCTTGACGCCAGCAGCGTCGACGATAAATAAACGCGTCCCTGTCGCGGCTTAAGGGGGCGCGGGGGCGGCTAAGATATGACGACACACTTAGTGTCGCGAATAAAGCAACGCGCGTCGTTGCACCTCGAGATTGCAGTTGCCTGCGTCGACAGGGGCGGTTCTATCGGCTCTGACGCCCACGCGAAACCCTCAAAAGGGAGAACCGCCCCGCTCCGGTTCAATCGGTTATCGATCAGGGGGTGGGTTTCCAGCGTGATTCAATGGCGACCTTATTGGACGATATTCAGAGTTCGTGGAAAAATTGGCGTTGACAAGTCGCAGGAATAGGTGGATGTATACTTAAACAGATAGATGGATTGATAAGCAATTGGACAGACAAATATATAGTTAGAGAGGTAGATGTTGTAGATAACCAGATAGATGGTATACACAGGTATTATTAAGCAATAGTGAAATTTGTAGGGGCGCATACGAGGAAGGGGTAGGAAAGAAAGTATTTTACGGGAAGTCTTTGGTTACCAACCACGGAATACTAACGCCTCTGAAAGCTGAAACCTAAATATCCTCATCCCTCTAGAATTCGCGCTATCTAGTGAACGGACACGATGCTTTTTGCTTACTTCTCTATGAAAGGTACGTCTACACGACGACACTTTTGTGTCTAGATCAAGTGTCATTTGTGTCTTGCTAGAGCTAGTTGCAGTGTCTTCAGTCTAGCTCTAGCTGCAACTCCCGCCACGATAGGTCGCATTCAGTGTCGCGGACTGCTCTAGGCAGTTTCCAATCTTCCGGACATTTTTTTGAGTGACGTATACACTTGATCTAGACACAAAAGTGTCGTCGTGTAGACGTACGAGGATTGTGCATTGAAAACCGCATTATTGGGTATTATGTAGCTAGTATATATCTAGTATACCCCTAGTATACCCATAGTGTACTTAAGGATAGATGGATACGTAAATAAATAAATAATTTAGTGGATAGATACTAGATAGATAGGCAGGTACACGGCTATGCAGTCAGATTAATAGATGGTCGACTTGGAATATGTTATTCCTTAAATGATAGAAATATTGTCACATACCAAATCGAACGAAAGGAAAAGCAAGTAAAATAATATTGGGCAACGAAGCGCTTTGGCCGATCGCGGCATACTTTTCCAAGACCCAGCGTACTACCTTTTCACCCACCCTTTCTTAAGCTACAGCCAACCGAATTCCAACGACTTCACGGATTAATCCTGTCCACCACGCTGTCCAACCTTTCGGGCCGCAAATACTATAAATTCGGTTCTATAAACCGCGACGGTGCGTAACGCAGAGTTCCCCGAGAAGCTTTGACGCGCGTTCCTACGTTGTTATTGCATGGAATCGCTATATAGTTAATTCAGTGACCGCCGCACGTCGCCATTAAATCGGCCGGAAAATAAATTACCGATTGCCTTGGCAGTGATCCCGGTCGATTTTCAGGAAAACCCCTGTCCGTCCCCGTCAGCCCGACGCGAAAATCGCTTCGCTTTTTTGTTCGCCGGTCCGCGCGTTTAACGTCGCGTGACAATGTTGCGACGAAAGTGATAACCATAATTCTGTCAAACGCCGGCTGCCGACGGTTCTATCTGGAAATACGATAATTGCAGAATCAAATTTGCCCGTAGAGCCTCCGGCAGAAATAGATTCGCCGGCTGGGAATTCCGTCTCCACCAGCGTGGCGATAAAAGGACGCGAAAAAAGAGTTTTACAGCAAGCTTCGCCAATCTCAGGCACGTTTCACCTCCTTCCCAGGGACTGTTGCAGGCCCTCGAAAATTCATGTGAACGAGAAAGAAAACGCGTTAGACGTCAGGTTAGAATTGCAGATTGGGCGATGAGACGAGAAATTGGAATTTTCAGAAGCGTCGAGAAGATTTTCCAGAAAGCCGTGGACGAACTCAGCAAAGAATTCGCGTGAAAAATTCAAACGTTGAAGATCGCCACGAGGATTAATCCGTGTCAAAGACACCCCCCAACCTTCTCAATGCGATCTATTTATAGTCGATGTCGCGCTGCACGGGGGTTGGCTGCGACCGGGCCTTAATGCATCCTCTCGTTGCATCGGCGTTTCGGTCATAATGGATACGGCGTTTTTCTCTTTGTACAGGCTAGGATACATAATAATCCACGGCCTCTGTCGAAGTTTCGTGGTAATGCCTTCGCGCCTTTGTCTGTACCTCTTCAACGCCGTGTCGCGGAGAATTTTGGCACGACAAAGCCCCGCTCTGTCTCCATTTCGAATCACCCGGCTGTGTAGGGTCGTCGACGCTTTCGTCGATCGGCCATGTTTCTTTCATCCGCTACTCGTCGATAAAATATAGAGGATATAACGAACCGTCCTGTATATACGTATAACGCAACCATCCCTGCTAACTGAATATCTTCCGTCAAATTCAAAAATCTTCGCTATCCTAACGCCTGCGTTACCAAACCGAACTGAAGTTACGAAACCAAACTGAAAAACAGCGGCCTATTTATCTAATCAGACCTACCATCTCAGTGCATGCCTTAAAGATTCTGGTCGTTTTTGCAACAAGTCCATTTCAATTCTAAAGCAAGCTCTGTCCACGTCCAATTACTCAGTCGTAAGAAAGTCAACTTCATATTTGCCTTCGATGATGAATTTTCAGTGATATTCAACCCCTGCATACGCCTACAGCAATACGTAATACTTTAAATAACTGCTTCGGTTTAGCATTCATAAACCATGTTTCCAAATAAACAGACACTGACATGTCTTCCGTAACGACGCGTCCGTCAACCGTGGAACATTTGCCAACGAGCGATCGAGCTTTCAACTCGAGGACCACTAAGACTGAACGACACGCTGTTACGTTTCTGGACAAGTATTTCTTGGCTCCACACAACGGGTTATTAGGCGACAGTTCGAATCGGTGGTCTTAAAAGTTGATTTAAGAATGACCCGAGGTCATTCTCCACCAATCGATCAGCTGTAGGTATCTAGCAAAATCCTGCAAATCTTTAACGACTAGAGATCGGATTAAGTCCTTCATTTGAACCTGTATGCTTTCACGACGAGATGATGCCTTGTAAACATAAGTATCACAAGTGTTAATTACTATATTAGCCAGCCTGCTTTAGTATAGTAGGAAATAGGCTGTTTTCTCAACTGTTAATTACTTCGTTTGAAAGACAGAGATCATGTGATTGCAGGTTTAAACGACAGGTGAAATATTCAATGGTGGGGGGTAGCTGTTAGCACGCTCGATATTCTATTTCGTGTATCCTATCATAGGATGCTCATTTTATCCGCATGTCAGTCCATTCCTCGTAACTTCTGACAATGCAATACTTTACCGTTCGATTCTTCGAAAAGGGAATACATAGATCATAATTATTGCCTGTTAGCTTTCAGTCAACTTGCCGCCTGAATACGCAATAGTCGTAACGAATCAATAACAGGGATTAGTTTCGAGGTAGCTTATTCTCGCGGATAAAAATTGGGACAGAGTCGTAGATCCCTTTGTTGCGCGCAGCTCGCGCTCGTGTTTGCACAGTTCTCTAGCTGCGACAATGCGAACGTAACGCCGGGACTACTTCCATCTTCTGTCGGATATGTTTACCGCGCTCTCTGAACCGGCCTGCTGAAACAACAAACCGAAGAAGAGTGGCCGGCAGAGAACTCAGGCTGACTTAAAGCGCGACGACGCAGATGTTACTCCCATCAATTTGGGACGGGCAAACATTAAAATCCTCCGTCTAACTTATGCACTGCGTTCGTTTTCGAACTTAATTCCGCGCCAAGACACGGCTACTGTAATCGTTCGAGCGTGTTCACGCTGGACAGGCGACCTTCGCACGCTGACAATGAGATGCGAGTATAGGGGCTGTCGTTATCGAAAACTTAAGTGAATGCGAGAGCACAGAGTGAGTTGGTGAGGCTCGAGGCGACGAAACATTCTGAAAACAGTGACTTGCGACCTCGTCCTTGCGAATTTAGAACATTCCGAAATGGAAATGATTATGCCAGTTACAGAATATTGGATAACAAGCTTACTGTTTACTCTCAGTTACTAGGGAACCTATACGATAAGTGCCCCCTAGCAAAACATGGTACTTATCACTTGTTGACTTTCCAGTTAGACTCAAATCTGTGCAATGCCAACACTTACTATCCAGTAACTAATGCCTAAGGTCATTCTCTCCCCACCCAATACATACCTAATTCATCCAAAGCCCAGTAAACTGCAGATTTTAGATGCCACTTGGCCCATTATCGCAAGCACTTAGTTCACGTCGCGTCAGTGCGATTTAGCTGAATAACTTGGCGAAAATATATTATATTCTAAATTATAACAGCTCTATACGTTGCTGGTGCAGGCTCCGACGGATGAATTATTGAAATGAGGTAGCTTGACAACACGCGAAAGAGATAAGTAGGACGACAGTAGAATCCTACTAGGAGGCGTCAAATCTGAAACCGCGAATAGAACACTGTGACTCGCGGTTGTAAAAAGTTATCAAAATTTGAATCCCTAGAAAAATTGTTGCGGCTCATTGGTGTACCGGGGATCTTGTTAATTTCTTTCCGCCAGCTCTTCTTTCAATGAGTTTTCCTCGAACTTCCCCGTCCGAATTGGTGAACCGTGCTCCGTGTCGCCCATAGGGGCCGTGCATTCCAGGAATAGGCTGTCACGAGCGGTGCCAATGCAGCCACTAACCTATAACTTATTTCACGTATCGTTTGACGTGATGCATTCGATCCAATAATATCCGGCCAGCATCGAGAACGACGTCCGTGGGCCGCGTACCGGAGCAAATTCATAACGCTGCACGATTTTCCTTGAAGCACGGCCCGCGACGGGGATATTAATTGATCCCTAACTGTTCCTCCCATCCGAGCGACAGTTTCCTCGATCGCTCCACGACGAGACTACGGCGCTTTGGCGTTCTACGAACATGTAGCAGCGGCGAACTACGATCAGTTCGCGTGGCCTCCGTCTCGTGTTTCGTCTAACTGACAGGAATTTTCTTTGACGATGCTCGAAAGGAAACTTAGGAAATGGTAGCAGAAGAACCACAAGTCGCGCAGGGTTCAAGGATTGCCTGGGATAATAAGAAAATATTTTCTTCATCGCATTGCATAGGACTGTAAGTTATGAAAGTATTTCCTAAACATTGTTTACATTTGATAATCCCGATAAACGAGAAAAAGGCGGAAAGAAGTATCTACGTTTCATGAAAAATCGCTCTATCTGACTCATAAATAAGTCGTGTAAATTCGAAAATTCTTTTCGAATCTCTCTCCGTTTGAAATAAACAACGTAAGCAACGTGTGCAATAAAAAATCGTTGAACAATCGCGAAATGCAAACGCGCAGCTCGAGGAACAAGCCAGCAATTCAATTTCACCAAAGTATATGAGATCCAAGCAAATCGTCTTGGCTCGCAGAGCTGTTGGGCGCGCAGGTCCTCTATTAAACCATCGACAGGTCGAAGTGGCGAGTATTTCTCTTTGTCATCGCGGTCGATTTCGAGTTGGACGCTATTTTCGACGTCTCCGACGGGTCATGGCCTATTCCCTGCTCACGGTGGGCGGCCTATTGCCTAGTTAGCGATAAATTAGCGCGCATCACACACCTATCTCCGCGCGTCCACACCTTCCGGGTGCCGTTCGCCAACCGTCTCACCTCTTTGGAAGGGTGGCCTCGGTTCTAAAGATACCGCGACACATCGAAAATGCTGTACCCGCGTCATCGGTTGCCAATGACTGCTGCACAATGGTCTCCCAATTCGTCGACGAAGAAATTGGAGGTAACGGAAATCGGACACGATGGAAACTGAAGACTAGAAATAGTCACGCGAACGTCTCCGGAGAACTAGATATCTGCAGAAAAACGGGGCAGAATGGGGAAATTAGAGCAGGTGAACATTGCTGATGACTTCGCAAAATTGGACACAGAAGTCATTGAAACGAATTCAACACAATGTCCATCAGGAATAACAGGGCGAAAGGCGTTGAAAGTCAGGTTTTGTCACGCACAGGGTGAGAAAGAGATCTTCAATTTCCACTCTATTTCCTGTCTTTTCCACGAAGAATTCTCGAGAGTTCCTTCCTCGACGGCCGACCGAAAATAAACGCCGACACGTTTTATATCCCCGGAGCATGCATTATTCGATTCTTTACGAGCCGCCGCGTCCCCGCGAATGACTAATTGGAACAACAACAATGGGTATATTTTAGAGCGGGCACGGTTTGAAATACATTTATTGCCGCTGCCCGAGACACAATCGAATCCTGTCGGACAAGAAGAGGACCCCACCGCTCTTCCTTATCTTTCGTCGTAAATTAATCTGCCGCGTTTCACCCTCCTACGAGCTGGGCTGCCTTCGTCCTGACCCCGCCGCACTCTCCCTCCCTCTGTTTTGCTCGCTAATATCCCTAAAACATCCCCGACCACTGGGGGTCTTCTTAGAACGAGACTCTTAAAAATTGTTTTCTTTCTCCTCGGGTAACCTTTTGTACAGGGTGCAAAGGAAGTAATGGTCTGAGATCTGTGCATGTGAATCGGTAGAGATTCGTTAAAAAGTACTACCGCAAAATTCATCATAACCATGGAAGTTGAGGTCAAATTAATTTTCTCAATTATTATGCTTTCTAAATTATTAACGTTTTGACATATACCCGTCTCACCTTCCTTCAAGTGTGGTAACAGTAGACAGAGTGGAGAGAGTGTTTTGCCTTCTGAAACACCACTGTCCGATTCAACTGACCGAAACTTTAACCAGCCTTTTGTGAAATAACCGTTCATTTTGCAATACATTATCTCTTTTGAACTTTTCATTAGTCCATCGAGTAGAATATTTAGGAATAAAAACACTTGACCTTGAATCTGTATACAATTAAGTGGATTCTATATCTACACTCTCGAATTATTCTCGTTCTGATGGGAAGAATGAATATTTTTCACGCGAATTCGAGCTTCTGGCCATACTGTTCCCCCGGCATTGCCTCGCCGAGGTTTCGCTGTCTAACAGAACCGAGTGTAAGGGAAAAATTGGCAGACGAATTTAACCCTCCAGATCGCGAACGGCGCAATTAATAAATCCATTCGCGCGTTCGCGACAAACGAGACGTTCCTCCGGCCGCACGTGCGAGCGTGGAGGATTTCTTTGACGATTTCCATTCCGCGGACGGCGAGTCCGCGCACGGGGAGTATAACGAACCGTGTCCTGGCAGGAACAAATGCGGCGTGTTAGCATAAATCTCGAAATCCATTTGAAAGCGGGAGCCTATTATCGCTCACGGACAACCGGGATCCTCTCTCTGTGGCGGACGCTGACTAATTAAACAAATGCCTGCTTGCATCGAGTCGGGGATCGCGTATTCGAGGTTGATCCCAAAGTTAGAGTGACGCATCGTAGATCTATGAGTAAAAGTCTTCGTCCTTGGGGGAATTATCCCAAAACTTAAGCCTTCATCGCTTGTTCATTGGTTAGAATTCTTTAATAGGGGCCTAAATGGCGGTATATTTAAAACTACTTTTCCACAACAATAGCAAAAATCGTCAACGACTGAGCCGAGACTAATAGTTATATTGAGTTAGGTAAACAGTTGCGTGTACGATCATTTTCGAAGAAAAAATAATCAAGTAAAGGATATAGGGTGAACCATATAACTGAATAGATCACTGTGATCGTTTACAGTGTTACTGGGTCGACTCGAATTTCTTTTGTCTTGATCGATTTGGTTTGGAGAGGTCTATAAACTGATAACAGGAAATAATCTTATTCCACAACCTTTTCTCTACTACATATTTAATTGCATTAATAAACATCTGTAGTGCTTGCTACATTCGTCTCTGAGCCTGTGGAGGCTTACGCCTTAAACGGTTAAATATGATTGGGTTCTATCCGCAAATGCGGAATTCACCTTGAGAATTTCGTGAAAAGATAACTATAATCGGCTTGCGGGCCATCGTAGACCAAATTATCCGAGATAAAAGAAATTTGAATCAGTGCATTAATCGTGCAAGTAATCAAGATCTGGGTTGGCCTTGGGGTTCGGAAAAATAATCAAGATGATCGTGTTACGCAGTTCACCCGGTATAACTGTAGCGCAACTGCTCGAGGACAATCGAAATTACGAATTCGCCGTCTCGCAAAAGGCGGGATCGCAATCAATGGGCGAGAAGCCCGTCTATCTCTGATGCCGTACATAATTTAGGCATTAAAATACGAGAAGCGGCTGCCGGTGGCGCTATTAGGGCGAGGAGTGGGTGGGAGCGGGTGACGCCATCCGATGCAATTATACTTTATGCCCTCTGCCACCCCCTGCTGAACGTCTTCTCTCTATTCCAACCTGCCTTCATCTTCGAAAGAGGCCACCGCTCTTTCTTTCCTGCCTGTCTATCTGTCTTATCCTTTCCCTTCGCCTCACGCCCCCAGCCGCACTTCCTTCTCCCCTGTCCTAGCCACCCCGGCCAGCCACCTCCTCCTATAGATTTATAACTACTTAAAGTTTCGCGATTTATTTCCCTCGCTTATCGTTCGCCTGGATATGTTTAACGGAAGTTTACTTATCACTTAGTGGATGCAAATGAAGAACGCCGCGATGGTGGTGGAAGTTCTGACCCCACTTTGAATCGAGCGAATCGACTTCGATCCGCCTAGAATGTCATTTATTGTTAATGAATCTTTTGGGTGAGATGTTGGGATTTTTGGGCGTTGTAAATGCTTTGAATAGAACAGGCGATGAAGTACAGCGAAGGAGTCGTAATTTTTCAACTGCAGTAAAATGAAGGGAAAGGAAGAGAGAAAACAGAGTAAACAATTGTCAAGGATGATATCGTCTTTTGAGTGGCTAAAATGAGGTTAGTCGATGTGGGATGATTAATATTTGACAGGGCTGGATTCGATATAATTCGACGGCGTAAATCACGCTTGAACGACAGGTGCAAAAAACTGCGTCTGCACTGAACTCGTTGACTGTTCTAAAGCGGCAGAGTTATTTATTAACGCGCGGACTAAGTTACTATTTCCGCGGGGCTCGGCTAGCCACACGTTAGTTTCGCGTTCTGTGATATGTACACCGTTGCGGGCCAGATCGTGCCAAGTTGAGGACAATTTCACGGAATGCTTGAGGACGGTCTGAGCTCAGAGTTCGATTAACTCTATATTAAACTAATAGCCCTATCATGCGATTATAGAAAAATTAGCAGCGTACAATAATACTTTCTATATACGGGATGGGTCAAAATTATTGGATGGGGCAAGGTATATATACATATATACAAATGGTCGTACGATCGATTAAAAAATGTTGCATCATTACTATAAATTACATAAGTAATTTTAAAGTAAATTTACTCAAATACATATTATATTGGTAGATTTATGAATGATGTTACAGAATCGATTACACACTAAAATGCCTAATAAAGATTTGTTTAATTTTTTTAATTACCGTTAACAACAAAGTTTTAACCAACTTTAATAAGAAAAGAATTCTACTTCGTTGCTACGTCTCTCAAACTTTTATTTTGGCCTCATATAGAACAGAAATCACAGTTTACGGCCTAAGATTGTAATAAACATAAAGATTCTTACATATATCGATGCCTGTCGCTTGTCTCTGGATTTTTAAATTTTCATTAAAGGCTGAGATGAAAAAGTTGGAAAAGTGACCTTCACTATTTTCGTCGCTATTTCGACCAATTGCAATTGTTTTCAAAACGACGAAACACGGCACTAGGTAAACTAATAATCCTTCTAGCTTCTCAAAAAAACTTAAGGGGTTATGACTACCTGCGAGGTCTGGAAAAACTTGTATATTTGGGAATTTTTGGGGGTAAAATTTGAAGGCTTTTTTAATCAAATCTTTATGTATTCGAAAGTGTACGTGTTAAACTACTTGTAGTAATTTTTGCGATGGGAAATATAAGTAAATAAAAGAAATATCAACGATCTCCAAGCAGCGATTTTTTTCGGTAGTTTGCGGCAACCACTCTAAGTTTGACCTGGTTCATCTGAAATAAAAAACTTCGCGCGAATTTAGTTAGAATATTAGATTATCTTGTTCTTAATCGTAATTATCCGAAAAAAATAATTTGCTACAAAATAGCGGCTTCTCATAGCAAATGTATCGATTTTCGCCACAGAGTCCCTCATTTGTCATCATTTTTCATCTGTAAAATAAAAACTACGCAACGGAAATGAAGCAGCCACGATTAAGGACTAGATAATCTAATATACTAACTGAATTTGGTCGAATTCGAAAGTGCTTAAATAAACAAACACTGTCGGGAGATCGTCTATAATTCCATTATTTGTTTAGATATCGCATTGCAAAAAAAAACTACAAGAACATTTAAATATATACTTTCGAATATACAACCGTTTATTCAAAAAAGTCTTCAAGTTTATAAAAAGAAAATCCCGAAAATACTTGTGTTTTCAAACCTTACAGGTAGGCATAACCCCTGAAGTCGTTTGGACCAATTTTAAAAAAATTATTCTGTTTTAAACGGTGTCCGAATACTTTTGTGGTCTACTGTAAGTGGGTCTTCCAGTCCAAATAATACAAAATGCCATGTATTAGGTACTTTGAAAAATATTAGTATTTACCTTGAAATTCAGAATACACAAAAACGTTGGGGTAGGTCAGGTAGTCACGAACCGTGGGGATAGTGGGCCAGTGGTAGAAATTTAGACGCAATGTGTGGGCCCACTTGTAGGAAAAACAACTTATGATTGAATGAAGGCAAAAAATTATCATACAGAGAAGCTTGTGGTCGATCAGCCTGTAAATGCCACTTTCCCCAATTTCTTCTGTTTCGACAGTCTTATTGAAGCTCATATGTACATGTTAGTAGCGTGAATAATTAGGCGGAACAAGGTACTTAAGAATTCAAACAAGGTATGATACATTAAGGTTTATTAATTGATTTTTCCGAATATCGCAGCTCTTCATTGGGTGAAGCCACTTTAAATAGAAAGAGGTCAGACGGCGTTACTTCTAGACTAATTACAGGTGTCATTGAACCGTCTAGAGAATTAATCCCCCTGTTACTGACAGGAATTCTGATAAAATTCTGCTATATTTGAGTCGAAGCTATTGTACACCAGACTCTTCGATCTTTGCAGCATTAATATTACACTGAATATTCTTCTAATCTTGTATAGTGGAATTACTTAATTCAGTGCTTTTCTTGGACATCCAACTCGCTCTAACTAAAATTTTTCAATTATTTTCTATATGAAAGCTTCATACATCTCGTATAGTACAGAATATGTATTCCCAAACAAAAAAAGAAGAAAAATAAATTACCACGTTTCTCAAGAAACCCGAAGGCAGATAAAGCCTCTTCTAACCCTCCGAGTGCAATCAGCATTCGATTATTCGTTTGAGAAGCCAACGAAAGATAATTTGAAAGACGGAATATCGGGTGCACGATATATGTAGGACACTCGAAGGTGAGACGAAGCAGGGGTAGTGGTGGTGGGGTAGATGGTGGGAATCTACTTTCGGCTCGCGATGCGAATTCGAATGCACGGGGCTCATCTTTCGCGGGCTGAAGGTACGTTCGCGGGGGTGGGAAAAGGCGGACGAGTAATAGCTGCGGAATATTGCAATAATATGCAAAGTATATGAGGGATATATTAATTTCGCGAAAACGGTGGAAACGGCGGAGGAGAGAGCCACCGCTGCCTCGGCTTCTGCGGGCTTCTGGTGTGCCCAAAAGAGAGTGCGGCACATCGGTGCACGAGGGGGCATGTGGGGTGGCGGAAGGTGGTCGAGACGAGGAACCCGAGGGGGGCTTCACAGACAAATAAATACACGATATTTCAGTGGATGGGAAATGAGAGTTTGCCTGGTGGCTTGCTTACCGGCTCGACTCCGTCGGAAACTGAATTTTAATTCTGAGGAGCGGCGTGTATCTACATGCCTCGATTACCTACTACGGCCACGTTATGTACGACAGATACGCTTTATTACATCCACCGGATCCGTCTGCTCTGCAATTCGAACGACTGGAGAAACGTCGAATTAAGTCGAGCAAATTCTCCTTTAAGCCTCTCGAGGGAAAGAGTCTCGCGTATCCCGATCCTTTTTTCTCGAAGGAATTGAACGGTTAGCTTGTTTGTGTGTAGGTAATATTAGATCTGGATACCAAATCACTGTGAAATCAAAATGGTACCATGGAACAGATGTACATATCTTCTTTGTATAGCTACTGTTAATGCGATTGTTGTGTCTTGAGATCGAAATCGTTCCAATTACGTTGTACAATATTAACCCAGATACGAAAAAGGAAACCTTTGATACAAAGCGAAGAATAGAAAATCCGCAGGAAGTCGTCAGGAAAGTCTGACATCTTCCACCACGCAGCAAAGTGACACCTGCGAGATCGGCGTTGCCGAACTCAAAATTTATCGAAGAAGGAAAGAGTCTAAGCGAAAGTCTCGAGTTTTTCGAAAGCAAAAAATGTACGGGCGAAAGGGAAGGTGGGAAAGGCTCGTTTAGCATTCACTGTGTTCGAGAGGCCGGAGCAGCCAGACGTCCGTGGAGCACGGTCATAAGTTCAAACCAAGAATTCGCACGGGAATGAGGAATTGAAGTAAGTTGCGGCTTTGCTGGCTCCAGCAATCGTCGTCGCGGCTGACGGTGGTAGTGCTGGTCGGTTCTGCCGGATAAAAAGTTGAGAAAAGCAAGAGTTGAGATCAATACCTCCGACCAACCGCCCCATCATGCCCCCCCCCCCCCTGGCTTCTCCGTGGAAGTCCCCGGACTGAGACCTCTCAGGGACTTTGAGCACTCCTTCCCCCACCCCCAGACGGCGTTTCCTTTCTTCAGGTAACGGAGGAACCTGGATATTCGTTTCAGGACAACGAGAAACCTTGTCCTGGATCTTTCGAAGTTGCCTCTCCTTTCGCTTCCAAAAATCAACTTCTACCAATATTCCAATATCGCTACCAGTAATCATCGACAATTATCTCGCCCAGAAGAGCGTAAAAAAAGGTATATCTCATACGACTTTCCTTCCTGATCGCGTTTCTGACCTCCGAAGCTGTCCCCCCGATGTGTACCAGAGAAGAGGACAGCGGCCACGATCCTGTCCCATTGTAACTCACGACTAATCTAATCCAGCGTAGAGTGGTAGGGATTTATAAGAGCGTAGAGAGTAGAACCGTCGCGGGTTTCGTAAAAGACAGGGTCCACGGAAGAAGGAGGAATGGTCGAAGCCTCTACATCGCAGCAGGACGATGGAGGTGCTGTAACAGGCGTGAATTCGCAGCACATAATCTCAGATACCGCGGAAAGGCGTCCTGACCGCCCCTCTCTCGCCCACCCCCGCGTTGTAGCTGCTAACTTAGTTTGTGAACTGCAAAATCCTCCGCCACCCACGCAGAGTGTACAAATAATAATTCTTTGTTTCGCGCGGCACGGAGACGTGTAAATACCGCGGCGTGGCTCTCTCTGGATTGCAGGGAGCCCTGCCAGACGTGGCACAAGCGAGAAAGAGCCTTCGCGAGGGGGGGCAGAGGGGGCAGACCTATTCCCGCGGTAACGTCTAAATCGCTCCAACAACTCATCCGCTGAAAGTTGCGACGAGCTTCGGAGATCTACGACGCCGGGAGTTTCGGCTCTTTCCTCGCAAAACGCTGCGCTCTTCGCGGACTCTTATCCGGCTCGTGGTCTGGATTAGGTCTGGGTTAGGTTCCTTCCTCTTTATTCCGCTGTTTGACGACTATTTAGACGGTACCAGACTCTGGAGTCTTTGATTTGCGGGTAACGAAGTTGACACTGGTATCCGCTTTAATTGGGGTTTCTGTCAGTCGATTAAAGGCAATGTATAATCTCCTTTTACTCTTTGAACCTGTCTCTGTACCGTTTGGGCAACGTTTATATAATCACCAGGCAACGAACCTCCCGAAATATCGCGTCCCTACGGTCGCCTGCTAACGTTCTCGCCATCAGAAAAGTCGCAGCGGAGCAAAACTTCGCTAGGCGAAGCGGAAAGTATGTAGAAAGAAAACGTTCGATCGACGCGGAGAGTCCGACAACGCAGTCGTCCCGGACGGTCTGGCAATAACACGGTAAACTCCTCAGGAGCCTGGGAGGAAGGAACGCAGTCGGAGTCTAGGTAAGAGGAGCAGCGTCGGAAGGAGGGAACGTCAGCGTAACGGTCGACGGAGTGAGAGAGTGCGGCGGCCGTTGCCGCGCGGGGGCGGAAGGACGGGGGTGGTGCGACAGAGAGGACAGACTGGAGGAAGAAGAAGAAGGTGGTGAGGTGGCTGGGGGGGGGGGAGGGTCGGGGTGGGAGGAGGAAGACGAGTAGAACCGGTGCTCGAGCTCCGCGAAGAAAACGCTTCGGTTTATTTCAGTTCGATTTTTCCAGTGTCGCCGTCGCCCTGACGACAATTCGCAGGCGCGGTACACTCTCTGTTCCTCTCTCAGCCCCGCTCTTCCTTCCTCGATATCCCTCTCTCCATCCCTCTCATCGCCTCGGACCCGACGGAACGAACGAATGGGTTACGCCCAGATGCGCGCATCGAAGCCTGGTCAATAGGATCGTTCTGTCTCTCCTGTTCGTAGTCGTAGCTTACCCTCTCCAGCCAGCCCTCTTGGACAGTCGGCGGCGTCGAATCGGAAAGGGGTGTAGCGGCGCAGGGGTTTAGGGAGAGAGACAGACAGAGGGAAAGAGAGTGAAGTGCGTGTAGGTGCGTTTTGGTCCACCTATAGAGGAAAGGGTGGACCCCGGCATACCGTAGCAGGCAGCAGTCGGGCAGGGTGAGCATCCACCGCCCGCAGGACCACCCCCCCTCACGATTGGAAATCTATTCCCACCCTCAAAGTCGAACCTCGACCTATCGGAGGGTTCGGTTCGGAGATATTGAGTCTGCGCTCTCTATTCTTCGGCGATGCGCTCGTTTCGTGGTTAACGCCGATCCACCCTGCCCGTGTCTCCCTTGTTCGCACCCTATTTCTTTCTGTTCCTCCTCTCTGCCTTCTTCCCTCGAACCCCACGAACCCGGGGTCGACATCTTTTCTGTGGCGGTCGTCCCATTCTCGTCGAGCTTCCACGGTGGACCGTTCACCTTTCATGACACAGTACTGATTATATCGGTGACCTTGCATTGCGTAACTTAAGCTGCACAACTAAATCTATTGTATGGACTTGGAAGCACAATGTAATAGTCATCGCGACAGTAAGTTTTGCTCTCAGAAATCAGAATGGAGGGATCAGTTTCACTGAAACAGTCTTTAATAAATTTGGGTAAAATATGCGAACAAAATTTCTTCTAGTGAATTTAGATTAAAAATGATGCACGTTATTTTAGCTATTTTTAAAAATATTTAACATTATACGCTGGCGGAGGAACAAGGGCACTGGTTCACAAATTCAAACTTCGCGCGTTCGAGTCCTCCAGTAACTGAAGAATTCATTATAGAAATAGAACAGAGCGTTTTATATATTTTAGAATTGTACTATATATCTCATTCAGTTCAAACGCTAATAGTTGGCAGCATTGAGTGAACGATGAAAATTATATAGATTGGCACATACTGAGAAAGAAACCTTTTCCTAATGTCATCCTTCCTATCTGAATCTTGACATATCTGTGGCGTAGAAAGCAACCTTGGGAATCTCAATTTAAACCTGGACCACCACATTTTACAAATCACTTGGTAGATTCAAACATTTTTTCGAATTACTGAACGACACTCGGCATAATACATATAGTCACAAATCAATGTTCAATATTTTTTAAAAGTAATAACTCAAGGATACTATTTTGAAAGACATTATAAATTTTCTGAGTTTCAAGTACCACTGTTTTTAGATTCTCACACATCTGAGACTCAACTATTATTTTAAGATTGCTTTTAATTTATAAATCGTACTTGATGGGTTTGCTGACAGCCTGTGGTTGGTTTTGAACGCCACGGCGGGTTAGCGACACGGAACTATCGTTAGGTGTGTTTACGTCTCTTTAGCGGTGGCCATGTACAGTATTTTCGCCACGCACGTATGCATTGTACCCGGCCTGGGGTCAGCCATAGCTCATTGCGTCGGACAGTGGTCAGATATTTTCACAATAGGTTCCGTTGGCCGGTGCTTTCATTGCAGGAAACTTCGCGGCTTGCCGGAGGTGTAAATGGCGGCCAGGCATTGAATGCCATTCCACAATACGGTCAGAAACGCGGCAACTCTTTGCCTTCGCCGTGATAGGAATATTCGAGACCGCGGTAGGAGGCATCTTCTTGATCCTCGAAAATAGTCAGACACCAGTTGTAGGTGCGTAACGATTCAACGAAATTCTTGGATATTTTCTATGCAATAGATTTTTGTGCTTTTTTTTCGAAAGCCACAAAGATCTCAATGTTGATTTCATCAACAAAGATTTCTGGATAGTAATTGAATTATCCATAAGCTGGTTTCGGCGTTTTTTTCTGCGGGAAATGTTCAAAATTGTGAGAAATACAGAGATCACTGTCAAACTATTTATTTCTACAGAAACTCAACCCACTTTCACCAGCGGATCTACCTATGTACA
This sequence comes from Andrena hattorfiana, assembly GCA_944738655.2. Classification (NCBI taxonomy): domain Eukaryota; kingdom Metazoa; phylum Arthropoda; class Insecta; order Hymenoptera; family Andrenidae; genus Andrena; species Andrena hattorfiana. Next base: position 61,036,496 of record OX122891.2, on the reverse strand, counting down.
TGCTATTGTATAGTCAGTGTAAACGTTTAATCGCTGCCTATTGGAAAAGTACCAATAAGGAAAGTTTTTTGCCAAAGTTTTATTCGACAGATTTAGTACGCAATCGCAAAGAACATTAGATAGACCTTCTTCATGTCAATCATACATTGTACACTTCCAATAACCGCCATTATGTTACTCCACAATTTAATACCTAAAGTTACTACATACAGAGAGTAAGATTAAATTCTAACTACTTAGGACTTCCAAAACGTTATTCGTTGCAAAATTAATTTTCCGCGAAGCAAGAGCAATATATGAAATAAGAAATTAACATGGCCGGAGAATCTGCGAAAAATGGAAGACAATGTCTAAGGATTAAAAGGGAGCCTTGCAAGCGTTGGTACGCCGAAGTTGGAGTAGAACGGCCAACACTGAGCTGAATGAGGTGGCGCTCATGATTGCAATGACGAGGGCCACTTAGGAGAACAGGAGCGACCCTGAACTCACCGAGACACCTCCGTCTATCGATTTCCTCCCGCGATATCTTGACACCCCGGTCCACCTTCTTTAACCACCGTCAGACTGAAACGTTGCATTGTAAGGAGTGGCCGTGCTATATCTACCACGCGTGCCAACGTAATAAAACGATACTACGGTGTTAAGTTTCACGCGACACACATCCGTTAGGAAATTACAAGATCAGAGGAACGTGGACCAGCCATTTCTTCGATAAAGCGACGGTGGCCGACCGAACGAGCAGGCAGCGGCGCACGGCGCCGATAAAAAAGACGAGCGTTCCCTTCTTTCTCTCTCTCCTACTCTACTTCTCTCCTTTCCTCCTTCCCTCGTTCCCTCGTTCTCTCTCGCCCCCTCTGTCTACCGTCCCTTCGTCTATCGCGCGCGATGCCGTTTGGGGGCGGTGGCGGTATGTCGAGGACCGTCGAAGGGGTGGCCAGACCGGTCGGGCGGGCGACGGGTGGCAGAGAAAGAGGAAAGGAGAGGACACAGGCTGGCGGAGTGAGCGCGCCGCGGCGGGGGAGGGAGGAGGAATGGAGGGAGCGCGGCGCACCCCGGGGGTGGGACAGAAGAGAGGGTATAGAAGCTATCGACGTTTTTACGTAACAAATCAGTCGTAACTGGCGCGCACCAACTGTGACCGTGCGCGGTAGAACGACCAATCACAGAGCCAGCCGATATTCGATACCCGATCACATCATAGGTTCCTGCCCGCCGCTACGAACGCCAAGGTAGTCCAATAGCCAGATGGGAAAAAGAGGAGAGAGCGAGCGAGTGGGTGAGGGCCGGGGGAGGGATGCGTGGGAAAGGGATGAACGGGCGAGAGGGAGAGGAACACTCGCGCCAATGTCGTGGCAAAGCGGGCGAGGAGGTGAAAGAGAAAGCGCTAAGGCTGGGGAACGATTGCACCCAACCTCGTGGCAAGACAATTCGTCCTTGGTCTCGCCATTTTTTTCCTTGGACAAGGTTGATGCTCCCCGAGGGAGAGGGTGGAACGGGAAGCGAGCTGAACGCCAAAATGGTGTCTCCTCGGTGGATCGTGCCGAGCGGCGCACCGTTCCGGATGACCGAGCGCTAACTGGCATGTGGGCAGTGGTAACGCCTAACCAGCACAATGTCAGATCTCGCGGATCCTTCAGACCTCGAGAACAGAAACTTTCCTCTGTTTCTTGACGAAAGTTTTGCCGGCTCTGGGCTAACTTTTAAGCAGATCAGTAGTTTCAGTTGAACGAGGAGGACACCGACGCTAATCTTAAACGCGTTCCCATCGCCCGAATTAGCTCACACTTTCACCCCTGCAAACAATTTCTAACCGCCCGCCCGCGAGACTACACGCAACGTACTCGTGGATGATTTATGCCTCCAGTCGTCGGGCTCTACCCAGATAGGACTCCTAGAACTATCAACGTGACCAGCTGCCAATCCGCCAACTAACAAGCTTCTACGCTTAGAGATACATAGTATCGTTAATATCGATTCTGGATGATGCAGAGCTTGCTGGGACACCATTTGTCTAGGCTGCTACGCAGGTCCAGGCGAAACTCTATCTTAATATCGGCTGGGTAGCGAGGGCAGGGCTGGGTACGTGATCAGCGAGAAGGAGAAAAATTGCGAGGGAGGGGGTGGAGAGAAGCCAAAGGGATAAGGTAGGTGATGTGGAGAGAGAGTGAATGGCGCGAGATGGACGGGTGGGTGGCGGTGGAAATGGGGGATGGACAGGGGTAGTCGGTGGAAGTAAAGGCGCTAGCGTAGAAGGAGCGTTTGAATCTATGGTCGCTCGGTGGAGGACGGGCGGGAAGGGCTCGGCGCTCACCCCCGCGGCCGGATTATAATCAACCCTTTTATCCTAGGCTTTCCATGTCGCTAATTTCCATAATTACACAGACGCTAAAATCACAATATCCTCTGCCGGGCAGAAAGGAGTAACCTACGTGAGCTTGCTCCTCCACCCTCCGCGCGGCGCGGCGCGGCGTCACACGAAGAGAATGCCTGGCTCGGCGGGGCTGACACACGGGCGAAAGAGGAAAGGGCCAGAAAAGGAAAAGAGAAGGCCGCTGCAGGCTGCGAGGAGGCCGGGGAGGAAGCGGCTGGATAGAGATAAAGGTGCTCTTTAGCTAGGACGCCGTTCGCTCGCGTGTTTATGCACTCGTATCCGCGTGGCCGGGCATGGAAGTGGCTGGATAACCAGCCAAGTGACAAGCCAGAGACCTGCCAGCGCGAGCACGCCTCTCGACTCGAATTTTGAAAGGCAGCCAACTCGGAAAAGTGGGTTTAAAAGTCTCTCGATAAGTGTCGGCACGATGGCCTGCAATTGCATCCACCTATTCGCCGGTGGAACCGTTTCTGTTCATCACGGAGGCCAGGCACACGTCCCTGATGGATCATTCTGCACTCTGGCTTGGCCCGATCGCGCTCAAGTTGAAGTCCGCCTCGTAACCAGCCGCCACCCCCCAGGGGCGAGCATCGAACGCCGTTAAAAAACTGTTCGTGCGATCGTTTAGAGGACGCCCGAAGCCCGCGACCGGCGACCGGAGGATCGCGGTGTCAGCGTTGCCAAAAAGCAGGGTTGAATAGTTACCTTCTGGGAGACTGGGTCTTTAACCCTGTTCCTGGGTGCAATCTTGCCCGCCTCTCGATATTCCAGCGCAGGAGGACCCGCCGAGTGACTGGGGTTGACTTTTCTCACTTTAACCTCACGATGCGATGCTTGGCTTCAGGAGGGGGTGGAGGAGGGGGTTGCTGGAGCTGTATCGAGCGGCCCTCCTACATACATCTATCTCCTCCGACTCCTTCCCTCTCCTGGCCGTTCCTCTCACCCGCCTCCTCTTTCCCTCTTTTCCTCCCCCGCCGACATTCGTGGCCTTCCACCCCTTCCATCCCCTTTTCCAACCTTCTCTACCTCTTCCACCTTCTCCTTCTCCGGCTCAGCCTCCCTCCGCGTCCTCTTCTCACCCATCCTTCGCGACTCGCCTACCTATACCCCCTCGTCCTCCTTCTCCCGCCCACCCCTCTCGCTGCCATTCTCCTTCTCGACTCCGACAGACTCTCCTGACTCGCTCCCTTTCTCTCTTTCCCTTTTCTTTCCTACCCCTGCGTGTTCTCACGCACTTGCTCCTTCTCTCTCCCTCTCTCCCTCCGCAGGCTTCAGCTACGGAACGCTCTCGCCGACAAACAAACCGCAGACACTTTGCAGTTTTACGCGATCGCGAGTTCGTTCGTTTGTTTACACGCCCGACGCTGCCGCGCGAATATTGTTACGCACTGCGGCGAGGCCCCGCGTAATAAACAGAAGGTAAAAACGGGCCAACGTTCCCGGGGACTCGATAAACCTTCTGTTTATCGCGGATCGCCAGCCACGTCCGCGCTACCCGACGATTTAAATGTTCATTAAACAGGGACAACGCTCTCCGAAGTAAAACCGCGCGTCGTGGCTCTGTAGAAGCCGTAGACACGGATAGAAATAAAGATCCGTGGATCTTGTTCGTGGAGCAACGTATTTGTACGGGACTGCTCCCTTCTCGCGGAGGGAAGACAGCAGAGGACCTTTCCGACGCTCTACAGCTTTATGCACTTTCCTTTACTGCTCGCCACCAGGGTTAGGTGAGTAGGACGACGTTTGGGAGGGAGGGGAGAACGCTCGACGCCCGAAATTGCAGTGTCGAGTTGCCCGAGAAACTTTGGATTTCGGACGGAGCGGCGAAAGCGGCGAGGGGAAAACGGAGTACAAGGTCACGCGTCGGAGCTGATTATTAACTTTTCCGGCGAAGATCGCGCCCACGCCAGTGTTTCTCCGTCGAACACACGACGCGACGCTCCATTCGTTATCATTTCTTTGATTCTACGCTTGTCCCGTACAATTCTTTTTCTCAGTACAACTTGACGTAGGAGTGTTTGCAACGAGGATGAATAGACACTGTCGTGACACGAATGGCACCACTAACTTCTTTCATCCTTCGAAAGGAGTGCTATGTATGCAATCGACACACTCGAAATACCAGGCACAAATTACAAAAATGTTCGTTTTAAAAAGTCTTGCGGGTTCTATCACCGTCGCTCTCGGAACAAGAGCTGACAAACTTACCGTTCCACGGATCCTACACAGCAAATGAAACCTACCATCGTCGACACAGGTATCGACTAACAATAAGTGGTCGATCCCGGTGGAATCTCGTCAATGATGGGACGAAATTCATGCCGAAGCTGTAAATTTCTGGAGCAATATCGGTCTCTGAGCCAGTACCTCGTTATTTTCCTTCCGCGTGTGCATTAATTGCACCCCGCTAGCCCTCATACACGTGCACGAAGCGTCCTGGATGCAGGACGCGGGCGTGATAGGAGGGACGTCGCGTGGACGGGGGCGTCGAACGGCGCGGAGGTGCTGGACGAAGAAGAAGCGGGTGGGATCCGGGGGGGGGGGGGGAGGAGGGGGGCTGAAGAACGGGAGGAGAGGCAGGACGAGAGGAGTAGGAGAGCAGTATCTTGGAGACTTCGCACTGTATCTTGAAATGAGTTTTGTTGGATCAATAAGTTCCACTATAAGAACACTCTCGCTCTGTCCCGGTGTTGTGTCGGGGTGTTGGTTCTGTCCGTGTTTGTCTGTGTCTGCAAATAGATACACGCCGTACATGAGTCTCGCTTTCCTCCTTCCTCCTCTCTTCTGCCTTTTCTTCGTCTCCGTTCCTCTCCCTCCCTCTCCTCTTTCTTCCTCCCTTATCCCCACTTCCCTTCTCCGGTTTCACCATCGCCCCCCTCCCCCTCCCCCGCCTCCCAACCCCCCACGGTTAAACGTCTATGTATCTGTCGCCTACCAGTCGACTATGTACGAACAGGATAGTCGCTACAAGCATTTCGAGATGAGTCGAACTTAATCTCTCGACAGACGGGCCTCTCTATCCGAAACGAATCTACCTGACGGTGATCACGTGAGCATGGATACGCGAATTTCTGTGATTGCCGGTGGCGACGCGATCCGGCGGTGTGAGGCTGACGCAGATTGGCAGAAATTCGAGCTACGGTGGAGTCGAGCCCGGGGGGTAATTAGGCTTGTCGATCAAGGAGCTGGGGCAGCTTCTTTTTTTTACATGACCCTGCAGGGCTGTCAAAAGGGTTATCCGACTGATAAACTTCACATCGGAATCTTCATTGGCGGGATAGGTTAAATTTGATTGTAGTGGAAATCATAAATCTATTTTTTTAGGAAAAACCATGCTCTCGTATTTCAAGCCCTTTCATGTTTGCTGGACGTAGGTAATCGAAAAGCGAGCTCACCACGCATCGCGCACTTTATAGGACTAAAAACGTGTAACAAGGTGCTAGAATCGCGCGAATGGATACCTTGGAATTCGACTGTTTTCTTTTCTAACAATTGTAGTCATATGATGCTATGTGTAGTGTGAATTGAAGAAGGGTAATTACATCTATAGACAGCAGCGCATTTATTATTTCTCCTTTTTAGACATTAGCGCATTTAAGAGCGTGACAGACTAAAGGAGCCAGCTGTTGTGGGTCTGTAACGAGTAGTCAGAAGCACACGCGTCGGTTGGAAGGTGCGCGAGACAAAGGTATTTTGGATTTCAAATCGCTTGAATATGCCTCGAGATGTTCATTATATTTCTTCCACCCGGTATATCCTGATAGAATACAATCTACACCAGGCAACGCGGGGGGTGGTTACATAAAAGCATATTGGCAGCCCTGTAAGCAGGTACACGTCGCACATGCATTCGCGTGCACACTAGAACGGAGGCAGACAGTGCAGCCAACCAAACAGTGGGCTACAGTGTCGCAGTGGAGCTCGTAGATAGGGGGAACAATCGCTATCGGCCCGTAACAAATGCGCGGCAACCTGCGTTCGCAAGCCAGCCCAGCATCGTTTTCCTCCCTCTCCTCTACGGGACGATCATTATATTTCCTGATTAAAATAACGCTAATGCCTCGCTCGGGTTTTGCGACCATCGTCTCTCGGTACGTCTTCCGTTCCATCCCCCTCCGATCGCTGCGTAACCCAGCGTTTCGAGGCAAGCGCCTTTTGGCCCTGTGCCTCTGCTTAACTCTCTTTCTTGGGGGCGGTAATGGCATCGTAAATTAGACGTTTCAGTTGTCGTAGGATTGATTTCACGACGGCAATGTCTTAAACCCGGCGATTTGTACGGATTATGTAATTAAATTTCGAGTAATCAAAGAATTGTAAAACAAGAATGTATGTCAGTGATACGGACGCTATCAGGTCTTTAGTCTCCTATACTCAAAATTGATACAAGCGATTATTAGTGTTTCTTATTGACTAATATGAGACCGAAATGGTAGCCAGTACTCGTCTACTTTCATTCCTTCGTTCCTAATCTAATAATCTAGATTACAACCTTCCAAAATCACGTCTAATTGCGATAGAGGAGTCAGCTAGATGGCAACGTCGCTCCAACGGATTCAGGGTATGCAACCTCCTCCCATCTCATCTCGGCACAATAAACCTGATCATCGAGTCGCGGCTGCCTCTACCTTGAGGGTTTCTTCGTTTATAAATATCTAAATCTCGAGGCCCTTTTACCGGGAACAGAGAGGGGCCCTTTTGTGCGGGCAATCTCGAATGATAATCAGAGTCCTCTTGTGTCTCCCGTGCGTGGAACGGCGGTACCGTTTTACGACAAGTCCCGGTAAATCATTCCAGACCTCCGTGGAAACGTCACGGGATTTGGTCACGCTCGTTCCCGCGGACTGGAGAATTCTTCTCCTTGGTACTCCTCCACTTATTCCGTGTCCGTGGACCCCGATGCGCGTTTGATAACGAGCCGGAGTCGAAACTGCAGCGTTATGGCGGATGTGGTCGGAGAAAGATTGGCGCAAGTTACGGTCCAAGTACCAGAAGTCGCAATTCCTTGCAAGATCTCTCACGATGGAACGATGCGGACCCATTGTAATTGGATTTGAACTTGGTACCACGTATGATCGCACAGAATAATCCTGTTCTGTGACCATCGCCCAAGTGCGTCCGAAGGAAATAGGTACAATGCACATAGGTATATACGTGCAACAAGAATTGATATCAGAGAAATCATTGTCATCAACATTGTAGCAAAATTTCTACACATTACAGAGACTATATAATAATAACTCGTTCTACATAAATTTATGACTACCAAAGATGGATGTTACACTTTTGATCAAGCCCTGTAACAACATGGGACTCCGTTTGGCTGAATTGCGTTTCCAGAACTTTGGAATCTACCACCACGTGTATCTATACAGATATCTTGAAGCGCCAATCATTCCATTCCACCATAGGTCGTACACTCTCTGAATAAAGCCTATGGCAGCTTTCGAGCCTCGATTTCTATCGCTACGCGAGGAAACTCGAGCAGGATCCGGATTGCACATGCGAAAATCCGATGCAGCGAGGCGACGCTCGCGATAGACGCGCGGCTACGCCGGTTCACGCGCGTAATTAGAAGCCGCCACGAACAATGAGGAGTATAACTTTTATTTCGCTTATCTACCTGGTCTATCTGTGCGCCTCCTCGAGCGGTTTCTAGCCGCGTTTTGCGCCAGCCGCGGCGCACAGGAAACTATTTAACTGATTGTCGCTTCGAGGTAAACTTTGCAGTCACTTTTCCGCACGGTACAAGCGCTTCCTGCTCTCGAGTCGCTTGCCTGTGTCACGGGGAGAAGCTGCCGTGTGACCGTGGAGTTGATGATTTAGTCGCTCGGAAGGAAGCTCTGGGAAAGCTGAGGCACGGCCTTCGAGTATTTGGAACATCGATAGCTCGTGAGTGAAGAGAAGGGCAAACCTGGAGGATTTGATGTGCATTTATTGGCAAAAATGTATGTAATTGTGTGGGGACCACATAAGCTAAGAGTGGAAAGCCTAATCGTTTGTTAACTCGGTTGAATTCACTTTTAACCAATCGCTCGTACAAGGGCGTAATATATCTAATCACCGAATCCAAACTTTATCTGACTGCTTACAGTGGTTTGATCTACATATACATAAGCCTGCATTTGTTGCTATGATTCTTTTCCATCGCGCCGCAAAAGACAGCTCCACAAGCGGATCTCAGAGAAACAACCAGCGTCTAGCAAAATGTCCACCACAACTCGGAGAACTTTTAATACGGCTCTAAAGTTAAAGTCCACCTTTTCCACCTTGAACCTCTTACTTTCTGGCTACCCAATGCCGCCCCCGGCCCCTCGCCCACCGGCCCGCCACGGAGTAGAGCTCACGGCAGCGTCTCGACGTCGGAGTCCTTTCGTCGAGACGCCTCTAATCGTAATGGTCGTGGAGTGTTAATGTTCCCGTTAGCACGGTTGAGGTGTTTAACCTTGTTAACTCGCGCGACTGCCGCGGCTCCGACTGAGCATGCATCTCCACTTCCCGGTTGTGGTGATCAGTGACCCGTGTGTTCGTAACTTCGTTCTTTGTTTTTCGGATTTGTTCTTTGTTACCTACCAAGCGGGCAGGAAATTCGTTCCATCGAAACGAACAATTTTGACGTGAAACGTTTGCGTTAAAAATTTTGTAGCTTCAAAGGATAATCCACTCCAAAATGTGTCAAGCGAGTTCGTTGAGCTATCGCATCGTTCCATGCCGAAAATTCCCAAAAACTTAAACAACTTCAAATCAATTTCGCGACATCCTCAGATTAGAGCGATCGCAAGGCAAGTTCAATGGGATCAGCTTGTTCACTTCAGTTTCGAACGAACTTGTCGCGATGAAATGCCAGCGGGTCCCGTGGAAACATCGCCAGGATGTGGCAGCTCGATTAACGCGGGGTTTAACAGCGGCCATAATCGGTTTCCTTGCGAGCACGCTCGGTCAATCGCGGGAACGACAATTTCTGGAGGTATTTTCAGTTCCCCGTGGGCCAGTCTTCCACTGGAATATATCGATAGGACGAGCATTATCATATTATGGAACTCTCCATACAGTTTCGGCCGACCTCCCTTCCTTAATTTAAATTCTATTACACCCCGATCTCTATTCCCTCTTTCCTATGAATATTCAAACTCGACGAGGCCAAACCCCCTCGGCCGTCCTCTCTTTCCAGCATCTATCGAGTATCCAAAGAATTAAATTAATATACCGGGGCAAAACAGCCCCCGTTCCCCTCCCGACGTCTCCTCCGGGCACCATCGCTGGAGAATCCACTGACACATCCCCTTAGAGGAGCTCGCCTCGGCGGCCGTTAATGTCATTTCCACGATAAAGCGGAATAATTAGCCCGCAAAATCAAGATCCGATCGATTATGGGCGAGAACCTGGCTGGAACCTTATACGATTCATTGCCAGCTTTTCACAATCTTCCATTACTATCGGGGATGAAATATAAGTTCACGGCTAGTTAATAGCTGAGCGGTTGACATTGGAGGCCATGGATGGAACCTTGACGCGAATCACGCCCTTTGCTCGTCAATCCATGCAGCCCATGCTTTGTCAACTGACTTTAGACATCTATTGTATCACTACTTAGTTAACGATTCTGCTGATGTAGCGTATGATGCTTTTATTACTTTCGTCACTGTAGCTGGAATTAAACAACTTTCAACGTGAAACACTGTTTTTGATAAAATTTGAACAACTCATCGGACCTTGAAGTTTGCACCTCTAAGAATCACGATGCCAAAGTAACGTAAACAATGTTTATAATTAAATGACGCGAGCTTTCGTTTTAGATACGGGAATCGAAATGCAACGTAACGAAGAAACATTCTAAACCACCAGGCGGTATAAATAGTCGTTGTTAACGAGCATAATTTCTCCATCAGGACCAAGAGACGCTATTAATCGTGTATACTATGTAGCATTTCATGCGCGAACTTTGGAATTCATTAGGCGGCCGAGTTGGATTTTATCCGCGTTATCTTGAGAAGTGTATACGCGTCCTATCGCGACTAGGGTGCATTAAAAATTGCGGCCGTCACATTTCATCGCGACACGAACAACGATCGAAGGCAACGAGCGATACTTCTGTCGTTTGCATCGGGAATAGGCTGATGGGAATTGAGGAACGTTCGTTAGGACGATTCAGTTTTCTATTAAATGCATCGTGCCAACAGCGTTTATAGGAAATGGCATCGACTTCCCGGTCGTTTGCAGCTTTCGCGAAAGAAACGGCGTGTAGAAGACAGAATTATTAAAGGAAAGGAACATCCGGCTTCTATAAAGGAGATACGTAATTCCTCCGCGCTTTTGTTCAAGCTCGACTAATCGCCGGCCATTATCGCCGGCTTCAACGATTCAGAAATGAGGTAACCACGAAAATAGTTTGTATATCTACAATTGAATCGGTCTAATTAATGGCTGGTGCCGTTCGAGAATTCTATCGCTGACTGCTTTCACGTTTCGCCTCGATATGTATTGGTCATAATTGGGTCTGTATGGAAACCTATGCTATTCTGCGTGGAAGGATTTTTCAATCTTCCTCCGCGATAGGTGCATCCGATACGCTCTAATAAAAACTAAGTTCTTTCCGGTTTAACATAAGTATCTATTTAAGTTTTCAATTTATAATTTTACTTATGATATCGGTTTATTCAGATATTTGATACTCTTATTCGGGGAACAAGTGGATTGCAACTTATTCAAAGACAATCGGACGTGAACTCTTTTATTTTCTAGTAACCCTGTCTTCAGATAATTTACTTGGAGAATCTCCTGTGCGCTGCTATTTCGGTATTAAATGTAATTTGATTTTTGTAAACCTGATTATTGTAATTCACTATCAATACGATCTACTGGATTCTACAAAATGCAAGGTCCACTCTAATAAAACGTCTTTAGACCTCCCCTGCAAGTATTCATTTAGTATTTAGACTAATAAGTTTTGTGAGATTAACTTTGTTTTCAGTATCAAAACGAAGTGAGCGAATTAGAGGACCTCACCCTAATCTAATCGCAGACGCTTCAGGCTTTAGTCAGATGCTACAATATTTCTCAAAGGAAAGTTTTAATTCACTGACTTTACTTTCAGGCCTACGTGGAAGGGACTTAGGCCAAACGCTGGCATAAGCCAGCTTTGACCTATGCGCAGAGTAGTATTTACACCAAGTTCAAGTTACAGATTTGGTTTAAATTTCCCATACATTAGATTAGTGTGTATAATAATGTAACAAACGGATAGGTTACATTACTGAAAAACGTGCGAAAAAAATCAGGTTCAAACTTTTACAATTTGCAAGCCCTGCATTATACATATACTCAAACGTAAAGCATATATTATAGTTAAGTTGTGATGGTAACTCAACTATATTCCATATATCTACTAGTACTAACTCTAGACGTATGTGTACAATTTTACTTATTTCTTATTATTCCTACGATTAAGTTATTTAAATTGATATCATTCTGGTGTAGGTATAGATTTATACATAGGGTTTGGGAGGAACAAAACTTTGAACTTGATTTCCCTGGATAACTTTGAGTCTTGCGTTTTATGCATTTAGCGCAATACCATACATGACGTGTTTTATTAAGTTTAGGTTGCAAAGCACTTAAAGTTAAGTTACATAGCAATCCTACATCTGAACCTTGTCTGCAAAGACAAGCTATTAGTGCAAGCTAATCTTTACTCTCTTCTCTCTTTTCTTGATCGCGTCTTATCTATCTTTGTGCAATAAAGACGTTAAATAATAATAATAATAATACCACATTGGTCACCCGAACCTCGTTTACTCCAATCGTACCGTTAGCCTGTTGGAACCTCGGGCCAGTAACGTCGTAGACTGATTCTACGTTAATGTAATATATTTGAACGATGGTTTCTATAAAGAATACGGGTTATAGTTTATTATTAAGCTAAATTTGGCAAACGCGACGCAAATTAAGCACTCGTAGAAAACGAACTAGCAATAAGTAGGTGCAAGTGAACTATTGAGTTATGTGGATCGAAGTTTCAGTTGGGATTTTTCAACTGCACTTTTACTGTGCGCTAACTCTGCTTCTAAGCAATTCTGACTATCTGCTTCTGGTTCTCTAAGTAGTTTTGAATTACCACCGTTTACGAATTGCCAACTCGATAGCAGTTTCCTGGGCATCATGCAGACTCTTTAGCAATAGAGTCCGAGTAAGCCGAGCTGTGTAGGAATTTGCACCTTGAAATGGAAAATGTGGCGGTAAGTAGCCCGCTCTAGACGATGTTGCTGGACAGCCCTCTTCGCAAAATACCTCAGCGTCTAAGAAAATGACAGCGGAAAGCTGGTGGCTCACAAGCCCTGTCAATCTCAGCATGCCACTTTCATGTTCTACAAGTTCTCAGTGTAATCGAAGGACAATTAGAGCAGAAGTGTGAGGGGATGCCTGCAGTGAGTGCAGCAAGCGTCAGTGACAGAGGATTCCAGGATCCCCCGCGAGTGATCCATCATCGTCCGCGCAACGCTCCGAAGCCGCGAATCGGCCGAGGTCGAGGCAAGTAGACCGTGTCCCTGCCGGGAACGCCGTTTAATGACGAGACGGGCTCGCTTGTTACGCGATAAATGTAGAAACGTAATTATTGATAAGCGTTAATGAGCGCTCCCGTGGCTGCATGCCAGGGTGAATCTTCTGAATCACGCGGCCACGCTTGCTCACGCACAACAGCCCGCCATGCGATGCGATGCATTGTTCGAAAGGAACGCGCGCGCACGGGGAGGATCGACCGCGTTATCGACCCACGTACGAGCCGGGGGTCGGAAAACTCGGCTAAGATCACCGATAAATATAGCGCGTCGAATGAGCGGCTAGCCCTCTGGTTAGATCTCGCGATCTTGATCGTGGCCCCTCGTGCACGACGCCACGTATGTATGTAGCTTCTCTTCTTTACTCTGTTGTGCGGCATCGGCAGGGCCCTTTCTTCGGATTATTTTTCTTATATATGCGTGCCCATCGCTTGGAACCAGGCTATCATCGTTTACGAGAGCTGTAACTGAATTTAGACGACGCCCGATGGCTGTTTCGCTGATCCACTGCCCGATTCAAAGTGATTAGCCCGGCGAGGGTGGTGCGAAAGGTTTCGCTCACTGATTTGGCTATTTGCACGTGGTTAGTGCGTACAATTTATTATGACGATGTATTAAATGCAATGAACGCGCTGTGTACAATTTCACGGGAACATCGAGTTCAATGTCTTGTTTTATCTAGATATATAAGGCTTATACAGTAGGTAGGTAGGGTAAAGTAGCCGAATATGAGACCAATTTCTTAAAAACATTATAACTTTTAATTAAGAACAATTTTATTAAAATTCGATACACGTTTCAAAAGTAGAATACGTATTCTTTAGCAACTTACTGGAAAGTACTATAATAAAGATTCTCTTTCTTCATAATAAAATAAAAACGAAACTCATTCACCTCTCATATTAGGAGAGGTCGTCATGTTTGGCTACTTTACTCTACAGGGTCATCCGTTAAAACTGCAACCTACGCGCGCGCCAACAGACGAAAATGGCAACACCGCCACACGGACACATTCCACTACAACCATGCACCGGCCCAGCGTTCGGAGGGTTAACAGCGACCGCTGGGTAGCAGTGATGCCCGAGCTTCGAAAATTTTAGGATGGTCTCTTTCAAATTAACGCCGCAAAGAGCTGTGCAGAATTTCCCGGCCCAGGTAAGCGAGCCGCATGCTCCGCTTTTATGATCGGTTTACCACTCGCACCCCGGATTACTGTAATGAGATTTGAAAACAATGTCAACTGATCTCGTACCCATCTTAATTTAAAAAATTTTAGCTACGACAGGATTGACCGCGGCGCTATACCCTTGTACGGAGAGATTTTTCGCCACCTGCGTGTAAAAGCCACAATAATGATGCATCGTTCCAAAACATGACATTAACGGAAGCCGGTATATGCATGGCGTTGAGTAGCTAAAAGGTTAAACATTCAAACACAAAAATTCTAGAAAAAAGATTCAAACACCGCTACAATCAAAGACACGTCCCATTAGTTACTCCTTACGTCCGATCTATGCATGCACTGCATATAAGGATAAAATTATAAAAAATAAAACCAGAACAATAGATTCTGAGGTCTGCAGAACTAACACATAATTGAATAAAAATTTAATTTCTCAATTTATGAAAGTAATGACACAGAAACAACTAGCGTATTGTTTATCAACATCATAATTTTTAAAAAGAGCATTAAGTACGGTATTAAATAAACAGTTTGCAAAAACTTTTTACAACAATTATGGTTAAAAAATTGACAAAAGAAAAATTAAGTAAACGTAAAATATTTTGAATTATCCATCATTAAGAGGGAATAATTTTTTAATCTTTTATAATTCAAAAGTTATATGAAAAAGGCCCCAAATTCTTCAACCCCGGTCAGGAAATTTCAAATAGCTCCTTGTGACGTTAATTTGAAAGAGACCATCCTAAAATTTTCAAAGCTCGGGCATCACCGCTCCCCAGCGGTTGCTGGCAACCCTCCGAACGCCGGGCCGATGCATGGTTGTAGTGGAATGCGTCCGTGAGGCGGTGTTGCCATGTTCGTCTGTTCGCGCGCGCGTAGGTTGCAGTTTTAACGGATGACCCTGTATAAGTTAGTGTAAAAGTTCGAAGAACCAGTAAACCTTAGAATTTACTATTAAATCCCATTTATGTAGTATTTACCGGTACGGGGCGGTAAAACTCCGAAATATCCCAGAAAGCATTGTCAACCTAAGCGAGAAATGCCAAAAGACGAGAGGTGTTTCAAGAAATGTTAACTTCAACCAGACCTAAATTCGAAATTCAAATACTTTATAAGGTATTTCGGACTTTTACCGTTCCCTAGAGGTAAATGGATTTACTGGTAAACTCTAATATTCACCGGTCTTCGAACTTTTACCACGACGTATATAAGAGTAAAACAGACCTGCATAAATTGGATGTGACTACATGACGATGCGGCAACTGATTTATGTCAACACTGTTTTATCGTGAAAGTTTGATTTTGTTTAATACGTTATTGTGTACCATACGCACTAACTATATGCAAAACTTGAATCAATTCGGAGATCTGAATTTCATGTACTACTCCTCTCATGAGTGGTGTTTCTGAGCAGTTGGGACTCGTAGAAGAGCACTTCGGTGTTCACTTGCTTTCTAGATTCCGATTAAGCGACCTGAACGATGACCGATCATAAGTATAGAAGCTTGTAGACGGAAGCTTAGACCTCTAACAGTAGAATACAAAAACAGTTAATAATGAGAAGAAAGTGGAAGATTGACATGTTTATGTACGTATGCAAGTAACTTTAATGGTACAGTTCACGGTCTATGTTGATACTGTTCACTTGTGATGGGAATGATTTGGCACTATACGACATAAACTGTGAGATGCATTCTACCTGCTAAACTATAATACTTTTGATGCTATTGTTCAAACCTTTTTTATCACCAGTGTGAGTTGCAGACGGAATATACATACACATGCACGTGGTAACAAAGCCACTAACAAATACTATATAGTGTTCACTTAGTGTTCACTAAGCAGGATTTTTATTTACCACATTCACCAGATTGCTCAAACAGAGAAGCACAATCTAGCTTCTTGATGAACTTACAGCTGTCTTGCAACTAGCTGCCTTGCGTTCCATGGCCCATAGTCCGTTTGTACTATTTTCGACGGGAATCAAAACGAACGGGTCGAAAATCCGTCACAGTATTTTAAATCGGATTTAATATTAGAAAACCGTTTGATGTCGGTGGGTGGACGTTTCCTGCACGCTATTTCACCGGGACATCATCAAGGTATACTTCCACCGGGGGCGATAGCGCGAGTTTACTTCTCATTGGACAAATTATTACCGACGCAAACGTTCCTGGCCGTACATCGTCGGAACGACGACGTCAACGACACCAGGGCACTAGCACCACGAGCCTCCAGACGAAACACTCGCTTACAATTATTACTCGTCCAACGAAAACCGCACGGCGTTTCGAACGGCCGTGGGAAATTCGCATTAATCAGTCGCAGGGTCTGTCCTCCCACAACGAAAAATGACCATCAATGACCTCGTGCCATCCGCGGTGTCGCCGAAAAGACACCTGGTGCTTCGATCAAAGCGATCGTTGTCCGCGTCGCGAGCAAAATTCATCTGCTATTAATAGCCAATGGGGAGAAGCGTCGCGAAAGGATCAGAAAACGCTGAAGCGCTCTTCGAGGGTATTCGCATCGGAGCGCCCGTCGCCGCGCGCGCGTGAGCGCCCGTGCACGAGCCGCATACCATATCTAATAATGAAATAACTCGAATAATTCAAAAGGAGTTATGCGAATGCCTTATCGTCCTGACGCTTTGAATTACCCGCGCCAGCGAGGATGGACGAGGCGGAGGCGGCCCCAAACCGGTGGTGGGAGCATATTTTTAGCGCCCCGTCTCCGTGTTTGATTCCGAAGATCATAATCACGCGAAAGTCTTAACGGGATCTGATTACGACGACACCGATTTGCCTTCCCGTCCACTTCTGTTTACTTTGGTTGATAGGCTGGGCTGAATTCAATCCGATCCAGGTTCCGTGATGCCCTCTTTGGTACCTTGTCCGCTACTGAGGGAACTTCTATGCTGGGAGGAACTCGATTGAACCAGGAAGAACTACCTAAAGATGCAACACATCGCAGTAGTGTCAATTACCTTCCATTAAAGAGGAGCACAATAAAAGGCAGGAATTAGAAGTGTCAAGTGAATTCGAATATCTGACAGCGTCAACTAAAATTGCAGGGATCAGTTCTCAAACCCCAGATAGTTATCGCCGAGAAAGTAAGTCTTCTGCCGTTTTAGTGAATTCTTGAATTCTGCCAGCGTTCAATTATATTTAGACATTGATTAACGTGGATGCCCATCAGAACGTGGATTTCATTCGTTCAAGATTCCCATCATTGTCCCCAATTTCGACAGATTATAAGTTGGAAATCAATCACACTTCCGGTAGCGCGAAGTGGCTCTGCAGGCAATCGACTCTAATTGAATCTTCCCGACGGAACGGGACGATTAATAAGAATTGGAGTGACACGGGCTTGAATTCAATTAAAAATGTCAATCGAAAGGTGTAAGAAACGCTGAAATCACTTCAGCATTCTATCTAATTGATCCCTCGACTGAGATCGCGGAGTTATTATTAGAATAAAGTAACATACCGATCAGTGATGTTTTCTGGAACCTAGAGTATCATTAACAATCACCAAGATTACTACCTTTATTTAAACAACACCATTCACACCGTTGTTAACCACGCGCCAAACCTACAAGTAACGTTAAGCGAGGCTCGCAACTGACCCCAATTCTTATTTCTAGTCCAACTTAAATTCTCATTACACAAAACTGCATAAAAGGATAGCCTGCAGGTATAAGCACGTTCGTCATCTTCGGTACCAGCAACAAGATACCCTTCAAAGGAAAAGATGAGGACGAACGGTACCAAACCCACCACCAGGATCTCCTAAGCCAAACAAAATACAGAAGAATAGCCTGAACAGAAATACCACAACCACTGGATACTCCAACGAGTCTTTGTTTCTAGGATAATTGTAAGTGACCGGGCTGGCCGTGGCGGCGCGCGAGTTGTGACGACGCTGCGCGTCTCGACGATTATTACGTCCGTCACGATTACGCGTCGTGTCGCGTCGTTAGCGTGGCCACGTTCGCGACGTGGTGAACGGTCCAGTGGCCGCGCGTCATCCCCTTGCGCCCGCGCGCGCACGCACGCACGCTAAACTCGTCATTTTTATAACTGTTTTCGTGAGCTACCGCTTTCTGGCTTTTATAAATTACGCGCTTGCTCTCTGTCACGCTCGCGTGAAGCCCGCGGCCGGGTGTAGTGGCTTTGATCTGTGGGAAATGTCTTTCTCTATATCCGCCGTCCCGCGACGACTCTCTCGTCACCTCTCCCGTCACCCGCCGCAGCCCGCTCCTAGCCAGGCTGAGAACGAAATGCAGTTACCGCGCGACTCTTGCTCTTCTTCCCTTCTTCCACCCGATTCTTCTTCCTTGTTCCCCTATTAGCCCCACCCCCGGCTTTTGTAACTGTTCTTACGCGATTTTGCGAAGGGATCCGAATAGGCGACGGCATCGTAAGATGAATTGAAGGTTAGACATTTCTTGGCGCGCAAAATAATTTATTTCTGACGCGTGGTCATTGATGATTGCTGAATGTCAAATCGAAGTGGCAGTCACTTAGGACTTGGAAGGGTTCTGTTCTCGCACCTAATAAGAGATAATCTAGAACTGACATAGATCTAACCAAAATCTCGTTGCTAATTTAGGCTGTGGAAAAATTCTGCTTCCATTCCCAAATCCAGAATTAGTTTCGTCTGACCCAGACTTAAGGGGACTAGGCAGTCAGATCGCTCGAAAATCAAGTACTTTTTGCGAATTAGTTACAAGGAGATGAATACAAATTGTGTCTAATACTTTTGGGTAATGTTTATTAATACTATAAGCAGTAAAAAAAGATTATTTGAATAATATATACATATGTATGACAGTGCTACAGTTGTCTGATGTGTAGGAGTTTATTCTAGAGCAGCTGTAATTTTGCAGTGATTCTGGCCGTAAGAAGTTGAATTGTGAAATATACTCTGAAATTGACACTTTGCCCTGGCCCCCATACCGCCTTGAACCTATTGAAAAAGAAAAAAATCAAAATTATAAATATGCCGGCTGTAAAACGGCAAATTTTAAAGAAACGTAATATTTCGCCAGGGAAATGAACCACTTTATCTTTTTTTGTTAAAATAGGAGTTTTCACAGACTTATGCGTAGGTTGAGGTTGTAAACATGTTTCACATATGCTCAATTTTTTTCAAATCGATTTGTACCTCCATTTTTTCGCAATCACTGCAAAACGAAGAGGAAATATGATTCCGAGAAAAACGCGTTTAAAGTTTCGAAAGAGGAATCTAGTCTACCTGCGTGCGCGCAGAAACGGTTTATGACGCACTCGACCTTTTCGGCTGTAAAATCCTTAATTTTGCGAATTTTAACATAAACCAAACATCATTTTACTCAGGAAGGGTGGTACTTTCAAAAAATGTAGAAAATCGAGTTTCTGCCTGCCTAGTCCACATAATCTTCCGCCTTATCTATTCTTAAGTTAGAACTATGTTATATCCAAACCAGCTCCGACACAGCCTGGTCCCAGGCGATTTCTACTTAGTAAATCTGAGATGAGCAAACTGTTTTATGCCACAGAAGTGTGCTCTCACAATATGGTTTTAAACCTTCGACGCAAAGTATCATCTTCCAAACTCGAATCGCGTTAGAGTGAGATCAAGCGCAACCTATGGTCGCTGAGTAAATATTCCGAGCAGACGAGACGTTATTGTCCGACAGAATGTCAGCATTTCCTCTATATATACTTCTTCGTCTCGTTGTTCGAGGATGCATTCACGAAAGATCGTCCTCGTCGGGCGTTTATTAAGCCGGAAGTCCTCTCGGAGACGGTTATCCGCTCATTGAACGCCGCGACAGCGATAACTGTTCAATGGCTTGTGGCGAACGCGTCTGGTGAAATTCCAGTAGCATCTCTCCATTATGATTCCTCTTCTCTCCCCCGTGATCTTCCCTTTCCTCGTTCCACTCGCCTGGCAGAGATTTGATTTGTCGCGTAACTCGCGCGCGCTTTTGAGCTACGATAATAGCGTCCTTCCCAGGCGCCCGCTCGTCCCTTCAACTTAACCGTTATGCCCAGCGATGTACAAGAACGCGCCCTGACGACGCTGCCGTTGCGATCGAGAAAATCCTTTCCTCTTCTTTAGTCACTCACTTTGCGCTGGGATCAACCCTCACGGCGGAGCGGAATTTATAGGGCGCGGGGTAAGGGGTACGTGTCTGGTCCACGGTGATTGGTTGCTCACTCATGAGTATAAACGGCAGAATGTCCAATTGCACATGTAGATTATTCAGAACTTTGTTTAAAATAAGTTTTCGAAGATTATCATACCGAAGGAGTTCATCTACTGTTAGCAGTTGCGCATGGCTTTGAGATAAATGAAGCGAAGCGTGGCAGGGTTGATAAATTGTGTAAACATAAGCGGAAGTAATGTGATAGAAACTAGCTATAATAGGAAGCGAGAATCAGTTACTCGAGGTAACGAAATATTGAGTCGGTAGTTTGGAAGCTCGGAGAATAGAATTTGGCGAGTCTTGTGATGACTATCGCGCTGGTGGAGCCGTCAGAATGTATCCGTCTGAAGGAAACGCTGGTTGACTCATCGCCATGCAAGCAGACACAAGAATAATTCAGTGGCTCGGAGAAGATGGCCGCGGGAACCAGTCACCGATCTCGAAACAACACTGGCCGGGCAGAGGTACGTGTCCGCCGACGATCGTTCGCTAAACCGGTAAGCAAATTTATTCCCCCGTTATTGAGCGACGCCTCTCGACCGCGTCCGGCCGTGTCATTACTCCCTTTCACGATCCTCGTTAGCAAAGATTCGCGCTCGCGCTCGTGCGCGCGTAAACCACCGGGATCCTGTAATAAGACGTGTGCACGTAGCCAAGCGACTCGACAGCGACATTGTCTTTATGGTTCGATCGTTACCGTTACCGTTTGCCCGTGTGAAACCTCGCTTTGTTACCTTTTTACGCATTGTGAGAAGGATCGCGTTCCTTCTGGAGGAGCGAGTAGTAGTTGAGGCGCAAGAAAGAGGTATGCAGATTCAAGGGATTCACAGATGGGGACAGACACCGTGGTACCAATGACTGATGTCTACTGAAGCGGCAGGTTCGGGCGTTGTTAGCCGAATATTGGACCGGCAGATACATATTATGTACATACATATATGTACTATCTGCACACAGTATAAGAGAGAGTGGGGGCAATTACGAACACCTAAGCAAAAAATAAAACAAAACGAAAATTGTATGAGAAATGAATTTGTTTATTATTTACAAACATACTTGAACTATTCATCTATAAAGTACTGTGACGATTTTTTGAAAAATTATAATAAAAATCAACTTTATAGTGAAAAAGCTAAACCCTTGGTGTTCGTGATTACTCGACTGCCGTGGGGTAATCACGAACAGAGTGCTAAATATCGCAGAAGTCGCACAGAAAGCGCGGCTGCAATGGTCAACTCATAAAAAATGTTGCTGCAACCTATACCTAATGTATTTTTCAAATTCCTCTTCTTGTGCGTTAGAAAAAAATTGCAATTGGTCGCAATATCGGAAAAAATAGTAAAGGACGTTTTTCAAAATTTTTTTGCCTGAGCCTGTAATGAAAATTCAAAAATCCCTTTTGTAGATTTAAGTATGTTTTATACATGCTGAAAATTTCATCAAAATCGGTTATCGTTGCTAATCTCGAAGGTTCGAGATTACCCCATCCGAGTTGTTCGTCATTGCCCCACGACATCAAAAAATAAAAAAGAATTTGTTTCAGAGGTTAGAATCATAATTCAAGCAACGCCTTGGTCACAAAATGTTGGTAAAAGAGCGCTTTATTTCAACTTAAAAAAAAACAATTGTATCATTAATTCAACAGTAATTACATGCAATTGAAATGTACAAAATATTACTTGAAACATGATGAAAATAATAAAGTGTGTTTATCTTGAATTGCATAAGCGTTCTGTATTTATTACTTTCTGCCCGGCGTTGGATACGACCTAAACTATTAACTAGTGGAGCGGGAACATCGTTTTTATTTATTAAAACGCCGTAACATCGCATTCGCGATTACCCCGCGTTCGTCTTTACCCCACGCTCCCTTACGTATAGGCTACTTATGAACTGCGATTGTTCTGGGTGGAGTGTAGTCATTTAGTCTTAAAGCTCGACTTCTATCGATCTATTTAGTCGATACTAGTCGTGGTATGTATTAGAGATAAGGAGAGACATCAGGTGATTGATTGTTCTATAGAACTGATTTTGAGAACCTGCACTGGTTCTGCTTTTCAGCCTAAATGATAATCAGTCTGAAACTACTCCTTCTGCCGATAGACTAGCTGCGATGTGAATTAGAGAGACATAGGGAGAGAGGAAGAAAGAAAAGGATTGTATTAAGCGAATGAGTTCGCTGCAAACCCAACACGTAAGGAGTAATTAGAATTTGTATTTCTGCCATGGGTCTAGGCTGACAATCAGCATCGAACTGCTGCCTCTGTTGATGCACCAGCTGTGTAGGTATTAGAAATACAGAAAACCGCTGCATTCAACAAATGCTGTATCTGATAACCCACTGTGTAAATAATATTTAAGACTTGTACTTGTCCTGCCTCAAGGTCGATTTAGTGCCAAAATACAGTACGAATTGCAAGCATGGACCGTCAGATCAGCAGAGTTGCCGAGGTATAAAGCGCAGCAGCCGCGACGCCGATCGCACCGGCATGCATTACGTTCAATTCTTGTAATTCAAACTGGTCGATCCGACGGAGGAAGAGGATTACGTGTCGGACATGGGCCACGTAGAGAACTCGTACAGAGAGCACGGGCGCCATGGCTGCTGACTGGCTGGTTGGCTGGCAAGTGTGTAATAAGATATCCGCGGATACTCGAAGCCCTCAATTGGCTAATTTACCGGCAGTTAGCGGCTATCCGACCGCTTAGGTCATCCCAACGTGGTGGCCGGGTATTCGGCCTGAATAATTTATAACTGCCTGTTTACGAGAATTGAGAATAATGAATTTCAGTGGCACTTCGCGCTCTACGACGCATCATTGACGAACTCTACAGCTGCGGGCCATCGGGACGGCTCGGATGTTCGTTATTAGGTGATACGACGGCACACGTATGCTACGTACCGTGAATAACATCCTTCTTCGCTGGGACGGTGGCAAACGAGGCTGCAGCGACGGCTACGCGTGATGGAACTCGATTAACTCGGAGAAAATGACACCCTGCTCATGCGTCGAGGCGATGTGTTCGGTGCTTTCGAAACTTTAGCATCAACACTTCGCCTGGGCACTGATCGACCGGTGTCGATAGGATTTTAATCCCGTCAAATGTTCCCTTAAGTATCTATAAACAGCTTTTATTCTTCTAAACAAAATCACCAATAAGCTTCCTATACAACTTCAGACCCAAACTTTTCATTATTTTTCATGTCGTTATAACTTTGAATTTTCCCTCTCTTTTATTCTGTGGATATTGGAAGAAACGCAAGAATTTGCCACTGCGTTTCGACAAAAATCCGTAGTCCTGGGCCGATACGCTTCGGATATGCGACAAGAGCGTGTAGGTGTCCGTCATCGCGACACTTCCGGTGGCCGCGTGAGCCAGCCCGATGTAAGTGAGCAGTCAAAGAGATGGCGCCTAATAGATTGGTTTGTAGGTGGACGCATTATTTGCGGCGCGCGTGTGTACGGAGCGTGTACGGCAGTGTGCATGGCCGAGGGCGGAAATTAGTAATGGAGCAATGAGCACCGCGTCGAGTAAAGCTGTCGAGCCCCGTGGCCTGAAACGGGACTGCGGGACGGGGGACTGGTCGTCGTGACCGTTTTCGTTGGGATTGGATGACGCGTGGATTTGGGCAAAACGCGAGCGATCCTTGGTTCGATTCGATTTTTACGAAAAGCAACGATCACGGAGCTTTCTGACAGCAAGAGAAACTCCTCTTATTAAGACCATGATTTCTTATTTGTAAACAGCTGTTCTTTCGTAGCGGGAGTTTAAACGCTCAAACATAAAGCAAATATAAATTAATATATTAATTTGAATGATCCTCATTCCGGTTCTTGATTCAATTCTGAATTGCGCACGATTTCGGAACTCAGATTCACTCAAGCACCTGCAACAAAGTGCACCTTAGTAGATTTCCTACAGCCAAAAATGAATTGCTCAGAACACCTATCGGTTCCTGCGTTTTTAAAGACCGACTTCAGGTATATACGCATTCCTCTCGCCCCCTCGGGCACACGTAAAAACCGAAGGGGCGAACATAAAAAGGGGCACCGCGAATCTAATCGACAGCTTCATAAAATTGAACCCATAAAATCATAAAATCAACCACTCGGTCCCGAGGGATAGCCCGCCAGGAAAATATTTACAGTCCTTTTTGGCCGCTCTCGTTCCCGCGATCTTTCGCCAAATAGCAAGGGCCTCGAACCACGCTCAAGTCCTCTCAAACATTCTCACACATTACCACCGAATTATCAAACAGTCCCCTCTGAACAATTTGAATCACTCTTTCTTTGTCAATTGTGCAGCCTCTTGTGGACCTACAGGACGTGCACGAGACTCTAGCTGCAACTGCGTCGTTATTCAAACTTTGAAACGAATGTTAATGGTTTAAAGTATTCTTCATCGATGTCATGTGCTAAATCTTTCGCCGTCTGAATTTCCAACGGTGACGTCGTGGGATTAAAGCGGCATCCTGATTGCGAGGGCCTCGAGGCCGCCGCTAGAAGCGACGAAATCGAAGGATCAGAAACCACGCGGTCGGTGGTCAGCGCTCGTCCTCGGTTATCTAGGAGCTTTTACAGCCAGCGCCGATACTCACTTTAGTGGCGGATCGATTTGGAGATATGCAAGCAATAAGCGTTTAATTGCACGGGATTCCTCATCCCGTGGCAGTCTCTTTAGAGCGGGCCCAGCGTTGACTATAAAAGGCATCGAGAACTATAAAACGCATCCTTGGACGATCGTTCCTGCACCATTGTATGCACACGGTTCTGTCTTCCTTCCCGAGTTTTTCTCTCCCCTCGCCGCCCTCCGATGGATCGCACGCTCAGAGACATATAATTTAACGATCACTTCGACTGGGAGAGCGTTTTGACGGAATAAAAGCGTAATTTCGGATTAGATTGGGCTACAAGGACGAATGGAACTAACCAATTTTACCGATACATTTGAAAAAGCCATGTTGCTCGTCGATTTTTCGCGAGAGAAGATTTAAGACCGCATATTTCTCGAAAATAACATTGCTACTTCAAGCTCAAACATGCAAATTGTTTTCAAATTTTTAACAAAACATTTTGGTTACGGTTTCGAGGGGAAGGTAATTTGAACGTAAGGAGGTGCGAAAATATCAATTCCGAGAAGAACCGAGAAACAGTTGGCGGAAAATCGTTTTCCCCTGGGAAACTCGGCACGCAATCGATAGGAACGTCCGGTAGCAAGTAATTTCGAACATCTGGAGAGTCTTAATTAATGGGATATCTTACCGCTTCGCTTCTTCGCGGGCATCGGTGCGCCCATCTGATTAAAGATAAACTCTCGCGCGAAATCGCCAAGTAATATCGCAAATATGGCTGAATAGTGGCGCGCAGGCTGCCTTCAAGAAAAGATTGCTTTCATTTCTATGGAACTCGTATCGAATGCGTTGAAAGGAAGGAAGTTGATTAGATAGACGATTTTCGATGGTTTCCTGTCTATCGTTGATAGGGCGGAGAAACGAAGATTCGATTGCGTGGCTGGGTACTTAATCGGAGCGCTTCCGGTAATAAGGTTGGGAATTCTGATAAGGATAACAGGGATACACCTACCCAAGGATGCCGAAGAATTCGATATCTTTGGGTGATAATAATTTATTGGGTAATTAGATGTGTTCCTTACTGTTTTTATATCATTCTTGTGGAACGCTAATACCGACCGTTTGATTTTTTGGCTAACGCGATTCTTTCGAAGATCCAAAATGAGTTTGAAATGCTTTAACATACACAAATAGTATCGCTTGGTATCAATCATTAGCCTTCTTCTAACTGACTCGAGTGTATTAAGGGGACTAGGCAGTCGAAAAATCGGTTTTATTGCTTTTTCCGAAACTACTATCTTTTCTGAATAAAATGCCGCTTGGTTTATATTTAAAATAGCAAAATTGTTGATTTGGCAGCTAAAAAGGTCACGAGGCACCTTACAGCGTCCCCTTTGCCCAGAAACATTAAACGTGTTTTCTCCAATATTTTTGTCTCTTGGTTTTCTCCTAGTTGCGAATGAACGGAGATTCAGATCGACTTGAAAAAATTACAGGATTTATAAAACATGTACCATTTCCCGCGCAACCTATGATATGATCCGTAAAAATTCGAGATTTTCATGAAAAAGTTCAAAAGTCGCGGATTTTTAGTAACCCACAAACACGACCGAATTTTTCTCCAATTTAATAATTTTGTTTTAATTTTAGTTTTCACTGGTTACGCGGGAAACTATTGATGTAACAAACAAGAATCTGAGACCAATATTACAGCAAAACCACAGAAGAATGTTAAAATGTTTACCAGTTAGCACTGCCATTTTCAAAGCACCTGTATATTTCATACCAAATTTTTTCAATCTCTATGATAATAATAAACATTGAGTAAAATGATACATCTGGATTTATTTTCATTTTTTTACAAATACATAAAAAAGAAAGTGTTTCTTTCGCGAATAACGATTGCCTAAGTAGTTCCCTTAAGCATATATATTTATATAATTACCGTTTCACTTTTGTTTACTATATTTGTACCTACTTGGGTTACGTTTAAATTATAGTAGACAGTAAACAAGACAATTTTCCAAGAAGAGCTGGAAACTTGATTTGGGAGTTGCCAAGTTAAAAGGTCTAACAAAGAAGCACCAGCAGACTACGAGAATCGCAAGCTTAAGTAGAGACGTGTAAAGTGAAAGCTTAATTGAAACCAAACAATAATGTGGTACGCGCCAAACCACGCGGGTCAGCAATGGCATTCGTCTCGTGTCACCGTTTCCTGCTCTTTTCCCTTCGTTTCCGGCCACCCCCTGGCGCGTCTTCCCTGCAAACGTATGAAATTTCATGCATCGGCTCTCCCACGATTCGCCATTGCACGCATTACCCGCGATCCAGGCATCTGGATCGTAGTTAATTTTACATTCCCCATTTTTTGAGTCACTCGAAAACGCAGAGGAAACTGAGGGAACCAAAATTAAGAAAACATTGGCTTCAAAAGCACGAAAGAAATGGAGAAACGAGGAAGAAGAAATAGAATAACATTCAGCCAGAAGCGGGAAAATACGGGAAAAGCCAGAAACGGACGTAAAGAAATTCAGAAAATTCCAATGGAATCGTAGGCAGATGATTGAGGAAATTAATAGTCAGGGTGCATTTCGATGCCATCGGATGAAAGTGCAGAATCGGGGTCGTTGGTTGAGGAGCAGAGCAGGTGGCGCCTCGGTCACCTTTCGCACGTTTTCGAGCAGCGACGTAATTCCGTTTAATTGTGGAAGGAAAGGGAACAATAAGGTCGCACGATTCGCTGTTACGAGTGGTTCAGAAGAAGCCTGATTCCAGTAGCCGGGGACAAGGTGCCGAAACATAGCTCCGCCGAGATGCCGCGTGCCTAACGAGCGTGTTTCGCGGCGGAAAGTTGGTAACGGACACCGATTCGAGGCGAGACAGGTCCAGGGCGTCGATGGCTTCACCTCTGCCCGGCTGTCTGGTTCCGGCAAAAAGCGAGATTTCGAATCGCCGGGGCCCGTTGAACGTGTCATTACTTTTAACTAGCTCCGTCGGGAGCATCGGGTCCCCGGCTGGCCTAATCTCGGCAATTATCATCGCGTAGGTACACGGCGCGGCGAACTTTTACGAGCATTTCGGTGGAGAAGCGTAGAGGAGAGAGGATGAAGAAGTGGATCGTGTAAATGCGCCGTTGTGTCGTCGTCGTGCCGACGACGGTGACCCACGAGCGGCTTCCCACGGCACCGGGGACCTGTTCTTTTCACTAATTTTATTAAACGGACGACGAAACCGAAATATATGCCCTGTCACCCGGCGAAGAGAGCGAGCAAAGGACAGGGTTACGTGCTCGTGAAAAATTTGGTAATCCAGACGGAAGATGATGGGAGATACCTCGCGGACTGGAATCTGGGTGACAGTCTCGCTACCCGGCGTTCGTTCGCACTGTTACACCGAACACGTCCCGGGGAGATGAGCTTCGTTCGAGGAAGCTCGATTAATTACTTTTCGAAGTAACAAGTTTGTTGAAATGAACGAACTTGGAGTGGCCTGCGCGAGGCAATCTGCTGAGGTGAAAAGTTTTCGGTTTCGGTAGAAAATAATGGTTTATTGCCTCGTATCGATACCATCGGTCAGGTGTTGTTCCCTATCGAGCTGGAATAGGTGCTTGCCAAGGCTACAAGGAAACAAACGATTTCGAGAAACGAGAGCCACGAGATCGTCACCGCAGTTCGGGCCATTGCGATTAATTAATTTTACTCCGTGCCGAGACACTTAGTTTCCGTTCGTTTAAGCTCGTTAATACGCTATCCTCTGCCCCTCTGGTTGCCTCTGGCTTCCAACCCTTTCCCTCTCTCTTTCTCTCTCCACTATTCGCCGTCGAACAAACTGGAGAAACAGCTCACTCAGTTTACGCCGTGCATGTAAATTCATCTGCGCCAGTTGGCTCGCCGCGGAGACCGACCTCTGCCTCTGACCGATCTACTTGTCGCCTTCTCCGACTCTATCGCGAGTTATTTCTCGGTCGATCTTGATCTGGCATAATGAAAAAACATTTCTAGTCTTTCTGGTATCCTATAATTTACACTGTCGTCTCTTTTTTTAGTTATGTGTATCTTGACTTCCAAAGTTGACTTGGAATTGCTACAGCACACAAATGACTTCAAAGTGAAAATGTACAGCGACGACCTCTTCCACTTATTGTTAGCTCGATGACGGAATCTACAAAGCTTGATTACCACTATCTTATTTACAGAATCTGGGCTTAGACAAAGCTTAGGAGATTTTTTACTTGAGACGCTTCCGTAGCCTTCGACTGGTACTTATTTCAGATATATTTAATAAAAAAGAAAAACTATGGGAACATATTCAAAATACTAGTTAGGTACGAACCACAGCAGCGTCTCGTGTGAAGCGGTGCCTTGCCTTATTCTTCATATCTTTTTCTAGACTCAATTCGTCCAGACACAAACAGCGAATCCGCCAGTTGCAACAGAGAATTATGCGCAAAATCAAGTATATCATAGAGTTTCATGAAATTTTTTATCATCGACTTTTAGTATTCAGTCATCTCTGAAGTGACTCCCTCTGTTCAAGATCCAGCGCTCGAATTTTAAGTCCCGCCGACTTATCCAGAAGAAGACTCGCTGCGTCGACTGATAGCCGATGGTATCCTCAACGACACTCCAGAAATTGCACTTAGCCTTTGGAATTGCCGGTGTGTCCGCGGAAAACATGATGGCAGGACGAGAAGTCCGCGGCTGGCAAAAGAATGCGCGATGGCCGGCTCGTTACGCCTCGACCTCTCGCGCGTCTCTTTGTCTCTGGAGGCCAGGTGCCCGTAATCGTTCACAAATTAACGTCGCCGGTGCAGTTTCTTCTCTTCGCGAGCGGATTCACCGCTGACTCCCGTATAAGGGCAATATACCTGGCCGTGTTTCAATCATTTTGTTCCAGAGTGTTGTTCGCTGCCACTGGCCGAGGAGTGGCTTCCTTTTTCCCTCCGCGGGAAAAAACACGCATCCATGACGTATATGTGTACTTGTGAGAGTTCTGCCTGCTCGAGGTTCGAGATCTGTTTGGAGGGACGCGAACTTGGAATGAAATCTACCAAGATTACGACGGAGGGCGGGGGGAGGCAACGAAATCGACAGTAGAATTTGACTTAAGGCATTACGTTCGTTGTAACATAAATTACTAAAGGATTAAGTCATCGAAAGGGTCATATTGAAGCCAAACACCAACAGGGGTGGCGATAGATTGGGATACATAGCCAGCTTCCGAGGATTAACGTAATCTACGGTTTAAGAAAATCTTACATAGTGAATTAAGGACGCGATGATCAACGCAACCTATATCGCTAATAAGTCTTAACAGCAGCTTAATGCTAGTAACTTCCCACATGAACCTGTACGCACAGGAATCATGTTCAAATTACTTTGAACTTAGCAACGTTCAGTGAAACTATATCATATTTAAGTACGCTGAGTTTGAAAAGTCCACGTGACCAGGTACACCATAACTTCCTCTGTGCTTGAAATTCTTGAACTATACATCAGTAGATTGGTGCTGCGACATCAAGAAATAGCGACGAAACACGTCTCGTGAAAACGGATGTAGCTATACATAATTGATGAAATAAATATGAGACACATTCGAGTGGTGTGTAAAGGGTATTGTAGCGGACTAGCGAATAATAAAGACACAGATTGGAATCTTTACTTGGATAGTATTTTTTTGAAACTAATCGTTCTCGTGCAACACATTTTCTTACAATATTGAGGGTGCCGATGTACGTATGTAGGTAGACCTTTCGAATTCTAAGGGAAGAGATTGTATTTCTGAATTGACAAAAATGCTACAAAATGCTTCGGTCAGGCTTTGATTCCTCAGAGTCTCGCGCATGGTATATTACAATTTTATTTACAATACCTTAAAAATGCGTTGGTTGCCATTCAGGTTAGGGTTTTATGGACTCAAAACCCGTATCGACATCATCGACATACGGCTGATGAACAGGTATAGTAGCAGGAATCGAAAACGGTAGCGCCTATGAGGGGTTAAGTACCAATAACTAAAGAATGCAATCAACGTATCTTACTTTGTGGGCAGGAGTACTTTGATACTTTAAACACGTTACGGTGTATAGTCAGAGTCGGATTTAGGGCTTTGGTGCCCCTAGGCTAACAAGCGTCCGCTGCTCTTCCGCGAAATATCATCAAATACCTATGTCAGTTTGAAAGAGTTGAGACAATTTTAAAATTAATTCAAAATGACAACTCACATATGAGTTACTGATAATTTGCTACATGAAAAAAGTGAATTGTTTTTAAATTTGTCTGAAGCTTCTGTATTTAAACATTTTTCAATTTAGGCCACAGCCTACTTAGCTTATACACAAATCTGCCGTTGCAAATCTGTCTTGTAGTGTTTTCTCCCTTGGGCGTATCGCATTACAGAGTACTCGAATGGGCCTCAAGCAATTTGCTATATCTGTACCCACCGACCATACAATAGAGCTTCCAAAAATTACACTGAATACGTGCCTCGTCTCATGACTCTCAACATAAATGCCCTACTACTCCCTCCCCAACTATATTTATTCGTCTATATACATACATATACATATTCTGGTAAGTATACAGCATACTCAACCATGGAAGGGACATTCCCATTCAATAGGTCTCGCTTCTTCTTGCAGGATCTCGAAGTTCGTCCAAGAATCCGCTCCATCCAACGAGTTGATCCGCGAGCCTACATCCATCAGAGTCAGTCGCGACGGTTCTCACACTCTCCACGTGTCACGGGAGGACCGATACGATCTACATAAAGATCCGGAGTTCATTGCTCAACGCGATAACCGCGGTGACGATGCCGCGGAGGACTCCCTCCCTTCCTTCCCCTCTCTCTCTCTCTCTCTCTCTCTCTCTCTCTCTCTCTCTCTTCCTCTCTCTTTCTTCCTCTCTCTCTGTCTGATTCTCTCGCGGCTCGTTCAACGATACTCCTGATTTATGGATATTGCCCGCTCCCGGTGAAGCCGTTCTCAGAGAGGCCCGCTCGGACACGTGTAATAAAACGCGACGGATACGTGCGTCATCGCGGATACACACGGTCACGCGTGTGCTACGGACTCTTGGAAGTCGTTTCCTTGGCTTGACCTCACGAACCGACACTGTAATATCGCCGTACGCTTTCCGAAAGCCGATCCAGGCCTCTGGATGGCGCGGCCGCGTTAATTGGTCCGGTGCGTTGATGCCCGTGATTTATTATGCTAAGTGGAGCGGTCAGGGTGAGTCACCTGGCTGAAATATCCTCAGCCGAGACCCGATGACGACTGGATTATTCGATTAGGCCGTCTGCTTATGAAGCTCTCCGTTTTGGGAACTCTTCTATGTTCCTTGAATTCTTTCGTCTTGTGAAAGTGTGCTCCTTCGATCTCTGATTCTTGGCTCTAGAGGGCCGCGAGTCAACTGTGCAAAGTGATCATCCTAATCTACGCATGAATTCTTATTCGAGCACACGTCTTTCGTAATTCCAACTTCGCCTGCGCTTGCAACTACTGCCAACTTAGGCTCCGCGACCTCCAGCGAAACTTCTCGAACCTCACCTTATATCACCTACTTCTATGTATTTACCAAAACCTCCAGAAACCCATCGAAACAACCTACTCGGGTTCAGTTCGAATCTATAATAGTACGAGGTTATTTCTAGTTTCCAAGTCTTACAAGTTTCAGCTCCAAATCCTAGTCTGTCATTGCACCTTTGTACGAGCTTTTATAATTTTTCGGCATGCTCCCTCGAAAAGTCTGTCCCGAGTGTTCAATTTCGCGCAACTCCATTTATCGCTCCTCTTCTTTCCCAGCGCCTCAGCTCGGCACTTCTATTGACGGGAAGCGATGTTATCCTACGAACGAGATCCGTCGCGTGTCTTTTTCATTTAAGCAGCATCAGGTCCGCGCGAAGTACCGATTACATTGGGGCAGATACGCGTAAACGCAGAGCGACTCGTAAATTTTCTCCCCGCCCCCGTTGCGCCCCGCGTTCCTCGGGCCAGGCTGGAAGGGTGGGTCCTTCGGTTGATTTAGCATTCAGCACTTAAATCAATTCTAACAAGTTCGGTACTTAAGAGCTCCCCGAGTTTGTACAGAAGAGCGTTGCTCGCCCCGTTCCTTCTGCCGCTTCGAGCGCTGTCTGCGGGGGAAGGCACGCAGGGGTGGCGGAACGTGGGCGCAGATGGGCTCGCGGAATCTCGAGGCGTTCATTACAATTATCATAGCGGCCCCACAACCGTAAAATCGCAAACATTAAGACGGCTCGCGGAAGCCGTTTCTTGCGTGGCTTACAGTGGCTTCGCAATGTTCGCCAGCTTGCAAAATTTCGGTGGCCCACCGCCTTCGTTACATCGAATCTACTTTCTGCAGTTGACCCTTGAGATCCCTTCATCCGAAGGCTTTGAAGCCTGGTGGAAGTTGGCGGAATGAGTTTGGCGATGGATTGCTTCTGTTGCTGAATCCGAATACACACTTCGAAAGAATGCACACATAGCTAAGGTAGAATGTCTAATTTTGTAATTTTTTTAAGCTGCCGCCGATTCAGAGGTCACAGCACCATCATTCAGAACTTTTTCCACGCCTAATTCCCCGCAATCGAAGGAAGCATAAGGTTTCGGAGTCCGGGGGGTTGAGAAATGGCAGAGGAAAGGGGTGGGCCGCCTTTTAGCGAGTGCCGCGAGCAACCCCTTTCTTGTAATTCGACGAAATAAACGCCGAACGTTAGGCCAGGAGCAATAAAATAAATCAAGCGGGCGAGTCGGGAAGGAAAACATTACCCCCCTCGAAGCATCCCGATGGCAAACGAGGGTCCTTTGGTCGTTAGAATGCTCCTGGTCGAAGACACTCGCGCAGTGGTCAATGCTATCCAAATAAAATTCTCACTGTCCGTTGATTGCGAATGATTTGCGGCCAGTTTCCGGAGTTCAAGTGGACGTTGGTTTATCTTCAATTCTTTCAACTGGAGTTTCAACAAACTTGCCACTGCGGAGTGTTTGTTCAGTTGTTTCAACGCGCATGGACTTGTCGTTGGTCAATGATTCATTGTGGGTCCACAGATTGAGACGTGCAATATAAATTCCATAGCGGCTGCTTTATTCTACGTTGGTAGACACGATGACGAACGGCGCAGCATAAAAATATAAGTTGGCGGAGCGGCGAACGTATGACGCCAGCGGTGTCCAAGCTGATTATTAGCGATCGTAAAATATTGATTGATTCTGACACCTGGCTTTAACCACCGTCTATTACACGTTTTCCTGGTTGACGACCACCAGCCAGAAGCCATTACTTTAATGATACCTTCGCCACTCTTGGCCTACATAATTATAAGCAAACGCGTAACAAATATATTTAAGAGAAAGGGTTCAATGGTGCGCACTGGTCCGCAACGTCTACCTCACCCGTTCCATATTTCAAGATACATAATATGTAATAGTTTGCTGTGGTCTAATAAGTTTCATCGGTGCATAAATCTATGACTTAATCAAACCGATGTTTAAAAAGTAACATTAACCTTTTTGGATACAGTGCAATTTGAAAGGTCTGCCTATTATTGGCTACAATAGAAAAATATGGAAAACAAATTTTACCACCTCTACCGAGACTACGCGCAACGTGATCCTCAGCAAAGGGAAGGAGGTCAGAGAAGCTACCAGGAGAAAGCCCAAGATCTCCCTATACAATACACCGTCGAGCACTCCGCCGATAAATCAGATGCAGCGGGTTAAAAGGATACTCGATCCCCGAAAACTCGCGACCACCCTTTCGACGAACGCCACTCGCAGCCGCTCTTTCATCGCCACCCCCGCGACGCGAGATAAGGATCGACGGTTCCTGGGCAATCGGCGGAAGAGGGGCCCGAAGAGCGGGGCGTAGAGCCGGAAGGAGGAATCGGGAATCAGGGATTTAAGGACGCCATTGGGTGGGAGGGGAGGCTCGAAGAGTTCGAAAGATACGGTGGGGTGGCCCGTCGGGGATAAATACGGCGCCGACGGAGAGAAACACAAACAGTAATTACGAATATCTCGGCTCGGGATCGAAAAGACATCGCAAATCTTTAACTGGTTTCAGGCAGGGCTTCCTTCGCCCCGACGGGAACCAGAGGGTGATCTTCTGCTCTCTTTCGCTCTCCCCCCCTCCCCCTGCTGCCATCCCCTTACCCGGGCCAGGTTTCTCATTGCCCCCACGGGTCCTCCGTCTGCTGAGTATCAGCCTGCAGCGAACCCCTTTCGGTCGTACTTTCGGATTAACCCTCTCCCTTTTCCTCACCTCATTTCGTGTCGAAAACTTATTAGTAATTACGCCCTGGGTATCTGCGCCGGGATCGAAAAGAGAGGAGGGCGCTCCGTCCTCCCTCGATCGCGCCTTCTCGCAGCCGGTTCGGTTTGCTCGGTCCTGGTTTCTTTAATCTTCGAACCGCGATACGATGGCCTCTCTAAACTGTCGAACGAGATGAGAAAAGTTTCGCCGCTGCGGGAGATTTACAACATCATGTAACGGATGGATATCGTACGAAAGTTATCGCTGTGGTGTTGGTTGCGGAGGGTTCATTTCGCTGGCACAATAATCTCCGAATATGACTCGCTAAACGGATTAAGTTTAGATCTAGCACGAATTATTCAAAGTGGGACTGCACTAATAAGAATTGAAGCTCAGTGGGATTAACACTATACATATACAAAAAGTTTCGGAGCAAACTTACGTTCGCTGCCAGTCTGTTTTAAATGTTGTGACTATTTATGAAATAATATTGAATTCTCAGACTCGCGCGCAATTGTATATCGAAGTCGTCAACTTACGTATACATATGTAAGGGCAGGAGATAAAGTGTTATGATTAAAACTAAAACACTAACAAACAACATTACCCAATTAACAATATCCCACATAGGTAGAAAATGAAAAAATACTTGATATATATCCTTTTTATCAGCAGACATTTACGTTCAAGAAGTGAAATCTCTCCTCGAGAGGACTAACATAACGCAGTATTTAAAAAACACAGAGGATTGAAATAGTAAAATGTTTGGTCGATATCGGAACGTGTTTAAAAACATTTGTGCGAGACGAAACATTTAAACTAGAGAGTATGTGTATATTATAATGCAACAGTAAAACCACTTGACGAAACTGAACTCGGACGTGGCGATAGTCGAATGGATTGATCGAAGTCAAATACGTTTAGCCATTGGCAACCGTTTCTCTCCGACGTGAAAATGCTTGATTCGAATGAGTTTAAACAAGTATCTAACGCTGCAGAATTGTCACTCAGCGTTCGAAACATTGCACCGGCAGAATCATTGTTATTCGCACGTTCGTACTCTCCGCGTTGATATCGAGCTACGTCCCGCTAAAAGCGATCATTATTAAAATCGATAACGTCTACGTCCGCCGAAGGCAGTCTCGTTTCCCGTTGGAAAATGCAAACGTGCAAAGTATCTCTGAAGGGCTATTACTGTTACCGTCACTGTAACCGTTCTCTTGATCTCTCTCAAGAGCACGAGAAGAGGGGTTCAGCGCTACCCAATGGATGGAAAGTGCTGGCAGTTTGAACGGCAGTATTATACGGAAAAGAGTGGCGATGTCTATTTGAACGAAGATAACGGGAGCCAGAGGGACGGGGAGAAAGGATAGACAAAACAAACTGGAAGACCTCCGCGAGCCTGTAGATATAGAGAAAGAATCTACATTATTCGTTCCTGCGATTTTAATTGAGGAAAGTTCAGAAATGAGATGCGTTTATGCCTGCAATAACTCCGGGGCGTATGGAGAATTGTGCTAAAGGAAGATCGCTGGATCACTTCCATTAGTTTTGACGTTTTCTTTTGCAGTTAATCGCAAGTGGTACATCGCCACACCAATTGTTTTGCCAAACGAGGACGCCTCAAAGGCCCTCATCCAAACGATTCCGGTCAACTGATGTTTGCTTCGGTTAGCCAACCGGTTGTCCCTTCCGGCGCCCTGTCGCACCCTTCCTGTCCTTTCCCGACAATAATCATAGGGTCTCCTTTAATTCCGTGGCAACCCCATTACATCGTTGACCCCTCCTTAGTCAAATAGCTCTTTCTCAACAGTCCATCTCACCTCGCTCCATTTTTCCTCCGCTGCATGAAAAAGGGTCTGATCTCGAACTTCCCTTTATTGGCCTCGTTTTAAAAAGGGTTCCCACCGCGTCTCCACGAGATGATCTTCAACGGGACTGATTGGACGGCTGACAAGTCGAAGAAAGGTTAACTGGCTAATGATAATACAGTAGAACTTACAGTATCCGAATACCTATTGCGCATACATTCTACTATCTCAACAATTCCATCATTTGAACCTTCTATCATCCGAACTGTATATTTCTTGAAAAATGGTTGCTATATGGTGGGAAATATTTGGTCTAACATTAGAAACATTACACTGAAATGAGAATGGAGAATGGTTTTAGTACTTACGACCTCTAAGGCATTAACAATGGGGATGTTATGCTATAATAACATAGTAGAGGAGCTTTCATCAAACCAAAATACAAACTCAGCTTTAACTGACAAGAATATTGTTAAGCAATATTTTAATTTCTTCTGTTTAAAAAGGAGTAGACTGTAAAAAAAAATAACAGGGAAAATATGCATTTTCACATCAGTCCTAAGCATTACTGGTATTGGAAAAAGGACACAAACAAAAATATGGGACCCGTAAGTTTTTAAGACAGTATATTATTTATGTTACATTTCATTTCTGGTATTGTTACCTGTGTGATTCGTGCGGAAATATATGAGAAAGTGCATGCTCCACTATCCGAAAATTCGGGAAGGCCTTGAAAATATTTCAAGTTACTTTTCGGTAAAAAGCGTTGATTATTTTAATATTTCTGGAATTATTGATACTGAATTTGGAAACAGAATTCGAAAGATTTGACCTAATGAAGAGTTAGATTGCTGGTGATTGTAGATTCAGATACTTCGACATTGACCCCAATAAATATTCTTCGCCAGGGAAAAGTAAAACGACTAAAGGAAATATTAATACTTCCACATAATGATTTAATAATACCTCTCTGGAACCAGAGTTGGGCAAAATGTAATCTAATTACAACTTACTTAGTTGATTGCACTTTATTTTCTGTAATCGTCAATTTAGGTAGTTGACAAAATTGTGGTCAACCCCCTCAATTAACGATTACAGAAAATAATGTGTAATCAACTACACAATTACATTTTAATCGTAATTCGTAAGTTGTAATTAGATTACATTTTGCGCAACTCTGTCTGGACCTATACTTCTTAACCATACGTTACCATACAATTATGGATTTTTTTTGCGAGACTGTTCGATTTTACCTGTATCACAGAAAGGTTGACAACCATAGGGAGCATCGCCGACAATAACTGACGCGGCAGTAAATTGTGCAGCTACCTTTCCCAAGCACAGATTAAAAAGTCCGTAAACACTTGGACACAGGTAAGACACCGGCTCAAGCATCGTACACATTGAGCGCTCTGAAGTAGGGCAAGAACTGCCACTGTCCACAAGAATTCCAACCACTGGGATTTGTCAATCGTCATCAAAGGCATATCCCCGTTCGTCGACTAGTCGAGGTCCACTTGGGGACGCAGCATTCCTCGCCCCGGTTCGCGTTTATGTCCGCGTCGCCCCAAACACGCCATAAAATCAGCCCCTGCACGTCCTACGTGAACACCATATTCTCCCCTCCCGCGGAACGGAGGTTAGCGCGGGGGAGAAAAAAAAACAGCAGGAAGGTTACGTCCCGTTCGCAGGCCGGTGGAAAATCACCCCTCGGCCCCTGGATCACGCGCTCAACAAGTGTATCCCGCGTGAAAAAAAAGAAGAAAAAAACGGACGCGCCCCGACCATTATCGGTGAAATTGGGAATCAATAGGCCATGAAGGGGATGGGGTGGAGTTTATACGCTCCTCCAGCGACGTACGGTCCTCCACCTCTTCCACGTTTGTTCGCGCGCGTGTCCCTCATCTCTCTAGCGGTGGGAAGCGGTAATTCGATTGTCGCCTCTGGGGCCGTTTAAAAAAGAAACCACCATGAAATATCGGACATCGATTTCGGCGAATTACGCAGCAACGACGCGTGAGTAGCGCTTAGGGGCAGTTGCAGTAGTGATCGAAAAAGTGTTTAAACTGGGAAGTACCTCTATCTATTTTATGCGAAATGAAAGGACTTTAAAAAACAGATCAGGTATGCCGCTTTGATGAATAAAAATTAATGTTGGGGTTACGCGTATTACGTATGAAGATATTCATTCTTAATCATTTTTTTATATCTATTGTACGTTTTTAATCGCTTTATGCAGAATTTCTGATTTCTCGGGTATTATACGCGTGTGAAATACATACAATAAAATGGTTTTACACTATTTTTATAGAGACGCCGGCGAGCGCCCGCTGCCCGCGCGCGTGCGACCGCTGGTACATGCGCGAGTTTTGTTTTCAGCGAATCGCGTGCAGCTCGCGGGTGTCCACGCAGGGTTTCATTTTCAGTGGTTCATATACAACTGAAAGAGCAGGACACAGAAATGAATCGAAAGAATTTTGTCCCTGTTATGTATTTCTATCTCAAAAAGGCAGGAAAAAAATTATATATGCATCCGTTAACAATTTTATTAGTCGTTTTTTAGCAGAAGCATTTATAAGCTTTTCAATACTAAGAGATGACGAAACAAATTTTTTTAGTTATTTTCCACCGTCTGTGACTTTTTTCGATGAATTAAATACAAAGTGGCAAAAAAACTCATTGTAAATCTCACTATATGTGTACATCCTACATATATCGGGATGTAATATCACCAACTGAATGCCTGGAGACGACTTTAAGGTAAATACTTCATTAAATTAAATCACAAAGTTTAGATTAAAAACAACTTATTTACAAGTGACAGCAGGCAATTAATATTACTATTATTTTCTATGTAATTGTTGGATGTATAGGAACTTGCATTCTGCATATTTTGTATTTCTAAATATTAATTTCTGGTAACTGGCAAAATTTTTCATGATTGGATGAAGATATTTAAAAAAATGCATATCATCGTCATCTGATTTATCTTTCCTCAGATACGTAATCAGCTGTGTTTCGAATTTTGATATGACAGGTCTTTTACGCTTTCTCCATTCCTGCGTCTGTTCTGCAGTACTTACTGTTTGAAGCATACTGGTAGACTATATTATGTATGAGTACTATCTACATATTATTTCGTTATTAGTGTTTACACTTTCCAGTTCTTCAATGTACTATAGCGTGAAATTATTATTTTGCGTTTCATTCTCAGCATGCAGAGATTCTTCGGTTGAAAATTGCTTAGTTGTATCCAAAAAGAACATCATATTTTAATGTAACAATTTCTAACTATTTTCCATCTCTGCAGAATTTTATTTTCTATATTGAAAAACAATTTCAGGTATTTAGCTTTAGGAAATAGTATGACGGATTTACATTATAGTCATTGAATGGGGAATTAAACTATAAGTGGCATAATTAATATTGTATGCGACAATATTTGGAAGATATTAGAAGATATTTAAAAGATATGCCCAATTTAATAACTGTTGACTGGGAGAAAATTTCTGCAACGATTTCTGCAAAACCCCAATTTTCCATGTTATTGGTGCATTAGATGGAAAA
Organism: Andrena hattorfiana; assembly: GCA_944738655.2. Lineage (NCBI taxonomy): Eukaryota > Metazoa > Arthropoda > Insecta > Hymenoptera > Andrenidae > Andrena > Andrena hattorfiana. Next base: position 60,995,995 of record OX122891.2, on the reverse strand, counting down.
CACATCAGACTAACTAATTTTAAGTCACGCCATAGTGGATCTATTTATTACAACTACAAAAAATTGGCAATGTCTGACAACAATTATTGTTTCACATATATTAATGTTGGAACATCAGGAAAAGAGTCCAACTCCGCAATTTTTAGACCAAGTTAGCTTTATAATTAGCCCGAAAAAGACTTATTGTCTGTACCACCGGGTAAACCGTTGCTAAAGCTCTGCGACCAAGATACAGGAGACATATTAAATAATTAATAAATAGCTTTTCGATTATCCGATAAAATAATGGGGTCTTATACACGTCAAAATTTAAGCGAATAACTACATAGAATCAACTTTTGGTATTTTAAGTAACAAATATCGAATTTATCATTGTCCGTTAAATGTCAAATTGATATTAGGGATTAAAATAACAAAAGCGATATGTACACAGCATATTTTCATAAGAATTCGAGATGGATATAACGTTGCTAATTCGTTAATAGTAAACGGATTCAGTGACACCGTAAGATTAATTAAATACTTCTACTAAGAAGGGGAGGACAGGTTGTGATGCACATCGATTTTAATGAGCCTTGGCACGATGGATCTATGTCGAAAATAAGTAAATAGGTGTCCGAGCGTTAATCATTAAACATTTCATGGTGGCCGTGGGGATTTAGTGATTTGTTTATAGTTTTTTGGTCTTTTGAAGATTTCCCCACGTTAAAAAAAAAACGTAAATTAACGTGGGGAAATCTTCAAAATATACCCCGACGCCTCCAGAGGGGAATCCCCGGGGGGCGCCAAGGTAGTGTGGGATTTTTATCCACTAAACACTCCCCGGTCACCATCAAATGTTTAATAATTTACATGTGTCTCTGTTATTAAGGCCTATTGAGTTAAACGCTCGGACACATATTTACTTATTTTCGACATAGATCCACCGTACCAAGGCTCATCAAAATCGATGTCTACCACACCCTGTCCTCCCCTTGTAAGTAGTATGAGTACTAATACCTAGTTTACGGGACGTATTTGCTAGGTATTTTATAATATCCGATCGAGCTAATTGGCAAGATATGTATATACGCTAATATAATCGACAAGGTATTTAAGGGCACTCCCCGGTCAAATCATACATTTTTTTTGTATATTTTCATCTCACAACATTTCAAGAATAACCACGTAAAAATTTAGAACAGGCTTAAAAATAGGTATTTTTTGGGGATGAATTGTGACGCAGATATAATATATAGAATTGTGGTTTTTCTTTTAATGAATAATTAATTTATTTATGTAAAAAAAGAATCAATTTTTGTTTTAATCGAATAAACGCATGGAAAATAGGGCGCTAACGGGCAAGCCTCTGTCCCTAGACGAACGTGCTCAACGTCAAACTTTAAGTACGTCTTTCTCGAAACAATTTTTCACGCACTCTCGCCACGATAAAAAATGAAATTCTTGACCGAATCCAAATATTCAAACGGGATTCTATTGGTAATTACACTGGCTTCCGCGCATCCCTCTATTCCGGATTTTTACACACTCAATTTTTTTTACGTAATATTTTTGTGCGAAAAAACCATATTTTTGGGTACCCTATCGTTTAAATATATGGCAATCATCGCCCAGTTGTTTCTTAATACTGCCTGAGGGTAGCGCGATAACGACACATGTGTAATTAACTCTTTGGGTTTTTGATTTTGGATGATCCTGTCTAAGAGATCAGATTAAAAACTTACTTTAATTACGAGACGCTCGATACCAATAATTATATTCATGCTTGGTTAGATGAGAAACGACACTTGAAAACGACACTCTGACGCAAGAATGAGAAAAAACAAAAAAATCGTGTTTGCCAACTTCTTGCTTCTTTCTAATAGCACATGCTTACTAACTTTTCTCAATTTTTCTTAAAAAGGCATTAATCAGAATCAAATTATTTTAGTAAAACTCGTTGTTTTGTTTCATTATCTCATTGTGCCCGTCGCGGGCAACCCGCGAAGCAACGGACGCCGCGCCGTACGCACGCGGAGCGGGCGGGCTCGACGGGCGGCTCGCGGGTGCCCGCTTCCTTATGAAAGGTTCATGGAAACTCCTAACTGCTATCGCACGCGCGCGGGCAGCGGCCGCACGCCCGCGTCGCTATGAAAATAACCTTAAGCTCTGTACTAATTGTGGATATGTATTAGAACGAGAATCAGATCGATTTAATATCCAAAGTAACTTTTTATACAATGTGAATGAGATATAATGAATTCCTGATAACGTAAGACATGTTCACGGTACTCCAGATTCGACCTCCCCTTTTCACGAAAATCGTAATTTTTTACTCGAAAACCAGCAGCCTGGGGTAGATATGGAATGAGAGATATCAAAAGTATTTCAACCCGCTTCCGTCTCATATTATAATATCCCTTGCCTGAAAATTACATCGTTAATGAGATGCTATGATAGAAACTCGACCCACCGTCGTGTTCGGAGCACATACGTTGATGTTTGGCACCTTTCATTCTCCAATTCCCGCGAATACGATGCTTTTGTCGAAATTTTCGCAGGGAACTCTGCTTGCCGGTAACTTTTTCATTCAGCCGCGAGTCTCGGGAATATCATTATTCCCATTATATCGTGCCAAGCGTTCATTGTGACGAATTGCAAGTTTCGGAATGGCGATGTGTCGTTACCGTTTCGTAACAACGAGCCCCTTGGATTTACATTTCTAAACGGGAGCATAATTCAAGAGAAAAGCCTCCTGTAATCACTTATTGGCCCACAAAATGTTTGATGACTCCAAAAGTCTGGAAAATTTCGTGATCCCCCGCAAGCTCCCTGAATCGATGAAACGAGACTTGATCAGATAGCGGGGAATGTTGTTAAGCTTCTCAGAATTGGAATACAAACAAACCCATTATAGCGGAGTCAACAGGGAAGACAGACTTTTATTTATTTGAAAGCCGCGTGCACGGTGGCCTTCTCGTCGCTGACACTGGCAAACTGTTAGTCAACGCCTCGTTTATCGCACGAAAGTATGAAAAGTAATTAAAAGCATGTTTCGGTGGTTAGCGAGTACCGTGCTTTCGACGAAAAGCACCAGCGTTCCCCTTGTGGTTCGCGGAACGGGAGACCTTGGCCGCCATTGAATCAGTTTCCCTGGTGAAAAGAGGCCTCGAGGATTGAATTAACGGCACGACCTGCAGAAAGTCTTCCGTTCTGTTTCTACTGCTTTCAAGTCTGACACCTATCTATACACCTAACGTCTGTAAAATCTGAATTCCTTTGTACTGGGCCGACGTAAGGAAAATTTCAGAGTGATTTGTAAACAAATTCGTATTTATTGGTTGCACGTTACTTTCCGAATTGGACTATAAGCTGAATTGTATAAAAATCTGTTGGTTTATCATAGCAGAGTTTCTGTTCTGCCGCATTGAAGCATGTAGTTCATGAACGACCCACAGGTATCGCGGAGTGCGTGACAAAAGGCTGGACGCGTTCGTGTCACTCCTTTTAATGCGAATGGATAAAAGTTTACACGGGGGATTCCAGGAAAAAAGAAAAGAACCGAAAAATCACGAGTCGTCTGGACTGAATTAGGATTTTCAATATCAGCGCAATTAGAGTGCAGGCTCTTTTCTCATTAATTATTGGTTTCGATCCGAAAGTCAAAGGATCGCGCAAGAGTTTTCTGAACGCATAGATGTTTGGAGAATCGCGAAATTTAATGGCAGATTTCGCGAAGGAACGCGCACACACGTGGAAATATGGCATTAGGTGAAAGGTAGGAAAGCCTGTTGACCGTGGGAAAATTACTTTGCACCGTTCCATTATCTTTAATAGCGATGCTCTCGATCTGCACTCCATTGTGGATGCTATTCGACTGGATTTCGTTGCGTCAGAACGCTGCGGTTTTCCTTTAACTTCCACGAAACGCCGCGCACGGAATCTTTGTTCGTCAGGGCGGGCAACGAGTGTTTCTCAATTACCTTTTTTAATTGGTACCATTTAATGATTCCAGCAGGATCGTTTAGAAATCGACTTCCTGTTTCTTCGTGCAGCATTCTGCCTTGATTCGCTGAAAATCGTATCGGCGCGACGAATTGTTTCAGCTTCACGGTAGTTTAGACAAGGACAGTAGCCTCCGTGAGATGAATTTTAGAAAATCGACGAGATCCTAGAACTAGAAAGTTGCACCTTTATTTATTGCTGATTCAATAAAGGGTACACATTTTGAGTGCCGGGAAGAGAATAGTTGGAATGATGCGTGGTATATCATTTTCGATAGATAGTTGCCACCGAACAGGTAATTTGGAAGCAGTAGCGTCTGCAGCTCGCAGAGAACATCTCCATCTGTCGAAACCGCCGGCAGACAATCGTACATCTAAATAGGTTAATAAACGGGGATCCGTCGATGCTGACAGAATCCCCTCAGAACCAATTGGCCACGTATCACGCAACCTTCACGTGATAAACTTAATGCGTGCGTGGATCAGACGCTCTAATGATGGATCTACTGCGATGGACATCCGTTAGGGGAAACCTGTAGTCAATGCCCAGATGGTTTTTCGATGTTTAATTAGCAAAGAACTGTTTTTCTAGCATTGGAATAAACGCGAGGATATATTCCGGGGGGTATAGTTCACTGAAACAGAACGACTTGACCTCTCTGATAAAATCAGCTTTCAAGCACTCCTTCCGTTTGTCAATTAAATGTGACAATAAGGAAGTTTCAAAACAACAGCAGAGCTGGAGATGAAAAAATTGATTTCCGAGTGCTTAGAATTTGAAATGAAAACCTCACACTATTACAGCACTGTACATTGCCAGCTAGACAATTAACTGAAATCCACCGAATTATTCTGTTGAATCCAAGTTTGCGTCTAATGCCGAGTCGACGTCTACACATCGAAGAGCTTTCTCATAGTTTTCACGATTCTCCGTCATCCTAAACTGAATTCAGACCAGACTTAGGTAGTTGTACCGTCACTTTGGTGTTTTCGCTTGATTGATGCTACTACTTATCATTATCGCAAGCGAGAGTGGGCAATTTACCAGTAAAAATTTCTGCCAATCTTCAGGCCGGGCGGCTCAGACCGCTGCTGCTAATAGACACGTGACAGGCTGCAGGATTCACCCTCGTGATGTTGGGGAAGAAAGGTGCGTGAGGGTTTCCTGATGGATACGCGATGCCCGAAAATAAAAATCCGTCATCGGGCGGAGGGCTCCGATTCGAGAACGAGCAGCGCGTTGCTCGATTCCCACGAAATAATAGAAAATAAATATCTGGTCGATGATTAGTCTTCGTGCTGGTTGCACGCCTCTTCGTGACATCCCTCCGTGCCGGTTCGCGGTTCGTTGCACCTGGGAAGAAAACCAATGGCCAGACGGCCGAGGAAAGACGGGGGAAATGAGTGGGGAAGTGATACTTGCAGGGAAACACTCGAAGAAGCTCCACATGCTGGAGGTGATCTACACTTGATTGTGAGAATTTTCAATTCTAATGTAAATATGCCAGGAAAACATACAATACATAAGTACCTACTTATCAACGCTGACTTGAAATAATTTACGGGTTTATCCCTCCATTTCCACTTCACATAGTACATACATTAAACTATTAAATGAAAAGTTGCAACGGTTCCAAGTCATTTTGGAGATACTATCACTGATTTGTTTTACACAGGTCACTTGTATACAAGTATAATAGACGTATTATAATAGACGTGCTGTTTTTGACACATTAATGTTACTGATTTCCATTGAATAGCCAGATCAACGCATCACCAAGTCACTTGTAGCAGACGTGCCACCTATGGACGAGTCAGTGTTATTCGCTTCTGTTGAACAGGAAGTTTAACACTTCACCAGGCAGCAACTTAGTAGCAGCGAACTGGCTTCAAGCGGCAAGGAGGGGGCCAACTCGCGCCCTGCGGCTGTTTTTAAGAGCGGCGCGTCGATGACGCGGTCGAAAACGAGATCGACCAGCTGTAGAAGAAAAATTATCACCTCCGCGTTTTCGCAGCGAGCAGGTGCTGGCAATTAAAAGGCTCGCCGGCGTCATTTGTTTCCCTGACGATCTTGACGGGCGCATCTTCCGTGGCACTTTTATAGACGTCAGTTCTTCCTGTCCGTAAATCGAGCAATGCGTGAAGGTAGCCAGTCATTGTTCGAGATGAGCCATTCCACGTCAAATCGCACAATATTCGCCACATAGTCAACGATTTTTATCCAAATTCAGACCACTTATTCTTACTATCGAGAAAAAAGTTTCCGTGAAATTTTAGCCTCCAGGCTCGAACGGTTTTCAGGATATTAACCATTCAATTTTTGTAAAATCGAGCGGAACGGGCCTACACACCATTTTGCCCTCAATATCTGTGCACTACATTTATATATTATACTTTACAATTATGTACCATAAATGTTATGTCTCACTGCTGTAAGCAATAATAATCAAAATTAAATTTGGTTTCGAATTTGACGCTGTTTCCACGCTCAGACTGATGAAAAAAATACTCCTCGATTCTCTAGAGTAGAGCGTTGGAGCGGAGCTCGGAGCTGGAGCGCGGAGCAGTGGAGCAATGGGGTTTTGCCCGGAGCACGGAAAACTTTTACTACTCCACTGCTCAAAATTTTTGTTTATTATTGGAATTTTCTTTCATTCTATCAGAGCAGATGAACGAGTCTTTTTTTAAATAAATACCAACTCGCAATTTTTCATCATTGAAGAAATATTATATCATAGAGCCGCGCAGCCCGGTGTTAAGGAGGCATAGTACTTTCTTTGCCCGAAAATTAAGCATTCTTAATGAATTTTTTTCTATGTGGAAATGAAAAGCTATAAAGATGGGGTTTGTTGCAAATGAAAGATTACTGTTTGACAGTATTAAAAGAATTTTTATTTAAAGAAAAAGTAGCTGGAGCGAAGCAGGATCGGAGCTGGAGCAAATATTTTGATGTCGGAGCGGAGCAAATAAAAAATTGGTTTGCCCCAATCTTCTGCTCTGGAGTGTTCCCTGTAAAAACAAGCGTTTCAAGAAGTTGAAGCAATTTTTGGAACATTGAAAGAAAAACTACTGTTTACAACATGTCGCATGCGATCGGTGTAGGGGGTGACATGTTGCATGCGGAAAAAAGAAGCGACGATGTCGCCCTTTGCCAAAAAATTGCCTCAGTGGAATCTCACCTTTACGAACCGCCCAATTGTCGACCTCGCGTTCTTACCTGGACTGTCACCGCGATTCGCTAGGGCCAACATCGCATTCCTTATCCCTTCAGCATTGTAACGTTTATTAATTGGAATGAACCATAAATCCCTTCGCAATTATAGTTAACAAAATCATGTTGCGTGGCATGCACGCGAGCGAACGCGTCATTATGCACGATACATTGGAGCAGAAAGCGTACGTAACACGTCTTGTTGTTTAGTGTCGTAATGGTCTGATAACCACCTCTGATATCGATACCATCGTTCCTTCTAAATCCCGGTGCAAGCTTATCCTTCCGTAATTTACGCGTTATTCGAGGAACAGATTGTTATTAAGATAGCCATCGAGGATGTACCATAACGCGGTCCATTATTCTTATTCACTGGTGGGAAACGGCGCCACCGTGATAAAGGGGCAAAGTATCGAGCAACGCGTGGTCCCATTTGAAAAAGGGGAAAGCAATGAGAGGTATCGTCCGCTCGGCAGTACGTTGGAAACTCTACGTTGGAAACAATAGAGGCAGCCGCATACGATATATAATATTTTGTCTTCAAATAAATATGTCTGGATTTTTTTAAACCAACTTACTTGGTGTTAAGCAGGCTGAATTATACGGGAACAGATTGATGCAGTGCGTCGAAAACATTATTGTGGTAGTTGCACTCTAAATGAAAGCAATTCCATCGTCACAGTTCACAATGAAAACCACGAACCGTTGGGGCGGATTCGGACAGGAAATATTTGTGAATGATCCCCTTCTCTCCGCGCAATCCCATGCTCAACGTTCGCGCCTCTGACGCCAGATCCACGGCTAATAAATAACTTTCCACTGCGGGTAAATTTTTCAGTTAGCGAACCCTCAATTACCTCGGCGCGTCCGCGTTTCATCGTGAACTTGGAATCGACGTAGCGCTGAATAATTCAACGAACAGTCCCGTACCCCCCAATCGATGGCCGACGATTCAACGGTAAAAACTCACGAAGCCAGGGGAACGCGATGGCAGGGAACAGGCGAAAAAAGGAAGATCGCGTTGGGGAGGGCGCAATTATACACGTGCCGAACCGGGACGGATGAGTCGAACGTTATCCCGGGGTCGTGGTTCGAGAGGGTAACAGGTGGTCGAGCAGGAAACATAGGCTATATAAGAGCAGATACTGGCCGACTGGTTAGCATAACAATTGCACCAGCCACTGTGCTGTACGAGAGCGCGGAATGATTTATGCGCAGGAACACGCCGTGCGTTCACACGCGTGCGTTTCGAGCGTTTCGCGCGCAACGCATCGGTCGTTTTCGCCGTTTCTTGTGTCGATTCTGTGGAAGGAAAAGTCTCGAGGGAAGGGGTTACCGATCGATCGACCCAGGCTGGGAAGCCTGAAAGTCAGGGAGCAAGGTTGCCGCTTGGCGCAATCGTGTAATTACGATTCGAAGAAGCCAGTGGCATTTTTGATTAGCTGGCGTCAGGTGTACTGTCTTATCGTTCTATGTCGGCGACCTTGAAAACGTAAGCATCGCCCGATTGACGCTATCGATGGGATGTTGGTCGAAGGTCGGGGCCGAAAATTGGCTGGGAACGCGCGGAATTTGGCAGTGAGCTTTGGTCGCGCGAGCAGCGCTCCCACCCCTTGTCGCAGCTTCGAATTCCTGGCTGGCACGCGTGACCGATGCGTACGCGCCACGTTCTGACGAGTTCGAATGTGCACGTCCTCGTTACATGTCCCACGCGCATCCCGCGACATGTGCCTCGTCGCGTCGCCGCTTATTACGGATTTTCAGGAAGATTTGTCTAGCTCACCGCGAATTTCTGTCAGACCCCTGAACGGTTGCTAACATTACCCGTATTGTTGGCTGCCACTCCGCGAAAATACACGCCTTGCGTCGTCGCAGCGAGAAATCCAAACGCAAGGCGCAACTTTACGATCATAGGAATTCCGAGGGCTGAATTGAGCGAGGGATGCGTTTTATTACACTATCGAACGCTGCGCATTCCTTCAGCTTCGGTTGTTTTAGTTTGATTACAATTACAAGTATAACGGGAAGCAACTTTTAATATGGTCCTCGCAACGGACCACATCTACGATTAAATAGAAAAATCCTCTGTCACAAGTTATAGAAACTGAGCTCCGAAGTCACCTGGGTTCTCGAATTCCTATCAGGACTCGCTCTCTGTGGTAAAAACGTTCTACAGCAGTGGAATCAGTGTCGAGTTGCCGCTCGGGACCACTTTCTGTGCAACGAATTGACGACAGACCCTGTTGAGAGCTGACAATATTGGACCTAATGTGTGCTATGAGGTACAGAGAACGCTTTTTAACATCGCTCATCGAATAGATTTCTACACAAGACATCGCTATTAGTCATCCGTATTGGTCAATGGATGACACTCTTTGTAGATTTCGATCAATCACGCGTTTAACGACGGCAGGGTCACAATTCTGTCCAATAGGATCCACATTCCTTCCAGGCCTAAGCTTCCTGTGTCTCAGCTCTTAATAGTGTACGATTCTCACGTGTCCACTAACCCCTTGTCAGTAGCCTTGAGCGGGCAATTGATGATATCCCCGATTCTAGCCACTTTGTGTAGCCTTTGAACCTCGGATAGCTCGTTTCTGTGTTTCGTGATCGATTACTAAGAATCGTTGAATTCTCTTTATGGACCCTGGATTCAGCGTCGCAGCCTAATTAAGCAGATCATTAGTGTCATCGCGGCAAAACACTGGCGAATCGCAACGACGGCTGCTGTTGAGCGCATACCGTTACGCGATGGCTGCCAGCCGATATGGTTCCCTGACTAATGCGATCGCAGCGTTGCACCTTGCAAATTGCACCAAACTGCACTCGTCGTTCTATGGAGGAAGAAGCACTATCAAAGGGCACGATTTAAGAGACGAGCCTCTTTCTGCTCGTTCTCGGTGACGACTGCCTGACGACTATACAGTAACACCTGTCCAGGTTGTTTATTACGAAATACTTGGACACGGTACACTTTTATTTCTACTCTCGACTGCCTCCTGCTCACTCGTTTCGTAACAAAGTGTGAAGTGCCTTTCGATAGGAGGATTTTTGTAAGGAAACCTCGCTAGACTCATATTTGAACTTCGACATGAACGATCCTATACAGTGTGTCTTTAGAAAAGGATTCCGGATTTAGAGGGCAGTAGGTACTCATTATGATAGCGCTGGCTAAGCTGAGCAAAGAATGCTTGATTAAGGTTGGTCGAAATATGAAACCTATAAAAATTTTAAGCGATTTTCGGCTTAGGTAATACAAGGGATTTGCCTGGTTGTAATAACATGTGTGGACATGGAAGCAGAGTACACAGAACATCAACATGTTTTGTGAATATCAAGGTAAGAATGTGATGCGACATTCCTGTGCTGTCACTCCGCATACGATGAATAGAAACAGGCAAATCACTCGTATCACTAACGTCGAAAATTGCTTCCATCTCTGACGGAACTGATTTCATTTACCAGCTTTTACTCAGCTTATTCTTAGTGCCTATTAGCTATCCAATAAGTTCTGAAGTTTCTCTAAAAACACCCTGTGTATGTATATAGTACTCTACTTAGGTACATATTTGGAGTGATCAGATACGCAGTTCCTGCTTCCAGCGCAGTGAATTAAATACAGAGTACTAAATAGCTTCTAGAGGCCGTAGAGTTCTACACCCAAGGGGTGTCCGAGTATTCAGAGCAGTCGACATGAAATTGCAGCTTACTCAGCTGATGAAACATTTTCTCTCAATTGAAATAAAGAAAAAGACTGAAATAGAGAAAAATAAAACGAAATATAAAACAAGTTTTATTGAACCAAGTAGACCGAATTAGATATGAGCGAATTTGTAAGTTGAGATGCAGTACTTTAAGGTGGGTGACCACTGTAAAAAATCGAGAAAATCGATTTTTTCTTTTTCACAGTTTCTGAAAGACGTACGTTTCAAGAATTTTCTCTCCAAATTTTAGGAAGAAATTCGTAAAATTGACGGAGATATAGTATTTTCCATGAAACGGTGTCAAACGCGCGACTGAACCGAGCGGAACTTTGAACGCGTTTTTCTTGGAAAGACATTTTTCAACCGCGTTGACAGTATGCAGAGAAAACTATACATCCAATTGACATGAGCAAATGCATTTATTGTATGAACAATTTTCTTCTATTTTATTTATCAACATATCCCCAACTTTTTACCTCCAGAAACGATTTTTTTCAGTGGTCCGCTATTTTGTTATTTTTTGCGATATTGACTTTTTTTATCGTTACGTAATAGACGTAGGCTTCTAGTTTCTAAATATTTTTGTCTTTTTGAATTCAGATTAATCATATGGCTCACTGTCAACGCCACAGGCACGATTTTGCCGCAGCGCATATTTTGACGAAGAGTAGATCGGAAATGGATTTATGAATTTGATTGAAAAAAATTTCTTACCCTTCGATATGTATATATTAACTAAGCAATACATTGATTTACTTCCGTTGTTTGGTTGAAAAAAATTCCCGAAAACACCCTTACTTTTCAGATCGTTACAGTGGTCTGTCCTCTTAAGTCCCATTAATTTAGGTCTAAGAAAGGTGTGGTAGAGAATGTTAACACCACTTACAATCTAGACGGTTAAATTCGTTTGAAAGTTGACAGTTCAGTTGATTGATTCAGTAGCACATATTGGTTACGATTTATTGAAAACAATATCCGGTATCCAGCATCGAATTTCCCTTCTTAAAAGATAGTCTAGAATGTTTTGCTAGTCCTTGTCAGATTCGTACACTGGAAAACAACCATGCTTTAACACACCAACATGAGTCCCGTCGGAAAAACTAAGAGGGGGTGGAAAAGAACGAGGAACGAACGCGTGGTTAATTGAAGGGCGAATCCTGCTCATTACTATTTCCCTGAACGCGGTGGCTCCAGTGTCGCGGGGAAAATTTCAATTTTCCGCTCGAGGTGATAGATAATAACGCAAATATTTTTCCGTGCGACGGAAGTCCTCCCGCGGACAAAGGATTCTCCCTCCCTTCCTCTTGCCTCCGCCACGAGAAGAACAGCGCTCAGTGGCCGGCTGAAGAGGGAGGACAGCGAGAACGGAGGCGGAACAAAGTGGTGACGGCGGTAGAGGTCGAGAAACAAACGAACCGAACGGCAAAACCGTCGCCTTGGTAGCGCTGTTCGCCCTCTATAAATATGTATAGCCAATATCCGCTTACACGTTCGGCCACGGCGTAATATCCTCATGCAGATCCGTGTCTCTACGACGAATCGACGGGGTACACGGTTCCGCGGGTTTCCGTGGATCCTTTGAGGCCGGAGGACCATCAACCTCGCGCCGTAGGAAAATATCTAATCTGCATGTGTTTACGTTTGACGTGCCGATATCGCTCCGCCCTGGGCCTTTCGCCTCTTACCAGCCTCTGAATCGAATTACCGCGCTATGAATCCTGCGAATCCCGCGTTCCCGTGTTCCGTGTTTGGGGGTAACAGGGTAGCGATGCGCAAGGATTTTGCAGATCTTCGCTGGGTTCGATACCTCAGATACAGTAGGATTAGTTGAATCGAATGAAGACTAAAGTTCCGCCGCAACTGGGGGGGAAGCAAATGGGAATCCCTGCAGTGCATCGTTTTTCAAATATCGAGTTGTTATAAACCTGATACAATAGGCGTCCTCTTTTGGAGAAATATTTAACCCACCGGTTATGTGTAGATTTATATAAGCTGGAACGGTTCAAAAACGATCGACGAGCAGTAGCCGGAAGTCAGGACTTGATTCTGTTCAGCATTGCAGGATTCTTCGCGGAGCACCCCGCTTCTAGCGAGGCTAACGTCATCTCTGAGGGACGTCACGCATGTAGGCGTTCCAGTGGCCGGTCAGCTTTGGTATTTTTCAATTAATTTTTTCCAGTTCGTAGACGAAGGGAGGCCTTTTGGTCGCGCGTGCCGCGCTGGATATCGACAGGGTGTCGGTGCACAGAGGTTACGGGGCACGTTCGTTCGCGGGCACCGAGGCGAAGTGGCCGCGGATCAATCAGAGGCGGCCTATAATTAACGAGTTATGGCCTGGGCCGGCGCGTTTGCATTAAGACGCGGCTTTTTGTCACTCGGTTCACGAGGGAGCCCGGTGGTAATTACCTCGAGCAGCAGACGGTCGGTGTCCTGGACGCGTTAGAACGCGGTGCCAGTCGAGTTTCTTCGCGACGGACCCTGAGGACTCGCCTCGGGGACCGTCTCCACCCTCCTCCGTTCCCCTTTGCGAAGTGTAGCTTCGATTGGCTATACCGTGTGGGTTTTTCTCGTTAGCGGCCGGTGCGTTCGAAGCGGGAATGCTTTCAGAGGGGGGCATAACAGAAAGCGTCTAGAATCGTAATTAGTAGGCGTGAACGCACGCCTACCAGACACCGCGACTTCTTTCTCCGTTTCCACGTCCGCTTTGGCCTGTTTTGCCTCGGCCCCGGCTCGGGGAAGGTGCTCGGGAAGAAGTCGGGCGACACTGAGTATATACAGGATGGGATGGGTTGTGGAGTGCTCCTCATGGGAATCGCGATCGAAGGGTAGCGACATATTCTACGTTCCGCGGTACTGTTTATATTTTTCTGGGAGTACGGGGAGTTAGTGGAATACTGACGACGAGATCGTCCTGACACATTCGAGGCAAAAATGGAATAATAAAATATTTGTAGTGTCATATGTAACTCCTCAAGGTTTCCAGTTTCGTTCAAGATGGAGAATTCTTACTTGCAATTTTCTAAGCCGTAGATTAATCGCCAACAATGGAAACAAAATTCGTACATGGCACGGGACTCCAGAATAGAATTCATCAGCTACAGGTGACTTTCCAAAAGCGACCCTTTGTGATCTTTAAAGCGGCCTGTAGACGGTCAATATTATTATACAATATTCAATATTCAATATTCAGGGGTACCAATATTCATTATACAATATTCAATATTGCACAATATTATTGACCGTATGTGGATCATATTGGAAGGTTGCACAATAATGTTGAAAGGTTGTACAATATATTGTGTGAATGAAGAAGAAAATTGGCCCCTAGATGCTCAATATATTACGCAATATTCATATTGCACAATAATATTGACCGTCTGTGGATCATATTGGAAGATTGTACAATATATTGTGTGAATCAAAACGGTTTTGATATTTATTGTCCAATATTGAATATTGCACAATAATATTGACCGTCTGTGGGACACCTTGTGCTATATATAGTACAATAATATTGACCGTAAGCTGCCCCTAGACGGTCAATATACCTATTGCGCAATATATTGCACAATAATATTGGCCGTGTAGGATACCCAGCATAAATATTGCGCCATATATTGCCCAATAATATTGATCGTGTGGGACACGCAGCATAAATATTGTGCGATATATTGCACAAGAATATTGACCGTCTACAGGCCGTTTAAATCAGTTTCTCCCTCCTCTTCGGGAAATTAGTTGACAAGACACACGTCTTACCCTGCACTTCGACACCCTTTCGCTTCATATCGTCTTCATCTATCCGTGCGCGCAAGAAACAGATGGGGGACGGCTGACGGTGCAGGGGCACCAACGTACTCTTCATTAATTTTCCGTTAGCCGCGGTTCGCTTGCGGCGAAACGATCTCTAATAAAATACGTTTCACTTGGCTGCGAAGACGGTCACCCAGGCCGGGCGGCGGGAGAGATCATTATCGATACGAAACGAAGGCACGGCACCCTCTCGAACCGTTCCTTATAACGCCGCTGATGTCGCCGCGATTGTGACAAAAAATGACGCGTATCCGCCGGAAGCGGTCTTCCTCCCTTCCCCGGGGGCCTCCATTACATCGTACTTAGCTCTTTTTCCTGGCGATGATTCGTCGTTTCGTGGCCAGCGACTCGCGAATCGCCGCATCTGCCACCGCCGTGACAAATTCGACGGGAAATTAATTGATCCCGATCTGGCGATCGGTCCCTATAATAGCAGGTTCACGCTGTGAGTCGTTAAATGTAGGTTCCGAGCACTGTGCTCGTGTATCTCGACAGTCTTTGAACGGAACGACGCCTGGTCAATGGTCGTTGATGTAACGAAGGTTACTGCCCGTGTCATCGCGCCGATGATAAGACGCAAGGTGGATGAAATATTACCGCAATGGGTGCCTCGCAACAGTCGACACAGAGGATAAATCCTGCGGTTGGGAGACAGAGATCGCGAAATGCAACTTTGAGCTTAGACACAGAGTTTCATTTAGAACTTAACTGAAGCTGAACTGAATCGTAAGAATGGGGATCTAAGTGAATCGAACTAAAATTCATAGTTGCACGTGACTAGAAAACTAGAACAAAGTTGAGTCTATGCTGACTATTAAAATCGTGTTTGGAGTAGGAGCGAGACTGGCAGGTTCGTTACGCCGCTTCGATTTCGCAGGTAACTCGGCGCAAGTAAAAAGCGCTCGTAATTCAGAGCCGCGGAGAGATCGTTCGATCAAAGTTGCGTGTCTTCGTGGTGAGTCCCACGCGTTTCACTACTCGTTGTCCCCGCTATTGGTATCGCAGGAAATCTGGCTCATAAGTCAGTCTCACCCATCTGCCTCCGCTAATGTCTAACGCTGGCTGCTCGTTCGCCTTGTGTCCTCCACGTTCGTGTGGCCAAGTACGCGGGTTGTTGCACGAGCGGGGCCGCTTGTGTGCGCGGTTCTTAACTACGCGCACGGCCTTTTTTCTTCGCGCGTACGCTGCTCGCCGCTGTATCTTCGAAACGTCGTGGATGCGCACGCTCCTCCCTCCCGCCGCCACACTCCTACCCTGGTGTAATTAATGCAATAATTATTAGCACGAAAAGATCGTATCGGGCCAGCAGCCTTTTCTTCGTCTACTGTTGTTTTTCTTGTCCCCGCCGCGCGGCCATCGAACCCTGGGACGTTCACGATCCAGAGGATGGCTCGCGCAGCTCCTACCGAATCAATTTTTTTCAAATCGTCGTTTGTCTCTGTCAAAACTGTTCCGCTTGCAACTTTGAACAGAGTTTTAATTGATGTTAATCAACGGAGCAATTTAGACCGTGGAAAAGTCGAAATTGCCCGCCATCCCCGTACGTTTCCGTTTCTCCAGGATCTCGTCTTGGTTCTTCGGGGGAACGAGAGAAGCCAGCATTTTCCAATATTCGGTGAACAATCGTTGGAATACATTTCAGCTGGTATCGTCACCAATTGCTCGATCGCTGAAGCGCTGAACAGAGTTCACTGGCCCCGTGTCGGCGTGTCTATCGTGCGGCCAAGTATTATTCCTATTTGCCAAGAGTTTCCAGCAAGTTTCACGGCAGCCTGAACATCGATTTTTCGATCACGTAAAAATTCATTTTCATGCGATCCGCTCCGCTCTACCGCGGGCGCAGGTGCGTTATAGCACAGCGAGGGTACGGTTTGCTGGCGATGAAATCAATTCCAAAGTGTGCGCGCGCGCTTTCTCCGTGGCGCACGATCGGCCGGAAATGCGCTCGCCGCCGCCGCCGGTCCCACTTTACTTCCTAGTTCGCCCGAAGAGGATGGAGCCCGTTCGCCGCCGGAACTTCGCGCCTCCGTGGCGAACGGCGACGTCGGAGGAACGATACGGTTGCGGAAATGACTTCGAGAGCCCATTAAAATTTCAGTGGATATGTACGAGATTTGAGAAAGAAATACTAAGAATTTAAGGCGTACTTCTATTCAACGTTTACTTTGTATCGATGGTAGATGGTAATCGTTGTTTATATTGCCATCCCCTTCGCATTCCGAACGATCAGTGTCCGAGTTCGAACATACCTACGTATGCCTGTCTCGCCTGTAATGGTTCAAGTGGAATATGAGGAGTCTGCATTAACGAAAATTCCTACAGTGCCTTACCTCCTTATTCCTCAGATCTTGCTGCCTGCAACTTGTTCCTATTTCCTAGAATCAAAATCAAGCTAAAAGGGAGATGATTTGATGACGGCAACGCAATTAAAACAAATGTGATGGTAGAGTTCAACAGACTCATGAAAAGACTTCCAATTATGTTTTCAACAGTGGCAGGAACGTTGCACTAAATGCATATGTATTATCAACAAGGGGCTACATACTTTGAAGGAGCCTGCTAGTAGGTATTTAAGTTATATGTATGCATTACAAGTCTTTTCATAAACAAAAATTTTCAGTAAAAAATTATTCTTTCATTTTAATTAAAGTTTGTGTTGTGACCCAGGGTGAGAAACGTAATGGCCGATTGTACTTAATAAATATAGATACAATTTATTCTGAAAAGATGTTCTTATCTTAGATTGAAGAATGCTTTCCTGGCAATGGGGTAGGAAACGAAATTACTCTGAAGAAGTACCAGTACGCCTTGCGATGAGACACGGGAAGAAAGGAGGTAGTCCGCTGACTGTGCGATATTGAGCGTAAGCGGCCCCTAGACGGTCAATAATATTGTGCAATATTCAATATTCATTATTGTACAATATTATTGACCATGTGGGGCACTCAACATAAATATTGTGTAATATTGCACAATAATATTGAACGTCTAAAGGCCGCTTAAATTACAGGATGACTGAATCAGCTACTAAGAGCTATGATTCTATGATCTGGACCTTGTACAGAAAAACAGGAATCACTAACTTATTTGGACGATGCAGTTTACGACGCTGATCTACAGTTGCAGATTTAAGAAACAAGGCCTAGGTGGCAAACGTTCCAGGACGCCCATTTGTAGGGAAAATGAAGAGGTAGTTTACTAAAAACGGGGCCAAGTGTAGTAATACGAAAAAGAATGCAGTGTTTGGATACCTATGCATAATCATAAATTCTTTTGGAGATGAGGCCCTGGGTGTGCCTTCTATGCAGGGGCCCAGGCGGCAACTGCTCATTAGCCGCCCTGTTAAACTCGCCAATTGTAAGTCCTTTTAATGATAAAGAAGGTTGGTCATCCAACAAATGTTTTTCCTGCATCGAAATACACGCATGGTAAGTAGTGATATTGTGCTTGCATCCTCTAGTCACAGAATCGAAACCGTGACTTCAAACGGAGTTAAAGTACTCTCCTTATCTGTACTTCATGTAGGTACATGCTTCCATTATCTCATTTATGAGGCATCCTTTCTGGAAGACTCTGAACTCTTCTTAAAATCCCGCGAAACATCCGACAGCTCCCATATTCATAGCGGATCTATAATGCAATTTAAACCATCAGAGATTATTCCCCTGCGATTATTTGATACTTTGCCCCTGGCAATAAAATACTTCTCCGAAACTGATTAATGACCAGCAATATCCCAATAAAAAGTATCTTTTGCGATGGAAGAGCGACCATTTCATGGTCCACAAAGTGTACCGCCGATATCAATCCGTATTTATACCAGAACCGTCTACTATATTACAATTACCTTCTAATTAGTAATTATAGCCCTGTAAATCACGATCGTTTACTGCTGTATCGCCTGTTCTTTAGCTTTCTCTTTTGCCAGGCTACAGTCGGTTTAAAAGCAACTGCCTGTTGAAGGCTACTGACAAGGGAAGTTAGGCAACCCGACAGTGCAGAAACTTATGCAACTTTGTGTGGAAGTAGAGTAGTTCATGTGTAAGACAAACCTATTTTTTGTTTGTGCCACAGTGCAGTTTTAAGGGGTTAAAATCACCCCTTGAAAAAATGCACAATTTTATTTTTCGTGAAATATCTAGAGAGCGGTGAGAGATACCGAAAAGAAGTTTAAACAAAAGTTGCACTTTTGTTATATCTACAAAACTGCGTAAAAGTAGTTATGGAATTAATGTATGGATTTTTCGTGAATTATTTTTACGCAGTTTTGTAGATATAACAAAAATGCAACTTTTGTTTAAACTTCTTTTCGATGTTTCTCGCTGTTCTCGAGATATTCCACGAAAAAGAAAATTCTGCATTTTTCTCAAGGGGTGATTTCCCTAAAACTGCACTATGGCACCAACAAAAAATAGATTTGTCTTACGCATGAATTACTCTACTTCCACCCACAGTTAATTTCCTGAACTTCCGGGTTGCCGAACTTCCCTTGTGAGTGATGTCACTCCCCACCAACGTCATCGCCACTTTCTTCGCGAAAACTTGCAGGTGCTCGATCTGTGCTTCTCTAATAGGGGACGTCTCGGCTTCAAATTCCTCTGAAGTTGAATAATCACGTATATTAAAGCAATCCAAATAAACAATGTACTTGTTTATGGTTCTCTTCCTCGATTGGAATCGACAGAAGGATCAGAAAGACTCATCGATTTCGCATGCGACGAATCTCTAATTCCCGCGTATGTAACTCGTTTCAGAACTGTGTGCCTCAATGTTCTAATTGATTCCAAAATATTCAGTTACCTTGCTACCAATGAGTCACTATGCTCTGTTCGCCGGAGGTTAGTCGGGGACAATTTCAGAATTGTCACGGGCTGACATAAATATCTTCGTTGGCAGAGGGAAAGAATGGCCTGGGTCGCTCGTTCGAGAGTCGATTCGCAGAAATTCCGTCGGCTTTTAATTGCGGCCATCTATCAGTCGATCTGCAACAATGTCTGTGGCGCACAAAAGGAAGTTGACCGACTGGGTCGGCTGTAAATGCAACGCGGTGCACGCGTCCGCACACTATCCCGAAAGGAACGTTATTATTGATGGCATATTGAAACGGTATGAGCGTGGTGATAAAACGAGCTGGGCCCACGGCGCCGTGCAGATCTCCACTTAACGTCCAGTATTATATATGACCACGAAGAGAGCGAGTTCTGGGCCCGCTGATTCGAGGGAACCGCGAATGTTCCTCCTCCTTTCTTCCGTGGCGCGAATTTAATTAACATTTACAGGGTTAATCTGAAAAATCATCCGATTTCTTCGCGTGGACGTCGCGCAGAAAATTGTGGTATGTATCGGAAAGTAAATTACCATGTTGAAGACTGACAGAAATCAATGATTGTACCGCGCCCACTCTGGTCGATCGAAGAATCGGCACAGGATTCGCCCCCCTCTCTTTCTCTCTCTTTCTCTCTCGCTCCCCGATTAACATTAATCGTGACCTATTAAACCTAATTGCCGTTAATTCCCGCGTGAACGAATAACAATCAGGATATCGAAGCAGGCCCGCCGGAAACGAGCTCGCCGCTTCAGTGGCGAACCGAGTCCAGAAATCTTGATTCGATCTTGATAGCGTAATTTGCCCTTCGTCTGCGACAGCTGCCAATGAACATGTTTCGTGACGGCCTGTGTAACGAGGATCGACGAAATGGTAATTACAAAGCTTCGCTTGCCGAAAGACAGTGTTATCAGGCCTCGTGAATTGAGCAATTTGTTAATGATATTGTCACGTGACACTTCCTTTGGACACGCGTCCGGTTCTGATGCTTTCAAACGTGTGACTCGATGGGTGACTGCGTGTTTGGAGGAAAACTGGTAATCGTGAGAAATGTCGCAAAATCATATAAAGTTCCATAAGGGCAATTAAAGGCAAATCTTACCAAAGTGGTACAGATCGAACGAGACAGAGTGGTGAACAGTGCAACAAAGAAGAGTGGATAATTAAGAGAATGGCACGCATAGGTAGACATACAGATTGATCAAAGCATACTGCAACGAAAGTGGAAAAGAAGTCGTCTGTGCTCACGGGAAACGAAGGCCACAATTTTAATGAACAAGGTTAAGCTAGCCACCCAGAAGACTCCAATTTGTCCCATTCGTATTCGCGCAGCGTTCAGCGATTCCTTCTCCCCACCCCCAGTTTTTTTCCTTTTAAATACAACAGACGTGATTTTGTGCACAGGTGGACCACGGTCGAGCCGGTTAATTATTTCGCCCACCTTTTTCCGGGGGGGGCCGTCGCATTTTTCTCAAAGAAAGCTACGCGATACGCGGGAACGCGAGCGACCAACGTCGGCCCCGGCTTAATCTTAACGCTGGCTTCTCGTTTTATTTCAACCGGATTATTCCCTGTCGTATTTCAGATTGGGATTTGCTTGCCGTCGTCCCTTTGTATTAATAACGATTCACCCTGCCAGCCTGCACACCTATTCCCACTCTCACCAGCCCCACCCACTGTTTTTGTTTATAGCGATCCAGAAGTATAAGGGTACGTACAGCCAAATCTTGGGATTAAGGACGGTTGCCAGGTGACTCTCTCGCTCCTGTTCACGCTTTACGATCGCGGAAACGGATGGAGATCGCTCTTCAGCTGGAATTGGGGAGCGATCGCACACGGTGATAAAAATTCGTTCGTGTCGAGCTTTTCGTTCTTGTTTCTGTTAAGACGCGATCAGGGTTGGTTTGGGTGGAATCTAAGTAGGGAGCACTGGCTGTACGACCAAGGAACTAACTCGGAGTATGCTGAGCTGTAGAAGGCGGGATCTTTAGAAAATATCTTGGAGGCTGCAAGCAGCATGTTTCTCAATAGGAGAAAGTGGAAAAATTTCCTCACGTTGGCGGAAAATTTAAAAATGGTATTCTCGTTTATGTGCATAAGTAACTTTAACGTTACGGTTGATATATTGATATCGCGGGTTTGTTCTGATTCTGAGTAATCCCCCAACTCACGCGGCGTAGATGAAGGCGCAGTTCTTGCTATGTACCTACATAGTCAAGCAATGGTACTTTTTTGCTCGTCTAATTCCTCTTTATGTTCTAGTGTCAGAAAGGAAATTCATTTATTCCTGCTCACATTTAACGGATACCTTATTAGAGTATCTGAAGGTTATGCTCCGAGACCCTTCAGAGGAGAAAATTCTTGCTTTAAAATGAATTAAAAACACTCAATATAAACAGTCGAAGGCAAGAAATAACAATACGTAACGCCCAATCTACCACGGTCGCGATATCTTCAGAGGGTTGGTTTGCTCGCGCTTTGAAGTTGAAGGCAACGATCGCGGGAATCGTAGTTATTTCCCGTTCGGTTATTGTTCGAAGCATGATTCGAGGCTTTGACTGCGCGGACCCCCGGGGGTCGAGTGTGAGGGTTAATGAATGAATCGCCGGATATTCACGGTACCGCTACAAAGGAGGCAAGATCGAGCCACCGAGAAAGCCAAGACCCTCCCTTAATTGATATAGATTACTTTTAATTGTATGTTTATCTATTAATCCATATTAACTCGGGAGAAGGGCCACCCGAGGAACGAATCGTCCTCGGCCCGCCTCGTTCGTCTTAATGGACCGAAGGGTTGTAGATTGATTGATGTCTCATTCTCCGTTCGGTCATCGGCTTCCCCCCTTCCTTCCTCGCTGCTTTCCAATGCTTCCGCCACTTTTTACGTGTATTCGCGCGTGGATCGGGATCTGTCGCCACATCTGTCGAATGGAAAAAAAAAAGGAGCAGGTATCTGGGCTGATCCGCGAGCAAACTGAGAACCCCTGCGGTGACACGGGAGAAAAGAGGAGATAAGTCAGGAGAGGTTCACCTATCGGTGTATCGGGCACGGCTGTTCCCGGGCGAAGAAGAAGAAGAAGCGGGTTCGAAATGAAAGCCGCGACTTATCCTCGGCCTCTGCTTCTGATTGAATGGCTGCGCCGTAGGCGCTCTCGACGGGGGCGGCAGAAAAGAACCGCGAGGTAGGAGAGAGAACGAGGGTGGTATCTCTCTTTCTCACTCTATCTTGTCCCTCTTCTGGCTGGAGAGCGCGTTGCCGCGCGCGCGGCATTTGATATCTGAAATCCCCAATATTTTTAAAAGCACAGGGGCTGCCGTTCGACGTAGGAGGAGGGCTCTCGAGGAGCCGTCGTTTCGCCCCGGTCTCAAAGCCGCACGGAGCCTTTCCACGGCCATTAAAATACGAATAATAATTATAAGAGCGACGGCAGAGTGATCAGTCCGCTCGCAGACGAAGCGATCGTCCGTATCAGCCGAACAGCCGCCCCCTTTTCACCGTTTTTCCACCGCGCCCTTTTCTTCGCCCGATGCTCTCCCGTTTCTTCGCTCAGAGCCTCGCGCTCGTGGATTTACGAGAAGCGCGTTCCTTATCTGCCCGCGTGGACGCGGTATCGAGTGGGCCTCGTTCGACTGCCACCAGCGATAGTCCCGAGCGTGCAAGATTTTAATTTGTACTCGCGGTTATGCGCCGGGAATCGTAAAACGCCCGTCCGCTCGCGATTACGACCTCTCACCGCCTATACTGGGTGGAGAGCATCAACCGACTGTCTCGCATCGTTTCTCACCAAGCAGAAAATTATCTTACATTGCTCCTCTTTCTGTTAGAGCTTTCAGGCTATCAGCGTGTTGACGAGCTCTATTAAAAAAAAAAACTGATCGAAGCTCAACGCATCAGGAATAGAAATGTTGAAGGGCAATTATTGCCTAGGATTCTGAATCTATGACTGAAACGAGTAAAGATACTTCCCTGTATCTGAACCATTGTGTTGTCTATTTATGACAACAAACTGTGCCCAAATGTAATTAAAAGAATAATAAAGTAACGAGCGAAGGATCCGTAGAATATTATTATGGATTGCCAAATTTGTCTTCATCTCTTGAATTTTGTTTTCATCCTCCCTATTCCGGGGAAACGAATCTTAAATATAAAGATTTGAATTAACCGCGAGAATTGCTAAGATGTTCGAATTACAAAGATCACCCTGTATATCTATGTTTTTAGTGCGAATTACTTTTTTGGCGATCCCCTCTGGGGATAGCTAATAAAATCCCATGCGATATTAACAAGCATCGAAGTAATATTCTTGCAAGCATCAGCGGGACCCTTTGCGAGCCAGAGCGATTACAAAGTTCTGAATTATATTTTGCGAATCGGTTAATAAACGTGCGTTCGTGGCACGGTGAAACGCGCTTAATTAGTGTCGAAGATAGCAGCTGGCCGCTTTTGACGTTGGACGTCGTCGTTTGATGCGCCATTTTGGATCGTTCAACGTTATCTATGTTTAATGGAACCGAGTCAACTGCTGGAAAGGCGTCGTTACCCCAATTTAATGAAAATTTACGGGATTTCTGGTGTAGCGATTGGAATCAATGTTTCAGCAGAGATTGGAGGAATGGTCGAAGAAACATTTGACCGTGAAGAGGTGCAGTAACAACATAATTTAATAAGAAGGCTCTATGTATATTCCGAAGGCTGCAACATATGGAGTAAGGGGATTGTGTAAAATAGATTTTCACTAAGAACACTCCTCTACGTAAAGTACCTAACCCAAAGAATACCTTGTGATGCTTACTAGGCATGAACTCTATTAGAACTCCATAAGCTAATACCAGAGGCATTAAGACAAAAGGACAGAAGTCTTTTCACAGCTTTCTATCGTCACAGCGGCTGCTCGCGTGAGCGTCCAACCAACTTGCTGAGGACACGATTGGTCGAAGAGGAGCACCGCAGTCGAACGTGACTCTTCTTCCATCCACAGCGTCCAGGAGCATGATAATGGAACAGCATCGAGCCTAATTACGCCCGATACACATATGACCGCGTCACCATGCGCTGCCGGAACGTCGACTATTCTTAAAGGCATATCCACACGCCTAGAAGTGTCGCCCGAGCGAGCGACGACTCGCGATTGCTCGTTAGCGGAGCCACGGCCCCGTGTCTGTCACGAAATCGCTGATTATCATCGTTCAAGGAAACCACCGACGCTACTGTCGCCCCTTAACTCTCGTATACCAGCCATCGCGGCCATTACTTACTTATGCCACGGACTGGTAGGCTTAGAAAAGCTGTTGTCCACTGGCGCAGCTCACTAGATTCTAGTTGCAACCCTTTCGAATGGAACTTGTCCTCCGCTGGGAATCAAATTCACCACCGATTTGGCTCCAATCTGTGAGTTGGGTGTTAGACCATGACACCCATCCATTTCGTGTTAAATATTAAAACAAACTTGATTCCCATTCAGATTATAGTTTCATATCTAATTGTGAGCCAAGTTTTGAAAGAACTTGTGAACCTAGAAAATATTACCTGCCAACAGAGCGCGAAGAGATTGATGTATGTACTAGTAGCAAGCATAAACCGGCTGCAAAGAAGCCTGCGGGTATCTTTAATATTCAACGCGTCTGCGATCGTATGGAAGGAGGGAAGCCCAGCCGCGATTAGCGAGCTTTGAAATCGTCGTTGATCGCCAACGCTCGCGGGGGAACTGCAAGCGCACGCAGGATCGTTAACGTATTACAAACTTGTATGGTGCTTGCTATCCTAATGATCCTCCGACGCATGAATATGAATGTTGGGAATAAGACGTGGAACGAGGGCTTGTAAATGTTGATGCGCAGATCTGCTCGGACAAGGGGGGCTGTTCTTTGTGGTGTTCGATCGTAGATTGCAGGGAGGGTAAGCAAATCGGTGTCTTCCCCGGTTTTCGAGACAGAACAGATCCAGGTACCGAGGTGCGCTTCAACGTTGACAAAAGCATGTGTCTGCGGTGGAGAATAAAAAAGCCGCTGCTACGCTGCTGGCTGGACGGGTTCGCAACGCGCGTTCACACATCGGTTGTCACTCGTGCACGTGTGAACACAGCGACACAACCCGGAATTAGGGAAGACGCTTGTTATTTCAAGGTTCGGTTCGCCTGTGCATCAAATAATCAGCCGCGATGCCTCGCGCTAGATAAGTTCATGAAAAAGTAGGCGATTAGACGTTCCGCGGAAGGGGCGGGGAGGACGCGAGGACGGGAACCCGAGGGACAGGAAGTAACCGGGATTAATTTCACGAAGTAAAGCATTGTCGCCTCGCTCTTTGTGCTCGTTCCGACACGGGAAAGTCATTGACAGCGGCGTGACTCTATGAGAAATTGGTATTTCTCGAGACACATTATTGTGATGGCTGGAGTTGGATTAATGTTGTATTACCTACTTGCCATTACCTGTGTTACGAACAAAGAACGATCGGTAGCTGGAGAAAAAAATTTGAAACTTTGCAGAAATGTTGTTCAAGTGATGCTAGAAACATAACCATTTATTACAACAATGAAGTGGTTTTAGCGGTGAAAATATTCCTTCAAAGAAATTTTGAGTTTTCATATATATTATCGTGACAATCTGCGAAACCGTAAACGATATCCAGAGAAAAGTTTAATTCAATGTTTTATCGTTTTTGATCTCCTACAATATGGTGATAAAGTATTTTCAGCAAAAATTATTTTTTCCCTAATTTATCTTCACTATCATTTTTTCGATAATTCTTTATCACTATATTGTAGGAGATCAAAAACCATAAAACTTTAAGTTAAACATTGTTTTTTCATCTTTTACGGTTTCGCAGATATTCACGATAATATGAAAACTTACAATTTTTTTTGGGGGTGTTTTCACCGTTTCATTGCCGAAAGAAAAAGTAGCTATGTTGTTAGTATGACTTGAACAACATTTCTGTAAAGTTTCAAATTTTTTGAACTTTTGGGTTGCCAAACATCCCTTGTGAGATATTTTACGAAAAAGTATAGGGGCGTATGGGTGAAGGCAGCGGCTTCCAAGAGGTCTTGGCTGAAAATATAGAAAACAAATTATTGAAATACAATGATAGGCGTTGGAAATCAATAAATTGCAACCCTAAATGGTGGATGGCTAGCAATCCTAGCCTTTTGACTTCTGTCCAATACTAAATACACTTCTTAGGCTATTAGAGTGTTAGGCGAACATGAAATCGGGCTTGACCTAATTGAAGTCACCAATGAGGATCACAATTTCACATACACGAGTAATACTACCGAAAGACACATATACAGGAACATCAGGCTTCAATAATACACATATTCAAAAATTATGAATACAGGTAGGTATGCATAATAATAATATGTCTCTATTGAACTGAAAAATAAAATGCAGTACAAAAGGCGAGGTAGAGCTATTTATAGGCCGCTATATAACCTAACTCAAAAATAAACATAATTAAATTTAAATCATAGCTGAGATAATAGTTGTGATAAAACGTAACTCATAAAGAAAATAATGAACAATAATGGAATATTGTTGCAAATGTAAGCTGACGCTGCATGTTTGAAGGGTGATAAGGATATTAAAGAATAGATTATGGAACGGAGAGTGTTGTAATAAAGAGCAACACGGTAAGGGAAAGCCACGTAGTATTTACAAGAATGATAGGAAGAAAAAGAGAGACCATTTTCATGTCTGGTGGAGATGAATTTGTTAAGGTGAAGCTCAAGATTAGTATGCAGTAGTTCACGAAGATAAGAAGGAGTTCCAGTAGAAAGAACATTGTGAGTCAGGCAACATATGTAGATGCACTCTGAGGCTTTGTCTCGTGTTTAACTAGCTGGATTTTCCGAACGAAGGTGTTATGTGGTTATACTTACTTATCCCAAAAGAAAATCTGAAACATGTATTCTGAACATGTTGGATACACTGATTGAAGGTGTTTGGTTAGGCATGCGTAATATACTACATTAGCATAATCAAATAAGAAAATGAGTAATAATGAAGAAAGGCGGAGCTTCAGACGGCGAGCTAGAAAACGAGAACGTGAATGTAGGCTGCGAAGGGGAGAATAAGTAATTTGGAGTTTAGTCGAGGCATGGAATTCAAAGTTTCAATAAGTATCCATGATGATACACAGATTTCTAAGGCTGTTTTGTGAAGAGATTGTGAAACAATTAAGACTGCTACTAAAGAAGTTTATCCGAGATATGTTGTTATTGTATCCAACAATCAGATGATAGACTGATGATAAGTTAGACCATTTAGCGATCCCCGATACATCATGCTCAATTTGTCGTTTGGCGGAAGAGGAATCGAAGGGTTTGAAGATATTAATAATAAGCATATCGTCAGCATACACAGGTGTAGGAGTTACAAAAGTAAGAAACATTAAGCAAATCAACTACACATATGCTAAAAAGTAAAGTAGACATTAGTAGATGACACTATTCAACAGTTCAAACTCTACCGGTTCCATAACCTCTCAACTAGCCAGCGTCAAACTCAACCCCGCGTTAACATCAGCAGCTTGATGCCAACATCCCTATAAAGGGTAACAGGTCCATATCCTTCGTGCGAATGTTTTCGATTGAACATAAAGAGAAGCCCAGAAAATTTCAATGCGGGGTCATGAATCATTTAGCTGACCCTGGGCGCGTCAGAGTTTCGGATAACGATACTATGGGGCTAGCTACCCTTCTTGAAACGTCAGAACGATTCCGCGCCCCAGACCTACATACATATCAGGCAGGGCTATTCCTTTCGGTAGTCGACCAGCTTGACAAATGTCCGGCAGCACCCTCGATACTTCCGATTCTTCTGCCCTGAATCTGAATCTTTCGCTGGAAGGGCGATGGAGTGGACTTTATTGCCTCGAGGAAATGGAGTATCCGGCTAATGTTTTCATTCGATCGCTCGTGGTCCCTCGGTTCTGCTTGTTTGCTCCTCGCCGTTGAGGAGTTTTGTCGAACTTGAGCTGTTTACAGGAAAAATATGAGCGAAACATGGTGAATGATCACTGTGTAGGTAGAATTTGTAATTGAAAATTTAATATTAATGGATGCAGCGACATTAATACGAAGATACAGGGGAAAACACTACGACAGGAAGATCCTTGGAGGACGAGAGTAGAAATACGTAGGAGGGCAGGGGATACAAAAGATGAGAAAAAGAGGAAAAATAATTCCTTCGGATGGGTTTATTTACGGTTCACCTACCACGTTACGCCTCGTGTACGTGTCGGCTGCCGATTCGTTCTTGCCGCTCCGCGCATCGGAGGCGCCAAACCCTCCACGATACTCCACAATACACGAGGGAGAAAAACAACGATCGTGATCGTGGAATAAAGTAGACGGCAGCCGGCGCGGGGGATGATGTATGGCGAAATATACAAAGACACGTTGTCTCCCGTTATTTACGTTATTGTGCGCCGACACCTTTCAACCTTAATAAGAATGGGACACTGAAATTCCGCGCTGAATGCGACGCGTGCGCGCGCGAGCGAGCACGCGGAACGAATTGCCATTGGGTGATGCCGCTGTGACGAACATACCGTCTACGAACATTAAACGATCCAAGGAAAAATTTGCAATCGTAGCAGAGGACTATAGCAGCTAATAATTCGACATTTTCTACTCGGTGACATAATTACTCCTTTAAAGTTTAAAGCAACGATCACTTTGGAAAATAATATAAATATCACTTAATCCGTACTTTTAAGTATTAAAAGACACCTATAGTTAATTATTTTTCATTCCGGCGGGGTCAATCAGAGGCTCGAATCGCACCTTCCCTTTGAATCGCCGATACACAGATTACACAGCCCGGAGGTCTCATCATTCCTGAAGATCTCCTCGGAACGGATGACGAAAATGGCTCGGGGCACAAATCAGAGGAAAGTCACCGCGTCCAGACGGGTTTCTCCGATGTTAATTCGCCCGAAAGTTCAAGGGAACAAATTGGCAAGATCAGCCGGGAGAAGAAGCCAGTGCAAGAAGTTAATCCGCGCGGGAGCCAAACCGGGTTAAGTCCGCAAAGTCGACGGATTTCCGTTGATCGATCGGGGGGATCGAGCGAGCCCCATCGACCTCTGGTCCTCTCGCTGGGGCTTTCTTACTAGCAGGCAGTCACGAAACCGGATGACAAATCCTATCATGCTCTGGTGTCTTTCTCTGATCGAGCAGCTTCACAGTGACGCCAGTCGAAGGCCTATTAAACGGGGAATCATGTTCCAATGATGATAAAAATTCCGAGCAGTGGTAGTCGTCAGGCTTGTCTAACTCAAAGTTAAAGGGAACTTCTCTCTGATCTATCACTCGCGGGTGTGAAACTTCGATTCGCTGATAACCAAGCAAATCAGCGGACACGTCTCGTCACGAGTCCCCGGGTCCCTTTCTAAAACCGGTGAATGGGAGGAAGCGACGGACGATTCAACGACCTGGAATAGGAAAAGAATCTCTCCCGTTGTCCTCCTCGCCGCTATTACTCTGCCTGCTTCCATTAACGAGTACAGTAATTGCGAGCGGAGGTTTTCTCCTCCGCCGCGAATTGAATCGTATAATTCAACCTGCGACATTCCGCGATTGTCTATCAACGACCAAGGGAAGCGGTTGGGAGGGGGAGGGGGTCGATCTTGCATTCTCACCGGAAGTAGCCGCATAGACACGTTAAGAGGCATAGAATACAGCCGCAGATACATCTCCCGTTCGGCTTAATTCCATAAATAAAGAGGGAGCGGGTAGCGGCGCGGCTAATGCATAGGATTATCGAGTCTTCCCATGCCCCGGCATCGGTCATTACGGAATAACAGTAATTATTAATACGCGAGCATCGTGGTCGCAAGTTTACACGGCATTGTAAGGCGCCGCGTCTTCCTCTCCGTTTCTCTACGGTTGCTTTACATTTCCATAAAGATCGTGTCCCTTCTCCGTCCGTCCCCGTTGCTGTAGGAAAGAGGAGACATTCGATGAGAGCGGATGCGGAGGGACAGTCGCGTGAGCGTGAGCTCGCATTGTTGGCCCCCCTGGCTGAGGATAAGTACCGGCTCTCGAGCACTGCCTTTTCTTTTTCCCCGCTCCTCCAACTCCCTCGCCTCCTCCTCCGCGCCACCCCCTCCCTCCCTCCCTCCCTCCGCCAGCGCTATGCTCTTTTTCACGAATCGACGCGGCGCATGCACGCAGCTAAGGACTCGGAGGTTAGGCCAGGTCGGGTTAGCGAACTGCACAGAAACGTCACGGAGGGAACCATAACGTTGTAATTTATCGCCGAGCGCGGCATTGTGACCGCGTCTCGCGGGGGCGGTGTGACGGATCGGGTCGGGAGGACGAGAAAACTCGCCCCCTCCCCTCCACCCGCGTGTCATTCGAACGCAGGACGAGATTCGTCTCGATGCCGCGACGTCCTTCCGACCTGGGCGTCTCGATACGGACATTAAAGACGACGATAAAGCCACTTCCTTTATTGTCGAACGACTCGTGATCCGTGCGAGGCGACAGAGACAACTGGTGTTTGGTCTGCCTTGGTGAATCAATGTACTCGGCAGATTTCTAAGGTTCATGGGGAATCTACTTCTTCTTTATAAAGGTACGTATAGACCGGGCAACAATCGCCGGATACATGCATCCAGCGAGTTGGCAACATCTTCGTGCGTTACAGCAACTCTCGCCTTGCTCCAAACGGTCTTCTTGAACTCGTTCCATTTGGACGCGAACCCCGCGCATAGCGCGATTGTCACCTGGTCATTATCAGGTTTTGATTTTTCCAATGTCGCCCAGGAACACATAGTCTGATTCCACAGATTTAGCGATGTTTCCTATGTTTTCCATCCGAAACGGAAAACCTGGATGCAAGCAACTCGGGCGATGTTGCTGTTACCGTCAACTTGTATCCAGTTCTTCGGATACAAGCGGGCAACTTGTGTCCGAACGATTGTTTCCTGGTCTAGGCGAGGTTTAAGAGGAGTATGGTTGTTGAGGATGTAGCAGTGTCGTGAAAGCAGTGGGAGAGTAAAAACGTTTTGAGTCTGCAAGGCCCTGTAATGAGTGGCAAAGACCACCTAAGTGTGCCCTAAGCACTTCACTATATACTTTCCACCAGGTATAAATTTTTAGGTTGCATATCTTAAGGTGGAATTCTTAAAACAGTCAGTTCTCTGTCCAAGCATTCTTCAATAAGCTTTGCATGGTGATATTTATACTATCTGTTAGTGCTCCATGGAAAAAATAGATTGGAGAGAAAATCCTTCTTTATTATTTTGGTAACGAGTAAGATTATTTTACATTTATATCCAAGTAACTATATTTATGTCTACACAGCCAGTAATGTGATTTACCTGATTTCCAAGTTGGTCCACCATTGCAAGTGACTGATCTCAAACGACCTACGAACCGAACTCGTAACAGACTGCACGCAACTCTTTCCAAGAGATCGAGGTACTTTGCACCGTAACGGGTATACATATACCGTTTTCTCGCCAATGGGAGGTCAGCGAATGCGACGAACGAGAGCCAGCGAAATTTCGAGTACACAGGGCTTTATTAACGCCGGCCGATGCGTAAATAGAGCGGCTGGATGGCCGAGCATTCCTGCGGACGTGCCGAGTGACCATGGGGCACGCGTTATTGGAGAACGCTTGAACCGTAACGACCATAGCCAAACCGCATACGGTTATGGGCACGGAAAGAACGCATCGCGTACCGTCATATCAGACTGCCAGGCAAGGCCGTCCCCCGCTGTACGCGCGCAGAATGTTGCGTATGGTCACGCGTGTGCGTGCACCGCCGCGGCCGCCGCTGTATATTCCCAGAGCGTTAATTTATGTACGCGTATACGGGGATACGCGCAGCTGTATTCGTGTTCCGTCGACTGCGCTATGATCCGAGACCACAGATCGTGACTTCTGTGGGAAACTCGAAGGAAAGTAATAACTGGTGTGCATCCGTCATTTTTTTTTCGTGCCGGTGCGTGCGCCCACGATGACGTTTCCCGGCCGCGCCAGAGGGAAAGGGTAATCAAAAGAAGGAGAACTCGGTTCCGGGCGAGAGTCACGCTGATTCATTGATTACGAGGTTGTATAGGTTGTATTGCTGTTGTGAGTTGATGTCCCATTAAAATTCATTGAAAGATACAACACTCCCTTTCTGCCTTTCCTAGTTAGCCTAGCCAAATTTGAAAGAATTCGCTAGTTATTTTTGTAAACGGTAAGTGGATAGCTCTCGGAAGCAACACTGTACTGAAATGCGCTTCCAGTTTTGCTCAGGAAAACTATGTAATTCCCACCTTCAAAAGCGCATACCGCGTCGATTTTCTTTGAGTAAAACTTCAGTTATGGGCAGTGGCGGATTTAAGAAAAAAGTCTCAGGTGGCCAACGTTCTGAGGCACCCATTTTTGGGGAAAATGAAGAGGTAGTTTACTAGAAACGGGCTATATGTAGTAGTACAGATAGAAGATATAGTGTTTGGTTAAAATGATATTTTTTTTCAAGATAAGGCCCTAGGAGGGCCTTGTAGGCAGCGGCTCATTTTTCTGAAAAAGTGAAGAGGTAGTTTACTAAAAACAGGCCAAGTGTAGTAGTACGAAAAAAATGTAGTGTTTGGATATCTATACCTAGTCATAATTTTTTTTTTGGTTATGGGCCTTGCCGGAGCCTTCTGTGCAGGGGTCTAGGCGGCAACTGCTCATCAGCCGCGCTGTTAAATCCGCCACTGGTTATAGGCAATAAATATAATATAAATTATACGCGCGTAAGAGACTTTTCGCCCGGGTTACTTTTGTGACCGACGACTGGTGCTTCTGGTGCACTCTCTTGACAAAGGCAACATTGTTTTAAAAAAACGTAAAAAGAAATCACCAGCAAATTACCAACTGCGAAAGTATCTCACGCTCTGACTGTAGGAGCTACTTTTTCGTCGACAAATAAACAACTACGAAGCATGTTGAATGTAGGCAAGACCAAGTAGCTCTACAGAAAGTGTCTGGCACTGTAGTCGACCAGGTGCTACCAGAGTTTTTCTTAAAAAATTCGCTCAAGATGCCTAATAAACATACCGACCGGCTGCGACCCAGTAGAGGAATATCGCCGCGAAGTGATACTGCGAGGACCACGCGGTTCAAGCGGTTTCAATCGAAATCGGGGCTTCCAGTAGTCGCGACCACTTAGCTCGCCAGCGAGGAGAGCTTGGTCGAGCAGGTAGGCAGCCAAGAAAGAGACCGAGAGGGGTTGAACTTGCCATAAATTCGCGAATGGACCGCCCAGCCATCAAAGCGATCACCCGAGGCTTCCTTACCCCCGAGTCCTTGCATACCGGCACCGATATTAAATGACAAAGGCCAAAGGCATACCTCGCCGACGGGAAGGGTTGCCGGGTTTGGCGAATTCTCGCGCACGAACCCCCAAGCATCCGACGCGGGAGGCCAGAACGCTCCCTCTTCTCGTACCTTAAGTCGGCCTCTTACGTCGAGGGCTCATCCGTATCGGCATTTCGCGGCCAGGATATTTTAAATACGTGCCCAGCGCGTCAACCTCGACGAGGGCTGCCACGGAACTCGCAACCCTCTCGATGGCGGGGCGGACGAGTTCGAGGACGCTGTGGCGGTGCTTTGATGTCGTCTTGAAAAATATTAACTCTTTGAGTGGCGCAAGGTTCGACGAAATACAGTCTTATGTCGGTCAGGCCGTTCTACGCGATTGCATCTAGTGGGAAATTTTTATCCAGCCCACGCGTGCTCTGGCACTAATGAAAATTTAAATTACTATATAGGGTGTACCGATAGGTTGGTGCCAAATAAATACAGCGTATTCAAGAGATCAAATAGTAGGCGAAAAAAGTTCATATGAAACCATGTCTGAAAATGATTTTTTAAGGAGTTATAAGATTAAAAATTGTATGGGTCTGTAACATTGCTGATTGATGAAGCAATGAAGAAATTTTAATTTTTGAAGAAATATGCGTGATTTTCTTAATCGGTAATTCCCTCGACATTTGATATCAATAAATTGTAGGATGCCATGAAAATTCCTGTATATTCTATAATATTCCAGAATGTTCTGGTTGGAGGATTCCAAAAGAATCCTGGATATTTGCATGTATAATTTTACAAGAATTCAAGAACTTGCTACGTGTCAAAATCGTTCTTATAGTTCTTAATTCCTTATCAGAATTATGCTAGGTCATGGATTTGCAAGATTGCATTTTTGTCGTAACTTGTAAAATCAATGGGATGAAATGTAGTGATGCAAATGTAAGCTTTCCATGAGAATTTCATAAATCTGGTTCTACACAAAACGCAGATTATGTATCTGTGAGAAAATTTTAAAAAACCGAGGACAGCACGTGAATGCATTGAATCAGTTAACAGAATACCAACAGAATGTCTTGTAAATAATTGGTGGGCAGTTCGAGAAAGAATTTCTAAATATGGAAATAAAATTTGCAGAGATACTGGTACTGTGTATGTTACGTTCATCCAACTTAACATCAGTATTTTCTATAAAAATATGCTTTTCACTATCGACTTGAAGGTTCTTTGGAAGATTTGAGAAAATAAATGGTTTGAAATGAACCGTTGATACCAGAAATGATCGTTATAATGAATTTATGCAGTTCAGCTTGGGCATTCGTTGATCTATGGAATTCGTCTAACCGTG
Source organism: Andrena hattorfiana (assembly GCA_944738655.2). Taxonomy (NCBI): domain Eukaryota; kingdom Metazoa; phylum Arthropoda; class Insecta; order Hymenoptera; family Andrenidae; genus Andrena; species Andrena hattorfiana. Next base: position 60,960,815 of record OX122891.2, on the reverse strand, counting down.
TAACCCATAACGTCTTCCCTCGTTTACGGTGGAACAATTTTCGCGCATCGTGAATATAGACTTTTAACTATTTGATGAGGATGCCGGAGGAGGACGAATTCCCTGGCGACGCGTCCTTTCAATATGGTAATTCTTTGGGTATATTCCGGTATCGTCGCGGCCATAAAGGACGCGTCAATCGACCGCGCATTTCCTGCGCTCGACTACGCTTGAAAAGGAGGAGCGAGGGAGCCCTGAATGTTCCGTTTCCTGGTGGTATAAAGCATTGAAATGCTTGTGACTGTTTCGCGACATTCTTCGTATTGTTTCATCAACAACGATCGTCAGCGCTGGCTGCGAAATTTGAAAAAATTCGAAGGCCGTTTTGGCTGGAGGAAAATTTAATTGCCCACGAAACACATACACCTGCAATGTCGAATTGAAAGTTAACGACACTTTCTCGACGTGCGGTATTCAAAATATGATGCTCACTCGATAAATACTACTTTCTTGTGCATTCTCTCTGGAACTTTGGTAGAGGAAAAGTAGGGTAATAGTTAAAATATTACAACTAAGTAATTGTTTGCGTATTTACCTATGTGTAATGCCACTATACCCGTCTTCGTTACATTCAGCAATGGAATTCGTGCTTGATACCAGCGAATTTTCGAAAGTTTCCGTTGATTATCAGAAAATTCGGTTGCATGTTGTTGTTGAAAACTGGGATGTGAATCATCATAGAACGCCGTTGGCAATATATCATATTTCGGTAATGTTTCTATAAACAACTTAATACTAATTTAGTCAAATGGATCTGACGGAATGTAACTTATTTAACAATAACTAGCTACAACAACTGGAGTACAAGATTGAAGAGCTCCTCAAAATTCGAAAATCGCTATTTCTCGAATGAAGTGTTTTGTTACTATAAACCAGATGTGGGCAAAATTTTTATTTAAATAAAATTTCGAATAACGAATAAAAATTAAAAAAAATTATTCGCCAATCGTTCATTAACCCGAGTTAGCTTTATTCGACACATGGCAAATAATTTTTAAACTTTTATTCGTTATTCGAAATTATATTTAAATAACAATTTTTCGCATCTCTGCTATAAACGCTAAATATCCAAGAAATTATGTGTATTATAGAAGGAATACATATTATAAAGTGATCTACATATGTGTTAACAATTGCACAAATGACAAACGGAGGAATAGAGGATTAGAGAAACCTGAAAGCGTGAAGGGGTTGGATACGATACAGATTCGCCTTTGCTTGTGAATGAAATGAAGCAGATAAATAATACATGGTGTCATCTAATTATAGTTGTTCTATTATTCAAGTTCTATTTGCTAAATTTTTAATTACATAACATTTTATATCACTATGCCGCAATCTGCGATAAGACATACTACCTTGAATTGTCCACATGTTCTTATCCTTTACACTTTCTGATTTCTTTAGTCCACCAAGAACGTCCGCAGAGTGCAAACTCTTTTTCGGGGGTGGGGGAAGTTTTGAGGATCTTGTTTGAACCCATTTTGCAGCGCCAATTTAATTAAAATTTTAAAGATACTCACTGTTTTAGTATAAACTCAATAAAAATTAGTTTTTACAAATAAGCGATTTTTTCTCAAGCTGGAGGGGGGCTGCCTGCGGGCGCCCATGAGTCCCCCACTCTTCCGGTTGCCATTTTTGCAATTGTTGGCACATAGATAATTTTATAATATGTATTTCTTCTAAAACGCACACAATTTATTTGGAATTTAGCGTTCATAGGGGTGGCATACTTCATTCGAGAAGTGCCGATTTTCGATCTTCGAGAGGTTGTTTCATCCCTTAAAATTGAGATTTGGGGAAAATAAAAAATATGCCTCTCTTAGATTTTTGTGCTTAACATATTTCAAGAAGAAACAAATCGGCACCAGATACGTCGATAGTGTCCCTTGTTTTTTAACAAGGCTTGTTTTGAACAAGCTTTTGCTTGCCCTACACGATGACACATCCCTCGAGGCATGCCTCGAGACGAGGTCTCACGAACGAAATAATTGCCAGTGCGCTTCGAAACATCGCCGGCAGAAGGATTCGATTGTTGGAACATCCACCTTGCGGAAGGTTCAATGGTCGAATATCCAACAGCCGTGGTGCAGCCCTCAAAGAGAACATCCGCCGCACCAGCGCTCGCACCCCGCGTCCATCGTTCTAACCGAACAATAGTTCTGTATCCAAGCTCAAGTAGGGCCGCTATTTACGTAGGACCGTATGGCGGCAATAAAGAAATTAAGAGGACTTATCAGTTTCCGGAAAAGCACCTGGCGGAGTCGAACCTGTGATTACGCCTGGCCACAATAGGAACATTGTCTTTGCTCCCTAACCTTCCGCCGGCTCTGGACCCTGTCTGTTCACCTCGACGGGCGCAAACGAAAGTCTGTAAACCATGGCCGTGCAATAAAGTCAGGAAACTGCGGAGTGAGAATCAGGCTGAAAGAAGGCGCCAGTTTTACGAGCCCGACAAGCATTGTGCGTCCGCCCGACCGCCACGGAGCTGATTCTCTCGACTCTGGCAAACGAAATTTTATTGTACAAGCCGGTGTCACTTGCCAGCCCGTAAATCGACATTTACTTGGCCGTGCATTGCCATCTCCACCTGCTTCACGATAAGTGTACTCGATGGGACCAACTTCCCTTCCGAACACTTGACAGACTTTCGACGTTGAAATGCGCCGAGGTACCACTTGAAAGCTTAAGTTGAATCGCAATGAGTCAGGCATGGGACATTAGGAGACGCGAGGACTAAATATCTCGATACTTTCAGTTTCAGGTAGGTACTCGTCGATAACAAGACACCTCTTATCCATGTTTTTGCGCCACTAAGGAATACAATAGGATCGATTTGTATTGCTTCCTTTTTATTCACATTTTTCCTAGCATACTCATACACATTTACATCTCTTACATATTTCGATTACGTCTACCTAGCGATCAGTGGTTAGATTCTAAATTCCAATCGTCTGTTCCATTTATTCGTACACACTCGTTTAATAAAATAAGATAATAAAAATTAATACTTCCTTCCCTTGCGCCTACCCTTTTTCTCCCCCTCTTTATCGCCATCGTGTTACGCCTTGACTCTAACAAATATTACTTTCTAATGCAACTGTCATAATTCGCTCGCGAAGCAACTGAACTATGCGCAACATGCAGCGTAGTACGAGGGTCGTCTTAAATTCGTGACTCCCACTTCAAACCCGATTCGCAACCTCGCAATTAGCGCTCGCAATTAGCCCTCCGCTATCGTTCTCGATATTATAAACCACTCTAATTGTCTCGTTGACTGGCTGGCTCGGTAGTGTGCGCGCATAGTGGAATCGCGATCGTCAAAAGCGATCGTTCGTCGGCCGTCTCACGCGAACTCTTCGATCCGAGGTATCTATAACCGTCGTGAGGGTGGGGGGATCTGTTTCAGAGGCCCGGAGCGGGGGGTGGCCAACACGAAACGGCCCCTGGAAGCCTCTTAATCGCACCCCGTCCGAGTTTCGAAGTTTACGGGTTAAAGACCGGCCGGGTTATTAATGCACGGATTCCGTGATACAACAGTACGGTCAATATATCTCGCGTTTCCGCGCGATTCCTCGCGGTCTGAACGCTCGCCGTCTTCGATCGATCGGTGCACGCGCCTTTCAGAATCAAAGAATAACCGAGGCAACGAACTCTGGGGGTGGAAACTTTATTTCTTTCTTTTTCGTATTAACTGTGCTCAGGTGACTCTATGGTGGGGTTGCGACAAATATGAGGGTCTTGTTCATAACATAGCGAATGACACGTGCGTGGATTCGATTTTAAATGATGGGTAATGAAATTTCATGCTACAATTAGGTTTTGGTTTATTTATGCAGAAATTCGTGTTATTAATTCTCTGTGCGACATGGTCACGGCAGATCACTGTGCGCCGCGTGCGCTTTGTGGGACTCCATTGTACGAACAGTTTAATTGCTTCATTATTTAGTATAGTACCTACTGTGGAATTTAAACAAAAAGTATTGAATTAGTGTAATATTTTTAATAATTTTCAACGTAACATAATATCATATAGGGGATACCGGGGCTGGTAGGCCAGTTTTTCAGTGCTTGATTTTTAATTAATTATGTTGACGAAATATCATTAAACCTGTTAGTATATTTGATAAAGCATACATTTAGCTATCTGATTAAATTATTAAAGTTGACTGAATGTGAAAACAATTAAGGTATTTTAATGTTTTTCTAACACCTTTCATGCTGATCAACCAGCTCCATGATCGGGGTTGATAGACTTACAGTATGGGGTAGGTTGACTATAGGTACAATCAGTTAAGAAAATGTTATTAACAACTTATCTCAGTTGTAATACACTAACACAATGCCATAAGAGTTGTTTCATTATAAAATATTAATTATCTTTCGTTCATTTTTTAATAATAAACTGAAAAATTTTCAACTTAATCATAAATTATAATGTATTTATAACAAATTGAAATTTAAATAAAAAATAAAAATCGCTTTCCGAATAACAAAATAAAAATTTAAACCTTATTAACATTATTATTCAATCAGTCCCGAATGATTATTTTGACTTTAATAATCTGTATAACCTTCAGTTATTTAAACAAAAATACTACGTCAATGGATAGTATAATAAACAAGCTTTAAAATAGTCCCTTAACATTTATTCTATTGTAAATATATAGGGCGTGAAAACATAAAATCAAAATCCTGAAGAAAAAATATTTACTCACGTAGTCAATTTTTCGATAAACGCTGATAACTGTCAAAAAACGTGTGATCGCGGGGTCGGGCATAAATGCATGGCATAGTAGAAGTGACTTCTTCCTACAGTAAATGTTTCCGCAGTAGAGCATATGTCGAGGCAAAGTTATTAACAATTAGTCAACCTACCCCTTGCGACAACCAGCAGCGGTCTCCGCTACTTTTGTTCAGCTTGTATGGGACTTAACAAATCCGATCTAGTTTATGCGGGGTTACAGAGAGGAACGTTGGAAAATAAAAAATCAGTCAATGATCTATCGATATAACAGAAGAGCGGAGAAAGAATAAACAATCTACAGAGGTGTAGGTTTTATAGAAAAAGCCGACGACGCATGACGGATAAATGATGTGAACAATGACCCGCTGACATTTTAACGCTCGAAAGGAAAAGGAAATTTCATTTTATACGAGACCCAGCCCATCCTGGACTTGTTTTTCTGAAAGACCGAGCACCTTTCTAAGTCAAATTCCTCCTCTTTGAGCCCTAAACGTTTCCCGACTACAACGTTACTCGCTCCTATCGCGAATTCTTCTTTTACAACCTCCTAACGCTCAGGACACAGTCTTTCCGCGCGAAAACGTCGGCTATTCCCATGCATGGAGGACGTACTCTCAGTGTCGCTCGTTCCGAAGCGGGTAATATTCAATTTCAGGCACCTCCGCAGGCAACTGCGTTGCAATTTACGCGCTGCAGCTCCGCCGGAATAGCGGCCGGCAAGAAAAACCGAAGTTCGAGGCTTCGAACGTCGTCGTTTCCCTGTCTTCTTCACCGTGCAGCTTTACTGCCAGACGGGCTCGCGTAAACGGCGATAATTGCGCGCGCAGTTGCAGAAAGGAGCCTGAGAATCGCGTGCATTCCCGTTGAACACGTGCACGTAACCGAAGTTCGAACTAGGGGTACACAGTTGTGTCCATTTTACAGCCGCTTAAAGAGTAAGACCGGCGGAGATTCCGCTGCATGCGATACTCGAGCTCGTACTCTGAACACGGAGCGCCAGATGCGTTACGACTAGCCAACGGCGGCTTGTCAATTATTGAAATGAGCTAATTATCGTTTTCTCGGGCCCTCACGGGCTCCGGACAGCTGCACCTTGTGCTCGTATAGAGGCGGGAGGGGACTCATCGGCAAGTGCAAGGCCCCTCTTCGCCTGCCCGCTGCAGCGCGTGCTACGCGTCGCGTCATTATCCTTTAGAACGCAACGGCCGCCGTTGGCAGCGGTTATTTCGACATCTTTCGAAGTATAGCTGCGCTAATTGCGTGCGTCGATGTGGTAATTCATTAATCCGCTCCCCTGGAAGGCACAAAGAATGTTTTCTTCGCGTCAGCGAAGTCTGCGACTTAAATTTTCCCCGATTTTCTGGCAACGTGAGCGCACAGTTGTCGACACAAGTGGCCGCGACTCGTCCTTTACGCAGAGTGCACTAACATTTGGAACTTCGAATATAACTGGAATCGAATCTTCGCGTAATCTTCGCAAAGACCGGGTGATCCAGCCTGGCAAAGATGTCGTGGGGGAGAAAGCCAGAGCCCAGGGTGGGTGGGCGATGGTGGTGGTTGGAATCGTTCGACTAATGGAACAAGGAACGAGGGGTTTCGCTGGGAGAACCTTATTTCGCTCGTTTATCCGCGGAGTGCAGATTCTTAATAGAATACTCGATGAATGTATTTCTCTTACGAGACTAAGACCGGTTACGAGGAGAACCAGAGGGCGGAGGGAGTTAGACGAGGCAGAGAAAGAGGGAGGAGGGGGTGGATCTCGACGCGATAATAAATCTGTGCTTAGCTCTGCGACAATGGGCCGGACGGAGAGAACGGAAAGAAGGGTTTAAGCCGCGTCCTACTTACGCGACGGGGGATACTCTCAAATGGATCGTACCCGAAGACCAGATTAATCTGCCTGGAGAACGGATTCTGCGTTTCGGCCCTAGTGAATATAGCCACGTTTGATTTCCCCGTTGGGGAAATTACTCTCCTCGACAGGGACGTCAGGCAGTCTGAAGGGCGCCGAACCCGTGTGTAGACTGTAACTTTAGACTAGACACTATTGGCCCAGATAATTATAGGCGGAAACTGTATCCTTCGAACGAATTATAGACGGATTAAGCAGAAGAACAGGAAAGTTCAATAATATCTTCTCATTGCACGGGACGTCTTACCTCTATCACCGTATCACCGTAGAGTTAAAAGGCTTACGAGTTACGAGTCTCACAATTATATCGGACAGTGACTATTTCCCGCAGCTGTTACCGAGAATTTCGGCTTCACCAATCGATCAGTCCACTGATACTTAATCGTCCACCCTTTATCGCGGGCTCTAATGGCTCCGAGGAAAAACCAAGGGAGCCTAGGCCGCAGATGCGGCTCAATCAGTGTCGCATACTCGAGGCCGCACGCTCGACCTAGCCAAGGTCGGCCAAGAGCTGCCTGCATTCTACATGTTCTTGCTTTATCCGCTGCCGTGAGGCAGGTGATCCCCTGTTCAGGTGAGTGCTGCTCGAGGAGGGTGACACTGAACCGACGACATTTTCCGAATACACGAAAGGATTCTCCCTGTTGTTGGGTCCCGCCTGTCGAGGTCACGGAGCAGTGCAACAATTCGGTTGATTCTTGTACTTGCACCGCGTCTAACATCAGTTTCTTCAAGTTTTCTGAACTCCTAATATAACGAGTTGCGGTGAATGCTGTGTAAGAAATTTTACAGAAGAGCGAACGAGAATCGTGTTCAGCGAATCTTATAGAATTGTAGGTGGATGGCAAGGTGTGAGTTTCTTCTCAGCGCAAACAGTCTTCTCAGGGGATCGGGGAAGATGGGTTCAGAAGAGATCGCGGCGAGACGCGAGTGTTCGTGATGAGGGACACCAGGAAAGCTCAACGCTGTGACCAGCCGGAACCGGTCGATGAGGTACGACGGGTATGCTCGAGAAATGCCGTCAGCCGGCCAGCTGATCCTGGGAACAACGCCCCGCGACCATTTCTTGCTGGAATTAGGCCTGCTTGATTTAAGGCCAGCCGCCAGGTTTCTCACATCGGCCAGGGCCGCCCCGATTCCGCCAATTCGATCGGATCTTCTATTTAAACCTCTGATGCGGAAGAACCATCCACTTGCAACTGACAACCGTTTTGTGGATCTACCAGAGACTTAATTTTACTTGACAGTGCTACTGACAGTGGACTTTGATTCGAGAAAAATAAAATCAGGTATTCTAGAATTCTAAGGTAGGTACTTAGTGTTTTACAGTTCTGGGGTTTCACGGTTCTAGTGAACCAGACGTCTTAAGTATGCTACACCTACTTTTAGGATTCTAGGCGTTTTAGAGTTTCAGAATTCAAAAATGTTGGGTTATTAGGTGTTTTAGAATTGTAGAATTCCGGGCGTTCTAAAGTTCCAGGGTTCTAAGGCGCTGAGGTCCTGGATGCCGCAAGTGTTCCAGCCTGATAGGGTTCTAGGTGTCTTCCAATTAAATATCTTTTAATTTTACAGCTTTGACAGAGATTCTCATCTAATATTCTTTCTACCCAGAATTATTCCATTTCCTTTTCGAACTGTATCATTTTATCAGCCAACTTTCACTATCAAGAATATCAGAATACAAGGTGATTGTTCGAACGAGTTGCAGTTTGCTCCAGTGATACGCTTCAGAGGGAACGAAACCGTGTCCAGGGAAAAGAAATTCGTCGAATTGTTCGGTGGCAGGGCGTACAGGTGAGCGATACCGTCGCGTTTGAGAGGCCGTCGGCCGAGCAGTTCCCAAGACCGTGTGTCGATTGGCCGGGATTGTTTGCGAAATTCCTTCGATAGTATTCGATGAATCTATCGAGGCACGTCGTCCACGATTCCAAGGGACTCGGTATGCCGGTGCCGGTCGTTAGGGGGTTCGGTCGACTTTGCTATCGAGAGCCCGCGGATAAAACCGTCTTGGGAATCCCCTTGGCCGAACTGTCACCTTGGATGGCTACGACAAACGAGCTACTCTTCCGTAATTGCGCATGTGATAATTAAATACAATTCAACTATCTCTGATTAACGTATTCCCAGCTAGCCACTGATACACAACGCCGGACTCCATAATAAGGGTAAAAGTCATGAGTTTTTGTAAAATTAGGCTGAGAAACCAAGATGGAACACATGTTTACAGTACAAAAACAATGTCCCAATGTGTAGTAAATTTATGTACAAGATCTATCATAATATGTGGTGGGCGAGGGACACAAAGAGAATAAAAAATTTCGTATTAAGCAAACTGTGTAAACTTAAGTGCTCTAATTGACCTCGTTTCGGAGTTGTAGCCATTTTAATAAAACCATATATAACTGATTCTACTGAACTATTTGTATATCTGTCTGTAATTGGACTTGTTCCTCTTAAGGGATCTTTCCACTATGACGGCCTCATAAAGTGCCGCTGTTTGGAAATTTTTTGGTCACAAAAAATATGTGTTTACTAAATTGAAGTTTTTTCTATTTATTACTATGTGCTTTGAGAATCCAAAATAATTTTTTTCATATTTTTTTAATACTTGCTTGCGCCGAAATAAGTGGGTGTAATATTTATTGTAAAATAAAAGACGCCTCGATTGCATTAAAAAAAATATGAAATTTTTTGTATTCACAAAACACATGTTAATAAACAGAAAAACTTCAATTTAGTAAACAAATTCTTTTTGTATGATAGAAAAAAGTTCCAAACAGCGCTACTTTATCAGGGCGTCACAGTGGAAAGACCCCTTAATGGGAGATTAGCAGGTCAAATTTCTGCGAATTTTTTAAGTAATCAATTAAATGAGCTATTGGAAAAATTCCCACTTGATGTCATACCTCGAATGTGGTTTACCGATGACAGTGCACTACGATATTTTATCCGCATTCTATATATTTTTTTAGAAATACGACTGCAGGCTTACACTCAGGTTGACGGTGGCCATTTTGAGCACTTGCTACAAAGGTAAGAAACTGTACATTACTGAAATCTAAAAATGATTGTAACTCCGGAACAAAGTCAAACGGAGTACATGTTTGTATGAACTTTTATCATTGTTTTGGTGTCTCGTGTTCATCGTCCAAGTGGGTCCCACATATTATTATGCACTCTGTATATCAGTACCTACATATTACATTGCATATTTGGAAAACTTCAGTATGAAGCTCCAATTTTCACGTTAGAATGACTGAAAACGCTTATGACCTTCTATCAGGAAGCACAGCTCGAAAAGAAGCTCTCAGTGGAGCAGCAGCCATCGTCATTGGAGTCGCAGCGCTGGTACTCTTCAGGAATTCTCAGCTACCTGCCTTTGACATATTAGCGTGCCAGCCAGGCTGGCTGTCATACCGTTTAGCGGCCCGATAGATAAACCGGAAACGGCAGGTACACGCGATGCACGGTGCGAGAGACGCATCGAGAAACGTTGATGCGCGGCTGTCTAAAGCAAACCGCGCATTTCGCGATGTTTCTGAGCCTTTAGGCAAAGTCTTGCGCCCTGAAGTTTTGAATTCCCAGTGGTTCCCATTGTCACTCTGCAACCTTGAAGGAACTTGAACAAAACACGCATTCGCGATCCTCGGGTTTTCCTCCAATCTCGTTCCTTCCCGTTTCTCTCTTTCTCCACCCCGCTTGATTCACGAGCACTTTGATAATTTAAAAATGGGCGGGAAGCTTCCCGACTCTTGACCGGTCATGTAAAGTTTCATAGAAAGCCCTCCATTTGCGATACGTTCGAATTAATTAAAAATAATTCAAAGCCAGTGAATAGAGGCACCGAAACCGTAGTCTATCCAGCGGGACACGTGATCCGGAATAGCAGAGAATCCCCGTCACAGAGGAAGAGGCCCGGTGAGAACCACTTTCGATCCGTTAACGAACGAGAAGCAGCCGCCGGTACGGTGACAATGGTAATTATTGTTGATGCTGAAATTTCAATTTTGCAATTGATGCATCGCCCGGAAACCGGCTGCCGTTTGTGTCTGTACGTTGCGCGCGCGTGTGGGTGGAACGGCAAGGGCAGGAGTGGCGGGGTATAGAGACGCGCAACCACAGAGGGGCGAGCGGCGAACTGCGGAGACGCGAGCCAGCCAGAAACCATCATAAAGGTTCGGTTCTCCCTTTGATACGCGGCTACGGTAACGTATTTAGTTAGACATATCATTCGGTTTCCACCTATTGTACGCTCGGCAAACAAACTTCCTATTTGTTTGAACGTTGAAGTTCACGACCCCCTGCACCCGTCGCTCTCTGGTCAAGGGTGGAAAGAGTGGTGCGCGCTGTCTATCGGCCCAGGGGATGCTTCCGTTGACGTCGTAATTATTTCGAAACGTCGCCGGGTTGCCGCGTGCAAAGAGTCGCGTTAGAACGTTTCCTCTCGAAACTCTCTGCCTTTGTCGCGTGTTCCATGTTGAACGAATCCCCGCGTTTCTAGAGAAAAAGAAACTGGTATTCCCCTGCGAATTTGTCTCGATATTCGTGGCGTGGCGCGTCGCGAAATACGCTTCGAAATGTTTTTGCACGACGAGACTCGAGTTTCAGGAGAGCCTCTTCAAGGATGATCGATTTCATTTCCACGCGTTTTCGGTGGACCATCTTTTCACGGGATCCTCTCCGGCTCATATTAATCGCGGTTCGAATTCCAGCGAGGGCCCCGAACAGACGATTATCGCTCGAAGGTAAGCTCTCACAATTAGAATCGACGCGTCCATTCGTTCCCAGTGGTCGGGGGCGCGAGACAAAAAGAGAGAGAGCTCGCGTGGTCTCCCGTGGGAAACCGTTCCTTTCGCGGCAGTAAGGACAGAAAGAAAGAAATAAGTAGTGAAAAAGGAGGCCCGGGCGGTTGCGGGCTGGTGGAGGAGAGACAGAGATTGCCGGAGGACAAAATCAAATAGAAGGAAGAGGGGACAAATAGCCCGAGAGATGGGGGAGAGGTGGAGGAGGTAGGTCGAGGTAAAAAGCTTGGCGACGAACGCGGGGCCAGCGGTGGTTCCTGAAGACCGATCAGCTTTGTCGGCGGCCTTACTAATTAGTTTACCAACTTATCGACTCCCTTTCGTATCTATACGCGGCCGACCAACACGAAATCCCACGGGGGTGTGGAGCATTGACGGCGGCTGTCACCATATGGCTGATGTGCCGCGTATTCCACGAAATAAACTTCGAAATCGTTCAATTCCCCTGCGTGCAGAGGAGAAGCTGCATGACTGAAGGAGGAGCAAAGCTTGGGGTCTCCACGAGAGAAGCCATCCACCTGATCCAGTCGATAGTCGCGTTCCAGGAGACAAATTAAGTTCTTGCTGCTCGCGTGTTCCCTGGACAATCGTTCCCCCCCGATCTTCGATATCCTCCAGGCTGGATTGAAGCATTATCAGTGGCGGGGGGAAGTAATTGGACGCTTACGATGAAGGAGGGATCGTGAAGCGTCTCCTTGTTTGAAATTTGAGGCGAGATTGAAGTAATATAACAGATATTAAGACCCGAGCTTCCCAATCCCATTCCAAATCAGACCAATATTGAGCTCGTGTCGAATTCCAAACAGTTGCTATGTTATTAAAGTGTCTGCCCAGCTTTACTCCTGGCGTGTTCACTCCTTCACCTGCTTGTATATATTTTAAAAATAGATAACATAATGGAACATACAATGTAGTGGTGAAAAGAATGTTTAAAAAATAAACTATTATTGTATACCTTATATTCTACGCATATTAGATACAGTGTTCTAACTTAGTCTTCACTCTCAGATGTCTTATAAAATCCTGCCTCAAAATTCCTTCCTCTTCTCTCTTCAATAGAATCCCCAGCCCAATTCGCTTTCAGTTGAATCCTAGTCCTGGCTCTGTCTGAGCCTAAGAATTCATAGTATTGCCAACGCAATGAAAGTTATCTTCAGCATATAACAAATTTAATATTTATTCAATATATATAATACTCAATATCGAAATCTAGTAAACAATCCTTGATGAAAACATCTGTGGGTCACCCATCTAGATATTACAGTTATTACGTGTACGACACCTACATATGTACTTATATATATATATGTATTTCGCCACTAGCAGAGTGTGCAACCAGAGCAGCCCAATACTCTAAAAACAGTTTTGTGGACTCTCACTGTCGCAGCAGAATCGCACGGTGCAGTTGCCGACAATCTTTTTTTAAAAACGCCAGCCGTATTGTCAGCAATTTGAACGTTATTCCCGCTCAAGTTATTTCGCTTTTACAACCCCGCGGGAACAACATTTCCTCGGTGAACGTTGGATATTCAGCAGCACGCGAGCCATTATTCCCTTTATCCCCCGGCCCTTACTCGATTCGCGCGACGAATTAAAAAGCGGGAAGAAGACGTGGAAAAGGGCGGCCAAGCGAGCGCGTCGAAGCGAACCGATGAAATTCAGACGAGGGATAATTTTTTAACGTTATTACTCCTCGCCCAACCCTTTCCTCCCCTGGTGCACAGACTCGTTCTCACCCTTCGTTGATTGGCAATTTCGCGTCTTGAATTTTTATCCAGCCAGCCTGGAATCGCGAAGGACGTGGGGGAGGTGCGGCGGCGGCGAGGCCCGAGAGGCAACCCCTTCGTTTTTAAATTATCCGCGAGATTAATCAAGGCGTCATTTTTCACGTCCAATTTGCAATAAAAAGAAATGAGGGGACCCGCGACGTTGGAAGAGTAAACCTTATTCTTAATTGATATATTTTGAATTAATTAATCCTTCCTGGCGGGATGATCCGATGGCGACTGGAACGCTGCAGCCACGGCCCCTTTTCCTTAATTAGCGACAGCCGTAAATTTCTTTCATTGGACACTTTTTTCTTCGATTATTAGAGCATACATTTTCCAACCCTTTGTTGGCTACGCGACCCCCTCGCCGCGGATGTCCAACATCTGCTGAAAGCGGGGGCAGACCCGGGTTCCTTGGTGTCTTTGGAGTTGTAAGAATGTATGAGGGTAATTTACTTGGGCTTTCAACTGGAAATGGATAATGCTTAATCGCGAACTGAGAAAATCTCGCCAGTACGAAGGTTGCTAACATTATATTTAATAGCATAGTGTAAGGTTCATTCTTCTAAATTTTGACATTTCTCTTAAGTTTATAGTTCTTACTATCAAAAAGATATTTATAAACATTTGAAGAAGAATGTCTGTTCTTATGCTAAGCCCAGAACTCTTGGCATAAAGCGCAAATATTTCTTCTGCTCATTAACAGCTCAAAATTTTTACAAATAACACTAATTTCTGTTTTCCGCGGAGCGAGAAAAATTGTATCCGTAATCCTCATATATTTTGGAAATAGGTGCCTTATTAACATCTGTAATTCCTCTTTGTCACACCTACGAAAATGTTTGTCAGCTAAATTACACAGAAACCAGAAACTTTGCCAGTAAAAAAGAAATATCACGACTGCTTCGTCTTCCTGATGAAATACTGTTTAGTAGAAAAGGGTTACCTCCAATTCCCGGGGGTGTTCGAGGGAGAAACCTGCCGTTTAATAAGAAGCCAGGACCAAAGATCGTGGGGCGGGAGGGGTGGGGGGAGGAACGTTGAAGCGAAGTCATTAAAAAATACACAGTGATAAAATAATATTGGCTACAAATCGTGCTGTGTACCCGGGCAACCCTCCGCCTTTTTATATAAGATATAAAATTTTATTCGCACTCGCTTGACGCTTTTCAACCCCTTTCCTTCTTTATATTCTCAGTGGCTCTTCCACGCTCGCCGCTTAGGTTTTGCCTTTTCAAACTTTATCAACTCGATCATTGATTCAACAATAATCAAGATTCGCAGGCGAAACTCCTACTTCGCTTATCTTAATTTCAATTTTCCTTACGAAATCACCATCCTTAGAATCTTCTTTCTAAACAATTCCACCATACCCCCCCTCGAGAAATTCTCGCCCCACCATGATCGGAAAAAAATTCCGAGTTCTCGAGCTCCTAATTCGTTTGAAAAAATTTCGACCGTAGGCTTCGCTGTCGAGTTGTACACCGGGTCACTTGCTCGTCCTTGAGGGTGCACACGCGCGCGCGTAGCCGCGGGCTGTCCTCTCGCTTCCATCCGTCGGGGAAGGCGACGGAAACGTTATGCAAATGGTTTTTACGGGGCGAACTTTCGTCGACGCCGGCGAACAGAGGAGCCAGGGGAGGTTGCTCGTCTGACAGCGAGCGGGGAGAGGGTGAAGCTGCTCGAATCGGTTTGCGTTTGGCCTGCCACCCCCTCGAGCCGCGCCTCGAGATCGACCCAACAGGCCGGATCATTTTTACCGAAATTAAATCGAAAATTAGACTGGCATTAAAATGCGCTCTCGATAGGGCTCGCTCGAATCGCCGGTGGCTCAGCCAGCGATAAGGAGCAAGAGAGAGAAAGAGGGAGAGAGGGCGACGAGCGGTGAAACGGCGGAGTCAGAGGGGGGTTTCAGAGCGAGGAGGGGGTAAACCGAAGGAATTCCTTGCTCATGCAAATCAGAGATCCACGGGCCGGGATTGTACGAGTTAATCAGGATCTGCTCGCGCGGAACGCGCTGGGTTGAAAACCACTGAGAAATAAGAGACCAACGAGGCCTGCCCGGTAGAGAAAGGGATAAAATGAAAAAAGTTGGGACGCGTGAACAATCGTGTATAAATCAGGGGGTGGTTAATAGCTAAGGAGAAAGGGTTAGACGAAGGAAAGCACCGGGAGGGATGCGCTCGAAAGGGGGGTTGCACCGGCACCAATTTACGATTCATTTCGCTGGAACGGCTGCCGTCGTCGCCGTGCGCCTTATATCGCCATTTTGTCGAACTGAATAATTAATTTTAATAACGAATTCCCGGGCCTGACACCCTCCACGTCGAACTCTACCGCCCCCCACCCCCTGCCAGTTGCTGCTGCTCGTACTTCGCGACGGATGAGAGGGGAGGGAGAGACTGTCTCGGACGTTTGACGTAAAACCTCCATTGTGGCGAATACATTTTTAATCGGCAGGGTGGAAAACGTGGCATTTAATTTGTTTCCTTGACTCTTTTCTTAAGGTACCTTGTTCACCGCCACGGTTCAGCTTGTGCTCTGGAGTCTGGGAACCTTTGCAACACCTCCCCAGTAGAAATGTTCAATACAGTACTGCTTGGAAATGTTCTGGAAGAATAGGGATAATCAATATTTTCATTTGAAAATAAATTTTTTTTAAAAGGAATTAATGAAAATTGAATTATCGCGAAATTTCTGGATTATATAGCCAAGACCTAAGCCTAATCTAACTTATCCATAACTTAGACCCAACCCAGACGCCGAATCTGAACTCTTTGTTGCTCTTGAATGTGGTTAATGTGTGTTTAAACAAAAGCTGTTCCATCAATAGAAATTTATGTACCCTACGTAACTCAGACGGAACACAGACGTGGCTCACAGATATCCGTGGTTGGGTCCGGGTATATACCATCAACCTGAGCCTTAAAATTTTTGTGCGAATTATACATCGCATCGCTGTCTTTCACGCTTCAAGAAGAGAGCGCAAACACTTCGCGATCAGGCCGTGGTCCAGAACAAGTTAGTTAATGGGCCCGTCCCGAACGTGAAATTGATACTCCACTCGAGTTAAATACCAACATGACTGGAATTATTGATTATCGCAACGCGAATGACAAATCGACTTGCAATGAAGAGATTGATCGCTTTACGATCCTTACTTGCTACTGATTATGGATTGACCGCGGTCTCAACTGACTCGTAACTAATTCCCCAAGGTGTACCTTTACCACTGCCCATTTAAAATTTAAAGGATGAACTTGACTCCTGGCTGGGTCGTTTGCAATATTTCTTCCATTGCTACCGATTTTTGGAGATCGATAGTCGGAAATTCTAAAAGTAATATGACGTTTGCGGCAGGATACTCGAGTAACCACTCCAAGAACATATATTTTTCCCATTTTTTAAAACTCTTGTTGAGGCAAAGCTGTAGAGTGTACAAAGGTAACGGTTGCCATTAGGTACTTTGATACCCTATAACGATGAAAGATCGGGAAGCCGATTCCAAACATCGCACACGGGACGAGCTGCAACGATTACCGGTACGTAAACGGTATGAATGTCACTCTTGTTTATCGATAATTAGATCCAGCAAGTTTTCGCATGACACGGTAGTGGTGCGGCGAAATAGAAACCGGCCTGGGCACGTCAAGACTCCCTTTCGAAGCGCCATTAATCCACGATATTTACAATATTTCAAGAGGCCCGTCATTTACATTGCTTAATTGACAGTTGCCCGATAGCATCGTGAATACGAAATCGCCGGTTCCGAGAAACCCATACAGGCTGTGATCGATGAATATTTGATCGATCCGTGTGTCGCAGCCGCGATAGCATCGATTAGGCGGCGAAATCGACGACACGCGGAAATATAAATATCGAAAAGCTATTTGATTTGACGATCGCTGGATGCCTAGGCTGTGTGTACGCATCGCTATTGCCTCGAAGGAAATAAATCTACAAACAGAACCGATGATAAAATCGGCTCGGGGGAAAGTAGAATACGCGTCGATAGGGATCTCCTCCGAGATTCGATTACACGTCCTGGTTCGCGCAAAGAAATTTACAGCATTACGAAGGAACGACACACACGACCAAAAATCTAACGGTCAAAAACGATACCGAGATCACGATCGCTGGGTCCTCCGAGGTAGTCGATAAAAGAGCAATGAAGTTCGTGGGCAAGTGGCGTGGAGCCAAAGTTCAATTCCAAAGAATTTCGAACTGTGTATTGCTACAGTATTTAAATATCCCTCTGGAGCGAGCAAATGATACGTATACAAAATAAATAGGAGATATGGTAGGTACACGTCACAGCAGAAATATACAGGGTAATCCGTCACCGGCGGTATAAACGGAAGGGTGGTGATTCTACATGAAAAAATAAATTGAAAATATGGTAAGGGAACCGCCTACGGAAAGCGCAACGCGTTCCCCTTACCTCAGCTTGCACCCTCGGTGCACGCGTAGTCGACTAAAATTCCAAATCTATTTTACTGAAAACGAAGCGCGATGTAAAAAAATTTTATTCTATATTTTCGACTTATTTTTATATGTCCAATCCTAGAATCACCATCGTTAATATAAATAGGTACATACTTGGAAGATGAGAACAGCCATAGCGTCACTATTATCCTAATTTTAAAACTATGTATATAACAGACACAGGAAGGGAAACTTAGAGTTGTCGAAATGACGAATTGTCGAATTGAAACGACGAAGCTTGGTATAATGTTCAAAGAAAAAATATAAATAGACATCGTTCGTGTAACTACTGATGTACCTACGTTCAAAGGATGATTATGACTTGACTACCACATTGCTCCCCAAATGCTGAAGGACTGTTCCTGACCATAATTCGATTTAGAAAAAATTGAAAAGTGGTCACGAGTGTTCGCGAGTCACTAGAATTTGAACCATCGCTCGTTTGTGATTTCTAAAGGAACAAACTGTGCCTTCAAGAAAAGAGATGACAAATCTTAATTTATGGCAAATTCCCAGACAAAGATGTAATACCAAGCGCCAAAAATAACTAATTACTACTATTCGATTCCCCGATTGCCAACATCGCAGCACACGTTTAAGTCAACAAGTGGCGTCATTTGGGCCCTCCGCCTGCAAACGTATCGCACTTATAACGATCTCCGATCGTGCGCCCTGAGATCGGTGTTTCGAATCTCTTGTCGCGTGTTTTCGGCATCTCGTTTCACAGCGGACAATAAATTCCACGGGAAGGTGCGCGATAAACGATGGAATACATTTACACGGTCCGATCGACGATTGGACGACGGCTCCTTCGTGCGATTAACGATCATGGACGTTAAATCGCCGAGACACTCGCTATCCCCGTTATTTTCCCGGTGATACACGAGCCTGTGGCGGATGGTCAGTTGTCAAGAATTCTCTTCTCTCAGTTATGGCATTTCAAAGGCTTCGGCGAATCGAACAAGTGCAACAGTAAAGTTAAACGATGAATGACCAACGATTTGGCACATTCTCGATCCTTGTTTTAAAGGACAAAAGCGTTTCCAAGAAAGCCTGACGGAAGCTTATTCAGTTGATAGTTGTGGTCACTGAATATGTACTGTGTACTTCGCGAAGACTTCATTCGACGTGCGTGTTTGCCTTTCCCAGCATGCAAGCCCTTGAAAGCCAGCAGTAAGTGGTTGTGAATCCACGTTGGGCATCATTATATCTTTGCCCTTACTATAAAACCAGATCATGGAGATAATTTAGATGACTACTTAGATGCCAGTATGGATCCTGCGTCGCAGAGTATAACCATTTGAGAATCTTTCAATTAGATGAAGCTATCAGATATTGTGATGCCAAGTAATGGTAGAAGCCCACTGACAGAAGACCACTCTAATGTCTGCTCTCGGAAAATGTGAAAAAGGAGGGATGAAATTTGTATAGAGTTGCATAGCAAGCTGTATGTGATATACTAATTGTGTACCTACCAGTGCTCCTAAAATTCTTACGTAGACTGAACGATAATGAAGCATGTCTGTGAAATATGTCCCCATAGGTTGTGGGAGTGACATCAGGAATCGAAGATACGTCCAGAGGAATCAAAGGACGATCCCCCAGCCGCTCGGTACCTGGTCCAACGCAACAGAAGCGGCGGCGGTGGTGGCCCAGTGATATACAACGCTATCACCCTCGTATTTACTGCAGTGTCAAACCAGGGCGACAACTTGGTTACAAATTAGTGCTTTGCATCGCGCGCCTGGCCACGTCCCGCTCTTACACCGCGTACCAGTCGGTATCTGTGTACGCGCCCGTGTATTGTATACGTATGCGCCTGCATCGGTGGCCCTTCCAGCGGGCTATACGAGTCTCGTATGTTTATGTTCCTGGCAGCTGCGCCGCAGAACCTTGCCAATATTGGTTCTCAATTTAATGATCAGCCAGTTGCGTGCACCCTGCCCTCCCGTTCCAATGCTAGCGGCCGTAAAGTTGCCTGTTTCCGGAAGCGGAATAAGTTTGGATCAAGGAGTGCGAGCGTGCTGGCCGCTGCAGCCGGAAGTTATCGAGGAACACCAACTCTTTAGGGGCCGAAGTGTGCTTAAAGTCAAAGTGACACGCTGGCTACGCGGCCCGAAGCTCTATCAATCTGTACTACATTAAGGTTTGCTCGAGAAACGCTTAAAACTTCCGTCACATTGGTATATCCCCCGCAGCTACCAAAGACAAGGAGCTCGTAAAGCAATCCCCTCTTCAGACACTTCAGACACTGCAGACACCCAACCTGTAAACGGTGTGGGACATTCTTCACGAGCCTGAAGGCTCGCTGGGGGACACGGGCCTATTCGATCGATCAAGATATCGTGGCTCAGGTTCGAGGATCCAGATCGTGGTATCGATCGGCCGATAGGGAGGGCTGAGAACCGCTTGCCAGTAGAAGAGGCGATATATCAGCCGGGGGTCAACAATGTGTAAGCGGTATCGTCCCCGAACCCCCAGGTCGAGCGACCCAAGTTCGCTCTCGGTGACACTTCTGGAGTTTCTGCTCTTTGGACGGTGCACACCGGAGATATATGTTGGCTGGCTATCCGTGTGTAGGTTATGGGTGTGTGCACACGCAGGCACGTGGAGCACAAGCAGCTACGGTGGACGTGTCGTGTATGTTCGGTTACCGAAGCTTTCAAAGTTATTGCCAGCGACCTCGAGAGACGGCTCCTACCTTGCCCCGTGGATGCTGAGGGGCCATTCCTGGTCCTTCGTTTCATTAATAAGACTTTGAAAAGTGGGTTAACCGTTGTGATTCAAGATCCAGCGTGACGCTTTAATGGTTTATCTAGTGTTTACGCATCAGTTGAGAAATATAATAGCAGTGGACGGCGGCAGGATTTAATTTATTGCAAAATTAAAGACATTGTTATTCGTAATCTTGGGATATTACCGTTCTCAAGCCTGACCCAACTTGTTGCTCGCGCCCAAGAAATGCGCAGAATAACACAAACAAAAGCTAGCCAACCCGAAATACAAGGTGCTCAGAGCCTGTCACATTACAAGCGAGATACACCAAACTTGCGAGATCTCAGCCTGCAAGCACGCATGGATTCCTCAGTGCCTCAGGAACCGTTGAATCGAGCACTATCATCGTGGAACTAACCAACCTATTTATTGGCACGTTCAAAGTCGAACGAATTAACGTTTCACACAGCCGCAAATATTGTCAAGCCCCAACTCAGAGTGTACTCGATAAGCACGAGATCGATGTGGCGCAAATGCCTCGTAG
Source organism: Andrena hattorfiana (assembly GCA_944738655.2). NCBI lineage: Eukaryota > Metazoa > Arthropoda > Insecta > Hymenoptera > Andrenidae > Andrena > Andrena hattorfiana. The sequence continues at coordinate 60,939,802 of OX122891.2, read as the reverse complement.
CTCCGTGTTAACGAGCAAAAAAGAAGTGTTTCTTTTCTGGGCAGGGGCTTTTCACCGGGTGAAAAGTGGAAAATTGCAGGAGAGCTGGTATCGAACCGGGTCCATCGTGCCGTGAATCGACAAATTACTTTTCATTGCCGCGATGTAATCACGGATTCAGGTGTCGCCCTCATTACCGCCGCTCGTAGGGGAGGGTGGGCACAAGGACGTAACGGGAACTGGGGAGGGGGAGACGGGAGGGATCGTGGCGGAGGCGAGCGGGCGGTTGCGTTCGAGGGTGAACGGTGGAAGCAACAAATTGAGGTTTTGAAAAAAGCACTCGCCACCGGCTGAGCCCCGTCGCTTTGCCGCGGGGGAAACCCATTGATTTCCCCCATTCAGGGGCGGCGCGATAATTAAATGCATTTTATACAGTTCTTGCCACGGCCGGCATAACGGCGAGTAATTAATAGACGTTTAAAATTTTTAATAACTGACGCTTTTATGCGTACCGTGCCGAGCGTCCCCCGGTAATTATAGCTTCGTTGAATGGATCTGTTGCATTTGACTTTTAACGCCGCCAGGTGTATCAACTGGTTACACTACGCGCCCCCCGCACACACACTTATCAAACCGCGGTCTAATGACGGGAAAAGTTTTCGGGACATAGGTTACACAGGCCTGTAACGCGTTTTCGGCGAAGAAGAAAAAAACGCTGAAGGAGCACTGGAGCCCTCGTACAACGCCTAACGAACCGCTTCAACTTTTCCACTTTTTTTCTTTCGCTTTTTCCCCACTGTTATGTTGTTGTTTTTTTTTTTCATTACGTTGTAACATTTTCGGATTCACGTGACCGCGTGAAGTGCGAAGTTGATGATGAGGATTAATTGGCGGCGTGTCAGCGACAACGTTTCACTGTCTTCAAAGGTGAGAACCGATCCTATTCGCGGAAGAGTTTGCATAAAATCTTCATCTGGCTGGCGCGGCAATAAATCAGGTGTGTCTTTTTATGCCACGGAGAGAAAAAGAAGCTGTTGACTGGGCGTCATTAAAATTAATGATCGCGTGATCGGTAGACGCGCTTTCATACCCGGTCAAAACGTTCGGCGGATACGCGATAAATCACGGGACACCTGTTTCACGGGAACCAGAATCTCAAAATGTTTTCTCGGGTTAGATGCTCATACGGGGATACGCATGCTAGGAAGCTCTGGGATTGAGTTGGAGGAAAATGTTCACCAAATTTTGCGTTTTGGATGAAGAATCGCAGGCCCAGTGTTTATTGGAAATTACCATTCCGTTTAATGACGTTTGGTAATTGACATTTGCCAAGGACTACGCTGAAATTGTGGTGGGTCCAATCTGAGCTTGCGATAAGAGATGGTAGGAATTGGAACGGCACTAGAATTATTCAATTCTAACTTGCAAGGGGAGGACAGGGTGTGGTAGACATCGATTTTGAAGAGCCTTAGCACGATGGATCTATGTCGAAAATAAGTATTGCCAATATCGTACTGGTCACCTAAATCGTACCTCATCAATTTCTCAGTAATTAATGAATGTAAACGACATCTGATAATAAAAATATCAAGTAAATGCGAAATAGGAAATAGAAACAAAACATTTTGAGCTTACACCGTATTTTGTGCGTGTTATAAACATTTAAAAAAATCAGGTATGATTGATGTAACTTTTTACCAGTTTATTTTAGCTGATAATAACCAAACAATGCAATTTTGTCCTGTATTTTTGTATTTTTCTAAAAGCGGGTTTAATGTAGAATATTTTACATTCATTTTAAGTACATATTACATTGATTATAAGGTTTAAATTGATATTTATAAATAAACTGATCATGTTTCCTAAATCTTGCCACTACAATCATACTAGTAGGATTTGACAACTCGTATGTTATATAGGTTATGTACATATATCATATACATAGGTTATTACGGCCTGTGTGTGATCCATATACATTTGTATATGTAACTATATAATAATCATTACTTTATGTTGAATATTTTCTTCTTTATTTGTTATTGATATTATTTTTTCGTGGAGGTACGATTTTGGAAACCGAGGGGTACGATTTAGGAGACCGGTTGCCTAAATCGTACCTTTTACAGTATGTGACAAGAAGATTAATAACAAATAAAATTGTTCCGAACAAAAGGCTAAGCATATAATAGTAGGTGTCTAAAAGATCAAGCTACAATATCCAATAGTCATTTGTGTTCAAATTAGTACCAAATATGAAATATAACGTAAAATGTCTTAAGTGGTACGATATAGGTAACCCTCCCCTAAATTAGTGTTCGAGCGCTTAAGCCAATAGACCTTAATAATAGAGATATTAACATGTAAATTATTAAACATTTCATGGTGACCGTGGGGTTTTAGCGGGAAAAAATCCCACACTACTCTGATGCCCCCGGAGGATTCCCCCCTGGAAGCATCGGGTGCCTTTTGAAGATTTCCCGACGTTAAAAAAATTATAAAAGAAATAATTATATTTCTTTTAACGTGGGGAAATCTTCAAAAAGACACCCCCACGCCTCCAGAGGGGAGTCCCCCGAGGCCGCCAGGGTAGTGTGGAAGATTTACCCACTAAAACCCCACCGCCACTATGAAATGTTTAATAATTTACATGTAAATATCTCTATTATTAAGGCATATTCGCTTAAACGCTCGGACACCTGTTTATTTATTTTCAACATAGATCCATCGTGCCAAGGCTCATCAAAATCGATGTCTACTACACCCTGTTCTCCCCTTGTTAACTTTGCAACAGGAATTGGATGATCTGATAAAGCGGAACGTCTTTTACAAATTTAGGAAATGAGAGAGTGAGGATGACAGAATGAGGCAGAGTTTTAGAAATTTCGATGCATGAGTTGTACGAGTCGAGCATACATTACAGCCAGTACATATAACATTAAAATTGTATCGATGCAATTATACAAACTTAATCCGATCCCATGTGTGTCAGTTTCCCAAAGACGAACACTGAGAAGCTGAACCGCGAAAGACCAAAGGTGCCTTAACCGCGAGGAGCGACCCCAAATCGGGGCCCGAGTGACTCGAACGCACAGAAAGAGATCCCATCCGTCTTTCGTAAAGAAAATAGCGTCGCTACATTGGTGTCCCATCTCGAACAAGGCGATCGTGCCCCCGGGGGTTAGGGGGGTCTGGGGCGGGAGAGGGTGGCGGCTTAGAAGCGTTTCGGTTTCTCCGGGCGATAAAGCATTTTTATGTCCTTCCCCGGCTGTTTGATTTCGAGATTAGCCGGGAATTTTGGGCGAACCCGCATATCATCGTGATTTACGCGGGGAACCAGGCGTCCGTTCGGCCAGTCCTGGGTGACGGTCACCGTGGTTCGTCCCGCCAAAGCCCAGAGATTCTCTTAAATTTCAAATTTATACCCGACGCCCTGTCATAATCTTGATTCTGACACCAGGCCGCGAAGCTATTTGTTCGTTTCGCCCGTTCCGCGCCCTGCACGGTGGGCTTATTTGTCAGGCCTGGCTCGCGTGAACTCGATGGAGACTAGAAGGAGGGGGGCGGCGAGGGGTGGGAAAAGAAACGACAAAAAGGGTGGTGGCGGAGCGTGCAACGCCGGAGCGTGGCACGGTTCGCGACAAATTGGCCCTCTCCTATCGGGGCGAAAGGAGAGCTGGTCAACCGCGACCATCTTGAAGCTGTAGACGTTGACACTTGCACGAAACCGACTCGTTTGTCCTTTCCTTTCAAGAAGTCACGAGACCGCGGAAATCAACGAATAACTGGAGGGTAAATTCACGGAGGCTATGATTTAGCGTAGCGTAGTTAAAATTCTGCAAAGACAGTTAGCTTTTTGAAACGTCAGGGTAGGCAAACCTCCAAAAGACGGAAAACCATCAAACTCGCGCGGTTCTTGTGTATTTCCAAATGCAGATAAGCAGCTCGGAATACTAACAATCAGCCGTGAAAGAAAGATGGAGATTTCAGTCAGGAATCAAGTTCCTTATACGATGTCGTCAGAATGCGACAACAGTAAAGTCAGCTTCGCACGCGTTCTTTCTCGGAAGTTCCACCTGTCGTGTCATACCCACACCTAGAGTCCATCCAGTGATTTAAAGGCGGTGAATGTCGATTTTGTAGGGTACGAAGAGCAGCGGTGGCGGACACGTTCGATCGGGATACCATAGGTCGAGGATATTTTAGGTGGTACGGAGGGGCATCGGTTTGCCCTCCCGTTGTGACGACGATTTAAGGCCTACCGGTCGGGACCAGCTCGCTCATGGTGGTCTATATCAAGACAGAGGACCCACTCGGTATCATCCAGGCCCTCCGTATCGTTCTTATATCGCCGCGTTGCTGTTCCTCTTTGTCGTAATTCAATATTTTACTTAATAACTCCCTGATCCTTTCCCCCCTTTCTCTTATTATCGTCATCACAGCCACTCCCTTTCTTCCCGCTGAAACCATCCCAAGTTCGCTCGTCAACGGTAATCGAGGTATCATCGAATTCTTCGGAATCGTGTTTCTCGTAAAATCGCGGCTACGTTATTAATCGCGTATTAGCATAGGATTCTACTTGGCCACCGCGGCCCGTCACTCGCAATTTATCGCGAGTTCTATCTCGCTACATAACGATAAATCAACGACCAATTAAATTGGCCAAATTTATAGGCGAAGACGCTCTCTGCGTCTCTCGATACTCGCCGATTCGTGACGCTCACGGACGTAATTTGATCGGTGAGATTTTCGACGGGTATAGGCCACGATCGCAGTCCGCGCGCGAAATTATGGGACTTTACGAGCAGGCTCGATTCCTCGAAAAAATAAAACTCGTCGATCGTTACTTTCGATTGATCATTGATTTTAGCCTTACAGCAGTTTGATTATAAAACGGCTAGCGAGGCGAATAAATTAATCGTTAGGTGTGTGCAAGAACTGCGATCATTTACATAAGTGTTTGAGACTTTAATGCAAATTGTTGCTAACATACAACTGGGCCCATCTGACACTAATGATACGCGTTACGTACCACATTTCCCTGCCCTCTAAGCAATTTTGTGATTTCTCGGTCCCAAATTGTACTTATTCTAACACGAAAACAAATATCAGGTCAACCCTTCGTGGCAAAAAGATTGGATTACACTCAAATTACTTAAGCCAAAGCAAGCAAGATTTATGATACATTAGTGTATAGTTAATTTAATTATAGATGAGTACATCTGTTTTCCTTTTATTGTGCAATGAGTGAGATTCGGCGGGATGCTATTTTAAAAATCTTACGCTGAAATAGATTAACTTATTAGGTAGGTGTATAATTTATCCTTATGCTTATATATGGTTATATGTATATTCGTATTTCGTATGTAGGTCACAGCGGATTTTTTAAAATTTATTAGCGATGAAATGGTCCTAACGATCTCTGATAATAACTTATAATTTGAAGAGAGGTGGAGGGAAATTGCTATTTAGTTTAGAAGCTTGTCTCGTGGTGGACGAATGTAGCTGACGCGTTTGTATATTCGCAGTGACAATAATCCAGATCACGATTTAACGACGATCAGTCCATAAATGAACCACTCAGTTCGTGGATATAACTGACGTAGGTGTAACAGATGAGACACCGCGAATCCATTTACATAATCACGTTTAAAACACGAGAATTTATACGAACAGAATGTTTCCACGTGTCTGTTAGGAAGTTGGTCCAGAAATCTTCTTCGCAGCACCAACCGCGCCTCCAAGAGTGAGGAACAAGAGAAGACTAATGACGTTCTGGCGCGCAGCCTTTGCACCGAGGCGTTTTACGTCGCCTTTCTTGGGCCGATACGATCTCGATATCGCTGTATCCGCCGATAACGCGAATATCAATGGCTTCTGGGAACGAGCGGGACGGATTCGAGGGAAGCATGCAAACAAGAAGAAATAATTGCAATCGGATATTCGGAGGGGCCCCGAAGGTGTACCGTATCGGCGGACGGTGGTTATTGACGACCGACCGAAGCGGTGGCGATGCATCCGCCGGACGGGCATAAATTTCGCCCCCCCCGAACTGACCGTTGCGCTTTTTCTCGATGCGTCTTAAATTGCTTGGCAACCGTATTCTCCGCTCGCGCCAACCCCGTGACCGCGTGAAATGCGAGGCGACGCGCGCATTAATCAACGTATTTATAGATGAAGTCTTTTGAACGCGAACGTGAGACGTTCCGAACTCCCCCTATGATTTTTCTTTCTCGCGCGCAAGTGGAAGATCGGGGGCGTCCTGCAATCACACGCAGAATTTGTCGGTTGAATGAATCAATTTCTAATGCAACTAATCTCCTATTTAAAAAGAGAGGGCGCAACAGTGTGGCTGTTGATTCCAACCGCAGCCTTTCTGGCAAATGTAGAACGAACATGAACGAAGAGGGGAGAGTGAAGGAAAAGGTGTTTCTACGAAATCTTTGATTGCTAAACGTACAATAGCAATGCCTGAAGAGTAGATTGCTTGTTAAACTTTGCATGTAGTCATCACTGTTCCCACAAAATTCGCGCTGTGGTGTCTCCGTCTGTTTGGGTATGCGCATTTGGAGATCTGCGCGAAGCATTATGTCACATGAGGATACATAATATGTACAGGAGGATAAAAAATGAGCCAGTTTAGTTGGAAAATGATAGTTTTGTTTACGATCAAGTTAATCCACCTCTTGAAGGGAATACGTATTCTCTACGCAGACGTTTAACATTCCAATTTTCGGAAATTGAAGGCATTTAAATAAATCTAAAGTTCGCACTTTGAAATCTTTAGCGACGTAATAGATATATTTTCTTTCATTGAAAATTCTATTGAAAATGTGATCCCAATTCCTTTTCTCGCCTAAGCACTAAACCACCTATTTCCATCGTTAACGCTATTTCCTAATATTTATAGGTACGTACATCGCCAGCATCGTAGTATGAAAGTAATTATCTGCCTCCTTTGACTTACAAGTGAACTTCTTAAACCGAAAAACCCGATATTTTTTCAACTTTACAAGTTTCTCGTTTCTGTTACTTTTTGGTTCTTCAGAGGGAAACAACCCTTAAAAGTTAATGTGTAATTTCCTACTTTTCTGTATATCTTGAAAATTATAGTAGATATAAAAAAATTGTCGCACTGAAAATTGAATGATTTTTCAAGTTGTAAAATACTTTGCAATCAAATTGTTCAAAATTTGTAGTTCACACATTATTGTTCTCCGCTACAAATTATGAATGAGTCAATTGCACTGTTTTATACAGCACAAAAAATCATTAAATTTCCAGTATCACAAATTTGTTATATCTACTATAGTCTTCAAAATATGTAGGAAGATGAGAAAATACACATTAACCTTTAAGGGGTACTTTCGCACTGAAGAACCAAAAGGTAGTAGAAAGAAATTGTCTCATACTTCTATCGAGATCCTCTACATTCTACAAACCTGTAAAATATAAAAAATATCGGAATTTTCGTGTTACCACAGTTCCCTTGTAAGCTGCGAGTTTGGGCAGGTCAGTACTCGTATGGAAAGAGATCATTGTTCTCTGAATGTTTCCAGAAAGTGAGGAACGAATGCGACATCGTCAGCGTCCAAGGCAGGAGGAACCTGCGGAGAACGGTTCGAATCCCATTGGTGCGGTTGGCGGCGCGCACAGGCCCATAAATATCGAATTTTTATTTTGAATGGGAAAACGAACGATCGGTCGATGCCGCGCGTCCCCGGCCCCCCACTAAATCAGCGTTACTTTATTAAGTATTACCTTTAGTTAACAGATACTTAATCAAAAGGTGCACGCCGTACGCCACTAATTTGACTTTGGCCCCCATAAATATTCGAGGACCGGCCCCTATACTCCGCTACGAGCCCGCCGCGTTTCTGCCCTCGAAAATACCAGACGCAGAAACGACGGATGAATGGGGGGCGACCGATGCCGTTCGTCCCGATAAAATACTCCTGTAATTAAATACGAGGCGGCCGCATTTGTTTCGCTGTCTATGCGCGTCCCGACGACACGGCGTATCGATCACGCTCTTTTCGAAATTTCGAACGGCCCGGTTCAAGCCGCAGCTGACTGTTCCACTAACAAATGACGTTTCAAATTCCGTAGATAAAAAGGGTTATAGCGCGGTTTATAAGGTTCCAGGATCTCGGCATTTGGACGGACGGTGAAGCCGCAAATCCACCTGAAAGCTAAGCTGAGCTATGTTTCGCTATCCTATGCTATGCTATTCTATGCTATGCTATGCTGAGTTTTAAAAAATTAGCTTCGTTACATCTTTATGGAACCGTTTGCAACAAAAGCCAAGCTAAGCTGTGCTGTGTTTTCTATGTTTTATAACACAGCCAGAGATAGCATAGCATAGCATAGGATAGCAAAATTGAGCTTACAATTAGCTTCCAGGCGGATCCCCGGCTTGAAGATTCTAGGATGTGAAGTATCTCCAAAGAAATAACAGTGGATAATTACATATGCGTTCGTTGTAGTTTCAAGTACGGATCATTCGATGCCAAATCGGACACTTTTCGGAGTAACATTTCAGGTTTAAGTGAAACTTGGATATGTTGTAGTCTTTAGGGATATATAAACACATCTCGAAGGATTTTTTAAAATGTAAAAAATTTTGATCTTACAGTTCTTTGAAATATAGTGTTAATTTTTTTCAAAAAATTATAACTGTTGAACTAACAAACTGATAAAAATGGAGCAATTACAACTAATTTTCATTTAGCCAATTTTAAAGTGTCCGTATTTCTGAAAACGGATCCGTAAAGAGGATAAATAGAACTATATCCCCATTTTTTCAAATTTTTAAGTAGTGCTCCGCTATTAAAACATGGCATTTGTTTAGAACAATTGCAAAGTAAATGGTCAAAAATTCGTTTTTTTTTCAGTGAAATAATTTTTATTAGGTACCCTTATGTCTTCATTGTAAGCACCCAAAAGCTCATTTTCATCAGTTTGTTAGTTCAACAGTTATAATTTTTTGAAAAACAGTTAACACTATATTTCAAAGAGCCGTAAGATCCACAATTTTTTACATTTTGAAAAATCCTTTGAGATATGTTTATATATCCCTAAATACTACAACATATCCAAGTTTCCCCTAAATCTGATATGTTACTCTTCAAAGTGACCGATTTCGCATGGAATGACTCGTACATAACATACCTAAGCTAGCGCAGTAATTTGTGGTCTTCGATAAATAAGTTCTTAGACTTAGTTTCTTATCTTTCTAGCCGATCTGATCGACGCGTGTGTGCAACACTTCTAATCTTTTATCTTAGATTCTAATACAGTGGTCAGTTGAATTTATTTTATTTAGTCGTTTGAGCTATTCCGAAATGCATTTCTGAACATATTTCCTAAATATTCCTTCAGTTGCATACTTTCTCTTTCCTTCTCTCTTCTTCGATTTTCTATTGAATCTTTTTTATTGTATGTACATACTCTATCGGTTATTCCTGTTCTTTATCTTAGAGACCGGGTTTGCACTTTATTGTGTCACATGTACTTTCCCTCGTTTATGTTCCGTAATAAAGACGTTACGTAACTATTGTTATTATTTTTCCAAGTGGCTGCGTTTTCCCCCTTAATTGAATAATTTATAATTGATGATCTGAAATTTTTAGACTCTCCACCGTTCCACATCGACGATCACCGATGCTTTAAGGGAGCTCCCACTCTTGTCAGTGACGGTCATATCTCCTCCTGCCCCGTTCGTCGTAGACAAGGTTACGGAAATTGTGGCCAAAGCAAAGGCGGTTGGCTCGCGGTTCGGTAAACACTAAACACTCGTTAGCGTATAGATTGAAACGCAATCTGTATTCGCGGCGGCTACCTTCGACTATGCCAACGAGAAAGAGAGAGACGAGCAGATAGAAAGGGCAGAGTAACTCGTTACACGAGTAGAAGAAGGGAGATCCGGGGTTGCAGGGTCGGGAAAGGGTGGTTCTGGTGCCCGAGGCCCCCCTGCTAATTGATTTGTGCTTCAGCGACCCTTACTGCCATAACCTTTCTCCTTTACTTGGTCATTAGAAGATTCAAACGCAAGATATGCTGCAAACCTTAACAGTAAGCATTCCAAATCGACTATAGAATTGGCTAGGTTGCTATCGTTCGACACGTGTCATCCAGTAACTTTCTACGTCGAGTCACCAAATGTGTCACGCTTACTCCCAAATCTGTTCCAAGTGTGTAATTTTAAACCCGATGCGTTTCAACTGGTATTCAAGAATATGTCATACCTCAAATACTAGATTCCATTTAATTAAGGTAAAATTTTTCCCAGGGTCAACTTTTTCTGTGTAGGTATATCAAAATAACTTCAAGTGATACAATTCGGTGTCTCCCAACGCGACGCGAGGTTTCCTCCAAAGATTCGTGGCAACACACTCTTTGCTATAAATTGTCTGTGTACTGTGTGGACTGTGCTCTGTCCCCCATGCACGATAGAATGACATTCGTTGTAGAATGAAGTAAACGAGCGTCTGCACAGACGGCTACAAAGCCTAAACTATCACGGGTCGGTGATCTTAGGTTAACTCTCCGCGGAGAGTCCAGATTCCGCCTACGGAGGATTCAATTTGAGCGGAGCGAATTGCAGATTCTCACCGACTGCCCGCGGGCTTATTATCGCACTTTGCTGGCTCGAAACATCGGGCGAAATTGCTGTTCCAGCCGATTCACGTTCTACGCGATGATTTCGGGGCCGATTCACAGGGAATCAGCGCCTAATCTTTCACCCTCCTTCCCTTGCCGAATCAGCGAACAGTTTACAAAATGCTCGATCCCCGCGAGATTTTTCATGTGGCTCCTACTTTATTATTATTGTCCTCACAATTTCTACAGAATGCCTTAGGCATATTTGTCTGGCAGTTGTACACCGTTATCGCTTAGGAATCTGCCAATACTATCTAATATATTTTTACGTCATTGAAGATAGATTTGACGAACACCGTGCTTCCAAGGACCTAGAGTAAATTTACCATTTTAATTAATAAAATGATGTAACATCTGGGATGTGAAAAGTCAACTTTGGTTAATTTACCAGATGCATAGCATAGAGAAGCTGTCCTCTAATTATTTCGAACGGCGAAATTAACGCAAGAGGGAGAAAACTGGCCTTCTTAAGGATGCGTCGTAGGGATCCCGTAAAGATTCCATCGCCGGCAGGTATTAAAATCGTTCTTGCAGAGTTTTATGTACGAAAAGAGGAGCGTGTCGTCGACTTCCAAAGACAAGTTCCAAAACGTGACAAGATTGAGGAGCCGAGACGATGAATCGTCATTAATTGATCGCTGGGTGGAGGAGCGGTGAGGTGGGCGAAGAAGGAGGGGACGAAGGGTTATTAAAAAAGTGCCCTGAAATATCCGACGGATTAAATCGTCTCATTTGCATAAGATACGGTCACCGTAAACACGAATTTATGGATATGCGAACGTATAGATTCGAGGCCGAACAGGATAACTGCTAATAAAGGCTCATCCTGGCAGCAAATAATGAGAGGGTCCCCTGGGTGGTGTGGCGCCACGATATCCGACTAAATATCTCGAATGAGCTTATACTATACACTACATTATTGCCGCCGGATACGTTGTAAATATTTCCCATTCGATGAACCCTCGCTGCCTTTTATTTGCTGCGCACGATTCCGCGAGAATCTTAACCTTCGATCGTACGATCGCTTTCATTCGAGTTGCGCGATGTTGCGAGGCCTCTTTTTTGGAGAGCAATCGTACTGTATGAGTCTGCAGCTAGCTATCAGCACGCCGCAGTCACGGTTATCGTGTTTAAGCATCATGCTGTGCCATTTTTTCATTTCAACTTCAGGATTTCATTTAATAACTTATGTCATTTGCCTCTGCATTGACATCGCAGATCCTCGTGTTCCCATTTCTGGCGTCATCTTGAAAAAAATTGAAGACCACGTAGTTTTGACGGAACGTAACGAACTTTCCAGCTTTAACCAGAACTCAGCAGAAGACAACCGGCGGAGGTAATCGTAGGTTGAAATTATAATATTACCTGCTCCGTTCCGCTTCAGTCCGTAAATTTCGTTGTAAAGTAAGTCACCCCTTGGGGGTTCGCTCGATTATCCAAGGAGAGCGTTGTTCTCGTCAGCGTTGATGCGTTGTGCTTATGTACTCTCCCGATTTTCACGTAAAAATTCACGAACTTTTCCAATAATCAAGACAGGTATTTCTGCAATGATAACCTTTCGTCGAGCTGTCCAAGGTATTCGACCATGGTTGACACTGATACGTGTGCAGAGTCAACAGACACGCACACACGCGTTCAAACATGGCTGCGTTGTCACAAAGGAGGCACATGCTTCACTGCACCCTGTTTGCATTAGGCCTGCCCGCTCAGGATATTACGTAAAGTCGGAAAAATGCCTGGACGAGAGCAAAGTGGACAGCCAGGGGGCCACGACAAAGGGCTGCGAGGCTCTTCATTCCCAACAACGCACTCCAAGGCGTCGTTCATCCGTGTAATTAACGGCGAATATAATTAGGGAGCCTTCTTGACCACACTCCACTACCAATACTTGGCACATCGGGGCTGTACGTGATGCAACACGATGACAGACATCTGAATCTTTAGACATTAGATGGTAATACATTCGACATGATTTGTGTTTTGAAGAGAATATTCCTATTCTTCTTTAATTTCACAGGGGGATTGAAAACCAGGGTGTATTTTCTACTTTATAGCTACGGTAGAGGTCCTAAGTATTAAATATGAGTTCGTGAGACTTTTGTTTTTGAGACTTAAATTTCTGTAAATTCTTGAAATCTTCGAAATTACTTATTTTTGCTTTCATCTGTAACGGTGTCAGAACCGATTAGACTTTTACTTAGCAATCTCGTTATAAAATGCAAAAATAAACCTGCAGAATAAATGAAAATGTGAAACAGAATTGTGTTGTAAGAGACTTTGCTTAGAAAGAAATTAAATTTTAATAATACAATAGTTAAAAAAATTTAAACATTCAAAAATGCAAGCACATTCATTTTGTGTGCAGTAACGGAGAAGTTATATTTGTAACACAATAAAAAACAAAATAGGGTGCAAAAGCCTATGGTATTACTTCAACTATATGATTAAAAAACAATGAGTAAAGGAACGACACAGTAGTAGACACAGTTTGTATTCATATTTTCAAAATCAATTTTCTTGAAACTAAAGTCATTATTATTTATTTGGTTTTACACGAGGGACCACCGCCTTTGTGACTGCACCACGAGCAACGTCCCAGCCTGTATAAAGATAATCTACCTAGAATATGCTTTATCAACTTCCATTAGCACCGAACACGACAATAATTGATCTTTCAGCGTATCCTACAAATGTGTGCATACCTTCCCACAGGACTGGCATCGGATGCGAACCCCGATTATACGCGAATAACTCGAATATTGTTGGAAAATCAGAGGATATTCCCGTAGGCCTCGTTCCAGTGAGAGCTGTGAAAAAAAAAATAAATAAACGTCGTACGTGTAAACGATGGCGCGACGATAAATTAATCCGACGCATCGTCGACCCGTTGGCGCTCCAGACCGGTGGTGTACCGAATTCGCAAGCTGTTCCCCACCCAGCCCCACTCCACGCCTCGTACCAACCACTTATCCATGATTTATTGAAATTACATCTCGACACGCGAAAAAAGGAACGTTTTCCCGCGGCATTATCTTCCCCTCTGCCCTCCAGTCTGAGCACGAACGACGACAATCCTCTGCTACCCGTGACAGAACAATATAACTATCATCTCTTTGAAGATTAACGATCTTTTCAGGTGAGCTGAAGGGCGGAGCTGTACAGATATCGGTACGTCTCTCTTCGCTTCGGCGTCTTTCCTTCGCGCGTGTTATTTCTCGATTAGGGGCGACTGTTGGGTATCAAGGAAGATTAGAAATCAATGGAACGCGGTGCTTTGTTAACGTTGCTTCTTAACGTCTTTCTACGCGGAGAATGGCGTTCTGCTTTCCAGATGCCCGCGCCTAAAGGCTTTGGGAATAGTAGATGGATTAAAGTTGTCGATAAACTGAAATAGTTGCCGCTATAATAATGCCCAAGGAAGTATGACGCTTGGCGCGCCTGCGCGCGCTACCACGACGGCTGAAGTTAGGCGTTCACAGAAGTTAATAGAGTCCGAAGCTGCCTGGGAAGTTACGGACTAGCCCGAGAACCAATTAGATTCCAAGAACATTAAGATCAAGTTGGTTTTTCGTCGATGGAGCGATATGTAAACAACTTCCCTGGAAAAATCGTGCCTCGCCGTGGTATTGGAATTCCCGGCTGTGAACGCTGCTTGGAATTAACAGGCGATAGCGGCTCGTTAACGCTCGCGATCACGCGCCGTTCCGTAGAACCCCGCGGTTCGAGGGAACTCTGTAAATGGAGTGTGTGCTCCTTCTGCGATCGAACTGGTTTATCGATAAAGGAAAATCATAGCTTGGGGAGTTTACACGAAAGGAGTGAATGAATAAGTGCGCCTCGACAGCGGTTACGGCGTGTTTCTCAACTGATAGCGCACCCCACCACCGAGCTGTTGGATCCAGTAACGTGAGTCCCTATTGGGGGAAAACTGAACTGCGTGAGAAGACGCGTCGTTACCTCTGATATCGGTTCGTGTTGCCTGATCCTACTTACTTTACGAGGATAGACAGCGTGTGGAATTACACAATCTGCGATCGTTCTTTAATTTTCTGATTGCTCCACTTCCCCGGTTGCTCGTGGCGCTTGTACTTTCCGCGTTTAATCGCTTTCGAATATCGTCGTGTTTACCGTCCGGGTAAGTGACTGTATCACGATGGTGTAGAACGGCCGAGTCTGTGGAATCTGCCGCTGCGAAGCGTCACAGATAAGTGTGCAGGTGCTCGTCGCCAAATTGCCATATCTCTGCCATCCTTCGCCATTCAAACGTCCATTCCGTCATCACTGTACATTCATCATTCAATTTGGTTGATTCGCCACAGATTGATTCGCCCCATTCAATGCAACTTATCCTGCAGGAGCTCCCCGTGCACACCCACGAAACCGCATCAATTTGCAGCAACAGAACGTACTTAATAATCCCCCGGTGCAATAATTGACTGTGTTTCAAGGCAGACGACACGCTACAGTCGTGGAAAGAAAAGAGCGTTCGCCAGCAGCCCGGGCTACTTTGTCCACCCCAGACCGAACAGCAGACGCTTCCTGTTTCTCGTTCCACGAGCGTCAAATTGACGCTCTCCAGATCGAGATAATCGAAGCATCGCTCATTCGAACGCGCGTATTTACGATTGTGCGAGGGTGGATCGTTCCCTCCCTGGCTGGTGTCTCGCCGCTATTAACGGCGAACAATACCGGAACCAGGCCGCTGATGTATCCTGTCCTTAACGCCTCCTGCCTCCCCCCCTTGCCTCTTCCTCCCGGCCGTTCCCATTTCTTTCCGTTCCTTTTCGCCCCGTCTCTCGCGCCCCGCCGAACAGCCTCTCTCTCTCGAGTGGCCGATGCTTTTTCTCCCCCGGGGCAATTTATCAAGGCTCTCCGATGTTTTTGTGTCTGTCAAAGTGTGCTGTGTGTGCGTGCGCACGCGCGAGCGCGAACGCACGCCGCCTGCCAGGCGATGTGTGCGCCCTGGTGGTGAAGTGGCAGCCCGACGAAAAGGGTTTCACCGCGATTCCTTCTACTCGCGAAGAATTACGGCGATCCGGGTGCAACTGGCGCGTCGGCAGCACGGTTTTGATGCATCGTTCGGTGTCACGCTTCAATGTCGCTGTCACGTTTCGATGTCCCCTCACGGCTGCACCTGCGACATCGAGAACGGTGATGGCCACCGCTAATTGAGGCGATGATTCGTAATTTCATTTATCGAGATAGCGCGCCACGTGGCCGCGGTTGAAGAAGGACATTTCGGTGGTTGATTGGACCGAGGAAGGAACACAGCGGGTTGTGGCATACTCGAGTGATATACTTTTGGATGGCCAACTTTCTGTTAGCTGCGACAAAGAAGTGATCCAATGTGTCGCTGACATTATTTAAGTGTCTACATAGAGAATTTAAAGATAGCAGGAGGAACTTCTACCCTACCATCCTGCAGAAGCGAGTCGAAATCGGAGAGGGATATGATGGATCCTTTCCACGTGAATGAGGCGTCTGCCTGATAAATTTTGATAACTGCAATTTTTCAATCGTGTTACCTGTCACTGCTCCTATTTTGCATTATAAGGTTCACAAGTTTGTATGTACGAAGGCTATACACACGGTTCGCACAAGGTATTAGATACCTATATACAGGGTGGGACATTTAAATGGGAACACCGTTTTTTATTGTCGAACGAAAAACTACTTAGGACAAAGTTACATTCTTTTGAGGGGTACAAATTTTTTCAAGGTCATTATTTTATGAAATTTTCAGGTCATCAATATTTTTTTTAATCGAACCATATATTTTCTCCCATATTTTTTTAGAGGGTAACATGACAAATTCAACCACTTACGACAACGTACCGAGCCGCTTCTCTGATCGTTCCATTTAAATCTATCTATCCAAGATAAAATTCTATACATTTTTCTAAACGTATTGGATATATATGAGATATACATTGAATAAATATTGGATTTATCTAGCCAATCTATCTATGATATAAATATATCTGATGGCCACATTTAGAAAAGTATCGATGGCTTTAAAATGTTATACAAAAATGACCTTGAGAATTTTTTTGTGTCGTTACATGTACCCCTTAAAATAGTGTAACTTTGTCCTAAGGAGTTTTTTCATACGACCATAAATAACGGAGATATTTAAGTGTTCCCATTTAAATACCTCACTCTCTATATGACCGAACTCATTGCCAGACTTCAGAAAACTGCACATCTCGAGCATTTACAGCGGACACTACCGAAGTGTCCGACGCCGAATTTTTCTCCTTGAAATGTAAGTTGTTGAGCACAAACATCTAAGTGACACGTACGTTTTTATTTTTGCTTAATCACGATTTTAAGGGGGGAAATTGGCATTTCTCGAATGCAATGCCTTCTTCTGTAACGTAAGCAAAGATATCCATATCATTATGAAGTAGATTCAGCTATCAATATCGATATTCAGGAACATCGAAAGAATTCAAAATATTATATCGCATGTTGCGGTATATTGCAATATAAAAGCTTATACGATTAATAATTTAGCAAATAAAACTTGCTTGATAAAACAACTATATGTACTTAAATAGCACCGTGTATTATTTATCTGCTTCATTGTATCGTGGAGAAGTATATACCACATCCATCCCCGTTACGCTTTCAGGTTTCCCTAGTCCCCACTCTTCCGGTTGCCATTCTTGTCATTGTTAACATATAGATCATATTATAATATGTATTTTTTCTAACATACATGTAATTTCTTGGATATTTGGCATTTATAGTGGCAGAACACTGCACACTTCATTCGGGAAATACTAATCTTTGAAATATGAGGGGCTGTTTCACCCTTGAAAACTGAGATTGGGCAAAATAAAAAAATATGTGTGGCTTACATTTTCGTGCTTAAAATTATATTTGAATTAGAAAAAAAGTCGGCGTGGGACATCTGGACCCTTGTTATAGGTACACATAATCCACCACGCGTTAATTGTGCTATAGTTAAAAATTGTTACACTGTGTTTTTGGCCACTCTTTACAGAATCCTAATGGTTTCATATCACGGTCAGTCACACCTTGATATGATTAAGTTCTTAGTGTATTGGGTAATGCGTGTCTCCCACCTGCTTTTAACTAGCTGGCACCAACTAAATAGCATAAATACCGTAAAAGTGTTGCCATTTTATTCATCACTGTCTCGTAGCTGATAGCAGAAAGAAACAGGCTAATTATTATTCTCATACGAGCTTGGATATTAAAAAAAAGCATTAAACGAAATTTCTTTCTTTCCTTTTTGCTAAACTCTGCAAAGATCGAGGATACTATCGACAAGTAGCTTGGGCAGTGGGCGTCACAGATAGGGAGCAGCTTCCTACAAGTAATTTATATATTTTCTTTCGCCCGATATTTGTCATCAAAGAGTGGCCATTAGCAGAAGAGCGTGGCAGAAGAAAGATCTTCGGGAGAGGCGCAGCGGGAGGCATTAGACCATGGCTCCCATTAGCTCCGCTGGGTTTTTCTTTCGAAAAGAAATTAATGGCTGATCTTCGCACAATTCGCGCCGCCACCAATACCAAACAGGATTCTCACTAAACTTTGCTCCTCAATTACGACCAAGAACTAATTAAAAGTCAAGAACCAACATGATTCTCGTGACGAGACCAGCTGTACTTAAAATCCATCCGTGTCAATGTCAACCAGATAATAAAGTCTTGTGGCGTAGAGGTTCGACAGTGGGCACGCATCGCGAGTTCATAAAACCTGACCGTCTAATAGAATTGACTCTTCCAGCGTGGCCACAATAATTCGTTTAACCGTGTCGCGTGAACCGTTTATTCGTCCCAGTCAAGAGGAATTTATTTTTAGTGCACGGGGACGAGGACTTTTATTAAACGATCAATCAAACTATGTCGTAGCAAAAAAAGGTCGTGGTGTAAACGTTGCTGTTAACCGCTGTATATACCTTGGAGCAACGGCGCGGCGGCGTCTCGTGGCCGTTCGCGCTCTTGCAGTTGGGAACCACGTGAGTGGCACGTGACTAAGAGGATGTAGCAATTATATCTTGACTCCATCCTCGCTCGCTCCTTCCCTCACCGCCGACAATCGCCTCCTTCTTCCCTGGTCCTCTGCTTCTCCTTCAGCGTCTTCTCCCCCCGCCTTCGTAACGCAACAATTAACGTGGCTTCGTGATATCAAAAATGAGCCTTCCCCGAACCCGAAAACCGGCGGCCCGCCGTCAAAGGCGGCTGCAATAAATTCTTATTGCCGTTCATCGGGGTATTTGCGGTTCCCCGAACGCCGACGCGTCTCTCCACCCTCATTATTTCATCGTCTGATTTCATTTATCGATGGCTCTCGCGTGGGCTCTACTTATCCTCGAATCCTCTAATCCTCGTATCCTCGAATCCTTGCTCCCTGCACATATGGAGCCACCGTTTCCCCAGGGGACAACTATCATATCTCGCGATACATACAGGAGTTTGATTTTAGGTATCACAGAGGATTGGGTCGAACAATCGAGTAGCCAGAAGGAAAAGCGAGGTGGCTGGAAATTTACGGGGAAAGACGCGAAGGAAGGTCGATCGCGGGGGTCGAAAAGCAACGTTTCTGCCAAGATGACTTTACCTGGGATCTCCATCAAGCGCGTGATAGCCTTACGCACACGTAAACGCACGTCTGACGTGGTACGGCAACCACCCCCTTCTATAAGCTGCGCGCACGTCGACTATAATTATCCTCGGGTAATCACGACCCACACCACCGTCTTCCAGCGGCCGCTTACCGCAGTCCTGGCCACCGTATTCCGCAAAATTAGTATTTCCATTTCCCCCCGTGGCAGCGAGGGAGAAAAAAACGACTGGCTGATCTTCTCGATTTGACGGTCTTCCTCCTTCATCCCGTGCTCTTGCCTGCAACCCTCAGTCTATGCGCCGCCGCGCGTCCCAATGTGTTTATTTTTGCAATTTGCCGAGGTACGTCGAAGACCGACAATTAGATTTTCTGGGCTAGGTTGTTCGGCTACCGTATAAGTGCGAGGCTCCGATCTGGCGGACCAAAGGGGCCCGCGTGGACCACCTACACCTGCCTCCTGCGTTCCCTCTTTTTCTTTCATCCATTTGATCCCCTCCGCCAGTAATGGGCAGAAGGAGAGGATGAACAAGCAGTTTGTAGACAACACTTATTGGAGCAAGAGATGCAACGGAGCCAGGTGCAATGTAGGATTTCGAAAAAGATTTCCAATCTCTTACCAATCTGTTTTGCAAATGATGTAGAATGTAGCCCACAATAAGATATGTTTTATGATCTTTCTAGGAATTCCTAGGATTCGGGAGGGTGGTTGGCTGATTAAGCAAGTGACACGAAATATTGAAACTACTTAAAATCAGAAATATTAGTAAATTTAAAATTGCACTGCAAGTTGGATCGGACTATTCATTTTGCAAGGCGAAGGACTAACTGGTCGGGAAGGAATTAAGTATGCACTTAGAAGAAACAGGAAAGAAATTAAGTACACACTTAGGAATTTTGTGAGTTCAAACTATGATACCTACTCGACTGCAAAGTGCTACACGAGGATGTAAATCTATGTGATCTACTCCTAGAACCTGTCCCGCGTGCTTTTCTATGCTCTGGGGCAACATTCTTCGCATTACCCTCGACAATGTTCTCACAGCCCACAGTATCGATGGGAAGAAGTTCTGAAGGAAAGAAATGCTCAAAGTTGAAACCGCAAGCGCGAAGGGGTCACGAACTCGTACACTCGGCGCGGTTCGATTCTCGTCTTTGTCTCTTCGATGAAGGGCGCCGCGGCGGATATCTCTCTGGGGGTATATACGCGCGCGGTTTGAGGTGGAGGCACTAAATCAAGGCCCCGCATGCTTTGGATGGCGTCTAACAAATGAGCCAATGACAACCAGCCCGGCCCTGGCTCCGTTCGCTCTCTCTCTCTCCCTCCTTCGCTGTTCCATCTCACTTCGGCTCTCATGAACAAAACGATAATATATTCCAGCTCGCGCTCGCGCGCTCACGCGCTCACGAGAGCGCACAGACGGGATCTGGACGGATTGAGCGGGATACTATACGCCGTTTCGAGGCCCACGCTATGGAAGGATGATCGAGCTTGAAGGAGAAACGAGCCAAAGGTTGGACGGTGAGGGGGCGAGGGAGGAGGAGGAGGAGGGGGGGGGGGGGCGGTCGGGACCGGCAGAGCTGAGCCTTTTACACGTCACAGGGGAACTAATACCTCGACGCGCGCTAATGACGGCCAATAATTTAAAATATGAATTTGTATAAATCACCGGTAATCGTTAATTTCTCGGAATGTTAGATCGACCCGGGGCCCATCAGCCGAGCCAGGACAACAGCGGCCCCAGCGTCTTTGAGGTCCTCGCTGGGGTCATTTGTGCCGGGGCTTAGATTAATTGGATTAATTAGGCATTACCGTGCCCCCGGGGCACACACCACGGCTGCATTAGCCGAGGGAACGAAGGTTGGGGGAGAGGGGAGGACTGGCTACGTCCTTCGTCCGTAGAGATCATCCTCGGCGAGGATTCGCGGGGTCTTTGATTTTGGAACAAACTGATTTCGTCTTTCGTCACACGGCGACGGGGACAAATCGCCGGCGATTCTTCAGAATGGAGTGACGGACTTGCTTGGACCTCTGTACCGCCCGAGGAAGTGTCGATTCTTGCTTTTTTTCTCCCTCTCTCTCTCTCTCTCTCTCTCTCTGAAATAGCGAGCTAGGGAAGCATCCAGAGATTCTTGCCGAAGACGGTTGGATTCGTTCGATCGTCGAATCGAGACGACCGTCTGCTTTTCCCAGTTGCATGGTCGAAAGTCATTACCAGGCAACGAAATTTGACATGGTTTTTACTCTTATTGCGCGACCGTTCGCCTATAATTATTTCCACATCTATCATTCCGGGTCGGCAATGACCAGCGCGCGGCCGTGCCTCCGAAGATTGAAGATCGGCTTGCTGGAAAAAAATGAGACGCGAAACCGGGGCCTTTCGAGCAATAGCGCCGAAGAAGAAGAAGAAGAAGAAGACGAAGACGAAGAAGGAGGCGAAGAAGAAGAAGGAAGGAAGAGGGAGGAAGGCGAAAAGGGGGGCCCTCGTCTATATGGGCATTCGTTGTCGACTGAATGCCAGTCGGTTTCCTCTTGTTCGACGAGAACACGAAAGGCTTCGATGACGTATGGTTCGTGGAAGAAGGAGAAATAAAGAGCGTGAAGGGGGGGGCGAACAGGCGTACCTGTGATTGTCCTCGCTCGGGACAGAATGGAAAAAAAAAGTGTCATTGTGCCTGTAGAGCGAACGAATGGTCATTTGGCCCGAAGCCGCTTGACATTTCTCCGCGTTCAATTGATGAACGCTCGGCGGTCATTAACGATTCCCGTGGCCCAGGTCCTGTTTCAACGCGTTACCCTTCCCTATTAATGCCACCAAACAGCCAGCTTCTTTCTAGTGTCCATCAATATTCCGCCCTTTGGACACAGTAAGAAGATTCACCGCGGACCAGTCAGCTTCCCTTGCTCCTCGGCCCATTTCTCATTGACGAATGCTTCCACGTCGTCGCGTAACGTTCGCCAGCCCGCGCAAGCCGCGGCATGCAAACAAGAACACCATCGAAATAACCGAACTGCAGATCCTCCGATAAACGCTTTCTGCGGAGGCATAGCCCGCCGAATATTCCGCGTTTTCCGTGGAATCCGCGCGACTACACCTATCTATAGCGGACCAGTCTGATGTATTTCTGAGGCTTGGCGAGCGGCCACCATTATGCACATGATAATTAGAATGCGTTAGCGCGTGTCTCAATATATCTGCACGTGCTGCACGCGCGCGCCATGTGAGCTGGCCCAGCTCTAACCTGGCTCGTCCACTTGGATTGGATCGGTACACCCATGGGTCTGGGTGGGTGGTGACCGTTTCTTCCTCCGAGTCCACGACCACGGACGTGACTGCTTGGTACACGCGTGCTACGCGAATATTTCAGCATCGTATAAATTGGCTGATTCATCGCGAGACGGGGTGGGACCCGCAACCACCTTGGCCGTCCGAAGACAACGCGCTGCAACATCGAGTTTGCTCTTTTCTGAAAAGCGTCCGAAATTTGTTAATGTGCCAATCGGTAGAAAGCCTTCTGTACACCTCTGAGGTAATAAGAAGGATATTCTTAAATATTGCGCCCATAGCGTTAATACTTTTCATCGGCATTGGTTCCAAATAGGTACGTCGAAACGGTTAGCTTCCTGAAGAGTCGTCCAAAATTCACGATTGTCGGAAGGGATTCCTAGGTTCTATCGGCCCGCATTTCGCACATCTGCGTGGTCACAGCGAAAGAAGCAGCGGAGTTCTCACGTCCTCTGATGCAAGAAAGTGGCCACGGCGGGTACAGTCGACAGGATATCGAATATGGCGAGAGGCTCGCGGCACAGGAAATCGTTGAAACTCGGTCTGATGATCAGGACAAGCAGGCTTACGCGTTTTTTCTCCCTCCGTGGCGGGAGACGCAAGTGCGTGCCATCTGCAGCCAGCGTAATTCTTGCGACTTTGAATATATCGAGTTTCGGTATCGAGTGCCCAGCCAGAGGTGTTCATAGGTAAAGGTGAAGGAAGACACGGCTCCCTAGCCGTTTCAGGCAGACAGCGATATCTTGTTTCCTTAATAAACGGAAACGGAACGTAATCGTATTATTTGTTTCTACCTTTAAGAATACTACCCTCCTTCTAATACTCTGCTCGACAGAAGAGGATGAGGTGGTGGAGAGGAAGAGGTGGAATGCGAAGATCTTGCTGAGCCGAGTGGAAGACCTGGGTGGGGAGGGGAAGAGAATGGAGGGAATATTTAAGAAGGTATTAAACCCCTCTCCCCTCCGCCGTGCGGATAAGAAAGCATTAACGTTGTACTTTATTCGCGAGTGCTCGATGAGTTCTGAAATATGGAAAGTATCGCGAATTCCGGTTTCAGGTAACAAAGTTCTTCTCTCCCCCGCCCTTCCCTCAATGTCGATTCGCCAAACGGGGAGGGGTCCTCTTAAACCGGACAGGAAGGAACCAAGTAATATTTCGCTGAAATTTTACCGCGAATATTCATGCCGTCTCAGCTTTGCCACCGAAGCCTTTGAAATAAAGCGAGACTATTCCAATCCGAGCAATCTATCTTTCCGCCGATTTCTATCGCCTGGATTAGATCCCCTCTGTTGATTTCTCGTCTTTCTCTATGCACACGCGATCGTCAAGGTGCAAATAATATCGCTCCCGCTGCGATATTCTCGTTCGGAGCAGCATCGAAAGCGGAACGTTCGGCGATGGTTGAATGGGGCACGGGAGTCAGGTGCTAGTCCGTGAGCCCGAAGAGAAACGCGTTAACAGGTGCCCGGGGTAATAGCCGATGTATCATTGCCTGGTCCTAGACGAAGGGGCTCGCATACAGTGGAAACGGAAGAGACATGTGCTCGAGTTTTTCTGAAGTTTGAACAACGCGAAGAGAGGACGGTTCAACTGGAACAGCTATGCGAGAACAGCTGGCTGATGGGCACGTATTTCCAGCGTGTCTGTTCCGTTGCATCGAACAGATTCAATTTGTAAAATTGGAACAGGAAGGTGGGAGCTCGAAGGAGGCAGCATTCTTTCCCTGAATTCGCTGGTTATTCTCTGGGGGATGATCGTGACAGAATTTAACTGGCTCCTTTGCCCGACAGCCAAAGTGCCAAGGACGCTAAGGATCTCACAGCCGCGATAACAACGATTAACGAGACTGTCGTCCAACACCGCGACCGTAGCTGTACCAACCAGCGATCCGTTTCGCAATCTCCCGTGCAAATAACTCCTACATTACGTAGCCGTGTGCCCCGTGGAAAGGGGACGGCCCCGGTGGTTGAGGCCTCTCCGAATCGGGCACTGTTAACGATTACAAATCGTCCGGCCGATCGGTACCTATTCCCGGATTAATAGAGCGATAAATAATCGAAAGCTGATTACCAGAAGCAGCGGGCGTAGGTATATGTAGCGAGCGTTGTCGACGGAACGGTAAGAAGAAGCCACCGCGCGAACAGGAAGAAAAATAAGGAAAAGAAAGGGGGGGGCGAGCAGGACGTGTGGGAGCGGCGGTAGGCGCGGAAGAAAGGCTCCGTTTGGAAGAGAAAAAGATATGAAAAAAGGGGAAAGGGAAAGAAAGGTACGGCGATTCCTTAACGGCCAATGAATCCTTGCGCTCGCGATATACCCGACCCCGGCATCAGAGGAGCTGGTCTTAAGTTATACCAGGAGGAACGTAAACCCGTAAACGTGCCCGAGGCCAACATATTACGCGCATTAATTCGCCGTGCTTGACGTGGACAGCGATTCGTAATACGCGGCCAGAAGAGGGACACCAAGAGCAAGCAGAAGAAGGTGCCGGGAGCCACAAGAGGAGGCGACAGAAGACGAGGGAGAGGGCTCCGGGTGCGATCCTAGTTTATAACGAGATCGGTTAGGGCCACGTCCGATATGTATATACGCGGCGTTGGATTTCTCGGTAATTATAAACTTAGATTCCAGTAAATATTCCCGTCAACCCTGGCCACCGGCAATTTACGAGATTAACCATGCTGCACGCGGGGCCTGGGCACCGGGGGAGGGGGGCACAGAGAAGGCAGGAGCGTTTAAACATGTTTTTTTTTACTGAGGGCATCTGTAGCTGGACAGAAGCGACGTGACTTCCGTCGGATCAACAGATGCCAGATTGACTTGTTCGGGTTGGTGATGCTTGGGTGTCCTGGAAACAGCAATTTTTGTGATTAGTGTTGAGTAATGAAGCTCTCATTTGCATTAAATCATAAAAGGGTATTTGGTTTGAAAGCATACAGGAAAGAACAATTAAATCTCGAGACCAAATTCGTTATAACGTGTATGTTTAGAGGTTCGCGACTCGCCTGGAAGTTTCGACCTACCTAGGGAGATTAGAAGTCGCAACTTCGAGGCGGCACATAAACAGTACCGGCAACAGTGACCGCGACCAACAGACAACCACGCGAATCATTGGGAACTGATCAGGCAAACATAAATACCACCACTAGCAGCGCTATCACACTTACTCTCGTTGATAGTCTTGCTAAATGTAACTTTACATATAATATTCATTTGTGTGAGCGTAGTATAGTGTGGTGTAGAGAAGAAGTATTGTTAAGGTAAGGAAGGAGTCTTCATCTTCATTTGGTCAACGATCACCTCTACATATGTAGGCCGAGCAATAATGAGGTTTGTAGGAGGAGTTTGGAGTAAAGGGTGGAAAGCAAAGGAGTTCGCCTGTGAGGTGTTTTGGCAGCCACCAAATAGTAACATCTGGATACTAAATGGTCTGCCAAACCTTGTATCTAATCATAGCTTTTTGCTCATAACCAAGCTGAGGGATCTCTTCTATTTGAGCATGCGTGTTGGGAACGTCAAACCTGCTCGGTACATGTGTAGACGCGTATGAAGACATGTCTTCAAATTGTCAATGTTTCTTGAACATAAAATACTCCACGTATGTAGTTAGATTTGCATGACGAAGCAACAATGTATTCTGAAGATATAGGTAAAGCTGTTTTTGGTGGAGCCAGAGATTCCAAAATTAAATCATCCCCCGAAACTCGGGTTATATGTAATAACAGCGCAATCGTTACTGAATCTCGACTATTATGACACAAATAAAGGAACCCATTATATTCCCTCTTGCGTGTTCCTTTTTTATTGGCCTATTTAATAATACTGATAATAATGAAAAATTTTAATTCACGCTGAAAGGAGAGGATCGGGCGATATACATAGAAGACACTGGACGAAACATAACAAGCGATTTATTAACGTCACACGCAAGTTAATAATGGAAGTTCCTCTAATAAGTCAATCAGCGAATATATATGTGTGTGACATCTGATGGGCTTAGTTTGAAGTATAAGAGAAGATATATTCGACTTTGTCGAGTAGTTTCTGTGTTCTTCCTGCTAATTATTACAGTCCTGGCAACCAGTTGTCAAAATATGTATTTACAAGGGTAGATCGCATGAGGGGTCGTTAATTTTAATCGAACGTGATTGTGATTACTTAAAGTAAGAAAGGTTATGCTGCACCGTCAAAGAACATAATTGGTTGTAAATCCAAAACACTCCCGTTCGAGTCCCAACTGAGAAGGTGTTTTCGTTTTTTTGATACCATATTCAGAAATTTTGTTTAAAGGTACCTACACAAGATTTATTTGAGGAATAATTTCTGCAAAACAGGTGGAATTGGAGGCGCCAATATAGCGAAGACAGGTCGTACCCACGTGTGTCCTATTTCGTACGATCTCCAATCAGATATAAATTCATCCTCAACCCGAGAAAAGCATATTATGCATATGGGAATTGTATTACAGTGGCAGCTACGAATGATAGGGTCGCAGCGGACAGCGTTAAAAATTTGATGAAAATTACACAGCCGCAAATGATCGAACCGCATACACCGATTACTCGAGGTAGGAGAGACGATTCCTCGATTCGCTTCAGCGTCTACTGAGGCCGCCCTTGATGGACCACCCGTTGTTTTTCGTTATGGACGAACATCAAGGACGGCTGATTTGTGAGACGATCGTTTCTGTATGATATCTTGGGTACATTTGTGTCATCGACTAAGACAAAAACAGGAGGGAATATTACCTTAACATATAAGGTTGATCACACCAAGAAACGGAGGAAAGTAACTTAGTGTTATTTAATGATTGTATAGTTTGGAATCATTGTTCAATTTTTTCTACCATATTTCTACAATTCTTAAAAGCACTGCTTTTCCAGATTCTGTGGGGATTTTTATTTCGATTTTTGTTGATGCCAATGAAGGGTATATTATATATAATGCATTCTCTTCAGTCGATTCCATTCGAGTGATTCCCTCGCCAATTTTCCAGGAATCGACAGGAAACGAGGCTGCAATTTAAGTAACGCGAACCGTCCCCCGGTATTTTGCGGACATTTTGTATTCCCTTATACACGATAGTTGTCTCCAAAGGGGTTGGTTCGCGTGTCAAACGCAAGGTGTGTAAAGTACTCGCCATTGATGAACTCAGGGACGAAAAACCGATATTTAAGCTGGTGGAAGTTTTTCACCACGTCAATTGCTGTGTTTCCTACCCAGTGATATCGGTTTCACCTGTCATATGAGTGGCGTTGATAGAAGGGAATGCACATACGCTAATCAATACAAAATTTCTCACGCAACGCGAAGAAATCCCTCGTTGAAGATACATACGAGGTAGGTACATTCTGAATATGTTTCATTAATCTGGCGAAGAGGACTGGCCACTAAAAAGTATAACAAGATTGTCTCCAAAATTGTTTAATAACTAGTTCATTAAGTAGATGGCAATTAGTCTCTCAATATTTAATCCCTTCATCAAGACATTTGCAATTTCATCTTAAAACTATGGCTAAAATCTTTCATTCACATATGTTTTCACTGCTAAATGCGAGATAATATTTTTCGATAAGAACTTTCAGACTTACACGTCATTCTCAGTTTTCCAATAATCAAGAACGTCCAATAAAGTGTTGAAGAATTTCATACACTTCATTCAATGCATTCTCTCCTTAGTTAGAAGAAATAATAATTATAAAATCTAACATCAACATCAAATTCTGTACTATGAAAAGTAAGTTCCACGGAGATTTTATTTTTTCTTGTTGAAATTTGGCTGCTGCGTCTTAAAATCAGTGTTCAGATCTTTCAATTGTACACTTTTACTAGTAACAAGTACAGCGGGAAATGAAATTTTTAGGCTTACAATAAAGTCTAACAAAGCGTTGAAGAATGCGATCCATTGCATTGGAAAAGTTCTTCCCTCGTAACGAGTTGGACATTTATAGTAACACCGGACCTATATTCTGTACCGTCAAAAGTGGCGAGCATCCTTTCCAGAATTCACACACGCTCCATACCGAATATCTCGGCGCGTATTCACCAGAGGAGGGTAGAAACAAAGAGTATTCATGGCTCGATTTGAACAAAGACGCCAACCTGTCAGGCAAACCGACGTCACGGAGCCGCTCGGATGAATGTCGGTGGAGCGTGGACGTTCGTAATACCATGGAATTAATCTATGCCCGCGTCGGTAATAATAAGGAAATGTTTCAATCTGGATGATGTATAGCGCGCACGGTGGGAAAAGGGTCTGGGCTGTTCCAAACGACGACGACGATTGTCGCTGAAGAGCGATCAATCTCGTCAACGAGTCAGACATTGGGATCAGGAATCCCTTTATGACGAGGCCCCAGACAATAAAGTCCACGAAATCAAGCGGTACCGATTGTCCTCGGTGATTAGAGAAATAGAATCACCTAGTGGCGAGTGATTTATGGAACGTAATTGCCTTCGTTGCGCAAAACGCCACGCGCGAAAGACGCGAGCTTGTAGGAACTGAGCTTAACAATGGCGATCTTTGAGTCCCTGTAGAGTGAGTAGACTGATAGTTGTCGCTAAGGAGTGACGGTTTTCCAGGGTCTAGCATCAGATACCGTTGAGAAGAGGTCGAGGTAGGTATTTAATTGATCGCTGATCAGAGGAATGTACGAGAATAGTGGCAAGATAGTTCGAACTGATCCTCTTCTAGCGTTTTGTAATAGGGAGGACACCTGCGTTTAGCCACATTAGCGGCGAGAAGAGGTTAGCTTTTAAGCTTTTCGAATTCACTTCATCCAAGGATCATTCCCAGCCGTAGTCCCACTCCACAATATCGATCAGAGAACTGCCCACGAAGGCGGTACAGCGCCCACTTTCCCACACCCGAAATCCTTTATCGCGGTGCGGCGTAGGAACGCGAGTCTCCAGCCGGTGGCTCGGTCGTGCAACGAGCTCGACGGGATTTCTGATTTATCCGGATAAGTTGGCGGGCAGGACGTCATCCCCTCGCCTGCAGCCCTCCCCCGTTGACGGTTTACCCCCCGTAGCTCCTGCTTCGACTTTGATAACCGGTACGATAGTTGGTTTTCGCGTCGTGGGGGTGGAAAACGGAGACGCGGCCGGTTTATCTTCGATTACGAGCGTCTTGGCTCTCGGTTTCTTGGCTCCAGATTTATGGCGAGCGATTTGTCGGTGGCGCCCAGATTAGAATTAGTTTGCGGAGCGGCTGGATCCGCGTCTGTTTGCGATCTAACACCGTGTGTCGGGGTCGTACACCGTTGGGAGATCGAGATCTTCGCCGGGAGAAGAGACGTAACCCCTGCCTGACTCGTGATCCCAGTGGTTAATCGAGAGTGTTGGAATTTAAATCGTGCCGCTGTTACGCGACGATGAAGAGAAATAATGCATGGCATTCGGGCCAGATCGCTAGATGACCTTTCGCCAGTGATCTTGCCTATTATCGACGACAGCGTAACAGAGGAAAAACGAACTTCTCAAAAAGGAATTGTGACTGTGGGATCGAACTATAGCGAGATGTTACGTTTCACTCGCGTTATCCTGTAACAACGCTTCGAATATGATTTTAAAAGTAACCAAGTTCGCGCCTGTTTGCCTCTCTCCATGTAACATTTTATCGGTAACTAGTTTCACCTAATTTCTGCTGAATGTGTAATAAAATTTATATTATTATTCTTCTTATTGTAAACGTTCACACGGAATGGGGCAGCGCGTCAGTGTGCACGGGCCAATGTATAAGCGCACGTATCACCCTTTCTCTGGGACTTGGGTAGTTTGCACCCTTCTACCGAGCAATATTAATATCTCTAATCATTCACCAACCCCTTCGTACCCTTATCAAGGGACACCATAGGCGTCGGTTGATGCGTGTTATTCAGATTTATCCCATTTGCCTTCGGGACCGTATTTATCCGTAGAACAAACCGAGTACACGCCACCCGATAAAGCGTCCGCCTCGCGACCTGGATTAATGCTGAAACCAAGCCCTCGAATATTTTTTGTCTTACGGTTCTGACAAACGATCCAAAGGGAGTCTACAAAGGTACACTTGACTCTCGGCGGAGGGCGCAACTACGATTGCTTCCTTTCGAAAATTATCCATTCATTGAAAGTTCACGGTTCATTCGCCCCTATTTTTATCCAGCCGCGAGTATGCCAACGCGCGATAAGGTCGTTGCTGAAGACGACCGTTGATTCGTGGCGGTCGTCGAAAGCAACCAAAGACAGATTCCGCGGGTAGGTATAGAGGAGAGAAGAGAGGGCGAGAGGAAGGGGATGCTCGTCCATTTAGCCACCCTACTCACCTTTTGGCCAGCTTCGTCTGGTTATTAATGAACTCGCTGATAGGAAGTGTCCGTCTCCCGGCGAAGAATCGCCTCCCAGAGCAAGGCTGTCACGTATTCGGCTTCTATTTCCCTTAGCTAACGCTCTCTATATGCAAATACGACCCGGACCGGTCCCTCCACGTGTCCTCTTTCGCGTGTCTCCTTCGCGTATGTATGGAAATGCGTATTATCGAGATCGCTCGTCCGTGTACGCGCGTCTTCACGTGCAAACGGCCCGCGTCCCTGTGTGCGACCGCACCGCCTGGCTCTTTATAAATAGTGACTTTGATATGCAGTCGTGCCTCTTTACCGGGGGATGAAACCGCCCCCTATGTGTCTCCCGCGGCCACCCCCGCCCCCATCCTCGGAGAGAAAACGCTGAACGCGTTAAAAATTAAAGGGTCAACATTACGTATTGACCGGGGGCTCTTTTATCAAGCACGTTGTGCGTGCGTGGACACACGCCCTGACCGCAATAAAAAAAAAGGAAGGATGGTTTTACTTTGTGCTTGGAATTGGTCGATTAATGAATGAATTTCATTTAAGAGCGAAACGATGTCGCCGGTATTTTCCAGCTAACACCGCAAACGATGCCTGCAATATCGTATTTACGATTTTCAGAGGGAACGATGGCGAACCAGTTCTATCTGTAATAACATTGAATGCGTTCGGTGGGACAATAGTGGAAGAATGTTATTTAGTATTTTCATGAATGGGGAATTTAGGTTAGGTGATTCAGATGGCTTGCGAAACTGAAAGAAAAATTTATTAATGCATCGACAGATGGGTGGAGAACGCGTCATTGTACAAAGAAGAGCGGAATTAAAGTTTCAAAGGGATGAATAAAGAGCGTTATTTATATATCTATATAATTAATTACCGTATACAGAAGTATTTGCTATTTTTTCAGCTGTGTTTGTAATCCAAAGAATCCTGGTTTGGAGATCGTAGTAGCCATAGGAATTCACTTTTTCAGGGTCACACCTAAATCAGTTCCAAACTTACGCCACATTTTATTTACATAATCTGTTTGTGAGAAACACTTTGTACTATTGGAATATCGTTATCTGCTCTATAAATACACTCGTTTATCTCTCCGCGCGAGACAATAGGGCACTCGATAAGGAAACACAGAAACTATCGCTACCAGAAGCTTAGGGTTGTGAATGATATTGGGACATGGCAGCTGGGTTGCGCAGAGCACACCTGTCGACCTTTTCAAAGGAACAACGCCGGCAGATAACAGTTTCCTTCCTTCTGACTAGCCAAACACGTCGTTCACCGGTGAATTTAACCCATTTTCTGACACGATTCTCATTTCGAGATACGTTTCTTCCTTCGTACTCCAGCTCTGTTCGACGCGTTTACAGGTGTCCGATCCTATCTTGCCCAGTTGACTATCAATTTTAAATAATTAATCTCTGGTACTACCTTTCAGAGAACGGTTCTAAGAGTCTGATAGAATTCAGTGCAGACTAAAAATTACGATATATGTATTGATAAAGCCCTGCTTTTTGTTGAACTAACTTCCTGGAACCTGTGCCACTCTGTTGTTGGGCCGAGTCGCGGTGATAAAGGGTCGTCCACCAATCACAGTCCCGCGTATATTCGGTCAGAGGTGTACGTTTTAGAGTCGGTTTGGCTCTATTAGAGTCGCCATAAGTTACAATTAGGTCAGTTTGGGGTGTGCCAGGCCCTTCTAGATGTAGGTGCCGACGGAGGGTGTGAGGAAAGTTTGGAATCGGAGTCACAGGCCTGACGAAGAGAGCCCGATAGCCCTGCGGATCTTCGAGAGATCCCTGCCAGCCTGGTCTATACTGATTTAGAGCTGGTCTAATTTCAGCGACACCCACTGCCACGCCGTCTATAACGCATAAATAATTACCACTTAGCTCCTTTGTCGTTACATTGCCACATTCTGCCTCACGGTTAAGCCCGATGCTCCTTTGTCCGCTCAGATCATTTATGACCACGAGATTTATCGGCCAGGCAATGTCTGACCTGCCGGAATCATTAGAGATCGATAATTCATGGGTATCGGCCGCTTCTGTTCCTTGGAAGACAATTGTCGCGACAAGAATAATAGGTCCTGCTACTAGGTGCAGTGTAATTTCCTGTTAATTGGCTTCACTTCCACTGAATTATCTCAGTCTTCTCATTTCAGCGTTCAACGCGAGGAGGAACTATTGCAGATGCTACATTCAGCTTTTATGTGCGCTTCAGCTTTTATATGCAAGAATTTGATTTCAACTATCGTGTAAGTTGCACCTAAATGTGGATGAAAAATCGGAATTGCATATAGACCAGATCTGAGTTGGAACACTGTTTAGAACTCACTGGAGGCAAAGGGCAACTCGATTGGGCACTACTGTATCTTGACTTAATCTTACATGACAAGTACACGACACAGTTTTAGGGGTATACTCGGACTGTACATGTCCCAGGACAATAAAATTGTAAAATCAGCCTTCTAGAACTGTCCTTACAATCCATTAACGAAACATTGATGAAGAAAGAGATGTACTTACTAAAAAAGTGAACTGAAGTGCAATTCAAGGTGCCATTCAAGTCTGAAGCGTGCTAATAAATAACAAGGAAAATGAATTTAACTCTTAGTATTACTGTAAATGCTTAAAACATTAATAAGTCATTTGTAACTTGTTTTTCCTGCAGTAATACGTATTATTTTATTTTTAAAATTACTCAAAATTTGCAGCATCTGGAGAAGTTCCTTGTAGGCTAATAAGATTGCGAAAAGGCTGGAAGGTATAGTTATACATATACCCTTTTTATAAAACGGCTGACGTTTAGCTAGTCTTATCGTTGTCGAATGTTTCGATTACATTAAGCCTGGAGGTCTCTAGCCCCATTACAAAAAGGCTACGTTTTTTACCGAAAGGCTAATTTCATAATTGTCTTGCGACATATACCTATATACTTGAAGAACTGCAGTCCAATGTACGTCTCAAATATCCTCTCACGCTTCGAGCTCCTCTGAACGCCAGGGTAGAGGAAGACGTAACATCGTTCGAGCTTCACACGAACGCATGACTAGGCTGTGTAGCTATTTTACGGTCCTATCCAGGAACGTTCGTAGTGTTCGATGAGTTTTTCAACGTAAACCTTGAGATCCCGATCCTCCAGTATCGACGGCCGTCTTGTTCCATGGGGATAATCGTTCCTGTGCGAAAAACCGAAGGGGGACGTTAAGATTGTCCAGCATTTCGTTATCTTTACAGCCGTGCAATCCGCTGGCCAACGATTCCTCGTCTATGAGCGTGTACACGCGAGGGAAACAAGCTCGGGAGCTGGTACAACGCGGTGTCCAAAGGGGGACACGGCGTTACTCCGTTCCCCCGTAAACCGTTTTACGAGACGCCGAGTTATAATTATTTTATTATCGTCGATCGTTTACGATCGGGCAATGCCAAGGCAATAATATGCAGTAAATAGTTTTAATGGACAGTCTGGGACGTGTTAAGACGCGGCCGCCATAAAACAGCGGGACGTCTACGTGTTTTCCCTCACATCGATCCTCGATTCGCCTCGATCCGACTTAATTTATCTCGAGTGCTTGCGCTGGACAGAGGACAGGCCTCGTGGACAGAGGATTTATACCGATTTTCGGGGCGTGCTATCGGTTCTACGACGACCTGGTGTCTCGCACGATAGGAGATGTTCTCCGTGCCCCCGTGGAAACTCTCGAATTCGGGAAAAGGCGTGACGACATCCGGGCCTGTCGCCAGGATTCGTCATCAGGAGTCGACTGTCACCGACTTCGCTTTATCCCTTTGCAACCAACCCACCCCCATTGTCCCCCGCCGCGCCGTTCCGTTCACAATCACGGATTTGATTTAGCGATGGAGAGGCAATATAATGTCTCTAACGAGAGCCGCGTAAGGATAAGGGTGGAGAGCAAGAGGAGGACAGCGCATAATGCTATAATGCCGAGCTAACACAGCCTCGCTCTCGTCAGTATCTTTGATTAGAGGCCCTATCTTCCTGATTTGCTTCTAATAAACCTCGTGAAACCGGCGGGGGATCGAACTCCTACGTGATTCTTGGAGGAGGGTGACCGTGTTTATCGATAAGCCTGTCGTTTGGAATTATTGAGACCAAAATTACACGGACCGAGGACATCGACGGCGCCTCCAGCGGATCTCGCGTTTATCTTTTTTTACTTCAGCTCCTGTCTGCAATTTTCTACTTTAATTCATTTGTTATTGATTTTAGACTTATTTTCTAACGCTACTTTCCTTTTGGGTAACTTTTTTTATTTCAGATTGAATATCTCCAGAAGCGGACTTTCCTTTCTGTTTTTTTTTTTTTCTAAAATGAATCGAGCAAATTTAATGGAATTCAATAAGTGATCTTCGGTTTAGCCCAGTGTTTCCTATCTTTACATTCGTTTCCCGCCAAAATAACACCTGCTTGAATCCGAGATTTCTCCGGTAGTAGGTATCCGTTTTCGAGCGCAACGCGTTGACATTCCATCGTCGACCATCGAATATCGCGCGGAAAGTTTGGCGGGTAAAGTTGAAGGCCGCAATCTCGAGACCTGGGAGTTCCAATACGCCCGGCGGTTTTTTCCCCGGCCCGTGGCCGCTTCGAATCTGAATCCTTGGAAAGCGAATGAGCCTCTTTCTGAAGGAGGGAAACGAAGGGAGGGCGAGTTGACGGCTGCTCGAAGGCAGCATTATATACACCGGGAATACCTCCCGCTGGCTGCAGAAATCACTGGCGGGGACTTAATAAGCGTGGAAAGAGCCGAAGAGATAGAAGATAGCTGGCTTGGATGATGCGAAAACTTTGCTATATTAGCCGCTTTGGCGATCCGTGCCGCTCTCCGCCGCGCCACGCGGAAACTTGCACGCGTACCAACATACTGTTCCAACCTGTCTCTATGCGCGCGCCATCGAACCAACTTACCCTGGAATACGTTTCCCCCGAAACTTTTAGCCGAAGAAACGAAGTATTAGAGATGAGAGCTGGATGCATGGAGGATATTCGCGGCAAAGGTGGTTTGGGTTGAGTCGAAGGTGGGAGAGCTTTTCTTTCTCTTCAACTACGCCGCACACTGTCACGTGGGTGCTGAACACTTTCTTACATAGAAAAGGATGGAAAGTAACGTAATCTGACAAGAAGGATGTACATTTGATAGAGTCAGTTCACGAGGATTCCAGTGACTGGGTTGCTTATACCGACGCGACTATTATTATTTGTAAACTCATATGTAGTTATTAATTTTTAAATTTTAGTTGGGTTACCAGTGTACAAGGTGTAAGAAAAGTATCAAAGCTGACATCGGAGGCGGCAGAAATTTGTTAATAAACTCCGCCATAAAATTACATGACCCTCAGAATTTATTTTTTAAAAGAACTCCACGAAGCCATATGTGTAAATTGGCCCCTGAAAGCCATGACTATTATTTATTTCACACCCTTTACATCTGTGTCGTTAGGACCATTAGCCAACTGTTCCTAAGAACACCACCCTAATTAAGGACGCTATCTGCGGATAATTGATTGATCGTTCATGGTAATGTAGCAGAGGATAATATCAGTGGCATTGGAACCTTGCAAGCAGGCCAAAAACGCGTATCCTTCACTTTTAAATCTGCAAGTCCCACGCGACCGAAGTTTAAGAGGTCACGAGGGAGGAAAGGGGGGCATCGAGGAGGATCTTGACTCGAGCCAGACTTTATCAGACGCTTTTTCTCTCCGTCATTCTTTCCGTTCTTCCCCAGTGGCGAGGAGTTAATGAACGACGAACACTCTCGCTCTCGCTGTTCAATGCAGCGGCGTCTTAGCCCACGCGTCACCATAATTACGTCGTGCACGCACGCACGCGTGTCCCATTCTGCGTGATCGGAGTACCAAGCGTACTGACAGCTACTCGAACGGCGACTCCTAATCGCTTTTTCGACCGGCTGAATCGCCTTCTTTTAAAAGAACGTGGTTTTCTCTTCATAGGAAGATTTCTTTTCGGCCGTAGGTAGGTTTCAATATCTTGTAAAACATCTTGGCCGTCATAATCTTATACTTCTATTTATTTCATGGATAATAGTTTTAAGCGCCAAGGTTTAAAATTTTTAGCAAATAGTCCAAGTCTTTAAAAATGTGATGTGAATGCATCGCAATAGGCGCCCCTAGTAAATCCTTTTGAACGAAGATTGCCCTTCAATTCTCCATAATCACGTAAAACTTACCAACGTAGTCGTTGTCAACCTCAACCACAGTTAAAATTCCAAATCTACATTTTGGAGAGAAACGAACATTCCCTTCATAAATATCTACATCTATAACTGCTATTTTAAAATTCTTTTACATCAACCTCAATTGTTTCCAGAAAGAACAGTTCCGCAGGTGGCAATCTCAGCCTCTCACCTTCATATCGACCCTTAGTTCAAAGAATATTAACTCATCGAGTCAAGCATATTAGATCACTCGTTTGTGGACAGTTCTAGGAAGATAGAAAATTTCGAGGCACCCTGTGCGGAATCAGTAACAGGGGACAGGGTGCTAATTAAACGATTGCGACTCCACTGATGCAAACGATGCTTCATCTAGCGACTCATTTAGCGACGAACACGTTTAAAGATCAGTTTACTGTGCACCGAGGGTGTACGGAGGGGCATATATCGGAACGACGTTATGATGTCACGATGACATCATTGCCCGGGAGAGATCTGCTGTCGCTGCACCGAGCTGCGTACTCGGCCAACGCTCCAGACAGGATATTGTCGCGGCCAGTCATTCGCTAATTGATCCACCGTGCTGTTTTATTTTACGCCGCTCGCGCTGGCGCGCGGTTCTCAATATCCGATCGACGATCAACACGGGGGGAAACAGCTGGCGCGCTGATATCGCGGCTATCTGTAATTATGCTCGTCAAGCAGATGTCTTTCTCGCTGGTTGGTGCGAACTTTTTCAGTCGTTACAGCACGATTGAGTCGTTGCAGCGCTGGTTATCCGCTTCAGGCGCCTCGCAATCGTCGCGAGACGATCTCACGTCACGATTTCCTCGCGATAAAGTCGTTATCTTCGGCCGGGGGAAGGTGGACTGGACCGAAACGATAGGTGATTGGTGGGACGAAAGTCTGTCGAAGGTTGAAGCGTTTTTCTGAATGAAAGAGATGAGAACCGTTTCGGTGACGACGCTATTAATTCATAGAGTTCATAATCTATTAGCTACGTTAGCGGAGGAGCGTTAACGAGTGTAATGGCATCACACGCCATCTACGTGTCATTCAATTCCGACACCCTCGCGCCATCGATGATCTCATGCCTCTGCCTCGCTTTAATTGTTTGTTATCATTAGCCGAGGCGCGTGCTATTGAAATTAATGTCGATCTGTCTCGGTTAACATGTGCGCTCCCATAAAACCTGCTTCCGGCGCGTTTGCTGGCCCGGGAGCTTGATGGAATTAAGCCGCATGCGTCTCGTTGCCCAGCCCTTCTTCCCTTGAAACGACCAAGTCCTCCGACAGGCCTGCCACTCTTGCCGTTCTCGGTTGTTGCAACTGACAATTATTTCAAAGCTGGGCGCTCCTTAGATCACCTGGAGATGAACTTTAGAGGACTTCTAACCGGCCGAGGTAAATTCTATTTGGAAGTCTCAGTGGTTTTCATAGACCTAGAGTAGATTGAAGACCTTTGTCCTAACTGTTTGACGAAATAATATCACAGGACAGAAATTTAATCTTTTTTCAAGGACTCTCCGCATTCGCACTGCCAAATGAGTGAATAAGAAATTATTATTTACCAAACTACCAGTTTTATCTGTGAATTTATACATATTTTTACTTTTCCTTCGTTAGTCATTATTTTCCTTCCTTTTCCTGTTGTGTTTATAGTCTAACATTCATCAGTATTATATATTGCAATAGTTTCTCTGTTTAAAAACAGAATTTCCCTGCAAATTCAAATCTGCGCATCACGAATACTTGTTCGTTCCGACTTCTGATTTCCAATGCAATATCGCCCATGCATAGGTAATATTATGGTGATCATCGGCAATAACTTGTACAAACCGTTCGCGGTAAAAGCAGCAGACATGTGAGCATCCGCTGCCGGAAATCAAATGCTCGTAACGCGGTGTTTCTTAACGCGCCTAGGAAAATGGAATAAACAGTCAATTAGGGATTCTTCATTATATTTCCGTATGTAATTACTGGATCATTAACGAAAGCAGCTGAGTGTGGTATCCAGAGGGAATGGTTGGCTGTTGATTGTTAGGAGCGCATTCTGACGCCTGTTACAAACCGATATCGCGATAGGCTTTCATAAAACATTTACTTGCCGCCTTATTTCCAGCGAATCTTGCGCGCATATCTACGAGTTCCAGGTAATCCATTCTACGCGAGTCAAAACATCGTAAAAAAAAAAACTACAATTTGACATGCGCGTTCAGCGTGCGAGTACAAGGAACTCATCTGGATACCTCAGGCCCGCCAACTGGATCGCAATTCTGGTTTCCCTCTGTCCCGTCGATCGTAGAGAGAACTTCCTCTCATTGATGGATGATAAACGATTCTAATCTAACGCCAGCCGGCGCATAATGTGGTCATCGACCCCCGGGCCATTGATTCAGGTCTTCCAACGCAATGTCGTTACTCGATCAAATGGTCATTGAAACTCGAGGAATACGTTTCGTGGTAGCGGATACGAGCCCGGCAACTCCTCTCATCCCTTTTGTTGATTCTTAAAAAGCTCGCGCGGATTGGTTCTTCTAAAAACTGTCTTGCCTCGTGTATGTTGGTTTTACGACTCGATAACGCGTGTTTCTCAGAAAAATCACTCTTGACGTCGATCCCGACGAAAGGCTCACTGGCGACACGACTTAATTGAACATGGAACGGCTCTCAGAGATCGCTCGAGCTTTCGTCCGTGGCGCTAAAACCGGCTATCGTGATCGAACGTGTTCGCAACGGACGGGCATAGTCGTTGATCGGAGTTTATTACCGAATCGGGCACGGTCCAGATACGGCCGATCGTCGTTACGTGTGCCGGTCGATCGACGATATTATTACAGATTGCCTGAACGGCCTGTGAAATTCATGATGAGCCGTTTAATGGCTCTCGACAGCCGCGAAAATGATCCATTACGTTCGGGCGCTATGCCCCGGCCTTTGTTGATCGACTTCAACGATCAAGTTCACGTTGCAACGTTGATTTTTAGCTCTTTGACTCGTGCTGGATGAGACTTTTGTTAATGACTATAGATAAAACTCTTCTGATCCTGTTTTTAAATTGTTTCTGAAGCGAACGACTTGACAAAGGTACCGCGACGTCGTCCAAGTTTGGTTGACTTTTTATATAGGGTGTTTATAAATATGTGAGACAATATTTCAGGGTCAGTCTTTACGGAAGTTACGCACACTTAAATATACAGTAGAGCGTCAATTATCCGAACTGCTTGGGACCAAGGTGGTTTGGAAATTCGAATTGTTCGGATAATCAAACAGTTCGGAGAATGAAGCATGCATATACTTTACACAGTTTATAACTATAGGAATTACACCCAAAATTACTTATTAAATATAAGAGTACTACTGCGTTTATTTATATTACGCAAAAGTCAATCAATCAATCGGTACCATTACACTGGTCCGAAGTAGTGGTAGGGATAGCGATGATGCAGCACTGGTTCGGATAATCGAGGTTCGGATAATTGACGCTCTACTGTAGTTCAATTTTTGTCTGCAAAAATTTCAGTCCTGATATTTCGTGATGGCACGTGTGTGGGACACTGTATACTCGTTCAGTTCGCGTTGGACGTGTACATTTCTGTCCACATTATGAAAGTCGTTTAATAATTCTTGTACGATGCTGAATTGACCACGGGGTTGGGTTAAATTCGGAGCATCAAAGGCACACAGCGTGACAGTTTCTCTAAATGCCATGTCAATACTCTGTGTTCCAAAGGCCTGCTTACCCTCGTGTCCCCACTTCCTCAGAGATTTTCTATTTTCGAATCGTTAGGCGGCTCGTTCTTCCCTTACATTTTTTCCATGCCGTGGCTCATCTCTGGCGACGCGCATAATTAGACTGAGTTATCGGCGCCGGATTCGGGGACAATGGCTGTATAAATATTCTGGCCGGGAGCGGTCCGCGTACGTGGGCAGATGCGTCTCGCGGATACAGGGTGGTCCTGGCTAAATGCAACGTGGATCAGAACAAGGCCAGCTCGTAACGAGCGCGTCGCGAGGCGGCTGTTACAGACACGGCTGATGCACGACGATCTGTCGCGTTTTTGACGCGAGTCGTTACTTGCCACTTTTGCAGGCATCGTCGAATTCCGCTCGCGCGGCCACTCCGCCACAATGCTCCGTTGATCTTTGTCGTCGATGATACTTGCCACGATTAACCAGCGAATTACAGCGTTTGGTTACTTGTTGAGGGGCGAAGGGAAGCGGCAGAGCCCAGACCTGGTCACCAGATAGTACAAATTTGTCTCGAAAGAAGGTGACGTTCGGTCCCGCACCGAAGAGAGTCGTTTTGGTTTGCCTTTATTGCTTCATCGCGTAGAACGAGAGAGGCCGAGTGTCGCGGCAACAACAGAAGAAATGGAGGGGATAGTGATCATCTTATTTCAAGAAACCCTGTCTTTCTTTCAAGACACTACTATATATACCTTTTTCTGAAAATCGCGGTGAAAAACGCGGATCGCGGTCCCATGCGCCAACTGAATTATATGTTGTTTAAATAAATACTAAGGCATTTTAGTTAAAACATTGGACATGGCCTTGTTGAAAACCTGGAGACATTATAGGCAGGTATAAACAATTCTATTTACAACTTAATATTATAATTTATAATAAGTTGAATCGATCTGACGAAAGATAAATTCTTTAATAATTAATACAACGGATGTGGAAGATACAGTATTATGCAAGAAATAAATGATCAATGGAAATATTTTTTGGAAAGTCCATGAAAATATTGTACTCTAGATCTTAAATTGATATATCTGTTTCGTGGGAGAAGGGTGTATATCAATATGCCTCAATATGATGAATAATTTGTACCGTGTACATATATTTGGTCTTTGTAATGAAAAATGTGAGTATGAATTAGTTATTTTTGATAAAGTTGCTACAAAGCTCTTGTCGAATATACAGGGTGTTTATAAAAATGTGGGACATTCTTCAGGATCCATTCTACTCATCAAAATAATAAAAAAAAGTGAGTATACGCATATGTCCAATAATGTTTAGTTTCGCAGTTATAAGCATTTTTATATTCAACGAAACATAGCTGTGTTTCCGCGGATCGATATATTGATTACCATTTCGCCTTTGTTTTTTAAAGGCGCGAAGGAAATGGTACGAGGGAAAATATAGTATTAGGCCAACTGACGCAAGCGTCTGTCAACCGGTTGCCCTCTAATAAGCATTCAGGGCTTACGTTTTACGGACCTAGCCCAGACTTATGCGTGTACCAGCTTCTTTTATTATTTTGGTGAGTAGAACCCACCCTGAAAAAATGTCCCATATTTTTATAAACACCCTGCATAGCAAATGATTAACAGAGTGCTAGCAGAAAGCCGGGCACCCAACATTTTAGTCGTTGAGATACTAATTCCTGTATCTCGGTTTTGACGTGACTCTCGCATTGTAACTCTGCTTTTACTTTTAGGTAATCGACGAGCAATGCACCCATATATGAATGTACATAAGCCCATACCATTCATGATATTCAGTAAGCTGTCGACCGACAGGAAATCAGTCGTATGCGCTTGTCATTATTCTCACTGGCACAGTGGAAATCTGTGGAGTCATTACAAAAATGTAGCCAGTTCAGTTTGATCTCAGCTGATTCAAGATCTATCTCTGTTTCAGGCAAATTCAGGCCTAGGTCATTTGCAACGAGAACAAAAGTTAACCTCACCAAAGTTAATCTACTCTAATCTACAGCTTAATACTTATAGAGGAAATGTTAAACAGAAACTGCTATTAAACAGCAGAATTGCAATTTTGTGGGTGGGTCGGGACAG
This sequence comes from Andrena hattorfiana, assembly GCA_944738655.2. NCBI lineage: Eukaryota > Metazoa > Arthropoda > Insecta > Hymenoptera > Andrenidae > Andrena > Andrena hattorfiana. The sequence continues at coordinate 60,896,962 of OX122891.2, read as the reverse complement.
GTTCGCGCAACGCTCGCTGGGACCGGAAGTGGAATGTCAGCGGTTATAAAATCAACGGTAGCGGGTCGTTCTATGGCGAAAAGCTAATGAGAATAGGTGCGTGCGAATGTCGTGAGACAACGCCCCAATTAACATAACGCATCGTGCGGCGACATTTATTTATTTATATTCCTCTCCTGGGAGATGGGGGCCGTGGGGGTCAGACCGAGTTTTATTTACGGCCTATCAAGTTAATTAATAACGCTTTGTCCTCGCGCGTTTGTTGGTGTACGACTCTCTTGCGTGGAAAAATTAATTCGGTCATTAACGGATCGTACCCGTGACACTGGCTGATTCCTGCCCCTCTAGTCCCCCGAGAGAAACGGGAAAGATGAGTTCGAATCCCTCGTGGGTTTTGAGAAATATCGATTAATCATTAAGCAAAGGGAGAGGTGGCTGGTATCATTCACGCCGCACGAATCGTGACCTTCCCTTTTTTCACTTTAATCCAGGAATGGAATCTGGGGCAGAAAAAGGAAAAAGCAGCGAGTGGTATGGACTATAACATAGGGTGAACCACGCGACGCAATCACCTTGATTATTTCCAACGCCACTGGGTAGATAACAATGCCTTTTGGTCGAATAATTTTGATCGGGATCATTTTTCAACCGACTTCGGAAGGAGGAGGTTACACAATTTTTCACGTATATTTCATTATGTATGTATGTTTACGCATAACTTCCGCATAGGTGCACCGATTTCGATGATACTTTTCTTTATTTGAAAGCGTATGAAGAGCCGGTGGTACCATGTTAATTTTTTTTATTATTACCTAGATAATTCCAGAATTCCAGTTTTAATGTATGTTTGCGCATAACTTTGTAACGCGTGGACCGATTTGAATGATTCTTTCGTCGTTATATGGAGTATGTTCTCCAATTGGTACCATAATAAATTTATTTTAACCGACTTCAATCGAAGCTAACTATAAATTATAAAATAATAAACTTTTTAAAAAAAAGTACAAAACCGACTTCAAAGGTGCACTAAAAAAAAATAAAATAATTTTAAGTCGGTGCCAAAATAGAAAAAAAATTAAATCAATTTCTAAACCTTTATCAATTATAGTCCAGTAGCACACTAACGCCCAGGAATTAGAGCGCGCAAAAATTTAGTGGGACTTCACGCGTCCAGTCGATTTAACTTTGTTTCTATTTTGGCAGCGATTTAAAAAAATTTTATTCTTTTTAGCGCACCTTTGAAGTCGGTTTTTTACTTTTTTAAAAAATTTATTATTGTCGTATAACTTGCTCCAAGTCACGTACTTATTTTCGTTTATCTGCTAGCTGGTACAGAGAAGAATGTACTAACTTTTTGCTAGCACTCTGTCAGTCATTAGGTATTTATTCGATGAGCATCGCCAGACTTTCCATTTCAGGGTTCAAATTCATACACAGTACAAATTACTGATCCTATCACCATGGCTCGTGCTCTCCCCACCTAACAGAGATAATTTATTCAAGACGTAAGGCACAGCATTCTCATAGAACAGTTCCAAAAAATATTATCACACATCCATCCCTCTTCAGCAGAGTACTCAATAGTGTGCACCAGTTTTATAGATCGGTAGGCAATTCACATATCATCAGATCGATTCAGTCTAGTATTATGTTGTAATCGGTGTTGCTTATAGAAACGTTACTGACACATGGGGGTCGTCCTTAAATTATGTAAGGCTTTTTTAGGGGGGAGGTGGTGGTGAATTTTTTACCTTTTTTAGAAAGGAGGGAGAAAGAGTTTTAACCTAATTTTGAATATGAATAGACAAAAAATGATGTTTCATTGAACACGCGAAACCAAATTAACTGAATTAGGTATATAAACCATTAAAAGAATTTTAATAACTGAAAAAATGCAATGTAAAAAATATTACGATAGGAGGACAGGGTTGGGGGTGGAATATAAAATCTTACGAATTCTTATACTAGGGGAGGGCCCTACCCCCTGGTAAAAATCGCCAAAATTACCCTTACGTAATTTAAGGGTGGCCCCATACTGTAATGCTGTCAAAGTATAGTCAATCTATGACGATTCACATACAGGTTGCCAACACGAATTCACTAAATGCCACAAAATATATTCTACAATCTAATTGTAAGCCTATAATCAACTATATGGTATCGAATTATTTATTCGACACAAAGGAGATACGAATTAATTGACCAGTGTCTATAGTAATCATGATGCTCGAGAGACACGGTCCACCCTGTATATTCTGACAAAACCGGGATTAATGCGAATTATTGAACTTAGATTCTCACGCGAGCACGAAGTACGATGATAAGAAAAGGAGAGAGAATAACTAATTCCGCGGGGATAACGAATGATGTCCACTAATTGCATAAACCAACAAGTGTAACACGATCCAAAGTGTCTCCATAGTCGAAAGGATGGATAATTACCATCGCGGGGTTCCGAAGGACTGGTGTAACACGATCGGGCTGCTTCTCGGGAAACGAAGGACCTTTTCAGACCCCGTGGCCGTTTGAATTCGGCTGACCTTACCCGCTCGAAGGATACCATCTCCTTTAAAACCCCGTGGCCCTCTATAAAACAAAAGTCCTCGTGGCCTCTTAATGGCCCAGCCTAACGTGTTCCACGAGGTCGCGGTGCACGATCGTGGCCACGTCGTAAAATATTGGATGGGGCCATGGATCGACGTTCTCAACACTTTGATGGCAGCTCCTATGCATATGTGACTTCAACTCGTCGATTTCCTAGTTATGATATGCTACACCGAGGGGGGGGGGGGCCAAAACGTTATCCTCCTACGACGCCATCCAGTAGACATCACTGGTCACAGAGTCGTGAGAATCGTTTGCCAAGAGCGAAATAAACTGTGGTTAAAGAGTGTCGAGAGGTTCTATTGCAGGGAAGAAAAATGGAAACTAAAGATTTCCGTTATTTATGGTTGGAAGACAATCAACTGATTTAAAACCGCTTTCTACAATTTGATCGCGATTTTATTTGAAAAATTGCAAAGAAACAATAATTCTGCACGACAAAACGCAAAATGGAAAGGTGGGGTTAATGATGGCTGACTATAATATGTCTCGTTCGAGAAGCTCTTCCATTAATAGGAGCAAATTAAACTTTGAAGGCTGCAAAAGTACGTATGGAACGAGATTCACTACTTTTGGGTGAATGGGTTTAAAGAATTCCTGCTCGAAATACCATCATCTATGGGGAAGAGGAATACATTGATAATTCGGAGGAAGTAATAGAAATTAAATGATACGCGTCCGATGGTTTAAGAATTGCAGTGTATGTCGTTCATTTAATAGTTTCAATTAAACCACGTGGCTTCTCGTCGATAATCAAACGAATTTCACAATCCAAAATGGAAGTGATACTAATCCCTGCGTTTCTTATCCGGTTATTTTCGAGCGACGCTCAAACCAGCCGCAGAAATGTCGCACCTTCGCTCTTAACAACATGATAGAGTGCGAGCGACAGCCAACTTTATCATTCCTCGAGCGCGGTGGGTGCGTTAACTGCGTTGCATGCTAGTATTTTGCTGGCCCTATTAATAGATATGTCTGTGTCTATGTGAATACGACATTACGGATATTAATAGCCCATAAATTCACCGCTATTTCCACAGGTAAAAGTTGCACGGCGACATTTTGCCATTTTCGATGTAACTAACTCTTGGTGAGAAACAGGATCCGTTTGGAAAAAAAATTGTCGATGACATAATGCACTTATATATTTCCATTCGATAATATACGAATATTAACATTACACACACACACATACACTCTTCTATTAATTCATTCCATTAAAATCGTATAAAACAATTTCGTTGATAAACTGTCAAGGTCAAGAATTTTTTTCAGGAATAATTTACAGTTTTCATAGAAACTTTTTATTACCTACCTTCAGTACACTGTCTTAAAAGACTGTACAAAAAAAATAAATAGAAAAACATCCATAAATTTTAATATGTTAATTAATCTAGACCCCCCCACGCCAGGTGGTCGAATGTGTAACTATGGAACAGCAGGTCCGAAATCAAATTTCATTTTTTTTTATAAACTATATGAGTGTAGTATCTGTTGTACGTACGGATTCTTTGATTGAAAACAAATTTTTTCAATGCATTCGAGAAACTGTCCATCTTAGTCGCGGATTTTCGAAACTTTCCTTCTAAAGTGCACCATTTTTACAAAAATAATTTGTTTAAGATATCGGTATGTACAATGGAAACTACACTCATATAGTTTATAAAAAAAAAATGAAATTTCATTTCGGACCCGATGTTCCAAAGTTACACATTCGACCAGGGCGCGTTTTTCTATTTATGTTTTTATATAGTCTCTTAAGACATTATACTAAAGGTAGATAATATAAATTTTCTATGAAAACTGTAAATTGTTCCTGAAAAAAATTCTTAAAAACGACTTATTCTTTCGGTCGTCACAGTGGTGTTTCCCCTTAATATCATATTGTATGACAAAGTGAAAGACTTTCCGTGATGATTCCAGTATTCTTTCTCCAATAATAAGTAGTAATATCTCATCACGCGAAATGTTACTGAAACATTTTGTCAACGAAAAAGCAGCTACCACCCCCCTCCTCGTTAATTCACAGAGTGATTCTAAAGTTGGAGCGATAGTGTAAGTACATACACAACATCTTAATATATAAAGCAGAAAGCTTCTATATGTTTGTGTGTTTGTCTGTCGCCTAAAAACATTCGAACGATAAACTCTGGGATCACGAAATGTGCCTCAGCTCCTTATACTTGACTAATCCAGATGAATGTGACTATATTCAAAAAAATAAAAATTGTTTTTTATAAAATCAAAATCTAAATTACGGGCAAAGCCGAGTAGTAAAACTAGTTCTCATATAAAACTAAAGCATACAAACAAACTAACTACAAGAAAGCTGAAACACAGTTAAAAAAGTATATAACAGCTTTTGCAATAAAATTCACACTAAATGTATGCATCAAAGGTCACAAAATATAAACATGTTCAACTGTTCAATTTGTGAAGGCGTAAATTATTCAGACGATTTATTCTGCGCGACCGAAACTGCATGTCTTTTACCATTATTACCCCATTCATATTTCAAAACCATTTAAAGCCAGTAATGCATTACACGCGAAAAATCGAATGGGGCACTGTAGGAGTTCTAAATCGCTTTAATAAACAGATGTTTAAGAAACAGGGGATAAACTACGAACGCTCAATTTTTTTCCAACAGCGCGATCCGCCGCAGATGACAACTCAAGTGAGATCAGAAGGTGGGAGCCGTGGTTTCGGGCGTGTAACCCTGTTTTAATTATTTCGCCGCGTTATGCGCCCGCGAGGGGGCCGCCGTAGAAAAGAAGCTGGCGCATCGCGATGCAACGAGTCGCTGCAGCACCGGACACAATGGCGCACCGCCGAGGAAAGGTCCCTCGCGGCCCTCTCTCTGCGGAGTATAATGTTTTATGGCCGCGATCAGCCGTAGAAGTATGAAGTGTCGATAGAGCGGGGCAGAAGCGAAGAGCGGCAAAGATCAAAGGGCCCATAGACGCCGCGTGGTAGCTCGGAACACGGCTCCTCTGCCCCCCATCTCCCCACGCCGCGTTCCCTTGCTCTCTCTCTCTCTCCTTTCTTCCTTGCAGCGGTGATTTCAGCTTTTCTAACCGTCTTGTTCGCGTCCTCGCGAGACCTGCCTCTCCCTCGCTGAATCGACTCGCTCTTTTCCACGAGCAAATGTTTCTTTTGCCCGCGCGAACCTTCTTTCCCCGCTCTTCACCGACATAGTGGCTTTTTGCGCTATTTTCTCGTGGGTTTTGCGTGCCTCGCAGGGACTTTGGTATTTGAAGGTGATCGGACCTTTTTTTGGGACGGAGCGAGAATAAGGGGATTCTATTTGGAAGCTTCATTGATGAAACTTGTGGAACGGATACTATTGGTTTCTTCATCGTGAGTTATTTTTCGGTTTCGCAGACTCTCTTACGCGTTTAAACGTGATTAAGGAGTCTCCCTACCTTGATGGCCTGAAAAGGAGCGTGGTATTTGGAATTTTTTTAAGAGAAACCTTCAAATTATATTGATTAAAAACTTCATGCTTATATTTGTACATATTTAGGTAACATTTAAAAAAAAATTAATTAAAAAAGGGAGTACCTAAAACTTTAAACGCGTTTTTCTCAAAACTACGTTTTTTGAATTGGTTTGCATGATATCTCAAAAATCAATCACCAGATGTACTTCAAACTTGGCATATATCTTCAGTAGATGTCCCATTCTCGTTGGTACTAAAACTAAGTTGGTCATTGCAAAATTAGATTTTTGCGACTTAAAAAACCAGCGACTTTTTTGCAGAAATCGATGTTTCTTTTAGACGCTGCCATTTTTTTTTAATTTTCAGTATTTTTCATTTGATCTAGTTCATGCGATAGCCCCACTCATACAGATTACATAATTTTTCAAATTTTCTATTTCAGACAATTACAACTGCTGATTTTATGCTAATAATGCGCATATGATTTTTGTAAGGCGCTCTATTTGAAGCACTATAACTCCGGATATAATCACTATTTTTGCATACAATTTGTTTTTCATATTCTCTAAAGATTAACAAATGAAGCCACAAAGCTGGAAGTAAATATATTTAATGGTTTTGTTTTAAAGAATTCCCAAAGTTCGCACCATTTTTCGTCCGTCAAGGTAGGGAGACCCCTTAAAAGGGAAGTGACTTGTTTTTCCACAGTGCCAACATGTTCAGGAGGAAGATACCTATACATAATTTGGCACACAAAATGGGTGATTGTATGTATTGTTCGTAGTGATGAAATGTTCGAATGTCAAGGGAAATCAGAATCACCTAAGCTACCGTTTAATCAGTTTCGCATGTTTTACGTCGTTTCCTTGTATATTCTGAGCAAGTGGAGAATCGAAAATACAAATTATCCCTGTAGGCGTTAGAAGATCTAAAGAAATTGAAACGTTCTTGTAAGAAGTGATACAAATCTGTTAACACGACTTGTGTGAAAGGATACCTACACATCAATACCTCTTTCACTTTTGAGGAATTAGGAATATTGCAAGGATGAAGGTCTCGAATGACTTTTTACTCTACAATTATTTTTTCCTTCTTTGAATCACTGAAAAATGTTATCTCCAACAATATTTTCATCCTGAATATAGCAGTTGACACTGTCGTCCGAGAATAGAGAATTTTGCTAAAACTACTTGGAAACGTACAACTATTTGGCAAAGGAACGCGGATTCGTTCAGACGAAGGAAACCCCGGCCAGAACCGTCGTGTTTCGAAACTAATAACGGCCAATTGTCGGCATATCGCGTACCCGGGCGGTAATTGGAGGAATAAATTGAAAAATTAGCAGAACGGGCTCGGTGGCAGTGACTCATCAGAGTCCCTCCAGAGATCCGTCGTCGGTCCGCCGATAATAACAACCAGTGGAATGTCAAACGGTCGGTTCGGCCTGCGAGGAGTCCTTAATTTCCCCGCAAATTGCAAACGGGCTCTCATAGGCACCGTTCCTACGATGTGTAACTTTCGCCGCACCATCGAACGCCCAGAAATAAAATATTAGCCGCGTACCATGTGAATGGAACAGCTGGAGGGGAAACAGAGGTGAATGACTAAAAAGAAAAACTGTATTGGCCCAACGAAGTCGAATTCTCCGAGTCCTGCGTTGCAGCCAACTGCACGCACTCCTTTTTCTATCAAAGAAATTGTAAATAATTAATCTGCACAAACATCTTCAAACTGTTGACGAAACAAAAAAAAAATGGAAAAATCAGGAAGGATTGAGGGGTCGAGGACCCGAGTCGCTGATGAGCGGAGGAGGCGTCCCGCGATCGCATAAATCAGGGCAAAAGAGGGAGGCGCGAGAGATCGCGAGAGAGAAAAGAGCAACGTAGAGGGCAGAAAAGGGGGGGGGGGGAGTGAGAGAGTACAGCGGTCAGGTACGAGTATACCTGGTCTGGGTTCAGGAAAACATTGACACGACACACGAGGCAACCGAGGCATCCGTCCCGCCGATGACACAGCGGCGCACGTGCACTCGGAGTAGTCGGGCATAAATAATACAGGACGCGGACAAAGATGCCGCCCCCTTGACCATTTGTTTAAATTAAAATTATCCCCGGAGCGGAGTTCGTCTCCTCGCGTGTCCGCGCGCCGGCTCTTTTATTATAATTGTTAATGGACGCATGTGCGCGCCGTGGGCCACCTCTACGCCCGCCAATCCGCTCGTGGGTCTGCTTGAGATTCGAACCTCTCCGCGATTTTGTTCCCTTCGTGACGTTGCACGACGACTTCCTTGGTCCACTCAATCCCTACCGTTCTCACCGACCTTTCCCTGCCAAACTGTCATCCGAGCACCTCCACTTCCCAAATTCCAATCGTAGGTGCAGACTCGCGTCTGAAAAATTTGATAGCAAATCATAAAATTGCTCGCTGAGTTACGACGAGTCACGGTGCCCATCCTGGAGGCCGACGTCGTTATAATCGTCCAGGATCAGTCAGCCAGGACTTTTATTGGCCAGGTACAGCTATCGAGGACTTGACGGTATAAAGATGAGCCAGGACCAGTCTTCGGAGGCAGTCAGGTTGGAATAGAATCATCAGGAATGCCGGGCATGACCTTAAATCGGCTCCCCGATACCAATCTCTATCGATAGCCCCTTGGGCTGGAGCAGTCAACTGGATTCTAGAGACACGGCGATTCATCGAAGACTTTACGACGGTCGTTTCAGACGTCCTGTCGATTTCATCCCGGGGCTAATTGAACGTTTTCTCACAAGAGCCAAAGGAGAGGGAAAGGTTCGAAGAGATGGACCACGAGTCCTGCTCGCCGATCTGCTCGCATAGGCCCAAACTAATTTTCCAATTAGCAGCAGCGCGGGTTGAAACGCTCCTATATAAAGTTGAACTCTAAACGAGCATCGCGTTCGCCATATAGTACCACGACCTTATAAACCGACGTGTGCATTAGAATGTCTGTACCTAATGATCGGCCGCTAAGAGCTAGATCTTATCGGCCTTCCCGTTCTGCAGAAATCGTTTCGAAGGCGAGAGAAAGAAGATAGTAACAGCATAGAAAATATTAATATAACCGTTTTGAACGAACACATGAATCATTGTTGAGCTTCCTCAAAGTGCTTGAACTTTTTAACTAGGAAGAACGACTTAATTTGTCGTCTGAATGAATTTCGATTCTAAAAGCATCTGGGTCACTTCCTAAAGATTTCCTTCAGAAGCCTACTGTAAAATTTACCTAGACCAGAAAGTTTAATTCACGTTAAATACTTCTCTCTTATTTTTACGTGTGGTCATTAAATAAGAAAATACGTTAAAGCGCATATGCTAGAAACGAATTGTTAGAGTGTTAGCTATTACATAGCTAGGCACCGTCTACCAGTGGAAGTCTCCTGCGTGTCGTAATGAAAGACCAACGAGCAGCCAGGAACGCGGCGAAACACAATTGGCCGAAATTTTAACAGCTTTTTCTTAAAATAAAAAAATTGGCTCATTCGCAACGTACAGTTCTTTCTGAACTTTTCACCATTTTGTTCAATCGGACACGCATAAATAAAAGAAATTGATTCCATATTGCAAGATCAAGACTTTTTCAAGTTTTTACAGAGGGATTAAAGAACTCTGAACATACACAATGAAAGAATAGACTCCCTTTCTCGGATGCCTAAAAGGAAACCACTTTAGTAGCATTGATTAGGTGAAGAGAAATGCTCCAGAACTAAAATTCCTTAATAATCTAACTATTCCAAACGACATAATCCTCCCGCATGCGGTGAACCTAATTCCAGCAACCACAAATTCTCTCGCGAGATGCGGGTGACCACGAAGATGTCCCCGAAAAATGTCGTCCGAATTGCTACTTATACTCCGCGCCTCTAAACTGAGCAACATCTTCAACGAACGTTGGTGCTAACACGTTTGCCCCTGTCGATGTATCAGTATACGATAAAAACAAGCTCGATCGCGTACGTTCTCCAAGCAAATGGCCCAGCAACGGACATTCGACGAGCAGATTAACCAGGGGTGATTCAAAACGATTCGATCGCGCGCTTGTAAAACGCGAAACTCGTTTCTACGAGAGGTTCCAGGCTCTCTACGCGCAATTTACCTTCCCCTCCCCGGCAAGAGTAAAGCACTTTACACGCACGGAGTGGTTTTATCGAATTCTGATCTCCTCCCGGGCTCCTCTGTGTCCTTCACCGCCGTTGAATGTGATCCGACCGATAGGCAAACACGATGCCAGATGTTGGGCCAAGGCAATTTGCGCAACGATCGATTTATGACGGTCATATACGCGCGCGATGTTCGCCGCTTTTCCTGTTTAATGGAGCTCCAATAAAGTCGTCCCTTGGACGCGACGGATCGCGGATTACGAGAGTGCCTCTGCGGCCTTTTGATGTAGTTTCGAGGAGCAAGGTGGAGATATTTCGGGGCGATAACGTGGGCAAGTATCGTGTTCCTGCCTATGTTATTTATGAAAATTGAAAATTTCGGGCAAGTTTCGTTTCCGATAAATGTGTCGCGAATCGTGCAGTGTTCGCGGAGGAAAGATCTTCCAAGCAAAATCGACTACTACTCGAGAACTGAGACCGCAAGAAACATCTAATTTAAAAACTCTTGTAACCTTTTTCTTAGTTTACCCTGACTACGTCCAAATTTAACTTGTCTCTTCATGTTTCCCATGGCTCCCGAAATGAAGCGTGTTGACTCGAAATGTTGAAACCTGACACACGGATAGCGAAAGTTCCTGGTACTCCAACTGCCTTCTATGCAATCTCTCAGAGCGGCGTAGGTCCGCGAACACCACGGGCAAATGATAGATCGTCGAAATCACGATTCCATCGAGAATCCGTCAATGTCGACGGTCGCGGGGAGTTTCCGTGGTGTACCTTTTTCCCTCCCCTGGCCACTTGCTCACCTTCTTTCGGGACTTTGTCTCAGATGCTGCGAGGAGATACGGCCTGGAAGGTGTAATGGATCGCCACACGACCAGTCGCCTCAACCCCCGTAAGGAACACCGGCCAGAGATCGGTCAGATTACAGAGAAGCGGGGCATAATGTCCAAACAGTTGCTCGTCAACAACCGTCTAACGGTCCTACAAAACGTCTACCATTGCCGATCGGATGGCCGACAGTCGAATTCCTCGAACACCGTGTAAGGATCGAGAACTGAAATCTTCACGAGCTGACATGGATACCGTTACAAGGGTACCTACACAGGCCTTCGTGAAACCTGCTGGATGTCTCTGCTGATCCAGACCTGATCCACCTGAGTGAATCGGGCTCGAGCTGTGCTGATTTCAATTTGGGGCCGGCTGGAGTCGATGTCAATCGATTATTCTCTTAGAAAAACGGTGTTGCAGGTGGTAGGAGGGTTGAAAGTGACCTGTGGGTCTGTGGACAGGGTTTACATCGATTATCGAAGCGCTAACACAGGCCAACCGAAGAGTCAGACACTTTTTACTGGTAAAGATAGACTAGAAAAGATCGAAGCATTGAAACGTTCTTAATATTGACCAGGAAGAAAGGAACTAACCAGAGGAATAAAATTGGTCTCTAGGAGCCAGAACAATCCCACGGTCGAGGCTGGATATTCGATTTCGGTAGCCGGCTTGCGCCGACTCGTCAGAGGGAGACGATGGACGCGGATCCGCGGAAAGACGTGCCACGCCGTGTTTGTGTGTGTTTGTGTGTTGCACTCGGAGGGAGAGGTCCACGAGTGTGTGGGAGGAAAAGAGGGACAGAAGGAGCGAACGAGATGCGGAGGAATGGAAGAAGGGGCATCTCGGTCACTGACGAGGGAACAGCGGGGCGAGGGGGGGAGGGGAGGGGGGACTGGAGACACAGAGGGAACTTGTTATGCTTTGAGAGATATGGCGGAGGCCTGTGGAATACATAATTTTGTAAAGACAAAAATGCTGCGGTCGTGCCTCGGTGGAGTCGCATTTTTCCTTGTTTCACGAAATGTTCAGCCTCGCCGTTCCTCTCTCCACACCCCTCCCGCCGCCCACTCCCCTCTTTCCCGCTCGTGGCCTGCTCCTTGTCCAGGCTGCTTCCCCCGCGCATCATCCCTCCGCTCGTTCCTCTAGTAATGCGCCGCGGAATGAGAAACGTTTTGTAAAAAATGTATCCGCATCTTCGCAGAGGCAACATCCCGCTCGGGCAACATGTTGCCACGTCGTGTTTGCGCGTGTCTGTAACGCGCCGAGATGAATTTCGATGCCGAGAACTCGCTAATCCGTCCAGACGCCATTGGGAATCTTTCGACAGGCCTTGCAACGATGATCGTCCGCAAAGTACACATGTAAGTACGGATGTAAACGTTCAACTCCGCGCCTGGTGCTCGTCCGTTTCATACAAGCGTGCCAATTGCAAAAGTATCTGTCACGCAAAGTGCAGTATTTGTCCCAGAGCGACAGGTAATATTTACAGACAGCAGAGAATTTTTATTCCACCATCTTTTACTAGTTTCCCATTTAACGCGCCCGATCTGCTACTTGTCAGGGTCTGTGATCTAGAGGACACCGATTCCAGGGTAATAACTTTCGAGTTGAGATATCGGTGGGATCGTAAAGAACGACGAAACTATTGTCTCTGAGGCAAAATGTGGCCAATAAGTGGTCGGGCCACGGAAACGGGCGAAACGCGCGTAACGGTCCAACGAGGGAAAAATTTCCATAAACTCCTGGCCCTGGTCCTTCCCTGTGATCTAGTCCCTCTTCCTCGTCGCTTCGGTGGCCTGCTCCACCCCCCACCCCGCCCCCGACCCCTCTTACTTTCACGCATAGTTGAGATCCCTAACTGATTTTAGTGGTTTCCCTTTGACTTTTTGACGTCTTACAAGGGCCGACAGCCATTCAAATACTTCTGTAACCGCGTGCCGGGTCTGTCGCCGCCATAACTAACCTTGGATAACTCTCTACAGCTTCTGGCCATCTCTGTCCCTCTCAAGGCTGCTCCACCTCCTTTCTATCGCACTTTTTCTGGGGGATGAACTGCTATGCAGGGGGATGAGACGCCCTGGTTTTAGGGAATTAGTTTAGGATCGACACGTTGGGGGTGTAGGTAAATTATTGCAATTCGATTGGGCTTGAGGGTTTTCTTCTTGTGAAATTTATTTGTAGTTTACCGCCATTGAAGTTCTTTTTTTTTTTAAATGTGTGCTGCTGGATATTAAAGGACACTGAATACAGACATTCCCACTGAATTGAAATCTGTACATACGCAAAAGTAACAAATAGGTACAATGAGTGACGGTCTCTCTCAAGGCTACTCTAAACATTATTCTACGGATTGATGGTAATGGCAGTGATATTCGTTGTACTTAATACACAGAATTGATACCAAATATTCTTTTAGTAGTGTTTAGAAAAAGGACGATAGGTACACACTAAAACGATCCCCTTAAGGCATAATTCATATAAAAAATATAAATACACATTATTTAAATAAAAGTGAAGTAATTTTTGTGAGTTAGTTTATTTATCTTATTATTGGCTTAGATCAAATTTAGCTACCTGACCAATTATATTTTTTCTTCGCATTTTTGTGAAGGCATACTAAAGGATCATTTTGCACACCTGTGTATATAAAATAATCCCTACGAGGGATCCCTAGAAAAATGACATTTAGGTTCATTTTATACCTATTGATAGTAAATAAGAGGAACATTAAAAAACAGTGATTTATTTAAATAAAAGCATAAATTAAACTCAATCAAAAAAATATATGAACATAACAAATTGAAACAGTTTTTTAAAAAAATCGAATCTTAGATGATTTTTGGTACGTAATCAATGAATAGAAATATTTAAAATCGACTAACAAACATAAGAAAATGAGATCAGCTACACAGACTCGATTTTTTTCGCGTACCCCCGGGGATTCCTGGGATCATTATACCCTACTAGAGAGGGATTATATGACCCCAAACATCGTAGTCACATTCAGTGGTCGAATATAACGTCAAATTATTACAATCGATAACGAAACATATATTAAATTATTGTTGAATTGTCATTAAATTCGCGAAAAAATAGCTGTCACACTAAGCCGTTTATGACAAAAGTTACTCAACATTGAAAAAGACCTTACCTTAGATAAAAGGCAGTAATTTTTATTTTTTCTTGTTTATAGCACACACAGCCATGATATTTACATAGCACTTTGTGCGACACTTGCCAACGTACAGGCAGAATTTTTAGACATATTAAGAAATAGCAGCACTAATAGCCGCAGAACAGCCAGGAATCATTTTACCCCGAAGGATCGTTTTAGACACATTTCCCCTAAACGTGCTAGAACCATCGTTAGAAAGATTCTACCACCTTCAAATTTGTTTATATTTCTTTAGTCTCATCACGCGGGGTGCTATGAAATCTCTTTCAATTACCATACGACTACCTCTATTAATCATAACAGGGTAAATCTACAAATTGGCTGCATATTTTTCCACCTTATTGATCATAATAATTTTATGGAAAGTTCAACGATGGTGAAGCTAAATACAAACTACTTCTCGATTCGCGTTGAGTTTGCATCGTCGACGACCCCTCGAAAACATTTAGAGGCAATCTTTCGACAAAGTTCTGCAAACGCCTCTTCTGCCGACCAACCTGATTTTCAATTAAATCAGACCGAATTCGGAATAAATTTTCCCGGTAGCGTATTTCGACTCGCGCGCACGCAAAACAGTAACTACAAACATTCGAAAGGTCCCGATTTCCTTCAAAGGAGCGTAACTCCAAACGCCGAGTCTCCCCAACTAGGATCCAACTTTTCTAGGTCAAATCCTCGGCGTTCACGCAACCCACTTCCATCCAGATTCTCCCGTACCTGCATCTACCTTCCCCTCCCCCATCCTCGGACACCATGCCACCTCTAACAGAAGGGATGATTTTCGATGCGCTGTTGGTGAGATTCAGCGAAAACCACGCGATGAGAAACTGGCAACCGAGCTGCGGCTTGCATTCTGGCACGTATAGCAGTTTTCAAGATGGGTATTTGATAGGATGCGGACACGTATGCTACGTATACGCGGCGAGTCCGTAGATTAGGATGATATAATTACGACATTAACATAAGTCACCACGGGCAGGCACGGCTGCGGAATAGTAATCGTGTCGAACACGTGTGCGCGTCATCGCTGTTTCGTTTTACTGCGCTCAGGAGACATGCTTCTCTTCGGGTTCTTCACGTGCGCTTCCTCCGCGATATCCTTCCCCTAAATACACCAGAGATGTCTATCTCGACGCTCTGCGAGCCACGAACCACGATCTGCTTTCCAAATTCTCCTCAATCATCCGGTGCAGGCGATGCTGCAACGTAGATCTCTGTATAGGTCCGTTGCCAGCTCGATTGGACTGAATTTTAGGCGAAGTTGATAGCATACAAGTCGTTACCTTCATCTCTTGCACATACCACTACATGTCACACCTTTCCTTTTGGATCAGTCTTATCCACGCTCCCCGTAGAATTCACGTTCTTATACAACTTTTTGCACTTTTGCTCGTCTCAGGTGTCTCCATACAATCGAAGAATTCGCGTGTACTTGACCAAATTATCGCAACACCTAATTCAATCGCAGACTTAGACATCTTCTCGATCGCTTACACTCAATACGCAAAAAAGTCTCTCACCCCCACAACAGTGTTAGGTATTCTGGACCATTGAATGTTAAAATTCCGAGTTATCATGCGAGAATCCTGACAATCCCCCTAAAATTCTCGGCACAAACGGTCTAAGAGGGATCGCCTTCGAAGGAACAATCGAAGGAGGGGGGAGAGGGCGGAGGTCCATGGCGGCAGCAGGGTTCGAAAAGTCGACGATGAAGCAGTCAGGCGATCATAAAAGGTGGGCAAGTCGAGCGTAGCGGTTGATGAAGAAATAAAAGTGTACCTTTGGTCTCTGTTCCCTTGTGCCCCTCAGGTCGAAACCGGCGTCGGTAGGCACAGAAAGCGCGGAGATAGGGTTGCGGAGGCAGGCAGATTTCGCTTCCATCTCTCTTTTCCCTCTCCCTTTCTGGGTTTATCCGAGTCACCGATCGCGTAGATTCCGAGAAGCAGCCGAAACAATATCATAACTCGTCGGCCCCGGGAGCCCATCGCCGTAAATAGAAATGCCTGATACCGCGCGCGAGTGCTCGTCGTCCTGCCCGGCTGTTTCGTATTCCTCCCGCGCAAACGGGGCTCCGACGATAATTATGATGCGACTTGGAAGTCCTGCGATCGGTTTTTGATGTTCCCGCGCCGACGGTACCGGTTTCGACCCTGATTCGTGATCGAAATCCGTGATCGATCTGACATGGACTTCGGGACTCCCGGAGCGTCTTCATTCCTACAGCTCCTCTTTGGTATTTTATGATTTAATTCGTCGCGTGATTTATTAGTCAATTTTTTATATAAAAGTAGAAAATTTCTTTAAGCCCTGAGAGGTTGTCTTAAGAATAGTAAAAATAACGTATTTGGGTGGATAGGAAAGATGTTGCTGAGGGAGTAAGTAATGGAAATGTAAGATAATCTGCAGTGAGTTTAGGTATATAGTTGATCCGATATAATAATTTGTGCTAAATTAAGAACCACTTTTTTCTTTTTCTCAAATACTGACAATTAAGGGATGTTCGGCAAATGGAAAATTCAAAAAAATTTGAAACTTTGCACAAATGTAGTTCAAACGATGCTAATAATGTTACAATTTGTAGCTTCGCCAATGAAACTGTTTTAGGGGTGCAAACGCCCCCTAAAGGAAATGGTGGGTTTTCATATTAACGCGAATATTTGCGAAACTGTAGAAGATATTGAAAAACAGTTTCATTTACAATTTTATGGTTTTTGGGTATCCTAAAATATGATGATAAAGAATTTTCATTAAAAATTAATTTTTTCCAAATTCATCCCCATCTTCCTTTATCGAAAATTCTTTGTCGCCATATTATCGGGTATCAAGAACCATGAAACTTTGAATTAAACTTTTCTTCGATATCTCTTATGACTTCGCAGACATTCACGATAATACGAAAACTCACAATTTCTTTTGAGGGGGTGTTTTCACCCCTAGGACGATTTCATTGCCGAAACTAAAAATGGTTACATTGTTAGCACGACTTGAACTAGATTTCTGCAATTCCAAGCTTTTTTGAATTTTTGATTTGCGAACATCCCTTGTGAGTTAATACTTGAGTATTCCATCGTCGTGACTAACACGAACAAGTCAAAGCAGTCTCCACGAACTTACTGAGAAATCCTGATAATTGGGGCGTTGCCGTCTTTGATTCAGCCTCGCAAAAGCGAAACTGATGAAGTCGTTCGGAGGAAACTGGATCGTTCCAGTCGTTCTTCCATAGATTCTCATTCCATTGACGATTTTATCCACTCTCTACGGTCCAAATCCTTCGACATTCGCCACGGATGGCCACCATCGCCTCTACCCGCCGAAGAATAAAGACTAGAGCCACGGGCCGCGGTCGCTTAATCCGCGAATCGAAGCTTTCATGCATAATTCATAGGGCTGGCGGCTTTGCCTCCCCCCTTGGACCGCCACGCGGCGTCTTTTGAATCGGAAACTTTTGGAATTCCCTCCCGACGGGGAAATTTATCGCGCTCATAGCGTTTACGTCGCTGAGGAAACCTTCGCGCCTCGCACCTCCCTCCACGCTAGCTGGAAAGGGGGCGATCAGGGGACACTCTGTGTACCGTGTTTCCCTCCATTCAACTAAGAACTTACGCAGAGACCACATCTCCTTTGTCCTAAATTAGAGGTAATTCTAAGCCGAAAGTTCTAATAACGACATGTCGACTCCTTTTACAGCAGAGGACAAGCGTATTGCGAGGAAGCGATTATGCAAGATGGCCGTAGAATTTTCCCCTACGTCTTCTCCCACTTCAACGCGTTTTTTCATCAGAAGAATCCAGGTATCGACTTGAAAAGAGCCACGGGCCTTTGAATCCACTTGGAGTGGATCTTTTTGTCTAACCTGCCATAAATTCCCAAAATACTATAGACTGGTGGCGGCTAACACGAAGGGGGGAACGGTTATTATTAATATCTCTGAATTTATAGCGTGATGGTAGGAAATGGACGTGGCCGGCGCGTTAGTCACGGAATGAAGGGCTGAATGATTCGATCCAGCGACCGATTCGCTGATACAATTGATTTTACGGCGTGTACACTTGGACCCATGCGGGTGTCGAACCGCCCTGAAGACACTGCGGCCCCCGTTCCACGCGGTGTCAATTTCAATTGCCGCTTGAAGAGATTGATACGGGCGATTCTGTTGGACAGCAGTGTCGTTCAACGACGGGAGCACGTCTCCCATAAATGCAGAAAGCGGTGCTCGTGGCCCGTGGGACAACTCGGCGGACTTTACGAGCACATTTTCGGTGGCCGCTTTCGGGGAACGATGATTTTGGATAATTCCTGCCCGGACGGTAGATTTCGAGGCCCGATTAAGCGGAACGACTGATGAAGAGAGTCGGAAACCAGGGACCGGCTGAAAGGTACTGCGTGCTTAATAAAGATGATGACAGCCGCGAGGACGCTTCGTGAAAGCTGCTCAAACCTAAGCATCCTTTTTTCCTGGAACGGAGTCGCGCTTCGTAAACGATGGGGGCAAGCACTGGCAAGTCGAAATTATCTGATAGAATTGGTAGTGACCAACTTCTAGGACTTGGCCAACTTAGATGAGATAGTTAACTTCAGCTTTGCTTTGGAAGCTTCACTGAGAACATTGTGTTGATTTCCAGGATCTAAGAAAAGCTGACGACAAAAATCGACGTTCTTATTGTTGCGCAAAGCAATGTTACCTATACATATACCGCATTAAGTGTGTAGAATTGTTGATGTCGACATTCTCCGACTATTTACATCCATATCAATTAGCTCTAGCCAATTTTACGTGAAAACTTCATTGAGAACACGGGCAACAATCTCCGATATCTCCATTGTTCCAGCAGCACCAGTCTCTCCGTGTCGCCGAGCGATTTACGATTACCGTCGAGTACTTACATGGAATTGTGTGCGGTGACTTTCTTAGACTATGTGAATGTAATTCATGTAGCCAGGTTCAATTTCACGTGGAATCTTTGTTCAAAATACTGTTGATTCCAAGTGTCCAAGAAACGCTGATGACAGTCACCAGCATCCCCATTGTCGCGACGAGTCTCCTCTCGCAGCGTGGCAAACGGATTTATGGTCGCAAAATTCCCCGGACCAGACACGCGTCTCGCCTTCGTACAATTTCGGAGGCGATATTAGCATTAGAGAGACGAGTACCCAGGGATGGTCCAGGTAGATCATCCTACGCGTTGCTCCAACAGCGACAAACCACACCCGCCTTTTGGACAATGGGTGACGCACTGCACCCTGCCCCCTCCTCATCCCCCAACACCCCTTTCTTGAATTATGGCTTAGGTGGTCCTTGTGCGCTGTTTCGACTATCGTTCGACCGCGATCCTCTCGATCGACGATTTACTGGCACCATGTCTCTGCGATGGTTCGACTGTGAAGCAGGTAGATAGTGTCAGGAAATATTCAGGAATGCTGATTCCAGGATCACCTAGCGTCCTTTTGCAACTTCGATCGAGAAGAAAAAGTAATTTGGATTTAATGGTAGGCACATTGTACAATCACATATGTAATATCGCTTTCTACTTTAACCATATCTCCAAGATATCACACGTTTTTTTAAATCATAACGTATTCCAGACGGACTCTATTCATATGATCTTTTCTACCTTTACCAGCAATCAATTGAGTCAGCTTCTCACCATTACTTTATCGAACGTGAATCTCGCTAATTATAGCACATAGATTCATTGCACGCTAGTTAAATTCCTTCTCTAAGAAGCAAAGAGCGTGTGCCTGCAGCGTTACACCCCCCTCTCTCAAGCATAACAAGCAGGGTTAAATGGAAGCTGGTGTGGTGGGGATAGCCCCTATCAAGGTTCTCCAGCAGTCAATTTATCTAGTTCCGACTATAATCCCAAAACGACCACCGTAACTAGTCGAATAGATCTCGGGTAGGTCTCGTAGCTTGTCCCAAAGCTAATCAAAGATAAAGAATCCCAGGAAAAGGGGCAGGGGGGTTATAATGCAAAGACAATTTGGCATCAGCATTCAGTAGCGTTGGTCCATCAGCCCGTCAGCCTCACGTCGACAGGCGACTGTCCTCGATCCTCACAATAAGTCAATCAGCGGGTCGATCGCGAGCAGAAGAGGCCTCCAGCCGCGCGACGTGAAGCTCCTGACAAATGATTCTGCCGATACGACGACTCGGTGCGTAGCCAGGAGTGACGTCTTCATATACGAGGGACCGGCGGTGGCTGTTCCCTCCCGATGCTTGTCCGTCACACAAATCGCCTGACCAGGCTCGCGGGATGTCAACGATTTATTTTACGAGACGACGGTCCTGGGCGCGGTTATATTGAGTCCTTACGCGACGCGTCCCACGGACTCCTTGATACACGAACGCGTATCGATGGTTTATTGGGAGCCATTACCTTTCCACGGGCCTCTATAAGTCCTGCGGGGGGAACGCGCCCGCCACGGGCATCGATACTGGTTTCGGGCCCCGGGGACAAAACCGAAAGAGGAGGAGAGGAAAAAAGGGAAAGAAAGTCATAAGGCATCGCAATCACGTGCCTACTACAGAAGATCGAACGCTGAGATACGAAGAGGAGATTTCGGAGCGGACTTCCTCGGTTTGGTGATACTGCCCTCATCCCTTTTCGTAGTTCCCTTCGTAGCGAAGCTCTAGTGGACTTGGACGATGATCTGTTCATAACGATGCGTCCAACTAAATTATACGAGCGATTATGTTTGAAACAGGGGAAGTTTGAAACTGCATAGTGGACGCAGAGCTTGGGGTGATAGTCTTCGATTATAATTGGTGATATTTGAATTCTGTGATCACTGTACCTTTCGAATCTTTGGGATTGTTTCCTGAGGAACGTTGTGCAGCCGGTTTAGTGGGTTAAAGAGAAAATCAGATAGGTTCCCGGACCCTTCGTGGCCGCTGTACGCTCCCAAATGGACTCCAAAGGTAAGAATCTTGAGAAAGTGGTGAGGACTTTGGGCGAAAGGATCAGCAGGCGATTTCCCAGTAGCCTCCATTTGGGAGACGATCCTCCGAGCAGCCCCTAATTACCAGAAGCAATTAGAAAATTGCGTCAGCCCGAGGCAGCCGCGATTCATCATCATCCCCTTCGAACAATCGACCGGTCGACTCCCATTGTAGGGTCTCTGCGTGTCTACCGGATTGCTCTGGATTTCCAGTCGATTCTACCTGGCCCAGAATGAGTTCAGGTAGAGAAGATGGCCTGGAAATTGCGAAAGCGACGGTGGATGGCTTCCCCCGGGTAACTTTCGCCTGGTAAGAAAAATTACCCGACATATTTCAACCGGTGCTTCACGGCGGGGCTCCTGACTCGATGGCTGGAATGATATTCGTCGTGCGGGCTTCGAGAAATAGATCGACGATCGGAACTATTATTCAGGCACCGGTGGACGGATTAGAGTGGTCGATTTTGGATGCACACGGGGATTAATGGGTCGTATTATCGAGAAACCAGGGATCGGTTTGGGATTGTAATATGAAATTTGAAAAATCAGTCGATACCTTGAGATAATGATCTTCGTTTTTCAAATATAACTAAGCTTGCAATAATTCGTTGAAAGTTAGATTAATGAATTCTCTCTTATAATACAATTAGTTATACGTTTTGTGGCAATCTTGTTTAGTGATTCCTAAAGGCATTTACAACTACATAATAAAAGTACAATTAAGACCTCTTAATTAATTCATAGCATTTTTGGTTGAATTTTTAGATTTAAGCCAAGTGTTATGAGTGCCAGGGTTTCAGCAGAGTCTGAGTATATGTTCTAATGATCTATTATTCATAGACTTTGGATATATACCTGTTATTTATGATTTATGCACGGTGGAACATTTCTGGCTACCTAAGAAGACCGGTTCCTGTTGTCGATAAATTTAAATCGCGATGCCTAGCGGTGCAATTTATTTCGTTCTATGTTTCTCTTCTTGGAGGACAGAGATATACATAGCTTTGCTCTTTTTTCAATAGAAAGGCTTGAGTGTTTTCAGACAAGTTAAATGCAGATTTGTAATGTGTACTTTCAAAATTCAGGTTCACAAGTTTCCAGATACGAGGCATAAAATTTTTTAAAGGGAGGTGAAAGGTTTTCAAATGGGAGAATTTTTAAACAGCAAGCCAAAGATTTCCCAATAAGCAGTGAAAGATTTTCAAAAATAGGTTAAAACCAAAAACCTCCAAATGGGGGTGAAGAATTCTTGAAGAAACAGAATGCGAGAGAATTCTAAATGGGGAGTAGAAAAAGCTCATACAAAAGATATAAGAATTCGAAATAGGAGGATAAGAATTTCTAACAAGAGGACTAAGAATGTCTAAATAGCAGTTTCGCCGTGTCACGGCTACCGTCGCCACCCACGCGATATTTCTCCCATCGACAGCGCTGTCTGCCCCTCCGCCTCGATTTTCAATCCCATCCGGGTGCACCGCGACGTCGGAGAGTCCCAGCCGGAAGAAAAATTGATACGTGGGCCCCTAATGGCCCAACAAAAACGGGCCCGACAGGGACACGACAACAAAAGCGTATGCATATTATGAATGGATGGACGAGGCGAAGGAGGAACGGATGCCAGAAATATATTGCCTCGGTGCACCCACTCTCTTTCTACGACGAGGTGCACACGTGGTCTGGACGCGGAGCCACGAGGGTAGAGTCGGCGCGGCGGTGGCAGATAATGCGGGGACACGGGGGGTGTAGAAGCCACGGAGTAAAGAACAGGCGAAACGAAAGTAGGCAGAGAAGGGACACGGTGAAAAACAACGGAGATAGAGTGAAGCGACGAAGAGGGTGGCGGAGGAACAGGGAGGACGCAAAGGAAGAAAAAGGAGGATGAAGTCGCGAAGCTCGCGCATCCCTCCTTTTATCTGGCTTCGTGACGAGGAGCAGGCGAGGCCCTGCACGACAGAAAATTAGTAAAATCCGGCGGGTAGCGCGTGGAACTGTCTGTCCCGGTGCCTGGCCTCGGATTTATAAGGAGCGAAGCCACGATTTATACCTGGCCTCTGGTTATTTATCGATTTCGATGGCGCACGCGATATCGTTACACGGATATCGATACGTTCTTGCCTCGAATGGCTAGCTCGACCACCGTCTCTCTCCATCCGTCTCTGTTTCTTCTATTTTCTGCCTTTTTGCTCTGTCTTTATTTCTCCTTGGACCAAAATAGTTGAATTTTTGACCGACGACCTGCATTCTCGTAGAAGCTCCTTTGTCAGATAAGTTGGTGACTACGGAGCTAGCTAAATGTCCTTTAATCCGACAGATTTACCTCTAATGTTAAGAGAACAAAAAAAAGAATTTCGACGTGGAATTAAAATAGGTCGTCTAAGACAGGCGATACCCTAAATTAAACTGCTGACCGCATTTAAATATCCAACAACATCAGACGACGAAGCACTGCGACTGGATACGCGTCGACCCAACGTGAAAAGACTTTTTCCTCCTGCATTGAGATCGACCGTCCACTTTTCTACGATAGATTAACTCTAGAAACCCTGAAGGGGAGCGTTGAAAGACGAAAGATCAGACCGATTACTCGCCGGTGAACGGCGGGCGCGGTGTTAGGGATGCAAGAGCGGTTTGCCGTGCAATTATTAATTCCAGGAAATCGATAAGCTCAAAGAGGTTCCTACCGGGGCCCGTGCTTGTAATTATTGCCAACAGAATAGTAGGAAGAAGAGAGGAAGGAGCAGCAGGCAGCCCTCAAAGCACAATGCCACCCTCTAATCACGCATCGACTTATCGACAAGGAGAAGACACGGAGGGATCGTGTTTTACCTACACCTCGAGCCGTCAAACTGTTCTTCCAGGTTGTCTAACAGCAAACCTTTCCAAGGGGACTCAAGTAGTAGCAGACGCGCCTCTGCTCTAAGCTTCCCGTTGCCAGAGGATTCTGGGACGTTAATTAACGGATCGATCGCGCTTGTCTCGTTAAAAATACCCGATGGTAAATCTCTGGTTTATTATCCGGAACGTTTAGCTTTTTGCGAAACCGAGCGGTGGACCCTTCGATGGCTCCGCGCCAAGCTGCTACCGCGCGATTAATGCGTATTTATGTGTATTTTCGAGGGGTTGCGGAGTCCAGCGACGTCGACTCCTCCCGTGAACAGAATTTTTCTCGTCAGACGCTCTTACCAGAAGCTCGTTATTGCAATTACGATCATTTACGTGTACGTAAAAGACGACAGATTCCGAGAGACTGAAAAATATACAAAGAGCGATCCAGGCGAAAAATGATCTCTGATTCCTCAGAATTTCATCCTAGAACGCTGCACGAGATCTCCTAAAAAATGAACAAATTATTATTCATCCGAAAATTACGCAGACCACCCATATCTAAAAAGTTTGAAGAAAACGATTCTAAAGATTCTCCCTTTACAATTTCAAAATATCGTACTACCCAAATAAACTTAGATACATCCAGGAAACAGATCACTCTGCGTGCCAACTGTCATCACGTCAGAATCCTATTTGACCGTCCTATGCCCTTCCACCTTGGAAGCATGAAGGAAACATTAACATCACGCGACGGTTGTATCTCAGAAAAAATCATGAAAAGCATATACGAAATCGTAAGAACGCAACGCTACCGGAAGTTGACCGATAGCGACGCCGATATCAGCCGAGATACGACCTCTAGGAACGAGCCTCTGACCAAGGTGGGCCCAGTTCTCCGTGTCTGTGGCACGGTGTGTCCTATAAGAAGTGATCGTTACTGCACGCCGCCCTATAATCTACACGGGCTAATGACGTCCATTACGTTACCGCTCGCGTCGGCCACGGTCCCGATACGCGACCCTCTGTGTGTATTCTTGTACCACCGCGAAGAACACACAGAACACACGGAACACACGGAGGTTTCCGCGCTGTGGACCAGTTCTCAGGGGGCGAAGGCACGGGCCACGGGATTCCTCGAATCGTTTCAAGTTTCTGCGCTTCTTTCGCGAATCTAAGTCCCTTCCTTTAATTTGATTTCGATCAGAATCAAGTATTACTCGGAACGCTTCGAGCAGGTGCAGCGATCTTACAGCGGGGCGAACAGAGAGCAACTATGCGCTCTTGGGATCATTTTGAGTAAGTGGGAAGAGGGAGTCTACAGTGTTTGTGATTTTTAAGGCGCTACTATTTACGGTTGAACTGGGAAATGTTTCTGCTTATAGGTAAGTGGTCGCGATAGGTTGCCCAGATGATTTGTCTGCTATCGTTGCAGAGACTCTCTTGTTACGCATTTTGTTATTGAGAAAATTGTCTTTCGCTTATGCGATGTTAATGGGCGCCTAGACCCCAGTGGCGGCACCTTTGCGCCACCATAATGGGTGACGCTGAAGTTAATGCTTCAGCACAAAACAGCTCGTTTTAATTCATCCTACCGTGCTACCGAGGGCGGTGCCTTTGTAGGATCCCCGTGGCCTTCGACCAAACTTTTCGACGAGGAATCGACACCGCGAGGTCCGCGATCGGTTTGGCACGGCCCGCCAGGGATCGAAATCGGCCACGAGGGGTCAATGGACCCCATCAGCCCAGGAAGAAAGAGGCATTCCGCGTTTCTCCCTTATCAAAATGACAGGCTGGGCACTGAACTGATTGTCTTCCCCCTTCCAACCTGGCCCTTGATTCCACGCCCTGCTCCGTGGTCCCCTGGACAGCCATAACTCGGTCGAGCGAAGCAGAGGAGCGCGCGAGCGAGCGGATCTGTGTGTGGCCAAGCGCAGGCATGTATAAATACGCGAGGAGAGCCGCGTATAACAAGTTATGGCAGATAAATTTATAGCATCTCCAGTGAAACGCCATTACTTTAAATGCACCCCTCTCTCCAGGACGAGCGCGCTATCCTCTGCCGCGATCCCTTCTTCCTTCTGCCTCTATCTCCTCTCCTCTCCCCTCTGTCCGCGGTATCGCCTTTTACGATTTTTAAATAGCCCGCGCGAATACCTTCGACGTTAACCGCGCCTTTTGTCCGGCCTCGATCCACGGATTTCAATGATCCCCGTCGTGGATCCCTTCCAGGCCGCGATTTTACGGCCAGGTGCTTCGACGCGGCACGACTGTTGCTAGATCCCGAAGCTTGGCCATCTCTTGGGAGCAGACATTCTCAGTGTTGCGATTTTTTGCGACGTCGTAAAGAATAATGACGTCGGCGAGTTTGTTGCATCATTCGAGCTGTTATAGTTTCGTTGGCATTGATCGTTAATAATTTCGCTTAGGTTGAACTGTTGAATCATTTCATTACTGTCTATTCTACAATTGTTAATGTGCCATAGTTATTGGAATATATCCTACTGTCGAAGGAAAAATCGATTTAATAAACCTTACATTTGGAGATGAAAATCCCATTTCCAGTTACGTTCTTGGTTGACGAGTCGTATGGTCAGAGATTTTTTTGGTGAAACTAGCAACGGATTGTAAATCGTGAAAAATAGTAATAATCACACCGTCGAGCGGATCGCGCGCTTGTAGAGGAAATGACAATTTAGAAATCCTCTGACAAAGAAGCCCGAAGTCGCGTCGCCGCGACGCTTGGAAACCCACTCCTCCAAACCCCTAGCCTACCCCCCATTCCGCCCTCCGCGAGACGATCAAAGTTCAACCTCCATAATCTGGCCTAATCATGGCCCGTTGCCCCGAGTCGCTAACTTCTGTGACGTGTGCCAAGTCGTGGCGTGGATTCAAGAACGTCGAGGCGAACAGAGGGGGCTGGACGAAGGGGAGGAGATGGCGGAGGGGGTGGGTCGGGGTATATCAGTATCGCCGCGAGTAGGTTGCCAGGCGGGAATAAACCGTTTATCCCATATTATAATTAGTTAAATTCTTCGGGACGTGGAGGTGTCTTTACACGTCAGTCAGCCCACTTCGCTTCCAGGCTCATCCGCCACCCCCGATCCTCCTCTCCCTCGACAGCCGCGATCATCTCCAAGCGCAGACGAGCCAGCCGTTTCGACTTAACTCGTTCGCTTGCTTCAGTCGAGAGGGGATACGTAAGATATTAAACTATCCGAAAATTAGTTAAATCTTGTTTAAAAGTTTCGCCCCGGGATGGTATTCGGCCGCTGGAGGAGATCGACAGAGGCTGCTGCAATGCGGCGATCCGACGCAGTTACGCGGCAAACCTTTCAACATTTCTTTTATTCTCCAGAGTGTGCCCGTTTTTCTCCTATTCGAGCGATAAGTGTCATCTTGTGGTAGCTGATTCCCACGTGCTTGTCAATTAGTTATGGGTTGGATTTCTAGCAGATTTAATAGCTTTCCTACAGTGTGCTTTCCTTTTTCCCCTTCCTAATGACGAGTATCATCTGGTAATGGTTGATCACTGAGTGATTGCCAACTAAATAGTATTATGGAATAGAGCAAACCTAGTGTGTAAGTGCATCCTATGCTCGGCGAACGCAATGGAAGCCGGGAGCTTACCAAATCCCTTCAAATTTTCTATACATACAGTTAGCGTTAATATATCTCAGATTTTACCCGCAACTACGTATCTACATATTTTCAACCTAGTCTTCTCGCGACATTTCTAGAAACATAAAATTTATGTCAAATCGATAGCCTGCATGAGCACTCTCCACTCGAGTGCAGGCAATGCAGCGTTCAGCAGTCATCGACGTGCGATAAAATAGTTGGATGATGAAGCCCAGTTGCTCACCAGATCCCTGATAATTTATTCCAAGGCTGTGGTCGGTTGAAAATCGACGAGCACGGTTGGAATCGGAGGTGGATGAGCCGGGCACGCGTGTAATCGAGAACGTCCAATTCCGAACGAGAGATTAACACGGTATTATTATTCTGACAGGATTTTAATTTCGGCCCGTGAGAAGTTCCCGTTCGGTTTTCTTGTGGAAGTGACGCGCGGCCATCGGAGGTGGGTGTATCGATATTGACGAGGGTGCAGCCCGCGTGACGTTTCAGCTCGAAAGGGCCAGGAACACCCCTGGCTCCCAGCGGGGGATGGCCACAAATTATAACTGCCGGACGTGATGCTAATCTGGAGAAAGTTTGGAAAAGCAAGCTTGATTGATTCTAATTTATACACGCCAAATCCCTGGGGAATACTTGGGATCGAACCAGACCTAATATCCTGAGGAATTCGGACCAGTTTCTTGCGTCCTGTACACAATGGGTTCCGCAGTTTGAGTCAGCCGCTGTGGGAGATGTTGCTGTTCCACTTTAGGTACAACAGTTTAACTTTTCAACTGAGACTTCTGAGGTAAATTAATTTCTATTGCCATAGTTCAATTTCCATTATTCCTGTTTTACACCAACTCTTTGTACTCCAAAAGAAATACACGTGTACCTACATGAATTCGCTATATGCTACAACGAGTTTCACTCAAACGAAGAGGTTAAGATTCTACTATTATCAACCATCCAACATCTCCTCCGTTTCACAAAAAAGAAATTTCCCTCATTCTTTGCTTTCAGCCAACTTCCTGCACCCATTCTTCGCCTCCCCGAAGACAGAACGTTACACGTAGCCTCTATGTAGGTGTGGTCCCGGATTATTCCCCGCGATCGACGGATCTAACAGGGGGGCAGGGAGAAATTTATGAAAGTAATCCGGCCTCACTTGACTGCTGATCGGCGTGGGAGCCAGCGGGGTATTTTATTGTAGGCCTGGCTCGACGAGAAATCAAACTTTCCGACCGATAAAATACGACGCAACGGATACGCCACATAAAGGACGTGGGGTGTCACCTGTCCGTACGTTCAACAGGTAACTCACCATTGTCGGGCGACTTTCTGCGTGGCTGTGTGCGTCTGCTGCGTGTTCCCCACACGCCCGACGGTGTGGATTTGTGCAGAGGGGGAATAGTGTCGATGCGGAGGAGCGAGGAAAGGAAAGAACTACCGTGAAGGGACTGGTTCTCATCTAGCGGACCTGAAAATCCGATCGATTCACGCGTTTCGCGCCAGCCGATCGCTCGAACAGGATTAGAGACTCGTCGAATTGGACGCGGGCTTGCAAATGTAGCTCGTGCGTGGATTGGCCAACGTTCGTCAAGTTCGTCCACCTGTTGTGGTGGTACGATGCCTAAGCAGAAAGTGTTAAAAATCCCCGAGGCCCAACCCCTCGGATCACCTGAAACTCCCAAGATCTATCTACGCTGCAAACCTTCCTCAATAATGCAAAAACAATCCTGGATGATTCCGAGCATCCCGGTCCCATTTCATCGGTAATCAAGGGGTAAAACCTAGAACTCTAATCTGCGCGAGATTACATCCTCCTTCAGTTCCGTTGAGACAGGTACGAGATTTCGGATCGATTCCCTCATCGATCGCGTCCCCGAGCGTGTCCTTGAGACAGACGCTTGATCCTTCTACACAGGATCGATCGAAGGTCAGCCGATACACGTATACGGGGCCGAAATCGAATGCGTTCATCCGTCAGGTATTCCAATGAGACAAACACAGGCGGAGAGAAAGAATGGCTGGTGGACGAGGGGGAAGAAAGGATGACGGGGGAGGAGATGTAGACGGATGGCGTGCTACAATCGCGGTCTTATTTCTCGTCTACGAACGCTACCAGAGATGCTACTGGGAGCTCGGCAGGGCGTAGCCTGTAGGCCCGATCATTACCGACATTGTCCGCTAATGGATATTTATGAATGCACCAATCAACGCCACCACTACCGGGCTTCAATGCAATCAGAATCGATTATATAGATTCCAGACGCAACCTTCGATCGTCCTTGCGAGGGATCGACTCTCTGGTAGTGGCTGTTCACGTGGGCGGTCTTCAAGAAGCTTCATGGAATCGGGAATCAGCGGCAAATTGTCGGGGGTGCTGCAGTCGCGGTTCCCCTTCTTCAGTGGCGAGGTGGATGTTTCGCGAGGTGGCAGTTTCTTCGATGGTCAAGGCAAATGAGACTTTGATAAGCTTCGGAATTGTTAGTAGATTGGACTTAATAAATGGCCTGCATCCTTAAAGGGAGAAGAAGATAGAGATTTAAGGAATACTCTCTCTAAATAGATCTTGGGCACATGAGCTGCCTGATCACTCACAAGTCAGTAGAACGTACAGGTTTGCTTTCTCATGATACGATACGTAAGAAGCAAGGGGAATGCGAAACTAAGAAGAAATGCAGTTATTAATTTGCAAATTTCGTACTTCGTATTGCGTAAGATCGAAGCTCTTGGATACTTGAAAGGTTGCCTGTCACGTGGCTTATTGGTGCCCCCCACTCTCCTTTATCAGAAGTAACACTTTCATTAAGCAAACAAGTACATTCCTTGATAGACTATTTAAATAAAACTAGGGATAAAGGAAGATGTAACTGTGAAGAGTTCAATGCAACAGTTACTTTTCCATTATGGAAACAATATTGTGCCCCACCTTTTGGATCACTTTTTAAGGTCCCAACAAAAGCTTGTGAAGCAATGAAAACTGAATACTTACAACAAATTTAATCCAACTTCCTACCATCTGGTAGAAATAATCAATCCAGGATGCAAAATGAAATTGAATTTCCCACGAGACATTAAGCTTTGTTCCTTCTAGGAAGACGTCGCGTTTTGATCTCACCGCCCACGCCACCCGCGCCGCGTCGTTTTCCTTTTTCTTAGCCCCAGGAGGAAACAAAAGACGATCGAGTCGAACTAATGAGAGCCCGGCCCGTGTGTGACGTAATCGCGACATTTTTAAAAAGTCACGAATACGCAGTTCGGGACACGCGGCGTGCGCCGTGACGGCCTAAACGCGCCGTGACCACAGCGCATATAATATCGCGTGTAGCTAGCCGCATTGTATGTTTACGAGGCGGCCTGGGGCCGAAAGGGCGGCCAGAGGCACGCAGGAGAAAGGTGTCGGGCAACACGTGTCCGTATCGACGAGGATGTATCGACGACAGCCTTTGCCCTCGGCCATCCGCGTGTGGCCAGCCTCGCGAGGCTAGCCTTATTCTCTTCCGGTTGGGACGAGTTCCTTCCACTTCTCTCTGATTGTTAGACGACCAGCTTTCTGTTATCCTCTAGCCTAGCCACGAAAGGATCCAACAGATAAGAACTGTCTAGCAGACATGACCAAAATAAGATACTCGTCACCGTCGCTCACTGGCCACTGCATGATTCAAATTCTTCCGCAATGCGGCTTACTTGTCCGATAATCGAGGAATAAGGCCATCGTTTTTCCATCTAACACTTCTGTATGGGCGTATTAATTATTATAAATCGCGCGTCGCGAGTTAGAAGTACAATTCGAATAAAAGAGAAAACAAGAGAACAGTGTGAGCCTGTGAAAATAATTGATTGCGAATGACTAAATCTAAACTCCTACAAACATAATTGAATATTTCAGTGGTACTTGAAATTAGTTCCTGATAATTATCACTTGCAATCGGAATATATTTTATTGCAAAATGTATTTGGTTTGTGCATTTCTCATCCGAGATTACAATGCCATCAAAATTAATTACTGACTTAAGGCGAAATGGAGCAGGTAGGTGCAACGGGTAAGTTGCGTTCAAGTACATGTTGATTAATATTCTTTGAAAAAATGATCGAAGGGAACGTCACCTTCAAGCATGTATTGCACTTGATTTCACATAAATCGCAATTGAATCTACCCTGACCCATCGATCAGTACCACCTATTGTACCCATTTCTGATTTGTATGTGACATCTTTACCTGAATATTTTTCGATTTTCCCACTTTTTGTGCAATCATAAGCACTGTTTCAACAGTACTAATTATGGGCGAAGCCTAACAATTGTATTTACGATCGAAATTTCATCAAGTTTATCGCATTTTTAACATGCCCTGTCCTACTTCCAAAGCTCTTATAATCCACTATCTTTCTTTATTTCCAATTCTTACAATTTCCTGTCCAGGTCGAATTCAGAATTTTAGTGCACTTCTTGCCTTTATGTAATCGCAATGCTGTAATCATTACACTTCTATAATAAATTTCTATTGTAGCCTTTCGCAGATTACAATCTCCTAACCAAAATTACACCTTCACATCCCTTACTTTTTACAATCACACATACTCCCATTTACACCTAATTTCATTCGTCCATTTTTCCCCAAATTTCTCTCAGATTCTTTACATTTTCTTTCATTGATACCGTAATTCTTACTGCTTGTCCTACATATTATTCGACTTACTCCTAAAAGTTATTCTAGTCCCTTCATATTCTCTGGCATGTTCTCTCTTGCACTCAATTCTATTTTATTCTATTCTTATCTGCTATTCCCTCCTTGCACCTCTTGTTCCATTCTACTCTAGTACTCTTCTCTTTACTCTAATAAACGATTGTTAAACAGGGATTCTAATCGGGAGCGGTGATGAATCAAAATCAAAATCTTTTCACATTTTTTCCTTTTTTATGTGTGTAAAGTACGCCTGTGAAAGGATTTCTCGAAGTTCGAAAAATTCACAAAGTTATAAGCTCTGGAATAGAGTAATACACAAAGTGAAAAACAAGCCTGCTCGGGGTGTAGATATCAGACAGATTCGTTTGGTTATACAAACACCCTGTCTCAACAAAATCATACCTGCTCTAATGATACATACATAAACTGTTATATAATATGTCTGTGCGTGTGAAATATGTGCTGTAAATTACTGCTGTCCAAGCGTCTCGGCGTTGCTTGGAGTGCCTACATCATTAGGCAATTTTCTGGAAACCACATTTCGCAGATTCGCGGATCAAATATCTCTCAAACAAGTAAACCAGGCGAGCTCAACCGAAGTCCCCTAACTTTAAACATTTAATATATTTCCTGCTAAAACGAAATAAATAAAAAGTGGCAAAATAATCCCTCCAACATTGAAGTCCCCCAACTTATTAATATTCAACAATATTATGTTTCAAGAATAAAAGCTTCAAATCGATCAGTTTAATTGTTCAAGAGATATTTCTTCTGCGAATTTGAACTACACCATGAAATCAGACAAATTTGAATTCTCTTAGATGGCGAAAATTATAGTTTTTCATCAACAAAAATGTAATTTGATATTAGAAATGTTAGCAAACATGATGCAAAAATCATTATACCTATTGATATTTATTTTCAATTGTTAAAAAATTTCACTCACTTTCGACTGTTTAAACCAGAAACTCCTCTTACACAAATTGGAATTTCGTTTCTTGTATCCATTACACACCTATCCAGAATCCATTTTGTTCGTTACAGAAAAGCCCTAAGCTGTCGTATGAGCTATGAGCCCATAAAAATAAAAACATTATCCAGTGACGATATGCAAAGATAGAAGACTTATAACAAGTCTAATATCGAAATATATATAGCACTGTGAACTATAGCCAGACACGAATAGCTCAACTGTATAAAAGTGTCCAGAAGACAAAAGTAGTCCAGAATTTTTAAAACAGATATCGAATGGCAGTGCCATACATTACAAAATATTTTCCAAAGGTTCTTCGCCAGTTCTCCTAACACAAATTATCGTTCAACGAGGTGAACATTTCCTGCAAAGCTGCAGATCCAGCGCAACCAGCTTTACAATTTCTGCAGCCTGGCTATTTAGGGGTTGGATTATTCTCTCGCAAGCTATCTTCGATACTCGCGGCTTAGGCTGGACATCAACCTGGAGAGGAAATAAACTTTTATTATCGGCGTTATGCAACAGAGCGGGGCCTCCTTTGAAGGAAACCAGCAAAGGGACTCATCGGATTTGTTGGCCGTCTACCCGAAACGGCGGAGTGTCCATTTTCAGACCGATCACGTGCCGAAGGAGATTCGTTAATGCCAAATTTACCCGTGACGTTCACGAAGAAATTGGATCCGGATTTAAGATGGATTATACTGATATACGCTCGAATGTATACGCGCGTTATGGTTGGCCCCATGGACGCGGCTAGGGTGTCAAGTTATAGGATACACGAGTTTCACCGCGGAATAGGGGGTACGAATAACTCCGCAGGACGCGTAGCTACCGGTTTTATAGCCAATTCATTTTATACGTTATTTCCCATGAAACGGTCGTTACACGAAGGCATACAAGTACATCCTATCGCACGCGGAAAATCCAACTAGCCCCTTGTCACGCACTTTTCCGCGCAAGCTTAAATCGTAGCCTCTATTCCTCCAGAAAACGTAGCCTGTATCGGACACGTCGGCACGTGTTGTTACTATCCCGTTGTTTCTCCATATTCACGATCGATGTTCATAGAGTATTTATAGCCCGTGAACTGTGAAATATATGTTAAATCGACATTCACGAATTTGTTCAGTAATACTTACATAGTTGAGAAAAGAGAATCAACTACTGTATATATGTATATATGATAAGTGGCATTGCGACATGTAGCAAAGTGCCCAGTGAACAGGTTGGAAAGGGAAACCGAAGTTGGTTTCGGTTAGGTCTGGTTAACAACTGATACAGTCTGCTATGCTGGCTCTTCTTTCCAAAGTTCATCCACCTTGTTCCAAGTTTCTCTACTTTCAACACCAAGTTACCCGGAACAATAGACTCCAACCGATATTATTTCAAAATTTAACACGATTATCAGTACGGATCTATAACTTCTACATTCCGAAGCACCAGGAATTCTAGAAATCTCAGGGGTGAAAGGGATCGAAGAGAATACTTCGAGACGATCGGCTTAGATCGGACAATACATCACTACCCGAACAGTAGCAGGGCCCATTCAGTCCTCGAGGTTTCCGATTCCTTTCATCGTGCAGTGAACTTTCGTCCGGTTTCCTCAAGAACTGGCGGAGATATGGTGTCGGTCGCCGATGACGACGCGGATCGGCGGATTCTGAGGCGGTGGCATCATCAGAATGAAGAACGACTCGGAGGTGTCCACCTAACGTTACTAATGATCCCGCGGGCCCCGTGGAATACATATGGAGCGGCCAGTCTGAATTAAAATCGCTCCGGCCGTAGCGAGACGGCGACCTCCACCCTTCTCTCTTCTCCTATGATTAATGGAGAGTTCACACTCAGAATGCACACACAGGATAATTAAGGGGATATATTCTGGCCACCGAGTCCGCGTGTAGTTTGAAGGATGTAACGGGTGACGGGATTCGTCGTGGTTGCCTGTAGATCGTCGACATCCCTTCGACATTCCTCGTAGAAGAAATCGAATTTCAGGGCAATCTGCACTGCTTACAATTAGGGGGGAAATAGACAGGTGAGGAATTTTGTACAGATCAAATGCTTCTGTCTTTCCCGGTACCTACGTAAAGCGTAATAGTAAGCATCTGATTAGACTTTGATGCTTCAAGTGTTTTGAGGAGACACCTGGTAGAGGGCGTTTGGGCGGTAGGCCTGAAGATCTGCTGCGTCACGTCGCGGAGGAAGGCTGCCCTAATCATTAATTCAAGGCTTAGGTGTAAACAAACGATGATTTGATAACGTCCATGGACGTTAGGGCAGGGCCGTCTCTAGCGGCTACCGAGCGAAAGGGTGGATGGAATCTTCTCTTGATCCACGCAGGATGCGTGCTGAGACGGGACAAGGCGGGCCTCGAGCTGCGAGTACAGGTGCTGCGCTTGCTCGTTAATTATGTATACGACTCGCACGAATTACGGCCGATTAATTTTCGCTTGTGTCCCTCTGCTCTACAGTCGCGTGCGTTTTTCTTCGCAAACGATAGCCGTGTTCTCCGCTCTTTCGAAACCAGTCGTTTGTTTGTCCTGTAAACATTTATAATCGGGTCCTCGAGTGGCCATTGTCGTGTAAGTAAGAAGATCTACTCTGCTTTTATACTAACGGAAAACAACATGTCCAACATTCTCCTGTCACGGTGAATCGAGATTCCTCGCGCATCATTGATATCCCCAAGGAGTCCAAGTCATTGCAGGATGGATCTGCTACAATGGCGCGTCGCGAATTTATAACCCGCCTAATCTGTGACAAATTGGCCAGAAAGAGTATACCCATTTCAGTCATTGAACCCGCCAGCCGCGCCAGGGCTTGACGGTGTTGGGACCGCGGGAAGGGGTGGCCAGAGGGGGTGATACCACCGTAACGGAAGTGGGCGTGGGGGGGAAAGGCGATGCTCCAGGGGTTAGTGGTAGTGTGTACGGGAGCGAGAAGAGCGCCATTCTTTTGTAAGAAGCTCACATAAATTGCGACACCCAAGAGTTAAAAGCAGTCTTAAATTACGTGCCGTCGACTCCTTGATGAATTGAGTGCTCCCACCTACCTCCTCCGCTGCTTCCTGGCCTCTTCTAGGTTTCCTCGCCTAGTATACCCGGCGATATTATACATTGTTTTTACGTCCGCCTTTATACCGTGACCCGCGCCCTTGCCCCCTGCCAGGTAACTAGAGCAACCGGTCGTAATGAACAGCTCCTTTATAGTTTTCGAGGCTGGCTGTTCGAAGGTGCGTCCGTGGGGCTCCTCCTTGTCAACGAGTCCTTGGCCACTTTCCCTTAAAATGGGCCAGCTCCGTCGTAGATTGAATAAACCATACCGCGGTATGAAAAGAGGGAACAGGTTCTTGGCTTGGGGGTTCAGCGAGCAGGTAACACGGGATTAGCAGACATTTCTGTCACCGTGACGCTCACGTTTTGCCACTACCTTTTCGAAGGGTGTTCTGTTTCGTCAGCATTACAGCTTCATCAAAGATTCTAGGAGAGGCTAACTTAGCGTGCCTATATGTTGTCAGCATTGTTGATAGCTTCTCCAAGTGATAGATATATTTGAGCATCCTGCTCCTGTACGCGCATCGCCGCGACTGCCTCAGAAAATTCTTCCACGGCGTGGGCATTGTCTCGCAGAAATTGAACTAGTTCCTCTCGCCGCGTGTTCAGGGGCCGATTCCGCGGCGCGCGTATAAATTAGCCCGAAATTCGCGTAAACAAGTTGTATCGCGGGCCGAATCGTGGCCACCAATCACCACCGGGCATCTCTTGTCCCGCCGACAATCTCTTTCGCTGCGTCGTGGCTCCCCTTTGCTCGTTCCGTGCCACGGCCTTGCCTCCTTTTGTTTTTTAATATCGCCGTGTATTTTATATTTCTGAAATCCTATCTGATCCTCGTCGACTGATTTATATGCACGATGATACACGCGTGCCGGCACTACCAACGAGCCGTGGGCCGAGAGAGAGAGAGAGGGAGAGTGAGAGGGCAGCCATCATATCTGGTGGAATCATCGGGCAGCGCAAACAGAAAATAACTGGGTTACCTTTAGTTTTATTTGGCGCTGGTTACGTCGTCGACCTGGGAGGGGGAAAGACGCGGCGGAAGAGGAAAGGAACGAGGGGCGTCGAGGGGGCCGAGGAGGGGTAGATACGTTATTGTTCTTGGAATGATTCCAAATAAAGATTTCACCGCCACAGTGTGTAGGAACCAGAATAATAAAATTCCGACGATGGCCCAGCGCAGCGCTAACCTCCATTTAGCTGCCGGTTGCCGTGCACGGGTGTAAAGGCTGCCTCCTCCTAACAAATTGTCCTGTTTGGTTTCACCTCGAACACGCGGTCCCCCTGCGTGGATCCCGCGTGAAACGTCACGCACCGATTTTAACGAAACTCGGTGGGTAAACGGAGGATCGAAATACAGTTTCAACCGTGCTTGACTTTTTGCATGGACAGCCAGTAATTTATGAGTTACTCCATAATAGACGTCAGTCTTTAAGTCACATCTTTAACATTTGAGGAATAGGATATATAAAAATTTTCAAATATTTATCCGCGTGAAACTCTATTGTGGATTTCATAAACTCGTTCAACGCAACCTTTATTGATAGTATGCAACGTCTAGTCGCTTAGCCCAGGTCTAACAGCATCTAAAGTATGCTATATTCGACGTCCTGTCGCGAAATTCTGGCCCTTGTTGCCCGGCGTTCGGCATTAACCGCGATTATTATATTTTCGTTCGGGATCTGGCATCATAAATTTGATCTCGTTATCTCGTTTAAGGGGCAGCAGCCGTGGAACGGAGCGGGATGAATTAACGACGAGGACGTGGGTCACTGCAGAGAGAAGGGGAGTCGAAAGAAGTGACGAAGGAATGGTGGGCTGAAACGAGGAGGATTTTTTAAATGAGAGGTATACTAAAGTTCCCTGCATTGTGTGCTCGAAGAATTCGCTGCTCAAAGTGTTTGAAATCTTACCTATTTGACAGAAGGCTTCAGACAGACACGTTCGCGACCATTGTGCATTTGCAAAATTGTCAGCCATATTATGTCTAATTACATAATATCCTACTAATATAATAAATGCGAAAGTGTGTTTGGATGTTTGTTACTCAATCACGTCGCAACTACGCAACGGATATTTCTGAAATTTTGTATACACGTAGTCTAGGACCGGGAATAACATATAGGATCCTTTTTATTCCGATTTTTTAACCGATCTGGACCAAATACTGCGTAATTATTCTCTAAACCCTGTGAAGCATATAGGCTATCATGAAATCTGGACATTCTTCCCCTTCGCTTTTATTTCACCCCCTTGACACTCTGTGGCAATCAAAGTTTTACCCGGGCAACGCCGGGTACTTTAAGCTAGTATTATATAATGAAAAGAACAAGTTAGTGTTCTGATTGTCCCCTATGCTATCTAATTTCAACACTTCAAAAAAGTGAACCTCATTTGTTTCATCGACATAAAATGTAACATTTATTATCGGTATCAAATGCGGATGGCATTGGTCTGCCACGAGAAATTAGGGTGTTATAAATATGTGGCGCGTGGTAGCGACAATGATAGAGATTCGCTTTCTATCTCTTCAAAATTTCGAGGTTCAATCACATGCAGCAACATATTATTATAACTTATTACCAGAGATCATTGGAACTATTTCATCACCAATAACGTTAAAAAAATCCGCCGCCACCTACATCCGGAATGCGGATATAAGTATATAGATAAATTATATAATAAGTTCATCTGTCTCAGAGTAAGATTTAAAACCAGCATCTTGTTGAATCCATTGCATCACAAAAGGAAAACTGATGTACCTATAATTGAATTAACTGTACACTAGTGTGTCACAAAGTGGTGGTGTATTAAAGACGTACATTATTATTATTATCTATTACATATCTATTAATTCCTACTATTTTAATACCTACTAATTAAATAAGTAAAGAATGGTGAGCACGACTCAAAAGTAGAAAACAAAGGGGCTCAGAGAGACAAAAGAAGGAAGGACGGAACGCGGGGCGTCGTTGGTCAGCAGGAATGATACCAGGGTACAGAGGCCAGGCTCGAAAACCGACCGCGTGATGTATGTCCCCGTCCTGTCGTCCAGGACCACGTCACAAGCTTATATCGCGGTAATCAAATCGCCTGGCATAAATTTCGCTTATATGCAGTTGTGCGCGCGAGCCGACCCCGACGAAATTGGCCGCGATCGAAAGAAACGCGAACTTCGTGGGACGTTTTAAAAGTCCACCGGACATTCAGCGCACCGATCGATTTTGAATTTCGACAATTTCGAACGAACATTGTCCACGCCTGACAACCTTGATTGCTTTTCTCGATCCTCGATCCTGGATGCCTTGAGAACGATCGAAGCTGATGAACTCTGGCAAGCCCAAATCACCAGCCAGAGCTTGACTCACCTTCGTCACGCCCAGACCTTACCGAGGAATAATAGCGGCCCAGGACAGGAAGTCCCCTCGCGCCCTGCTGGACCAGTCCGTTCGGAATCGACGGTTTCGACGGGTTCGTGTCGACTGCGTTCGGTACACGTCGGCTTCGATTTCGTATACGGAACCGTTGCGCTAATGATGCCCGCTGGAAGCAAAAAGTCGACTCGATCGTGGGCGACGCGCGGGGTCTTCTAATGCGCTGTCTTCGTGTCTTTGCCGAGGGATGGGCCGGCGAACTTCAATATTTATAACTCATTGTCTCGAATTTTGTGGCATAATCAAGGGGAAGCAGCATTAGGCCTTCGTGCTCCGAGGTTCGTGCCCCTTTGTGTCTATAGGTATTCATCGAGGACAGTGACGTTTGATCCTTGCTCCTACCGGGGATGAACGACGCTCTGTACGAAGCTTCCATGTTTAGACATGGAGGCGTCCTTGATTGTTTAGGGAGGAGTGAAGGCGCGAAGAAGCGGAGATCGAATAGAATATTATTCGTTATGGTGTGCCATTTAAGAATCGATGAATAATGTTGAATCCATAGAAGTTGCAAGGACATCCGCGAAAGGACAGCGATTGCGGGGTTCCCGTGGTCAAGGAGCGTTCGATGCCCGATGCTGTAGGTACCTGGGGACTATAAATCATAATTAGGCTGCAAGCGGTAGCCGCGAAGTGGCTGCAGGCCCATTAGCAGCAACAATGCAGCCGAGCAGCTTAAGACGTCGTTGTTGCCAGAAGAAGAGTAAGTTAGCCGGCCATTCAGAGGCAGATCGTATCGAGACTATAGTACTGGTCGTTCGCGAACGAAGAGTAATGAGTGTGCAATTCACAATGGGTTGTTTGGGAACGTTCTCTCCCGGTAATTTGGGAAAAAACACAGTGCCCTCGAATGTGGGAGCCATTGATGATTGAACTGCTCGATGCATGTGTCACTTCGAGGTTCGAGAAAAACATGTTATTCAAGGACACGATTATTTGCGACGGTAATTACTGAAACAAGACACCGTGCATAGAGGTTTTGCGTCCTCGATGCATTCAACGCCCACCAGTGCATCGGTGGATGTGTCCTATTCAGAGAATGAACAAAATCGTGACGAAGCAGATGGCATGTAACTTTCGTCGTGCTACTCGTCTCTACGTATGCGGCGAGGGATCCAAGCAACGAAAGAGAGGTTAAAGGGTCTTCGACGTGTCATTGTCAATGATTACATTGTTCGAAAACTGAAATTATGTCAAATTTATGTTCTGCGCCTGTAGAAGCGAGTTTGATGAATATGCGCGTATAAACTGATTAGGTAATGTACTTGTCCAGATAGTTTTCAATTCAGTTCTAAAAGCATTGGAAAGTAATTTCGAAGATATTCGATTCAGAATCCCTTTTGGAATAGGATGATGACGCACAACTGGTTTCCCCATCGCTGCACGAGAATGGAGAATCATGGGGGCGCTAATTGAAACCTGTCCGAGCTGGCGACGAAATTGAGCAGAAAATTTTCAATTTAGACAAAACGGTAGCCGCGTAATCGCCGATTTAACGGGATGGCTTCTGGTTACCTTTTTATTCAACGTGACGCCGTCGAATTGTAGACCCGGGTACAATGATTGGGCACTATTGGTCTTCAATACGAAAGCACGTGAATGTTAGGTCGAGTTTTAGGATTCAGCGGGTCTGATCATTACAGAATTGAGTATTGAATTTGAGGAAATTCGAGACAATCTACATTTTCGAAGAACATTGCTTGTCGTGCAGCTTCAGGACGTTACAATGGGATCCAAAAGTTCTTCGATTGTCGAGGAGCACAGTTCCGCAATACAACAAAAGTTGAAATTGTATGGAAAAAATGTGGATTGTGTTATTTCATAATTATGTAAACATCCAGTTTAGATTTTACGTTAAACAACGATTTTAGAAAATATTATTTATATTTTTGTTTATAACTTTTTCTAATTGTTTAAACAATTCATAAAACTTTTATGATTTGATAGATTTAATTAAAAGATGTAACTTTTGTCTTGAAATTTTTTTTCTATCTCGTACAGATCGCGCGTTACAAAATAAAATCGAAAAATAGCCGAATCTTCAGGGATTAATTTCACCCCCTTACAGTGAATTCGGGCAGCAAAAAAATGCGTTGTAATCAGGAGGAAATCCCCCACATATCCACAAAGTTTCAGAATTTTTTGAATTTTCGGGTTCGGGATCTTCCCTTGTAAGTTTACTGGTGGATTAAATAAACCACAAATTAGGCCGGGCGAGACATCTTTAAAATGTGCAACCTAAACCGATTTGTATAAAAATGGAAATATTTAAAGAAAGTCATTGTCTCGCAGTTTCGATTGCCTGCTTAACAGTCTGGACTATTTTTTCTTCTCTTCACTGGAACGTAATTTTGGTGCAACGCATTTTGGACCACCAAAGACGTTCGTTGCCTGAATGGAATTCATTGTGACCGCTTGAGACGTCGATCGAAGCACACCCAAGCGGTGTTACAAAATCTGAAGATTCATCTTCGTCTACTTGACTCAAGTATCGACATTTCGTGATGGCCGCAACAGTTTCCTCGAAATCTTAAAAATAGAAAAGAAGGGAAAGCACTCTGCGTTTTCCGGCAACTTCTGAACGCGTTACTTAATGTTAGGGTTACGTCAGATTGTTTTTGAACAACGATTAACCCCCGTATTAAGTCGACTTATTTTTTTCTCCGGACATTCTAACCCTGCGAGGATTCGTTACTACGTCCGAACTGAAGATTTCAGCTTCAAGAACGTAGATATAACCAAATGCTTTCGCCGAGCATCACGTATTTCGATTTTAGAGTTCAAACGTCCCGACGTTCATCGCGTCCTATCAATTACTCGCCGAGGCCCGCGTTCGCGCTTTCCAGCGATAGGTAGCGTGCATCGACCGTTTCCCCGTCAAATGACGAATGAGCAGAAGTCATGACGAATTATTGTACGCGGTACGTCGTGCATCAAGCTGCCAACGTTCGGGGCCCGGAGAATAACGAAGACGAGCCAAGCCGAATGAGTGTCTTAAATTTCAATACCAACACCTACTTGCCCGAACGAACCGCGCTGTCGTGTACCTTCGACGTATCTGATCGTCGAATAGACGATGATTCCAATCTGGCTGTCGATGGGGGCCAG
Organism: Andrena hattorfiana; assembly: GCA_944738655.2. Taxonomy (NCBI): domain Eukaryota; kingdom Metazoa; phylum Arthropoda; class Insecta; order Hymenoptera; family Andrenidae; genus Andrena; species Andrena hattorfiana. The sequence continues at coordinate 60,854,151 of OX122891.2, read as the reverse complement.
TCATTTACCAGCCAGCAGGACACGAGCGGTGCTTAATCATATTTCGAGCAGACGCGCTGGAGCCCGCGCTACTAACTCCTGTGGCCTCTCACGTAATACGTATACACCTACCGAACTTTCTCCACGTTCGAATCCATAGCAGCGACAGTGTTCGATAGCCTGAGAATATCGAAGAGGCGAACAACGTGATTAAAGCTTGTTACATCAGAGGGAATACATATCGAGTAGGGTTAGGTCTGGGTTAAAAGGACCCTTCGATCCGCAGACAGCCGCAAGATTTCTCAGGAAGCTGCCGAACGATTCAATGAAACATGGAAAGTAGGCGTCTCTGACAAATTTTTCGGATATCGTCGATTTATCAAGGGCCGAGGTGTCAGGGCAGGTTGACGGCGTCGGGAAGGGGCCAAACGGCGCCGAGGTAGACGTCGACGACCATTAGTCGCCGGACGATACGCCTCTGATGTATTCGGATGTTGACGGAAAACCTGTAAAACGGCCTCACGCCGGCTCAACCGGGGATCTATTAGCCGTTATAAATGGTCCGACGTCTCCGTCGATGTCACCGGTGTCGCTGAAAGGAAATTGACTACTCATCCCCCTTCGCGCGCCACCGACTCCCACGTTCGTCTCTTCGCTCGCCTACTCGAACCATAAGACTTCGCCAGCAAATCAAAACAGACGTACCCAGTTCAGCTACGACTTCCTGCATCTCTCTAAGCTAGCATCAGGTCAGGTAGATCACGATTAAGGTGACTGTGGCGGCATTGCCAGTGGGAGAAATGTGCTGAGATACTTGATGCTCGCCACAGTGATACGTAAAGCGATATTGTTGAGGATAGAAACCTCAAAACTTAGGTTTCTTAGTAGGTAACTGTTACAACGAAACTGTTAGAGCTTTGGAATTTCGACTACCATGTCTAGGTTTTAGTGCCCCAAACTGCGTGGGTGTTCAATTGCCACTTGGCGATATCCCCATTACAATATTATTCCCTCCATACCTTATTTATTCGCCCTGCTAATTCTGTTTGAGTGACAGCGCAAACCTGCAGGCAAACCGTCTCTGTCTCTTTAAACAGAGTGTCTACCTAGCGTGGCGTAATAGTGGAAGTCGTGCATGGCTTGATTTACAGTCGGAGGATGTGAGCTTGAATCACCAGTTGATATTATTCTGAATATAGAGTTCGAAGCCTGGGCAGAATTCAAGTCTGGGCTCTGGTTACTGAAGTGTGCTACCACTATTATCTCCTGAGCCTTAGTGTTTCACTATATTCGTTCCATCAACGATACTTGGAGAGTCAGTTAATCGTGTCTCGTCGATCTTGCGATAGAGAAATGATTGGAGTCAGAAGTAATCGAGATTACAAGCGGAACCTCCAGCGTGTCATCGATATGAATATACTTGGAGCGGTTTTTAGAAATGAAATATGCGTCTGAGACAGCTTGGACCTGGAGCGAGCGAGAGAGGAGAGCCGTGGGCCGCGCGGAGAAGCTTTTAAGATTCCAGTAGCCGGTGGCGAGCCAATAACGCTGGCGTTAAAATATGGTAATCGAGCCGCGGGATCGGCATATCGACGACTTGACAAACGATGCGACGCCCGAAGCATCAGACCACCAACAGATCTCGCGCGCGAGCGCGCCACGTCTCTCCTCTCCTCTCCGCGCCAGTTCCTGGCCGCTCCGGCTCGGCCAGCCCGCAATCATTTGTTATGTACGTGACTCGAAGCTGACTGCTATCCTGGCATTCTGCCATTCCTACGTCCTGGCTGGCCCGGGTCCTGACACCTGGTCGTATGGGGAGCGCGATCAGCATGATCCTTGCAGACGAACGATCTCCTGACGCGATGATTACGATTGCTGTCGATAATCTTAGCGCTTTCACCGGCCAAAAGTCACGCTGGCAGACTTGGTGACCTACTTAATGCACGATAGAAATAAGTTTCTACTATTTTTTATCGCTGTTTCTCTGCTTTAAGCAGTAACGTTGAGTTTGACGCGAGATAGGCAAGGGGCAATTGTAAGCTGTGTCAGAGAAGTGTACAAACTCGACTGCCGCACCAAGATTAATCCAAGGGTTCGTCTAAAGGGTTGTTCTCGATTCCCAGAAGCCTTCGATAACTGACCGCACCAACCCATTATAAGACGCGCAACTTTGATCCTATTCCCATTGAGAGTTCGGCTCTTGCCTCGTGGCTTACGCTTGACGTAAGCACGCTTATAATTCGCGCGCTCCTTTCTAAAATTCGCGAAACGTACCTTGAAGAACCAAAAATCGTCAGTAATAATCAAAAGAGAGTTTTAATATGTACGGTATAAAGAAAATCTCATAACCTAGCAAGGTGGATTTCTAACTTTCTCCACGTTGCAATGAGTTTGGGGATTTTCCAATGCAAGTAATACCAACCTGAAATTTTCTTTTTCACCATCGCTGCACGCCCTGAATTCTCACTATTCTTTTTAAAGTTTCGTATGGGATGACGTGACACAAGATTTCGTTTAAACGTTTCTCGGCGGTGTCTCAAATCCTCGACCTAGCTACACTCCACGTGGCAACACCCAATTCAAATTTCACCAAACCGATTCAATCGATCAGTCTCAGCCGTTAAACTAATTCGTGCATCCGAATGTTTGAATCATCCGTCTCGCGGCCAGGAGAAAATATCCGCCCCGCTCCTCTACAGAAATTAATAACGAAGTGTAGGATCAGACGTGGTCCGCGTCCCGCCGTCTAAACTCGCGCGAGGGTTTTAGCAAACGGGCGATTTCTGTCAGCGTGGCGGTAATATTCTCACAGCGCGGTCAAACATTAAAATACAAGAACGAATGTATCAGGGGTAAAGTACAAGCGCCACGGCCGGTGCACGTTGCTAAATTACGTGCGAGCATTTAGCAGCGCGCCCAATAATAGACAGGCTCATGGTGCTTTCCTCGCCGCATCGGGCGACTCGCGCCGCGCTACTTTCGTCGGACCGTTTTATAGCGTTGTATATCTCGAAACGCTTCATTACTGCTTACGCGACACAACATAACAAACATTCGGGGTGAGGTTTAACATCAACTGACGCGATTTTACTATGTACCCCGTGGATTCGCAAAGTAACGGAGGACTCTTCTCGGGGCCACGTGGACGGGCCGCCATGATGGGAAATTCTCTGGGGCAGTGTCAGGCGGCGTTTTAAGCCGAGCACAGCCCCCCTTGGCAGTAAATCCTGACAAGTGTAATTCGTTAAAACTGCAAATTTGCGATTCGTCTAAGAGCATCGGTGGACCTAGGTCGATGACCTAGAAATTTTCAATGCGACCTTGGAAGAAGCGATTGCAATGTGCGCCGGAGGTCTTTGCGCGCGAGGCCTGCGACTCGTAATATCTTAATCCCTAAATCGTGTAGCCTCAGTATTTTATAGTTGACTATCTTGGGTTAGATGATTAGATTCGAATTCCTTTTTTAGTCTAGCAAGCGTTACAACAAGTGTTACGCAAGTCTCTCATTTACATTCTCTGCCACTTAATTCATTCGTCAACAACACCTCAAAGTTTCCAATGAATCCTGAAGCCTCTAAAACGTTATGAAAAACATTTTCTGCCCTTGTGTATAGAAGAGGTAATATTAGGTTGGTGCATATGAAATGGCTGTTTCGCTTGGGGAAGTTTGAATGAAACTATTTTTCGCTTTTTACAACTTTATCTATTTTAGTTTTTTCAGTTTCTGTGGCACTTCTCGAGGCGTAAGCCAGTGTTAGCAATTATATTATTGTATCCCCACCATAAACAAAGGAACTTTTACGCTATCCGCGATCGTCTATTTCAAATACACCAACCCAATACAGTTTTCAACAAAACGACAGTTGCTTGTTCCACAGAAATATCGAAGACCATAGAGGTGACCAACATAAACGAAATATCGATAGCAACGATTCACGATCGCTGTCTACCGATGCCAAGAACATCTCGTGACCTGGGATGGGATCGAGGGGAAGTGGGGTGGCAGGGCGGTGAAGAGGAAGACAAGACTCCGTAGCCACGGAGGACGTCTCCGTAATGACGGAGCATAAATAACCCAGACGTTTACGCGCGCATTGATTTAAGCAAACTAATGATTTCACTTTGACCGGGACCGGCAGGAACCACGCTCCCCGTAGGCCACGGCTGTCATATTGACGTTTATATCCGGCCGTGTAATTTACACGTCTATGGACGACAATTATTGCATGGGTGGCTTCGCACGTTATTAGCTGCAATCTTGCGAAATCGGCCACCGTCCAGAATTATTGGTTTCTTAATAAGCGTTTTGTATGCCACTTTAGCCCTCTCATTAATTTATGACCTGGCCACTCTAATCCTTGGTTGTCACTGATAAAAAACGACCTGGAACTGTGACCATTCGGGCAGACTCCCTCCGCTGTTCCTGTATAACGCTCCTCCGGCTAGCCCGGGCTTATGCAGAGGTCAGTCGAACGCCGCAGTGTCCACGATCGTTTGGCATATTGTCCGCGGCAATTACTCGAGTCGAGCGATCGTGTTTTAGCCAACTCGAGCGCATAGTCCGCGGCTGACGGTGATTAACGAGACGTAAACGGCGGGAACACCCGCTTTCCCAATTTCTTACGGGCAAAAATGCTACCCGAGGAACGCGACACCTAGAGGCAGCGGGCAGTGCAGGACGTAGAAATCGAAAAGCATTTCACGGTTGGCTAAATTGAGACGAGCATCTGCCCGGACACTCCGCCACGGCATTGTCTCGCTGTGTGCCGTCGAGATTCGAGTCGAATGCCGGTATTTTCTGTGATTTTCTAACTTGACGACGCGGAAATCCGCGACGCTGAAGGCCTGGCCGACTCTTCTCCATACACGTTCAGCCCCGTTCGCTGCGCCGCCCGATAAGTCTGAAGGGGCTGAGCTCGAGGCGAGATGACATTGACGGGCTAAGCGCGGGACTTAAAGCCCGGGGAGCTTAACTCATCCGTCAGTACGCGATACACGTACTTGGCCACTGTTTGTCTAAGTTGATGTTCTCGCTCCAGACGCGACTGAATGCTGGAATTCCTTCGATCCTTGCTTTAATTCGTCTCTGATTATAATAGAGGAGAAAAACGACCGAATCACTTGCGAATATCTTTTCACCAATGCTTTCCACGCCTTTCATTATGCTAGACATTCGATGAAGAAGAAACGAGGATGAAAGATTAATTTCTGGATGCTATAAATAAGTAGAACGAAACAATTGTATCATCTATTCAAAGAAGATGTTTGGTAGATCAATCGTTCATTCTCATCTGTTTTCTGCCAGGTCGCTCGTTGTTCGTTTAAACTCCGCGTTCTGTCCTCCAATTTCTGTTGAGTATTCGGTGCTGATAGTGCGATAGTGTTACCGCGTTGAAGAAAATCTTTAGCTTTCGAATGACTTCCCTCCCCTACATATTTACACTCTCCCAACTACATCGCAGAATACCTGAAAATTCTAACAGAGATTCATTTAATAAATGATAATTCTAACCAAAGTATGGTGACTGCTTCTCTTCGTTGGAAAGAAGATAGCCTACAAATTTGGAGTGCTCATCGGTGACACTTGTCGGCTGCTACGTACACCTACAGGGGTTCAGGTGGCCCGTGTCGGTGTAATTAATTAATCTGTTGGTAATTATATGTAATCGGCATGGTGACTGCACAGCCACGCGGATCGCGCGCATAGTAAGCGCGGCTTAGACCTCGACGGAATCTCGTGACTGGTGATAAATTGCTAGCCGATGACTAACTACCGTATGGAGGCATTCCCAACGTCAAGGAAAGCGTTTCGCATCCGCCATGTCCTTTAATTAGCCCTGAAAAGGATATTCTCCGAATCAAAGTAGCCTGAGATTTTCGTCGTCATTTAATGAGTATATTTTGGAATTTGTAGTTGAATTCTGGTGTGATGGGCTTAAATGGACTAGGCACGGTGTATTTCACGTAAAATGGGATGCTAACTCGGTCTCGATCGGGGTATTAAAATTCCCTTTGCAAATAATCGCGCGAAATTGAAGGAGAACGTATTAATGCACGAGGACAACTGTTTCTACGCGTAATGACACCGGCCGCGGAATGAATGCTGGAAGTCACGCACGGGGGACGTCATCTTGCATGTCGTTAGCGTGTTCCAGCGTGATTGAGCATCCGCTCTATGCGTAATTCATGCTCGGAGGAAAGCGATCGCGTGCCCGCCTTTGGTTCCGTTCACCGAGACCCGCGAAAATAGGCTCCTCAGCTTCATAGAAATTGAATAACGAGTCTGCCCGATCGAACCGCTCCGCTGGTTACCAATTGAACGCGATTCGGTGAACGTTCTACGTTTCCATAGTTTTCTTTGCCAGAGTGTCTGTTCGTAGGGGAAAGGGAACTATTTAATTTCATCAGTGAGCTTCTTACGAAAGTTTATCAGAATTAAGATTTCCAGTGTTAGAATGACCTCCCTTGTCGAGATCAAGCATTAATTGGACGACCAACGCTGCTGGAAGATTCGGTACGAAGACCGAATTATATTTACAACCGAGATCGACGAAAGTCTTGACCCACTTGCCCAAGAGAGTGTCGCCCGGGCCCACAGACACGATTCCAGTTAAAGGTGACACGACACCAATCCTAGTATTTGGATTCATCAGAAAATACTATTTGGATATATTTCAGTTCCTTCGTGGAGTTCCTCTTAAATCTTCATTAAAACTAAGGGTTGCGGCGCTGGAAAAATCCCTTCCCATGGTTAACATTGTTAATATGAGAAATTAATTAGAGCACTAAAACAATTAGTATCGGAAATTAAATAAAGGTGTGAATCAGTGCGATCACTTATTTTTTGCATCTTAAGTTAGCGTCGAAATCCGTATAAGGGGAGTGTATGTAAAATAGGGTGGACCTTAGCTATTCTTTACGAAAATTATTTTGCGAGATTTTTTTGGTCTTACCCCCAGAATGGTGATACTTGTTGGGAAAATAAATTGGAAAAATTTTCAGGTCGATTGGACCACGGGAAAACGAAGCGCACCGAATTTGAAAATTTTTAATTTTTTAAAACTTTACATAAATATACAATATGCTTTATCGTTGAATTGGTATTTTTCTGTTTAACAATACATATACAGCATACACGATTGTTAACAAAAAACATCCGTGGCCTACAATTTTTTTCCAGCTCATTTTCCCCAAAAGTGTCACAATTCTGGGGGTGAGACCAAACAAAATCTGATGGTCGAAAAATAAGGTCCACCCTAATTAACAAAGCTTGGAGCATCGACTTGGCTAAAATCTTGCGTATAGTTAATACATATCATGTACAGTAACGTGTTGAAAAAGTGCTCAAAATTTTTTAGGGAAATCAACTTCATAATAATTGTGTCTGTTAAAAATCCTGTATATAGATCTATGCGTACGAACGAAATCGACTTAAATGATTTAATCGTATATTTTTTTCGTATTTACGTATAAGTGCATATGTGGAGGATCGAAAAACTATACAAGTTTGAATATGATATTGTCGCAAATTTTCAACAGCAGGTCCTATGCATTTGATACAGTATTATACATTATGTATAATTAATAACTATATTAGAGCTCCTACTTTTTGACCCGTCGGGTACCCGTCTACTCGAAACAACTTCAAGCCATTGAATATGGTATTGTTCGATCATATTTCGCTAACATCAGACTATACCACAGACAATCACAGACAATACTACATTCAATTGCTTGAAGTTATCCCGGGTAATGTCCGGGTACGCGGGTACTCGACGGGTCAAAAAGTAAGAGCTCTAAACTATATGGAACATTTGACTGAAATCTGTGACCTGAGCATCGTGCACACCCCTTGTGGGATCCAAGTCTAGACATCCAAGAGGTCATACATTTGTACTGGTCAGAGCTACGGGAGCTTGGATCTCCAGAGATCTAGATTAGCCAGTCTCAGATAGAAAGTCTTGACCTACGCGTCGAAGAGAACGTCCCCACGTCTGGAGGACCGATTGCAGTCCGATGGCGAAACAAGACGCGAACGTCGCGATTCACTTTGACGATTTTAGCCGCGCACACGCAGAAGGAGGCGCGCGGGCCCGTTCGCGCTTTCATCCCCGGGTCAGGCAAAGCTCGCAGACGCGCGCGTCCCTTCACTCCCCCGAGACAACATAGCGTAGACGTCGACGGCTCGTGGTAAAGCGGGCAAGGATATTTCGGGCGCGAAAGCCAAGAACGTGTAAACGAAGTCGCCCCCGTCGTCTCGTTGTCGGCCGCGCCGTGGCTGCTTACCGGCGCATAAATCAGAATTATTACGAAGCTATTAGCGTGCCGTGGGTAACACCGGCTACGTGTCCTTCGTGCTATAGGAAAATTGGGTTCACTCCCTCTCAGCGAGCCATCCCCCTTCTCGTTGCCGTCTCCTGCATCTATGGGCAGCGATTAATCTTTCGAAGAAGGGGAACTGGAAGTTTCATCTTCTTGCTCAATATTCGTGTACTCGTAACCGGGGAAGTATTCTCTTTCATTGTCTCGTGCGTACAACGCGCGAAGAATAGTCGGAAGATTCTTTCCCGCTCCCACGAACCAACTCCCTCCGATACTGCTCGATGAAATGGACATACGAACGTCATTCTGTGTTACAAACTATTTCTTAAGCTGAGACGGAAATTAAGGCGAGGGAGGGGTAGCACGGGATTGACCTCTTCGTGCATGTCATAGAGCGAAACGAAGCCACGACGCACCGGTACCGGCGCGTGTTGGACGTGCCGCAACCTATACTCAGCTACCATAGAATATTCATATGACGGGGTAGTCTCGATAAGATTAGACTGTGCCATTAAGAGCGTATGGACAAGCAGGGTATTACCATGCATCTGGGTCGCCGATCGGAAACTCCGTGGAACGTGCATGCGTCTGGTATCGTTCCTTTGAAGGAAGGATGGACGTGATGGACGATTAGTTATTCAATCGTAGCAGCCGAGGGGAAGTTCCGCTGCGTTACTGCGGCAATTCTCGTAAAATTTCCCTGAAAACTTGATGAAACATGCATTAAATACTCGAACCTCTAACCACGAAAGATACCTCATACTTCCGACATAAAAATCTTGCGGAAATCTCATCAACGCGAAGTAGATTACAATTCGTAAAACGGGGTTAACGCGAGGACTATGCAACTGCGTCGGACAGTGCTTGCTAGAGAGACGGGAGCAGCACCGAGGAACTGTATGATCCGACTATGGAAGAGACATTAGTCTCTTTTCCCTTTTGCCAGCTGTCGTATTTAGAATACACGAGGATGGACCGCGGGAAACGGTCCCCGAGCCTCCAAGCAAACCACCCCGAAATAGAAGCAAAAGTGGAAGGCGAGGTCGAAAAAGACGCGGGCATTGATTTACGTCTCCTGGGAGCGTGGCGAGGTACGTCTTAATATTTCCGTGGCACGTCGATGCCAATTGCTTTGGCAGCTGCTCCCGCGGCGCGTAATGAAACAACGCGGCGCGGCGTGGCGCGGCGTGCCGGAGCGAAATAAATACCGCGACGATGCACCGAGGTATCTCTCGATTACCACTGAAATCCCTCCATAGATCCTCGGGGCCGCCTTGTCCCGCGCATGCATAACACGGTTCGCGGTGCAGTAAAGTAGCGTGGGTGACACGCTGCATGATGGACCGAGAAGCAGGTGCAGCCTCTTGCTTTTGCTCCTCCGCGCCTCCGTCCTCCCTCGCGTACGCATTTATGCGGCCACTGGCGTAGCACGCGGCCCTTTGTCGCTTTGACGCGTGCTGCTCCTTTATGAACAACCGTATCTCTCCCGGCCTGCCACGGTTCTAACTCGTTGCTGGTCGATGGGATCGCCTGGTCCCCGGCCAATCTTCTTGTTACATACCGGACACTTTCGGGGTGCCTTCGGCCGCGTTCACCTTGGAAGTGGAAACAAGTATGGCGGAACCTTGGCTTGGAAAACGTTAATAAGCGCATGGAGAGATTTCGAATATGCCTGTACATATACATGGGTATTCCTCTGTGTTCTTGATGTTTAAGAAACGTTTGGTACCCTACAGTCTAAAGTCTCCGATGATTTGACGTTTCTCCTTTGATCGAACTGTGCCTGTCGTCTGTGGAAAGTGTGCTGCACCCTCTATGAGAACGTAGGAAGACAACTCGGCTGATTTATGAGACCAAGGAAAGTGGGCTTCAGCTGATGTCTGTTACGCAGTACCTATCCAAGGAAAAATCTGTAGGGCCCTTCGAAACACCCGTTTCACTACCATACAATAATAGTCAACCATATGATGCGCAATGATTTCAAGCCTATTCCTATCACATGCCTCGATTCCAAGAAAGGACACACGAGCAACGCGATGAAGAATCGCTGAAGGGGTGACGAAAGAAGACCCCATGAGCTGTAAGGCGTCGACGAGAAATATTCTTTCGGTGAAACGAACGGAGGAGATGCTCCTCGCGAAAGCACCTCTTCGAATCTACGCGCTCAATGAGACGTGGAGAACGAGATGGAGTAAAGTCGGGTACCGGGTGGTCCGTTCCGAGATTTATGAACGGCCCGTTCTGGAACATTCGAAGGAAACAGCGCGAAAACTCGGAATGGATTTCTCGAGGCCCGTTCCGGGGAAGAATGCCGACTGGTTTTCGGAATGGACCGACCTATCCGCGCGCGAAAACGCCACGACAGGCTGATTCTCAATTTAGACGAATACGTATGTGGCTGCACTAACGACTTTGTAGCTGCTTTTACGGCGCTGCTACTATAGCTTGTTAATGTACAATGCCCTCTTGCTTCTTCCAACTTGTCTTTTCCCGTGAATATTAACCAGACAGAATCTTCCAGCCTTCTATTCAGTGTCGCTTTAACAAACAGGGAGAGTATACCCGTGGATTTGTGTTTTCAGTTCTTCAGAGGCTATGAGCGAAGCGAAGAAACGAATAGCGAGAGGACTGCTAAACGGTGCGGCCGGTGCAGCTGCGATGTGACCTTGAGCGTTTAATAGTTTTGTCTCAATTATAGTTGGGTGTAAAAATTTTTAATTAAATGTAAGTCACGAAATTGTATTGTTTTATAAAACTCATTTCTGTCAATTATAAATGGAAGCCTGTAAGCTTCGTAGCTATTACAATGTTCCACTTACCGCTACTCTCCTGATTGCGCACAACACTCTAAGCTTTTCTAGCAAAGGACTTCACACGTAACGAATGAAACTTGTTTCGAAACTGACGATGAGCATTAAAGTCCTCTCTTAACTTTCGAAGATTAGTTAAGCTCTCTGATGTTATCTTTAGTTGCCTTCATATTCTAGCTCTTTTATCTCAAGTTGAACGTCGACAAACTGATCTTCTGGACTTTGGGCTGAGATCATGACACAGTGTCGCGGGCAAAAAACTATTGTATACCTTCTAAATATATCGATTTCCCCGTAAACGCAAAAGAAAATCTCTATCCCGTCCCCCTTGCGTGTCTTTTATTCCGAGAAGTCTTTTAAAGCGCGCAAGAACGGAGTCTCTAGAACCCTTTCGATGGTCCATGACACTTCGCGGAAACTAAATAGATCACGCGGAAGGGTAATTACAAGCGTCTCCGTGAAAAGGATGAAGCGTGGGGGGCGACCGCGAAGTAAAATGGAAAAAGAAAAAAGGAGAAGAGGAAAGCGGTCGAGCAGCTCAGACTCTTCTTTGATCCTCCCAATGCGTTATGCCCGCCAATGATTTAAGGACGCACTTCGCCGCGGTGCGCGCGCACGCTAGCGCACACGCGCGTCCTCACGCGACGGCCACTAACATCATGTTTAATTTGATTTATCGGCGCTATTACGCGCGATGAAAAATAGCCGAACTAGGTTACGGGTTTGGGACAAGCGTGGCGGGATCGTTGACAAGCCGAATGTGGATGGACCTTTCGGGGACTTCCGCGTCGTGGCCTGTTAATTTAATTCCCCTGCAGAAAATGATGAATACTATGAGTTATGCTATCGGTAATTAATGTGCGTAATTAGCCTGACTCTGGATTTCACGATAATTCTGATTCCAGAGCGGATGAACTCGCGGAGTCGGAGACCTTGGTGCAATTAGCTTCACCATTGGGTCAGCTTTCGTTAGTTATGTGTACCTAACCTTTCTTATCGTTTAGACTGCCATTGCTATTGCGTCAGATCATCGCTCCTTTCCGGGGATTTTTGGACGCGATAGCGTCGCGAACCTTCTGGATAAACTTTGACACGCTCCTAACGTAGGAGTGCCCTGCAATTAGACCATGAAGCAACAAAGATCGCGTTCACGATAATTGAAATATCTTCCTCGCCGCTGTCCCGTTCGATGGCTTTGTTGCAGCTCGTGGTCGGGACGCATCGGACGTGCCTCGGGCAAAACGACGTTGGTGATCCTGGGTCAAGCATTTACAAAACATTCTCCTTGATTTGGACCAGTTCACACGTGCCGTTCTGTACAGAGAACAAGGTATGGCTGAAATGATGGCGGGAAGCCAACTCTATTTACCTATCAAAAATAGGGCTTGTATTCTTCTCAGCTCCTCTCAATCCTCAATAATAATCATAATAATAATCCAATTTTCTACATTTAACTTGATAAACTTGGTATGAATGAGGTGTCCAGGAACTAAGAATCTTTATCACTTGGCGGATATATGTGCAGAAAAGTTACCATTAAGGCTACTAATCATTTTATCTTCAAAGGTTCACTATGCACAAATTTGGTCATATGTACATATTTGGACGTTTGAAAGGCTCAAACTCTCAGCTCGAGACTTTCATTTTTCGGTCACGGTTGCCTAAAACTGTATGACACACCGGTTCCATGTGGTCGGGAGTACCTTGACGAATATTTCGAAGGCAGCACGTTGAAGGAGGCCGTCGACTTGGCCAGAGGCGAATTTGTAAGCGTGCATCACGCGACTCGCTCGTCCCCTCTCAGCATCGCCGCGGCGAAGGTGTAGCAGGCGAAAGGTAATGGTCCCGGTAATATCGGTGCTGTGTGTGGGGCCCAGGCTGCACTACTAGTAATTGATTGGTCATACCCCCGTGCCATTACTCGTTCAAACTTCGCCCCTCCTGGTTCCTCGGCCTCCCGTGACCCCTTTTTTTGCCGCCTCGAGGTGCTGGCATTTTTCGAAAAGCAGCAACTCCTCCCGTTCCTCGCCGGCGAGCACTCTGAACCTTCCGAAGGAATGAAATTCTCGATACCACTTCGAGATACTTCACCTAAATCGGGGACTGGCGAGGCACTGAATCATAGGGAAATATCGCAAATTCTTCGAATCTCGCGCATCGAAGCCATCGCGTCCCGGCGACTGAAGCTCTAACAACCAGCGGTCATCTTTTAACCGCGGATGGTATATTGTCGCGAGTTTATCGTGACGGGGCCCTCCCTTATAATTAGAGGAATTTATCGTCCCTACCGAAAATAAGGTTATAGCCGGGCATCGGATTTACTCGGATCGTAAAGCGTTACATTACGCGATTCTCAAAGCGAGAAGTGCTCTCTCTTTCTCCTTCTCTCTCTCTCCTTTCTTCCTCTCTCCTTCTTCTCCCTTTCTATCTTTCCCGCTCGCCCCTTGGTCTATTTCGAACGTTCGAGCGTCTCTCTAGCGAGAGTCGCAGCGCGCGACCCGGGCAGAAATATGGTTTCATCCGAAAGCGTTCGGATGCCAAGCGTCGTTCTAAACTATGGCTATTAGGGATTATAAATAAGCTCGAATGTTTCGCGCTTTGCGGACGAGAGTATTGTTTCTGTAGTAAATCGCTCGAGTCGTCAAAGGTTCGCTCTGTTCGCTGCCCGTGGCGAGATGCTCGTTCGCGTTCTGCCTTTGCATCGAGATGGTTTTTTGGGCTCACTGTCACCGTCACCCTCCCGCCCCTACCCCGCGCTATTCGACTGCCAGGCCCCAACGTGAGTTAGACCAGTATTCCTTCAGGTTCGATCAATGACATGACTTCAATTCCGCGACTATTAAATATGTTTCAGGCATATACTGAAAGTTGACCAAGTGTACATACCCAGCGTCGTAACAACAGTGGCTTAGGTTATCGTCTTAAATTCTCCCACTAACCAAGGTCATGCCGTCGAATTCCCATTGCCCAGCTCTCGTGGCACGATTCGTTCAACGTCTGAGAAAAGATCTGAGAAAGTACCGAAAATGGCCACGGAATGAATGGCGATCCCCCGCATTACTGATTGGGCGCGATAATTATAGAATAAATAAATTCGCGTCTCGCTGGAATGCGTATAATATATCTACGTCTGCCAAATGGTACCGAGATACAGTCGTATATCACCGGGCGAGTTATAGGTTATAGGCCCCTCCCGGTAACTCACTGCGCTTGTGTACGGTCGTTTTTAGCGATGCGTTTGGCTCGTATCCACTGTTCTTCTGCGCCACGTATCGGAAATATCGTTCGGAAATCGATGGCAACTCGAGGAGATGAGAAACTTTTGAGAGCGATGCAAGGGGTACTCGAGGAACGAAACCTGCTGTCAATGTTATGTAAACGTGAAATTCGTGTAAATGCTGTTTGAGTTTCGCGTTGTTTCTACCTTCATTGCACGCCTCAGCCAAGGCATACGGAGGGTAGACGAAGATCATCTCTGGAGCCATACATCTTGCTGGCCAGGGTTCGCGGTAATATAGAAATTCAATCGTTCAGGCAATTATGCGTTGCGGCTGTTATTATGGCCCGTCTGTGTCCGTCGACCGGTTCATTCTTCGGCCTCGTCCGCACCGTATATATATAATATTTTATTGGCTTTGTTTACGACTCGCTGGTGTTCCTTTACTGTTCTTCGGCCGGCAATCAGGATACTGGACGCCCACGCTCATCTCCCACATTTTCCCATCGCCGCTTCACAGAATCGCGAAATTTCGTATCATTAAATGCAATTAGTCGAAGATGTTAAGAGTGTGGAAGCGAGAAGGGTGTGGTATTTGCGAAAAAAGGAATTTCCGTTATGAAGTTAAAAACAATTGCATTATTAGGGCTTCTTTGTGTAAGGGGGATAGAAGAAATGTACCTCCCACCACTTCTTTCGCATTTGTTGAAAGGTAGTTCATCGGTGTCAGAGTGAGATTCGTATTAAACATTCTCTCTTGTATTAAGGGGGGAGTCTACCTAGAACGGTTAATACAACATGCTGCTTTGGGATTTTTTTCTAAAAAAAACCGATAAACTTTTATTATTAAACATTAGTCTATTGGAAAGAGTACATCTTACGGATATTTCAGTATTTTTTGTGGTAAAATATATTGAAAGGTTTGTGCGTTATAGGCGATGCCTGATTTTTTTAGACACTGCGGTGACAACCGTATCTCGGTGCAGGATCAACCAAAATTGAAAATTCGATTTTTTTTAGATAATATATGAAAGTATTTAATTATTTTGAGACATTATGGTGGCTGTGCAAAGTTGAAGCATCGATATTTGGCAAAAAATCTCTTGTTTATCGAGTATAAAAAAATCTAGACAAAAAAGGAAAATCTCCCGATAGCACTTAGATTTTTAACCCTAAAATAAGTCTGCAAAGCCTCAAGTAAATCGGTTCATTAATTTTTGAGTTATGTGTGTCATCGACTTTGACAACACGATTTTGAGGAAAACACGTTTAATGTTTTGGGTCTGAGCGCTACACAGAAGAATACCTACCTACTTACACGCGTATCACTTTGTCAATTTTGGTCGAATTAACTTGACACTTTCAGGGAATATTTTCAAGATGTTGTATTTTAAGAAAATATAAAAATCGAAAAATCGTTTTTCGAAAATTACTAGGTAAGCCTCCCCCTGAAGGCAACTAGGCAGTCCAAAAACCGATTTTTTATTGCATTTTCCGAAAGTACTATCTTTTCTGAATAAAATGCCGCTTGGTTTATATTAAAATTCGCAAAATTGTAAATTTGGCAGCTAAAAACATCAAGCGGCAATCTATAGCGTCGCCTTTGCCCAAAAACTTTAACCGCGTTTTTCTCGAATCTTTTTTTCTCTTGGTTTTCGGCTAGTTGCGCATGAACGGATGTTCAGATCGACATGAAAAAATTACAGGATGTGTAAAACATGTGCCATTTCGCGCCAAACCTCTGATATGGTCCGTAAAAATTCGAGATTTTCATAAAAAAAATTAAAAAGTCGCGGATTTTTAGTAGCGCACAAACACGACCTAAAAATCTACGATTTTTTAAATTTTTTATGGATATCTCGAATTTCGCTTGCCCGTTCGCTGCCCTTTTTAGCTGCCAAATCTACAATTTTGCGAATTTTAATATACATTTTGTTCAGAAAAAATAGTACTTTCGGAAAATGCAATAAAAAATCGATTTTTCGACTGTCTAGACCTCTTAAGCCAATAAGATCAGTGTTCAACTACATGAAACTGCGTGCAACTGCAATTAAGCTAAGAATTTCTCCCAAGGAAAGAAATTATTATATATCGCTGTTCGATAAAAAAAAATCTTTAATGCAAACGTTGATCAAATGATTTAACTGAAGCTGCCCTGCCACGTGCATCACGAAGAGTAGCGCTCTGAATGTCAACGAATCGACCACAAGCTCTTTCTTCTAACAGGGACGAAAGCAGCGTGGAACCGGGATAAAACCAGAGCGGCCCAATTATCGAGCCGCGTTTCTGAATTCTGCTCTGACGTATGCATGCACGCGAAACGTACGCATCCACGATGCACGCTGTTCACATGTCGATAATTATCATTCGGTATTGAAAACGCCAAGGGAAGCTACCGATGCGCGTGTGTTGCCTGAAAGCTCGCGTGTTCCTCGCCATTCGAGACATCCGACTTCCGAGTCATCTTACAGCGTCACAGGAAGCTAGTCCGTCTGCGGATTCCCTGAGGGAAACCGCACGTAATAACACGTGGGCGGCGTATAGAAATCGAAAGCAAAACAGCTGTACAGCTGCATTCATTCGTTTCGAGGCAGAAATTGTCTGGAAGTTTCAGCCCTAATTACGGCGAATCTTTGTGTTCGCTAGTTTCTGGCGTACACAGAGGTCGCGCCGCGAAGTCACGGATGGCCACGGTAGTCGTCGATGCATTTTTGATGGTGCAAGCTCTAACAGATTGCCGGAAGCGAAGCTGAGCCCCTCGCGAAACAATTTTTACGTCAAAGGGAATGGGGAATGAAATAACGTTTGCGATCTTATCTCGTCAGGTATTTTGTCCATGCCCTCCTGCATCAAAGGTTATGACCGAACCCCGACTGACGACGGGACGTCTGTGTGCGTGCGAGCGTGTGCATCGGGGATCCATGTAACGTGCGTGGGGTACGAGCATCTCGACGTAGACGTTCACAATAGCTTCTGTTTAGAGTACTTATGGTCGAAGGGGGTTGAGCGGCTGCTGGGTAACCCAAGTCAGCCATCTTATATCGAATAAATCATCGCGGACACGTCAGAGATATCATTGAGTTGGTTGACGGGGAGCGGTGGTCGCTTCTCATGCAACGGGTGTCGCGAGAGTATCGGGCTCGGGCGCGTGATAATCGTTCTTATCGCTGAATGGGGGTTAATTAATCGTCTGTACAGCTAGGACGCGATAACGGGCTGGCTTGATGAACCGTGACGTCGATAAATTTCGTTTCATTGGAGGAGGACGGTTCGCGTGGCTGCAACAGCATCGCGCTGTGATTATTTTTGCACTTGATTTTGAGGCACTTTAATTTTTATCAAATTGGATCAATAATAGAACGTAGATATCTGTTAAGCCGGTGGTTTCTTCAAGAGAGCGGATAGCAAAATACTGCCACTTGTTTCAATGCAATCTGGAATAGTAGAAGGTTAGGACAAAGGTTTTGAGCGGGGGACTGGAATAAGTCGACTAAAGCGGCGCAGAAAATCCACGGGGTACATTTAAGGGCGTAGTGTTACGATAGGTGGATAGTATTGCGTATCAATCAGATGCCGGGGGCCACATTGTCTTACGCGTCAGGCGAATAAAGGGGCGCCTGGGCCCTGGTACCCAGCAGCTCTGGACCACCCGGGCTGAACCCATACACTCGACAGGGATCGTATTGACTCCACGCGAGTCTGTCGAATCGTAGCCACGTCCTTGAGTCGAGTGGCTTACGTTGCATCTTGCTGCATTCGAGGATGGCCAGGAGGAAAAAAGAACGATTGTTCGGGTCCTTCAGGTGTGACTGGTGGAAATCACTAACTGATGATCCATCGAGGAATCCTCCTCGCGAGGAATCAGCAATTCTACGTGCTGCCTGTCTAAAAATTACAATCTCTAAGAATAACATTATTGTGAACAATTCTTCGCAATATCCACTACCGTCGCCCAAAGACTTCATTCTACTAAACAACTGATAAATTAGTTTAGATAAATTAATCACAGTGATTCGCGCACCAGGCATTCCAGAAGCTAGACACGAAAGGCCAAAGAGGCTTCCTCGTGACCAGAACGGTAAGTTCTACGGCTGGTCGTCCAAGTTGGTCAAAAGTTCCTCGTCGACAGGCGCAGACGGTCCGCGAATCGAAGAGGGGAAGGCCGCAAGGGCCGAGTACACAGTAGCAGACTCCTCATATAATGCGATATAATCACCTGGCATGACTACACACTATCTGATCCGCACGCACATCGAAGTGGACGGTGTGCAGCGGGTGCTACGTATGCGTGCACGGAAATCAGTAGTCGGGCAGCGTTTCACTCCGAGCTGATCATTACTCACTGCTCCTGATATTACTTCAATTCAATCAGTGTCTCGCCAGCGGCCGGTGAGCGCGTGTGCGCCCTCCATCGACGACATTCACATTCGTGCACTTATGGCCACGCGTAGTTCGACGCTGGCCAGGTGATGAATGGCTTCGGCCAGGCCAGGAATGCGGTCCCGCGCATCGATGTTATTGGCCGATTTTTTGGTCGATCCCGTGGGCAGAAACAACCGCGGGAACATCTTATCTGGAATATCTCGAGGTTACTTAGCTTGGAGGGCTCCTGGCCGAATTCAACACTCTTGGAGTATTCGGTAGTGTCCATGCGTAATCCATTGATTTCCACCAGTGAAAGGGAAGTATAAAACTTTCACTATGCCATCCGAATCTTCAGCAGAAGTCTGGCTCGTATGAAATGTACTGTAGAATTTCACAGCCAATGTGGCATTGTAGTTCGAGTTTAGTTCGTTACGAGTCCCACACTACGATTTTATTACAGTTTACTTGTACACCCAGCAATCTCTCGCTTTAAATCTGTTTTAAGTCACGTATATTTCTAACCTCGACCTATCTCAACATCTTAATAAATTCAAAATGTCTGAAGAGTCGAAGAAATGTACCAAGTCACGTCTATTCTAACAGCTTTTCAAAAATACTCTGAGTCCTGTTTATCTTAGCAACTGTGTAAAAAGTTTTACCTACTCCAGAAACTTTACAGAAATATCTTAAATTGTATGTACCACAGTAGCTTTACGAAAATAACCTAAGTTTTATATATCCTGAATGGGATCAATCTTTAATCTATCCTAGCGTGTTAAATTATTATTCCACACACAGTCAACAGTTCCGAATGTACATAAGATTCTTTCAGAATTCTTTTGCTCCGTGAAGCTCCGCGAACCAGTACATATTTGACCAACGTTGGAGAGATATTTATCATGCCTATCGTTTGACAAAACGTACAGTTTCCTTCCACATTTGTCCATCTCTTCTCCACGGAATGGAGGGGGGGGGGGGGGTCTCTTGAGGCGAATAAAGCGCAGAACGATCGTCTTTCCTCCGATGATCCGTCCTTCGTATCATCCAGCGCCGCGGTGAGCAGGTAATTCCAAATTGGTAATCACGCGATGGCGCCAACCTCTCGCGGTCCGTCAGCAATCTCGCGTTTTGTTGCTCCTCCGGCTCCTCCTCGTCTCTCCTCCTTCCGTTTCCCTTTTCTTGCCATTCAAGCCTCTCCTCTGTCCTTCTTCCGCCGGCGCAGGAGTCCATCTTTCTGCGGGCCGAGCTCGCGTAGCCGGTACATGTGGGATGATTGTGTACAGAGCGGAACGTTCCGCGTCGGAGGTTTGTCTTTGTGATGGCCGACGCAATACGTAGGGACGCGACCGGCTACCGGGATACGCGTTGAATTATCCACCAAGCCAAGTCCCTTCAACTCGTGCCTCGGATATCCACGTACGCCTGTTATCCGCCCACCTTCTCCCCGCAGCTCTTTCGCTTCTTCATCTCCTCCGCGGAAGAATGGTGGCGCGAGGAGAACGGGGCTAGGCGTCCTTGGGGATCCTAGACCCGGTGCAATCTTGCACCTCGTTTCGAGTTCCCCAGCAACGGCCGACGCTTGAACGCCTTTGTACGGATTAATCGGCACTCTTGGTTCCTCCGCTACCCATTCTTATTTTTCTGTTAACCCTTTGAGCGACGGATAGGTTGCCAGTCGACTGTGCAGCCACCATTATGGCTTATGATTTCAATCATACATATCTTGGAAATACGGTTTCATGGCGGGTTGCGATTTTGTTACGATGTGAGATTCTTATTTTCTCGAAGAAGTGGTATTAATAGAAAGTATAATAAATAACTAGATATGTAGGGCGCGTTTAAGGGAACATTATATCCGTCAGTCGAGGGTTAATTTAATTGAAACAGCGATAATTGCAGATGTACAATGACGACTTTCTATACCTACTGCTTTTCGTTTTTAAATTTTAGCTGCTGATCATAATTTTATTTTCATCGCCAACTGTGTAAAGTAGTGTTGCTTCTGTCACATCGAGAATAAATAACCTAAAGAATAAACATACAATGAAGTTGATATTCATATCAACATATTTTGTCAACTTGTTTCAACAATGTTTTGTTATATTTAATAACATGTGTTCATAAACAGCGCCCCTACATAATTTAGGTAGGTAGGTAGGTCTTTTCTGAAGGCCGTAAATTATTTTCCAAATAAAATTCTGGTTTATGAAGTTTATTCGAATCGAATTGAACATGTTACATAGAAATATTTTAAGTAGGATTTTTTACAGTAGTCGAGAATTATCATTTCAGGGACAGCGGTGAGGATTCCTTAGTGGCTACGCCCCTTAATTTTAAACAAGTGGTTGCATCGTCGATTTCAAGAGTCAGATGAAACCGATTGATACCAAGCCCCGGCTCACGAAGGTTAGAGCCCAGAAATTACGAGGTCACGAGCTAATCCGTGCATCTAATGCAAGTCGTCGGCCGGTTTCGCGTCGCAAACAGATTGCAGCGTGCTCCTGGACAACGATAATCGCTGCTCCCTCTGTCAGAGACGGATAGGGGTGATCGGTGGAGCCGTGTGAAGTTCCAGTTGAATCGACTGCTTCGGTGCTTTTTCCAATTTCAACGAGCCACTAACTAACTGCACGTAAAAGGAATATGTTAGACACTGAAGTTGGAATAGTCACCCCGCGCAATTTCATCTGTCGTTATTCGATACACGAGATCAATGCAGGAAAGGCTTGCAGAGGGTAAAAGAAGGTAGCTGAGAAAACACTCGACATCTTTATCACGTTTTCTGTGATCCCTGGACAATAAATCCTGCGGTAAGGACCGCGGCCGGCAGATTATACGCGGTCAAATAATCAAAATTACAAGGTCTGCCTGATGACGTTCCCCCGAGTCGTCCCCTGGGGATAACCTCCGACTTCACTCAGCCATTTTGGTTAAGCAAATTCACGAGAAAACTTTGAAAGAAAGCCTGCAGAGAAGGACTACGAAGGCCATGGGAAACAGACTAACTATCAAACGTGTTCTACACGGATGTTGACTGATCGTTCGCGTTTGATGAAAGCACGGTTGTGAGATTGAATTGTTTTCTGCGCAAAGATCTCCAAGACCGAGTGGAATGGGACGAATCCCTGAAAGAAGCGAGCGTGGCCAGGACAGGTCCGATATTCCCCGTAGATTGGCGGCGACCCACGCCGGGAGGAATTACAAAATTAAAATTCAATTATACGCCGTAGTCGGACGTGCGACGGTCCAGAGATTTCCTCGAGTTTCCTCCGTAGCACGGTTTCGAAAGACGTCCGGGAAAATTGCGTCGCCCATTCACGGGGATCCCGGATGATCGCAGGCAGACGTCGCCAGTACGGAATGACAGGAACAATCTGCCGTTGTCATTCGTTTCGTGCTCGATTCAAGGCGTGGCCGACGGAGAAAAGAAGCTTGGGACACTGCGAGACTCGGGATCAGCGTTTCTCGACGGACACTGCGCAACTAGAGAGTAAAAGAGCTGAAAAAAATCTAAACACGCCCCAAGTATCTTCAAATACATGCGTAGGATAACGAATTCATCGACTATGGAGTATTGGAGGTATTGGATCTCTAACTGGAAGAGTTCGGCAAGCGACAAGATGCCATCTTCCAACCTTTCATCGAGTGTCTCGTATCTCAGCGTGAAAAAGCCCGGAGAATCGATGAAACGTGGGGCGCAGCGAACGGAAGTACAAGTGGCTCCCGGGCCACTCGGTTAATTATTAAATTCCAGAACGATCTTCGGGGGTAGGTCTCGACTTTGACGGAAGCGGGAGCCCCTGAACGAAATACTTCCGCCCCTGTGTCCCGGTCTCTCGAGTTCCTTTCAACGTCCCAAGCCCCGTCGTACCCTCGTGTTTGCATTTCGTTATATTCAATCGCGAACGGGGAAAAAAACGGAGACGAGAACAATGCGAATTATGATATTTGTTTGCCCGGTCAGGAGAGAGGAGTCCCTGGGGCGCGCGGCTTCTGCCAGAGGATCGACCTTGAATTTATCTGCGCGAATCTGTACGCTGGGATGAATAATTATTGAACGCGAGTAACATAAATATGATGCACTGCGCGGGGACTGGTTCTCGCGAGCTCGGGGACGCGGATTAAGGAACGTTCACACGGAATATCGAGTTTGCTCAGCGTCCCATGGTGGTCCTGAACTCTTTTACCGAGTCACTGTCATCGGGTGGCGAATACTTTCTTCTCTTGAAACAGTGATTCGCGTGCAATGGTGGTTGAACGTAATTCTAATACGAGACTTTGTCTGTAAGATCGCTGTCACTGATCGATTATCGAGAATTTCCTTACTTTATGCGATACAGATATGGATATAGTCCTTTTATATTTCGAAATATTACGTATATAAACGTTCAAATTCTCTATGAAAAACTACTTCCATGGGATCGTTTATGGGTAAATTATATAGCAAAGACTCTGCGTAAGACAATCTGCAATCCTTACAACGATTCAAAGTATCATCACTCCAAGTTGACAGATATCCGGAGAAACTAGCAATCTCTTCTCGATTGTCATAATGGCCACTCACGGTCAGTTCGCATATTTTCAAATAGTTTTAAAACTCAAGCACCAGACAATTCAACAATGGGAACGTCATCAGTGTTCAATCGTAGGTTCGGTACCAATCACAACATCCCCACGTATTCTCAGATACCTATTACTGGATATCAAAGCAACCTAAAGAAACCAACTCACCGTAGGTTATTATTATTATTTCACGGGTATCGTGCCCTTTAGTTTACAATGATAAGAACTAAAAAAGAAGGATTACATATAAACTAAAACTAAAACTTAAACTATAACTAAAACTAAAGATAAAAACAAAATAAAAATAAATAAAATAAAAACGAAGATAAATCAAACTAAAACTAAAATTAAAAGTTGTCGATACTAAATAGAAACCAACATATTGCATTCCGTGTTTATGCATGCAGCTAACAGATAAAAGATCTAAGGGATTGTCGTTAGCAGACCCTAATACATGCCGAAACGTCTGGTAATGGATGTGAAAGCAAACCAGCGACTCGAAGTCGCCGCAAGTTATCTGCGGAAACGAGCAACATATTGCGTTCAGCATTTATGCATTCAGCGGCCACATAGACAGGGGAGAAAGGAGCACGCAGAGTCAAGGATTATCCCAAAAGTTGGGACAGAAGGATCTGGCGGAGTTTGACGGTTCGGTGTATCGGACGCTCGCGGATTTTAATCAAGCAGCGATCTGATGGGGGGCTCCATGGAGTCGCGAGATGGTGCCAGGGCACCACGGGGGTTCGACACGTACAACAACCGCCGTGAGACGCGTCTATAGGTTTATACCTGGCCAGCAGCAACTCTCCTCTCCTCTTCGTCCTCCATCCCCGCGGGCTGGCGCCTCTCCTCGCGCGCGCGTACACCTCTCCGGAATCACCGATTTTATGGGCCACCTTCGACGTTTAATGAAGGAACTTTACGAGGCGGGATTTTGTTTTAAAGAGTGTATCGGCCTCGTCGATAATTTTCGCATAACGACGAGCCGCTATCCTGCCTCCACGGCGCTCCCACTATGTGTCCTGGGTGGAATGGAGAAGCGCTTTTTTCTTTTCTTAATTCGTATCAACTGGTTAAGAGGTAGTTTCGACCAGGGCCCACGAATTTCACTGGTTAATGCCCGCGAAATATTTTTATGCCCGTCGAGATCTGACGCGACGCGACGGCCAAGGAAAATGGAACGAGTCGAACCCCCCCCCCTTTTCATCTCGTGCCAGCATGATCGAAAATCTACAGTCCGTGGAATTCGAGCTCTAACCAGCATCCCGCGGGAACATTTGTTTATTCCCCCGGGATCGCATAAATAATTCCACGTTATCTATCGCCGCGTTCAATCGGTAATTACGAAGGAAACCAGGGCTTTCCTCGGGGCCGCGCCGCACGGGGTCTTTAATGGCATTCCAATTAATATTTCCGCCGCGATTCAATTAAAATTCAATTAATCAACCGGCAGAGTTCGGCCCGCCTAAGTCGCGGAATTAAATTTTAACCTGTCCCATATTAGTTATGGATTTGTTTGCCGCGTTCGGCGGCGTCTCACCCACCTGGAACTGGATCGAAGCCGCGGAGGGATACCTGCGGGAAGCGAGAGGGGGCATGAACGAAAAAGGAGAAAGAGAAGCATGTCTTCCTAAGCTGATGAATTGGGAGAAAAGAGATATTGGATCGCATAGATAGGTAAGCAAATAGTAGAAGGGAAAAGAAGATCGCAGGAGAAGTGGAAAAGTGAAAACGGAAAGATGACCAAATAGAATGGTAAAAGGGAAGAAGATAGCACGTAAAACAGACACTAAAGAAGGAAAATTTAAAACGACAGTTACCGAATCCTTTCAAAAGTGGATGGAGTAATAACGAGAAAGTGGATTCGCAATGGAGGTTAGAAATAACAGGGTTTCCTCGGGATCAAAAAGCATTGCGAGAATGATTTGGATCGGTGGAACGATAGACAGGGTAGTCTGTAGAATAGTGTGCGCCCCACCCGCTGATTCTGAGCACAGTATCGGGCGTGCAAACAAATTGTCTTGTTTTAAAAGCACAAGGAGCAGAATGAACCGTGTGCCCGACGCGGTTGCTAGTACGTCGTCGTTCCCCGGCGGCTGCTGATATTTAATACACGATTCTTCGGCTGCATATTCATCGTATTGGCGCGGGATCCACGGGGGCGCGGTGAATCTTGTTCCTGGTAAACTTACACGGTGTACGCGGGCAGTAAATATATTCCTGCATCGATATTTTAGCGGCGAGGCAACGGGCATGTCCGGCGAAGAATTTCGAGGACGTTCCTTAAGCTGCCTGCACAAGTGATTCCGCGGCAGCTCGCGCGAACGTTAATTACACTCCCGCGGCCCAGTTAAGTGCTCACCGCTTAAAAATAGAAGGACTCGATCGGTAATTGGCACGTCAGCGATTCGTAAATCATTGAGGACTGGTGGACGACGCCGTTCGAGCTGGGGGCTCGCAGTTCTCCCCCTTTCTGAAAAGTGGATGCGCGATTTTTATCGAGGACCATAAGTATTCTTTATTTCGGCGAGCAGTCAGGGCTTTGGTAGCTAAGTATTTGAAAGCGCCTTGCAAGGTGAACACGTTTTCAAATCTTCCACGCCGAGCAAACAAATTCCTTTATATCTGCTCCACCTTTCTGCTAATCCCTGTGATATTTTATACAGTAGTCCTTTGTTCTCGTGCACGCTTTACTCCATGAACGTGAATAAATTTTCTACAGAACACTCTGAATCACGGTGCAACGGTGATAGCCGAAAGACTTCAACGTCAGAGATTTAGCTCTTCGACTTCGCCATGGAAATTGATTGGATTGGAACGAGGAACTCTTATGCTCCGGATATTCGGGGGTGAGCGCCCCCGTTGACTTCTCGCGCGATATCAGAGGCTTCTGACCCTCCCAACCCCTTCTGTCCGTCCTGTTCGGGTGCAGGTGTTCCGGAGGTGGTGATAACTCGGCTCGATCCATCACTGCCTCGGACGCCCGTTCGAAGAGGCGGTCGAAGGTGGTTTAAGGTGGTTTGAGCTACACGAACGCGAGCGTGTAGACATCGAGCCTCTGTGCTCGAGTTGCCTTGGTCGTTACCAGCACGGGTAACTAACTGCGCGACGAGATATATCGCGGTAATCGATAGAACGCGCGCGGCCTCGACCCCAACTCGAAAACCGATGGCGACTGGACCGTCATCGAGGTAATTCTACAATCTTTACGATCGATCGACGTTTGCCGGTTAAACGAAATGCTGCTAATCAAGGTTCTTCATCGGGCACTGCCGCCAGAAACTTAACTTCTAAACTCAAAGAACTAAAGAAACTGCATTTTAACACCTTGAGTAGTGCAAGGTTTGGTGAAATACCGTTTCAAACCTTTCCCAGCGATCACTACTGGCTGAGAATGCATTGCCTGTCTCGCGCTGCGCTTTCAACACGTAACGACGAAGGAGACATTCGGAAATAACGTGTACTTTTGATGCTATCTAGAAAATACGAACGTACAAACACGCCAATGCCATGCAGTAGGTGCACATATTTCGGTGTGCAAACACACTGACGACATTTACAGTGCTGCTAATAGCAATATGTAAGTACCTACTGATCCCTGAGTTTCAAGTGAGTGTGTTAAAGGGGTACATGGGTATTTCGGGGTCAAAAAACGAAATTTTTTCGATTGTTTATGGTAGTCACAAGTCTTAGAAGTATTTTAAAAAAGATTTCATTGAAAAATTCGAAAAATTGCAAGGGTTACAGCGTAAAAAGTAACGGACGGGTCAATGTAGGTAAACGTACCGCGGTGGGCTTTAAAGCGGTTTTTCTCAAAACTATGTTTCTCAAGACAGTGAACATCGTAACCCGAGAACGGATCGATATTTTTAGTTGAAATTTTAACTGATCCTACAAAACACTTTTCTCCACAATGTGGAACACGCTCACCAAGTTCGCATAAGTTTAACCACATTTAAGGTAACATTTATCACTGAATTACTTCAGTAAAATCCTTTCTAAGTTCATATTTGTTATATAACTTCGTGAATTTTTATTAAAATTTTTCGACCGAGCTCCACATTATAGATTTTGAGTTAAAGGATACTCATATACAGCGATTTTGCTTTTAGATGAGTCGGTCAATCGGAATCGTGTTCGCCACATGGAGGCGCGCATTACGCAAGCACTCACTTTGACGTCTCGTAGGTATATTAATTCATTTTTAATATTTTGTAAACATTCCTACTTGAAAGTACGCCTTATATCCCTAAGAAATAATTCTTAAAAGAGCAAATGATTTAAGTTATTACTGGCTCTACAGTCTAGCCAAGAAGCAACCGTTGATTTTAGGTGTCTAATACCCATGTACCTCTTTAAAGAGAAAATAACTCTATCAGAAGTAACTCTGTCAAATGTATTGTGATTTTTACGAAATATAGACCCAACGAGAGCCATAGATTAATCATTTTTATCCCCATGTTATCAAATATTAACATTTCTTTAAACTCCCCAGACCATTTTTCTATCACCCCGTATTGTGTCGATCGCCGTGCCGCCGACGCATCGCGACTTCATCCCGCGCCCCTCCTTGGACTTTACAACCAGCGGTGGTTGTAACTCAACCAGTTTGCTCACCGATTCGTGTCGGTTGCCTGCATTTGCACATATCACGTCGCGGCCGTAGGTGCGAGGTTATTGCCACGGATTTGTCCACGCGAGCCGCGCCGCGTGATCGACGTTGTTCACGATCGCGGAAAATCGGCTGGATTTTCGCTACGGGGTGTTGGGGAGGATCATTTTCACGGGTGAAAGTACCGGCAGCCGGGCATCGGGCCCCGTAATCGATGATGTAAGGACGCATCGGAATTTTGCCGCGGGAACGGCGCCCAATTCGAATTAGTGTTACGCGATAAATCTGCGGAAATATCGAACCCCTGCTCGCTGCCCCGAAATTCGACGTACGTGCACGAAACTCCCGTCAAGCGTTTGCACGAAAATTTATCTGTTTAGGGAGATCTCAACTGCATTCTCTAGAAGTTTCATTACATACAGCTCGTTTATAAATTGAAGATCGAACTGTGTTCATGTGTTTGAAGAACAGAAGTAAAACAGAAATGTTATTAGAAGAATCTAGCGCAGATGTTGGCTGTCCGTCAACGGACGTGGGTCGACTTTGACCCGTATCCCGTCTTCGTTAGTAGATGATTCACAGGATGTGACGAATATTTACAATAGATATATTTGTACATTCTATGCAATTGTTGTGCGTAAATTACAGAGGCATATATTTATAAATAAATGCTATCATTTTGTGAATAATTTGTACATTTTTATCTTAGGAAAAATTAAGAAAATTCATTCTCGAATGTCTAGACAAACAAATTTTATTGTGCGTCAGAAATCACCTTGTTCTGCCTTGTTCTCTGTTCTGGAGGAGTTGCTGTTAGAACACGTAGTATTTACTCAATCTATCTATCCAAGTTATGTTTGTTATTTGAAATGGTTGAAGATAAAGGCATATCATTACTTATAGAAACTGCATTGTTAACGGAAAGATTGTCAATATGTAATATTAACTAGTATTACCTGAAATTTTAATTTTAGTTTTTATTTATAACACTTTTTTCATCGATGTAAAGAATAATATAAATAATTTATCAAAGGAAAAAAGGTACTTTTTCTTTCAAATGCTATAAATTGTTCAATTTTTCATTTTTTTTTTTCTTTAAATTGGGTCAATCCCAGCGTAAACTATTTAATTTTAAGAAACTTTTCTTTTTTTTTGCAATCAAAATCAAATGATTGTGATCGGTGCTACACGTCCCGCCAACAGGAGTTAGGGAAGACCGGGGCAAAGTGAACCTCGGGGTAAAATGAACTTTCTTAATTTATTCTTTAACAATAGAATATATTTACAAATTTTGGTCACGTAATAAATGCGTGTAATACCACAATGATAATTATGCACATTCAGATCGAAAAATGGAAATTCATTTAAAAAATTAAAAATGAAGTTTTAGAAACTTCCA
The DNA here is from genome assembly GCA_944738655.2 of Andrena hattorfiana. Lineage (NCBI taxonomy): Eukaryota > Metazoa > Arthropoda > Insecta > Hymenoptera > Andrenidae > Andrena > Andrena hattorfiana. The sequence continues at coordinate 60,824,884 of OX122891.2, read as the reverse complement.
ATTGGTTTTCTTTTCAATTTAGCTTTATGGATAAACGAGTCTTAAATGTGTTATTTTATCTCCAATTTTTTTCTGCGTGTTTATAACAAGCTTATAAATATACATGCACACGCGTTTGAGAAAACATTAATCCTAACATTATTAAATAATTAATTTTCCACTGAGTACACATTCGGGGCAAAGTTACTGGGGTAAACTGCGCAATAACCTAACCTGAGAATCTAACCTCAAAAAAATGAAAAATCTGCTACGTTTTTTGACAACCACGGTGTAAAACAACCAGAAGCTGACGTGCTACACACGTTACCCCATTGCAAGGGGTTAATAATTACCTATATCCTTAATTAGAACTCGTATTTTATTTCGGCTCACTTTACCCCAGATAGTAGCTCATTTTACCCCATATATGGGGTAAAGTGGTCGTTTTGGCATTTTCTTTTCAAGTTGAATTTTAATATACGTTAAGTTTATTTTAAGTATTGCTATTCGTCATTTATCAACAGTAATGTTCAAACTATATTATAAATCTATTTCCACACATTTTTATTGAAAGGGACAAATTTTATTCGACTTGAAACTTTCTTCGTGTCACTTTGCCCCGGTCTCCCCTACATCGTCGCAGAGGTCGATAAGATTCTACAATAATTAATAAATAACAAGAAAGTTCGACATAAAATGAATATTTTCTGCAAATTTAAAGTTGCCTGCTTATATCCCAAAAGAGTTTAATCCAATATCAATAATAGTCTTTAAAAAAGAATCGCAGGTTTCAGTTACTTTTGGGGCTGTTACACGAGAATCTCCCCTTAAATACTACCTCGATCCAGCACCATTGATTTTCGGATCACCTCGAAATTCGTCGCTCGCGAAAGTCGCGTCAAACGCTTTACACGCGGGAAAAAGGAGAAATCTCGTGTGTACATGGCGCGCACAAGGGGTGAGGGATAATGTATGTGTTCGTATTATGCGTGCTACGTGCGTGAATGAGCGATCGAGGGAAAAGGAAAGGATAAGCCTGACGTGCGTGCGCGAGAAAGCTCGAGGAGGAAGGGAGAGGAAGAAACTGTGGCGAGGTGAAGCCCCGATGGAAGCATGTGTGAAAACGCACGAGCAAGAAGGAAAATGTACCTCCAAGAGGGGCAGGGAGGTGTAAGGTGGGAGGGTGGCATTTACGAGGCAACCCTCCTAGGTAATATCTCGGTGCCACGCAATTTTTAATATCGAAGGGTGTTTTCTCACCTTCGCCGCGGCATTATACGGCGGATTTTAAATTTAAAGGTCGCGGCTGGCGAGCCCACCTATCTATCCGATATGCTAATAGCATAATATCCAGCCGCGGGGCCGGCCCGATAATTCCACAAGCCCGGCTCGTGGGATCTCGGCTCGGGGCATAAACAATAGGCCCGTGTCGCACGGGTCGCGGAGCGGCGCGGGCGGTTGCGCCGTCGAACGTGATTTTGCTCCTTGCGACGAGGCGCGCGTGCGAACACCTGTTCCCGCGATGCGTTCGCCGGATCATTTGCATTTTAGATCGACTTGTTCGTGTGCCGCTATCGTTTCGCAAACCGGTGGCGAGGAAATTTGCGCAGTGGTTCCGAAAGCTCACCACTCAATGCAATTTATATTAATCTTTCTGGAATCTTAATGGACCAGGCAGTGTTTCTGGTAAGTAGTCAAAATACGTTGGAAAGAATTCTGGAATAGCGTTACTTTTGAGAGGATAGTTGCAGCGGGTAAATCGATATAGCGATACTGCTTTGCAAAAATTACAATTTCATGCAGAATAGTTAGCAGAAATTTTGCAGGCGAGGTTGGGTTTGGCGGCTTGAGCCTCCATTGGCGGCCTTTTTTCTTGAATCTTCCATTGTGATAGTTGCTTATTCTTGAATTTTATGCGGGGTTGTTTTTAAAGGTCTCGCCAGACGTTAGGAATGTATTCTAATGATCGATATGAAAATGGTCGCATGTACTTACATAAGCACATACGTCTGCGAATGGTACGATACCGAGTTCTAAGTAGTTTTTAAAAGTTTCACGATGAAGGAAATGTCTGATTGAAATATCAAACACGTAAACATGATTCTAATCCAGTGGAACAGGTAGTTAGGTAAGAGATAAGGGTATGAGTGACAGTATTAGTTTCTGATTAGTCTGCATATCATGGCATATCGTTATTTTAATGCTGAAATGGTGGGCACATTCTCACTTCACATATGAGCGAGCAAATAGAAATAGTTCAACAGCTCAGCGTTTCTATGGGGGATTAACTTATCCACATTGACATTCTAGGGAATGGCTGTGGCCTAAGACACATTCGCAACTACAAATTTCATAAATCAAAGTTTCTAACACGGATCTTTTGAAAGACTAACTCGCTATTGAAATATTTATAGATCTATGTTTATAGGAAATATTCTCGTTATTACTATCAGTAGAATACACACCTTTTGATGGAAAGTGTTTCAAACATCCTGTATTGGAATAGGTTTTCCAACAAAAAAAATTGTAAAATTCACCAAGTACATGAAATGTACAAACACCAAGGAATCTTCATTTCTGTGGGATAGTATGCACTGAAATTGAAGAGTACTAAGAGTTAGTAAATAAGAACTTTCAGTGCAAAGACTATTTTCTGCCCAATTATCGAATACCAATAGTGTCGCTGTTCCTTAGCACAAACAGCTAGAACACGATCGAAAAATCGTGGGTCTCTCGTTTTAAAAGTTTTTCATTGTTTATGCTGCACTTTGTTCAATCCCAAGCTCGTGCAAAACTCGCGTAAATGTTCAAATAATTTAGAATTATTTCGTTACTACTATAGTCCAAATGTAACACTTATAATAATAAGAAAAATAGAAAATGAGTAGAAATCGGTACACGAGTAGAAATGGGGACTTTTACCTTATAGATCGGAGAGAGTTTGTAAATGTTTACAACAGTCACTTTATTAACTGGATCGTTTGTCCATCAAAACGTCATTTAAAAGCGACAACTGACATAATATTTTGTGTCCTTGCTGAGGTTTACACAAATAATTAAATCTTTGCGAAGTGTCAAACCGTTTTACCCAAAGTGGATGCAGTTTCAAGTGACGAGTTAACTCGTCTTCCACAGTTGCCAGGTTGAAGGTAGCACGAGACCACTCTGTACTCGTGCGACCTATAAGAAAATTTGACATTCGACTTAGAAAGTATGTAGGTAGGTACTCCCATTTGCCCCTGGCTTTCTTATTTCTGTCGACGTTGCGTGGCACGCGGCTAATCTCGAATAAAGTCTGTGCACCGCGATCGTACGTTCCGCGACATTTACGCCTATTAATAGCGAGCGCTATGAATGTACATCACGGGCCAGTTGTTCAAACAAACGGGGCCACTCGTGCGGCGCATTGTGTGTGGAAGGTGGACGTGAAAACAAACCAGCCGAGTCCCCGAGACCGTAATTTGGCGTGTATATTGCGAATGCTTAATGATTACGAGGTGCTCGCGAGCCTGATGTAATAGATTGACTATAATCGAAGCGGTGAGCGTGTCGTTTGTAATGATACTGCTCCAATAAAAATATGGACTGGAGGCTGCTGTAAATTTTATATTATACTATTATTTCGAGCTACAGACATTGAGTTACACACAGTTTAGATGCATAAGAAATTCCTTATACTTACACTTCGATATATAAACATTTGCTTAGAGTCGACTTTAATGTACAGAAATGAAGTTGCACTCAGCGAGAAAACATTTCTGCAAACGACAGTTCGCGAATTACGACCGTATTCAATTGAGGTTCCTACTCTCACATTATAAATTTTAATTTCAATTTAAATATTCGAGATTCGGCAAACCAACGGTATTTAAACACATGCAAAAGCGGAAGAAAGTTCTTTCAGTGGGAAACACGATGCAGCGACCTTGAATGACGATACTGTGCACAAAACCGAAACGGTACCAAGACCAGTAAATTTGTCAGCAAGAGCACAGTGAGTTTCTTTCGCCCAGGCTCGTACTGGCCAACGATTGATTTATACGAGGCGAGCTTGGAGCAAGTATTTATGGAGCTTATTTGTATGCGCACGGAAGATAATTAAAAATATGGTGGTTGGGTCAAGGCTTCGAGAAAACGAAAAATAAGGATGAAAGGAGCTCGAGGAAAACGACTGAAAAATACGGATGGGAAAGCAAAAACTGCTCGCAGGAAAAAGACTTCCAGGAGTACTAATTTAAGGGGAAGGGGGGTAAGTTAAGAAAAAGTGGTGGCTTTCAATTCAAGAGTTTCATGAAACTTCTTAATAAATTTTTCGGATGTGAAAAATTGTGTACTGATACTTTAATTAGTAGGATTGCATGAAGTCACCCTACATTTGCTCAGTGACAAACACAGAAGAAAATAGAAAATAGTAAATGCGTTGATGTACTTATGTATGTGCACGAAAAGGAGAAAATTTCCTTTCCACGAAAGAACGCGAAAATCGCGATAATGTAAAAGCTGCATACACCCCCTGCTGAATAGAGAACAGCGCACAGGATAGTGTTCCCACCCTCAAACTACGCTAGGTTACCCTTAACCATGAAATGGCAGAAGGATGGACCGAGAGAGAGGAGCATAAACTCCCACGGGGAAGGAAATTAGAATTGAATAGTTGATGAATTTTAGGAGCGAATTTTAACCGCCGATGCGCCTGGGTGGTTAATTCGCGATGCGGCGAAACGTTTTCCACATCGAAAATTCCGCATCCGATTCGTTCTTGATGTTTCCACGTCTTACGAATTGAAATTTTCCAACACATCGCAGTCGTCAATTTCGTAGAATGTCTCTGTGCAAGTGTTTCCTTAAATCAAGAAAATTATCGCCTACTGAAAAGTAAGAAACAAACTATTCTATAGCCAAGACAAGATCGATTGAATGCTTGTGGCCTATCGCTCCCCCCTTCCACGTTATGTTAATGCAGAATATGTAGCGAGAAAAAGAGGAGAAGAACTTGATGCAATTTTCGTAGACACTCCCTTACGCGAATAAAGTCACTTTTTACTACGGAAAAGTGACAAAATATATCGTCGAGCGTTACATCGTTACGTTCCCACTTCACGTCTTCGCGCCTATGCACAATGTCTATAATAAAGTAGCAGCGTGGCCCGTAATACATCGCGTATAATACGACGGACCGAGCGATCCATCGTGGCGTGGAAACCGTGCAGTAAGTAATTAGGAGCCGGGTGTGGATTGAGCTAAGGCAAATATTACGTACTTGCTCGCCTACTCCCTGATACATGCACGAATGCGCATTGGTGGACGCGCGGTCTGAAACGGCCTGGCCCGTCGAAATTACATATTTACGTGTGTACACGTAAGTAAGCGACGACTCTGGTTGTACGCGCCTGTAACTTCTCCCCAGATACATTAAAATATAAATGTGTATTTGATTTTACGTTCGCCGAAGTACGAGCGCGCGCGCGCAGTCACACATACGACTACACCAGTCGCAGGCATGGGTACATGGTATCATATTAAAATCCTTGCCTTTGGTGTTTTATTTCATGATTACATATTACTGCTTGAATTTCGATACTGTACTACGGTGATGGTTGAAAGAAGTTTGAAAATGTGATTTTTGTGTATGGACATATATAAATAACCTTAATATTGGATTTTACCTATCGTGTTGGTATCACTGGTCGATTCTAGAAAATGCAATTGTAAATGATGTAAATGATTTTTGAAAGGAAATTTACGGTGTGGACAATGGTAATGGTACTGTCATTTGAAAAGAAAGAATCATGTTACACATAGGGTAGACACCGGGGACGGTTGTAACAGGGGGGCGAATGTAACACGCTAAATTTCTCAAAATATATAGTAGATATTAACACCAATTTTGGATATATGATGAACAATGACATTTGGAATACACACATCCATGTCCTAAGAGTATAGATATGCAATAGACATGGATAGTGAACAAAATAACTTTTCGATGACCTAAAATAACTTTTTCTTACTGATTTAAAATCGCAATATAAACTTTGTTTGATTTTTAATCTGTAATTGGACCTTTTTTAAGGTAGTATTGATCGTTACTTGGCACTTTTAAGAGTCTCGTTAGTCAAAATTTATAATTTACGTTCAAAAGCATGGTCGGGGGCGATTGTAACGTCGGCAGTTGGGGTCGGTTTTACCGCAACAGAACCGAATAGTGACAACGCAGGCGAATAATGTTGTCTTGATTTGCATGGAATTTTATAGCATAGCACAAGCAAACCAAGTGAAAATTGAGCAGATGAAGAATGCGCCAGTCAAAACGTTTTTTATCTCTGGCACAATTGCGACACCGCATAATTGGTTATAGATTTTAGTTTTTTCATTTATTATTATAATTTAATAAATATAAATCAATAAATATTTTAAATTTGTAAAGTCAAATTTGTGTTACTATCGACTCCATGCAGTGTTACAACCGACCCCGGGTCAGCGACGGTGTTAACACTTTCTCCGCTTCTCATTTTTTATTAATAACCGGACTATTATTTGACATACAGCGAAGCTATTGTGTCTCAATAATAACAGTTCCTACGTAATCGTATTCCAAAGTCAAAGTGTTACTACCGACCCTGGTCTACCCTACTATATTAAACAAAGTAGAAGAATACCCCAGAATATAGCAACGATCTCCTGAATATATAGAATTAAAGAGAATGAGTTTGGAATTCGATGTTTGCACTTCTCTTCTTCCCTTCCAATAAAAAAAAAATAGCGTGTAATCTTACCATTTGAACAATTTAAAAATCCAAATGGGAACCCCCTTCCATTCAAGACAAACCCTACAACTGTCGAAAAAGGGCTCGAAATCTCATCGAGTAGTGAAATTTCGCATGGGTTCTGTGTGTTAGAGTCGGGACAGTTACAACAGAAGCCGAGGACCAGGCTTTCACTGTGATTTCATACGCTCACCGACACGTGCACACGTCGATTGAGCGCGCGCGGGCACGCCAGCCGCAGCCACCCTCGACGTATCTATCTATTAAACATCGGCCCTCGGTTTTCTTTTCCCCCTCCGGCAGCCAGTCGTCTCCTCTCGACGGTCGCTCTCGCATTATCGATATTAAAGGAAGATACCCGTCTGGAGCGTACCTGACCGTGTCGCGTCGAGAGGATTAATTAACTCGAGCGCGCGACATCGAGAGCGGAAACCGGGCTTTTGTTCACCCTCTCGCTCCCTCGTTCGACGCCCCCTCCCTCTGTCGTTCTCTCTTATCCAGCTGCCGGAGGATCCCCGCGCTTCCGGGTTCCACGGCTCGCGAAATTCTCCCGTGATTTTCACGGCACGGCCAGGCTCCGGCACGCGTGAAAGAGGTCGATGAATAAACTCGGAGATAGAGGGAGATTTGTGCGCTGTTACCTAGGGCCGAGTCTCCTAGGACGCTTCTGAAACGATACTGTGCCCGTTTCCGGTCACGGGTAGTTGCACGAACGCGAGTTGAGTTTTTTATTGCGCCGTCTATGAGACTGACGTACTTACATGTAGCAAGGTCCTACTGAAGTCAGATTTGGGGATTGGTCGAACAGTATATAATGGAGATTAACTGTAAAATGGTTGTTGATTTATTGAAATTTATTCGGTCGGGTGCTGTCAGTAGCGATGTGTTAGCAAATTCAAGGTGAAGAAGTAGTAATATGGCTTTGAATTGCTTTGTTACTTGAGGACTAATTTGTGTTCTGTTTGGAAATAAAATTGTCTAAAATCATGTGGTACATATGTAAATGGTTATTGAGGCAAGAAGTGATTAATAATATTTAATTCAGAATGAGATGATGTTTTAGGAAAAGGATTGGTAGAGGCAATCTTTTCGATCAAGAAAAATCCAGACAGCCAAAAGCAGAGATTAGGAAAAAAATGTATGATTACGAAGAGAGAAAGACAGAGAGAGAGAGAGAGAGAGAGAGAGAGAGAGAGAGAGACGATCGCAAGGAGAAATGAAGAGAGCAGAGATCAGAAGGGAGCAGTCTATCGTACCCCCGCTCGAAAGGGGTGTCTACATGGCTCACCCCCGTAAATCGGAGCAACGCAATAATTTACGTGACTGCGTTAATAACGGTACCGTCCGAGGAAATCGCGCTCGAGAAGGGGTGGTCGGGGTGTTCCCGCCCAGGAGGGTGGGTGGTGGCGATTTATTTTATTGAATGTTAAATTTCATGCGACCGCTCCAGTTCGGGCCTTCGGCATTTAATTAATTCACGGGGCCGCGATAAATTCTCCGTAATATATTTGATTAAAGGATAATGCCGCTGGTATTTCCACCCGCCGCTACTCTTTGACTCGCCCCTCTGCCTTTCCCTCGCAGTTTCCACTGTTCCATGTCTTCCACCCCCGTCCCATCCCCTGTTACCACCGATGGTGGGTTGCCGGTTCCCTTAAAATCGGTACGGCCATCTCATTATCGGGATTGGTTCGGTTTTTGTTTCTCCGCGCGAACAATGCTCGATCTCCCTTGTATATTTACCGTTCCGTTCTTCGATGACGTTTCAATTCCCGTCCGATTCCGTTTGCGCCGCGTCTACACGCCGCTAATTGACGCCAGAAACTGCCATCAGCGAGCAGAGCTAATTAACTAACGTTTTCTGTTAGCCAAACCTCCATGTTCTTCGGCGAGAAAAGGAAACGCGTGATAGCGGCTATTTGTCAGTGAACGTTTATAGCTGCTCTAATAAAGCTGGTAGGTGTGATTTTCAAGGGAGAGAAAACTACGAGAGAATTTTTCACCTTTTTAGGTAAATAGAGTGGTAATATTTTGGCGCTTCGTGTTCTCGATGACATTCTTTTAAATCTTGGAAATGAGCTTTATAACTTTGGTGTAACACATCTCAGGTGTAAAGTACTTGCCTATTGGTTCAATTCTATTATTGGGCAAAGTCTGAAAGAAGGGCCAATATAAAGTGGAGTCATGGTAACATACATACATTAAATTAACTTGTAGTAATAGTGAAAATTACAATTAAAGCTTTTAATTTACCAAACTAATTTTTGAACCCCCAATTTGAGGTTAATAAAGAAGAGTCTCTTTATGCAAGAGTGGAAATATACTTATATATTCATAAGAATTCAAAATTACTTTTCTTTGCAGATTGAATGCACGGTTTGTATATGATACGCAGTCTGCGACACCAAAAGTTTAGTACATTTTCTTCTTAATTTACTACTACTGTATCCTCGTCCAATTCCCAATCTCGTACGATTCCAAGAACGTTTATGGAAGAATTACATGACACGTCCGGTTCCATTGTCACTCGAACGCAGTTTCGCGTGTAACCAAGCTCTTTCCTCGGGTCAAGTTTACAGTTGACACGCTAGAAAAAGGGACCTTGCGCGCATTTTTAGACGTATAGTGCATCGGCACGCAACAACCTGCACTATTTTCGTTCCGGATGACGTGAAAGGAAGCGTCGAAGAAACGATCCTCACTATTGCGACGTCGACGATCGAAAGAGAATTATCTGTATAGTCGGAACAAAATCGAGTGGCCGCTCGAGGTCACTCGATGCACCTGCCCCCACCACTGTCATCCCCAAATCAGACCCAATTGAAGCTTAGTCCCAAACTGTATAGGCTTTCCAGAAATAAGTGTTCCAGAAGTCCCGAGTCCCCGCCTATAGACTGATTTCAGCCGAGAATCGTTGCGTAGCGGGCGATTAAAAGTTTTCTTCGCGTGTTGCCGGCCTTAATTTCCATACGCGACCGGGGCAACCGCAGTATTATGACGTCACAACCGGCCCGACGATCGCGTGCACGCACTCGTCAAAGGGTTGAAGCATGGTTCGCGTCGGTGACGGTCAATAAGTCCTCCTTGGGCACGTTCCACATTAAGAAATCGATCGAAAGCCGAGCTTAAGAAGGTCGTGGTGACCCCTTGCAAGCGCCTTCTGCGTTTAACCTTTACGCGATTACTCCTCGCGATCGTTTAACTGCGGACCTCGTTCGACTTTGGTTCCCAGAAACTGATCGACTTTACGAAACAATGAGTGTTCGAGCGATGTCCATTAGGGGTTGATCAATTAGAAGAAAAACCCCCATTTCGTCACATTGCTGATTCTTCGAATTACTAAATGGGATGCTGTGAATTACAAAGGGACGCGAACCTTTATTTTGATGCCAGAATTCTGGTTTCAGGCAGAGATATCAATTGAATGGATCTATGATCCTGTGCGTCTTAGGGTGGATCTTTATGGACACTGATTTTAAAACATCCCTAATTGTAAGACAATTGTAGGGATAAAGTGAGAACCGCTGGCCGGTGGGCGAATTTACTGCCACGAGGTTCGCGCTAATATAGAGGGGGGCTTGATAATGATCTTAAATTATCGATCCAATTGTTTATACGCCGGCGCAATTCCATTTAATGCCGCGAGTCGAACCGCCAGCCCACACGCTTATTCTACTTGCAGCTAACACCTTTCTCGTCGTTTCGTGCGTTAACGTGCAGACCCAAGCGTTGAATTTATCGTGTTAAGCACGATTTCGGGGCTAACTGATTCACTGGGCTAACAGCCACCAGGGTTCGGGAGATTATTTACCCCCATGGCGACGCTGGCCTCCCCTAAATCCCATTTCTGATCATCTTTTGTGATGGAACACATGCTTTTGAGATCTTGGCAACTTCTGAAAGGTGTATAAACATTGCAATGCTTGCTCTCACTATCCCGAACAGTTCCTTTAAATTTCTCTAAAAATTTAGACATACACTTTTGAGCTTTAATATTGAGTTCCAGAATAAAATATTTAGACAACTTGTTCTCCTAAGTTGTTGGTATCTGGAGTCAAATTACGGAAGCTTATCTATGCTGTGAAGTGGGATAATTGCGACACAGAAAAATACAAAAATAGACGCCAAACAATGAATGATGAACCTACCACGTGATGACTAATTGAGATAGAGATTTGTGTATTACAGAATGCACGAATTAATTTGGAAAAAGATAGAGAATTATTGTAAGTCAATTTAATGATTTAGTCACTGAGGAAAAACCAGTCTTATATATTGACCTTTAACAAGAAAGAAGGAAATAGAGCAGTGGCATTCTACATTTTCCCAAACGAACATCCTCAACAACTTTAGTGGAAAATTAAGGTAGAATATTCACGAATGAAAGCTGATTCTTGGTTCCGAAAGAAATCTATTAAGGTGCAAATCGCATTAACGATTGAAATAAGGCAAAATTGAATGTAATTTAAGTTTCGAAGCATTCGCAGTGTTCCAATTAACGTGAAAGTGAGATTCACTTTGAGATAATGGCTTTCTTTATTGGCGCATGAGCGAAGAGAGCACTGCTCAAGGAGGAACGACGCTTCACTGTCTTGTTTGCGGCTATTACACGTGAGATTATTCAAACTGCAGGTATAAAAATACATTATGATAAATTTAAATAAATCTGGTTATAGTAAGCGAACGTATTAAATACTGTAAACTTTGTCGAAACAACCTGTTGTAAAGAGACAAACAGCTGCCTGACAACTTCTGGTCATGGGGCCACTGAGTGGCAGTGAGGGTGTAAAACTGATTTTTACATAGGAAAAGTCCAAAAGTACATTTATCATAACGGAGTCATCATAGTCCAATAATATTCAAAGAAGTGTAGAAAAGCTGCGCATCTCTTTTCATCTTCCACATTAATGAAAAGAATTTTTATTTCACGCGGAAGTAATTAAACAAGGAAGCTAAAATAAATGAGAATTAAGTTATCGTAATCAATTTTTGTGAAATGCCGTCCCTGCTCCTACATTTCTGTTCGCGGAACTTTACCTAGCTAAACCAACAGTGACTCAACGAATCCTAATGTAAAATTTATAATTTCTGTCTAATTATGATTGATTTAAGGAGACGATAGCGAGAGGTTAAACGATGGTTTGAGAATTCCTGACCGCATAAATTACTCACACTGTAAAACAGCAAGTTGTACGAGTGCATCCGTGCTCTCATGCGTTACAGCTTTCACTAGGCTATCGGAATGAATCAAGCTTACATCGTTGGTCATTGGAATTAATCGTCGTGATAGACGGACTCGCCGCTTTAGCCACTCCAATAAAATCGCTTTTACAAAAACTGCACTACCTTTACTTCCGCGACTGTTACGTAAAAATTCACTTTTACCCGAATCGCTTGGCAAAGTGCAGTTGAGTCGCGCTATTTTCGATATTTCTCGTTTTTTTTGCGCGCGCAACTCGTCCAAATGTGGCTGCTGCGCAGTCACTGCGAGCGTCCTCAAAGTACTCGCTCAAAATAACAGAATAAGCACCGAATCAAATGAAAAGTTACATAAATCGTAATTACAATTTTTTAGAAGTTTAGTATATTGAAAGGATAGAATCATTCATAGTCGAAACTGAATGCTTTGTCAGATACTACGATTTCCTCACGCAAACGGAAATGAGTAGCGCTCGACGGCCATATTGGTGCACAACCGACAAATTGCTCCGCAACGGAGGACGTCGACGGTCAGGTATTAATTGGAAACGCATTAGGGGTAACGATCGATGAATAGATTGTGATCTGAACGTCGTTAATGCGGGCCTAACAATTTAATGAGAGACGTCCGCCTGCCGACCATTATTTAACGAGTCCTTTCCCGGTAACGTGACTGGTCGATTTTTTAAAAGCCCGGCGTGTCAAACTCCTATGAAAAATGCCACTATTCTTGGTCAAAGAGTGGCAATTTAGGCTTTCCAATGTGATTTTCGAATCTGAAAATAGAAAGACCAAGAGTATTTCTGTTTAATATATGTTTTAATAAATCATACTTTATTTGGAAATACGAGGAGACTTAATGGGGAGGACTAACAATAAGTACACCGTTTGCACATTTTTATTATAGTATTACATATACCTAAATTATTTGTCCTCGTTTTTAGATCACCGTATATTATTGCCTTCCGAGGAATAAAGGGAAGCCAAGGCTTCTTCGAATCGGGGCACGGGTTTCTAGGGTCGTCGTAGAATAAGAGCAGCATTTTTGCGCATGTTTTTCATGTTACGCTAGACTAACTAACGGTCCCCGATACGAACGCCGTGGGAGATTTATTTCTCCTGATACCGTCTCCTAATTATCGTACTAACTTCTCGAGGCTGAGCCGAGGCTTAGCCGCCGCCCAGAAATATATCGGAGTCCTTACGCGAATCGATCGGCGAATAAAAACTTCGCCGCGACGCGTTTATGCCCCCGATTATCGTGCAGCACGCTTAAAAAATTATCGCTCGAAATCCTTGGCTGCGCGTAATCGCCGAAGCGTTCGAATCGTCAGACACGTCCGGCAAAAAGGCTCTTTAAGCTAAACGCTGACTTGCTCGTGGCCAGATGGAGCCACTGCAATTGCTGCCTAAACGCCGGCCACCTAATCGCCCGGTCGGATCCTTCCACCCATCATCAAAGCAGGAAGGAGTTAGTGACTCTAATATCGTCCCAATTATACAGAGACATCAGCTCCATCGCCAGACGATGCAATAGACCCCAGATTACTGTTGCTTGCGGTCGCCACGCTCGGCTATTCAGATCCAGGTGCGTTTAACCCGGCCAGATAGTTCGATCCAACGGTCTGGTGTCCTTTTAAATTCGGAGCAAGCGGGGCTAAATCGATCGGAGGGGGCGAATTCCCCGCGCTGTATTGAGTAGTTTATTGCTTTCATGCATTTGCATGCTAAGTAGTCGCGTGCTTACGAGTAATACCAGGCCCGGCTGATACCATACACCCCCGGCAAGAATGGCCTATCTAGCCTTCGGTCTTCGATATTGCGGGCCGCTGGGACACTTATAAATTGAGATTTTATCAGGCCGTAAGTCGGGGATTACGAACGGACCGACGGAAACGTTATATGCGCCCAGGAACGGACCTCGCCTCGTGTCTATATATCACCCGCTCCTTTTCCGCCTTTTTGCAAACGGCCGGCCGCCGCGACACCACCTGCGCGCATTCGTCGCTCCGGAACGCTAAGAAACCATTGGAGCGGGGATAAAACTGAAAAATGGCGTTCTTCTAACGACACGTTAGCCCCGGCTCGAACTGACCGTAATAATATATTTCAGCAGATTAGCCGAGTGTTCCTCGCGGCGCGAGCCGCGGCCGGGCATCAATCGGTTCAGCGAGTCTTTCACGCGCGTTATTGAAACGGCGTGACGTGCTTTTTACCTGACAGGTCTGTTGAACCCATCGTGAACTGAGAGAGATCGTGTTTGATGATGATAGACTTAGGGAACTGCTGGATGTCGAATCGAAGATCAGATTTTTAACTAATTTCTCTGATCTTCCATCTGCTACTGCTTGCTAGTCTAGGAATCCTAGGGCATGCATTTGCAAGTATCGATCACTCCCGTCTTCTGAGTCCTCCGTTCGCTTCTTTTCCCTCTTCCGAGGGTACATAGATAATATGAACTCGACGACATGACACGTTTTAATGAAGCTAGCCCAGTAGGATTACAGCCCCTTTCGTTTACGAGACTTTAAACCGAGACTGAGGAATCGTCGTTGAATAGGAGAAGCGCGTTCCCGAAATAAAAGTGAAACTGAACCGCAAAGAAGAGAATCCAATCGCCTCGTGTCCGAAACAGTCGGGACCACACTTCGCAAGGGTCTCCCCTTTATATTCCCGAAGGGTTGCGTGCGCTCAGACGCGATCGGAGGCACCGTAATTTCCTGTCATGTAATCGTTCCTTTCGAATCTTCAACGTTGCGATCGCCGCTGGACTCTCGCGATTCTATGCTTCCAAGGAACCGAACGATCGTGCCTGTATGAAGAGGTTCCACGAATTCACGGAACGGAAGTTGTTACTGTGCAGCAATCCTGGAAGTCGTTCAACTTCTGGAATCTATATTCCTTGCTTCTCGTTAAATAAAGCGAAAGTGTTGCCCGAAGCAACCGCATGTGTGGCATTTTTTTTATAAATTCCACTGTCGTTATTTCTTTGAACAGCGACGGTACTGTAATGTCTGCCATCGCGATGTTACGGCATCGAAATCTACTCCGAACTTCGCCAGAAACTGGACAGGAATCTGGAAAAACTCGATTCCAGTCTGCGGAAGGAGGACAGAGGTAGAAAAGGAAGATTTGTAGGAAAGAAGGCGAGTGAAATCGACGAGGGGAGCCCAATGCCGACTCCTAAGTAGGGGAGGGAGCGTTGAAGACACCTGACGTCTCGCTGGCGGAGCCAGAAATTCCAATTTCCGAATTGGAAGCCCCCACGGATTAACCCCACGGCATAATCGTACCTTTATCAATAGGGGATCGTAACGAGCTCGCAGATAATGGCGGCCTATCAGTCCTCAACGGAGAAACAATGATGGATGTAGGAGTCGGTGTTTTCGTGCTCCCCGCGACAGCCCCGTTGCCCTTTCGCTTTCTGCTTCTTTTATCCCTAAAACGAGGGGTGCTTGGTAGCGATAGGCAGTGACGCTTCGAATTACTTTGAATACACTGTACAGAATGTGTCTAAAGGGATGTCACAAATTGTTCAAGCTCATTTTAGATCCCAACACTGACAAACAGATTCGTGCAGTATTTTTGTTTAACAGTAAGAAGTCTAATGACAAATGTTGAAAGTGATCGCTGTTGGCAAGTTAGCCCAACTCTTTCCCATTCAAGTGACTTCGTTGCATGTCTTCTTTAAACACTGTAATTCATTTAATGTGAAAGATGTTTAAAGAAATTGAGTGATTCATAGTTCTGAAGGAGGGGTTGCTTTCTTCCGAACCTACTGCCACCTACTAGAGCTATGTAATGCTAAACAATATCACGATGGAAGTATGAATTACGTTGGGAGCCAAGAAAGCCGGTCTCTGTCGCAGAATTATTCAACAGATGAGTCGAAATCGAAGTGTCCCGCGCAAACTCGAAGACCAAACGGTACCCCCATAAAAAATCGTCGAGCGTTCTTCAATAATTTTCCGAGTGGAGCCGACAGAAACGCGAATTCATAACATTTCTCTCGCGCAAGTGGTAAGAAGTCGCGGCAAACGGTAGGGTTTGGTGGGCCCAGGGGGCTCGGGGAGGGGTTTGAAGTGGCGGCTGCAGCGACGGAAGTGGGCTCCTTCCTCCCGCGTGTACAACCACCCCCCGTTCGCCCTCGTCACGCCGTTTTCCCCCTTTTTCCTTCGTTTTCGATTACGCATGAGCGATCGCGTAAAAATTAGAAAGGAATCCACGGAGAATGAGCGCGCTCGGATTAAAAGCCGCGGCGCGCTCGAGTATTTTCCCTCAATTCCGCCCCTTCTGGCCTCCTCCGCCGTTCTGCGCCCCTTCTGGCCTTACTACCCCGCCGCCCCTTCCCACTCCCACTTGGCCTGCCCGCGAGGCGATAAAATGGGCCACTACGCGGCACGAAAAATTTTACAATCAAGCCCCAGACAAGCTAGTCCTGCGGTGCATAGTCTGCACCGTTGCTTCTCGCCGGCAACCCCCGTGACGAGGGATGTCCGGGGTGGCGGGGCGTGGATGGCAGAGAGCCACTCACTCCGCCGCACACGCCTCGGATATAATAAGTCACGTGACATTAATATTTGAAAGCAGTCGGTACGTGGATTGCATTCGGAGTGGCTCCGTTTCTGCGTCTCGCAATATTCCTTCCTTCCTGCCTTCCTTTCGTCTATTTCTTCCACGAGCATCCGCCCACCTTCAAACCCTCCCCCCCGCTCCCCCACCTCCACCGTTCCTCTTCCCTTCTCTTATACTCTTCGGCACTCGTCGGACCGACGCGACGTCCCCGCGGAACAGCTGCAATTCCTCTTGTTGCTCCGTGGGACGGGTCCGGAAGAGGGTGTTTCGAACGCTCGGGATTGATTCGCGCCTGAGATACAGTGGTGGCCGGAGAAGAATTACTGTAACGACCTTCTGTCGTCGGCGAAATCCACGGGTGGTGGTAATTACACGTTAGGAAATTATCGAGGAGGATGGTACTTGAACGTTTCTCGGGTAAAGATGTTAAGTATTTGGTACATCTTGTACTAAATATACGAGGCATCCCGTTACTTGTACGCAGAACTTTAGGAGCGAGTTAAAGTGTAAATTGATGCACTACCTTGATTACGCGGAGGTCACGTCGTAATGCGAAACAGCGAGAGGGGCTACGTAGTAACTTCCGAATCCAAGGTTCAACCCTATTCGAGTCCCTACTGGGGCGTTTTTTCACATCTAACATTCGGCAAATACCTTTAATAGGCGTTTCGTTAGGTGATTTTTAAAAAATAATTTATTGTATTACTGACTTACATATATGGTTTTAAATAGTGTTTCGGTTGCATCGCGGCTTTCACTCTGTCTTATTTAGGGTAAATCCGGGAGACGCGGCCGGGCCGGAAAGTTGGTCGAGTCGCTATATTTTAGACTCTATACGTAAAAATGCGTTAAAGTGCGGACCAATTACTTCTCTAGAAGCCAAACAGTTGGATGAATATCGTCATTTCGCTTCCTTCTGAGTTTTTCTGGATTTATAGGCTATAAAAGGTAAATTGAGGTTGCATTTAACCTCTTTTGTCAAACAGTGGTGTACAGAATCGTATTTAAAATATATTTCAAAGTTTATTTTCGTTTAATGTTTGGGATAATAAGATAGTAGAGATATTGAGGGACAATGCAGCCAAAATATTTAATCATATTAACTCTTCCTCTCAAAACTAACGAGAAGACCATCTCTCGCTGCAGAAAGGGGAGATGGTCGAGTTATGATTTTTTTTTATTATTTTTATTTATATTTTTATTTTTGATCATTATTTTATTATTATTATTGTTTATTTATTTTATTTATTCACTTTTGTATTCATTTGCCTTGCTAATCGCCGGTAGGTAGTGCGTTTTATCTTTGATGTGTTATTTACTTGTTTAACGTAAACAAATTAAATATCAATGAATCTGTAGTTGTATTCACTCAAATAATTTTGCTTTCTTCTTTGTTATTTTTCCATAAATCATTATGTGAGTGGTCTTTGCCAACGACGAAAACCATTTCTCCCGGCACCTCGGGGGAGGTGGTCAGATGACATGACTTCAGTTTTCAACGCGATTTACAGTAAATATCGTCTTAAAACAAATATCGACTAGTTTTTCTGAATCAGCATAAAATTCTGAACATATAGGTTTGTCCTGGTAAAATAAGTAATGTCTAGTTTCAATAGCCATTTTATATTAGGTCGACCGCGTCTCCCGGATTTACCGTATTATTTTATTATTATTTACAAACATTTGTCCTGTTTCTTAGATCTTTCTTGTCCAGTGTTCCTTAGATGCACATATGTAGGTGTTCCCGCGATGTATCAATTTTTCACGCGTCCTTACCTTCCAATTTCACTTGAAGAACGTTCATGAAACCGCCAAGATTTGCTTTCAGAAATTATGATATTTCTTTGAGGCCCCTCTTTCTTTTACACCAAGTAATTCGTAAAAAGGATCTACGGTGCGAATGACGGGTTCTTGTAAGAAATACGATGTCATTTTTTCTGTAAGTGGTACATTTGTCTTCCTTCTGTTCATTCACGCGATCCAGTTCGTGAAATTTTATGTTCTTTCGCAGGGGAGAAGGGGATTCTGCCACGCTGTCGATGCTGGGACAAACGGGATTCATTCGAAGTCACTTCTGACCAATATTCTTGTGGTCTCATAGGAATTACCTGTAGCTCAAACACTGCTGATTCCAGGAATCGTGGAGCACTCAAGGTATAAATAATCTGTGGCGCAGAATTCTGAAAGAAGCGATACGTTTCTGGATAAAAGAACTAGCGCTTTAGACTCATTCCTTACTTGTATTAAAAACAGAAATTACGACTGACGCAAGAGCGTAAAAAAAAAACAAATGCGTGCAATGGCGTCAATCACTCGCAGGGTTTTGTTCCTCATTAATCTCTCAAGGGAAACTCTGATGAATTTCCTGGAGCAATCGTTTTTTTTTTTGGTCGAATGACAGTTGCGTTGCGGCGGTTGACGAACGACGTTAGGTAACGAAAGCAACTTCAGTCAAAGAAGTGCCGTGGCACTTAGGTCCGCTAAGATGGGAAAACTGCAAAAGGAAATCGCACAGATGCTATGGTACCTATATGCGAAAGTTTCTGGCCGATCGGTGCACGAGCGGCTAAAACGTTTTAAAAAATTGAGCCACCGTGAGAGAAAGAAGCGGTCGCGCATTTCCTCGTGCGCCTCGTTTCGCGATATATTTCCGCGGGAGGGGTGGTGCGCGCGGCCTTAGAAATGGAACTACCCCACTTTATGTTTTATGCGATAGATCAGCTGGCTGGCTGTCATACGGAGCCTCGCATCCCGGGGATAAAGTAAGATAGACGGATACCTTCGTGTATGCGGATACGCCGCGGATAAATTCAACCTTACGTCCCGCGGCTTTGCCGTTTTACCTATACCCCTCATACCCACCTCCCCTACCAACCATCTACCTTCACCCTCCCCCTGCCGCCCTGGGCGGGCGGTATATATTTGCCCGTTTCGCAGGGGTGCTCAAGCGTCTTCAGAGGAAGAAATGCGGCTAAAGTACAGCGCAGCCGTAAAATATTCTCGAGACTTTTCTTCTTACCCCTCTTTTCCCGTGATACTTTTCGGTTCGAGGGAAATTACGAGGATGCTACTGCTGTTTCGATTTCCTTTTTTCTTCTATTCCAGGTTTCAGATCTATGGAATCGCTTGAATATCAGCGGGCTCTGTAACTACTGGTAGAACTTATCCTTTAAGTCGGATGGTTTCTCGACGTGTTTTATACAGTTTTAAATTTTTTAGTTTTAGGATCTGCGAATCTTCTATTTTCTTGGTGGTCCGGTTTGGTGTCATTAAGATTACTGTTTTCTGTGTTCATCGTTTCCTTATACTTACCTCCTGTTCGGATCTTAACTCTGAAATGTCATCCCAGTGTGCTGGTGGTTTGGTTGACTAATAAATAGGGCCAAGAAGCAGTATAATAATAGCACGAATGAGTAGCCACCTCGCAGGAAAGTAAAATAATTCGACAGCGTTTTATCGTTCGTAAGTAAAGAGGATTCTCCTGGGGACAAAAGGGACAAACCGCACGTCATCCTCTCTGCCTGCCAAAAAACCAGGTATTTTATTAAACGCAGTGTTTATCATCGCAAACGAGCCACCCCCAGCGGCAGACCCGCGAAAAATCGTACGAAAAATCTCGGTTGTGACTCGGGTCGCTTGTTCCCGAGGCATAAAATCTGTACAGCTTAAGTAAATATCGGGGAAAGGACACAGGAGGGGTATGGAGGAACCGGGCCAGGGCGCGTGTGTGGGAGGGGGTGGGTGTGGAACGAGACGGAGGGATCGTGGAAATCGTGAAAAATACCGCGGCAGTCTCGAGTATCCTTTCAAGTACGATTAGCGTACTCGTAGCGGCGTTCCGCCGTTATCAATTCTCCGGAGAACGCCAATAAAAGAGACAAAGGTAGCGTCAGAGGGAGAGAGAGTGCGAGGGGAGGGAAGCAGAGCTCTTCTGCATCCACGTATATACATACGTCATATTCGGGGTGAGTTTTTGCCTCGCAGTTCCCCCCGGAAGCGAGCGAGATGCGGGAAGGAGGGAGGAACGATGGTACGAGCCACTATGTGCCCCTATGTTTTATGCATCCCTTCGCTGGAAGCTCCAAGGTCGATTCCTTCGAGAAGGAATACTCCGCTCTCGAAGGTACGCGCGACCATTTGAAATTCTGCGCGCATTATGCAGGACTCTGTCCCTCTTTTTCTTTTTTCTTCAACCGGGGCTGACACGCAATCACCGTCATTCAACGGCAAATTTCATGCGGGACTTCAACTTTCCTCCTTCAGTTCAATAGCGAAAATTGATTCTCGACTGGAATTTTTGACAGCAACAAGGTAGACGGCGTTGATAGGACGAATTTAGCCCCGAAAATCGGGATCCGCCCAATCATGCAGCTCCCCCGGTGCAATTAACAAGGAGTTCAGGCCCCTTTCAGCAACTTAAAAATCGTTAACGGTCTCTACCGCGAGGATAATTGGAAAGTTTATGCGGTATAAATCGCCTTTCCGCGGAATCGCCGATCGTTAATATGTTCGGCTGCGCCCGACGATGATATTTAACACGAAAAACCGCGATCGTTTTTGTTCGTTAGCCCGTCCCCACTCCCGATCCGGCTAAATTATAGACTCTTGATTGCCTCGAACTCGTGGCGAGAGGGGGTTGGGGGAGGTCGGGGACACGCAAGAAAGTACCGCGGACCGATCGACTCCCTTCGAATCCAGTTCCCCTGCTCGTTAGAGGGGCGAGAATGAAGTGGTTCGGTGTAAACGGATTGTTCCTGCCGGCAGGCCGAGTTATCGGGACTTGATACAAAGTTACAGGTTGAAAGGGAAGGTCGTAAAACCCTGCAGGCTTTTATTGACGCTTCCCGTCCTTGTCCCGCTGCAATCTGCATCCAGAGAGACCTGGCAACGTGGTGGACGAAAAAAATTCGCTGGGCTTTAACGATCGATTCTGGTCAACTTTTTTGCGTTTGGGATTGGAAGATGAAGATGAGAAGTCGTTTGTAAGAGAGGAGATGTAGGAGAAATTAGTCCCCTCGTCATTTAACCGAAATCAGTTTCTGAAGAAGACATTAATAATAGGTATACCAGGCGGCATTCGCCTGCGCGTGTACTATGTAGAATGGAACAGAGATAAAGATAAAGATAAAGATCTATTTCACTTATTCTCTACGCGCACCTTTCAATATTGCGTCTACCTTTCGCGCCGGTCTCGTCTTTGCCGGTTAAGGAATCAGTGGCCTCGGTTTCGGCGAGGCGTTTTTGGCCCCGCCAGTGGCAATTATTGTCTCTCGCAAGTTCAAATGGATCGGGACACCTGATCTATAGATCCAGATTATTAGACGCGTGCAGCGCGGCATTCAGGTCGAGCACCTGCCTCACCTGTTGCCGCAAAACATTATCTGGTCGGCAACGTTCTGCGGCACTCGGCGCAGTCATCTCTCACCGATAAATGACGGAAACTATTTCGTGCCGTTCGTTCCTCCTTCTCGTCCCGTCCTCCGCCAACTTTTTCTCCCTGCAGAATTTGCCGCAACGACGCTCTCGCGTAGAATGCACGACGCCGCGTTAATTGTACTTGGGACGGAAAAAGCATGCTTCGATATGGGGAAGCCGATGCACGCCTGAATTAATCACACGAAATTCTTAAAAGAAGTTCTCACGGACATGTACACCGAAGGCCAGAAGAAAGTGTAAAACTGACACTTTTGATGTCAGACTTTACTTGTCATTTTAATGCCAGTTGTCTATTTTAGGGAATTACTTCGCTCTTTATGACGTATACGGGCATGTATGTTTTTCTTCTCAAGTTATTAACCATTTCAATCAGTATTACACACTTCTGTTTATCTGTCTATTTGTCTGTTTAGTAGAGATGCAAGGAACTCCCTAAAATAGGTTAGGAACACTAACATGTTAAGTAATCACGACGATACAGCAAAGTGCACTCTACGTGTCCGATGAATCGATCTTTTTTTAAGCACTTACATGAAAGTTTTAAACTTTACATGGATTTACAATGTCATGGACAATGATTCACGCGCAAACTGAATTTTATTAGCACTGCGAAAGCAACGGTTCTCTTACGTTTCTTGGAAAAGCGGAGTGTTCGTGACACACCTGTTAGTTGTTGAGGCGTCCGCTGCTGGCTGCCGCGGCGCCAGTTGTCAGCAGCATTGTTCCGGACATCCACGACTCTTCCCTTCTTTTATCAAGGAATTTTAGAAAGGATCGTTTTTTTTAACTAAATTTATCCGTTTCCATATTTTTCGCATAAATCTCTAGTTTTGAATACGTCAACACAATGATGCTCGCTGTATATATGAATCGCGAAAGTTGATTATGTAATTGATTAATTGCAAGAAGCTCTGTGAAAGTAGTTGATCATTATCGCAATCGATGGAAATATCGTGATTCGAACGTTCGAAGAGATATATTTGCAGGAGCGGAAATCTTGATCTACTTCATATTTTTCGTGAAACACTTACTCCACTCTTTTACCCTAAATAATATTGTACAAGATTGTAAGACGTTTATGATGAAATATAGCAGCATTTATGAACGAAACACTGTTTTTGCTACGTAGATTAATACTCCGAGGCAAGTGAACGAGAGCAGGAATTTTAGTTCTGAGAATAGGAATGGATACGAAGAAAAATTTGATGAAAGTCGACTCGACCCAGCCAGACACAGGGATCATGCGTGTAACGATCGACCAGTCTAATGACGGTCAGATTCACATGGAAGCGAAGGGAATGAATCGATGGAGAATGGTCTGGAGACGGATGGCAAAAAACACGGATAGACGTGGGACAAGCTACTAATAAAGACGAAATTGATTGATGATTAGGAACTGATAATTAAAAGCGGATCTGCCGCTTCCTTTCAACCAGGAAAACAAAGGAAGGTTCGAGAATCCAAAAACCTTTGGCTTCTGGCTCGATATTACCATGGCACGTTACCTTTAATTCTTCTAAAACTACTTTCGACGATAGAAATATTAAAACTTCTCCTTAATTACAAACAGAACAGTTTAATGCTCGGCTTTGTTGTTTATCATTGCGAATTTGCAATGCCTAGGTCTTGATTGAAGTTTAGGAAAAAGAATCGAGAAGATTAATTAAATATTATATATCTACAATATAAACTTCAGAAAATTGATTTGCATCTTCGTCGAATTACTACACCTTGAATAAAGAAGGTTTCGTTTTTAGTAAAATTCAAGTGGGCGTGAATTACCAAACTTGAAATGGTCAGTTTTCACAGAAGGTGCCAGCGAACTGGAACGAATTAATTTTACGATTGATTCTATTTGAGACTGTTAAAAGCTCAGGCTGGTTTTTTCGTCTTCGAAATCTTGGGAAGTCGCCCGTAAACGATGAGGGCTAACCGTGTGTGCGTAACGGTTTCTCGTATCCCTTTTAATGGCCAAGAATTAGAGGATATGTGGGACCAATGGTTCGCGGGCCGCTCGATTATTAGAAATGCGAAGGGTCGAGACGAACTCTCTAATGGAAATATAATTGTCATCGTCGTTCGAGGGGCACGCCAGCCACTCCGAAGCAGACTAAAGAGAACCATGGAGAGAAAAAAGGACGAGAGATGCCTCAAGTTACATATTACAATGCGACGTCGTTTAATTTACTGCACATGCTGCCAACTAAAAACACGCTAGTATTTCAAAATCAACCCCTGATTCTCCCAACTAAAATTTGCACGAGCAAATTGACTAAATACAGAATGTATGTTATAAAACGCGTCCGGTGGCCAGGCATTATTTACTCCATTTTTCTGATTCTCGTTTTCATTAGTAGTCGTAAATTCCGCGATAATATTTTTCGGAATCTCTGATTGCTTTAATAAATTAAAATGCTTGTTAAAGAGGCGTCGTAACAGTGCCATTTCCCGTCAAAACGTGGCTCGAGTGAATTCGTTCCGCTCGAAGCGACGCATAAATTATTGTGAAAAATGAAATTTATAACCGTGCGAGCGACCCTTTATAGCAGACGGCGGCGTTGCTGTCATTACGAAGCCCGGTATCGTATCTTAATACGGGTTGGTTCATCGACCAGTTTCACCCTTATCGTGACGAACGATCGAGCTTTAATTGGTCGATTCGTCATCCCGCGACGAATTTGATTATCAACGTCCAGCGAGAAAGTTATCGTGGCCGGGGCTCTTGCACGCGAATGACTCACACTTTAAAACGTATCGTGGCCCCCTCAAAACTTTGAGAAAGAGAGACAGCAGTGAACGAACGATCCACGATAACGGTCGTTTTTTGCTGATACACATTAATATTGCCTTAACTCGCACGGAACGGAAACGTAGGAACAGGTTTATTGTTTACGATGTTGTTACAACTTTGAAAAATGTTGCGCAATATGTATTCTCGGTAATTTATTCCCACATTTCTTTTTCAGTTGTGAAAACCACCTAGGTATATGTGTGCGAGTATGGAATTTTTAATTTTTTTTAATTGTGTAGATTCTTACATTTCTTTGAGTATGTGGTAGGTACTTCTAGTTTTTTACTCGTTTCGATTCCTACGTGTGCGCAACTACATGTGCTATTTCTAGTATGCAAATCGCATTAATGCTTGCATCTTTGTGAGTAAAGTATTTTTAATTTTCAAATCGGGTAAACTCCCATATTTTTGCGATGCTGGTAGGATCCTCGACCCTACTTATTTCCTTAACTGTGTATTACCCCTAGATTTGTGCAAGTGTGGTTTGTCTAGATCCCAAGTCTTTTGGACCCAAAATTTAATTAACTAATTTTTCAATTCCTTATTTCCTTCTTTCTTTCCTTAGTTTTGCTATATGTAGTGTTCCATTCCTTTGAACTTTTATTCTCACAGATCCCTAGTTTACAAGTGCTGTAACCCTCAAAACTTCCAGTTGTCTGGTACTCCAAGCTACTAGCATCAGGATTATACACTTTTCAGTCTTCTAGGCTTTTATTGATCTACTCCTCTTATCTTATAATCTTCTGATTCCCTAATTCTCTAATCCCCTAGTTCTTTAATATTCTATTATTCTGGATCTCCAGTACTTAATTTCTTCTGTTTCACAACTGTCCAAGTGTCCAATCCAGGAGTCACCATTTTTTTTTTAAATTACTCAGTCTCTCAGAATTCCAGTTCTGAGGGGTCTAAAATTTTTGGCCTTTCAGACTTTCGGTAATCTATTACTTGGCCATTTATACCTTACCCTTATTCTTTCCTCCTCGCCCAAGGAAGACACGCAAAACCGACAAAAACGCGATCACTGGACTCGTCATTATGCAAAGTGCATCAACGATCAAGTCGGTATACGAGGATCCTTACCTGAGAAATGTTCGAGAATCGTGGAACTGATAATGATAACCTCCACTGAAACTTCAAGGGTGTTCTCAAGGCTAATGTTTGGCATCGGCGTTTTGAGAGGGACGCGATCGCCGCGACTAATGCCGATTTGATGAAATTATAATTCCATGGGACCAAAGGACCATCAAATGATCGGCCATTAGGAGCTGGGGCTTCAGCGTTTCACGTACCACTGATGTCAATATAATAGTGCGATTCTTCGAATAGTGAAGTTTAGAGGGCCATCAAAGTTGCACACGTGAAATTTCAGTGTGCGTGTCATGATCTCGTTTAACGACGATTGTTATACGTTATGGGCGATCCTGAACGGTCGGATGTTCAGCTTTATAACCATTCAAACTGGAAACTATCACCCCGCATTTGTCCAATTTTTCCGTCTGAAAAAATGATGAAAACCGCACGTTTCGTCCATTCCCCATGCAGAGGTGCAGAAATTACGATACGTAACGCCGCGCACTCTCGGCAATATTAAACACAATATCAATCAGCGCCCAATGCTGAATTATACAGGCAGCACAATTAAAACAGGTAGTAACGCATTACGGAGCGTCCAATATTTGCCGCGACACCGTTCGTCAGACACTAAAAACCAGCGGCCGTCGACGATGATTGCTTTAATTAGCGTGCCCGCGTAACAACTAGATCCCAATTGCTGCTCTTTTCTACGCGGCACACGCAGAGGCACGCACACCACGTGGCCGCGAGCACGGTTCATAAACCGCGGACTCGTCCTCGTAAAATTCGCGCGCACGGTGTAAAACAATCTCGCGCATAAATATCGAATATTTGAGAGAGATAAGAGCCGTACGGACGTCAAACGGATCGACCTGCACTCGAATCGCGGGCAAAGTTACTGCGCTCAAGGCAGCGTTAATCTGTTTTCGGCGAAACGCGCGTAAATTTCCTGTTGCTCGCGTTTTTTTGCCATCCCCCTGGGGGTTGCCACGAACGTCGCGGCAAGTTGGCCGCATAGGTACGTGCTCTGCCGCCATACGTCGCCCTCTTCTCCCTCTTTTTTTGTTTCTGTACCTGGTATCGGTTGATATGCAAATGGTCCGTGGGCCGAAGGCAGATAAAATATTTTATTCGCGGGACGGATGGCCGGCAAGGACTGGATAGGGAAAACGAGCGGCGCTCGTATTAATCAATTTTTGATAGACCGGCTGCCGTTGCAGCCGCATAAATATCCGTTAACGCGACGGCTGTTGTCTCTCGCCTCTGTTCGCGACACTTGTCTATTCTTTCATTATTCGTATCCGATGTGTCTTCAAGCTGAAATATTGAATTTGATGAGAGACGATTAAGGAACAGTAGCCAACTCTTATAGTCTGTAGGAAGTTATTTGGTAACCGAAGGACCCTCAGTGGCGCCACCCCCACTACAACGCTCGGTTCCCGTACAGCAAGCCGCGGCAACGCAGAGAGTGGCCAGTTGTCTTAGTTTCAACTTCAGTTTCATCTGGATCGCAAGATGCGAGGGACGGTGAGGCATAAACTCCGGTTACTGTTGCTCACTGCAAACAATCGCAGTACTTTCTGCGTAGTCGTAAAACGAGCGATAATTTTCCACGAGTGATAATTTTTTTACTCGAGTTTTACTCCGAACGTCGGGTACCGAGCTCGCCTTCGTAAAATTCGATGGGAGCCGCGCGCTCCCTGCGTTTCTTTTTTTTTTTTTTTATTAGAGCCCAACGGAGGAGATCCGTAATAAAGTTACGAAGTTATTCCCGGTTGATTATCGTAAAAGTTCGAGGGCACCGCGCGACGTATCACCGGGGGCAATCGGTTAAAGAATGCGCCGCTTTGATAGCGTTCGAGGGCGGGCAATTTCATGAATCACCCCGGCTTGGCCCGCCACGGTAGAAATACTCGCATCTAGGATAAAGACGCGCGATGATAAAGTCGCCTCGAGCCAGGAGTCACCAATAAAAGCAACCTGTGTCGCCTGGTGCCTGGCGAGAACCTCTGACTGCATGACAAATGCTCACAAATTGTGTGTCTACAATTAAATTGTACGCTCGTCGGTTATTGAATGTAACGAGCAGGTGGTGCTGTCAGGTGGAAATTGCTTTTCGGCAGGAATCCTGGTGGCTGCGTATTGAAATTTGAAAATCGAACCGCAGGTGTCCATTCAAATTCCACTTTCATGGCGCCTGCATTCGTATAAAAAATGGGCCTCCATGAGTCAGTTCGGTAGCAATCTCTCATCAGCGTTACAAAATGAAAGCAACGATCACTAAAATCACACTCCGATACAAAATCAAGATTTTACGATGAATATTTACGTCGAGTGCCATTGGAACATGGCTAGGGTAAACGGTTCAATGTTCAGAACCGTGAATATAGAATCGCAAGGGGCTCGATAATTTTAGTTATTACCTTAGAAAAATGAACATCCTTGCGGCGGCGAGTCGAACCAAGGTATCGCCGCTCCAGGTCATCAGGTCTCTAGGAATCTCGACGAACGTCTAAAAAGTCCGAGATCAACCCTATTATCCAGCCGACGAAGACGATCAAACGCGTCGACGTCCTGAGGAACCTGGACTACGTCGAACTGGACATGGCCCAGAGGACCCCGTTCGCTGATTGCAAAATAATTGAACGGTCCGCGCGATCGGTCCGTCTCGAATCTATCGGTCTGATTGGCCAAGGCTGGGCCTGGCGTGGGGGAGGGGAGGGGGACCGGGTCCGGTAATGCGTTTTTAAAGACCAGCCCGTGATTCGTGGGCAGTGGAAGGGCGGGAGCAGCGCGAGAAGCATCGACGCGGCGAGGTTTCATCGTTGATGGATCACCTGGACCGATCGAGCGCCTCCAAACTAATCAATAATCGGGCTCCTTCGACCGGCAGCTATTACCTAGCCTGCAGCGGTGGCGGGATCATCATTTCTTCGTTCTCCGCCGCGGCTCGCCAACAAGTAATGACAAGTTATCATTATAAACGTATTACCAGCGGGGCCAGTTCACCTGGTTCTCCTTCGAGATCCTTCGAGCCGAGATAACGACGCTTCCGCGGCGATAGCCATCTAGCAGGTCTCTCTCTTTGCTGGCCGCAGCTGATCGGTTGCTCAATCGGCTACGGTCGAGCTGGCCGAGGCGGGGGACGATTTCACCTGTTGCTGCTGGGCTATCGGGTGTGATCGATATTATCGTGGACCGTAACGGTTTCGGTCGCGGCGGGAATCCTCGGGAACACCCGAGTCCTGATGAGGATTCGTCATTCGGGACAGCTGGTTCGTGCGTTACGTTACATTGACAGCTGCTCCAAGGCTGTCTTGGCGCGAGTGGACCTTCTCAAACGCGCTTTAGTCGGTCTTCTTGCACTTTGAAGTCGGCTGCTGGCAGGGAGTCCTTGGGCAATGCGTGAATACGTACATACTTAGAATGATCTGGGTGGCTTTAAAGTAGGAAGAGATGATGCTACAATGCTCGAAAACACCTATGGTGATTGTTAAAAAGAAGTTTCAAAATAAGGAAGTTTAATAATAGATATAGGTAAGCGGGATGGTAGAACTAGTTCTTTCTTATCGGTAGTACCACCTGTAAACATATTTCTTGAACACTGCATATAGAAGATGAAAGATTTACAACAGGGAGAATCGTTCCTATATCTTTGACAAAACTCTCTTATAATCATCCTTCGCAAGGACATGCGAACCACTGCTAATACACCGGGAACTCCCAGAGGCCAGATTGTAATGTCTACCGCAAGCTAAACTGGAGATTGATTTTGTACTGCATTAAAATGCATTCCAGGTTCTGCAGTCCAGATCCTCCGAGCTTTTAGAGATAATTTTCCACAGTTCGTACAGCAATCAGTTTATCGCTGAGAAGTTAATTAGCTGCATTTTTAACCCTCTCGTTCAATCATTCAATTGCAATTTACCATCCCAAATCGACTCTCCTCGCGAAACACATCGGGGAACGTGATTCGATTAAACAGGAAGCAAATATTGCTCAACCCTGTGGCTGTTGAGAACGCAGGCCGCAGACATTTCAAGTCCACGTCCGCGTGATTTTCCCCATTTCCCCTCGATGCATCGGCATCTGCCGCTTTGACACCGATGCAAATCCGTTCGGGACACCGTTACGCGGACAGACAGGGGGTGTGGAAAGGTGAAAAGAGAGCACGAAGAGGGGAACAGGGCGATATTCGATAACCTGTAAAAAGGCGGAGAGGCGGTGACGCAAAGTGAAAATGCAGTAATAAAACCAGCAAGTTTCCTCGTCCTTCGTTATCAATTCCCGCTCGAACCCAGCCCACCTATCCGCCAGGGTGTTGCAATATCGATAAAAGCTTGGATGTATTGTAAGCTCGTCCGCGAACGGAACCGCTGCCGCAGACTCGCAGGGGGCTCTGTCATGGTATGGGAAAGCCATCAATTTCAATGGGCTTTGAAAACCGAACTACTTGTTGCATGCCCACCCCCCTGTTTTCCCTCCCCCTGCTGCTCCCTTTCCGGAACCGTTCGCTCGCCCTCCTCTCGATACGCGAGCCGATAGCTTCCCCCCCGGGGAACGATGGTTGCGAACCGTCCCGAACGCGTATCCCGCCTCCGAACAAGCCTTACCCTCTTTCACTCTTTGCACTTCACTCTTCAGTAGCGGGAGTATACCTAATTCTCAACTGTCCTCTTATTGGATAATTCCTAAAAGGGCTAATCCCTTGAATTCTTCGAACTTCTTCATTGTTCTAGCTACGTGACTCTGGTACAACTCGAGTCACCTAGGTAAAGAAACACGATCCGCGATCAAGTTTCAATAGTTAGGTAACTCCTAGGATAGCTAATGCTCTGATTCGTTGGAGTTTTATGAGACCGAAGCTCCGTATCTCCAGGGAAAACGTGTTGCGATCAACTCGACGAACAGACGGAATCCATGATCGAATCATAATCTCTATCAGGCAGATCGTAATTTCGCCCAATTAGACCTGGCAATGGAGACCCCGATATTCTCAGGAACGCTCGGCGACCTCGAAATTAAGTTGTTCCGATGGCTCGTCTGAGAATCGTCGCTGGCGAGATGTTAATACGACATTCTTTCCGCGTTAAGCTACCTGCCAAGCGCATTATCCACGCGGCATTGTCTGCTGAAATACGTTTCACTGGAGCAAGATACGGTATTTCTTCTTATTCCGGGGCGATATGCATCGCGTGCCGTACGTAACGAGGGGGATGACAGCCCGCAGGATGTCGATGAGCATACGGTCGCGGTTTTCCGCCTTTGTTTTTAATCACTGACCGAGTAGATTCGATGTACCGCCGCGGAACGTCGTTAATTGGCCGGGATAGCTGGATAATCAACGGCGCCATTACTCGCGCGCGAATTAAAAGCGTTGTTAATGCTAACGTGGGAGTATTCTGATCGCCCATTGTCTAGGCTGATCTACGAGGACCCCTGTAATTATGTGGTAACTGTATCGAACACCAGTCCGACGGTACCTCGAAGCGAACCCAGCTACTCTTTTGCAATTAGAAATTTCTTCCAATAACCAGAGGACTGTTTAATTGGTGTGCCATTGCTTGTGATTCTACGGTACTCGTCGGTGGTGTAGTTGGTAGAATATTCTTGCTGTTTGATGCGTAATTATTCCTATTTTGAAACTGTACTATGTCTTTATTTAGCGTGTGATTATACACGTATCTTAAGAACGGAAAGTATTTCGTGGGGCTAAGGTTCCGCCAAGTTGAAGACACTCTTTGAGGCATCCTAGATGGTAATCTGTAGGCAACTGTGACCCAAACTCTCCCGACAGCGGCTACCTCTAATGGGGGTCTGGGGGCAGCAAGTTGCTCGTAATGCGAAGCTCAGAATTACGTGTCAATTCCAATAGCAAAGGCACTCGAATTTGGACCACGCATTAATGCATAGATAGCTGGAACTCTGCTTACTCACTCTTCTGCTTGCCAATGTTTTATAGTATATTGCAGCAATAGTAAAGGTCTACCTAAACCTTACACTGACATCAGTTTTTAAGATCCGTGTTTAAATCTTTTATTAATGACTCAAGCGTTGATAATGACTCGGCGATTTTAATTTAAAAGAAAATCGAGGAACTTGAGAACTTCTTTTACGACCACGGTCGAGGTAGTAAAGAGTTTTTAAGACACAGCCTCAGTTGCTTTCAGCCAATAAATTGAAAGAGTACAGTGGTCTCGTCATCAGCCTTGAAAACTGTTCCAAGAGTTTCATATTAAAATGCAGGCGGAATTGTTGAATAAAAGTCAGATGCGACCATGTCTGTACACATGGAGCTGCGAAACTCGATCAGATCCGAGTGTAGTTTCGGCCCATTGCTGATGAGAGACAGCCAATCGATGAGCTTCATCCGTGCCAGAGGCTCAGGGGCCTTTGAGGGGTGAGTACTCGTGGGAAGAGCGCGTGCAGAGTGTGGGGGTGACTCGTGCACGGTTCAACCCTGACTGATATCGAGGCGGTTACGCGGAGCTTCCACGTTAATCACATATCCACACACACGAGTGCCCACTGTTTGTTTACCCACTGACGGCTCTAATGAATAGCAAAATCGAGCTGCTGCGTTACGCGTCCTTTCTCGACGGGGCTGGAGGCGAGAATTACGCGCCCCGCTGCAACTGCATCGGCCGCCAAAGATGAACGACCGCTTGAATATCGGGAGGTATCCCGTTTTCCTGATTTATTGGCGGATGTTCGGCTCTGCGCTACGATTCAGGGACGAAGAATCATGATTCTGGTCGACGACAGTGGTTTGCGTTTGGTCAGTCCGGGAGTGACGCGATCTTATTGTTAGATAGTAATGTTCTGTTGTATTATTATTTGTCATGTGTGATAGAGATACTATTAGCGTTCGAAATCAGAGTATTCCACGTCCGAAAACATCGGTATTTCGTTCTCACATGTAACTGTTAAAATCAGCTATAATACTTAGATTTTTGACAATTGCAGGTCACAGCAGAAAAGTAACATTTTTATAGGTTCTACATAATTAATGTACGTTCTAAGGAATAAGAAAAATATAATTATTTAATCGAAATGTGAGGGGCAGGTTATATTAAATCCTTGCAAATGTAGTAATGAAAGTTGATTATCACTCATATAGTGATCATATTCCTTCCTCATTTTCTTCAAGTGTAAAATAATCTGTATTATATATAATCGTTATGGAACTCCGCAGATGTCTTTGCACGAGGTTGATGTCAAGCAAAATTAAAAAACCACAGAATTATTATTATTCGGGAGCATTAACCGAGCATCATACATTATTATGTACGTGTCCTATAAGAGCTTTCAATCCGATTTTACTTTCGTGCAGTGATACATAAATAAAATTATAATATATGGCACTATTTTTTTTATTACTCTTTTTCTCATCGCGTTCTTTGATAAAAGGTAGGCAATGTTCCTCTCGCGATGACAAAATTAAACTTATCTTACGATACAAATAGATGAACGTCGTGTACAAATTTTTATTCTTCGCTGTGGTCAGAACTCTATCAAAAAGGCTTACTGCAAGCAACCCATGGGTCTGTACTCCCACGTGAAAACAGTTTGGCTGACAGTTTAGGAAACAGCATAAATTCGCCTCGATTCAGCAAGGGAGCCTCGAACAGAGTCTCCCTTCCGAAATCTTCAGCAATCTTCCACTCAATATCCGGAGTTTTATATTTACAAGGTATCGGGTTCGGAAGAGAGGAAAATCTGCCCTCTTTTTCGGATATTCTTTCAATATCGAGGGGAATCTTTAAGTGGCCCCAGTAGCAACAGGTTGTAAATCCGTTTTTTAAGGGATCCGTTGCCACCGTTCGGTTTGAGGTCGCGAGGGTGAAGGGAATTCCTACGGGAGAGCTCCTCCTTCGTTCTTTCCAGCCTTCTGGGCCCAGACCTTTGCACGTTTTCCAATCACGCTACTTCCCATCCTCCTCTACTCTGATTGGTTAGGGAAAACGGATTTCCTGGCGTTGGAGATTCCTTGGAGAAAGGATTCCACTTTGAATTCGAGCAGGATGAACGTCCCATTCAGCCTTATAACTTTGCAATAAAAGGGTATGCAGGTGCCTGATAACTTTTGTACTCGTAAATTTGCTTTGATAATCCCACTCGTGACTGAGAAGTGTCGAAGCGGTACTTGTATCCGAGACACCTCAATCTGCATTGCCTCAGTTAATTCCTAGAGCGCCATGGACTCCCAAAAACAGGGAAATTAGAATTACTCTGCAGGAAGAGTTCAAGACAAACCCTTCGGCAGTAAAATTATCACACTATCCGCCGACAGACACCAAGAACTGCCAGCGAAGTGAAATCCTCCAGCAGGTACCCATCCAAGATATACGCAGTACCAACAACGTTCGTTTCTTCCTCCAAAGATCGACGCAATCAAGGACTAACCGTGGTCAGACAATTGCTGGCGGATCGGAAACGCGCTGTTCGACAATTCCCTCGGACAATGACCATGAAATGACGTTTAACTGGCCACGGTGACTCGGTCGACAAATTACGCGGAATAATCAAGAGCAGAAGAAGCGGAGGAGACCGAGGAGCGAGAGTTCTGTGCGACCGGATGCCCAGCAATCATTTATTTTATATTAATCGTGCCCCCGGGCAGGAAGAAGGGCGTCAGGGGTACTTCTTTATAGAGGAGGACCTCTCCAGAAGCGTTCGAGCAACGAATAAACAAGTCCTGGCCGCGATTCGTTCGGTTTTCGAGCGTTGCCCGTCGAGAAAACAGTCGGTGCATGTCATTAGCTATGATGGGGCACCCGGATGCGGCCTGGAAGGAGGAAGCCGCTTTCATGGAAGACACTAACGTGGATTGACAGATTCCTGTGCGCCATTGTTGTCGTAGTCATGCCCGTTGCCCTCCAGGAGCCGTTTCTCCTCTTTGTACCACGTTGTATTCTTCTGTCTCCGCGTTGACAGTTTCGTTACTCGGCCTTTGGTCAAATATTTGATCCTGCGCCTTCAGTCGAGCTTCACAGATTAAAAGCGAACTTAATCAACGTCACGCAATATTATACCTATCGCTGCTGAACAGGGAAGGCGTTCAGAGATACTGTTCTGCTTTTCGCTGCCTCTAACTGCTCATCCACACTTCTCGCTTACAGCGAATAAGAAATTTACACGCGAAGATCTGTTATATACATTTGCCTCTTCAGAGCAAGTGCATAGGCTTGATAAGCTCTAAGGAGTATAAGTGTTGCAGTAGTTTAATTACTTTAAATTCACGCGAACAAACCTCTCAGCCATCCCATGTCGAATCTGACCAACTATCTTCCGTACACGAGCATTATATAGGTACGTAACAATGTTCTGATCTGACGTGAAATATGGCATCGATTTCTGAGATCTCGTTAGAGTTCCCAACGCCAGCCGAGGGAGGAGCGATTTCCTCGGAGGTGTCTGCAGGATTTCAAGGGCGGAGTTTCACCCGCGATCGCGGCTTCTCCCGCAAAACCGGTCGTTATCCGTCGGTTATTGATAGGCCCTCGTTAGCGCCAGTTATTTGTTTTGCAGAGTGTGAGAACCGGAACTGCTAATCGCCTACCTTTAATCCCTGCCTCGTAGCCACCTTCTAATCGTCTTCCCGTCCGATGTAATTCACTTTTGCCGCGAAACCTGCAGCCGGTCACTCGAATCGATTTCAATGCGTAAGAGACGCGTGCACTTAAAGCATGTGTTCTCCTCGGGCTGGCAGCCGTCGTGGAACATCGATCGGTCCTTTCTTCCTGCCAAAAGTCTCCGGAGGCTCGCGCTGCCGCGTGGCGTTCCAAGGGCGCGGGGGAAGCCGGCTTCCTCCTCGGGCTTCCTTGCCAAACCGAGTCCTTTGCATACACCGCGTACGCAGATGGCAACGACAATGTCCGAGCGGAAGTAATTTCCGAGATGAGCGAGCTGGCTCGCAATAGTGGTTGAACAGTCAAAGTGGGCTCATTTCGGCATACATGTCAGATCCCGCGGAGGGACACTCTGCTAGGGAGGTCATATCCTGTCCAACCCTGACTGGTCGCGCATTAAAACCGCAGGGCGACGTAATTTTCTGAAGAAGCCACGCACACTGCCGGGGCAGCCTGGAAAAGTGTGAGATCTGCTGACCCCTGGAATGCGCACAGGATGTGGGAATGGTCACGCGACCAGTGAGATTGGTGTCTTCATCTTGTAAGCTAGAGGGAGGAGCTCTTCTTTGAAGTTTCGAGTGAAAGGTTTCCTTAAATGTTGCGTGTACTGTGGCTGAAGGAGTTTAAGGTAAGTGAATTGAGGCAGATGAGGTGTCCTCGTTACAGAATAGAGAAGCAAACAATGATTTCGTGTTTTGTCACTGTAGCGATTTGAATGATTTCAGTGTGGAACTGAACTACTCAATGCGCCTATGGTAGAAATCTGAATTAGTGAGATTGGAAGGGGAATTAATTCGTAACTCAAGTAACGAGTGAATTCGTCACAATCATTCCATAACTACATTCCTATAAAGAAGTTAATACAGTATTTGATGTGGGCAAAAAGAGTTATAATTGGTTTTTCTCACCCTTTAAACACAGACTGGTGGCCGAGTTAACGGGTTGAGATTTCGGGTTAACAGCACAAAATACAACAGGACGTAAAATCTCTGCTAAAACTGATATTTAGAACAGTTTTTACAAAATAAGTTCTTCGTCATGAGCCATGAATTTTAAGCATGTCGATTTCAACGTCCGCGCTAATAGTTGTCAGCCATAAATAATGCTGCAAGACAAAGAACAACTGACATCTAGATAAAGCACAAGATCTCGATAGACCGTTTCGCCATGTTCCGTTTCGGAATCGTTACGTTCGTTGCGTGCAGTGGATCAGAAACAATGGGGAATCGTTGAGAAAGTTTACACTCGCGTTGAAAACTTCTCTAATTCCATCTCTTTTCCTCCCCTCTGCTTTTTTTTGTTCACCAGCACATGGTATCAGTTCGCTCAGGCGTTTCGAAAACTTTCGACTCGTTTTGCGCGGTCGAAAATAGGTCCTCCGTTTGTAACAAGACGAACGATCGCTTCCCGGCCGCGCCGCCATGATGGAAAAATGCTCTGGCTGAATCGTAATTAGGCATGCCTAATTTCCAGTTTTCAGTGCTTGTCTGAACGAGATACGTATCGCTGTTACGCCAGCGAACGATTAACCAGGTCGGGTATTGTTAGTCACTCGGAGACAGAGAAACTATCGGGGAAAGGAAGAGCATAACCGTAGTTACAGTCTGAATTATAGCGATTACAACATTGGCGAATGTTGCTCTTGACGCCACTCTGCTGTCTTTTACCCTTTCTCGTCGATACTTTTTATTCGCTTAATTGAAATCAAGTTGTTATTCTATGACGATCATTCGAAT
This sequence comes from Andrena hattorfiana, assembly GCA_944738655.2. NCBI lineage: Eukaryota > Metazoa > Arthropoda > Insecta > Hymenoptera > Andrenidae > Andrena > Andrena hattorfiana. Next base: position 60,787,695 of record OX122891.2, on the reverse strand, counting down.
GTTTTATATATTTCTTGGAAATGGGTATTGCCATTTCTGCAGCAAGTGTAACCTTCAAGGGTATACAGAATTCATATTAAGCTAGTCTTCCTACCTTGACGGCCTGGAAAAGAGCGCGATATTTGGGATTTTATTTTAGAGAATCCCTCAAATTATATTAATTGAAAACTTTATGCCTATATTTAAAAGAAAATTATTTAAAAGAAACGGTACCTAAAACTTTAAACGCGTTTTTCTCAAAACGATGTTTTTCGAATTGGTTAGCATAATATCTCAAAAACCAATCACCCGATTTGCTTCAAACTTGGTATATATCTTCAGTAGATGTCCCATTATCGTTGTTACTAAAACTAACTCGGGTTTTGCAAAATATAGACTTTTGTGACTTAAAAAACCAGCGCATTTTTTGCAGAAATCGACGTCTGTTTTAGACGCTCCCATTTTTTTCTTAATTTTCAGTATTTCTCATTTAATCTAGTTCAGGCGATAGCCACACATACAGATTACACAAATTTTTAAATTTTCTATTTCAGATAACTACAACGGCTGATTTTATGCGAACCATGGCGCATATGATTTTTGTAAGACGTTCTATTCGAAGCACTATAACTCCGGATATAACCAGTATTTTTGCATATAATTTTTTTTTCATATTTTTCAAAGATTGACAAATGAACCCAGAAAGCTGGAAGTAAATACATTTAATGGTTTGGTTTTAAAAAATTCCCAAAGTTCGCATAATTTTTCGTCCGTCAAGGTAGGGAGACTCCTTAAGAGACAGTGATAAATTGTACATTTTAAATAGTTTATTAACATACTGGACAGAATTTGAAATACTCTACAGCGCTATTAACGGAAGTGTACTGACAAGAAAATCGGTATCCACAGTTTAGGACCGGTAAATTGTTTAAAATATATAAACGCACGTATTTTTTATGCATTTGAGGCACAGGCGACCTTCCGCATGCGGATTTGCATGAACAGCCGTGGAATAGTGGGGTAGCCAAGCATGATGGTGGGGGTAGCTGTTCCAGTGGCCTCAAGCGACCAATTAACATCGTTCCGACTATGAAGCTACGTTCAGACCCGATTCTACGTTATTCTAGAATGCAATAGAGCTGAATAGTAATTACCAATTACGCGAACGCTTCGAACGTGTGATGGTCGATGAGTGCTAGGCTCATAAAGGAGCGTTCGAGGAGTCCAGACGCGTTGCGTGAATCGCTTCCTTTCCCGCGAGACCTATAAAAACGTCAACGAGTCGACTGCTCGAAGGATCGTTGCGTCTTGTCGTTAATAACCGTAGCCGGGTGTGTACCTTTTGGATCCGCACCAATTAGTTCCTAACGCTGAATACGAGCCACGGTGCATGCCAGTTTTCATGAAGTCGGTTTTACTTTCCACATGTACGCGGCTGCCTCGATCGTGACGACCAGTTATGTAAAGGTGGCGTTCAAGTTCTTCATATTGGACATCAAATAACTCCTCAACACTGTGAATTCTTCCAGTGCAGCAAATGAATCTAAAGAGTGGCGATAATTTCTTAAGGGGGGATTCTCGCGTAACAGCCCCGGAAATTTATGATTTTTTTTTTAAAATCGTTGGTCATATTGCATTAAACTCTTTTGGGATGTAAGGAGGCATCTTTAAGCTTGTAGAATTTTTTTCTATTTCGATTCTTCTTATTATTTATTAATTATTGTGGAATCGCGTTAACCTCTTCGACGATGTTGGCATCAGGTGTAGCACCTGTCACAGTCATCTGATTGCAAAAAGAAGAACATTTTCTTAAAGTTGAATAATTCACGTTAGAGCCTACTGGACTTAAAATTTTAATATTTATGATACTTTTTCCGTCGCTATAAAGAATGATATGAAAAATTTGTCTAAGGAAAAAAACTTATTTTTTCTTTCAAACTCTGTCAAGTTTTCATTTTTTTTAAGTGGACCAATCCCAGCGTAAACTATCTAACATTTAGAAACTTCTATATTTTTTCCAATCAAATGACTGTGATGGATACTACACATCCCGCCAACAGGAGTTACATCGTCGAAGAGGTGGACAAGATTCCACAATAATTAATAAATAATAAGGAGGATCGACATAAAAAAATATTTTCTGCAAGTTTAAAATTGCCTCCTTATATCCCAAAAGTGTTTAATCCAATATGACTAACAGTTCATTCAAAAAGAATTCTTAAATATCAGTTACTTTTGGGTGCTGTTAGACGAGAATCGCCCCTTAAACTAAATTGCTGCGATCAAGTTGCTCCTTCCTTCCTTAGAGTAAAAAACGGTTAATGCAGAATATCTCAGGGACAGTGATGCTGTCAATTGAGAGCCAGTGCATGCTCAGTTTGAATCATTTAAATATCAAGTACACACAATTTAATATATTTGCATGATAGGATTTCGTTTAAGAAAATTTCAAAGATATTGAAACGTCATCGATTTAAAAACGTCCGAGCATTCCCAAAGCAGTGGCAATTATCAATCTCTCAGCCTTATCGTCGGAGTCGCTTAATAAGCCTCGGCCAAATCTCCCATTTCCGTCGGAAGGCACAACCGGCGGGACCGGTGGCCATGATTCGGCAGGAAATTTCTCGCATCGGGACGGTGACTGGTCGTTTTCCGATGCACGTGACTGCAGGACAATGAATATCCCTTCTCGCCTCGACGACGTACCAATCACTGCCCTGTCACAATACGATCGGCCATGATCATTCACGAACAAGGCGAGAATAACGGACGTGGGACTACCGTGCCGCTGGGAGAAGGGACTCCTCTCTATTCAGAGGCTTAAAACGCCGTCACGATCGCGCGCGTGATCGTGATTTCGTGTCGTGGATTTGTCGCGATTCCCCATCGAACCACGAATAATTCATTAAAAAGTTTCTGGATGATGACGTCATTTTTGGATGCCTTGCCAGGCAATTCACCTTTGAAGACGAACACGAACAAACGGTTGCGTTATGATCGTTGCATGAATACTTTGAATTCTTGCTGCATTGGCAAAGAGGGGTGGTCTGTAATTAGTAGTACAACTCAGATGTAGGTAGTTGAAATTAGCGTCCTACAAACCGAGATACAGGGAAATATACGCGTTCTCGACAATCAGATAAATTCACTTCTTTTTCAAACGAGGTTTCGTGTAAAACTGTTTGACCCCACATTTTCGACATATTTCTTTACGCGCAATCATCGATCTTCCAGCAACAACGTCACACCTTCCTTTTAACCGAAGAAGAATGAATACTATCGAAACCATTAACGATTCAACTTAGATTACAAATTCCTGTTACGACGCCCTCAGTCTATATTTTGTGTAATATTCCGTTAAACACGCTGCCAAAGTTCAGTCACTTGGAAAACGTTCGCTTGCTCCAGGAAGCGCGACCAACGCGAGCCGCGTCTCCCAAAGAAAGCAAGGATAGGCGGGGCGCGAATTTAAAATGCATACACCGAGGGCCATAATTCGATTAACCTAAGCGAAAATGCACTCGTTTGTAGCGTGCATATATAACAAATGAAATCTCTTGCATAGTAATTCCATTCGGAATACGAAAGCGGAGGATGCGCCCGCGGGGTCGTAGCTACGTACGACGTCCTCTGGACACACGGAGGAGGGTTGAGGAGGACTGTGGGGGTTAGTGGCTGGGGAGAGTGGGTGGCTGGCGGTAGAGAGGGCGGATTAAAAATGTAATCCAATAATAACGCGTCTCTGGTGTCCGTGGAAGTACGTACGTAGGTATATATATGCGCGGAAGAAAGTGGCGTACGAATAAGGGTCGCCGGTGGTCGTCAAGCCTCGGCATTTTTTCCCCCCAAAGATAATTAACCCCGCACGGTAATTTGTCGATTTTATCCCTTTTCCCCTGTTCAATCTTGTGTGAGATATAATAAGAAATATGCGCGTCTTTAATTTCCTTAACACTGGCTTGAACGCAGGAGTCTGTTAAAAACCCAGTTCAGTGAAATGAGCTGGTACAGGGCGTAAGAAGGCTACTTAATTAATGAATCTACGCATCTGGATTATCTGGAGCGGGTTCGTTTAAAAGAATTCGCAGGAACTAGAGGTCTGACTATTTCTGCGATTTTGGATGTTGCGCATGACACGATGGGAAAACTTTCAAAAAGAAGCATGTGTCAGGGGCGAACGGATTCTTCCCAGAAGATATTAAAATAGTGGCTCATTATATGGCACAGATTACTTCTTTCCGTCGTAGATGATAAAGATGACCGCTCCGCCTCCAGTAGCAACTGCACACTCTCTAATTGTTTCCAAACGTTTCCTTTTAAACGTTTCATGCTCTCGCGGAGTAGAATACGCAGAACTAGGAAAAAACTGACGTCAAATTTTCAAAACCAAGATACATTTTCACCAAATCTCCATCTACTTGTTCTTGGAAACCGTGAATATTACAAATTTTCAAAGACAATTAAAAAATATCCTGAACAGCTTGATATGCCGGTCTTCTTAAAGTTGCTACATAACTAAAATTTCACAACGGTCCACTGTTTTATAACCTGTACATACCTAACTCAGACCAATCTTCCAGGATAGGAAAAATATGAGAAATATCGTTGCCAGTTTCCAGAAGCTGCAGCCTTGCAACAGCTTCAGGGTCCGGCGGGCTAAGTACGCCACTGCGCGAGCATTTTCTCGTGCCTCCGCGCGTCTGTGTGTCGAGGTACGTGCCAGCACCTACGTATATCTGTAATGCCGGCTAGGTACACCCCCGGATGAATCTTGAGGCAGTGAAAATATCACGATGTCCGCTGCCACCGGAGCGTAGCTGGCCGAGGGGATGAGCTGAAAACGGGTAGATGGAGTCCATTAGCAGACCAGCGAGTATGTGTGTGATTATACACCACCCCCCCCACCATCCTCGCCACCCCCCAACCCCTGCAACTCGGTCCACTCAATAATGCATCATCCTTCTCTATCCGAGCACCCCCCCCACAACCCCCACCAGTTCACGTACGACCACTCTGGGAGACTTCCTTGCCAGCACCCCCTCCCCCCGCCCCTCTGTTCCTTCTCGCCGCCCTTCACCCTCCAACCGTCCACCTTCTCTGCACGGTACACCGCGGGTGCTTATTACCGGCGTGGCTTTGATTTACGAAGGGTGGCAGGGGGTTGGCTCCGCCAGCAGTCCAGGGGACACTTGTCATGTTTCAAAGAAACGCGCGAGCGCGGTCCACGTACTACGTTTGAGATTCGAGATTTTTGGAGTGTGAGGCATTCTGTGTTTGATCGCGGCGCAGCTTTTTGGCTGAATTCCTCAATTGTCCGTGTGCATCGCTCGGGGTACTTTTGCACATGAACATTTGAGGATTAAAAATAACAGTGATACGTTTTTGCTACGTACTTACAGATTGTACGACAATGAGGATGGAGGAGTGGAGACAATTGGTAGCCCCATAAAGGGAGGGATGCGACGAAGAAAAAGTTGAATGGCATTGAATTTAACCTTGGATGACTGCTGTATTATACTTCGGTACTTGAACTTATTTTCTACATGGTAATGACAATTTGGATTCTAGAGCAGAGTTTGGAGACTAATTGGTAAGTTGGGCTCATCTAGCTGATGTTGAGGTACAATTGAACAATTTGCTTCCTCGAACCAAACCTCGAACAATCACAAGATCCTCATTAGCATCAGGGCTTGCGAGTACTGGTAAAGCGTCAGCGCACTACTAAAGGAACAATTAGGCAAGACATAAGCAAATGCGTGTTGCAGCATGTTTTCAGGAGCAACCGCGCTTGAATGAAAAACACGGATAGTTTCGCCTGGAATGTTTTCTATATCCCCTCCGATCCACCGATCCTTCGCTGACCCACACGGTCCGCATACATGCGCGCGATCGTATTAAATCGTAGAGTATATTCGCGTCCATCGCCGCAAAATAAACCGTTCCGTGCGGAAATGTCGTTCGGCGGATAGGAAGAGCACGATCTGAGAGGATTTGCGCGGCGCGTTGGAGCGTCGTTCCTCCGCTCCTCGTTGTTCGTCGCACGCAATCGAGGCAAACGTACTTAAACACACACGTACACACATGGGCGCACGTCTCCTCGCGTGTTCCTGCCGTCCACTGTGCGCGCGCGCCGCGATTTAACGCAGACACACCAACGAACGGCACACGTGGAAAATGGAAGACTTGGCAGACTGCGTAGGTATCCCTGGGATACCCATCGAGAGATTAGCATTTCCGCTTTTCTCTCAACAATTCCTCGTTCCCTCGTACGGATTAGCCGTTAATCTGCGAGTGGGCCAACGGAATGAGACGGAGCACTTCTCGCTGGAGAGAATTCTCTCTTTCGGCCACCTGTATCAAGTATTATTTCAGTATCGTTCCGCGCAGGGAGTAGCTTTCGCGAGAACCGTGTAGCTTCCTGTGAGCGAGAACCAATTACTTTGCAAGCTGATTATGCCATCGTATCAGACGCGACGGTGAAAGATTCGGTATTCCTTTTCCCCTTAGGAATTTCATTAAATTAATTTGCTAGAGCTTGACGCCGCGAAACTACGAAACCCTGCAATCATACGTGAGACACGGAGGTCCCTTTCACAATGAATAGTGACAGTGTGTCATTTCAGTTATCCTTCCATCCTGCAGTCTTTTAATCAGTTTCATCGATCAATTAAGTTCGCAGCTACAGTTTCGAAACAATCCCTACATGTGTCAACAAAGCATAGTTTATATTATAATAATTCTAAGAAAACGAAAGATTCGCTACTGAAAGTGCCCAAAGCACACACGACGCACTCCCCTTTACCAAAAGACTCCCTGAAAATCATCCGCAGAAATATCGGATTCGGTAATTGCGTACTCCGTCGATGGTCCGAGGCACATGGCTTTCGGGAAAACACATCTCCTTTGTTAGATAAAGTGCAGGCCCCGTTGTCTTTCATCTTTCAGCGTTAACCGTGGCTCCCTATATCCAATCAATCCCAGAGCCAGGCCACGGTGACAGAGACACGGGCACCGACGAACACCTCGTGTGACTTATAATCGCATTTTCCCCGTACCACGAGCGCCAGGAACGAACGAAATCAGCCCCTCCGTTAATGGGCAACCGGGAAAGCTTTCAGCTAACCGGGGTCTCCTTTACCCATCGCCTCTGATCTATTCCTACGGCTAATCTGTTGATTATACGAGGCCGTCTGGCAATACGTTATCGACAATCCCCCCCGCCCCCGTTTATATATCTCTCTTCGTGCGGAAGACCGAGCGCGTATCTCACGAGCAAATCGCACAAGAGCCCTTCCCGAAAGACGCTCGTCCCCGGAAGAGGTCACTTCGAGCTTAATGGCGTATGAAAGTGAACCGTCGGAGATACCAGGCAGCCGAGAGGTACTATTTAAATATTCACGCGAGGTCTGGCTCACCGATTCCTCCAGGAGGGGACCGAATCGCCAGAGAATATTAGGTACACTTCTTTCCATGAAACAGAGACATAACCCCTGGGTCGATGGTGAAATCATCGTGGCTGTCTAAATGCTTGAAAAGTAAGCTGGAGAACCGTGCTAAGGAATACTTGGGGGCCCCTCAATCTCTCTGCAAAGATTTAGATAGCTGATGATTCTGAGGAATCGGGGAGCCCCCTCTTTCACCAGACTGAATAGGGGTTATTAGAAGCAGAAGTGTGTTCCCGTCGATACCCTGGAATTTCATCCAGTTACGTTTCGAAAGGCTTTACTCGGAATCGTGGGAAGTCTATTCAAGTCTGATCCATTGGCAACGATTGTCGGCGTTTTTCTATTTTAATACCGTTTCAGGAAGGCCTGACCCGCTTAACCAACGCGCTTCTTCCTCTCTGCCCTCCCCGCGCACCTTCCCGCCGCCTGGTCGGCTGATACCATTTCCTCCGGCGAGAAGACAAGGAATGAAAAAGAGCAGATCGCCTGTTCTTCATTCCCGTGCCCGACGACAAACGACGGATTGCTTCAGAGTCTTGTACAGGTCGTTACAGCCAAGAGTCTCCGCGGGGGCAATTACCCGGGGCAGATAGCATCGTAGGACTTAACCTACTATCACTTTGGTTTATTGCGAGTTATATTTCAGCACGTGGGAACCGCCTATGGTTTTCAATGGGAGGGGGGGGGCCCTTCTTGCGCGAAGAAGGTTGCCCAATGATCGCCCGATAGCGATTCCAGATCGACGGAAACCCGGTTTTCCATAAAACGCAACTGTTCCATCTAATTACGCGCTCGAACGCCGTTGACGACACGAAAGGGAAAACGCGACGCGGGAAACGACGGGACGGACGGGCAAGAAACATTTGGTCGCTGTACGAGTTTCACACGAGTGGCTGAAACAATCGCGTTTCACAAGCGACGATCGCGAAAGAAGGAGCAAGGGGGGGGGCAACGCGGACGAGGAATAAAGTGTACGAGTTAATTGCGACGCGTATTCGTCGGCATTGACAAGCGAGCCTACGGCTGACGCTTCGGGGCCGAATGTTTTGCGCGAACAACCGTTCAGTTTAAGGATCTGCTTTATGGAATTCTTCGCAACTCTATGGGAAATCTTCATCTTCTGAAGCGGAACATTTACTAAAACAGATCAAATTTCAGCGTGGATTGTATTGGAGATTCTGCTGCTTCAAACTCTGGCAAACATTCCCAAACTTTCTCAACTTCCACTGTTTTTAACATGTCGAAACAGCACGATGCGAGAGGCGATAAAAATTCATCAAGAATCATTTGAGAATCTAATGCACGGGGATTGCTGCAACTCTGTGCTACCATTTACTTTCTTAACATCAACAGTTATTTAACTAGATCCTGTTATAAAATTCTTCTTTCTACCTTGTCAAACATGTATGCACATACTAACACTCCCAAACACTTTCAAACGTGATCTAATTCTACTTCTTCAACTCACAGGGCACATTAACAGCGTTATTAAAATTCTGCGATACAAAGAAACCACGTGATTTCGCAAGAAAATGATTTAATTAGGCGGGAAAACAGTAAAATGGGGTTGAATAAGTTCGAGTTCCAGCAATTAGACGCGAAAATCTTAAACATACGGCGCTACCCAATGCTCCCACCCGTTTTCTCTCTACAAAGGGGAAAAATCTGACTGGACTTTGTGTTCTGCCTAACGTATCCAGCTCACCGTCACAAAAGGGACCCCCGGGAGCGCAGAAAAAGGAAGCGAAAGTCAAGGAGGCAAAAGGATGACGCGCTCCTATATAGGAACAAACGGACAGACCACGCTCGCTCTTGTGATGGGTGTAATTAAAACTTTTACAGCGTTGGGATTAAAATGCGAAATAATAAAACGATACCACCCACTTTTGCGCGGGGGCGTGCGCGATAGGTGGCACACGCAACCGGTACGGTTTTCCGCGGTGAAAAGGACGCGCCTTGGAGCTGAGAAGCGTCAAGCGCGGACGCGATTATAATTGCGACGATAATGACCGTAGGCGAAGGACATTGTTGGTCGTCGACGTTCTCTTCCTCCTTCGGAAGCTAGAATCCATCTTCAAATACTGGTGGAAGGTAATAATCCCATTGAAAAATGTCGACGGTATCGAGTGACCACCGTGGGAGTAGATAAATTCAGTTCAGCCTGCTGGAAACTGAGTTTTAGCTTGATATTGTGACTCGTTGAAGCAACAGTGTGTCAGAACCCATTTCGAGCTTGACGTGTTCCCGCGATGATATCGATTCGTGGGAGTGGATAACCTGAAAGCGATTGTAAAATCGAGTAGCAGACGGTAGCTAATGGTTTTCCGCTGATTTTTCCGTAATTAGCGGGCAAGAATTAGCAATAAACGGGGCCCGATTGTGGCCGGCCAGACACTGAGACCGCTCTACAAAGATAAATAAATTATCACTTAGAAGAACTAACGAGTCGTTAGTTGCACGGCTTCTTACAGCTCATGAATATGGATCTCTGATGCGCGGCACGCTGACGGCCGGGTTTCAACATTTTGCCTATTCTTTAATTATCGTTGGAAGGGTAATCGGGATGCATCGGTGCTTAGCCGGCGGATCTGACGGTGAGATTCGACGAACGATATCGCGATAACGCCTCTCATCGGCCGAGAGAAACTCCAACGAATTTTAATCCTCATCAATAGAAACGGCCGGTTAAAGCAATTGAAAGGGGCCCCCAAGAACTCTTTGATAAGTTGTTTATAGCCCTGTGGCGTGCAACCGTCTAAACGTGTACTCGGAAAACCAAGGATTTATACTCCTTTCGAGAGAATCGCTAATGAACTCACTACAAAGTTTCTGCGCAATTCTAAAGTTTCCAAACAAGTTGAATAACATTTGCTTGAAACAGTTTTTAAAATAGCGCACGTGTGAAGAGTCACAGGGGGTGTAGTTTCGGTCATATTGGTTCGCAAAGCTTGCCTGACTATAGACTGTCTCGACCTCCTTGCTGTGGTACTTTTAATTTGCTACCTTGTTGCAGCATTCCACACGTAAATATCTCAACGTGTATCAACAATCCCATTTAAGATTCTCAAGTTATACAACCGTTTGTTCTGGCAAGAAGGGTCTGAATTTTTCTCCTTCGCACGGAACGAGAGAACCCTTTATACGATGAAATTTAAAAAGAAAGTAATTTCAACATTTCATGAACACATTCGTGGAAATTCCTTACGTTGAAGGCAGTCAGACACTTTGTATAATTACTTTGTGTAAACGTAATCTTTCACCAAAATGCGCAGCGACTGTCGAAACACCCTTGTCACGGTTAATCTAATTAAATGTCCGGCCAGCTCACATCAGAAGGAAATCCCGAATTCGTCGCCAGATCACCCTCCTTGAACGTTACATCTCCGTTTAAAGTTACACCAAGTATCGGGTTAAATTGGACAAATTCGCGGTGCAACGGTGCCGTTGCCGCCTGCATTTGCGGTTATCGATGTCGTATCCCGTCGGTTATCTCGAGAAAGTTAAATACACGGTGCGAAGGTGCGTTGGCTTCTTCAGCGTTTACGTAGGTAATCCTATCTTACGTAGAGGGCCCGGCGATAAATCATCGAAGATGTAATTTGCCCGTGATAAATCGTCGGGGAAAAAGTCGTTAAGGTTATGCATGGGAGTAAAGTTACCGTCGTTAATATTAAAGTGGAATAGATAATATCAATGATAAATCATTAGATCGCCTGGTTTGACTGGGTTTGGACGAAAACAGAGGTGGAATGGAAGGAAATGGAAAATAAAAAGCAAAGAAGCGTTACGGCTAATTAATTCGCTTTAGGCTCGACGGCGGTTTCTAATTCTCACGCTTAACGGCGTGTATGCAAATAGGAACACGAAAATCCGCCAAGCTCGAGTTTCTCCTGTCGCAATAGAAAACGAGCCGTGTCTGACGTCAGACGTGCCTACTCGTCGATGCATTGCCTGGGTCAATTAATTAAAACCTGCTCCCGAGGCTCGTTGTTGCGGCGTGTTGACGCAAATACGGCGGAGGTGGGTTAATCCGTTTGGAAATATTCGCGAAGGTTTGGAGCGGCTAGGCCACGAAGAAGGCGGAAACACTTGTTGGGAAAAAGTAATGGTCGTTTTGCGTCACAGAGTTGGCTTTATAGCTTCGCATTGCCAATTTTAGTCGTCTTCTCGGTAGCGATTCATTATTCCCGGTTGTTGTTGCTGTTAAGTCTTTTTAATGCGAAACGACGTACCTACTGAAACGGCGTAGAATGCTGCGACGATTAATTCCCCCCCTCTCTCTCTATGAGGCCTCAGTCGAAAACTGATTCATGTAATGTAGCTCTGAATTCGTCCACTTACAGGTTTTTCTAAAACAGGTGCAATGCTACTGAGTAATTCTAGGGAAATCTGCTTTCACGAGAAAAATTGTAACACGAACCTTCACCTTCCAAAGATAACTTCCTCGAGCTTCGTCTGTTTAACCTTATTCATTAATTTTTGATCCCAAAACGAATATTGCGCGCGTCGTTAGCAAGTCATTAGCACGGCCCAATGTTAATACCCGTTAGTATTAACTTGGTAATTAAAAGCTGGTCACATAGTCAACCGTATCTCGTAGGAAACTCAACCGAGCGTGGGTCCCGCGATAATTTTGGAAAGTGATGCCATGCCACCTCACCGAGAAATCGTGAGAGTTGCCCTTTTTATCGATGATAAATCGTTGTTGGCCCGCCCTCCCCCTTGATACCATCAACGATGTATCAGATTCATTTGTTTCGCCGAAACAGTGTTGGTGGTCAATTAATACGATTAGGATTCGCGCGCGGTTTCTAATTCTCACGCTTAACGAACCCCTCGTTTTCCATACGTGCCTATGTAAATCGATGAGAAGAGTATGATAAGAATATTCGCGTTTCTTCGCCGATTGATGGTCGATCCGCACGTACGGAGGCCTTATGATAGATGAACCTTTCTACTTTCGAACGGGGATAATGAGATCTTCGTAATGATAAGAAACATTTAAGTCTTCGAAGAAAGCAGTGGGTACGAGAATTGTAACTTTATTGCCACGACGTTTAAACAGTTTAATAGCTTACCTTTATCGGCTGTTATCAATGGCATGCCCTATTTAAAATGGATAAATGGATTTTTAATAAAATAATAAATTTTCTATTAACAATTCCGACGTTAAGATTTAATGCTTATCACGTGCGATGTGCGGGGATCGCCTAGTCACGTTTCTTATGCACAGCAACTGAACGCCCATGCACGTTGATAGCACGCAATCCATGGTCTAATTAAATGTTTATTAGATAGTATTAAACAGTACCCAAACGATTACAGAAAACAGGTTAACACGCCTGGAAGCTTTTATTCGGTAAAGACTTATAATTTCAGAATAAATCCTCCATCATGTAAAGCTTCACAGCTTCAAAACTTGAAAAAGTTAACACTGTTTTCTAAGAAGGTTTGAATTATATTTGACTACGACACTACGTCTAACAGAATTCAATGAGTTAATTCAACACGCGGTAATCACTCATCTTGTCACGAAATTAATCAATTTGGCACCCCGATCAGCGCACTTCCATGTCATCGAGACTGTCAATTTCAAAACAGCATACCAATGCAGAATTGGTCTCACTCCGTTACAACAGTACATGTGTAATAAATTTCGACTGGTTGGAACACCTGTCCCATGCTACACCTGATCTACAATTCAACGAATCCGTATGTTACGCAATAATTACTTTGCAAACGAACGTGCGTAAAAGTTTCATCCAGCCATTCATTTTGTTGTTTTTATTTAGTGACTCTGCAAGAAGGATTTTATCGATTTCCATTGAAATAAAAGTAAAAAATGGATAGACGCTTGGGAGGAGAATAACAATAATAATGCGTACTCATTGCATGCGATGTGTACTAAAAACAAAATGATAGAACGAACTAAGAAAACTCGATTGGTATTATTATTATTCGTCTTTGTTATGTAATTGATGCATGAGTAATTGCATAAGCAAACAAAGGAAAATAGATTGAAAGCTGCATATAGACAAAGAAGAATTAAAAAACAGCATAAATTTTGCAAATCTTTTTTCCCAGTACACTATTCACCTTTATTTATCCAGTTCAGTTTCGTGAAATAGTATACATATTGAAAGGTTTTTAAATAAACTTCGATAAAAATATGTCAGAAAATGTCAGAAATATAGCAATCACTCCCAAAACCTGTTCCCGTTTACATCGGGTTTTGCAACATAGCAAAAATCGAACGATTATCAAAAGAATAATGTAGGTAGTTAACTACATGAGCAGAAGTTTAATGTTTTTAGTTAAAACAAAATAACTGCTCTCAAAATCTCAAATATCAATTTCTACGTACGTTTGTCTCATCAGTTATCCTATTGGGAAACAAAAATGTAGGCTTATATAAAAAAGAACTCGTATGTAGATACTACCAGGCAGAATATTTTACAAAAATTTTCTGTTAATGGATAAAATATTTTCCGAATCGTGTGTGCACCGACGCCGACGTGAGAATCGTCGTTTCGAGAAATATGCGATTATAGATTCCAGAGGAAAGAGCTCCTGAAGCACGGCGCTTGTATCCTCTTCCACCCTTATTAAGCGATTGCTTGTCAAACAAATTCGAAGATAGTACGTGTACAATAGCAAATGAGAGGGTATTCTCCAAGGAATATAATGGAATTTGACATCCTGCCAGGACTGTTGACTATTAACCTGCCGAACAGAGGAGTATGGTACACTCGGGTCCTCGGGTGTTGGTTCGCTTAACATTCCGTAACTTAGTTAATTATGGAGGTTTCAGTGTAATATTTCGAAAGCTTGTTATCAAGGCTACCACAAGAAAATGCAAAAAGCCAACGGTTAATCTTCACGATATGCCACGGTGTGCGTAATCCTTTAAATATAATAGAAGCGTATAGGCAGTTACGGTAGGAAGGTGACCGCTACCGAGTAATTGCTGCCTCGAACGACCGATCGATCAGCAGAAGCGTTCAGGAACACATCAAAATTCGACCAGGGGTCCCGAGTTAACGAACGCACTCTGGCAGACACCTAAAATCCATCTCGCAGTCGGTTTAAATCCAACGGCACGACAGGTGCCTTCGTTCGAGGCTCCGCCAATTAATTCGGCTGGCTTCAGGGCGCGGTGTTACGTCACCCACGTCCGGGAACCACGAAGATAGTGGTCCCGCGCGAAGAACCGCGAGCTGATTAGCCCGACGGATAATTAACATACAATAAGAATGGCTCGGATAGATCAGAGCCTGGGTAGACGAGGCAGAAAGTCGAGCCTGCACAGGGAGCACCCATCACTCCTCCCACCTGATATCAATCGCTCGCCATCAGCACCCCTGCCTACCTTTCCCCCTTGGAATACCCCTCCCCCCTCCCCTTGTCCCTCGACAACAACAGCAACAGGAACGAGGCCCTGGGCTTTAGCCGTTTGACTTAATCAGTAATCGCTAATTGCTCGGCTGACGCGGTTCGGCTTAACGGACGAGGAAACGTATGCAAATCGCGCGGAATTATCTCGCCCGGACAATTAGACGAGTATTCTTGCTCGCGCGTATAATGCCGCTTCCGGTTGCAGGAACACCTACTCGCGCCACCGTTGGTTATCGAACGAGCTGCTTTTTCCGGGGGGGGGGCGAAAAGGGAGTAACCTTTTCCTCTCGTATCGATCAGCAGCTGCACTTTCCGTGGCGAACGCTCCTCCAGACCGCGGGGGAAAAAAGGCCGAAACGGAGCGAGTGGCTCGGTCAAAGTTGACCCAGGGCTCTGTCTTATGCACAGTGGTTGAAAAAAAAAAGTTGGTCTCCACAGGATGTCCCGGAAACAAGTAACTAAACTTCGGCTACCAGAGAACGGAGGATAAAGGGAAGTGTAATTCTCGCGAGCAAAACTGAAGAAGCTGGGGAAGAAGGGAAAGTTTCGAGCCCCTTCAGTTTTCCTCGCGAGAACTATAGATATATCCGACCCTTCGGCGACGTGCTTGAATCGTCACGCGGCGAAGTTCGAAAATTTTGACGCGAACAGAACGAGGATAAATGCGCTCGTAACGAATCGATGCCGTTTGCAGGCGACGTTGAATTTAATTAACGAGATCGGACAAATTTAATTAACGAATCAGATGTTGCGTCCAGGACGCGGTGTTCCATCATTCACGATTACAAGACAACGAAATACACGCCACTTAATGGAGAATATTAATGAATTATTGTTAAACTTGAAAATAGAAAATCGTAGGAGTAAAATCCTATTATTAGAGAGGAGCAGGAGGATAAGAAACTGATATCAAGGTGCCTCTTTTATCGGCTCTTCAGGGAAGAAAATAAATTGCTCATAGAAATCGTTGGTACAGTCCACTTCACTTTCCAAGCGTTCGGGTAAGTTCAGGAATAATTATTCCCACCGCCTGACGCGGCGGAAATGAAAAATGCTGGCGACAAATGTCACGGTTAGCTGGCCGCCCCTCTCTAACGCTGTAGCCTTAAAATAATCGTTATTATTGCTCCTTATTAGCATGTTCTATCGTCCTATCGGAGGCTCCGAGACTGTTTAAGGGGATCGAGGGTACCGACCATTATAAATGTTATCAGCTGCTGTTTTACAAACAGTGGTTCTCAGTTTTCTTATTGCTTGAAGTGTTATATATCCAATTTTATTCCCGTTAACACGTTCCACGCATTTCGAAAATCGATACAAACCTAGCTTGTCTTTAAGAAGTTCAATTCAGAAATGCGAACGCAGAAATGCGGTATTATGGTCACCTGAGGTTCGTGATCCTATTCTCTTATACTATTGCAATGATTGTGTTAATCGTAATCGAGCAAAAGAAGCTCTAAGCTTAAAGAATTAAATTGCACCCAAGAGTGTAGAGTCGAAAAAGAGTTTGAATGATATTTGTTCTATGTGCAACCGTAATACTAGATTTCATTTATCACATTGATATCACTGGTCCATTTTGTGGGATCCCCCGATTCCGCGCGACAAATATGACAATAGAATTCCTTCATATTATTATGCATCATATTTCTTAAGTACTTGAGATTACACAATGATCACGAAGCTAAAGTATACAAAGGAAGATGAATATTAAACTTTATGTATCGTATCGGTATCCCTGGCCTATTCTCGGGGATCTTCTGCCTCTATGCATCATAGACACTGATTTAACGTTTAAACATTCCTTTGGCCAGCACTGCTGTACCACCGAAGAAAGAAAGGTAAATGAAATGAAAAATGATGAATCTCTGGAAATTCCAGAAAACCCACCCCTTTCCACCAGCGCTACGTTGCCAGGCATCCGCCTTCGTTAGTTGATCGCCACTGACGTCCGATGGCGAGCACGACAGCGGCGCGAGGGCATGAATATTCATCCCCCTTTCGTAAGGAGGGCTTCGACGGTGGCGGGAGTAAAGGGGGTGGAAGACGGAACGTGAGAGCACGGGAGATTGATAACGAATACGCGATGGGTCCTTCGTTTTTTCGCGATGTTTGCCCCGTGAAAGGCCGGTTGCGGTGATAAGCGAGGCCACGGGGGTGCTAACCGCGTTTTTAATTAATGTCGATAAAGTTCATCGCGGGGGCGGACTGAGATGGTGGCGTGGAATTATTCAAAAGCCGTCCAGCCGTACGCATACTAATTATAAAGTTCCAGCCTGGCTGGCGTTTCTGTTTGCGGATCGACGCGATCACGGGCCAGACTGGCCGCTCCCCGTCTATTTATTTTGAAAAACGAGGAAATGGGTGTCGATTACGGAGGATTCTTCGCTGTGCCGTCGGGGGTGGGGGTAACTATGGTATAGCCGATCCAGACTCAAAATATACTGAAGCAAAACTTATTCCAAGAGGAGTACTCGAAGGCTGAAGATTGCCGTCTCGAACATACGTGTCCTGACTAAAAAGAGGTGGAGCAAAGCTGGTAATAGTTCGAGAAAAGTTGGAAAATGATGCAAAATCGTATAATCACTATTCAAGCTAGGTTACAAGTGTGTGAGTTACGTATGGCGTCTGCTATAGCAAACCCAATTGCAATGTTGAAGAATAGAAAATTACATGCATCGAGAAGGCATTGTTTTCAATGTACCATGACAGAAGGAGTCATGGACTTCGACATCGCCGGCTGGAAATCGTTTCCAGGACAGGCAACACGCACACAAAATGAATTTTCCTGAAGCCAGTGGTTACCTGGTGCCTGTCAGCCGCTGCGCCTGATACCATTAGCCATGCTGATGGTAATTGCTCTCATAATCAGTGATATCAATCGAGTGGCTACAGGTAGAAGGTACCTTCGTTGTGTAATTACGCATTCCAGAAGATGCGAGGGGCTGATACCGCGAGGAGCGTTGCGCGAATCCGCGCGCGCTTTGATGAAAACATTGTTCTTGCGAGGTTTGCAGGGGAACGGTGAGGGGTCGAGACGAAACACGGCGGTTGACGACTCCCGCATGTAATAAAGGTAATCGAGTGTACGAATGGAACGTTAACCTTTAAGCAGCGGCAAATATTCGCAACTTGTGCAGGAAGGAAAAATTTCTTCGTCCCCAATGTGTTTGCTGCCGCCAAGAGTTTCAGCCCTCGAAGTAGACGTCGCGATGATAATTTAAAATTCGCCATATTGCAACGTTCAAGTGACTATTAAAGAATGTTCGGAAGTCTCGGGACGGATTGAAAAGTTCATTCCGTTTTCCAGCAACTGGGACTTCGCGCGGGAAATTAATATCTACGGGTTAACGTCGACCGTCCGCCACATAAGGTCAGGTTCTGAGCAATTTGGCGCGGAATCGCTCCTCCACGCATCTTAATTATTACCTCCGTGTGGTTGGCGGGGCTGGTTAACCATACCGAGGAGGTCATTACGCCTGGCGGAGTTCTTACGATAGCCGGCCATGCGACTGTATGAGTTTCCAGATGCGGAAAAGCGTTCGTGTGTGTCGTCTGGAAAAACCCCAGACAGGCGGATTCAAGCGAGTTGCGTTTCCTTTCCATGCTGATGGTTTTAATGGACATTAAACGTTCTCTCAATTTATAAGGCAATCTCGATGCGCGATTCCTACGCTAGACGCCTGGCGTCTAGGGTTACGATAATTCACTCAAACCTACTCGTTCTAGGAGCTTCGGGGCGGTGCAGGAGACCCCTCGATCGTCGAGCGAGTCGGTGAGAACCGAGGTGACTGCGGAGCCTCGTTGAGAACCAACGTGACTGGGCACAAATCTTCCTTCTGTGACGAATTTCGTGCGTTTCTACGTCCTCTAATGGCACCAATCTCTGGCGAATGTTCCCAGACAACGATTAGTATCCCGTTTACTTAAGTTTCGAGGAATGCTCGAGATTCTATATCACTCGGGGGGGAAATTTAATTTCTGAAAATGAAGATGTTCAGCCGTCTCGATGAGTTGGAAACGGATTCAAGGAATTCCGTGATCCCAGCGCACCGTGACCGGCCGTAAACGATAAGGGAACGAGAGAAACGTAGGCGCGTTTTCGTAAATGCGTGCGATTAGCGAGCGCGCGGCAACGCGCGGCGAGGATGGTGGGGGTGCAGCGCGGCGATTTCGATACGATCCGTTAATTTGTGTGCTGCACACCAAGCGTTACGGCTTGACTTCCTTTTTCGCCTGCAGCCACAGGGGAGGGATCGCTCGTTTTTTCCATTGGCGAAGATCCCTTGCGCGCGAGCGAGCACAGTGGCATTAAAATACAATAGCTGACACAGTGTGAGCGCGCACCGCTCGTAAATAACCTTAATCGGGATCGCTAATTACAGATTACGCTCGCATTCACGTGTGTACCCGTCTGCGCCGGTGTTCCCATTCTTGACACACGGGTCAGACAGACTTGTGCGTAGAGGTTCTGCGTAAGTATGTGCGCGCGCGCGCGCGTATAGGTGTGTGTATAGGCGCGCTTACATGGCGCGCATGATTTTAAATTCGTCCACATCCGACAACATTCTTTACACGAAGAATTTGAACTTTGGTCAGGAATGTGCTAGTAGAATTATACTCGAGTCTACGTTCGTTTACTGTGATAGTAGCGTAAATGCATACTTCACTCCGTATGTTGCATAGTAGGTATTCAACGCTTTGATAGGAATAATATAGTAGGGTGGAGAATTACGCCTGGTTCTCTGATGGGGGAAGTGATACCCATAAAAATCAAAATAATCACAATACACTTGATCCCATCGCCACAGTCACTAATTAATGTCCAACTCCAAACGTCGTAGCCATCAGTGAAGGAAATAAGTGGGGAAAGAGTTCCCATCGCCAGGACGCTCGCTGGGAAGCAATCCAAGTAGATTTCTTCTTCGACCCAACTGTAAACGAATAAAATTATGATAATGGTGTTAATAGTGTTGCCATAACTCGTACAGTAGAATATAGATGGCGTCATTACCTGAAACGCAATTGTTGTGGTTATAGCTGAAACAAGATCAAAATGGGCATAAAGGGGATGCATATCTATAAATTCGTACGCATGCGCGTGGTAAGAGATGAAATGGGGATAGTCAATTGGTATGGCGGGGGTAGTTGTCTCAGTCGCCCTTTCGTTCCGACTATAATAGGCAGCAAAACGGTATTGTAGGTCTCCACAACAATAGCAACCGTTTCAATGCGTGTATCGTCCATAGAAGTAAAAATACCTACCCTTTCAAAGTTGTAACACATTATCATAACGCGATTACACTACTACGGCCAAATCGCCAAAATCAGCAACAATTAATAAAATTAGAATTCTACCGATACATTCTCAGAATTCACCGCCAATTTATACGCGTTTTCCCTAATATCCTCGCGGACCGCCGTGCAGTTCGTAGATGCCAGATATCGAGTATCAAGGAACTTTCTCCAAAACGCGGGGGAAAAAGAACGTTTTCAATTTAAACCGACACGTGCACGCGTGGTTGAGCACGAACACACGGACGGACGAGTGGCATTGAACGACGTTTATACGTACACGAAAGTGGCTCGCCATGGCCACGTCCATCCGGCGATACGCAGCACAGATAGGGAAATTAATTACAATAAATTTAACGGTAACGAGAGCGCAAGAAGAGAAGGCGTTGCGCTCTTCTGTATGTACACATGTACGTGAGCGATAACGTTCGCCTCGGATCGTTTCGCGAAGGAGCAGACCCCGTCCACGAAAGTAATCGGTAATTTAATGCTTGCGCAGGGACGAGCCACGGGCACGTAATTAATACCAGGGATCGAGTAAATTAATTTGTAATCGGGGAGCAATTCGGGGGACAGAAGCGAGAACACGGGTCGTTTACAAATTCTGAAACATCACCTTCGTGCACACCTTCGCTAATTGACGCGCCGACTGGATCGTTTAACATTCGTCGATCGTTGTGCCTCACGCGATTCTTCTCCGTGCGCGATTACAGGGTAGGGTACATCGTTCCGTTTGACATTGTTTAGGGAAGGTCGCGCGGATTATTGGAGGCGAGACTTTGAGGAAGGAAGAACGCGTCTCCGAACGATACGAATTTCCAAGGGCGAAATCAGAGAGCGCGACCGCATCCTAGCAAGACGAATTAAACCGAGCTTGCGCGGGGAACACTTCCGGGTATAGTAATAGATCTAACACCCATTAACTCGACCAGGGATTTCCATAATACGAGTCGGCCGTTTCGCTCGATGAATAATTCAATACAATTTCGTTTACGGCATAGAAATCATCCTGATCGAAACGGAAAATATAGTAATCGTTGCCTGACCAGCCACGAGGTCTGAAGTAGAAGTATAGGTCTTTCTGCAGAATCAACGCAACGAGAAGTAGCTTTTTCATAAGGATCACACTGATCACAGAGCTGAAATACCAGTGGTACAATTCCAATCTTGAAGCATCAAATGAGGACAAGGAATTACCTTTATGAACCAGCACGTTCCTTGTCCATAGGATGAACAAATTTGTTAAGAATGAAAAATTTCATTCAACAGATAATAGGGTAGCTTAAGACACTAATTTTTGGAGGACCAGTAGGTTTGCCTCCTGTACTGCCCTCCTTAGTTAAACTGTCCTATCTAGCATTTTTTCATTTTTTGAGAAATATTCGAAGTTCCACACGTCTTTTACCTTTTAAGTAAAGTTAGAAAACTCTACGTGCTTCCTAAAGATTTATAAACAGTCTAATGTATTTAACCTAACTTTTTTCCAAATGGTTAAAATATCCTATCTAAAATAATTAATTAATTGGTACGTTAATAATACATTACCTACCGGTATACCTATTACAAAAAATTATATTAAGCTGTTACGAAGCAGCTGTTATGAAGAGAAATAAGGACGGTACAAAGTAAATGATAAAACTTTAGTTTGCTCGGTTGTTTCAAAATGCTAGATAGGACATTTTAACTGAAGAGGGCAGTGTAACAATTCTGTGAATCAGGAAACAAATGTCTGTGTCTAAAACGAAGGCCTCTATCCAACTGATCAAATCTTCCTCATCATTAGACACTGCGTTTAAACGACCAGTTAACTTCTGCGCGTGGAGGTGAATAGGATAGTGTAAAATCTCAAAAAGTGGAAAATGGAGCTAGTTTAAATAGTAATTCTCTCACCAACGAGAGACTTCGCCATGTGATTTTTTTACGCTGTAGTGCAAAGAAGACTTAGGTTTGTCAACTAATGCAATCCTGCTGGCCACACGATGACAGTATTAAGAGACCAATTAGGTCAACGTGAAATATGAATGACACTATTATCTAAAACTCTAATTTCATGAGGATTCAGCTCCCAGCGTCTAGTCCAGGTGATTTCTGTCTATTCGTCGCCGGACAGTAGGGAAGCGACCAATCGGCCTTTGCACGTTGAACAGAGCAACGAGGAAAAGATCGAGAGGGTGGAAAAGAGAGAGATTGTTAGGGCGATCCGAGGGAACGCGACGCAATATTCCAAGACAAATCAAAGTAGGCGCCAGCGACTGCTGCCGGGTGCAAAATGCAGATAGAACAGAATAGACGGGGCACGGCATTCGCTCGCGGGTTAATGAGAACGGTCTCAAGCCCCGTTATAGAGGCGGCGTTGGAAGAGGCAGCGACAACAGCCTATAGCACAGAAAATCGTAGCAACGAGCTGTCGCACCGTTTCCCTTCCTGTTCCCCGTTTTTCTTCCTCCTCGTTTCTTTTTGCCCCTCGCCAACGTCTAATAGTCGCGATGGAGCATAATAGACATTAACTTTCGAGCGACTGTCACTCTACTTTTCGAGAATCGTCCTCGTAACTCCTTGATTGCTGTAACACCAATGCACAGTTTTCTCTTTGAACCATGCTACGCCATCGACGTACCAAATTGTTATAATACTTGTTTAAATGTCGTACTCTTCTGGTTTATCCTGCTTGCCACGTTTTGTTAGCTGCTTTCTTATGTGTTTTTGTAAGTTTATGTTCAGCACTGAGCGACAGAATCGCCATTTACGTGATCAATTACTACAACATGAAAGATACTATGATTCTTCGATCTTCTCAGTTTGTTTTCTACAATTATTCTCTTTTGAATATACATTTACAGCGCATCGATGATTCATTTCGTTCTGGTATTAATTAGCAGCCGGACAGAATCGCTGTATCAGGTTCTTTAATGGAGAAACGCTGCTTAATTACCCACCCCTAAATTAATTACACTTCGGACTATCCTGGCCAAATGAGTATTAATGAACGGCGATTACCAATTACCGTCTAGGATTTCGCGAACAGTTTCAGCTCTTAAACAACAAAGTGAAACGAAACGCCCCGAAGAGAACGACGTTCTGATAAAATTGTAATTCAGTCCGAGCAACAACGTCTGTAATTTGCAAAAAGTAACCAACTCGAGTATCGACATTTTTTAAATGCCGCGACGTAACATTCATTATGTTTGGAAATATTTTCACAGGATATGCATCTGTACAGTCTAAGGAAACCGAAATGTGATGAGAAAGTTTTAATAAATCCTTTTAAATGTAAGAATGAAATTTGATTGACTCATATAGTATTCATATCCCATCCTGATTTTATTCGCACGAAGATCCCCCTATAAAATAATCATTAAGACGAGCAGGTATGTTTGCAGGAGGTTGATGTCGAGCAAAACCGAGAAATCACAAAATTCGCACGCTTATTTAATAACAACTTCTAGTCTGATTTCACTTTTGTCCAGTAATGCGAAAACGAAATATATGACACTATTTGAATGACGATAGCGTACCTACCTAATTGAATTCCCTTTCAGTAAAATGACAGAAAATGCTGCATCTCTGTTGCTTATAAAAGAATGGAGTATTCGTCTGCCATTGTACCAAGACAGACTTTATTTATCGTTAGATCACGTTCTCTGATAAAAGGTAATGCTCCTCTCACGATGAGAAAAGCGACTTATCTGACGATGACAAACACTACTTAGACATCACAAGGCGACAGAATCGGAGCATAGTACATACATAGTGTTGAGGCACAGATATGTGCATATCTGATCATTATAACATTTCTTTCATTTCCCCGTTTAAAGCGGATATTATTAATTATTTTAACAATTTTACGTTTTCTAAGAGCGTGCTCCTAAATAACAGAGAAATGCTGTTGGCAAACAGTTTTGCATTTACAACGATTTATTACAATTTTCCCATCGCATTTCGATTAAATTATCATGCTCTCCGGATTCTTTGGAACGGTGCAGATGCATGGCCTGACAAAATTTTTCTTTCCCGCTATGGTCCCGAATCGTCTAAAAAGTGACATTATCCTTTATCTAGAAGCGTGTCGGATATCAAGGGAATCGTCAAGCGGAAGACAAAGTTCCAAATCCACCCCCAACGACCGAGGATTAATTACCAGTCGGTTTGAGGTCTGTAATCAGAGTGTTCGCAAAGTGTCGGTGATAAACCTCTTGCGGACAGGGCGACAGGGTGGCTTGCCAGGGGTGGCTTTCCGAGGCGAGAGAGAAAAGTGGCGAATCCGATTGAGCGTGAGAACGGCGAAATTCCGCGTCGATTTGTCTATCGACTGAGGGAAGGGAATCCAACGCATTCCGTGGCATCCCCAGCGTTTGATAGCGTACACCCTTTCAGCTCGACCCTCCCAAAGTCAAAGCTTCTCGTCTGTCCATCCGTTGACCAGAATTCCAACACCCTTAATCTTGTTCGGCGCGACTCCTCAAGGATGCCCAAGATCTCCGATTGCCTTTGCTTTGCGGAGGTCTCCACCGTCGCTGTTTGCTTCCAATCCGTGCTGGTCTACTGTTTAGGGTGGCCTGAAGTTTTGATAGTTCGGAGAATAGATTGACTTTAATTAAAATATCGAACATGATATAATTCCCAGATTACATGCATCCAGATTAAATGTTGCTTCCTCTTACATGGATTAACATGCTACGCCTTCACTGTTCTTCCTCAAATGTCGTAAATTTTGTTTGACATTTTGTTTGAAGCTTCAATAAAGAGTTAAAGAAACACAAGAAATATTAAAGTTAGTATGTATATGTATAGTTGATACTGCAGGGACCCTCAAGACGGTTCACAAGTGGTTCAAGCGATTTTGTAATGGTTGCGAGCGGATCGAAGACGAGAATGATCGGAACGTTCTTTAACATCAAAAACCGCCGCGAATGTTGAAAAATTAATCGAAACGATTTGATGAAACAGACGATGGGCTATTAGGGAAATTTCTGAAGATCTGCATTTCTTATCGGTCCGTTTAAAACAATTTATAACGCTTGAACTGCGTGTAATATATTCCCGGGATGCCAACGCAGTCAGATCGTCGAACGTTTACATCCGAAAGACGACACTTGTCACGCAACAGGCCGATGGGAGATATCTCGGTTGCGTTCGAGACAGATTCGTGAACGCGTGTCGAGTGTCGGCTTGGCGTCTGAGAGCTGCGGCGGATCGAAACGGCGGTAGAAAAAGGATCGCGAGCAGCAACGATTGCTCTCAAATTCAGATCCGAAGGAGGCCTGAAGAACCACTTGCCATCGGCTGCTCGACTTCCACCCCATTTCCGACAATTGTCACGAACGAACGGGTATCCCGGGGAAATGAGAAAGATAATGAAGGAGCGTGACGTAAAATAAAATGTAAACACGGGGGTGAAAGACGAGGGAGAGGCACGCGATACGGGGTACAACCGTCGGCCGAAGGGCGGCGGGGGGGGGGGGGGGTGGTAAAGAGGCGCGGAAGGAAAGGCGGGAGACGGAGCGAGAGAGGAAGAGAGATAGATGGAGGGAGGAAGACGTGGAAAAAAACGCGAACGGGCGAGAAAGATGGAAAAACGCATCGACCAATAGTGCCCGCAGGCAGCCAGGCAACCCAAGAGCCGACCACTTATCTGTAGGAGCAACATCAGAGGAGCTCTTGGCTGCTTGGTTGGTTGGTTGGCAGGAGGCAAAGAAGTGGCTGGCATGAGAAGGACGCCGAACCAAAGTGAAGTGCGCGAGAGATACGAAAAAAAGGGGGAAAGAGAGTGGGTGGGAGGACGGGGGAGGCAAATGATACCTCCTTAGGCAATTTTAATTTTGCAGAAATCACTGTTGGGCTAATAAGAATAAAGAGATCTCCGCGAAGCGCCCGTTCTTCCCTTCTCTCGTTCTCTCTCTTTCTTTCTCGCTCTCGCTCTCTCCCGCGCACGCGGCCTCTTCCCTCGTCTTTCTCTCATCTTGTCTCTCTCTCCCGTGGCCAGTCGAGTGAGATACACCGTCAGCCACCAGCGACATTATACGACCGTGTCGACGACCCGTGTACTGAACTTGCGTCTACCTTCCGTCTTCCTCCTGGTGTGTTCACCTCTCCCACCACCCCCTGTCATCGTTCCTCGCCCGTTTTTCCTTTTAATCCCTTTCTGAAGACGGGGACACACCGCGACCGCGGAAAAATATTAATCAGGAAGCCCCTGCCCGCCTTTGCTTCGGCCCAACTCCACCGACTTTCTGCTCTACCTCTACGTCTCGACTGTGTCCCGCTCTGATCTGCCTTGTTGCCCGTCCCTAATCAGGCACAGTGTTAGAGCATCCAACGAAATGTTGGAATATGATAATTTTGTCACAGAAGTTGCCTGGGCGATTTGCTTGCGATTCCTACCCCGAAACAATCCCGTTAGGTAGGACGCTACATATACGAAACCGACGACAGTCTCTTCCACAGTTTCGACTTCTTCCCTGAATCTCTGTAATACTTATACCCCCTTCTTCTTTCACTTTGCATATAAAATCTGAATGTGTACCTCTAACTCAGCTTTAATACTGTCTCTGTATAATTGTTTAAGACAATTTTATATTTGCTTTCCCTAAAAATTTGTGAGAGATTCGCAGTCGCCACACAGTCATTCTAATGCACGCAAGCTTCTCCGGAAACCTTCTTCCTAACCAATTCAGCCCCGCTCCCGCTGGAAAAACTCGCCCTCCTCCGGCCACGCGAAACCCGTGACCGTGCA
This sequence comes from Andrena hattorfiana, assembly GCA_944738655.2. Classification (NCBI taxonomy): domain Eukaryota; kingdom Metazoa; phylum Arthropoda; class Insecta; order Hymenoptera; family Andrenidae; genus Andrena; species Andrena hattorfiana. The sequence goes on along the minus strand of OX122891.2, from coordinate 60,760,848 downwards.
AACAGATACGAACAAGGGAAAACGTTTTATCAACAACAAGTGACTCGCGTCGCCGCAACCAGAAGCAGTCACCCGTATCGTTCCCAGCGTTCTTAACGGTCGCGTTTTCCACGGCAGGGAGAGACTGTCCAGCCCAAAATTTAGAATCGGGCTCACCGTTCCGTGCCAAACGCCCTGCGTCGACTTTCCCCCGGAGAGTTGTGGGGGGAGGGGAGGAGGGCGAGGGAGTACGACGAGAGCTGTCAGGAGCACGTACGCGCGCATAAAACGGTGATTCCCGTTCCGGATCAAACCATCCTGCCAGGACGCAACGCGTGCACGCGGGGGGTGGCCAGGAGAGCCACACTCGTCGGGGTCTAAAGACGGCAGAGGGGCACGTGGCGGTGAGGGTGGGGGTTGGCGGCGGAACGAGGAAGGGTTAAAGTGTTGGAACGAGGTGAAGGCTCGAATCGAAAGGAGGATGAGGAAGATCCGGGAAGAAGGGCGGCGAGAAGAGACACCGTGAGCCGTACGATGGAAGTGCGGGGGGTAACCGAGGCCTGTGGTGGTGGTGGATAGAGAAGGGAGGGGGGGCGAGAGACATATTTATTTGACATGCGACGCGACTGCACCCGAGTTTCATTAATTGAAGATCGCGGGAATGAGCACGGCAGACAGCACCGAAGCAGACACAGGCCCCGTGAGCACGCGGGCGCTCGCGTTCGCGCGCGCGCGCGCATTCCCCTGCCTTTCTCTCTCTCTCTCTTCTTTGTAGCCTTTCCCTCCGCCCTCGTGCCAGACCACCCACCGACCCCCGTCCCTCCTCCTCCTCCACCTCCGCCTCCTCCACCAGCTCCTTGCTCTCTGTGTGTACATGCATGTACTCGCGGAAACGGCAAATGAGGATTCGCCATTTCTCTGACATTCTAGCATTCAAGTTCGCCCCGATCTAGGCCACACAGAAGGCTCTACTCCGACGCAACCCCCTAGTCCCGGGGCTCGTGTGTGCTCGCCCGCCTAGCTACGGGTTCCGTGTTCGAGCCTTCTTTTCCATAGGGTTCGTCCTCTCCGGATGAATTTAACGGGTGACGGCTGATGCGAGATCGTTACGAGTGGCGGGGCTGCTGGCTGCGCACGGTGTGCTCGCTCTTTTTTTTTCCCTTCCCCCGCTACTGCCGCCGGTGGCCCCTTTTATCCCTTTCGACTGCCGTCGTCGCCGACCAGAATTTCTCTCCCTTTCGCGCGTCTGCTCGCCCGGCTGCCGACCGTGTCACGGATACAGCAACGTTTTCCCCGCGACGCATCCTCGTTCACGGTGAACGGCGAACGGACGAGCGTGAAATTCGTCGCTTTCGTTCGTTCCGTCGAACGAGCAATGGGCCTTTGATTAAACCCCGAGACCTCGGTTGCTCCGGCGATGAGCCGGCACGGGTGGGTGGGATGGGGGTGGGCTGGGCTTGGTGGTGTGGTAGGGACGTATTAGAGGATGAAAGGTGGCGGTGGAGGTGGCGTGGCGATATCGGAGATGGCGGAAATTTCATTTACCCCTCGTAGAGTTATCTAAGAGCAATACCGGGTGGCCTTAATGAAACATTCAGTCGCGAGAATAGCTCAGCAATCTCGAAGGGTCGCGGCCGCCGGGGCTGAGGCGGGGAGGGGCTAGCTGCCCCGCTCTCTCTGTCGTCCGATCTGGGGACGAGCGAGCGAGATAGGAGAGGAATGGGTCTGATTCCTGGCAATGCAATTGCAGGTTTAAAGTGGCGTTCCCCCGTTTATTTCGACGGTCTACCTCCCTCGCCCCGCCTTCCCCGTTGGATTCTCATTTCGGTCCCTGCCCGAAATAGAACGGAGACTCCAGCCGTCGCTCGCGCGATAAATCCTTGATGAAGGTCAATTCAATAAAAGTGGATGCCTCCGTTGGCCGATCGTTCCGGTTGGACGTCTTCTCGCCTAGTCCAACCGATGTGCCTCAAGCTCCACCGTCAGAAACTTCGATGCCGTTTTAATTAATCGCACGAACGGCCTGAAACGTAGGTATTCCGTGGTTTTAGGAGATCTCCGAACAGTGTAGTGTGATATTCTGTCGGTGGCAATAAAGGATGAAGGGTGTGGAAGGACTACTTTACTCGAGAACATTGCCGCGGAGCATCGAGGTACAGCTTGTATCAGCTCGTGATCACTCAACTTATCGGACTCGAAAGCAACGTTCGTCCCGTTTATAATCGTTCCTCGTGCCACCTTCCGCGCTCAAACTACTAATCGTTCAATTACGACCTGCCAAGTTTGCACGGCGCGTTGGTTCCGTCAAAGACGCCACCGCTCCTGAGGAGCCAGTCCATTGTCTGCTACGCTCGTTTCTTTTATTGCACGGGGACTCAAACGGTGGCTGCCAGTGAAAACAGAAGCCCCAAGAATAACGAGCCGCGCAATTATTCCATAATGTAGTTCGCATAGCTGAACTCCGAAGAAAATTAGAGGGGCGCCCAGGCAGGAGAGGTAGAGGGAAAGGTAGGGAGAGGGAGAGAGAGAAGGAACGAACGAGAGTTGGACGTACGTGAGCGACGAAACGGAGACGAAGACAAGAGAATCGGTAACACAGAAGCGAGACAAAGTTGGTGTCGCAATAGAGACGATGCCCGGGCACAACTTTCCCGTTTTATCTCTCAATTCGCATTCTCGGTGCCGACGAACGTTTAAACTACAAGCTGGTGGGTAGCGAGCCTACCTAACGGCGGACGCCTGTGATTAAAACCTCCCTGCCTAGCTTCAGTGCGAACCCGTCGTTCGCCACCTTACCTCCCCGTTGGAACGCTGCCCTCCACGTTCAACCTTTAAACCGGGGCCTCGATATAATTATTGCTCGACATACGTTACACCGCCCCCCGTCGGAATTACTACGAACCGGGGATCATCCCTTTAACTGGCGAACGCCTATGCGGAGGCGAGAGCAGCGCCCGCCACGTCTGCCCTATGGGCTGGAATTGAAGAGCGGAGGTCACGCTGACGGAATTCGTTCGCAACTTCGGGCGCCTTCAATTATATGGCAGGCGATTTAGCGTTCCGTCACGCTGCCAGGGCACAGTGTTCTGGGTGATTTACTCCTCTCCTTCGAGATTTCTTGGGTCGACAAAACTGCAATCGAGATCGTAGGCGCCTAATGATGGCTGAACTTGTTGTTACGTGACTTACAAAGAGTGTATCGCAGGTGTCCACCTCCGATTGCTTTGATTTTTGGATATGTTTTAGAGACAAAAGATAAGATATACGTGTTTTTTTATAGCGGCCCCTTTTTAATATTTAAGGGGTGAAACCACCCCTCAAATTTACAAGATTTTCGGGTGTTCGTCTTCGATTACTTTGGTTTTTCGATATGTTTTAGAGGACCGAAAAATAAGAAACAGGTGTCTTTTTATTTTGGCCTGTTTGCATTAGGGCTGTTCGAGTACTCGAATATTCGAGTAGCTTGAAATTCGGACCGAGCCGAGCCGAGTACTCGAAGAGAAAAAAAAGAAAAATCGACTAGTCGGTTCTCTTCGAGCCGCTCGAAAAAATTTGAGTACTCGATTCTTTGGAGCCGCTCGGTTTTTACGGGTACTCGGTTCTTCGAGCCAGGCTCGGCTCGTTTTGTTCGAGTACTCGAACAGCTCTAGTTTGCATTTTTAGGCGCTGAAATCACTCCTCAAAGTTATAAGATTTTCAGCTGTTCGTCTCCGATTGCTTTGGTAAAAAACCAAAACAACCAAAACATCCCCTAAACATGCAAACAGGCCAAAATAAAAAGACACCTGTTTCTTATTTTTCGGTCCTCTAAAACATATCCAAAAATCAAAGCAATCGGAGGCGGACACCTGGGATACTCCTTGTTAGTAGAAAGAAGCGAGAGCAGAAAGTCTTCGATAGCCCTGCATACGAGATTTTATCTTGTGTAAGGTCATGTTTATCTCATAGTTGGTCTCCATAGATGGCGTAGGTGAAAAATAAAAAAGTTTTTAAAAGTGCTAGCTGATACTCTAGCAAACATCACGAAGAACAGAAGGAAAACGTACGATTCGTGCTACTTCCTCACACATGAGACTAATATTCTGTATGCCCAAGTAGACTTTTGGTAGTTAAAAATTCACCTTCTGAATACATACCACAATTTTGTACATTGATAGACACGCTAGTTAAACGGGAACTATTTGCGTTAGAAAGGAGCCTAAGTTCTGCAAGGCACTCTTCCGATTACCGCAACTGATTGCTGAAGCTTCTAATGATCTTTTTTCCCGGACGATGCAGCTGCTTTCTGATCGTCCCTCCTGGAACCGTCATCGCGATCGTTTTCGATGCAAATTAACTCGTTTGCCCGCAAATCTTGCGCCAGCCCAGCTTTCATTTTCATCCCCGTGTCGCCTTGCTTTCTTTTCCGCCTCGAGTCAAAACAGCAAAGTAAGACGAGGAGCCACGTTGCCCGGCCATCGCGCCCTTCTATTACTTCTCCTTCTTACGCGCGCCTCAAAGAACGAAAAACGAGCGCAAGAACGCGGTTAAAGTATGAAAGGTATAGAATACTTGCCTATAGCAAATTATGCGTACGAAAAGCTCTCAACAGCTCAATGTGCGTTTGCGGTGCATCACGCGCACAGAATTAACGAAATTAGATTTCCACGTGGTCACCTTTGACGGATCCCCGATTAAATCGGATGCCGGCGCTGTAATTTCAATATTTCGCTTTGCGTCACGCGCTGCAGCGTTTCGCACGGGAAATTAAAATTATTGTAAATGAAAGCTTGGGCACAGTTTGAATGCGATTCCCTCTATTTGTGCATATTTCGTATTTCGGGCGAATTTTCGAGGAAATTCGATCACTACATCGAACTTCCGCCCTTTAAATGCGCGGTACACGGCGGATTTATTCGCATCGATTATGGGGAACCGTTTTAGTTCGCTCTGCAATTTTTTAATCCACTTCCACCGCTGGGATCTCAATCGGGTTACGCACAGGTATTATGTAAACATGGCGTATCAAGGGTGCACAATCTGCCGCCCATGGCGTTGCATCCGACGCGATGACGAATTTCTAAATGTCCCCGTCGTAAGTTTTTATCATTTAATTAAATATCGTTGATAAAATGCCTCGTAATCTCGGCGAGTTTACACTCCCCTCTTTTTTAACGTCGCCTCGATGCTCCAACCGCGTTGCTGGCCTGAAGGTGCAGACGACCAGCCATTACATCGAAGTAAATTGTACCTCCCCTCCAATTGAATTTGTCAGCCGATTTCGAATAGAAAGAAATCGATTCACTCAATATAGGGATGAAATTCGCGATTTGAATGTTGTAATATTAAGAAGAACCAAACAAATGAATCTTTAGTGGGGAGCTCGACAAGATTTAATATTCGATATGTAATGTAATGTTATGTAACACGATGTTTCTTAAGAAATTAATTCGGCGGAAGTTACTGAAATGATATTGGTAACTAATTGGTGTTTAAAGAGTGACCAAAATGGGAGAAAGATTGGTAGGCATAAAAATTGGATGGCCCGAGGATCAGCTTCTGAAGTGTAGCTACACCTATTTATGTGGGTGGTATATTTCTCCAGCAATATTCTGCTGTTAAGATGAGTCCCCAATTATTACAAGCGAAAAATGCGGCTGAACTTGACCAGAGTAATCTGCAACTAGGTCTTGCAGGAATAAAATTAATAATTGTTCAAGTTGTTATCCATATTTTCTGGTATTGGCGCAATGGTGTGATAACTAGAGCATTGCACGAAGGGAGACTTTCAACGCAATAAATAATATCTTTTACAAGTAAAATTAACACAGACATTAGGCGATACTGTTCTGGATACTACGACTTCTATTTGATACGACGTCTCAGCACAACTCTGACAAGGGATATTTGTTGCTCTTTGAAATATGTTGTTGAGCACAAAAATCTAAGTGGCACGAATTTTTTTATTTTTGTCCAATCTCAATTTTAAGGAGTGGAACAGCGCATCCAAGTTCGAAAATCATTATACAAATGCTTATATACCTAATCAATAATTTAGCAAATAAAACTTGCATCATAGAACAACTATAATGAGATAAAACTATATATCGTTTACCTGCTTCACTTCATTCACAAGAAAATGGAAAGCTGTTCCGCGTCCACGCTCTTTACGCTTAGATCACTTTATAATATATGTTCCTTTTAAAATACTCATAATTTGTTGGATATTTGGCAATTATAGCGGCAGAACACTTCATTCAGAAAATGCTAATTTTCGAACATGGCTATTTCGAGTAGGCTGTTTCACCCCTTGAAATTCAGATTGAGCAAAAATAAGCAAACACGCGTGTCTTAGATTTTTTAGCTTAAGGGGAGATTCCCGTGCAATAGTCCCCGAAATTTATGACTATTTTTTTGAAAAAACTATTGTTAATATTGCATTCAACTCTTTTTGGGATATAAGGAGGCATCTTTAAACTTGTAGAACTTTTTTATGTCGATCCTTATATAATACTTATATAATACTTTTTTCGTCGATATAAAGAATAATTCGAAAAATTTGTCTAAGGAAAAAACTTCCTTTTTCTTTCAAACGCTATAATTCTTTCAATTTTTCATTTTCAACAGGAATTACATTGTGGAAGAGGTGGACAAGGTTCCACAATTATTAATAAATACTAAGAAGGATCCACCCAAAAAAAAGATTTTCTGCAAGTTTAAAGATACCTCCTTATATCCCAAAAGAGTTTAATACAATATGAGCAAGAGTTCTTTAAAAAAAATCTCAAATATTAGTTACTTTTGAACAAGAATCAACAACAAGAATCCCCACTTAACAACTTATTTGAAGAAGAATAAAATTGGCACCAGTCACCTGGATCGTGTCTGTTCTACATTTCTTCTGGTCAGTATGAAGTCTTGTTTAAATTACGTACATCTTAAACCAAGAATCCCCACCTACACTATCCATCCGAACGTGTGCTTTGCAACCAAAACAACAATGCAGGCTAAATTCGTTCACCCTGCGCCATACATACATCCCCCTCGCTCTTACACGCGTAGCACTGATCAGCAGTTAAACCAAGGGCGGGCACAGGCCTCCTCCGCGCAGATTGACTCTCTGTCTCCGTGCGTCCCTCAGGAACAATCCGACAAGCACTCTCCCTCGTTAAACGATAGCTCCCGACGAATGGCGTAGGTAGCGTTATCAAAGACTTCACGTTCTTACGAGTAAGCATAATTATAGTTCTTGCACGTCGGACGGGCATGGCTACAATTCGTCCCCCGTTTCCTTCTCGATGCACCGCGTGCACGCGACACACGTAAAGTCCCGTTTAAAGCACGGCAAGTACCTTCGAAAGTAACCAGGGAGGGGTGGAGGGGATGGTTTGCCAACGGGGGGGGGGGCGTAGGGGAAGCTAGGAATTTAGCAACGAAGTTGTTGTTCGGGCGCGCGCTCCGCGAAGACTATGCGCGCGGATGAATGGATGAATGGCTGGTTGGATGCAGGCACGAGGAAATCAACCCTCAGAACGGGCATATAGAACGGTACAATTGACGACTCTTTGAAAGAATGTCCATACGCGAGCCTGGATTCGCACCCCCTTCCGACACCATTTCCATCTGCCAGCCGACGGGAAGACAAAACACTGAATCTTCATTCTACACGCTAGCCTGCACCCTCTCCTACGCGTTCTCTCACCCTTTCGCTCGCGCTTCCTGGCCCCCCGCCCGCCCGTGCGAGCTCTCCCCCTCTCTGTCTGTCCTCTTCAGTGGCTGGCAAACTCTCTGTCCCTTTGCTTTCCCTAAAGCAGCTCGCAATTCGCGATCGCAATTTTCAATTTCCGCCGACTTTTCAATTAGACTAAGAGGTGCCGTTTCTCGCAGCCACCGCGCCTATACCCGGCCTTCTTCACGGCTAAGAGTATCCCATCATCACCGCCCCTTAAAAAAAAAAGGAAGGAGAAGAAAAAACGAGAGAAAAAGAAGCCTGTGTGTGCCCCTTCTCGCGTACCGACGCGGCGCATCGAGGATTGCCGAGCGAGATGGCTTTCTTCCCGTTTCCCGTGCCGAGATGGAAGCTTCTCTTGTTGGAATTGATTCGTTGCGAGAAGTTCCGCGACCCTGTTCCGAAAAAACGGAGCGCTGCAGGTCGCGTCGTTAGGATTCGCTCCTCGATTAGGAATGATGAGCGATCGTTTGCTTAAGAAGGCAGGGGAATATGGTACGCATGACTTTTTATCAAACTTCATAAGTGGGTGAAGAATCGAAAAACATTACTTAATACTTTACAATTTGCGTAGACACAATACAGTTCACGATATTCTTGATGAGAATTACTGTGACTGCCCCCCTGGTGAAATGCCACTGCCTAGAGACTTTCTTCAAATAAGATCATGGCTCAGTAACCAGTTTGTATTTTTAAAATGAGCAGTATTCCATAATTACTTGTTTCGCGGTTAAATTGAATTTCGTTATCGTTTAGAAAGGAAATGTGATAATATTTAAACACTGTTTTCTATGAACCTCTGTTATACATACCTATGTGTACTTAATACAATTGTGTTGCTGATACGTGTATGGTAAATAAATGAATTAATTATAGACACATGGTACAATGCGCGGCACCTCTATCTTCGCAGCTGGATATTCCTCTAAATGCCTATCCATGCGGTTTTCAACACAGAGGTACCTATGTAAGTACCTATCTCGCGATATATACCTCCCACTACAGCAGAAATGATTTACTTCGTGTAAAAGTTCTTTCAGTCTAACAATAAGTAATTTTACTGTTTCCATAACAGAAGGAAACATTTGAAGGAAACAGAAGAAATACATTTAAAAGTAGAATACAGACCCCTCCATGTGTCCACATTTCTGCTCTGTATCATAACCAAATGCGGGACTAGAGTTCGTTTGGGAGATATGAGAATACTGTTCTCGAAATGCCATCTTTGGGAATTTGTAAGCAAATGTATTATTTTGTAAAATATACCAAAGAAAAGAATAAACCTAAACCATAACCAAATACCAATACTTCGAACTCTCGAGAGACAACGAAGGGAGTTAGGAAACTTTTACGATTCCAAAATCATCACCGATGCAAAGAGAAATCCTCGCAACTTGAAGCAAGCAACTTTCAATTTTAAGTATTCGAGCCCTCGAAGCAGGGAAACGTCCCTTCGCTAGGATGTTCGGTGGGTGGTCTCTCGAACCGATTCTTTCTTCGAATTCGGCAATAATGCTGGGCGTCTTCCATGAGAATCGACGTGACTCGGCGTCTAGCGACCGGAAGCTGTGCAAAAACCGCTCGAGGAGAGGCAAAACGCCAGCAAACGGCTCGTCGAGTTCGTGATTCCTCCGCGGAGAGATAGGACAGGGAAGTAATAGATAGGTTTGTAATCCATCGAGAGCTCCAGGCGTTTGGGAATGAGATATTTTGGAAGGGGCTGGCGATATCGGCAGTCGGCGAATGAAATGGCGCGTCTCTCGATTCTCGACGTGCCCCGGGGGGGCCTGCTGCCGAATCGAGCCACAATCCACCCTCTACAACCCCCTCGCCGGCTCGCCGCCCCCGTGGCTGGAGTTGTCTTCGCGGAGTCTGTCGTTTCGATGCGACATCTGCGGCATTCCTGAAAATCCCCGTTTCTCGATACAACCAGAAATTCTGTTTCGATGTTCGTCGAGGGAAGTCTAGGAAAGTCGGATACCTCATGGGCGATGAGACTCCAAGCTCATTGACGAAGATTTAAGATGCCGTTTTGAACGCAGATTCCATTGGGAGCGGCGTTGAATCGACACTGGAGCTTTTAGAATTTAGCGAGTCAGGGTGAACGGAGCCAAAGTTTCATTACTGCTCGGAATTCTCCCGATTCTAATGCCTGTAAAAATGACAACAATGACAGTCGTTCAGCCCCGCGTTCCATCGTCGCGACGCCCACGGCAAGAATCCGACTGAATGGAGTCCTCCGTTCCCTTCATCGTGACAACCCTGCCTCCTGCAATCTTGATAACTGTCCATGTTCATAGAAACCGATGCTTTCAGGCCTCGCTGGGACGATCGTGATCGAACGTAGCAGGTGGGCCACAACTTTCGTCCACACTGGCCGCTGTTTTATAATTATGGAAATGCTCGACTGAGACACACAAGTTCGCTGAATGATCATGGTAAACGAGACGTTTTATTACCGTTTCAATGAAATTTCCATGGAATCTTCTCAGCAGGAATTTGTCATCGACTGTAAACTTTTCATTTGGCCAAGTGAATTACAAGTAGGGTAAACCAACCAGTAATTGACCGCATACCAGTGAATGACCATTAGGCAAAGAAATGTCAATTATAAATTTAAAAATATTATATGTTTATAAATGGAGTGTAGTTGCACTTTTAATCTCTCATATTTTTAGTTACGCGTATTAAGCAAACATTAATAAGTACAATTCTTATTAAATGTATGCAGTCATTTACTGGGCTTCTACAGGTTTTGCATTTAATAATTGTTTTCTTTTTTAAATTACGATAAGAACAAGTAATTATTTTTATAGAAATTTCAAGAAAAATAAATTTAAATGCAATTTCAACAGTTGCTTTGATGCTATACATAAATATATTCAAGTATTAATCTCAAAGGTCCATGAATTCAACAATTCGGTCATTCACTGGTTGGTTTACCCTATCTCACTTCAGAAAACATTGAAAAGTATAGCATTCCACTTACCGCAAAGTCCACACCGTTACTGCAATCTTTTAGCTAGGTTACTTCGCGCCTACATTTAATTTTATAAATCATCAAGAAATCTAGGCTGCGTAGACTGGACCGTCGTCGCCTGATGCAAGCTAGAATAGGGGATACAATAAGCAAGGTTGCGCGGGTTACCAATTTGAAAGTTTCTTTCGAGCAGCGGCTGTGCATTGCACGAGCATGCACGCGCCATTCCCGGTAACCATTAGAGCCTGAAGCGATATTACCGGCGCAATATTCAAATCCAAGCCCGTCGAGTAATGTCTGCATCTCTCGGTATAGATTGCTCGCCCGCGGCCTGGCTTCCGCGAATCACAATAATTCCGATATTGCCTTCCCGTTCCCCTGCTGATCATTTCGCTAAGTACCCGCGTGACGGGCTCAACTTCACGGATGTGCAAGCAATATCTATTGTCGGATATAAAAAAAAAAAACAAAACAAGAAAAGGCAAAAATGGAGGAGAGACACGCGTATTCCACGTTACGGTGGCTCTTTTTTCAATTCGTCCGCCTCGTACACGCTCCTTCCCTGTTCGTCACGCGAATGTTTTATAGTTTATAGGGTGAACCGCCCACGCACCACCGTGCTTCCCCTCCCCCAGAATTTATCCGCACCCGTGCGTTATTTTAACGCGCGTTCCTCCGATTTTCCGACGTATTTTCAGAAAAACCTACTCGCGGCGTTCAGCTGCTCTTTTTTTCTGTTCAAGCCTGATTGCAACGATCCCGTGATTAGGGACGCGGGGGTTTTAAAACGACGCTTGGGGAACCTCGAAGTCTGCGACATTCGTTGGGACAATGTGCAACCGCGATTTCAGACTGTTTCGGCAGATGCAGAACTTTTATATATTTCTGTAAAATTAAGAATGTTCTGTTACCAACCGACAATAAAAAATTGACCAACAGTAATATCGAGGATGTGTAATTTAAACACTGCAATTAAATTTCACAAACCACCAAGTTAAATCCTTTTTATTGAAGCTAAAATTTTCGGTAAATTAATTACGTAGAATGCTAATGAGAACAGCTACTAAAGTAGGTTGAGAGTGATATTTATTCGTAACAATACTTTTGTCATTTGTAAACATCATACTGTAGTATTAACATGTAACAACAATTTTTTAATAAATCGTGTAGGTACTGTAAATAAAATAATGGAAGATTTTTAATGTTATCTGGATATCCTCGCTCGCAGACGCGCAAAAGGGTCCAGGAAGAGAAGAAAAGGGGTATTTTCAACGTCTACTTGTTCGATAAACCACCTCGATATCCGATGTCGGCCGAGTAAAAAGGAGCAGCGAAACCGAGTTTTTAATTTGGCGCGTGTCACGTGACAGGTTGGACGAGGAGGAAGAGGATTCCCGAGGACGGGACGAGCGGGCAGCCAGATGAATCTCTTTCTCGCATTGTCTGCGTTTCAATGGATACGCCCCGGCTCTCTATTCCTTCCCGGTTTTCGGCCGTTATTTTCGGTGACAAATATTATCGTGTCGAACAATGTGATCGCCCTCGCCGGCTGCTCCGTCGACGCTCGGTAATCTTCGACATTGTTCCCCGGAAACGCGCCCGCGGCCATATTGGAATTGCTAATGTTCCAGCTCGCTGCAACCTGATGAGACCGCGGGACGTACGGTTTTATACGTTGACGAGGGATCGCGAACAGACTCTAAAATCGATCTCTGATCATCCTCACAGGAATCTCTGCATCTGATTTTCACTTTGGAGCAAATCTCTGGGAGAATTTATTACATTGATGTGAGCTTACTTTCTTCTATGTGTCTTTTATAAATTTTTCTAGATTTCAGGACAATAATCCTGCCAGGGATCATAAATCTTTGCCTCCATTTTATAAGTATATTAAAACTATCCAACATCATGAGACATGACAACAAACTCTGCTTTCAAGTTTTTAAATAACACGTTACGGCTGTTTAATGATTCAAATAATGTCGTCATATCACGACTACATACTTTCTATGCTGCTTGTAGGATCGATCAAAAATGAGTGCTCAGCTGTGAGCATTTCGTCCCAAAAATTTGGAAGAAAATCAATTCTAAAGACCTCATTGAACCTAGATAGAGGAAGCAGAATTCCACGAGGCAGCCACAAGACGGAAAGGGGGTGGTTAGAGGCGACCTTAATCCCGACCACCTTATTTTTAGGGTGACGAACTCGAGGCTCGATGGAGTCGGGGTCTGATTGAGATGGAATCGGCGAATAAAAGAGTTGTAAATAAGAGATAAAAGAAACCCGGATAAGAGAGAGTCTGGAGTGACTGGCCGTGTCTAGTCCGCGACAAAGTGTAGTTTTATTGGCACGTAAGGTGGGGATGGTGGCCCAATAATCCCCATTTATAGCTTATAAATGATTTCAACCCCCGTGGAGGTGCATTAAGCCGCGTTTACGTGTGAGACACCGTGGGCGTACACGCGTTGCGTGAAAACCAGGACATCGTTCGGGCAGGGACTGCAAATGCTCCACGTTTTAAGGAACTATAAAGCAGGGAGTCTGACTTTTTGTGGCTAACACTGCGGCCATGCCGATGTCTGGTAAGTGTCTTCCCCTCCCTGGGAGAAGATGGTGAAAGTGGGTTCGCTTTTGACCTGAAAAAGGGGATGTATATAGTTTCACGGATGTGAAGTCTTGTGGGAGGATCAGATGACGAATCAGAGCTGTGTGTGTGTGTGTATCGGTAGAAAAATACATAGATAATGGAAGCTCTTAGCACGTGAAACTTGTAAGGGTGAGCGAACTGAACCAGAGATGTGAAGGAAAAAACTGAAATTCAGAAAGTTGGATTACAAAGAGATTGCTTTCTTCCCTCACCAGTAAGGGGAAGTAGAAAATTTTAAACTAGTCCCCTTTTCTGCATTAGTCGATACATAAGTTGGAGTAAAAGAATTGTTGGTATATGAACAATAATTAATACTTACTTTATATCACAAACTGACAGAGATCCCCAGAATGACCAGTGATACCAACGTGACATGTAGGCTCAATTTGAAAGTTTCCCGTTTACGACCACTGTTAACATAAAATTTGAGAAATTAATTTTCAGGATCAAGTTTCTAGAAGACCAAATCGAACGTAGCCACGCCGACCCGCTTCTCCCTTCCAGCGCTTTTCGCAACAGAAATTAAAAATTCCCAACAAAGCCAGGCATTTCTTTCGTGAGATCGAATTTAGTATCGACGTTGGCGCAGCTCCTTGTGCCCGTCGTAAAAACGTTACGACTGCGTGCAAGTGCGTGAGAACGCCGAGAACCGGAAGTAATCATCCGAAAAGACGGTTGTAGGGAAGGCAATAATACCTGTATCCCGTGTGTTCCGTGTAATCAATGGACGAAGACGTTGTGCAACGCAATAAAAGCGCGCAGGCTGATAATTGGACAAAGAATGCGTTCAGCAGGGTTGTGTTGATTTTAGGAGTGGCGAACCATTAGACAGACATGGTCTCAGATAAGGAATTCCCCGTGAAACCTTATCTCGCTGTAGAAATAACCAATTACCTCCGCTACTTTACCCGACATCACCTGAACACCATGAAACGTCTTTCTCCGATGAATACGGATCCCACGGCGCCTCCCGCCACTCTGCACCCCTGACCATTGATCAACAAATCGCACTTGGTCGCGACTCTTCGAAAAAGGGGACAAGGGAAAAGGGAAAAAAGAGCGGCGAAAACCGAGACAGGCCCAGACAATTTCCATTTCGCGAGCACAACGGTTTCGCTTCCAAAACTTGACGTTGCGTTCACGTGGAGTTGGAAGAGGGGGCGGTAGGGGGTGGCCAGAGGTGGATGGGTCGGTGAGGGGGCGGCAGGACATCGTCGTCGACGCGTGCAGCACGTAGGATGATAGCCAAAAGCGGCGGTTGGCAGGACAGGGGAACGTGTCACGCGATCCGTGAGTAATTCGCACGAGTCGTGGCCCGAGCCTGCCTGGCTGCTTAACAGAGTGTTATAATCTATTTACGTTAACATTACCAACGTTTAACGTGGTTGCTCCGCATCCCCGGGGTCAGAGAAAGGGGTTGGTTAACGGGAAGGCGGTTGGAGGGGGCATAGGGGGGCAAGGGATCCCCTCTCACTCTCACTCTCACTCTCACTCTCTCTCTCTCTCTCTCTCTCTCTCTCTCTCTCTCTCTCTCTCTCTCTCTCTCTCTCTCTCTCTGTCTCTCTGACGTTCACTTTAGCTGTTTCTGCAGCAGACAGCGCTCAAGAATTGTCGCGGCCACGTTAGGGGTTCTGGAAACGAGCGTTAATTCGCGCGGTCTCTCGCGTTAATCGCGACTTTCCGCTTGCCCTCCGCGAGCCACTCTTTGTCCCATTTGAGCGCTCACTGCGTAAGATCGAGCAGATCGATTAGACAGACGCTTTCGGGAAAATTTTCAATTTTCAGCACTGTTCTTTATTTACTTAAATCAACCCCGTAATAGGCCGTCCTAACATTCGCGGATATCTCCGACGGACGATCTAGAATCCCAACGAGAAGAACTGAGGAATAGAATGGTGAACGCAGGATGCAAGAAATCTCGATGATCACCGATTAGGGAACGGCGCTTCATATCAGCCCTCGCTGATTTCGCTGTGCCTACTTCCACAAATTCTGCGACGGTAAACCCAATGACAGCAATTGCAGAGTGGAACAGACTCTCGAATCGCGCGATTCGAGGCGCATTAGTGGCGCACAATGACGCGCAAGTTCAAGTAAAACAGGGCATTGTGCGCGAACGGAGGCGGCAGTTGGCCCGTGAACGGATTACGGACGTTACAAGGCTCAGAAGCGAGGGAACACGTGCGTTCCGTTTGAACGAGCCTGTAGGGCAAAGAGGCCTCCGAGCGTGTACATCCACGCTCGGCGTATGCACGACAATACGGGCTAAATGCCCGGCTCCGGGAGCAAACCGGCCAACTAAACTCCGCGGAACGTCCTGGAAACTTTAGATGCGATTATCTGGAGGGTTATGTCGTAACAATTACGTGGCTGCCACTCCGCGGAATCAGCCGACTGCTAACGTGTTTGCCGCGTGCTCGCCTATTGTCCCTCTGTCATAAATAATTTTCGGGGACGCGGGCTAATGGACGACAGAAGCCAGGATGCTAAGAGAAGTTGAGACTGTCCCTTTGTCACCGCCTTCCATCTCTTTGCAGGATGAAAGACTTCGATTCGAGACGATCGGTTGCCGCTCCAACTTTGCTCCAAGGATCTGCCGTTCCACTTCAAGATGGAGCGATGTAGTGTACGAGAGTTAGTATGTCCCGACAAGAGAAATGCACAAAGTTTGGATCACCGATTTGGCTTAAATTTTGCATATAGTTCGCGCATGCCGTACATGACAATATGTCAAATGCATAGGTTGCGCTACTTAAAGTTTCGCGAGAAAACCGTGTTCAAATGTTTGTCTATTCCAGACACCGTACATGGCTCTGAAACAATTTAGAATAATTAAGCATAAGTGCAACATGCATGCATATTTAGAAAAGGTAATTTACAATCAACAGTTCTCACGCAAATGATCTTCGCACTACCTGTGGTAAAGAGAGAAGTTATAACTCGATTTTCTTGCAAAATTTTTACTACTTCGCCCTTTGTGCTTAAAGCGTTACTCTATACGGCATGCACTAACTGTATACAAAACTTGCGTCTGATGAATGAAGATTATTTTTTATTACTGAGTGTACAGAAGCTTGAAACATGACATGGACCGAAGCAGAGCTTGGTTCAGGATTGAAGTGTATGAATTGTAACTGTTTAAATCGAGTATGGGGGTCGCAGCGTAACTGAATTGGAATAGCATTAAGGTCAATATATATGGGAAATTGCACTAATACCGAATTTTGTAAGGGATTTTCGGAATAGTATTGTGGCTACTAATGCAAGGCGTGTTTTAGGTTTACCTTTTTAATATGAGGAAAGTAGGGTAAACTGTACAATGATTGGCACTCTAAGCGGAAATTCCACTTGGAATGAATATATTTTTTTGTGAAGTTTTTATATGAACTTAATTTTCAGTTATTATCAATGATTATGGATTGCTCATTAAAATAAAACATTTTGAGTACCTTTTAAGTCTTTTATTTTAAAAATATTCAATGAAAAACAAAAATAGGCAAAAAAGTAAAATCATTGGCACCCTAAAATTTGAGGTTATATAGAAAAATATATGTAGTTAAAAACGAAGTTTAAAGTATTTAAACAGACTATTTCATTCACTATTAAATACCTACAACACATAGTAAATCTGTATTTCAATCCATTACTTAGTTATAAAGCGACAAAATAAACTTACCTCTTATCAAAATTAAAAAAAAAAAACACCTAAAACTCAGCCCTTCGTCCCACTTTGTGGGGTTACCAGATGTAAAATGTGTTGTTCAACTACTGGACTTTGCAGTGTTGTAAAGAAAAATAAGAAATTGTAAAGAAGTAGTTTCTAAGCTTGTACTTATTAATATTTGGCTTTTTAATCAAGAGTGCCAATGATTAGTTTACTCTATGTAATACTGACAAAATTGAGTAATTTAGACATCAATGAGAGTGCTACAGTTGTAAGGATCCACTTTCTTGCCAGTAATTGTCACGATTAGATATGACACCACTTTGGTGATTTTTTCTGTGGGAAACTATAGATACACTGAAGATTTCCTTCACGATTACCATCAACGATGTGTTATTAGTACCTATGTCAAGGGTTGAACATGGACTTTCAACTTGCACTAAGTAGAAATGTTAAAATCTGTCAAGAATCTATTCCTCGAACCACCAAATTGAAAAGCCCTTTCAATTTAACGTAACACGGGAGATTCATAATTCAAGGGTCTCCAACAACCTAACCACCACCGAATACGTCTTTAAACCCCCACAGAATCAATCTCTCCACCGATATAGCACTGAAGGCTCTATCAACGGCGTATCGAGGCCTCAATTTCCGTCGGCTCTCCCCAACCCCATGAAGCTGCAGCCCGCCACAAAAGGCTTCAATGCTCGTGGCGCGAAGCAAAGGAACCGGACGAGCTGGCGCGCCGATAAAAATCCCTGTCCGCCGATTGTAAAATTTTACGATCGCGGGGAATAAAGATGGTATCGTGTCGGTCCGAGAGCAGCGTCTCCCGTGTCGTTATCGGTACCCCACGAAGGGGAAACTTTAATATTTGCCCGTCTACGGATTTCTGTCGCGGGGCGGTGAAGCAAAGGGGGGGGGGGGGGGAGGAAGGAAGCAACGGGCCACTTCAATGCGTTCGAGGACGATAAGCGAGCGGGAGATAGAGAGATGGAGAGAGAAGGTCGCTGGCGAGCACATCGGACAAATAAAATCTGAACAACCTGCTGCTTCGTTGTTTACCGAGGGATACCTGCGGCATTAACGGCAGGTGGAAGGGGCCGTATATGTGTGACGATAACGGAACGGCTCCCCAGGTGGTGTCACCGATTCTTTTCGTGGATACGCCGCTACGAGATCACGGGGCTACAGACGCCAGCGTTTCAACGACGATAATTGCGTTGCCTAATGCATCGACGGGGTGCCTAATCGTAAATGTCTTCAATGAATTATCTTCTTGGGTGTTGGTACCGATAGATTCAATTAATTTATGGGTGAATTAATTAAGGCTAAACTGATAGATTGGATTTTGTTTTTTAAAGTGTTATGTGTTTGCCCGAAAAATCGACAGGGATTACGTTCTCAAGCGCCTGCCCGGGCTGAAGTTTTTCCATCTTCCCATCGTTCCGCGGAAATTTGTCGCGCGCAAAGAAATATAGGAGACAATACCTCTTCCGTCCAGCGTTTCTCGAGGAGGAGAGGAGAAAAAAGCGATGGAGAGAGGAATGAAATCGGATGTGACTGCGTTCTCTTCGTATATTACACGGGGCTCACCCCTTTTGCGCCCAGAGCGATATGAGCAGCACGTGTGCGATGCGGTCGTCGTACGTGGTGGCTCGTGGTGAGCGCGCACGAGGCGAAAGAGGGCCGTGTGTCGCAGCATGGCTGAGAATTACTCGACGAACCTGGCCCACACCCCCCGCGAATTATACGATTCACCTGGTTCCTATTTTACGACGTTTATATTACACCGCGCTGCCACCTTGGCTTGCTGCTCCGGCTCGCGGTCCGACTTTTCCTCGCTTTCCTTTTATCGCAGCCCACGACGAACGCTTGAAAAGTCGAGGATCCGCTCCCGCTAGTGATAATTTTCGTTTCATAAGGCCCGCAGGAAATAAAACTGTGAAAAATTCACATCGCGCGCTCTTCCAACCGTCGGATTGCTATTTTTCCACTTGTTACATGGAGAATAACTACGACAACGATGTCTACTAATGCTTCCTTGAGAAATCTATCCCGAGAAAGCATTAGAAAAGTGTTATCTGAAAAATGTTCCACGGCCATTTCTCGTCAGCCAAATAATCGCCTCGAGTGTGCGAGCTTCGGGATCCTTTAGAAAATAATTTATGCCCCGAACACCCTTGAAACAGACGGTAGCCGAGTGCCAGTAGCGAGTAGAAGACCCTTCGACGCGTGTTTATGTATATATGTACGTATGTATACACAGAGGCGAACACCAGGACCTATGACACTGTTTAGTCTAGTTCAGGGTCGCCAGCAAACAGACCATGATCCCTATTTTTGTACGGGGACCTGTCGCAACAGATGCTAAGCGTATCGACTCAGCATCTCAGCAATGACTCACGATTCGTCGCTGTTTACTTCACAGAGACCGTTCGATGTTTGAGGACTTCTGGAAACACTTGGGGAAGGACTTGGGCCCACGTGGAGGGTCCTGTGAATTTTAACATACGTCGTAAAGGCTACTCTTCATAAAGTCGATGGGAACAAGTACTGCTTTGAGGACGAGGCGACTCGAAAGCTAAATAGTGAATCGTATCACGTGTTCGAGTTTAGTGGTAGTTGGCTTGATTAGGCCGTAAATGCAACGGTGGCCACCCTGGTCGCATAGTTAAGTAATCGAATAATGGATTGATAGCAATGCGAGGATAAAAAGTAGTCCAAGAATCGTAATCATTGGTCCACGGTTAATAGAGGATTGCTTCTGTTTGAATTTTTATCTTAGCAACGCCTACACATGTAATAATCGGAAAGAAAGGTTACTTAATACTCGCAAAATCACAATTGAGTTCAGAGAAGAATGTTCCATTCGGAAATACATATCTAATAATTTCTGTAAGAGACACCAACATTCACCATTCATTTATTTGAAACTAGCCTAAAGTAGGTATTCGGCTTTGTCCGGGTAAAACTTCGATTGTCACGGAATGCCAAGAGGGTGAAATAAGGGGGAAGGGGTGGGATGTCCAGATTTCATGGTAGCCTATATTTTCCGCAGGGTTCTAGAGAGTAATTGTGCAAAATTTGGTCCAGATCGGTTAATAAAATCGGGATAAAAAGTATCCTATATGTTATTCCTGGTCCTAGACTACGTGTAATACAAAAGTTCAGATAGATCCTTTGCGTGGTTGCGATGTCATTGAGTAACAAACATCCAAACACACTTTCGCATTTATTATATTAATAGGATTCTGTGTAACTATATACATATTGTATAATGCGTACACTCTCAACAATTAATTTAGTCCTTTGCAGTTTCTAACTATTTTCAATGTGCATTACTGTACACAAGAATTAAATTGAATTAAATTTATGAAAAAGAAAAGTATATCATCTTTATTTGAATGAAGGCTTAAAAAATAAAAAATGTGCAACACACATTATTTAGACACTTTAGGCATGGAACTGATTGGAGTTCTGTTGTTGAAAATTCGGATACTTGACGTCATAGATCGATTATTATGTTTTGACAATATTATAGGTATATTTTGGTGACGTTTCTATAAACCTCGGTCACAAAATAATACCAAGGGCTCAATCGATCTGACAAAATATAAATTGTCTAAGAATAAATACAACTGGAATACAATATAGAGTAGATTGTAGGAAAGACATGGAACTATAGAAATATTCTTTGGACATGTCGTGTGACAATCCTAACGAGGGACGCTCGGCAACACGATAGTTTAAAAATATTTAAAATTTTGCAGAAATGTCGTTCAAGCGATGCTAATAACGCAACCATTTTTTGTTTCGGCAATAAAACGCTCGTAGGGGTCAAAAAACACCACTTCAAAGAAATTATGAGTTTTCATATTATCGTGAATATCTGCTAAACCGTAAAAGATATCAGAAAAAATTTAATTCTGTTTCATGGTATATGATCTCCCACAATATGGTGATAAAAAAATTTCGAAAAAATTTATTTCGTCAAAAGTTACACCCACCATCCCTTTTAAAAAAGTTCTCTATCTCTTAACCTACATTTCTGCAGTGTTAAAATGTTTGGAATTTGCGAGTCGCCGAACATCCTTTGTAAGTAACACTGCTGAGCCTTAAGTCTCAAATAGATTTTCTGTTTGGTGGGGAAAGGAGAATCATAGCCCTTAATTATAGGATGAGTAATTTCTATTGTGTATAAATATGAACCTTGAAATAGACAATATGATGACGAGTGAGTTGTTTTATATAAAATTGCTATAAATTGTCGTCAATGGGTAGATATCTAATGGCTAAAAAAAATGTTAATAGAATGCCGGTCACACAATACTGCACACAGGATCTTAAAGGGTTAATAAAGAAAATATCCAACAGGTTGTTTAAATAGACCACCAACGTTCGAAGAAACGTTAAGAAACGTTGTTCCCTCTGAAAACTAACGAGCAGGACGGTCGTTCTGCGGCGAATAATAAATTCGCCGTTTGGGTACGCGTGTACTCGGCCACACTAATGCGTGAGGCCGTATAGATTGTTGTTAATGGGAGTTATAAGGACGCATTAGCCTGAGATAAATAGTAATGGGGTTTATTGGCGGAAAATCAGAAAATATGACGATCCAGGGTCGTCGTCTCTCCCTCTTTTCTTGCTCCCCGGCTGTGGGCACACGCCGCTCGCTTTTTCTTGGGGTCTGCCTCGGCCTGAGACCATAAGCGCGGATATATGGACCCTGGCTTTATTATATTTGCTGACCATAAGGAGGCTTCATCGGCTATTCCCGTGATATACTGCTTTTCGAGGGTTTCCGCGATCATTCTCTCCGTCCCGTTGTTCTCGCATCTGAGACTGCCGGCTCGAGAGCTTCCCGAGGCCCGAAGCGATTAATCGAGAGAGAGAAAGAGTAAGAGTCCTCGGGAAAGTTAAGCTTTTTAACCCATTTTTTACAGAAATTCCAACTATTCTTTATTTCCAGTTCAGACGATTTTCAGACTATTTCAAATGGTTATCGACCGAATACCTTGACAATCCTTTGATTACGGTGTAGGGGAAACCAAAACTAGACAATTTCAAGTCCCGATTATAAAGAAAAAAAGACACCCGTTCAATGCACTCGCCGCGCGCCCCGAGCTGCCGTCGAAGCATTTCGCTTTTCAATACCCAGTGGCGGGAGCAGAGGGGGAGCTCGTTCGATGATTAAAACGTCGTTCCATATCGGTAGTCGCGGTGTTATTCAGCACGGTTCGACCGAAAAAAAAGGGAGGTCCACAGGGGATGTCGGCTGTGGCTGCCACCGGGGGGATGGGGGCAGGGGACAATTAACGAGTAGTGAGTACACAATACCTTTTCCCAAACGGCACGACGTGAACTGCACACTTGTTGCTTATCTGCGCCACGGCGTAGACATGTCTGTAACGCGTTAGGATAACATGTTTAACATGGTAGATAGCTACTTATCAGCCGCGGTCTTGTTTGCCACGAGCGCCATAAAAGTGCGCTGTAAAGTCCAGACGGAATGTCACGATGCCCTATAAATTACCCCGTCGTTTGTTGAAAAGCACTCGGCTCGCGTTATCGAAGCGACAAACCTTCGAAGCTGATTTCATATTTGCATGACGGGCAAGGGAGGCTCGTTGGTACAGGCAGCGAGAAAAATCGTCTTCGGGACACCCCGGAATCGGGTCATACTTTGCTCCAAGTGCGATTCAGACGATCCTCCGCAGATATCGTTATTTAGTCGATCTACGCCAGGATTAAACTCTATCGACGGTCTTAACTTGCCACTGCTTTCCTTCCCGTGATTCATATAATTGCGCTCCCTACCCGCTGCCTCCCGCATTGGAGGAGTCGACCCAACAACGAGTGGCCATTTTAACCCCTTTTCCTCGCGAGACATAAATAATGATCGTCGCTAATTTGGCCCCGGGGCGCAGCCCTTGGCGAACGTAAACCGCGCAATTATAATGCGGCCGCATTAGAATTTATATCTCCGCCAGCAGACACTCTCCTTCTGTTACCTTTTTCTAAAGCTTACGTCCTTAATCCAGTTGAAATATTTTTCCCGCGGTCGTATTGGACCCCCCTCCCACCACGGATTTTCGTCAGGACTTAAGCCATTTAATTAAGTCGGACCCGGCGACGTTGGTCGCTGGTCTGTCGCGAGAAAGGAACACCATGTATTTACTAAGGACAACATATATATTTCTCTAGGAGATACTTGTGTCAAATAGTAAAAGAAAAGAGGTTCTATTTCCGCTTAAACATTTATGGGGTTCCGTTTGATTTTAGGAAGAAGCAACGATTTTCTGATTAGTCAAACTTTAATTTTTTATGAACAACCTCGGAGCGTTTACCTGCAGCTTGATTTTTCTCTGCCTTCAATACTTCAGACCTTTCATGGTTCGATCTACTATGGCAAAGATTGCAAGCTTTCTTCGTCTCATTTCACCACACCCTCTAACTGCGCGCATAGGTTTGTCAAGGCGAATTAAGTGATTAGTTGATTACCTGTAGGTGATAATCTTGATTCGAACGGATGCGAATAATCGGTGCTAACCTTCCGTAGGCTTTCATTGCAAGGACATTCCACGTTTTCTCCGTCGCAGTTCGGGAAATGAAAGATCGGATGACGCATTTGCGAGGGATTCACGATATTTCTAGTGTGTAATGCGCAGCAATACACGTGGCGTTAAATCAAATCCAATTTCGGCTGTTGCGCGTCGCACACCGCGGCACGTAGTAGCACCTGACAAACTCATTGGTCTGATAAATTGAATCATTCGCTGTTCAATCGCCTCGCGTGTACGCGTGTGCGCGATCATCGAACGTCTGTCGCGCGTTCGTTGCCCCCAGCAGTCATCGCAATTGCTGCAATCACGTCGATGGTTCGAAATTGCCTGTGTCCTGACTTTCCATTCATTTTCGTTTTGACTCTGCATTTGAGGTGTCCCAACCATGGCTCGTCATTCGTAAGGCACGATAATTAATGAAATCTAAGAAAAGATGAATGTTCCAAGGAGTTGCAAGGAATAACAAGGGAGCATATTGAACACGTACACGCGGATTGTGATGAAATTTTTGTGGAAACTAGTACTGGGAAAAATATTCGGTACGTATTTTTTTATCGGCAATAACCCATATTAAGGGGGTGAAAACACTCCTCAAAGTTGGGGGCCATAAATGTATTTTATTGAATATTATGAGACTTACTTAATAAATTCAGTGCAGGGGGAATTTTTGTTTTTAATTGTGTGGTTTTGTATGCGAAATTCAGTTACTTAAACAACTTTTAGACAAACTAATTCGTGTGAACAATATACTAGAAATTAACATTGTTTTGCGAATTTTTCTGGTCAAATGTTAATTAATTTTCATGTAAATTTGCAATAAAGATTAATTGTACCTAAATATATTTGTACTCTACTCCGATTTTCTGCAGAATGGAGTCTTCGAGTATATGTTATAGAAGGTGTCAAACTATTATGTTTCATGTAATTACACTGCACTATATGTGCATCGCTAGATTGTCCTTTGAATAGCCAGGACAGGTATCACACGTATAAACAATGCGCGGTACTAATCTCCTCTATAAGGGGTATAGAAGGCGTGCATTACGCTTGTCGATGGACTTCCGGTCGGTGTAAAATATGGTAGCCTTGAAAACCACATTTTTATCAACTTGAAAAGCCTTAGATTCAACTTTTTGAAAGTCCTGGACAAATCCCACTCAATTATATTTTGATTGAAGATAATACGACATTAACCTCACACATGTAACCCGATTTTTAACTCAGGTTAGCCAACGGTTACAATTCCTGATCGGAAATACCGATTTTTACGTATTTTTTGCTGGATTTTAGATTGAAAAACAAAAAGAGGTAAATGTCTCTAAAAAGAAATTCAAACGTAGCTGAATCGATACAGCTTTAAAAAATACTTCATACAAATTTTAATCAAATCGGTTAAGTATTTCTGAAGATATCAAATCCATAAGCTTGAAAAACATCTACAAATTCAATAGAAGATATTTTTGAAGGTAGATACTTATAAATTATTTCATTTCAATCAACGAATCTTGATCAAATAAATCTCAAGGAAGTTTATTCACACTAGCGAATGAACGGGTATTATCCAGTGAATATATTATACCGTCGAACCTCAATAACTCGAAAACCTCTATAAGTCGAAAATTTTCTTCATTCCCTTCCGCTCCGCTATAAACACATCTACAACTTGAAATAAAACTTCCTCTCCTTGAACTGTATTTTGCATGTTAAATTATGTATTTCACCTCTACAACTCGAATTTAGAAAAACTCCGACCTCTAGAAGTCGAAGTGTACTTACTTCTGCATATGTATTACGAAATTTCGCAGATAGATCTCAAAATATTGCGGAAAATGTTTTTTCTGCTTTATTCACGATTGAAAATGCTATTAATTTACAATATACTAAAAGAATATCACAAAGAAAAATCACAAATTTTTTTAATATGTAATAAAGAGTAATATGTCGAGCATAAAATGTGTTTTATAATTATTTTTATATGTGTAGGTACATATGTAGTACATAAGTTGTAGGTATATTGGATTATAAATATACAATAAACAATTAACATTTAAAACTTGAATTTGTCATGTTTTACAGTTTCACAAGTCGAACAATTAACAGTCGTAAAAGCCTCTATATCTCTCTTACTCGAAAACTCGATAAGTCGATACCTCTATAATTCGAAGATTTTTTCCCTTCCCTTGAGATTCGAGTTATCGAAGTTCGATTGTAATGGAATTGGAATACTACCAGGACTATTGACTATTCACCTGTCGGGTGTCGTTCACTCGCGTTGGTTCGCTTGAGATTCCATAACTTCGTTGATCCTGTTAATTTGAACGTAAAACTATGAAAACAATGTGTCAGGCCTTTATATTTTAAAGAAATGTAGGAGGTCAGAAATCAATTATTTCAGTATCCAAATGTACGAAAGGTAATTCGATATTGGTGCTACGATTCTGATCTACAAGAATGATTGTTCATAAAGAAATAAGTGGAAACTGTAGTGTAATATTTTTTTATTTGAAGCTTTGTTTTCAACAAATGAGATTTTAAATATATTGTCATATAAAGAATTTTACATAAATATAATACAACAGTGAATAAAACTGAGTTGGTATTGCAGAATACATTTGTTCTAAGAAGGCTTTCATCCCGAGAAAATCAGTCTTGCAGCTGACACGAGTTACTCAAATGCACGTATCTCGACTAATTTTCAATCATTTCTTTAAAAAAGAAAGCCCCAAATTATTCTGTTACCCGAGGAAGGCGAATTAACACGTCACCTAAAGAGCGAAAGCACATTACTAATGTACATATTAAAATACACAAGGAACGACTCTGGCCCAGAAACAGATTGATTAACAGGTTAAAAACTAATTACTCTACATTTTCGATTTGCAGAATCACATCATTTCGGTATGTGTCACCAATAACGGTGACCCGAAAATGAATCTTCCGTTCTAACGCTCCACACAATTCCCAGACGAGATCGACGAGTTCGTAGCCCCAAACGTATCTCGCGGTCGCGATGAAACCGGAACAGATCGAAGGCTAAGCGGAGGATCGCCATGGAGAGGACGCACCGAGCGCAGGATACCGGAGGCGTCGGCCGTGTGACGCGATCACACGGTGTGTGACGTGTGAAATGGAGCACGGCCCCTCCATAATTATATGCATCGAAATGTCCCCTGTCCCTCCCGATGGACGGCACGGCACGATCGACGCAAGACCGGCACGAGCGCGCGAAACGTGGAGAGTGCATCGATGCAGCGGCGCCTCCGGTGCACCGCGTGCATTTGCACCGCGCGTTGGTCGCCCTTCCCCCACCCCGCAGCGCCATGCGTCCCCAGTGCCCCAACTCAGCCACGGATGACTGGCCCATCGTTTCGACTGGTGGAACAATCGGGATCGTGGCGTTGCATTCCCGTGGACACGATTTACCACGACCGCTGGGGGAAGTCTAATCGATACAGGCTTGGACATTCTATTTAATCTTGGTCAAGTATTTCGCGCCTGTCGTATTTCCAGTTTATCCGCATTCGTCTCTGCCTCCGCGATTTTTGGGTCTGGAAGTGTGAATCAACGTTCTCCACGTTCTCTGATTGTTTTCCCAAGAACGACCGTTGCCCCGGCGAAAATTTCAGAGCGAACGGTGACCACGGTGTCAACGCGCGGGGGGATAACGGCTAGACGAGTATCGAGCAAGCGTTGCACGTAATGACGAGCACGAATGCACGTAACACGGAGGCGCGCGATGCAGCCCAGGGCCCGGATATCGCGGCACATGTGCATCGGCGATGTTTCGAGGCGGAACGATTTCGGCGCGTCGAATTGCGCGCTGCACCGGCTGCACGTGCAATACGCGCCTATTGCACAAATCACACGCATTATTGACTACCATTGTATCTATCCGGGCGACGCGTCGACGAGCATTGTCCGCGCGTTGCACGCCTCGTGTCCGTTTCCTACGGCCAGCCGGCGAAATAAACCCGCGAAATTCCGCCCACGGAACGAACTCGATCGGGAAGATGCCAGAAAATTAATATATCTAACGTACCTAGTTCATGCCACCGTAATCGTCCAACTTGTCATTCAGTTATTAGTAACTTCGCCGCATTGAGGCGACATTATCAGGTGCCGAGTTGATCTAGTACGGCAGCTTTTAGGTTTCTTAAAGTGATAAATGTGATTTGTCGAGATTGAAAGGTAGTTCTCAGCGTTTTAATTGTTTTGAAGAAGTTGCATGCCATGAATATCGGCGGTAGTTTGATGTAGAAATTGTGTAATTGATCCCACATTATTATTTTGTTATCGTTAATTTGGGTAGTTGACCACAATTTTGTCAACTATCTAAATGAACGATTACAGAAAATAAGGTGTAATCAATTACACAATTACACTTTAATCGGAATTTGTAATTTATAATTAGATCGCATTTTGCCCAACTCTGCTTTTACGACATCACTGTATCTCTACAAGGCACAGTATCTGTACGTTACTAGCAAATGCTATACTGGCCGATCGCCGGTTTCCAATCGATCATATGGACTAGAAACACTTTCAAAATAATTTCCAGCCCCTGAACGTTGCAACATGCAGCACGACAGATTCCGTTCCCCCCTTAAAAATACGTCGAGGCTATCAACCGACCCAGACGATCGTAAAGACGGCAGGAGGCCCGATACGAGTAAATAAACTTCTCTCCCTTGTAGGAGGCTCTTCTACGAAGGAAAACACGACCGTGTGGCTGTCTTTCTGTGACTTGCAAGTCGATGGATCGAGTGCCCTTCGAGTGGTCCGTCTGCCACCGGGTAGGATCGAACGGAAGCCACTTCTGGATGGGATTTAGGCAAGGGAAAGTCGACCAGACGTTCGTTGCTGCGGACAGACACAGACAGGTCTGGCGCCAGTCGCGGGAATCAAAGGATCGAGTCGAGATTCGGGGCCACTGGGGACGTGGGCCACTTTCGCTGCCCGTGGGATGGCCACCCTGAATCTTGTACTACACGTGTTAACTTCCTTCGAGAGTCCCTTCGTGAGACCCTTAAATGGAATTAGAATCAGACGTTTCCGAATACTCCGCCTTCAATTATTATTTCTGAGCTGGATCATGGACCTGATGCTACTGACAAGGAAACGCTCCCAGCACGAAAATTCTGATTTTAATGAAACTTCGTGCGAATGTGGAGTATTCCGTCTGCGGAAATTCACTCTGAAATCAGCCCCTAAAATTATCACGTTTTTTCGTTTCCTTCATCTAACTTTGTATCGTTGCGAGATAGAACAGAACTTTAAATATAAGAATTGTTCAGTTTTTTTAATGATCTATTAGACCAGAAAAAGAAAAATAAAGTTATACTAAGGGGGTATTCTCGTTTAACGAAGCGTTTTCGTCGCGTTATTTCGGAATTTTTTGCAAAGAACACATAAATTTTATTATTATTCAGTTTGTTGCTACATATTTATTGATATTTAAACTATCTTTACAAATTTCGTCAGTAGAGAAAAATGAAAATCAAACGCAGTTGAGTCCTTTAAAGTAATCGTTTATCAGACTCAGGTCGTTTTTCAAGAAACTTAATTTTCAAACCGCCGCCATTTGCTTATTTTTCAATATTTTTTTATCATTCTGGTACCGGCTATAGCCAAAGGCATACAAATAAAGAATCTCTTTACACTTTTTGTTTCAGATCACCAAAACGAGCCCAAACATTGACACTGTGACTCAAATTTTTCTTTTAAACGATTATTTTAAAGCAGTCAATTGCGTTTGATTTTCATTTTTCTCTACTGACGAAATTTGTAAAGATAGTTTAAATATCAATAAACATGCAGCAACAAACTGAATAATAATAAAATTTATAGGTTCTTTGTAAAAAAAATTCCGAAATTACGCGACGGAAACGCTTCGTTACACAAGAATACCCTTACTAATACGAAAATCCGCCATAACTTTAAGGGCAGAGTTCACCCTTTCAAAATAAATTTCCGCAGAAAAAGAAATCGCTCCATGCACACTCCAATGTGCTTTAAATTCACGTTCAAGAGTTTAGATTAAGTTTCACTAAAATCAGAATTCTCGCGTTGGAAACGTTTCCGTGTGAGCTACATACGTATTGATACAGCCGTTCTCCGAAAGTATGGCAGAGATGAAATAATATACCTATATTAATTCCACAGTTTTTCTTTGGCCAATCTTTTTCATTATATACGATGAAACTTGAAGAGGACCAGATGGAGGATAACTCTACCGGTGAAGGTACCTGTAACGATTTTGGGGAACTCAGTAAGTACACTGTCGTTTGATCATTGATCAATTAATTAATTACCTTGTTCGATGTGTACACTAATTCTCTCTCTGTCGCTTGATACGAAGTGGTTTGAAGTGGAACGTTATCAGCAAAGTCCAAAGAAACGGGCAGAGGGCCTGGGAGCCAGGATAAATCGGAGTCAAGAGCTGCCCTAACCTGACTCAAGCGAGACAGGAGCCTCTGAGTCGACTTAAGAAAACTGCCAGCCCTTCGTGGACGTTTCGAGTGGTCTGACTCGATCTGGCGTGTTTACACGAGATCGTGTATACTCGATACAACCCCTCGCTGAACTAGATGGCTGTTTGTTTAAAGTCCCCCCGGACTCTTCTCACAGAATAGACGTCGATCCATCGCCGTTTCAGCGTCTTCGAATACCTAAATAAATGAAATTACATCGTTTACCACTTACAGTTGGAAAATGAGTAGCTCTTTCAGATTTCTGACAACGATCTCAAACGATTTCTGAGTCGCGAGTTAGGAGATTCGCATGTTTTTGACATGTTAATTTGTTCCAGATGAAGCTAATAATAACCAATATAATAAAAATAACCAAGCAGTCCATCAGAAATAGACGCCTGTAATTATTTTATAGATACAGGTCTTCCGTTTCTAAGTTTTTCATTTCGTCAGGCGGATGTGGTCCTTCTTTTTCGGCGCACGCTTCCGTTTCTGTGATAGTGATACATTAACATTACCAAATACTTAAAAACACTTACGCCCTACCGGGGTGAGAAAATTACTCACGATTATGTGATGCACGAAGCGCATTAACGAGAGACCGGTTGTGTATTCGGAAGGCAGCCATTCTGAATAGCAAAGCTGAATCGAGCTTTTAATCACGCGTACGTTAAAGGAATCACAACGATTGAAGTAACCGCTGGGTCGTTACAACTCACGGTAACTTTTGACTGTGAAAGGGACTTTGTGACTGCGCTCCTTCAACTGCCGCACATTAATACAAAACAGCTCCGTTAATATTAAAATGCATTCGTGTATGGCCTCACAGTCGGTTTCTTCTCGTTTTGCCACCGACGCTTCGCCATTTACAAACTTTGTACACACTTAATAATAAATCCATAAGACGACAGGGATAAATGTATTTCTATCGACGTTTCTTTCCAGTCTCTTTCTGTGGAACGGAGGTTTAGATAAAAGTGAACTGAAGAGAAGAAACACTGCGGATCGTGTTACAGACGTTGACGTTCATTGCTGCGCGAGAATAGCGATGGGAAGCAAACGGGAATAATCCAGGGGGAAATTATTGATAATCTCATCAATATCCGCGTTATTGTCAGGCACAGGGCGCCAATAATTAACGCGCAATTGTGCGGGAGTATCGATGCAACGCGGGCGATCTGCGACACATGTCGCTCTATTAATAACACCGTGCCCGGTGCTATCGATACCTCGCTAATTCATCGGAAATGTGGATTTGCAGGTTCGCTGCGTTTGCATTTAGAGAAGTCGAAGGATAGCATTAATCGTTGGACGATAATTTCGTTGTACAGTAAGAAAATAGAAATATGTAGATCGATTGGGTTCTCCAATATCACGAGATCTGGCCTGCTGCTGAATATTTTTAGAAAAATGCTTCAAGTACAGTAACTTATCAACGAGCAAGTAGATTGCTCACGCTCATTACTAAATCCCATTTGGTTTAATAAATGATGTTCTAAACGGATCAGCGCCAATGATCTCGCAGTTAATGACAAAGTTAATTTTCCTCCTAATACTATTTATAAAGTACAAATAAATTAATCACAATTTTATGAAACTCCGTCTTCCCAATTATTCTCTTTTACCCTTCTTAAACGTCATATCCCCGCTTATATCCACGGTCTCCGTACAAACTTTACACGCGCAAAAGGTGAGACCCTTCAAATGAAGTGAAAGATTCCAAGAGCCTAGGAAGTCCGTTTCAACCTTCACGTTGCCATCTTTATCTGCTGACTGCTTGCAGACCCTTAAGCGCCATCTACCATTGTACGCTGCATTTTAATAACAGTCGTGCACGCAATTGGTTGGCATTTAAGGGAAAAAAAGGGACCGAGGGAAATCATCATGTATGGGACAAGCAGTTGACGAGGGTGGTCGCGATACAGCATCAAAACATTGCCTTATTACGGCCGCGCTGAATGTGTCAACGCCGCTGGTTTATAAGGGAAATTTTAATGAACAGGCAGGCATACGCGGATGCCTCGACTCTTCGAAGCGCTAAATACGTCATTAGTCAGCAGGAGCGCCCAGCCTCTTTATCTGTGTTTATTAATTCAGCCATGGGATTGAACGTATCATTTATACCTGGTCGGTGAATCGCAAACGCAAACGGTTACCAGTAATACGCGCCGGTTCGGAGGCACACGTGGCTTTTTGCAAGCCGTGTGCCCTCGCCTTCAGCGGTAGACACACGGCCTCCAACGTTTCGGGAATACCTCCATTCAGGCCATTAAACGCCGCCTGGGAAGCGTGTCGCTTTATAAAGGAGCGCCTAATTGGAAACGGATTAATTCGTCGCAATCGTGGCTCCCTTCTTCCGATTAGGGATCGTCTGTCTCGGTTCAACGTCGACGACTCGACGCTCCTGCTTCCAAGGTATACATGCAGGAGACCCGGCGATAGCGAAAGCAGAGGCTGGGTAGGGATTTAACGGCGGAAAAGTGTCGACACGACGGGGAACACAGTTTTCCGAAATGTGCCCGGTGAGGAGGCCTAAGGATCCGCGATGAACCGCGAGGACAGGTGACGCGCAACCGTAGTCCAGCCGCGTGTGGATAAATCAAAAGTATGAAACGCTGCGGGCAGAGTTTCGGGGCATATTTATGGCGTTGGCAATTCAATGATACACATTCCCGGTCGCGCGTAATAGTCAATATTTCCATCAGAAGCATACCTACAACTCACGCCCACGCGGACGAATTGGCGCGGCCGCGGCGGTGCTTTATGAGAGTTCAGGGCGCATTTGACAGCGCGATGGCCCCCGGCTAGTTGTTGCTATTTATTCGCGCATTACATTACTCTGTTACCGAGTCGAGTGTCACCAGCTAATTTGCATTATAAGTGCCGCTGATGTTATCATCGCTTCGCTTGTGCGTTATGGCGTCGCTGACGGATCATCAGCGCGCGCTGGCCCACATGTTTCCTGCAACGAATGCGTGTACGTCGAAAAGTGTTGGCCCGTGAAGGAGCCGCGTTACCACTATCCTAACTCTGCCGTCAGCCGCCGTTGATTGTTCGTTCATAATCGAGAATTGGCTGCTAGTTTTCACTGAACAGTTGTCACTCAATGTCTGTGTGTGAAATAAATCATGGGGGTATACCTTTCGGTACTGTAGTTTCCTTGACAGTATTCATATTTTACAATTTTCTCTGATCTGAACGCAGTTGAACAGCCACAACAAAGGATGGAAATATTCGGTCAAAGGCAAAATGGCATTGTTTCCTGCAGCATAACAACGTTTCTTTATGCTGTATCTAGCGTTGAAACGTTAAAAGGAAAATTTACAACTCCGTTTAACCAGTTCACTGTATCATTTTTCAATTACGAACGCTTCAAGTGTACATAAAACTGAGAAAATATGTATTATCTCATTTTACCTGCAATTAACGATACACATACAGTAACATTATATATTTAGTTACCGCTTTTATACGGCCTTAGTTACTACAGAATACATTTTCGCATCGAATTAACTTCCCCTATCTAATGCAGAGAAATTTCCAATCGACGAGTCGATTCGTCTTCCCCAGTTAACGAGAAAATCTGTTTGGGTGTGTCCTAATGCGCTGATGGAACCACCATCCGCGTCTACGAATACAGTGGAACGTGAAATTATCTGTACATGCAAATACTCGACAAAGATTTTCAAAATAAAGAGTTAAACTAAATACTTCTCATATACTCGATTTTCTAAATTATATGGAAGTCAGACAGTCTCTCAAAAACACGAACAACGCCAAACAATGCTAGAAGAAACTGGTCTTCGTCGTTGAGTTTCTGACTACAGCTAGAAAAATACCGTCACATTATGTAGGTAGGTGTGAAAGCGAAGTAGGTAACGCAATTCAGAGAACACGTCAAAATGAATTCAGTCCGCGTGATATTATAAATCACGGCCTATTGGGCTGTTGCGCCCGATAGATGCAGGTTTAGGTAATATTCGTCACCCTAAATCGGCTGTGAAACGCAGAACGAGGACGGTAATCTGGGAATATTCGAAAAAAACTCTAGCACGAGGCGGACAAGTCGCCGGGACGGCACCCCAGTGATAATTAGCACTAAATAATTTTCGCGTAGAAGAGCCATCCAACGGTCCAGCGGCAGATGTAAATCCCCCCCTCTGGCCCCTGCCCACTCCCCCACCCAGACCTATGAATTCCCCACGAGTGTCCGACCTTTCCCGGGGATACGTGTGTGCGCGCGTGTTGAGCGGCTGAAGTGGAGATTGAAGTGAAATATGAAAATCCAGGAGCAGCGGAACGCTGGCTGACGCCGGCGTTTTCGTATTGAGCGCGTCGCGTTTAACGAGCCGCATAAGACAGAAAAATATAGGTAATGAACGTGAATACGGGACCCGGGACTTTCTTTTTAGACCAGCGTTCGTGGCATTCACGAAAATCGCTCCTCGTTCTCTCGCCCCCCAACCCCCTCCCGCCCCGCCGTCCGCCCATCGTCCATCTCGGGGGCTGGGAAAAAACGGGAACGGACCCCGACATCATGCTGCTGCTCGTATATTTCTTTCCTTTTCAATGTTATTCCGACAGAAATTCGCTGCTCGCCTATATTTTTAATTAAAGTCATTTCGCCGGGTTACACGGATATGCGGAATTTATTAACAGGGGAAGCATATGCTCGTCCGCCTGCACCGAACCAGGCCGTCGAATATCAGCAAGATCCCTGGCCACTCGCAGTTTCGCTTCCGCTTTTCAAAATTCCCGTAGCCCCCGTGCCGCGTATTCGAGAAAATATCTAGAAACGCACTCGGGGTGGAACGGGGCGGGGAGCATGCTCCGTCGGAACGAACGAACTGTTTATTATCGATTATAAATGACAATTTTAAACTCTGATGGAGGAGGGAGATGAAGTGGTATTGGTAAATGGAGGTGTAACAATTTGCAGATTCGCTGATAGGGCGCGATTTCAATGTTCAAAGGGCTACAAAACCCTCCATATCACTTCATTATTATACCGTGGCGGGGAGTCATGGGCAGCCGCTCACCATATGCATCTAGGTGTAGCTATGTACTTCACTCTGGGTTCAGTGTTCCTCCTTCCTCTTGGTAATGTCCAGAAATCTCAGAACAATATATATTGGGATTGGTTAAACTGCGATACGCAACCTGGTGACGAAAATCAGAATCCGAAAAAGTAGGTCGCTGGCTGCGGTCGCATATAGAAAGTGTGTAAATAATTAATTTAAAATTTACATTTTTTCTTGTTCTTGGTCAAATTTTTGCCTACAAATTTTGTTGCTATAAGCAATTTACTTAGTTTCTACTTTCAGTAACTGTAAAAATTCTGTACAGCACTTTTTTCCCCGAAGATAGCCTCTATTTTATAATTATTATTTATTTTTAGAATATTATTATTCTCTTCGGAAATTAAGGGTTCATGCCTCCTAGATCTAATAAATACATTTAAAAAAAGCTTACACAATTAAATTATCGTATATAGTGTGCTCTACAAGTAGTCAAGTAAATATTTTTCTTTTCAAAAATCAAAATGATTGTATATAAATATAAATTGTAAAAATCTTATGATTCATTTGTACAAAATAAAGACAATGTTTAAGCATTAATTGTAAAAAATGTTTTAATATTCAAAAATAAATTATAAAAATTCTGCCCATAATGTCTAAGTCTTTTAAATATAAATAAAATCAATAGTTTCTATCAATTAATTCGTAAACTAATTAATTCTTTGTTATAAAAAAAATATCCATTTGATTGATTAAACATTTCTATTTAAAAAAGGTTACATCAAAATCATCATATGGTTGTACAAAGCTGAACTCTTGTTTCCAGTAATAAGAACTTTATTTATTTCTTCTCTTGTTAGATGCAAGAAAACAATCACACTGTGTTTATATTTGTAACGTTATCCAACTTTGCAAGAACATTATACGTGTAAGATTTTCCCAGGAGCAGAAATCCATCTATTACTATTTAAATTCGACGTTTGCAAATAAAATGCAATGAAATATATACAATCATTCCTGACACTTTTTCTATTATACATATGATCTGCATTTAAAACTCTTTTACCTCCAACAAAATTGCGGCATGACGGTGTTGAATTTGTAAAATGACACATGTCGTTCATAGAAAGCTTTATTATTATTACTTTAATAAAAAATAAGTACTCTTGAAGCTTAAAATGCACGTTCACGATGTATTGCAAACTACAACCGACCTACCCTTTCCGACCATCTATGTTTGGTGACGTCACGACCGCCAATCCCAATAGGGAAAGCTTGCTAATTTTGTTTAGAGAAGATATTTGATTTTCGGTGCATTTAAACCAAACACTTTTACCTATTGGAAACGAACAGCAAAAGTTGACCCCACGCTACAGTTAATAGTGCGCATTGAGCGCATTCGTACCATTTCGATACACTCCCACACATACATACGTAGCGTGCACATCCCGTAATTGTCACGAAGTACGATTAATTTCGATTCCAACCAGAGCTTTTAGCAATTTGTCTCAGAAATTATGCACACGCATCCACCAAACTCATCAAGAAAGGCCAGCTCGCGTGCTCGCAGAACGAATGTCTTCGAAAATAATTTGGGTCAGTGTCCCTCAGCTTCGAAGCTAGCGATCGCCCCTGCGTGGTGTAATCAGCCTATGCCGCGCAAATGACACTCCCCCCTCCCCCCGATCGTCACGCGCGGACGCGGCACAATTATTATGTACACCGGGCGGCGCGTACAATGCTCGGATCCATTTCAGAGTGGCAATTCGCGCGATACATTATCCAGTCAGCGCGATTGTCGGCTATACGGATCGCAGTTTCGTTTCCCAGTCCCCGCGCAATAACGCCACGGCATTTCAACCCCTCGTTCCTGTAAGAGGGGGTGGTGTCACCGACAATATTTTCCTTCGACGGGAGAGACCGTACCCGATATTTCGCCACCCCCCCCCCCTTTTTTTTACCGTTCGTCATCGCACCACTGACGAAATAACTCATTTCGAGAACGCGCGGCAGCGCGAAGCTGTCGATAGCAGGCCACGTCCGCGCGCCGACAACGTGTAAACAACGACCGTGTCAACTTTATATTATACGTGGAAAGAGGGAGGGACATGGAGAGGGAGAGAGAGAGAGTAGGATATAGAGAGAACGGGTTGCAACTGTATTCGCTCGATTTTCGCCGATCCGGGGGTCCCTGTCTCGCTTCGACCAGTTTCCCTTTTCGCGGTTCTAGCCGTGTCACCCCCGTTCATTCCCGTGGATCCTTTTTCGGTATGCGAGCACGCGTGTACGTGAAACTGCCGATGATACGACAGGGGGCCACTCGACTCTCGGCCCGTACACCTGGCAAGTGACACGAAACAAATCTACCGATACTGCTGGCTGTAGTTCGTCATTGGAGCCCCATCGGAGGGTGGCGTCGACGGTGGAACCGAACGTCATTGCAGCGAATCCTCTGCGCTCCGACTTTCGAATTTATTTCCGTAGCTATGTTGGAACAGTCGCAGCGGACCCCGACGCTTCTGCCAACTCAGATTGTCGTTAATCGGAAGTGTTATACAATAGGAGACAGAACGATTATGCTACGAGAAATCAATGAAACTATTTAATTTTCATTGTACCATAAGAAAATTAGATCTGAGTTAAGTCTCCCTGTACAAGGACTACAAATTGTTTTGTCTGCCGTAAGATGCACAATTTTCTCGACCTAAGGGCGACGCAAGTTCCTTGTCTAATTCAATAAGCCACCGAGCCCCACGCCAGCGGCCCAGATGCAGCTGCGCCGATGACTCTGGAGCTGCTTTTTGCCTCATTAAGACTGTCGTACGAGGAATAATAGATTTTCACGGAACTCTGCGAGCCGAGGCTCGGCACTTGTGATTTATCGCCACAGGCCAGCCACAATTTCGAACTTTTTCGCTTTGTTCGTCGTTGCGTGACGTCAAGGAACACATGAGGATCTGCGGATCGAGAATATTTCTCACCACTTAAGGTGTGTGCATATCACGAAGCCTATTGCGTTTCAACGATGTCCATTAAACTTTCGTTACACGATTATACTCTTATTATAGAGCAGGGTTTCCCTCTTTTTAAACAGTTCTTAGAATCCTATAAAAATGTATCGTGGATGCAAATGTAATCGACTCACTTGGCTCATCGAATCTTCAACACTTTTTCTTACCCTTCAAAACGTGGGTCCCCAATATTCTTCCCGTTTGCTGGACTTTAAAAGATTGATTCTTTCGGGATAAATCGAAAGGCAAAAACACCGAGGCGGTCTCGCGCGAGACAGGCAAAGGAGGGCACAAGATGGATCGCATTATCGATGCACATCCGTGCGAACCCCGCCCAAAAGTCTGCGAATCCGGGTGACTAATTATCGCGTTCCCGTTTCATCTGTCTCTGCCGATCGCGGCGATCCTTAGCTCCCTTCGCTTGGCAAACCGCGCGGCTACCTCGGTCTCGCGAGCCACTCGCATCAATTTAAGTTTTTCTCGCAACCGCATGCGAAAAAACGGTGCATGATCTTACGATTGTGTGTGCCCACAAAAGACGCCGACAAGCCGCTGAAAACGCTCAGATTCTCTCACCCCGCGTAACCTCTCTCCTTCTTTCTCCCATCGTCGTGATTCTCCTTCTTTCTTCGACCAGTTCGACCTCTGCCGCTTCTTTCTTTCGTACAGAACGTTTGATGGTCGCGTTCGCGCCGGTCATCCAGCGCAAGAAGCGCATTATGAACCGCAAATGTGGAGGCCAGATGCTGAATCCTTCTACCATGATCTTTGGAAAGCAGACAGATAGAGCTGCGAATAAAGCTCATTAGTATTGCGGATAACACGTATAGTGCGGTACACGTATAACTAATCTGTTCATACGGTATGGGTAGCGATCGGTATTCATGTAAATTGTAACAGAAGTGTTGATATCAGAAGTTAATTTCAACTGTCCGTGATTAGTATGCGCGACAGTACGTGAGAGACTGAATAATAACATCAGTCGTATTGTGATTCTTATTTGAATCTTGACAAGAAGTTGTACTTTCAAAGTTTCAAACGACATTCACGGTTGAGATCTGGTTTTATATTACACATGTATCTAGCGTCATGATTGTATCTCATCTTTTAGTTAATAACTTTGTATAATAAAGTATCAGTTCCTCATTTTCTGTTGCCATTTTCAAAGTTTCTTGAATTTCTGAATTCTTTTGGGCTTAAATAATTTTGAAATTTTACATGTAATTACTACAAACATTGGAAAACTTGTTTTAATGTTAAAATACAAAATCTGGAAAAAATCAACTATTTCTTACATATCTTTTACCTTTTCAGCTCTGCTTCATATTATCACACCAAGTTCTGAAACCATGTTTCTGACAAAATTTTGTAGAAACGGTTTGGCTTCAAAATTGTTGAATTTTCCGGCTAAAGTGCTATTGATACATTATCTCAAACGTGTGAGCTGCCATTTCCACCTTTTTTATGCAACTTTTACATTTTTTATCCGAGTTCAAAAAGGAGGAGGTTATACATTCGACCCGTATGTATTTTCTTTTATGTTTGTCTCCGCATGACTCCTCAGCATATGGACCGATTTTGATGATCCTTTCTTTATTCGAAAGAGGGCGATACCCCGATTGTCCCATCCTGTACTGCATCAATATTAGCCCAATATTTTGCCAGTTCTGGTTAATAAAGACTATTGTCACCTAATTATTATTATTTTATGTACGTACGCGCATATCTCCTCAGCATGTTGTGTCAATATATATTGACATATTCGATATGTGTGTGTATGTGTGTGTGTATAAAACTAAAAAATTAAAAATTAAATAATTTAAAAAAAAAATTAAAACCGACCAACAAAATAAAATGCACAAAAAATAAAAAATCATTTTTTCCCTTATTTAATCTACGACTCTCATTTTTTTGTCGGCGTTTTTTTATATCATTTGCACTGTGTAAATCTGGCGCCGACTTAAAAAAATTGAGAGTTGTAGATTAAATAAAGGAAAAAATTATTTTTTACGTTTTAGTGCTTTTTTATTTTTTTGAAGTCGGTTTTACATATAATATGTGTTTTCCTCGAAACAAAAAGAGTGGTCCATATTTATACCTTCTGCCCTACCATCTCCAAAATTTAGGAAAAGGATAAAGATGACCTACAAATATTCTGAATTATAGGACGATAGGAAAATCCTTATTCAAGGCCTGAAGAAGAAAATCCTCACCTCGTTTTTTCTCGTTTTATCCGAAAGACTGTTGCTTCTCAATTCGTAAATCAGGATTAATAGAAGTCATAGACTCGCGGACAGTACGGAAGAGCGGGATCAGAAGCGAGACACGTTCGTAGAAGCAAATTAGAGGGTGTTTCGAATCGTGGCGGGGCGAGGGCTGTTCGACGCGGAGAGGAGGGGGGTGGAGAAAACGTGAACCCGGGGGATGAACAAATGAAATGAAATGTCGCTGCTCTCGACGAGCGAACGAACAGGGAAGGGAGAAAGAGAGATTGTTTGTCGTTAGTCGTTACACCCTTCCGTGCGTCCTTCCCGTACCACTCCTATTCCCGGTTAGACTGCTTATTTGCCTAATTGCGTGGCACACCCGATAAATTTCGACAAATCGTCGCTTTACTTTGCGAATTTTCTTTCCGTCCCATACGATTCTCATTCCCTATCGATCGAACACTGTGCGGCGGATGACCCACTAAAGGATGGCAACCTGAGCATACGCTGTAAAGCTCCTCGTGATCAAAAATTCGTTTGTACAGGGTGCTAAAAAATTATGTCGCGGTTCACACAGGTGACTC
Organism: Andrena hattorfiana; assembly: GCA_944738655.2. Taxonomy (NCBI): domain Eukaryota; kingdom Metazoa; phylum Arthropoda; class Insecta; order Hymenoptera; family Andrenidae; genus Andrena; species Andrena hattorfiana. The sequence goes on along the minus strand of OX122891.2, from coordinate 60,720,013 downwards.
TACACCTTCAGATCAACGAAGATCTGATAAAAAAAATCGAAATTCAAAATCCACTTTTTTATTCTAATTAGGTTCCACTCACTGGGAGGATAAAAAATCCAAGATTAAAGGAGCCACGTTTGCTGTTCATTGTTTGAAATATTCTTTGGAACATAGTTCCTTTGACTTACAATTAGTGAGTCAAATACGTTATGATAAAAAAATTCACCCTGAATTTCAAGGTCAAGGCCAATTTTGCGATATACTTTTTTAACAGATTTCCACTGTTCCAGAGATCCAGAAGTGCAGCATACAGAATCACCTGTGTGAACCATGACATATAATTTTTTTACACCCTATACATTGTCCACCTAACAACAAATCGCTAATGTTGATAATTCCTAAATAGAAATGTAAATTAAGTTTTGATAGAAATTAAAACGAAGAGATCTACAATATTGGTTTTCGAAATGTCTGTGATTTTATCAACCAAGCAAACTAGACTCGCAATTTAAAGAGTGTCTCACATCTTCTTAAATCTCCGCGTGCGTCAGTTCGTATGGCGGTGGGAGCCAATAGAGGTTAGCTTCAACCGCGAAAAAGACGATTCGCGGTTCCTCTGGTGGCTCGTTAGGGGGAAGGATCAATGGGTTTGCTGCTCGTAATTCCACGGGATTCCATAACAAACGGGAGCGCATCGTTTGGTATCGAACAGAAGGGGGAAGGGGGGCAGGGGTACCCGGCGAAGTGGATAGAACGAGGCGAAGGGGGGAAGTCGTCTTGTTAAAAGTAGCCCGCCTCGTTGCCTCCAATATCCGACAACCGCTGCTCTTCTCTCAGGGTAGCTCGAGAATCGAGCATCTCAATAGGCACTCGAACCGCCTGCCGTCTTGTTACACGCGCACGTGTACGAATTTCGAGCATGGTTTCCATTTGGACCTGTAGCCTTTCGCGAGATCGAGATCCGATTCCTTTCAAAACCGCGGGTCTGCTCGGTCAGAACGCCAAGGAGACGTGGACAACCGTCAATTTTCCTATCCTAAAGTAACAGCAACATCGTATCTACACTTCTTTTCATCGGATCAAGTGACCCAATACCGTTCTGAGGGGAGGCAGGGATGAAAGTCTCCCCCCGATGCGATAGGTTGGCCCTGAGGAGATTCTCGCGGTGGATTTAGACTAGTCCACCCATAAAACGGACACTCCTCTCCGAGGAACAACTTTACCGGAAGAAATGGCCGGATCGAAGGGAAAAGGCCCATCTTCGCCGACGAGTTTTGGGATTACGGGTATCGAGTTAACGAGGCCACGGACTTCTAATGGCCCCGGGGCTGCTTATTTCGCATATCAGCCGCTAGCCAGGCCGTGTAACGTTCCTGGAACGTAGGGGGATGCCAGCCAACACCTCAAGGCAAAAGCGGACGTGTATAAAAAACGTGAAATATCACGGGGCATTTTCTTATCGCGAGCCCGGGCCATATGTAAAAACGAATAAAACTGGTTGGTAAGTTGCGTCGAGGGAGCGTGCCGGGGGTAGCTTCCGGCCAGTAAGACCGAATCTCTGATTCCTCTGTTTCTGGTGAATAAATTTCGGAATAAATCGTGACTGCGCGAAGACGGTCACAGAACAGACCCTCGTCCCGATGCATTTTAAAGTTGTATATCATAAAAGTATAAGATACGCGTCACCATTTTTTTGAAAATTCAAATTCCTTGTCCATCATTATTTTATATGTTCTGTTGCAATCACGTTCATTTCTAAACGTTATTGATAGTAACTTCTTATCTTTCTATCTCCTTTTAATTATGTATCCTATATTGCTCATTACATCTTATTTTATTGTACCTCTTAATTTTGTTACTATTTATTGCAGTTGTTATATTTCATTCGTGATGCTTCTTCTTCTCAGCCTTTACTATTACCTTTCTATTGTGCCCCAATATTATATATTATATTGATCATGCTGTATTCAAATATGGTGGAACTACGGTGGTGTATGTTTTTTAATGTGAGAGATAAGTTTGAGTGGAAAGACTCTGGATATTGAACGAGTCTTATCGAATTAATCCCACGAGTTTTCCACTGAGGACATCGAAGACGCGTGTGCGCGGCAAAGGCGCAGGAGGAGTCGAGAATCGGCCCATTTGCAACGTCACCCGAACAATTTCTACCCGGCGCGACGTAGTTCCATCTTCGAGGTTCAGGGGTCGGCCCGTGATATTAGAACAAACGATTTCATCTTCTTCGTCTCCTCGCCACCGTACGAATCCAGTCTCCCCATGTCTTTCCACTATAAAGTGCGCGAAAGGAGAAATAGGTAGGGACGCATCAAAGAGGGCGAGTAATATTTTGCAGTTGTTGATGCTTCTATTATTTCTATAGATTACAAGTTACTCTATTTTGTTATATAGTGCAATAAAATCAGGGTGTTGCGTTAATTGAGACTTCGATGTATACCTATACAGTAAACCTTTTTGAAATGCGAGGTTAACTTCTTAAACAATTAAAGTAAATAGAATGGTCATACATACACATATTACACAGCATTTAGCTAGAACATTTTTCTATTTAAAATTAAGCCTATTTTATGAAAAAACAACAGATGATACCAAAAATCTGTATAGGATGTAAACATGAAGAGAATTCGAAAGGGAATGCAAGTTTGTCCGTAATTAATTAGTAAGAGGAAATAGACTTTGGAACAATTCATAGTAATGAATAAACAATTAATAAAATCGCAAAACTACGATAAAATGACATATTCTGTTAGTAAAATCTGAGCAAGGAAGATGTAGATACCTACTATTGTATTCTATATTTACATATTCAGAAAAATGGAACTTTAAGATGTGAACGAGAACGTGCGTACAATGAATGAACTCTAATACCATAAAGCAATCACTGTTGCATAATGACCTAAAAACCAAAAAGAGCACAATCACATGTACACCTGACCTCCAAAGCGTGCATATTCAGAATCCCACTGCTTAATTTTCAAGAAAATTTTTATGTTAAAAATATGCGTCGTAGAAGTCGCTATCGCCGCATCTTGTTAAAGCATCGCCGCCGAAGTTGCAAAACGGTGGGGGCTATTTAGAAAAAACTATTCAACCAATCGATTTGCCCTTACACAAACAACTACATAATTCCAAACTATTGCCGATGGACCTCAAAAACTAAAAAATGTAGAAAACTCACGAAATTGTAGAGCTTAGGAAAAGAAGTACAATTTTGCAGGAATTTTTTTAATCTACTTATGCAACATTGAAGTATTGAAATTAATTTTTTTATACTATTAGATGTCCACTCAATGCATATTTTTAACATAAATTTTTTTTTCGTATCTTCAAAAGTTAAATATAAAGCCATAAAGAAGTTCAAAATGATTTGCTTCATAATTTCTCCAGAAAAAAATCCCAAAAATCGGCCTGTTTTAGCGTTGCTTAAAGTATAGTCCTCCCTTAAAAAGTTAAAATATTCGTCAAGTAAAGTGAAAGTAAAGTACTCGTTTCCTGAAAAGGAAAGTCATCTACGAAGAAAACGTATTCCAAAAATTCAAACTTAATCTTCTAAAAACTTTATGTTTCTACCTAAACGACGATGTCCGCAGATATCCTTATCTCACCCCAGTTCGACCTACCTTGCCGCGTGGAATTCGATAATTTCGTCCTTCATCCGCGAGTGCGCCACCGTTGTCACCGGGTTTTCATCGGCGCGAATGATACCAGCGAATCGACCGGATTAAATACAGCCTGGCTCATCAGCGAGGATGCCGGATAAATCGTGATTGCGTAATATCGCGCGAGCAGCGAGCAGCGAGTAGAATTGCGTAAAAGCAAATATGCAATAGACCAGCAGAACGTCCCGTATTGTACGATTGTCTCCTTTCTCCTCGCCCCGTTTCGCGGGAAATGCCTGCCTTGCATTTCCCGGCATTGTAACCACCCCGTCGGGTTCGCGGTATTGCCAGCCTCGACGTTTGAATTGCATTACCTATTATTGCTTATTGTTCGCCGCTCGCTTCGTGCGCTGCGCCTCTCCTTCCCGTTACACACAGCTTCTCTGGCTTTTTGGTCAACCCTTCCCCACCCCCTCCTTCGCCCGTTCCTTCTTTCCGCGCTGCCATCGAGCTCGCGTGTACTTGGAAGTTATCCAAGGTAGCGCAGGAAGACCCGATGGGTGGTAAAGTTATGAACAAATTTCTACAATGGGGAAACTAACAACGAATGCCCGTACCTATATTTGGAATGGTGAACGACTTGTAATTTCTAAGTAGCGAATGTGCATTAAGATTTGCTGTTCCTAACGAGGCAGGATCTCGCGTGACCTATGCCAGGCAAATCTTTCGAGAAACACGTACATATGATCCATGTGTCTTGGTTCTTCAACGCCTGGCATTTTTTCTATTGTTGCTACATTGGTTCCGTGTTTTTCGCCCTCTTCCATCATCCTTCGTCCGGTGCTTCTGGTTCCACCAAAACAGAATTCATACACTTGGAAGTCACCAGATTCGCGTAGATTTAGGATTATGAAATATTTATACAATATTAAATGGATACAACGGCGGAGAACTTGTACAACTGATCCTTCTTTAAAGTATTTCATAGCGTCTCACATGCATCGTGCTTTTCTAGCTTGACGAGACAGGACCCCCGAGGAGAAGCTTGAAACGGAACCGTCATTGATCTAATTTGCCAGGCAAATGGCTCGAGACGTATAATCCACGCGTCCCGAACTCTGGGAAATTTCTTACCCTTGCTGCCCCTGGTGTCGTTAGAACTCCTTATATGTTAGCTTCTCTTTCTGCCAGCCTTCACCCCCTCCCTCCCACCCTCCTCCATGGCCGTTCGTTCGCGTCAAAATCTCGGGGAGAGCCGGGGCATTGTCGCGTTGAAATGGCGCGTAACTACGACGATAGTTCGGCAGGATCGGCGAAATTAATGAAAACTCGCACGGGAGTTGGGAAGAAGGGGTGAAGAAAGGGATGAAATCCTCTGCCCGAGGATCGGTTATTTCGGACGAAGAAAGGGGAAGGGAGGGAGGATCGACTAATCGTGACAAATACTGATCCGGGATTGCCGAATTATAAACTAATGTCTTGAGGAAACTTTGCTCTGAATGGCTTTCTCCCCTTCTTCCCCAATTACAACTCCCCCCGACTGTGCTCTATGAGTTCTGCGCGCATTTAGTTATTGAAAACCCCCGCACCAGAGAAAGGGTATTACATTGCGCGGTGTTAATCGTTAAGAATATCGATTAACTAGGATTCTCCATCAACATACTCTCATCCCCCGATTTACGCTGAGTATTCGTTCCACGTGGCTTTTTTTACGCGGTTGGAAATGTTGTGAATGAAGCCCGCTAGGACATAAAGATATGTAAGAAAAAGATATGCAAACAGGGGGATTATTTATCGTATAAATCGAGTGTGAGTGTAATACCAACTGTAAATTTGTCGGTTACTTATTCAGTTTTATGAAACCTAAATGTGTAAATATTAACAAGAGGGAACCCAGCCTCAATGACCTTGACCTTGATACATGTTGTCAAGGTCAACATTCTGAACAAATTTTCCCTACACATGTAACCGTCGCTCGGCTTTAGTTTTCGAGATATTCCCAAAAAGCTCTAATCGGTAGTCGGTTTGGGTTAGATGGACTCAACTTTTGGGAGATTTAAAATAAAAAATGTGTAAATCTCCCAAATGTTGGGAGTGCATCTAACCCAAACCAACTGCCGCTAAAAGTTTTTTGCGAATATCTCGGAAACTAAGGCTGAGCAACGATAACATACATGTATGGGAAAAAGTTCTACAAGTACAACATATGTATGTCAAGGTCAACGTCTTTGGGGCTGAGTGCCCTTTTGTCAATATTTACTCCTAAGTGAATTAAAGAACTGAAAATTAACTTTGCACTTCCACTGTTGAGATATTTATACGTTGATATTCCAAAAATTCGATATCTAAAGAAGGTGTTTAAAATGAATGGATTACGATATTATTTTCTATAATTAAGATTGTCAGTAACTTTTTTTTGGTACACGAAACGAGAAACTGATTGGGCATATAGTAATCGTTGTGCGATGCAATGTCGAAGTTTCAGCGAACAAGGGAGAAAAGGCTCTAGTTTCTTTGTAACCAGCGAGTGACGCGAAAGGGGTGGCTGATGGCGTAGTTAGAGGGCGGACAGTAGCAATGTAGCCCCGGAGGGGAGAGAAAGGAAATTGGATGATATTTCCCGCGACGATCAAACCTTATTGCCAATTGAAAGAGGAAAGTTCGCGGTACATTTGCTGGAGAAATCAGCGGAAGGTGGGGGTGAAAACCGGAAAACTGCTCTCGCGATCCGCTGTCGACAAAAATTTGAAGTTACTCACGCTCTGTCCGCACAAAACGACTAAGAAAATATAGTTTAATATTCTTAAAGACACTTGCATATAAGTGTATCAGCAAATACAGACTACTAAATTCTCATGCCTTTCCCCATAATCATACCAACATTTAAACTGATAGATCATCTCTTAAAGGTTGAAATTTAAATTTAAACTGATCACCAGAGTTCATACTTAACAACATTCAAAACATACCACTACATATTTCACAGTCACGCTGAAGCTTCTTAATCCCCCTCCATGTTGGTTTCAAACCTACAATTCCCACTAATCACAACTAATATTCCCCCGAATCGATCGATCAGCTATAAAGATCAGGTCACTAATTTCTCCCCACGTTAAGGGACATTGAAATAACGTATTCGCGCGTTTCCTTTCATTTATCTGATCTCTCCCATTACGAGGTATTCCAGTAATACCATCTGAGCGATCGCGGTAGCGAGGACTTATACTTCCTATTTTCGATGTCCCCCGTCATAATTTCATATATATATATAGATATATATAGATCAGAATCCGCAAACGGTCGGGGTTCAGGGCAGGCGCGCTCGCGAAAAGATCGCATATGGGGAGGCAGCCGGGTATAATGAGAGAGCCAGAAAGCGTCAGCGGGCGTCTAATGTCGGAAATTATAGCATATTGCCAATAAAACCCCCGACCGTGGCCCGCCCTTGTACGAGGAACCAACTAAACAGGTTTCTCCTGCTCTTCGGGGGCGGCGGGCTTATTGTAACGAACGTCGGAACCACGTTTTGCCATTACACAAGATCTCGTGTCTCTCGGGGGAGCGGCCGATACGGCCGATAGCACCGCGTACCCGATAACTCGGTTACTGTTTGATGTCTTGTGTCTTTCCGTTGGACGAAATCAACCGTCCGAGATGTCTGTTGCTCTTTTTCTTTGCCTATTTATTTAACCCTGAAAAGTATGGAATATGAAACTGTCTTTGAAACGTGTGAAAATAACGGCTAAATGCCTTCGAACATAGCTAAATTAGACATAGAAAATGATAAAGCGTATAAAGGTGAACGTACAAAAGGTCGCTGGAAAGCTTAAATAGGAACAAACGCTTAGTGGTTATTTACAGACTTAATGATTGCTTCGAGTCGAGGTGTTGGTGCTTCTTTGCAAGTAGCAACCTCCTGCGATTTCAGCTTGGAGTTTGCGAGTATATTCTGTATCTGGTTAATATAAGAGCTCAGTCCTCGCGTCGATTCGTCGGACTTTCATCCATCCTGTCATTTTTCCCTGCTTTCGTGTTTGCCTGAAACCGATACCGCAGGCACAGCGCACTTCAGAATAGTCAGAAACGTCGCTCAAGGTCTGACGCGCCTCTGAGCTCGGGTCGTTTAGCCTCGAACTGCTTTCTGTCTGAAGCATTCAAAACTGTAGGGTATGGGACACGAGAGCAGAGTTAATATTATACAAACGATCGAAAGAGAGAATGGGGTTAAAATATTTATAGCCAGACGTACAGGAGATGATTCTTCGGTTTTGCACACACCACTGTCGAACACTTGATTCTTGTCAGAAGACTGCGTGTCAGATTGCTGCTGGGCGACCGAGTACTCGGGGATTAGCAAAGGAGCCTTTTCAATCACATTTTTGCAAACTCCGGACGTCCAAACGCAAGCTGTACAACTCGCCGCTTTGAATTTCCCGCGCTTTCTATAGGGCAGTCCCATACGCCTATTCGACATGCTCAGCAAGAAGAACTTTTCGAATTTCGCCAACTGCTCCTTCCTCTTGTCGATTTCGATCCGCAGCTGGGTCACCAGACGCTCGTACTTCTTTATCATTGTGTCCCTGTGCTTTTTGAATAAATCTATTTCTCTTATTTTGTCGAGCAATTGAAGCTTCAACCGATCGATTTCTTCTTGTTTATCCTCGTTCTCCTCACGAGCCTCGTTCAGAAACGCCGCGAACGTGGCTATACGTGATTGGAGGATGGAGATTTCTTCCTTTGAAGACTTTTCCAAGTGTCTACGTATCTCTTCAGAACAGGCCAATGTGTCGTTTATGTTACGCATGATTCGATTAGATTCAACGATTTCTTTACTCAAACTCTTCACCATCTCGCTGTTCACGACGTTCGCCGTTGTCACGCCGTCGATTTCCTTTTCCAAACACATCAGCTCGCACTCTCGCTTTCCAATCTCCGCAGACAGACGCTCCACCTTCGTTTCCAGCATCGACTGCATCTGTAAGTGTTCTTGCAATCGTTCGTAATAGTCGTTCCTCTCCTCCTGACACTTTTCGAGGAGTGTTTCAAGCTTGTTGACCTTCTCGTGCAGCTGGTGCACCCTCAGAAGATCGTTTCGCGCCTTCCCCATTCTGCCATCCATCTCGTTCAGCTCCAGATTCTTCACTAGCAGCTCAGCTTCCAATCTTTGGATCTTGGAGACAAGTTCAACTTTACATTCGATAGCCGGCGCCTTCAGATTCATTTCACGGAGCATAGGCAACTGCTTTTCGAAGTAGACTGAGTCCTCTAAAGGGTGTCTAAGGCAACACGAGCATCGATTTTCCTCCTTGGTGGCTGATCCTTCAACTAACTTATCGATGCTTTCTTTATAATTCTCTGAGCTTGCCTCTTTCATTTTCATCAGTCCACTGCTATTCTCTGCCGAACCACCTATTTCATCCTCACGAGGCATTAAACTTTCTTTGCACTCTTCTGCTTCCGCGATCCTCTCCAAAGCATAGATACCACCTTTCAAATCGCCCACTCGTCGAGACAATTCCGCCACACATCGCGTTTCGTGCGCGTGTTGCTCCTTCAGATTCGTGTGATCGACCTTCAATTGTTCCATTCGTTCGTAGATCGTGACGTCATTGTGTTCTACTGATACAGAAGTTTGTGTGCTCTTCTCGTTCGTCTCCCGAATAACCAGACTGTCGTTCACGCTGACCAATCTGCGACTAGTTCTACAGCTGGAACCGATACCAGAATCCTCTTTCATGCTACCATCGCTGGATGTAAGGGCACTTCGATCGAGACTTTCCATATTTTCGAAACAGTTATTCGCCTCGACGTCTGAGACGTTTAAAGGTAATTTGCCCGATGGCGTTTTGTCATCGAAAGTGAAACAACGCTTCGTTTTAGTGTCCACGTGAATCTGCGTTATCGGTTCAGCGATACCAGTCCCGTCGCTGCAGAAGAAGTCATTGCTGCGCGCCGAGGTGTCTTGTTGAATCGAGCGAGGGGAATCCGTCTTCCCATTGATATCAGATTCTCGCGTTTCTGACAGCTCCTTCATCAGCAATTGCACCTGAAGCTGCAAATTGTGAGTCACACTCGTCTTTTCAAGCAGTTCTTTCTCTAGGTTTCTGGCTCTGATCGTAGTTTCTTCTTGTTCCATCCTCATTTCTTGCAATTCTGACTCTATCCTTGTCAAATTATCAGATACCCTGACATAGTCCTTCCTCGAATCATTTAAATCTTTCTCCAGAGTTTCGATGTTCTCCATTTTCCCATCGAACATACGTTTTAGTTCCTCAACCAGTTGAATAGGGTCATTCTTATCATCCTGGACGTTTAAAGATAACTCAGGGAAACATGTTTTTATTGTATTACGGAAGTCTTTCAGCTCCTCTTTGGCCAAAGCCAATTCGAAACGGCACTTATTCCTGTCCGTGCTGAGCAGCTCGTTCTCTGTTTTCAGCCCACGGACCATCTCCCTTAGAACCACCACTTTCGAAGTGACCAACGAGTTCTCCGTTTCGAGGTTAGAGTAGATGGATCTGGCCTCGTCTGCGTAATCGCCGCCGTCAGACCTCTTCCTCTTTTTCTTGTACATCATGCTGTCGATGCGCTCTTTGTAAAAAGTTTCCACCTGGCCCACTGACCACTTCAACAGATCCCGTCCCTCGTCTTCGATCTCCTGTGCGCGTTTCTTCCAAGAGACCTCCAACTCGTTGATAGCGCTCATATACTGGTTAGCTAACTCCTGCCTAATCTCCAGTTCGCGGTCCAGTCGATGGCGTTCCAGAGTCTCTATGGTTTGCATTAACCTCTCGTTCCTTTCTCGCAAATCCTTGTAATTGAAAAATGAGTCGTCCTCTATGGGTGACTTTGTCTTCAGCATGACATTCTTCTGGGCTTCCAAGTCTTTAATAAGCTTCTCATTCTGCAATTTGAGGCTCTGATACTCTTCAAGATCAACGGTGATAGTCTGGACGGTAGATGTCACCATGGAGACACTTGGACTCCGTGGCAATGCTTCAGCAACGACTCCACGCTGCAGTTTCTTCGGTCTAAATTCAACCCTTTTGGTTATCGCTGACACATTCAGGACACCAGGTATATCTGAAAGCAAGTCGCCTCCACTGCAAACCGTCACGATAAAGGTAACTTTCTCGCGACCAGTCAGAACTCTTTGAAGCATCCTCGTCAACTTGGATTCGCGGAAAGGTCCCGAGATCTGTTCACCGTTCGAATAGCTATCCCTGACGCTTTTCAGACACCTCCCAAGCACCAGCAGGCTGTTCTTGATGCTTCTCGACTCCGTCAACCTGACGCCACCCTCTTTGTGCCGTTTCAAACGTCCAGAGCCAGCAACGTCGCAGAACGTCAATGCACTGACCTGCACCTCATCTACAGCGTCCAGCTTCTGACATCTCAGCAGCCTGATAGTGAAGAATGTGTGGGATCTCGAACTGTTGATATTCAAAGAGGTGGAAGCCATTGTCATTCTCGACTGTGCGGAGATGAGCAGCTGACAGGCTTCCAGGGCAGTTGTTACGTGCACGAACTTCAAGCCCTTCACGTAGGTCGTGCCGTCCCTGCGTGTTGCCATTCTCAGCGGGCGCCTCTCTTCGTCGTGAATCACCAGAAGATCATAAACATTGTCATTGTAGATCTCCGCGACCGACAGCCAAACGGAGGCCAGCGCTACGTCACAACAGGTCTCTCGATCGTCTGGTTCTGGGGTCTGAGGGCAGGAATTTTCTAATGATAATCTAGCTTGCAGATACTCATCTCTTCCTACCACTCCCGGGTTCAGTATACTAGCTTTATTTTGCACTTCTTGGGCTCTCTCGTGCTCATTCAAGGCGACAATCTGATTGTCGTCCATTACTTTGTACCACGGGGTCAAGGTAGAGTTCACCGTTGAGAATACGAACTCGAGGCTGCGGGGAATAACGCCTGGTGACTCTGGATTCCCATACAGAGTGTGTGTCTTCCCTGAATTCGATACTCCATACGCTAGGATCGTTGAGCTTTCACCGAGAAGAAAATCTAGTACACGTTGCCTTACACTGTGATCGAATATGTCTAGTTGGGAGGCATCTGCATCGAAGATCCTCGTGAATGTGAACTTTTTGCTTGAGTTATCGTTTCTCTTGACGAGGAGGCTGGTTGCCGACAGCACTGTGTAGTGTTCTGCATTCATTTCTGGAGAATGTGGCCTTATTCGTAGGTACATGTTGCTGGATGAATTGGGGAGTGTGGATCTGGTCGTTGAGCCCATTTTATTATTCGAGGAGGCGAGATTGCGATTTCTAATGGCGTTGAGGAAAGGAGCCGCCGAGGAAAAGTATTTTGAGGCAGAAGAAAACCTGAGGCTACACAAAAAATTGGGAGAGAAAATTTATATATTAGAACATTGTAAATATATATAGAAAGTATAGTGTGTTTTTCATGTTCACCGTTTTCACCTTTCCGATTAAAAAAATTGCGCTGCAATGGGATTTATAATTGTTTATGGGTTCGCAATGGCAGTGGACTCGAAACGATGAACTCTGCTTCTACGCATTTTGTAACGATTTTTCCGTTTTCTTTAGGTTACACAATACGTTACCGATATCTAATGAATGCAAGTGAATGTTGGTGCAATATCATTTGATACTTTGTACTATCATTTGTTTGCGAAGTGCTCTCATTCGTGCAGTAATTATTCTAATATTCCTTTGTGAAGGATTACTTACTTCGTAGAATTTTCAACTTAGACATATTTGATGAAAGATACGTATTTTTTCAGACTTTTCAGGCAGAAAATAATATTAATCAATAACGAATTCAGTGAATTTAGTCAATGAAAAGAAAGGTTTAACATCACAATATGAACTTTCCTATTGATAGGGTAGACAGAGGGTGGTAGTAACACTTTGACTTTGGAATACGATTATGCAAGAACTATTACAGTTACAACAAAAGTTTTTATACATCTTTAGACAATCCTCTCTCATCGCTAAGATAGTGAAGAATAGAATGCCCCTAGTTCTTTTCCAATGTTGGTAACACTGTACGCGAGAAACAATATCTCTCAATATTGTTTCAAATAATCGACACCCAACCGTGCGTCCAATGCATCAGTCGGCGAGGATGTGCACACAGAAATCCCAGCCGTCGGTTGTCTCGAAATATCTTCAAAGTCGGCAGCCAGGGCAATTTATACGCGTGTCGTTCGGCCCATTAAACGCAGCCAATCAAAGAGGAAGCTAATAGCCGAGGCCGCGGGGTCCACGAAACCCGAGCGTAATCTCGGCATCGGAATCGTATCGCGAGCACAAGTCGGCCACTGTTGCGTTGGAAGACGTCTCGAACGGGGCCGCGAGTTGTGGGATCGGCGGTGCCTTTCAGCCCACAATCGACCCCTTGTATCGACGGCGGCTACCACTACCGCGCGGCTTTAGAGATTTCGCTTTTGGTTTTCGCCGCTGCTGTATATCGCCTCATCGCACACGCGCGTCTCTCCCCCATTCCTCCTCATCCTGAACCGCGATCTAGCCGCCATTGCTGGCCCCTTCGGTTGCACAGTCACTGGATTTCCCATGGATGAAGGAAATTTCGCGGTTTTCCAGGTGAATACGAGGCTTTCAGGGATTTAAACGAAACTCAGAGAGCGGCCAGCTGAGATCCAACTGGTTTAAATCACAAGTATCTACCTGTGGTTTCTAATGAATTCTTCAGGATTTAAATTTCCTCTGCAATCTTCTAAGTGCATAGGTGTAGAGCAGGGAAGGAAGGGGTCGATGTAGCAGAAAGCACAGTGCTAAAGGGAGAGATTGCAGGCCTCCAATAGCTCGAAGGACATTTGAGCACTTCTGTCGTGATAGATACGTCACTTTTGATCTACGGGCGAAACTCGGCGATACTGTGCCGACCCGGGGCTCGTAAAAACCTCAAAGAAGACGAACAGAGAATGGGTGAAGAAAGGACATCCTTCAGACCCGTGGTACACGGCAGTACAGGGCTCGTATATAAGCTGGTGTATGAAAAATAACAGCCGTTGCCACGCTCCCTTCTATATCGGGCGTTAATGCTCCCGCGGCGGATTGATGTTCCACCTTTATGGGTTATTTATTTAATACTGACAAATTTCGCTCGGCACTCTCGCCATCGGGACCCGTTGACTGCCAGGCCGCTTCTTTTATGGCGCCTTTAATGGCGCTGGAGAACGAAACGGCGGCGAGCGCGTCCGTGATTCGAAGGTCTGCCTTCGGAGGCTACTGTTCGACTACCGTTCGAACGCTCTTCGCAATATTTGAACAGTGGACATGTAAATATTATAATAATTTGACAATATTGGTACGCTGGTGAATTCAATTTTTCTTCAATAACCGTCGGTATAATTATTACCGTTACTGTAGCTAAGTAACCTAGACAAAATAATTTAGTATTATTGTAGGGTTTACTGAAATAGGAAGCTTTGAGGAAGAGAATGAGTTGCAGTACCTAAATTCGTTTCTATTACTTAGAAATGAAATTACGTAGATGTAACATTGTTCTCATCCTCGTGCACCGTCATAGCAGAAATGGCAACTGTCGTTCAGAATACAATCTTGTTTTCTAGCCTTTATAAAACACGAAATCTTAAAACTAAGGTAACCATTAAAAATGGCTAGAAATAGTATTATACCTATGTGATCAGAAGAAGAAGTGTGATATTATTAGTTTTGCTGCAACATGAAAAGTCGCCTGAACGACGTTGTACTTGTACACGCCGGAGGTGCTTCTTAATGAGCGATCAACTCTCAATTTAACGGCTACTTTGCGCTGTAGTAACAAGCACGCTGACGCGTTATCTCTTCCTCGTTATTAACTGGTTACTGCGTGTTTTAATTGCTCGGTACGATAGACTTAATCACGCCTGTCGCGTGCCCATTTTCTTGTACAATGATCCTAAAAAGTCGATATCCGGTTGACGTTACCTAATCCAAACGCATCCCCCAAATCCCCTAGACAGAAAATTGTTTGAATATTATATTAGCAAAATCTGTTAAAATATTTACATAAGACGGAAGGACAACTTCTCATCATTGAATAAAAGGTAAATAAACTCGGAACAGGGAGGGGCAGTATTAGAGGTCTTCTATTTTGGTTGTGAAGAATAGTGTTCTGGAGACTCTTTTTGAGCCTAACCTCTATCTGATAGAATAGGGGAAGAGAATGTAAAATTATATACAACAGAGCAGAATTCGAAGGAAAGAATGAATTTATAAATATTCGAAACGCATCACAGGTTAGATGTATGTACGCAGCAAATTAGCAATAATCACAAGAAACATGACTCGATTAGATAAGAATTCAAGCTAGGAAATTGTTTAAAAGACGAACATGGAATCCCTCGTCTGCCTAACGTCGCCCTAATAACGCCAAGTGCCGCTAATTGCAGAGAAGCATAACACAATGTTCAATCAAGCCACAAATTACAATACGTCAACCAATCTCTTGTTGCGAGCAAGCGGCAGATGAAACAAGTAGGTACCTATGTACCTACAATCTTGATGCAAGAAGAATCTTGATGACTATGGGAATCTAATTCTTACATCATCATAAATATTTTGCCTTCAGTTCTTCTATTTGTGTAATTATCAATTGCAATCCTTCTTCATTGTTGTAACTCTGAGCTTTTGCTAAACGCAGCAACTATAGACTATAGAAGTAATATTGTTCGCGTTAGAATTACAATCAAAAAGAAAACAATTAGCAGCTCACAGCCTTTGAAAAAGGTTACTCCCACATTTTGAACTCTATGGTCACCAACATTCTGTTTTTCCAACATTGGGACAAGGTACCATACTATTAATTTTATATAATATTATACAACAGTGAGAGTCATATCTACGATTCTATTCAGTATCTACTAAAAGTCGCAATAAAATCAAGAAACCCCTCAAGGACGCTTCCTCCACTCCGATATTAAGTAGTCTAATGACGCAATATCTCACAGCCTCTTCCAATCTTCAAAAATTGAACGCGGAGATGGGTTACATCTGCGCGAGGTGGGTACAATTTTTATCTAAATATAAATTTCGAATAATGAATAAAAGATAAAAAATGTTATTCGTTATTCGTCGAATGAAGATCATCCGAGTTATCTTTACTCGAGAGTAACGAATAAACAGATTTATCCAATGGCAATTTATTCCACAAATAACAGTAGTTTCTTTATTCATGGGACCTTTTATCTGTGCCATCGAATAAAGTTTTCATCCAGACTTCAGCACAGCTCGGTCCAAGATTTAAAACCATACGTTTTGGGACGTGTTCGTCTCCCAAGTCAACACTCTTCAACTCACCAATGACATTCTACCCAGCAGATTTCATTGGCTATGCATTCGTTGGCGAAGGATATCCCCCAGATTATCAATCTTAAAGCCCAAAGACTCCGTCGCGAGGCTGAAGTCCGCGTCGTTCTCAAGGAGCTTCGACGTTCCGGCTTCCGGGGATATTAGATTTATCCATTTGTTTACCAAAAGTCTCATAAATATAAGCTCCCTTTGACAGCGTCCCACGGGTCTTATCCAGCACCGTGATCTTGCGTGGGTGGCGGGGAAGATGAGGCCACGGCGCGCAGATAGGCGAAAGAGGGAGACGTCCTACTAGAATCGATCCATGTACCGTTCTGGTTCCTCGTGCCATCAGTATTCCCAATTAACAGGGTCCTTTCGACGGTGGGTAGAGAGGGGCGAGGGGGTAGGATCCAAGAGCTGGGTTACATTTATAAATATGATGATCGTAAAAGGAGACATTACCATTCGATGAGACGGAGGCGTCTTTTCGGGTGATTCCCGCCGGAGAAGCTCATTGCGCGGGAAAAGGGACGAAATTGATGGCGTCACCCCCTCCGTTGGGGTGGAAATTTTACGGATCGGACCTGGCGTAATCTACGGGGAATAATTAATGCGCGCCTCGTTGCTGTTAGCTTATCGAACGCTTTGATACGCCTTGAGCTTTTCAGCCGCGACTTTCGTTGGGACCTTTTGGTGGCTGGATCTTTCGCAGGAATACTTAATAGTCGCCATTGTTTAGAACTACACGCAGGAAAAGTTTCTGAATCAATCGACTGCAAAGGGAATGGGACACTAGAAGTTGCCTATTTTATTTAACAGAACTTTCATATTTCGACAGCACAGCACATCTTCCATAGCAATCAAAGTTTTTAGCAGGTCTACGATCTTTAACTTCAGTTTTCCTAAAATTTTCTACATAGTGTATTTGTAACCAAAGGATTATCAAAAGGATCTAAGAATTTGTTTGTTAATGAAGATACTCTCTCATTCGCAACAGGCTCCCATAGTGGTCCAAGTGTTAAAGAAATCATTTCACACTTTCAAGAAACTCTCAATCAGCTCATGGCAGCGATAACCAAAAATCGTTATCAAAGAAATGTTCCTACAGGCAGAGTACTCGCTCGTGCAAGTAGGAAATCCAAACAACCAACAAGGAAACAGAGGCTTTAAGCGAGACGAGACATTATGGGGCTGTCGCGTGGGCTGATTAAAGACGATAGAGCTTGGAGGAAAATTGTTAAAGAGGGACTTGGTGCTGCGAACCTACCCCTAGAACAATTTCAAGCCCGCGATGGAAAGAAAATTTCTAATCGAAAGGAATCGAAACGGATGCTGTGTCACACCGAGAATTAGCAATTTTCATTAACTTCTAGGAAGGGGTAGAGGAAATCTACTGAACATCGATCTGAACAAAAATTCGATAAAAATGATTGAGAAGAGCAGAGGTGGCTGACGACGAAGGTAAGTTCGCGAGAAAACTGCTGGACGCAGATCACGATCCAGCCACAAATCATCGACGAGCAGCCCGGTGAACTGTAATCAGTGTTCATTAGCTGTACGAAAGCGCGATTCCACGGGGTTTCTCCCGTGGGGGGATCTTTTCAATAACTCTTGGTCGCCTGTAATTGGTGGTCGGCGATATCTCTCGTGGCTCCACTCTTCGTCCTTTCCTTGCCCCGGGGCCCTTCACAATGTCGTATATAACAATATACCGGACTGTCTCGTCCTGACCGCTATAGATAGAGAAACATTAAGTGTCCTAGGCACACAGAGCGCCAGCGTCCCAACACACAGCGGCGAAAAGGCCACGGGATAGAAAGCTACGTATCGTCGGCGAACAACGAGGCGGGGGTGGTTTGTATTGTTGCCACATTGGCTACCAATGCCTGCCCTTCTTTCGTTCTCTGTCTTATGAGCGCCTTCCACCCAGCAGCTCTCATTCTTCCAATGGCATCTATGGCTAAGTGTTTAGTAGGAGGCTGGAACAGTTATATACACGATGAGATGGTTTATGCTAGAGATTAAATGGAACACTCAGCAGGTCGGAAGACATAGATTTCGTTAGGCACAAATGGTTGCAATGGGGCTGTAAGGACGTGTTAAGTACTTTGGATTAATTGTTTCCCTGAATGGAAAAGCAGTAGTGATATGTTATGAAACATAAAGCAAGTAGAAAATTAGATTTGTCGCTTTCTATCGAATACCTGATTTTTAAATCGGATTTGAATTAAGATGACACTTTATTATGGTTTTCGGTGTTTCTGGTCGAATGGTGAAGAACTTGAAGATGTTTGAGAGCCACTGATGGAAAAGCAGAGGATTGAACAGGGTGTAGAACAGACCAGGGGACTGGATGGACGCGCATTGGGTCATAAACGTTTATATTGCGCTCAGTGCGCCAGTAATACCGATATTGGCAAGTTATTGGCCCTTTCCTCCGTATCAGGCCGCAAGGTAGCCGCCAGCCAAAACGTATCTTCGCTAATCCCGAAAAGTATCGTTGGGTCGAACAGCGCGGAAAGTTTAATTGGAAATATCAGGAAAAGCCGAAGTGGCAACGGGCAGGGGTAGAAGCAGGTGTCCTAAACTGGTGCATTAACCCCTGAATCGCTTCTGGCCAATCGTATCATCTTGTTAAGACAAGATCTCTTTGTATCCAACTCTGGAGGGTGCTACGGACTCCAAGCTTGTACGTAGAATCTAATTTGCGGAAATTTTAACGGTTGGAAAACGAATCCACATCAATTCTAAGGTACTCAGACGAGATTTCAAACTGTTTAGATTGGCCTTTTCTGTTGCAACTTGCAGCACGAATCTGTTGATTTCCGTGGATTTCTGGAGTGGAGGAAGCGCGGGAAACGAATCTCCTTCCCGTCAGCGATACTTTACCAGACCCAATCAACTGATATCGCGAACTTAAGCCCCCCAAGAGCCGCAACTCCTGATACGACGGGTAGTTCGGCCGTGGCCAGGGCGGTCTGATCACGAGTTAGTGGTTCGAGATGGCGAGGAAAGACCGCGTGGAAGTAGGAGAAGCCCAAGCCGACTTTATGTCGGGACGTAAGCCGGTTATAGGCGCTGCCGATGTTATTTGATGGCCAAATGCACTCCGTGAGGCGACCTAAACTTCCCTCCAGCTCGATCTCTATCGTCCAGCCGGCATTTTCCGCTTCCACCTTCATCGTCGGCCGCCAACGGGGAAAGGGAGACGCGCGGTGTATCCACTTTTTAAGAAAGTTCTGATATTGGACGGTTCATGGGTGGAGCGCCTTGAGAGTCTCAACTCCAAAGCTGGTTGGCCGTTGGGAAGGTTGAAAAATTGTTAGTCGAATTCTCAGAGTAAATAAAAGATTCCTGAGTTCTCCGAAACCAAACTAACACCGTTCCAACTGCACAAATTACTTAGTGACGACGATCGTTCGCCATTGCGCGAGCGAAAATCAACCGAACGTGTGTTAATTATATTTGCCAGCGAGTTTCCCGGAAAATCCCGCGGGAGGAAGGTGTGACAAAAAGCGATCACGCGGGAAAACGCGAGGCGCCGCTCGCGGCCGCCCGCGTAAAGTGACGAGCTCACGGATATCAAAGGGCCATCAATAGACAATCGCGCAGCCGTCGCGACAAAGGAAAAAGCATCGGACAAAGGGTGGCGAGAGAAAAGGGAGATATCCACCTGGCCTCTTCTGCCAGCCCCGACTCGCGCTTCGGCGAGCGTAAAACGCGCCGCGCATTTTCCACCCCCTCCCCCACCCCTACCTTCCTCCCCCCGCCCCTCGTATTAATACCTAACCGCGGCCGCAAAACTTAATGAATTCTTTAGCGAGATCAAAAAGAACTCCTGTAGGCCGATACGCCGAGCGGGAGCGTTTCCCTCTCCTTCTTGCTCCCTCTTCCGCGCTCTCTGTCCTCTTTTCCTTCTTTTTTTGAAGAGCGAGGAACGAAATTGAACGGCGATATTCCCAGTACGGTTTAACGACGACGCACACCCCCTGCCTCGGGCTACCCTTACACCCTGTGTCCTGTGTTTCCCTTAACGAGGCACGTTCCACCGAACCCTCTTTCCACCTCTGCCTCTCCCCCCTCCCCCACCTTTCACTGCTGGTGGCGGCCGCTGCTCGCAGATACGAGGTGCCGGCGCATTATGCTCGGTTTCATCGCGAGCAACGTCTCACGCATTAATGGATTCCTATAGCTGCCAGCCTGGCCCCGTAATGAACACCCAGTCTACCGTGGCCTGTCTTTTCATCCGGGATACGCTGCGCGTTTGGCGACTTACGTTTCATTGCCGGTGATATGTCCCAATAATGAGGTCGATATCCCGCCGTGGCGCGCGGTTAAACGACGATACGTCGGCGACGACCATGGGTATTTCACGCTTGTGGAAGGTGGAAGCGGAACGTGTCGCAGAGTGAGCGGAATATCAGGATTGAAAAGGTCGACGGTCGTTACCGTTATCTGGTAGGATTGTGGTCTGGTGGGATGATGTGACGTCATGTGAATACTCGAAGGGTGTAGATTCGTGTAAGACACACGTTTATTGATATGGTATTTTTTTTTTAGATAGGAAGATTTAAGGTGCCTTGTGTAGGTCGATGTTTAGGGCGGAGAGTCCGTGTTGTTAAGAAGCTCACCGCTATCTATGGAGTGAATCCTTGCTGTGTCAACAAGGATACATCGCCTGCACTGACGGTACTCCAAAAAGTGTTACTTCAACTGTTTCCTTCTCGACTAAAGTAAGCTTATCTACTGGTCAATGTAGAGGAATCATGATAATATTAAGAATAAGCACTTCCGGAGCCGGCAGATGCAACATTTCGAGAGACTTCCTGTGCACACGGGGCCATTACTTTTAAAAACTTCTAGTGCACATGGATTCACCATTTGGGCATGTAAATAAAGCCCCGATGAACCCCACAGTACACTTTGACTCCGACTTTGGGCGGTATCATAATTCTGTTACTCTACGGATCCATTCCGCATCCTCTCTTTCGATGTGTAAAACTTATTTCATATTTAAAATAAAGTTTTGTTAATTACAATTACTTAAAACGCTCGTGTTTTCATACAGCGTAAAGGTGTTCAATTTGTCGGCTACGGATTTGATTCGTAGGTAAGGGAGCGTTCCTTTACTCACCATAGTTGCGTTTAGTTCTGGTTGACACTTGTGCTACAAGTGTTTCAACTGGATAAACGTTTTACAGCTGTGGCAATGCAGAAGTTCCAGCGTTTGGTCCATGTCCGCTTGATCATAGATCTTAAGAAAACAAATGGGGAGAGAAAGAGACATACAAAGAGGGCGAAGGGAAGGAAGTAGGAAGGAGAGAAAGGAAAGATGGAGGGAAAGAAGAAATCACTACGATCATAAACAGTTTTTAATGTTTCTATGTAAATTCAGAGAAGAATGCCTCGATAAAACAGAGAATGTTCTACAGAGACATGCATTGTTCAAACAACAGGACTGAACTACACACAATCCATAAATAATTCCCCGTCCATTCGACTTTACTACCAAATCTACCTACGGCTGCACTCACCATTAACACCTACGAGCACCGGTAAGAGAATATTTCAATGAATGGAAGCCAAAATGTAACCCCGTCCTGAGTATGATACACAGGAATGGCTAAGAAAGCCTCGGAGATTCCGGAAAATCTGGAAAGGAAGACAGTTGAGCTCTGTGGATGTCTTGAAGGAAGGACGGTCACCCTTGCAGCGCGCGTGAATTGGCCGCGACTGCATGTCTTAAGGTGATTGGGAGTTATGACTCCTAAACCGTGCTTCTAGTCGTCGGCAGGACTTCGCACACAGCTCGGCTACCGCCTCGTAAAATGTTATGAGAATTAATGTCGCCCTCGGGCTGTCTGTCGACGCGGTGTCTTCGTCGACAGTGTCCACCCTCGTCGTTCGACGACGGCGACATCGCCGCCGCGCAAACGTCCCCTTTCGGTATAGCCAATTTCGTCGTTGCGGTGACCACAACTTTTGTGGCTAATGGAAAAGTCGATACCCGATTGCTCGACACCGGTGGCATTAAGCCATCCACGGCCCTATCGCTGCGCGGGATCCTTCTAGGCGCCCTTCGACCGCCTGTTCTGGATTTTACGATTGCTCATCTTCCGCTGCCAGCGAAATCATTCCCCGCTCTTTGCTTTCTTTCTCACCCCAGCTAAGAATTAAACGGACACCACTTCCGATGATCCTTTGGGCTGGCTCACCGAAAGGTCGGCACATTGATTACCGAATGGCGGCGGGATCTTCTGAAGGGAAGAAACGCTGGTTCAATTGGGGCACAGTCCACGCGCTCTTAAGGGTAACTTTCGAATTCTTTCACTTTCCGAGAAACCGGCCTGATAATTCGTAGTTCAAGATACGCGGAAGCGAGGAGCGGCACGCAACGATTCGTGATCGTAGGAAGACGCCACGCATCGGCAATCGTTGGATGAGTGGCCACTTCCGGTCGCCCACCGCTGTTCCAGCGTAGCGCGCGTTAACTGGCTGTGTCGCGGCCGTCAGTTTAGACGATGATTTAGTGGATGCATTGATTGGGTCGATCAGAGGCCATATCATCTCGTTTAAGGCCTTCCATCATCGGTGCCGCTATTTATAGATCGTATGTACGCGATCACGACGATCGAATCAATTTTCGCCCGTACGCTTCTTCCGTCTAAACAATATTGAACCGATTGGAAGATTGTGCACAGGAATTTTTATTGGCCCGGTTGGGTTGGTCCTTATTGTCACGCATATTACTGGCACACGATATTGTTGATATAAATACTTTGTTTGTCTTGTAAATACTTGTAGCGTCGTCTAAAATTTTCTTCTAAATGTGTCTAATACGCAATTCTCAGCGATACAAGGCAAGCCAGCAATGTAAATATTAAGGGGTTAGACCACCTTGGCCAGGTGAAGAAGTACCGCATCTTTAGGAATTTATTTCTAAGTAACAAAAACAGTTTTATCGTTAAAAATTTTTCAGTAAAGGTAGTGATATCTTTCAATAATATATATAATTTTTTTTTCAAATATCAAAGTAATCCGAAAACTTTAAATGCGTCTTTGTCGAAACCACGTTTTCCGAAACCGTGGACACTGCAATTTGAATAAAACTCTATAATTTTTTATACAATTTTGCACAGATGTTCTTAAATGTATTCTCTATCGTCCGACCGTCAATTTTTTCGATTGGTTGAAAAATAACAAAATAGTTACACTTTGAAGCAAACAGCTCATTTTCGTGTGTAAGAAAATGGACTTTATTTACGCATAAGTCAGGTAAAAATTAAAATATCGAAGAAATTGACGGTTGGACGACACAGAATACATTTAAGAACATCTATGCAAAATTGTATAAAAATCCATAGAGTTTTACTCAAATTACAGCGTACACCGTTTCGGAAAACGTGGTTTCGAGAAAAATGCATTTAATATTTTCGGAATGTTTTGATATTTGAAAAAAAAATTGTATACATTATTCAAAGATGTCTTCATCTTCATTGAAACATTTTTATCTATAAAAGTGTTTTTGTCACTTAGAAATAAATTCCCAAAGATGCGATAATCCTTGACCTTGCCAAGGTGGTCAAACCCCTTAAAGACAAAGTAGACTGTTAGCAACAGAACTCGCGCGGACAAACGCCGAAATACGTTCTTCTTTTTCGTGAAACGATATACGCATGAAAAAAGAACCGTCGACTGATCAACCCTAGAGAGGGGGGGGGGGGGCGAGTGAGAGAAACGACAGTCAAACCGCAGAGTTAAATCTCCTTGACTGGCGGGTTGCAGGATCAACGGGTAATTAATTAGTCCATCTCACGAAACCGATGGCGAAACCCTTCGAATCGTCGGCGAGGAGGAAAGTTCAAACGATGGTCGCCGCGGCGAAGGGTTGGTCGGCGGGGGTGGGGGTGAAAGGGTCGGCGAGGCAATTTAATTAGTAGAAAAACAAAGGAGCCCAGGCCTATCGGTATCGGCGACGCGACGTTTTCCCATCGAACGCTCGTACGTACAGAGTGAGTATATAAATCGACCACCCCCCTCGCGCATCTGGTTGCCACCTCCTACCGTTCCCTCTTTTTCCTTTACTCCTTGTTACGCTCGGGCGGAGCTTCAATATTTTCAAATTAGAGTGGCGATGATTTTTTCCCCGGCGAAACAAAGTATTGTTCGCCCCCGGTCCACATTTTAATCAATACAGTGGCCCGGCCGAGCGTGCTCCCCTATCGGTCGCTCGGTCGGCTTCAGCTACCAATAAAAATTAATATCACGATACGTAATGCTGCGCGCGGAAAATACTCCGATTTACCCTTCGAATACCAGCGGCCAATGTCCCTTTATTCGTCCACCTGTCGATCTCTAATCTACCCCTCTGCGCAGCGTTCGCGTTTCTGAGACCCTCTATTTAATCCCTTCACCTCCTCCAATTGAACGATAGCATTTTAAAAATCTGTACTGGATATTGGATTGGAAGGGCTGTTGTTGAGCCATTGAAAGAAATCGAGAAGTTGTGGAAACGTTCATCCTGGACCCTACCCAACAAAGAAAATAGATCGTCGTTAGGTAATAATTAAAACATTTTTCTTTCGGTTTCTTCTTCGAGGTAACGGTGGTCCAACGAACCGTGACTCTCTCCGGGAGGGTTCGGAGATCGTTTTACATCGGACGACTCGATATTCCCGCCTCGTTTCGGTCGGTTCTCCTGGCGCAGAATTATCGAGGGGCGGCGTGGCGCGAATTAAGGCTTCTTGCGGCATAAAAAATCTGTGTAATCAATTATCGAACCTTTTACCCCATATTTCACGGCCAATGAGTCGCCACCCCTGCCCCTCGAGCCTCTCCCTCTAGTCGACTCTCCCCTCGACACTTTTTAGCCGCGGCGGCTGCTTCTTACACAGATTTCCAGCTTCCCACCCCCCACAACTTTCTTCTTTTCGCTGCGGCCGAGCCTTTGTTTGGGATATCAAATATTTATTTTCTTAAATAACGCAGAATCCCCGACAGAGGAGCCTCCCTTAATAAATTATCAGCGATTATTGGATGCGCACGCCTGCCTACCCCCAATGCGAACCGCTTTTTCCTTACATCCTACGAGTTAAGTTGTGTAGAATGCAACTTTCTGCTTCTTGGATTCGCTGACTGTAATGCTAAACGATTCCTCCATCCCCATTTTTTAGTCCTGAGAGATAGAATAAACGATTTTCTGGGCAATTAGGTATCGCACTCTCCGCTGAACACGTTTTGCGAATTTTATTATTGTACATTATTATTATTCTTATTTTCAATTTATTAGTTGCTTGTTGTTAATCTTATCTTATCTTATTTCTCGTATTATCTTTTCTTTACTTTCCCCATTCTCGTTTTCTTTATTTTACTACTAAATTTTCTAACAATAATTTCAGAAGGAAATTGACAAACATTCGAGTATTACAATTTATGCACCATCCTCTGCTCAAACAAAAAAAAATAATTTTGTACAAGAGGTAAGTGAAAAAGGCGTTATATAGATGTTAACGATTTAGTAGCAGACAAATTGAAACTCACGCTTACACAAATAGGGGTTATACAAAAACTGACTTTTGAAAAAAATCGATTTTCGAATTCCACTATTCCCGAAAACCAGTTAAACCGGTTTTCGAATTTTCACAAAAAATGAAAATTTTAAATAAATATTTGTACTTATTTTGAAAATTTACAGTTTTTTTAATATTTAAAGAATTACAAAAATATAACAAAATAAAATTTACTCTATCTATAAAAAATCAAATAAAAAAAATTAAATCTACAAAAATATAACACAATAAAATACACGGCATACAATATCAAATGAAAAAAAGTAAACTAATTAAAATCTGTAAAAAATATAAATTATAAATCTTTATTTCATTTACTGTAAACTGTTACCTACTATAATATGCTTTTGTCCGAGGCGATTTTCTGTCACTTGTTAACGCTTTTAATTAAATAGATAATTCGTTTTTACGTATTAAAATTCTAGTATATAAAACCGTTTCTTTTTTAATTTAAAAACCGATTTTCGAATTTTACAAATTTATAAAAAGAAACCGATTTTTAAACCCAGTTTTTAAAAACCGACAAATAATAGTCTAGCAAATAACAGTGCTTGTGTAAATTACAAGAATAATTTCAATGATATAACCTGCACTTTGTCGAATTCCAGATACGCTGCAAAGTGACATTATCGACACGTGCGGGCGTCTATCGAAGAAAATCCAACAAAATTTTTCGTCGCCATCAGTGGACGACGTTTTCTGCATCAATTATTCGCGAGGTGCTCGTTGCTCGGCCACTCGAGTGAGCTTCGAAAGCGCGAAAGGGTGACGTTTCAGGGCGCACGGAAACAAGGGTGAGAAAAGGCGTCCTCTTTGACACGGCATTGATATAATATTAATCTGAGCGAACGTGGCTCAAAGGATAACGAGTCCTTGTTCCCAGGAGTACGAATTCACGGTTGCGCACCATGAAAGGGAAGACAAGGTCGTGGAAATAAAATGAATACATTCGCGCGAGGCGGTTGATGATTCCAGAAATATGTTAAATCATGTTGGGCTCAACGCACTAAAAAAGCACACTAAATAATCCCAAAGTAGCAAAAAATGAAATTCCTCTTCTGCTGTCAATCAATGTTCGAATTATTATTACAATACCTACGACCCTCTAACACCAAAGGTCGGAATTACATGGTAGTAATCAAACGAATAGAATTTTGTCATTATGTCTGTATTTTCTAAAGTTGCAATGTTACGTAACAACGAGTAGAAAATGATGGTGACAACTTTTAGCACTTGCATCGTCATAGTTCATCGCGTTGTCATCGGGAGCGGTCGTTTTCACTCGAGTACTCACTTCCTCGTCCCGCGATTTCGTAGCTCGTTTTCCTAACTCGCGCGGTGACGCTGCACGCGTGCACTCGCCTTCACTGCGGTCCCGTCGTTTGTTTTCATGCTTGCTTTACCGTGGTGAAAAAAACGCCCGGAAAGTGGCTGCCAGAACGACGGCGTCGAAATCCAGCCCCGCGCGACGGGGTAGCGCGAGCTAAAGGGGTTGGAAGCTTTCCTTCGCGAGTCGCTGCGACAAGCCACTCGCTACTAGCGATTGGTAATACGTACATACGTATTGTACATACCGCGTAACTTCAAACTTCTGATTATGTTCTACGTTTCAAAGCAACTTCATTGAAATAGTAATTCGTGGACATTGCGTTGATCCGGGATTGGAAAAATCGGCTGCAATCAGACAGAATGTTTAATATATCAGAAGCAACCAATTTGAAATTAAGTGAACAGTGGAGAGATCGATAAATTCCTCGGTGTTTACTTCTACTCTAAACGCTACTTTCCGAACTTTTCGTTAATATCCGAATGAATAAATGCCACCGCGCCCCAACCCCCTCTCCCTGAATTCTTAATGCAACACGCCCCGCGGAAAATACTCCGGGGCCTTGAAAATATCTTTAAGAAGTTTAAGATCCTCCCGCGATAGTAAGTACGTAAATATTGTATGGAAAACGGGACATCAAAGGGATTCTTCCGTAGTATAATACCTGAAATTTCCCGTGCCGTGGGTGGGATTAGGGAATAACGAGCAGGAGCGGATACATCACGGACGCGCCTGACGCGTAAATGTCCACCTTTGTGCGTCCATAGGTTCATTACTTCTTCCCATGGCCCGTTTTATCCATTTTTATCTGTATAGAACAAGTAAAAGAATTCGCTATCTTCTGACGGCGGAAACGAAAGCGTCAGTCAGTAGGGGCGAAAAGGAGAGAGGCGTGGGTTAATTCACTGCCGAATTCGCGCGACTCTCGCAAAGAACGTTTACCTTTGACTCAACAGAGTTTTTTCGATCCGCGACACGAAATTCGACAGAATTTTTCGACGAGGACCTCGCAAACGACAGAACGCTTAATGAATATTCAAGAATCCTGGCGGACGCGTAATCGTCAAAAGGACGACACCGGTGAAAAGCAGCAAAGGAAGAACGGAGTTCGACGCTCGGCCAGCAAAAGGGACCGCAAAATCCCTGCTGGCATCCGCGTCAGGACGTTCGCGGAAACTTTGTTACATTTTTGGTCGAGTCCACGCGATACTACACGCGCGCTGCCCGAAATAAATGGATCAAAGGGGCGCTTTTGAACATAGCAAGAGACTAGCATAGTGGCGTCGCGGAAAGCTCAAGCAGTCCTTGCCTCGTGCTCTGTTTTCCTTCGACGTTTCTTCCGCACTTTTGCCTGGTGTCAGAAAGGAATATTTGCCAAAATACGTCGTATTATTTTTTGACACATTCAACCCATAAGGATCGCGACGTAAAATCACTGTAGCATTTTCATGAGAATAGAAATGTTCAAATGATACGAGTTAATCACTCAGTGTTGTTCCTATTTGGTTTGATTTAGTTGCTAGATGCATGGATGTTTAATTTAAATGGAATTTTAAATGGAAGTATAATTTACTGACCTGCAAAAAACGTAGATTCCAGAGACCACGTGAACCTTATAAGGTCGAAGAGACGCTGCAAGATTTTCGACAAACAATCGTGAGAACAGTAAACGGTGTTTACTGTGTTGCGGTTAGGACCAGGACAAAACTGGTTTCAATTCTCGTTAAGCTGGTATGGCGGATGAATTCAACACGACGATCGGTGCTGCCTGTTAAAGCAACGAAAAGGAGGCTCTCGGGGTTACGCGGCAAAATTTTTGCTGGAAAAACTTTATCAGAGTCGCGCACCGAGGGAAATCGTGAATACGCACAGAGAAGCGTTTTACTGAGACTGAGAACCAAAAAATATAATCTTTAATGCAAAGGATCGTTCTACGAAGACATTATAATGCCCAATTTTCCTGGAGTGTATGCAGATAGAGTTTCAGAGACAGGTGTTTACTCAACTTAAATAGTCACCTTAAGACGGATCCAGAAATGCATCCTCCCCGAGATATAAACACTCCTTGAGCACGATAAGAATTGTTTGTTGTAAGACTGCTCAGGGACATTGTTACAATTGACAAAACGTATTTGAGGAATGTCCACGATAATAATTAGAATACTATAATGAAGCGATAAAAAAATGAAGATAATTTTAGTTTGGGCAAGAGTGTAAACGATGTAATTGGCGCTGTTCTGACAATCAGAAGATCAGTGTAATTATTTTTAAGAAATTCTTGAGCAACAAAAATTATTTATATCACAGAAAAGAACCATTTTCGAATCCATAGTTAATCTGATCGTTTGCCGCCCCTAAACCGACCAGAATACACTCTAAATGACCACATATTTCGCAAAAACCCTATGTAACTGAAAATTTGGTAGGCACAGAAGCGCCAGAGAAGGTATAGTCAGCGCGACCTTAATTAACCATTCAAGACCACTCGATAACTCCAATCCTACTACTCTCTTTCCCTCAAAGGACTCTCAGGGTCCAAAGAACACAGTCACTTCGATAATGCGAAACGCTGTAGCAATTGAAGAAAGTAATTAAAACCCTGCGAGTGGAGGCTTTATCTTGCGGCGTGCGTGTGCTCCTTGGGAAAAGGAAAACGGGCTCAGCTTGGAAAGGAGCCGAAAAGCGTGGCAAAGAGTGAAAGGGAGAGACTCAGGGACGAGGAACGAACGTGAGCTGAACCACAGAGGAAACAAAAGGTGCCACCGGCGAATTAAGAACGATATTTTAACGCTCGACTTAATTGCATTAAACCGGGCTGCGGGCGGGGGTAGCGGGAAAAGACAGAGAAAACTGGAGACGGGGAGGGGATGGGGAGGGCTGTGAAGAAAAAATAAGAAAACAGGCAGGAGGGGGGAATGAAAGCGAGAACGGAGGAGGAAAAGAGACGCGGGTCAACCTTCGTGGCTGTTCTACTTCGCGATTGGATGTGCTTCGCGGTAATACGTCGGATTTTCAAAGTGCTCCTTATCGCAGCGGCGCTGCACCCTTTGAGCCGAAACAAAGAGAGTGCTCGCTCCTTTTTTCTCTTCTCTTTTTCTACTTTTTTTTTGCGAAGTGGCCGGGGGTGAGCGGCAGAAACGGAAGAAACGGATTACGTTTTAGACCTCGACTGGAAGGCTGAAGGGAGAGGAGAAACCGCGAGAAGCGTACGGGCGGCGTAGAGGGGGTAGAGAGGGCGAAAAGAGGGAAAGTTCTCGAGAAGCACGCGAGGCGTTCCGCGGGGGTAAAAGAGTTTTCTTGCAGTGTTTCCCCGCGGTTTTTCGCCGAATGCCTCGCGTACGCGCAATAGCCTTTGAAGTCCTTTGTTTGAACGGCGGTTCAATGAAATCTATCCGCCTTGGTTCGAACGCGGGAGCAACTTGGGGGCGGTTTCTCCTTTCGCCTTTCTGTTTTCGTTAAAAAGTTGCTGTATTTTCTGTACCGTGTGCTTTTATGTAGGATGGATGGATATCATTTTATACCTTCTTGCAGTGAGTCTGAACAACATCGAACAAGAACACGTTTATTTACACGCCAGTACCATTACTTTTATTCTCTACTTGGTCGAGTGGAAGAACTTCTTATGATTGTCCAAGGTGAGCGGGCTTTTGAAGAACTTCTGGCACGTCTCGCAGAAGAATCGATACTTATTGTCGTGACACTTGAGGTGCTTGTTTAGGAGATCCTTCCTGGCGAACGTCTTCTCGCAGTAGCTGCATGAGAATTTGTCTGGGTTCACGTGGAACGCGTTGTGCCTGGTCAGGTTATCCAACCTGCTGTACTTCTTGGTGCAGATGTCGCAGGTGAACTTGGCCCTCTCCGAATGGCATCTCTGATGGTACCTGAGGTACCGTTTCTGCGCGAACGTCTTCCTGCACGCGCAGCAGACCACCTGGTTCGACTCGTCCTTCTTCACGTACATGTGGTCGGCCAGCTCGTCGCTATTCGGGAACTCCTGCTTACAAAATTGGCAACCGTACCTCTTTGGCTGCTTGTGTTTCTGTATGCTCTCCAGGAACGTCGGGTCGGTCATGATCTTGTAAAGAAACGTGTCCTTCAGCCTATCGTCGGCGCATCCGCGAGAATTCGGCGCGTCCTCCTCGTGACAGTCCTTTTTACACAGGTTTACAGCCTCCATTGGGATGATCCCTTTTGACTCGTCCTTCTCACATCTCGAGCGCTCCCTGCTGGAAGGACCTGCCGGGGAGCAGCAGTTCGCTGCATTCGCGACTGAAGACAATGTCTGAAAAATATTGAATTAGAAATTTACGACACGTCGAGGGAATTAAAGGGACTAGGCAGTCAAATCGATGAAAATTAAGTATTTTTTGCGAATTAATTAAAAGGAGATGATAGCAAGCAGAGGCTTTTCCTATTATACAATGTTTATTACTATCACGTGTAGACTTTATAAATGACGCCACACGAAGTCGATTATACAGTGTTTTAGAAAAAGTGTTTTTGGTTTTGCACTGATATTGAGCTTAAATGCAAAGATACGATGGTTTTCTTGGAATATATTTCTGCCAGAACCTGCAACTTCGGTCTGAACCTCGGAGAAAGGAATTGAACCAATATTATTAAAATAGCAACTGGGAGAAGGCGATTTTTACGATAAATGTCGATTTTTGGGGTGCATATCTGGCTGTTTCTTTTTTTATCTCAGAAACTAGAGTTTTTACACTCTAATGTTGAGGTTCAGGGCAGAAAGGAATATAATTCGAGCATGTTGTAAAAATTTCAAGTCCATCCGAACCTCTATTTCTTTGCAATCACTGTAAAACCACAGAGAAAACACCTACACATCAAGACGACTGTAGCGCCGTCATACATATATATATATATATATATATATATATATTACCAAAAACATTTTTACAGTTTATAGTATTAATAAACATTATCCAAAAGTACTAGTCACAATTTGTATTCAACTCCTTGTAATTAATACGCAAAAAAAAATTGATGTTCGAGCGCTTTGACTGCCTAGTCCCCTTGTAGTTCAGTGAAATTAGACGGAAATATGGCCAATCTACGGAATAATTTCCAGCAAGCTGAACTTTGGCATGGGCCTTTATTTCGTCCTTTTAAACAATATGTCAAAAGTCCCCATCGATCCGACATCCGCTAAAAATTTTACAGAGGGTTGAAGGTAAAAAAACTGTTTTTCGCGAATATCTCATTATCTATCAGTTTTATGACAAAAGTAGTTACTATAAAATTTATAGCTTAGGAAATTCTGTACAAAAAAGATTGTATGAGTTTTTTCGTAGGAGAAACCATTTTCACGTATAACGGGTTACCATATTTCAACCCTCACACTTTTGACAATGGAAGATCCCGAACCCGAAAATTCAAAAAATTATGAAACTTTGTGAATATGTAGTGGATGTCCTGAGTAGAACACAATTTTGTTTGCTGACCAAATTCACTTTAAGGACATGAAATTGACCCCTTGACGAAATAAAGGCCCATACAAAAATGTAGCTTGCTGGGAATTATTCCGTAGACAGATCCTAATTTCACTGCACTATTAATTAGCTACATTAGAGTATTTACGTTATTGTTGTAGTCGCTGGAATTGGTTTTCTTGTGGTCCTCCTCCAACAGCGAATAGGAGTTCTCGCAGCAGCTCGATGGGCCAGCCATCGAACGGTGATTCGACGTGTTTCTCTGCACCACTTCCTCCTGGAAAGAACAGATGTTAGCAACCCTTAAGACGTAGTCAAGAGACTCGAGATTGTAATGTGCTGCGCACATTCTGTGTTCGCAATCGTGACAATTGAAACCGTTGTTTCGAAAGTCTTGCAACATCAATCTTAATGATAATCCTAACTTTGCATAAATAATAATAATAAGTGCATTGACTGTAGCCCTTTGATACAGAAGAAAAGACAACAGCTAGGTACCGTGAGCGCAATGCAGAAAGTTACACACAGAGAAGAATAAACAGGCGTCCGTAGCTTACAGATTAGAAACAAAGATTACAGATAAATCCTACAATAATTTCTCTTAGTAAAAAGATCGAACAAGCAGAATTCTTTTGCCTAAATCATACTGTCTTTCTGCTTAATGGCTTAAGTCACTGCAACTGACAGCTCCTCAGTGAAATCAATCAACAAGTTCGTCGTGACATTCCGTCTCCTGTCTGTTTACATTTTCGCGGGGATTTTGGGGAACGCATCGTCACGACGTCCACGAATACGCGCGTAAATGGTTGTGAATGGCTCACGCGACAGCTCTGAGGCTTACATACATACATGGCGTACCTTACGTTTCATCGACATGTCTAACGCTTTCGTCGAATAATCCAATGCTTCCTTCTTTTTCTCGTCGTTCATGTCACGATTCTCCGATCGTTTTGCTCTCGAGTTACCCGCGGCGCTTTCGTCGGTCCCGTCTAATGCATCCTCCGCACCCTTCGACGCTGCTTGTTCACCGTTGCTTGAAGATTTTTCCAAATTTTCGGACGCAGTTTCGGATACTGGTTCGACGATCTTATTTCTTGGAGTTATTCGTTGCCTTGGCACTGTTTTCACTCTCATTTTTATCAATTGGCGTGTAACGTTGACCAAAACGTACTTCCATACACTATAATGTTATTGTGATTAATTTCTTACGTACAGTACCTATTTTATAATATATAAAATCGAGGAATGGACAAGTTTTTCTCAAATTCATTTATGGTAGCTTGGGAATTCAAGAAAAAACGGAAACACTTAAATTTAGGTACTTGGTTTGAAGGGGTAGCATTATGGTGGAAAAATTATTTATTATTATTAGTGGGACATAGTCCAGTATATACAAGTAGTTATAATAATGTGCAGATAAATGTTGCTTTCAAGATTATTGTTCTTAAGTTTCCCATCACTACATTCCCCCTTCGAAACTGACAAATTTTTGTAGCTGTCACGTTTTCGTAAGTCCAAACAGAAAGGAGTTACTCAGGTGTGAACTTTTAGACGCTCCAACCTGTGCACAAGATTCCCTACTCTTTCAGATTACAACTTTTGAAATTCGAAACAAGAATGACGTGAACTATTACTTTGCAGTATTAAAATACAGTCACCGAAATATTACTTTATGCTTCGTTGTCAATATTATGAAATAAGTAAGGAATTCGAAGAATACACGTGCGAGGTGGTATGTATGAATGAAGTACACTGAATTACATACACTGTCAAAAATAATTAGAATATTACTGCCCAATAGACGATTTGAAGAAACGAATAAAAGAATTCTTCTGTATCATGCACATGAATATTCCTATCAAATCTCTATCACAGTATAGTCTGTGTTCGAAACACTACATCCACTGCTGAAGGACAAGACAGTGATTCTCCAATTTCTTCGAGCAGTGTATCTGCAATTCTTAATATATCGCAATCCTCCTAAATCAAAATTACAATTCACGTATAAAATCATGGAAGAAGAAACGGCACTTACCCGTCAGATTGCACGAGGTACGTCCGCCTGCACCAGGGGATGAAGGATCCTGGTTCAACGAGGTAAGAAAATTTCAAACACCTTGATTTACACCATGAATCGCGAGCCAAACGCGTTATCGGCGTGATAGGCTTGGGCACACGACACACATTTCACAACGCGTCGACGGTAACTGAGAAGTAACACTGTTTGGCCGACCTCGGGCTGACTTTGACGATTGCCACAACAAAGGGCGGCTGGCGGAGTCGCCGCGCGGAAATCTAAGTTTGCAAACACCGATGTGCCTGTCGACCCGGCACCAATAGCTGATAGAAGTCAACGCTTATCCACATTGCTGTTCGTAATTCGTCGAATTCCGTGGCATTTCATATCACGGATAAAAGGCTGAACCGTCAAACGCGACGATAGAACAGAAATCTTGTCGGGGTTGCCGGTTACCTTACTTCATTCCATGATCAATGTTACGTTTCCTTCGAGAAAATTTACATTTACTTTTATCAATAATGCAAATACCGACAACAACGTTTTTGCCATAACGCACGGAGAAATGATAGTGCAGCTCAACTCGACAACTATTCTGCCCTCCTTAGTTAAACTGTCCTATCTAGCATTTTTTCATTTTTTGAGATATGTTGAAGTTCCACACGTCTTTTACCTTTTGTGTAAAGTTAGAAAACTCTACGTGCTTCGTAAAAATTTATAAACAGTCTAATGTATTTAACCTAACTTCTTTCCAAATGGTTAAAATATCCTATCTAAAACAATTAATTAATTGGTACGTTAATGATACATTACCTACCGGTATACCTATTACAAAAAATTATATTAGACTGTTACGAAATAATGGCAACATGTTTTAATTTGAATGAAGGGAAATAAGGACCGTACAAAGTAAATGATAAAACTTCAGTTTTCTCGGTTGTTTCAGAATGCTAGATAGGACACTTTAACTAAAGAGGGCAGTATTAAGGGGAGAAGACCGTATAAATCGAACGAAAACTAGAAACGAAAATTTTTCCATAAATCGCTTCTAAAACATTTCAAAAATATATTCTCAAAATTATAGGCCGGAATTCAACTCCGTATCGATACTATAGCCTGGTGAGTCAGCGCGCCTCCGAGCGCCGATCATACCTAAAACGCGTTTTAAACGCGTTTTTCTCGAAACCGTGTTTTCAAAATTGGCGCCGGGGATAATTAAAAAACTATTTGACCTATCAACTTCAAATTTTGCACACTTTTAGTTTATAATATTTCTCAGAATATGAACCACACTGTTTAACCAAATTATTAATTTTAACTACTGTTTTTAAACAAATAAAACGCGAATATTTGGCGAAAATGTTTGAAGTTCCGCCATATTTAAAATATGCAATTTTTTACACCATTTGTGGTTTATATCCTTACAAAATTGGCACATAAATCGAAAAAAAATTTATTGGTCTGTTTCACATAACTACCAGAGGCGACCGGCGCCGTTTTGCATCTCGAAAAAAACCTATTCCAGATACTGCTCTATTTCTGTTGTATTTATTATAATTTTACTGTTATAAATTTTGTTTACTTGTCATAATGTTAAATTAAGTACCCTTAAAGTTTCGAAAGGATTAGCGCAAGGGTATCTTTGCAAAAAATTCCTAAAAATTAATAGAAAAATAAGCCGTTTATACGGGCTTCTCCCCTTAAGCCAAGATCATAATTTATTTTTTCGAAGAGGCATCAAATTTTTTTACCGTGAATACCGCTTAAGTCTAATCTGAAATAGCGAAAATCCTAGTAAGAATAACTAGCGTCCCTGCACGAGACCGAGGAATTCAGCTTCTACTTCAAACAAAAAAACACCTTAAGGATTGATACCCGTTGTGCGAAACTTTGCTTTACTCCCTTAAAAATATGTCTATTTTAAATGACACGAACGCGAATAGATACATGTATATAACCTTAAATAAATTATAGGCATAATTGTTGTAACCAGAATTCACGTGCAATCTCTCAATAATCTTTCTTCAAGAGAGCAGTGATTATACACAGATATAAAACTGCAATCCCAGGCAGTGACGCATTACAATTGATCGTTTCTCATAACGAATCGGTTCGGTTCGCGGAAAGAAAGTAGCCGTTCGATCGCGCAAAGCGATCGCCGCAACGGGGAGCGAAGGAACGAGTCGTTGAGCGAAAAACGAAGACGCGGGAGGGAGAGGACAAACAGACAGACAGACAGAGGGCGGAGGAGGACAGGGCAGAGATGGGGTCAAGCATAAAATTGGCAGAAAAAGCCTGGATGTTTGGTAGGATGTTTCGTGCCCTCCCCTCCCCCCGGCGGTCCCGGTCGTTAATACGGCATAAGGAGGAGGCAGGGTTAAGCGAGGGTGAAGCGAGGATTTTTAATTGTAGTTCAGATCCGGGATATAACCCCCGCCTGGGTGTATTGTCATAGCGGAGCGGCGCTTTTCTTTATTTCCCCAGTGGCTGGATGAGGTTATACATTTTTTTTTAACTACGGCAATACCTCCTCCGTCTTTCTTATTAGCAAAGCTAATTGGAAATACAAATGGTTATTCACGGTAAGAAGGAGAGCTCGAAGACCTCGCTGCAAGTCGAATAAGGGGGGGAGGGGATAGGAGGGGACCGGTACATTTCTCTCTCCCGCGTATTAAGCTTGTATTTGCCCCGGATAATTAGGACTTTTTCCACGACCAATTCGGATGAATAATTGATTTCGCTCCGTCGGGGCACACCCTGTCGCTTCTCGGACCTCTTCGAATGACAATCACCCGAAGAAAAATACAGATCTTTCGGATGAAATATTCAAAACAAGTCGGATGGGAACGGTAAACGCGGAGGAGGCACCATTTGCTTGATTGTTCGGGAAAAATATCGGATATAAGCCGAGAGATTCGTCGTCGCGTCGAAGAATTCCTTGGGCACGTTTGAACCTTTGATAACAGAAAGTAACATACGGTAGAAGGATTTTTTGATGAAATAAGGAAGACATGTAAATTTGCGACCTGCAATTAGAGCGAATCATAAAATTATTGGAATAGATAGGATCTTCGAGATTCGAACTCTTCGTTTGAATCCTTTATTTCCTCTATATTTTCTGACTTGATCTAATCCCTCTTTCCGAAATGAATGTTATTAAATGTATTTGAGACTGCTATAACCGACGTAAAGTCTTTACAACATTTTGTTAAACTTTGTAGGCAAGGTACCTATATTTAAAGTTACTTCAGAATGTCCTCATTACGCAAACAATGTTTTATTTATTTATTTCGACATAAACTGGTAAGACCCATTTTATGGCAGAAGAAGGTGAGAAGACGCGGAGTAGAGAAACAGCGTTACCACAAAACAGAGAAAACAAAACAAAATTAATCAAAAGTGACAGAATATAAAATAATTAACATGACTTAAGTCCTATTAACAGTTGATGTCGTTCTGTATACGCTGGATTTAAATGAGGAAAGAGATCCATGGAAGAGATCAATCTCGTTTCGATGCAAATTTGCCAGGTTGTAGATCCTACGGAAGGGGTCCGCAAGACCAAACCTGGAAGAGAGGTCTAAATAGTTCGGCATGTCTGGTGTACCGACTAAGGACATTAAAATTAATTAAGCCGATTACGTGCGGACACAATTTTGGTTTTAAATGATCATTATAACAGCAAACACTTCAGGAAATTTGTCTCGATATGTCAAGTGTTATTTTCTTCATTTACTATGAATTTTATGAAGAAAGTACTTCAACAATTAAATCACATTTTCTTTAATCGAGGAAGTATACCATACACTTACAATTGACATTATCGGGATGTCCAGCTCCGATTTTTTTCTCCTTGAAATATGTTGTTAAACACAAAACTCAAAGAATCACGTATTTTTTTATTATCGCCCAATCTCAATTTTAAGGGGTGAAACAGCCCTCCAAACTTCAAAGATCGGCGTTTCCCGAATGTGTGTTCTGCCACTATAAACGCCAAATATCCAACAAATGATGTGTAGTTTAGAAGAAATACGTATTCTAAAGTAATCTGTGTGTTTACAATTGTGAAATTAGCAACCGGAAGAGTGGGGGAGTAAAGAAACCTGAAAGCGTAAAGACGGTTGACACTCTACATTTTTTCATTTTCTTGTGAATGAGATGAAGTAGGTAAACAATACAATATGATGTTATTTATTATGCAAGTTTCATTTGCTAAATTCTCAATTACGTAAGCTTTTATATAACGATTTTC
Source organism: Andrena hattorfiana (assembly GCA_944738655.2). Taxonomy (NCBI): domain Eukaryota; kingdom Metazoa; phylum Arthropoda; class Insecta; order Hymenoptera; family Andrenidae; genus Andrena; species Andrena hattorfiana. Next base: position 60,681,503 of record OX122891.2, on the reverse strand, counting down.
GAAGCTTGAGGAGCTGCTTCACCCCTTAAAATTGAGATGGGACAAAAATAAAAAATACGTGTTTTAGATTGTTGTGGTTGACAACATACTTTAAGGAGATAAAAATCCGCGCTGGACACCTCGATAGTGTCCCTTGTTAGAGGAATCTTGGTCTGTTATATACACCAGGTGACACGGCACGTGACGCGAGTACCAAACAGACATCAATTCGTCCAGATCAATCAGTCATCATGGCTAACAGATACCAAGAAAGAGCAAAATTGTTTAAAAAATTTCGTGCAGGCGTTATCAGGTGAAACTGTCGAAGGAATACATAGTCAGTCAAACGGCAATCTCGCGGCAGCCCTCTTTCAGCCTTCCAAGCAGAAACGCCCGCGGGACTCGGCAACTTTTTTTCATCAGCATTTTACGGTTATACCGGCGCATTAATAATGCACATGCTTAATATAAAAAGAAGCCCGTGAGTCTCCGTCTAATAAACTGGAAGAATGCTTTATAACCGGCCGCGGTTTCGGGTCACGGGGTTGCCGGGGGAGAGGGTGGCTGGAGAGTTGGCCGGGACGTCGGCTGAAGGGGGTGGTTTCCTTCTTTATGCCCACGGAACGGCCAATCTCTCCAGGGTCGCGTCGAACGAAAGTGGCCGAACTTCTTGGGAACGCGAGAGAACAGACAAATCACCCTGCGACCTTTTAAAGAAACCCCCTTATTTTGCTTCCAGCCGTGAATCAACCATCAAACACTTCAAGGCGATCTTAAAAGAAGGCGATCTAGGTATGTGGCTAGGTATGTATCACATGTTTGAACGAACCTGTACACATTTCATTATGAAACTCGTTTCCAGAACGATCTTTTTCGGAAATTTAAGAAAATTTTTACCAACACTCCAATTTCATTTTTAATATCCCATTCGAATAATGACTTTTTCCGCGAGCTAGAGAAATATTTTCCTATCATTTTCGCCACGAAATAAATTATTCACGGCCGAAGACGGCCGCCTCTGGTTATATCGTCAGGGTGACGTGTTCGAATGTAAATCATTTTCAGCCGAGCAATTTTCATATTCATCTTATCCTCGAGAGTCAAATGAATTTTTCGCTCTTCCCCTCCCTACCCACGGTGGAGCTGATTTCCGGAGTTGCGGCGGAGAGGCGGGAGAGAGAGCGAGACTTTTTGAAAAATATGAGTTTAATAAAGAAGAAAGTATGATGTATGGTCGGCTGCCAAGGGAGGGAACCTGCCTGGATCAACCGACTTCGATACCCAGATATTGTATGTGTAATATAAGCAGATGAAGGGAATTGCCGCGATGTACTGGGTGTCACGATATCCTGCGAGATCTTCGACGTCCTTCGTAGTCTCTCTCCAAGGGTATATTCTCAGTCTCATTCGCTTTGCTACGTTATTCCCGCCTCAACACCATTTTGAATTTCACAACAAACGCAACGGGAGTTGGAAACGTCGTTTCGTACGATGAAATGGCGAAAAATGAAAACGGAGTGGAATTTTCAGGATAGGGTACACTTCTGGCAGGAAGAAGGGTATGGGGGATTTCCATGGAAATCGATGATACTAGCGAACGACACGCGGTTCCGAAGGAGAGAGAACCTGCGAATAGATGTCCGTAACTTATCCAGATAAGGGCTGTAAAACGATGTCGTAGCTATCTGCCAATACGGTTCGCTTGCTCGCCCGCGGAGAAAGCGAAGGGAGGGCCTTGCATCCAGGTTGCGGCCAGATATAGGGAGCAATTCCGTAGAAATTGATGCCATTTGAATAGCGCCCGCGATACGACGCGTTTCCGAGATAGTATCGTTTGTATTGGTGTTTACACTGTATCTGATCTTTATCTGCTCCCGGGACTTTTTTCTGTTTCCTGACTTCTAAGGCGTTAGGGCGACGAAACGGACCGTTCAGGTTCTGATGTTTCATACAATACGTTGATTTTATGATATTTTATTGATAATACAACGTTGATTTTTGTCATTTTCTCGATGCTCAAGTCCAATTGATCTCTCCGACAGTATATCCATTTTACCAATATCCCCCCATTTTAGGCGAGTTATCTGAGAGAGAGGGAGAGAGAGAGAGAGAGAGAGAGAGAGAAAGACAGCTGGACCAAATAATATCCCATGATGTGAAAACAAAAAAAGTTCAGATTAGACGGTGGGAACATTTTCTTATACGCGGTGAAAATGCCAATAAAGTCATTCTGTATCAAAATTCAACTTGATAGTGTATCGCGAGATGTAAAAAGCAGCTGCCCAAACGGCATCTCGCAAATATTATCGAATGTACCTAGTTTTTTCATTGAAAATTGGAAATCGTGTTTAGCTGATTGTAAGATGCAAAACCATCGTATCATCGGTCTTCAGGAACTGTTATCGCGATTGGAAAAGCCCTCATAACCTACATGATCGACGACTGACCTGGTTGCACCGCATTACCTTCACTTGTGTTTATCGTGTGTATTGTCAAAACCAAGGTGCGCAGAATGCTCAGTGGCCGTCAATGGTGTTTCTTAGCTTATGCATAAAGTTCTTTCGCCAGCATCCCCGTCAGACTGGTCCCATCCTCTCTCCCCCCAGGCTTCTCATCTCTCACGATTTCAACCTCCCCCGTTTCATCGAGGCTTCAACCCCTTCTTCGACGACTGGTAGTAGCAGGCAGAGCTCGTGTCTCGCTCGCTCGCAAGTGTTTCCGCCAGGATGTATCGCAAAATCTATACGACGAGGGTGCGAGGAGGCGGTGAGACGAGCGGGAGGAGGCGGAGAAGGGGGTGGGTGGACGGGTGGCGAGGAAGCCAGGGGATGAGACGGAAGAGTGGGCGATGTGGCGCGGAGGCCAGGGCGGTTTTCGAGAAGGGTGAGCCCCGTCACATTTCACTACAGACTAATAACTTCTGAATATTCATTTCGTGTTTCTCCTTGCCTGCTTGCGTACCCGTAAGCAAGGCTAATGCGACGCTCACAACGCCCTCGATTTTCTCGTCTAGACAGTTGACCCTTTTCTCTGGCGATCTTTATTTTCCAAGCGCTTCCAGGAATAGTAGATCAGGTTCTACTGATAACTTTCCGATCTAGACTACTTGATATCTCGCGGCTAATTACTCAAGGCAGTCAGTGGACATTATATTGGAAACCTTGGAACGAGAATGGAGGAGACGTCGACTTATGTAGGTACAGAATGTCTTAAGTGTCGGTTTCGACTTCGTCCGCTTTAATTTTGGTAAGAAGTCTTTCGCAATCATTCGTAGACAAGTGTTTATCTGGTTACGCGACGTTCTCGAATGAGATAGAAACGAAGAGGGAGTTCTTAAGACGAAAAACTTTTATTTATCCGTCAACCAAGTCGATCGACCGGTCGATCGAGAATTCCAGTTGGAGGATTTCGTGTGAGACGAGCTTAAGGAGCGCGTAACTCTCCTTCGTCGAAGCGAGAAAAACAGAACGGCTTGGAGGCGAGGGAAAAGCGAGAGACGGTCGCCATGGTAACTATGAATTAAGTAATCAATGAATTATTATTGACATTGATGTTTTCGTACCGCCTCCTTGCCTCGATACTTCGAGACTTTATGAAACATCGTGGCTCGGTGTTGCTGATTAATACGTCGAGGGGGTGGGTTTCATTGGATTAAAGGGGGGGCGGAGATTCGAGCGATTCTTTCATGCTTAATTACTGGCAAGCTGAACACCGTTTACAGGGCTGAGTTGACCGATCGAAATGATGAACGAAGCACACATCGTCGGGTCACTGTTATCAGAATGGAAACCTTGGAATGAGAATTTCGCATGAAAAACATATTTTAGACTTTCTTTATCATTACTCGGGAATGAAAAATCATTTATTGTTCATTTAGTGTTAAAACAAAAACTTTCGGCGAGGAATAATTTATTATTAGTGTCCAGAGAATTTATGTTCAAAGGGACGAAAAATTTCAATGTAGATACTAAGTGCCAAGAATCGTCTGCTATCAATTAATTAGCAGATACTCCCTCTAATTTCCAATTTTCCTTTTCGCGTAGTTCCCGCCTCTCCTTCTTATCGACAAAGAGTCGTTCCTAATTCGAAATGGAACTCGTAGAAAATACGATAGGATGCTCGAGCTCGTAAGGGTGGAGGAGACTGCTCGCAGGGGTGGCCGTAAGAAAGGCGTGCAGCGGAATGCTTCGGGCCAATAGAAGAGACACCGCGCCCGCTTCAATTCCGCGATCTCTGCGACAAATTAGCACAGACAAATTTCACCCTCGCCACCCTCGACCCCTCTGCCGTTTCTTCCTCTGCCGCGTACTTCGCTGAAATTTCCTTCGCGCCCCGTCGCCCACCTTAACGGAACATCCGGCAGACTCTCTTTCTCGATTCACTTAATTGGGAAACGTAAGGTCCTACGCAGCCATCGCGATAACGGCAACGATGTTTCGTACATAAAAAAAAGAGAGGTTTTTCGGAATGTGTTTTCTGATGGACAACGCATTTTAATGAGGGATCGAAGTTCGCAGACAGAACGGTGTTTTTTATTGGCGGGGTACTTATCCGGGTCACTTGCAGGTGGAATGTAAGATAAAAACCATGACAAAAGATATACCTATAGGAATATCTGATGTATTTGGTCGTCTTTCAAAGCTGCGACCATTTTTGTATCCATCGTTTTCTATTTCTTTTCCTACATCTTCTGTTTCTTTTCCTAATAACACTGTTATTTCGACGATTGGCTATTTGCAGACTTACATCCAGATACTAAGTAAGATAGTCATTTCGAGCACTCAATATAAGAACAAGCAGATACAACTTGGTCGGAAGGAAAAAGAATGTAGACTGCTTCCATTATTTTGTAGCTCTAGCTTTCTATTAGGTTTTAGTATGAAACCAACACTAAAGTCACTCCTATTTCGAGTTGCCAACCGTACTGTAATGTATAATATTGTACTATATTTTTGTCTAATGTACTATATACTGTTAGAAAAAAATATAGTACGAAAAATACTATATTTCTATGGCTAATACTATGGCTATATAAAAACTTGAATTTGCGAATTTGAACTTTAACAGAGAGGATTTTGTCTATAATGAATATGAAGTGGCGAGAGGAGAGAAACGGTGCCAGTCAATCTCTCATAAGAAAAGACCTTGTCTGTTATCTTGGAGTTTCAGTGTAATCAAACCTTTGACATATTTGTTAAAGACAGTAAATTAATTAATAATGCAAAATGCACAAGAAATATACGTTCAAAAATGAGATGTTTTAATATACTTTGATTTTGTACCACTTTCCTCTGAAAAGTACTATATTCTTCACAATGTATGAACTATATTTTTTATCACATTTGGCCTATATTTTCCCGAAAAAAGTTGGTAATCCTACTCCCATCAGAAAACCACCAAGCCACCCTGGGCATACCAAATCAATTTTCTGCTCTTCTTTAATCCTATCGAGCACTGGTCATCCTAAACATCATCTGAATTCAGGTTACGTCCACACCCAGCGCACTATTTCCGATAAAATCGAGGGAAAACCAAGCCGCTAATATGAAAGAGCCCGTTGGGCTGACTGGAAATTGTCCAGCGACGACTGACAATCGTGAACTCGCCCTTTGCCGCTTCCTATAAAGCCATGGACTACGCAGGCCAGTATGCGCGACCCTCCATTGTCTCCGGCGACCCCCCTCCGGTTAGGAAGCGCGTGATAATAAATATAGAGAAAATGAAAAATTATTAAAAACTTCCTTTTTAGCCTTGGTAATCCTCGTCGCCCCCCAGAGATGCCGCATTAAAAACCTCCCCCGCCGCGCTCCGGCGACCTCTTTTTCGCCTCCGCTTTTCTCCACCCTTGTCCATCCTGACTCGGGAGATCCTACGGGGGCTGGGCGTCCGGACACGCGAATTATTTATACGCAGAGAAGTCTCTCTGACGACATTACCACAGTGTTAGCATTAAATCATAATGTACGACTCGCTGCCGCTGGACCGACGTGATTCGTCCCCTCTGGCTACGGAATCTTTCCGTCTGGATTTATGGCGTCTTCCTCGAGGCGTCTGCTAATTCACGAGAAATCAAATGTAACCGATAGAAACGAGAGGAGCAGGCTGCAGGAGCGAGAGGATAAAAATAGTGGGTATTCGGGAGAGTCTATAAAGCGTAGACTATAGATAGGCACTTGTAATGTAGTTCAGTTACTTAAATACATCTTTAGATGTTGGTAGGTTGAAGGATAATAGAAACTGAAATACAAAAAAAAAAAGATAATTAAGGAGAAGTGCATTTGTACATTTGCAGTAAGGTTTAGCGATGCTGACTTAGGCCAGGGATACACTTGTGTTAAAGCAATGGACATTGGTTTTGCATAACATTGAAATGAACGTGACTAATCACACCCTTCGGAAAGCTAAGCACAGAGGTACGGCATGTGAAAATATTCAACACGTATTTTTTTCAGCACCACATATTCACATTAAGGGGATGAAACTAGCTTCAAACAGTCCAGAGCTGCAAAATTACTTAACCACATAACTAGAAAGGTAATAGAAGTAGAAAAAGATGTTAAATTCAAAATTGGTTTCATATAGGGAATAAGATGGTGGAAATAAAAACTCGGAGAACTCAAAGCCGCCCACTCACATTTAAGTATGTACATACATACACTGCGATTGATAGGTAAGCATAAAGACACCTGCTCTGTGTGGAATAATTATGAAAAACGTTGTTAATTTCATTGAAGAACTCTAACAACTGTTACTTCATTTGCCAGATATTTTAAATTAAAACCAGAAAAAAGCAGCGAAGAGTATTCAATCTGTATCAAATATCACATTTTATGCAAATACAGCGGGTCTTCTGATACTTAAGAACGGCAGTGTATATTCAGATATTCGATTCTCTCAAATTTCCACAGTAAAGTAACGTTCACTGCGACTGGAGTAATAACGCCAATAAAAAATACAACCGTCGTAACGTCTGCTGTTTCAACGCGCGTGTGTCGTGCACCTCAGCCGCGGGGATATTGGGAAGTAGGACGAATCAGGTAAATATAGGGATCGGTAATTGAGTACAAGAACTGATGAGAACAGAATCGGTTACAAATGCCATCTTGTGACAAGGATAGATCCCCTCCGACCAAGCATATCTGGTCACTCAATATCTTTGCAACAGACAACTTAGAAACTCAGCAACCAAAAGAATCTATATTTTTCCTGAGCGCGAACGCGAGGGCAGATCAGAATTCATTCTCCCAGGAAGTCAGCAGGGGTACGAAAGGCAGCGTCCTTTGCGTCCTCGCCGATTGGATTTACCAATTAATCGCCAACAAGAGAGAGGAGGAGGGGTGAAGCCGACGGACCGTGGATGAAAGAATAACGACGCGGAAACGAAACGAAATTTAAATATTCTCGCGGTATTGCCGGCATTCCTCTGAGCCCTCGCCGGCTCACCGTGAACAGAGAACACCGCGAATTCCGTGTAATTGCAAAATTGCATTAGCTTTGTGTTCTTCTGTCGTTCGTCCAGACGTAAGAGATACCGTGCTGTGCGTGGTGAGCGCGTTGCATCAGATGATTCATATGGATTTTTCCGTTTCGTCCCGACGCGAACGATAAGTATCGTTCTTTCAGGCCGGTGTCCCGACCGTCACGAGATAAATCTTTGCAGATTTTTTTTGCGAACGTAAGAGCAACCGTTGATCACCAGGCCTTTAATTAAAAAAATGTGACGAGTGCTGTGTAACCCACCTAATCACTGTCTCATAATCGGAACTCGAACTGTACAAATTTCACATATTATTAAGGAAATACGTTTCCAAAATATGCGTATCCAAATGTCAGACCTTTTTCTATGTATCTATAGATTTATTTAATGCTACTCACTGCTACTAGTTGTGAGTGATTCTATAAATCCTAGAGTAGTCGCGGGGGGTCCTACAAAGCTTTTACTACTTCCGCATTTCTGATACACACGCCTTCCACTATTATTTCATTTAAACACTCTACCAACACTTTTATCCTCCTTCACTTTTCGCAATACTCTGCTTCCAGTTTGTTCTCGTTAAATATGCACAGTCGAGCATACGAATCTACACACACGCGTACATAATCGTCATCTTACTAATGTCAAAGAAGCTACAATTAGTAGAATATATGTATTTGACAGGAAATCAAAGGAGGTTTCTTTCAGAATCCAAAGTCCAGCCGGAGAGCTCCCCTTAATGGTCCGCGAGCGTACGAAGGCGCGCAATATACGTCGAGCAGCAGTCCGCTAAACGTTCGTATTAAAAAATTAACATGCACAAAGGCGGCGGGGGAATCGAGAATCGCGACTGGGTGCAAAGAACGAGCCCCCCTGCATCCAGGCTCGAGGCGGCCTCGGTCGATACTTACCCCTCCGACGAAAGAGATAAAACCGGACGGCCTGTGTGTGTGCGCGCGTTTGCGTGTACGTATGTGTGCGATCACCTGAATTTCAGAATTGCAAATTCTTTAATTCACGGGGACGCGGTGGCGACGTCGACGTCGGCTCGCCAGGAAAATACCTTCGCCTGACCTATACAAACATCGCGGGAGACGAGGGATGTGTATTCAAAAATTTACATAGGTACATTTTGATTAAAGTGTCCTAGAAAGCAAATCTAATACAGCGGCTGGACGGTACCTGCTCGCGTTCTTCCATTTCTCCCTCGCCTCTTTCTTCGTCGCGGCACGCTGCAGTGTTGCGGGGTCAGGATTATTGCGTGTCCTTCGGAAACTTTTCACCGGACGGCCAATCTGATAATCTGACGGGGGTACGGAAAACGCCCAAGTGTTTTCTGTAATGACCGTCCCCGGGATTTGTTGCTGATTATCGAGATTCCGGATGCGATCGATAGGGCCCTTCGTGGGCAATACTGAACTGTATATCTATCGCACTCGCAGGACGAAGCCCTTAATTGTTGAAAGTTGCCTCGCTATGAGACGCCTATAATTCTCCGCCACGTCGATGCCTCCGATGGTTTTCGTATCGCGGAGCATCGCGCCATGGGCGGTCCAGATGAAAGCCTGGCGAGCTACCAATTCCAAGATAAATTCCAAAGGACAATTACGAGATTTTAATTGCACAATACGCGGTACACAGAGGGCGTCGAACAGAGCAGAGGGACGGGAAAGGCAAGGTAAAAAGGAGAAGAGAGGGCAGCGACAGAGGAGCCGGGCGTTGCGCGGCGATGGTGGAAAAGGTGAAAGAAGAGAAAGACAGGGACAAAGGGGTGCGATGGGTGTGGAGGGGGTGGTACAAGAAATGACCGACCGAGCACACACGAGTATAATTATAATAACATTACTTGACAGAGATGGCAGCGAGAGGCGAGCCCTGGCCGGACAGGCTCCGGCGAGCATTGAAATATTATACCTACCAAAGAGAAAATAATTAAAATTCAACCCTTGCGCTTGCTTGGCTCGCGTACGAGCACAGGGAGGGAGAAGGAGAGGGAGATAGGAGCTCGCGTACGTGTCCATGCGCGCGTGGGCGCGTGTGCGCGTGTGCATCGACGTACTTACCCCGGCGTAACCCACCCCATCCTTCGCGGGCCGCCCCCGACTCCAAGGATGGGGTTTCCCATATTTTTTCCAGTGCCGTAGGTACCAGGTATTCTAGAAACGTTTGTTCGTTACGGACGTGCTTCTGAGCACCGTTCCCGCGGTAAGTAGAAAAATCTACCGTGCGCCATCCTCGCGTATCCGATTATCAAATCCACCGTTGTACGCGCTCACCCCGCTGTCGTTCAGAATCTTTTTACGCGCGGCCGTTACAGTAAAACTTTCGACGGGATTCTCGACGGTATCGCGCTTAAGGATGACGGTGGTCTCCTTTGTAGGAAATAGCAAATTTCGGTTAATGAACGGTATCGTCCGTTTGGGGTGGGGGTGGGGGAGATGGTCGGGAGACAGTGAGGGGGCAAGGTTTGAGGTGGAGAAGACATAAAGCTCCCCGGCGACGCGCAGCCAGGGAAACTTCTTACTCGTCTAAACGCAATACCGGCACTTCGGTCAAATATGCATTAATAAAGCCGTATTAATCTCGCCGGGGTGGGGCGGGAGGGGAAAGATAGAGCGATATTATCGAGCGACGTCCCCGTTGAACGTGTCGGTTCACCTCCGTCGTAACTTTTTCATGAATAATCCCGAGGCTAATTTGAATAAATTATAACAGGCGGCGTTTGACCGGGCCCGAATTCTCCACGGTGCTATTGATAGCCGTGAAAACGTGGAACGGAAGGGAAAGGGGGGAAGGGGAAGGAAATCTCTCCGCGGTTCTCCCATTAATTCCTTTGTCTTCCGTTTGCGGGCGGAAGTGATTTTCAAGGGCCTCCTTCTTCTCTCTTTTTTTTCGCAGGGCAATCCATTAAAATATCAATTAGAACGTGCCCAGGACTCGCGTCGCTTTTCCCCGCCCCAGGATCGATGACTTCTCGTCGCCCCCTTCTCGCTGACGTCGAGGCGACTCCTGTAACTGCACAATCGTGCCACGATGGGATCGAGTCGGTCCATTGTGAGCAGGGAAACAAAGAGGAAAGGTGGCTCGTGATATAGAACCGGGACGTACGGGACCCTCTTCACGCCGCGCCGGATAGCCGACTGTTTTTCTCAGCGCTTCAAGCATCTTGGCGCGACGGACCAATGTGACTGGACAGTGTTTTCAAAATCTCTCGAAAAATATATATACTAAAGCGCAGCAATTTTTCCATACACGGACGATTTTCTTAACGACAGCTAATAGAATATGGCGCTATTTTAAGAATATCAGATCGACTTGGGACTGTAAATTATCATAACAAGAGACTTACAATTGGGAAGAGTAGACCATTTTTTTTAATTATGTCGAAATGTCAATAATTCAAGATCTCCGCAGCCAGATATAAAATCGCGATCCACTTATTTTTCGAAAAGGAACAGTCACGTTGAAGTTTGTTAAGCAGAATTCAGATTCGAGACACGTGGCAATGAGTCTAAAGGCTATCCTCGGCCAGGGAAAAAGCGCTCTATCTGGAAAACGGCATCGTAATTCCAGTGTCTGAACTAGCATTCTCGAAGTATCGAGTTCCTTCGCAGCCGATAGCATCTACGGAGCCATCGTACCCCGAATGGAAGATTCCCGTGTTGAATGGAGGAATCGAGGGTTGCCACATCAAGCTTGAATGCAGAGAGGAATGAGGGAAAGCGGGGTGGGGGAGAAATCGTCGTCTGCGAGTGTTATTTGTACCGTATCGAAGAATCCCCCGACTTCAAGCCCACCCCCTCGAGCCGACTCACCATTTCCCCGGCTCGTTTCGTTTCTCCGGCGACAAATAAGCAACAGAACGAACACGGCCCTATCTCGCGCCGTTCACTCGCCTCTGCAAGCTCTCCGGATCCTTGATTCCATGTCCCTTCACTGAAATTTATCTTCTTCGACCCCAACCCCCGGCCGGCATCGTTTTAAATTTGAATCGGATCCTTATCTTCGCCCATGCACCATATTCTAATTGTAATTGCGACGCAGCGGCTTCTTTTGCCTATAGACAGACGAACAAGCATTCGAGAATAGTTTCTGTTAGGTCCGGGGTAGTGAACTTTGTGCATAGACTTGGACAGAGGTGATCCAAGTAATGAGTCACTTCATATTCATCCTGTCACCCATGGAAGAAAAAAAGTAGAAAATACAAAAATGAAGGAGCGACGCGTTACAACGACACCGCAAGGCTTTATAAGGGGCCAGGGGGGATCGGTAGTAGGGGGGGAATTGAAAATGAGCGTAAGAAGTATAAAAAAGAAAGCGAGGCACGAGGCAGATTGCCGTGGAACATTCTTCGGCAAAGGGGCAATTCATTTTCGTATGCTATATCAATTTCTTGCTTCGCCTCCTTTCCCCGTCGCGTCGCTGCCCCCCCTCGACCCTGCAACCCCTCTCGACCGTCGCCTGCCTCCGCCAACGATGCTCCCATCCTTCGATCTATACTCGTTTCATCCCTTAAAACTGTTAACTCCGGCAGACATCAAGGGGAATGCGAATTAGCCCGGCTGTCTTATCCGCGCCGATAAAAATGACGATGAAAAAGCCGAGCGAGCTCGTTTCGTTCTCCCTGCCTCGTGAAACTTATATCTTAATCGATTCTCCGCCCTCCCTAGCATCCCCAAGCCCTCTATCGTTTAAAAATTTCATGTCTAAATACCTGGCCACGTCTCTTTGAGACGGAGCAAAGTGATCTGCGCACAACATCCGTCGGAATAAAGGAATTTCATTTCCCTTCCGCGGGATTTAATATTCGTCGCGCGCGCGATGCTTCGATAGAGGATGCAACATTGTTGCTTGGTTGGATATTCATAAATGTGGGGCTCCGAGTGCGCGAGGCTTCAACGTGGATTAACCAATGCTGCCTGAATCACAGAATTCGGAATAGAACATGCTACGTCAGAGGATTCGGACTTGTTGGGTTGAAAATTCTGAGGCTTTAAGACTCGATGCCTAGACGGGGGTTGACTCAAGCCTGATTACGTCAAAGTATTCAAAAGTTTGATGTATTCGATAAAGAATAGAAAAACCTTGGCTGTGCGAGAGAATGTAGAAGTTTGACATGCTCGAAAATTCGAGAGTCGCAAGATTCTGTTCTTCAGTCACCTGAACAAAGGGGCGCCAAAGGGTTTCACCCGTAGGAAAGTCGAGCCACGATCGATCATGCATTATAGACTGGAAGCTGACAGCCGGTGATAGATCGTGGTAATTAAATAACTCGTTGCGATCAGGCCAGGCTCGAGATTCGGTCGCAGAGAGGGAGGTACGGGGGTTAGGTTGCAGAAGGGTTCGGCGGCATGTGCACGTCGCTCCTGGACGGGGGTGTAATTGACAAGGCAATTGATAATCGCCATCTAGTTGACAGTATCTCCGGGAATTAGCGCCACGCGAACATGGCAGATCGAAGGGGGAACTATTAAGACGATGGTCAGAGAAAGGAAACCTCGATTATAAAAATGGTACATTTTTCAATTATTACAAGCATTATTCCCATGTAAGTAACGAAGTTATGAGAATATTGACAAGGTCATAACAGTAAGGGAGAGTGGGGTAAACACGAACGCGGGGCAATCGCGAATGCGATGTTACGGCGTTTTAATAAATAAAAACGATGTTCCCTTTCCGCCAGCTAATAGTTTAGGTCGTATCCAACGCCGGGCAGAAAGTAATAAATACAGAACGCTCATGTTATTCAAGATAAACATAATTTATTATTTTCATCATGTTTCAAGTAATATTTTGTCCATTTTCAATGGCATGTAATTACTGTTGAATTAATGATACAATTGTTTTTTTTTCTAAGTTGAAATAAAGCACTTTTTTACCAACATTTTGTGACCAAGGCGTTGCTTGAATCATGATTCTAACCTCTGGAATAAATTCTTTTTTATTTTTTGATGTCGTGGGGTATTGTCGAACAACTCGGATGGGGTAATCTCGAACCTTCGAGATTAGCAACGTTAATCGATTTTGATAAAATGTTCAGCATGCATAAAACTTACTTAAATCTACCAAAGGGATTTTTGAATTTTCATTACAAGATCAGAAAAAAAGTTTAAAAAACGATCTTTACTATTTTTTTTCGATATTCCGACCAATTGCAATTTTTTCTAACGCACAAGAAGAGGAATTTGAAAAATACATTAGGTATAGGTTGTAGCAACATTGTTTATGGATTGATCATTGAAGTCGCGCTTTCTGTGCGACTTCTGCGATATTTAGCACTCTGTTCGTGATTACCCCACTACAGTCGAGTAATCACGAACACCAAGGGTTTTGCTTTTTCACTATAAAGTTGATTTTTATTATAATATTTCAAAAATTCGTCACAGTACTTTATAGATGAATAGTTTAAGTATGTTTGTAAATAATAAACAAATTCATTTCTCACACAATTTTCGTTTTGTTTACCGTTTTGCTTAGGTGTTCGTAATTACCCCACGCTCCCTTATTATTCAACTATTGAGACCACGTCTTTGAAGAAATCTTCAGCGGGTTATGTTAATCCTTTAACAGGATATTGCGCGAGATATAAACTAATTTGGTTTTCAAAACATCGTACATCTCCTTCTTACTGTAATTTTTTCGCCACAGAGATTCTTAGCCAGCTTTTATCCCGGCACCGTCCGCACTAAGCTTCCCAAGTATGTATATACTTTCTACAAAGAAACTTAGCCACCCAGCTCAATAGCATCCCTACTTTTCACACTGGATATCAAGCTGCTATGTGCTTTACCTATTTCAATTATTACCAGCACACCCTAAGCGGTGTATCAATGGACAGCTTATCGAGAAATCGAGAGTTCAGGCCGGTGAGGCACGATCTAATTAATAATCACTGAGGCGGGACTGAAGGTCGGGTCGAGTCGAGCCGACTCGCGGTCCAGCGGCGTTTAATTATTTCGACGTGAAATATGTATAGTTCAGGAGAAGAGTGAGGGGTTGGGGAACGGGTGCGCGACGGTCGTGCGGCCTTACTCGCCATTGTCGAGGACCGTAGGAGTTAGTCGAAAGGGCAGACGGCGACGAAAAATACTGGCTTCTGTTTAATTTCATTTTTAACTTTAGGCTATATTTAATTAAGAAATATCACGGAACGGGGTGTATATACGAGGGCTGTTGGACGAAACAGGGTGCTGAATCGCACTCTCTCTAACAGTTGAAGACTGGATGTGAATTAAAAAAAATCCACACCCAATTTGCGCGGGAATATTTTGAGATTCGAGGAGGAAACTGAAGGAATCTGGAAACGAACGATAAATTAATTTCACCAAAGACTGCTAACAGACATACGACATTACAGACCTTTCTTTACTATAGTTATTTCCAGACGATAGAAAGTATTTTGTTTTCAATGTAACAAAGTCCACGTTATTAATTGCAGTATTTATTAATTGCAATGGAAGCTGTGTTGGAGGTTAGGGTAGTTCGCGTCCAAAGATATAGCGATCGATATGGTAGTCACGTCGAGAACGCGTCGAAAGATCCACCCCAGCGAGGATTTCTTATTCGAAGGGATAACTGCGACGGTGCACCTTTCCCTCGACGCGAGGGGGTGGCACGGGGACCAATTTTCACAGCGGCGAGATATATCCGGAGGTCTCGAAGGGTTGGCGGCAAAGATCACAAGTAATTGAATGGGGGAGGGCAGGTGGGGTGGTCTCGCTCCAACCCCCGTGAGTGTTCAACCAATTAATCCACTTCAATCCAGAAAGCAGCCCCGTGAGCATCGAGGAAGGAGCCTTTTTTTTCTCTATTACGTCGCAGACACCGCCAAGATGTATTGAGATCGAAAGAGGCACCTTTGGGATTCGAAATGTCCTTACGGCCGGTTCTTCCTTCTTTCCTCCCTCGCATTTCCATTGATCTTAATCCCTTTCCTGGTGTCTGTCGACGTTTCGCCTGTTCAGATGTCGGGGATATTAGAAGATTTTATGTATTCCGCTCGACGCGCCCGCAGCAGCAGAAGCTGGAATCGCAAGCACGCCAATTAGAGGCGAATATCGTTTATAGAATCGTTGGCACACGCGTGGTCAGCGGGCTATCGTCCCGGATTGGAAATCCTGAGTAGGAATTCGACGGGCCAGCCGCTTCTGCGGTATCAAAGCAATCCCGCAACACCAATTAAGTCCCTTTTCAAGCCAGATCGTCGGTGGGGGAGGGATGGCCCGGCCAATAAAACAAAGTAAATCCACGTCTGGTCTAATCTCGTAGATAGAGAGGCATTGGGGGAGGGGGAAAGAGTTTTCTCGCCAGTACATAAAGTAACGATTACCAGATATTCCTGAGATACGGCGGAAAGAGATTTCAAACCCGACCCGCCGCAAATCCTCCCCGTGTATCCCCTAATAATACTCAATTCCGTCGGTGGATTAATCCGTCGGTTTACTCCCCATCCCCTTCTGCGACGCGACCGAAAGTGTCTTCTCATACGATCTGTGACGCGGATCCTAAAGTCCTTGAGCCCTATCACTGTGACGTAATTAAGTCGTGCGTTTGTTGGACTTGGACGCGCGCAAAATGCACCCCCAAATGGAACCACTTACGCCTCGGCTCGGAATATTAACAAGACTTACTGCAGGTGTGTCAGAATATTTATAAAAAACGTTGAACACTTCAAGGGGTGTTTGTGGGAATTATGTAGTCGCTTTGTCTACGTTTTTGTAGATCACAGGTGTTTGTTCTTCTTGTATAAGCTTTTCTGCGTTCACATGCGCTAATAATCGTAAGGTAATTAGGATTGTAGTCTCAATAAATCAGTTGGCCACTCGACACATGTGAGAAAGGCCTATCCCCGCCACACTACTTGTCCACCCCTATTGCTGGCTGCGTATTTTGTCTGCTGATATCTGACCCAAAAATGACCAATCAGAAGTGCTGTTTTCATGATAGAAACTATTAAAACACCTACAAGGGCTTCATTTCTGCGTTGTTAAAATGTACAACGTTATTTGAAAATCCAGAATATTTAATCAGGAATATAGGATAGAGAATATAATCAGATTTCGCGTTACATGCTGAGAATCCTAGACGTTACTGCTTCTAAACTTTATTTACATTAGACACGGTTCAGATAACCCTTAGAAAAATATCAGCAGAGAGAAAGTTTGAAAATATTAACGATGCAAGGTCCACGACACTTTTTTACCTTTGTTTCCTCACATATTCTGTATACAAACGACTCAAGCATTAAGTACGCAAGTTTAACGCATGAAATGTGGTTGTAAATAGTGAATACACGAGCTGTAAACCCCCTTAATATATTAAAACACTTATTGTTACCAATAAAGTGTTTACAGTGGCGCGTCTATTCGCATTTCTTGCTTGTGAGTGCACAGTGCCGGCTAATATTCAAACAGCTCCCGCCAAAGTCAGCCCCCGATACTTCAGTTG
The DNA here is from genome assembly GCA_944738655.2 of Andrena hattorfiana. NCBI lineage: Eukaryota > Metazoa > Arthropoda > Insecta > Hymenoptera > Andrenidae > Andrena > Andrena hattorfiana. The sequence continues at coordinate 60,664,603 of OX122891.2, read as the reverse complement.
CCTGTGTCTCGATAACGAAGCCACATAACGCAACAAGGTAACAAACTTTGATATTTCTTTTAGCGTAGGGAATGCATATTTGGACTTCTGCCAAAACTTGAAGACGGCCAGTGCCTATGACAAAGAAAACCAAAGTGAGTACCAATATTTCCTATTATTGAGTGACAAAAAAAAAATATCGAGGACGATAAAACGCCCTAATCGTAGGTTCGCCAACAATCAGAATATTCTCTGTAGTCTTTCTTATCGTGTCGACGCGAAGTTTGGTGGGCGAAACGACCGTCTCGTCGAAGTTCGTCGGCCAAGTTCCTCCGTATATCGACGGGCAGCACGGTGACGGAGAAAAGAGGAAGTTTATAGTAGACGGTAACGGGCCCCGGTGTACAGATTGTCGAATCGGGAAAGGACAGGAGAGGGCAGCATGCTAATTTATGGCACCCTGGCGCTCCATTACGAATATTTATCCGCGGTGAGTTTAATCTAAACTTGGAGAGTCCTCGTCGTCTTCCCTACCTCCCCCCCCCCCCCCCACGCCGCCCGCACCGTTCTGCCACCCCTCTTTCGAGGGCGCGAGTCATCTTCCTGCAGCTACCTTCGTCGTCTACTTTCTCCCTTCCGCGCGAGAAATCCTCGGCTCCTTAACGACGTATTGTCTCCGCGACTTATCAAAACAATTCGTTGAACTACTGTTCCGTGCCCTGTGCCGCCGTGGAACATTGCTTCGTCGCTGATTAAGGAACGGGACATACACCTAGGGGAGCCTAAAAACTGACGTTCCTTTAGAATTTTTTTTTTTTAAGAAGGTAATAACATTACTGCAACCGTAATTTCTTTATTAATTATGTCACATATTTGGCTATAATACTTCATTTTTGTATGTAAAAATAGAAGTCGCATAATACAGTTACAGGAGCTAGTTCCAAATGGGTCATTCCCAATTAAACGGATTTTACCTGAAAGCAAATAGCAAATTAGTTTCTTAAAATATATTAAGAAATGACAGCACTCTAAATGAAACGTAACAATTTTCGAACTTGAAAGTTTCCTTCCTTACGTAATAAAAAAGAAACTATGAATCAAATAAAAAATCCGCACTGGCAAACACAGCATTTGCTTTTGGCATTCAGGTAAAATCTGTTTACTTGAAACTGGTCCCTATAACTATAACTGTAACCCCACATGTTGTTACATAAGAAAATTAAGTATTATACCCAAAAGGTTATATAATTAATAAAAAAAATTACGGGTGCAATAATGTTAAGTAATACTTCCTTAAAAAATCTATAAGAACGTCAATTTGTAGGCCTTTCCAGGTGGATGTCCCCCGTAAACGATCTTAGACCGTCTCAAGCGAGACTTACCGAAACTGAACTTCGCAACATTTTTCAGCTATTCGCATATTTTACCCTGCCCACGGATCGAGGGATCGATTTTAATACTCAAATCGATGTTCTTAATAATTTAGCCTTTTAAAGAACGTTATTATAAGGGTGACACGGAAATGAAGCAGTATTTGAATTGTTTTACATCACTTATCCAACTGGCGAAGGGGTGAGTCTGCAGATCTTAATGCTATGATGCTTATTCGATCTTTCTGACAGATTTTTTAGATTATTTCTCGAGAATCGTTGCGAACACTTGTCGCGAACTGTGAAACAAAATCGTTCGGATCGAAGTGTGTCATAAGCAGGCTCGTAATATTCCACTAACATGATAATCTTGCGGAAGAGAGGCAAGGCCCGCCTCCTCCCAGTTATCTCCTTATTTCTCGCCACCCTATTTTTCCGAAGCTCCTTTGCATATTAACAATATCGCCGTTCGGAAGAGACGAGGAGCGGCGTTCAGGATAAAAAATTATGGAGACAGGCGAACCCCTCGAGTTCCTTTCCTTTCCTTCGGCTCTCCTCGTATTTTTCTTCATCTTCTTAGACCAGCCATCCCATCCCTCCCCCTTCCCCGATTCGCGAGCCTTTTTTTACGATACTGCCAATTACACGCCCGTTTGAATTCACTATCCGACCGAGGCGAATACCCCGATATAAATTTTTATCGCTCACCGCGGGGTTCCGCTCGCTGCACTTCCTGTTCCTCTTTTACGACAGTCTTTTACTCCCACGACTCGTCGCTTATAATCTTTGTCTCCACCGATTCCGAACGTTTTCAATGCACGGAGCACACGTAATTACGCTAGAATTTTCCACACTATCCGTTTGAAATCGGACTAACTAAATTTCTGATTGTGAGATACAATAGTGTCAGGGAAACAGGAATCGTGATTGGGACTCTAAGATCTTCTCACAGGCTCCTCAGGTTAGCACTCTTTTTTATTGGAAACTTTATGAACGTCTATTACTGATTACTTTTCAACTGCTTCCCTTTGAAATTGTTACTTCCCTATTGCTGACTAATTCTCCGTTACCGACTACTTCTGAACTGATTGCTTCTCAATTATTGGCTACTGTCACTCTATTCCAAGAAAACACGGCAAACACCCAGCAGACAGTTGCCTTCGGAAGAAACATCTGGCTTTACTTTGCTAATCTTACGCCCGCCGAGCGAGAGACAAGCGTTAGTCCCTTTAATACACCGCCAACCCCTCGAATATGCGCGGTAAATGTGACAAAGTACTCACGGAAGGTTTTCGAGGGCGATATTACCCCGTAATAGATATTACGTGTCTACCAGCTCGCATATTAGATTTTAATATAGAAGATACGAGCCCAGCGACGAATACTTTTCCCTTTGTGAAAAATTCACGTTCGCTGCAGCTTTTAATACGTAATACTGTCGGCGGGACGCCTCGTCGAGCGTGCACCGGATGTCGCGCGTGCACACAGGGGATATCGAACGTGTGAGAGACGTCACAGTGCCTTCGATGAAGCCTACTTCCGTATCCATGCGGGAAATAAGAGCCACATCGTTTCGAGGGGAATGCGAATTTTATTTTAAGTTCATTTAATTGATCTATCCTCTGATCTCTCGTTAGCAGCAATTCTAAAGGGGATTTTACACCGTTCACTTTCCTCGTAGAACATGCGGAACAGTGAAATTGAAAGGCGAATGTTTCCACATTTCAATGGAGTTGATCAAATTGGTTCACTTAAAAATGGTGTCGAAGCAAATTCTACGTGCCTGTGTTGAAATAATTTGTGAATATTATTATTATAAGACATTCGTAGTTTTTGTACAAACCAAGAAATAGTGGAGTCTGACCTTCTCTCCATTTATCACATCATTATAAGATCCATTATGATATTTTTATTACCTATAAAAACAACTTTCTGGCTAAAAACAGCAACCTCTATTTACAAGAAATACATCGACACAACTGAAATAAAAGTTGTCAGTGTTCAAGATGCGTGTTTACATGTGTTCAATTTTGTTGAATCAACCTCGTTGTTCAACCAAAGCGAACCATGTGAATTCACCTTAAGGGGAGACTGTACTTTAAGCAACACTAAAAGAGGCTGATTTTTTAGATTTTTCACAGAAGAAATTATGAAGCAAATCATTTTGAACTTTTTATGGCTTTATATTTAACTTTTGAAGATACAGAAAAAAAATTTGTTAAAAATATGCATTGTAGATGTCGCTTTCTGAAGATCGTGGATTGGCAGTTGAAGTTGCTGGACCCCTGAAGGGTATGGTGGGGTAATGGCAACGCTGCTAGACTCCGCCTGAACGAAGCCGTGTGGCTGTTGTTTTTTCTTAGCACAATAGTTGTGTGCGTTACGAAGCTATGTGTAGCCCAATGCGAGATGGAACTATCGAGGAAGAATCAATGTTCTGACCAATGGAGCTCCTAAATTTTTTCGGAGCGAACGCACACCTATTCTGATGTGTTTATTCTACGCTGGCCAGAGATCGGCGGGCTCCAGCTACCGCTGATGGAGGGGGAAACACCTACAGGAGCGGTGGTTATGTGTGCATGAACTGTGTCTGCGTGCGTCAGTCACGCACACATAACCACCGCTCCTGTAGGTGTTTCCCCCTCCATCAGCAGTAGCTGGAGCCCGCCGATCCCTCATCTTTATTTGTTATTCGAGGTTCGAATAACCGAAGTTACCTTTATTTGAAGAGCAACGAATAAATAATTTTATTGGATGAGAATTTATTCGACGAATAAAGATAATTTTTTTATTGGATGAGAATTTATTCGACGAATTAAGATAATATTTTTTATTGGATGAGAATTTATTCGACGAATAACGATAATTTTTTATTCGTAGGTTTTATTCGAATAAATGCGTCGTATAAATTTTTCATCCGTAGCATTTATATTTTCGAAGCCTTCGAATAAAGACACGAATAACTTTCGTCGCGTCGAAACTTGGTGAGTCACCATGGCCCCATTGTTGCGGCGCACGCCACTCGGCCGAGCTCGACCTTTGGACGCTCGAATAAACACGCTCGACGCTAACGAAAGTTATACGTGGCTTTATTCGCAGGCTTCAAAAAGATAAATGCTACGAATGAGAAATTTATTCGACGCATTTATTCGAATAAAACCTTCGAATAAAAAAGTTATCTTTATTCGTCGAATAAATTCTCATCCAATAAAAAATTATCTTTATTCGTTGCTCTTCGAAAAAAGATAACTTCGATTATTCGAGCCTCGAATAACGAATAAAAATTATTTATCGCTTGTTCGTTACTTGAAATTTTTATAGAGATAAACTTTTGCCCAACTCTGGAGCGTACGATGCACGTGAACGGCGAAGCGAGACAAATTATTATGCTTTCTCTCTTTCGTAGTCGACAGCAACTACGTGTGACTCTTTTGTTCTCTCTCGCTCGTTCCCGGATTCGCTCACTCTCGACCAAAGAATTCCAAGAAATTGTGGGGATAGTCGCCGAGCTCCTAAATAACCAGGAATCGTCGGATTCCAGCTATCGCCGATGGAGGGGGAAACACCTATAGGAGCGGTGGTTATGTGTGCGTGACTGACGACCGCAGGCACAGTTCATGCACACATAACCACCGCTCCTGTAGGTGTTTCCCCCTCCATCAGCGGTAGCTGGAGCCCGCCGATCCCCTGCGTCAATGTACTCAAAGTGGTGGGGATGCTTCGCTGCGTGTGTTTACCTCACGGACACCAATTCTTACCGCGCGACGAGAAAGCGTAGCCCGAGAGAGAGCGAGAGCGTAAAGAAAAGGAGCACCGAGGCAGGCAAGCGGTGTGGTAGGAGAATACCCCTCACGAAACTCACCGGCCAATAAATCTGAATTCTAGTTTAGATAATTCGCGGCCGAAAAGAGGCGAATGTTTGTAATTTTTTTTGAAAAAGCGGATTCATATATTTTTACAGAACTTTTTGCACTTAAAACAACAACATTTAAAGAACATTTGATAATTTTTTGTTAGAAACATATTTACGTTTATAATAAAGTAACAACCGACATCCAAGAAGCCTTTTTAAAAATTTGGTTTTGCTGTAAGCATTGCCATTCGGAACCAGATTATCTAAAATCAGAAACCAAAACAGATTTCGTTAGTATATTAATGTATCCTCTGATTAACAGAGGGAATTTCCGAAATATTAATTTAAAACAAAATAGTGTTAATCAGACACCGTTAATCAGAGGATACATTAATATAGTAATGAAATCTTTACTGTTTTTTGATTTCAGATAATCAGGTTCTGAATGGCATTGCTCACCGCAAAACCAAATTTTTAAAAAGGCTTAGATGTCGGTTGTTACTTAATTATAAACATAAATATTTTGCTACGAAAAAATTATCAAATGTTCTATAAATATTGCTCTTTTAAGTGCAAAATGTTCTGTAAAAATATATACTCCCGCTTTTTCAAAAAAAATTCACAAACATTCACCTCTTTCCAGCTGCCTGACTAGATATAACCCCTTAGGTAAGTGAGACGTTGCTTCAAGATGTGCACACTTTTAATACGCTTTAACTCACATTGGATAGTAAGGGTAAGTATTTGTGTCATCAAGTCGTGAACATAGAGGAGTACATTTAAGAAGCCTACCTACGAACAAGCATATTCTGTCATATTCAATGCTTATGGTCATGCGCTATTTACAGAAGAGAAGATTGTTTTCTCTAATAACGATAGGCCATAGAAACTGTAACATAGTGTAGATACCTGTGAAGGTAGATGGCTGCCATCTAACTTCATATATAGAAAACAAAAATGAGAAACCTATCCATATCTTCATCGAACACGTTCGAGAATGAGATTCCCCTCCGTTTCGCTCCAGGAATCACATCAATTTCGTGGTTGCACTGCCGTTGCTCCCACTCTGCCATACTCGGGCGAAAAAAGGTTTTTGCGCAAGCTGCAATCGAACCGCGATTTTCGAGTGGAAGATGGCGGTCGCCCATGGTCCCAGACTTCAGCCAGTGTTTTTATTTACATCGCATTATTTACTTGCCGTGTATCCTGCGAGCGAACGACGGTATAAAGCGGTCGGAGGAGACTCGGATATAAGCACACAAGCCGGTTCATTAGAGACATTTGAGCTCCTCGCGAGGATGGCGGCGTGGAACGGATGGACGGGGGGTGGTGGTGTTCAGGCTGCAAGAGAGAAACGGGTTGGCGACGGGGGGTGGCGTGGGTTTGAGGGGTCTCTCGCTGGGGTGGTTGGGTGGAAACAGACAAAATCAACAACGAGTAACGAGAACTCCGCGATATTAATCCACTCGTCGAGTTTTCAAACTTCCTACAAAGGCACCGCACCCCCTCTCACCGCCCTTCCCCTTGCCCATCCCACCCGTTGGATTCACCTTTCTCTGGCAGGCTACATGTTTGTTAACGAAACCATATAATCAATATTTGAGTGTCACTCCAATCGCATCAGCTCGCCAATAATAATTTCCGTCTCGTATTACGACGATTAATGGAGACCTGATTCAATGCTGGCAAATAGGACATTACCATTCGCTTTACTGCTGATCGGTGGGCTAAGAAACACACTGATTGGGGACCGTAAAATAAGATCAGCTATTCGAAGGTTAAACTCTCTCACGGTGTACCTAATATTCCTCCACGAGGGAAGAACGTCGAAGGGAATCGAAGCCGCTGCTGTTACTCGAGGCGTAGGTGAATCGGTTCAAGTCGTTTCAAGTGTCACTGACTTAGTGGCGGTTAGTCATCGCCTTCAATTGACCCGAGATGATCGTGTCTCGGGTATTATTGCACCGCCACGGTGTCAATTGCGGCACGCGTCGGCGATTCATGCTGTTCGTGATCGGCTCGCGAACGGTTACGTCACCGTCGAATGGACTCCAATCATCGAGGACGCGCGACCGATCGTAAAGCGTTGATATTTTTAGCCTCGTTTATTATTGGCACGGATGTCGCGGCTTGGTCGCGTAGAACAGTGAAATGTACATAGATTAGATGGAGCAGACGTTCCACTTCTAAATGCAGATGTGAAATAAGTAGGATCGATTTCTACTTTAGAGACCTATGGGTAGGGAGGTATTGGCTTTAAATTAGAACGGCTGGAATACAGGTGAGAGCGGAAAATTGCACACAATGTTCGTAACGTTCGTAATGTTCTACTTCTCCTTAAGGGGGGAATCCTATTCTTTGGGCTAAAAACATAGCAAAATTGGGATTTTTTTTTAAGAAACTAGAGATTTAATTCATCTAAAATTTGGACTATATTTTGATACATCTTTGAGGAAGTAATAATTTTGTTTTTTAATAATTTTTAATAACAAATATAGGAATTATACATGATCGACCAACACGCCGCGCAAAATTCGTCGTCCGCTGGCGTGCATGATATTTATCTTCCTGGTAATCTAAAGCAGAAAAATGAAACGGTGTTTCACTGTATGCATATATAGCCATAATTTGATGAAACAGAAAAAATTACAAAAATTTTTTGAGGAGTGTGGAGAGTTTTTAAATTGAAAGGTCTGAACCTTTCACTTTTGCTATACAATTTTGCGCCAATTTTCTTATGTAATCAAAGAAGTGTATAATTTATCGGTATCCTGGTTCATCAAAGTATAAAGTAATCGGTTCAGTGGTTACAGAAATATCGTGCACACCAGCGAGCAACGGCGGCGTGATAGTTGATTATGTATAACTTCTATATTTATTATTAAAAATTAATAAAAAAAACTATAACTTCTTCAAAGATGCATAAAAACATGGTCCAAATTTCAGATTATTCGAATCGCTAGTTTCTTAAAAAAAAATCCACACTACCACAGATAGCCACATTCATAGGTACAGATTAAGAATCTCTTTTCCTTTTTGTGTTTCAGATAACCTTTACAGTACTTTCCGTCAACCCCAGGACCACCCGATTTTTTTTCAGCGCCCTCAGTCAGCACTCTGTATCTGCCATGCTTTTTCTTTCACTGTCACACAAAAATTCAGAACAATAGCTCAAGACATAATAAAATAGCTTGCCAAACCTCAAATTAATTAGTCGTGCCATTTTTGTGCAAAAAATTTACAAAGAATTACCTATTTTTCGGCCCAACAAGGCGCAATGCCACCTTAAATGTTAATTCTGCGAATATTTGATATTACAAAGACACCATTGCTAACTTGAATTCCCAGAAGAAGAATGAAACAAATTTTCGTACTTACCCATGTTCTTTTTAAGAGCACCATTGGCCCCACCGGACAGATGGTAGATAAATTGGTTATTGCTACTATATAATAAATTGCAAACATACAGGGTGTCTATATGATACAAATATTCATATAGCATATTTCTTTTTTACACTGCAACTGAGAGTTCGTTGGCGCTTGAAGAAAGGGGCAGTCAGAATCAGTAATAATTACCATACTCATTTTTCATAGTTTTAATAATTCTACGGAAACCAGTAGCCCATGAAAGACACAACACCTCCTTGATATTATAATTAACGCTATGTATGTTTGTTCAAGCAAAAATTGCATATTACAAAAGAGGAAACGATAAAACGTTGAGCCATTTTGCGTTGCAGGTATGCAGAAGAAGTTCCAGGGAAATGGACCACTGAGTCGAATGCGTTGAAATAATTAATTATAAAGTTCACGAGGGAAACGCGATGAGAACTGAGAATTTGCAAAAATATGAAGTCAAATCGAATAGCCTCGTCTTCTCTTCAACGTTGACCTTAAGCATGTTGAACGAAGGCGTCAGTCAGGCATAGAAATGTTAATTCGGCATAATATTTTCATGGGAAGTAGTTAGTTGAAGTCTCCTTCCTAGAAATTCTCATTATTTTCTCTCCATCACTGGTAAAGCACGGTTCGATTACTGTAGTCTTTAAAAAAGCTATTCATTCGAGCGCTGTACTGGTGTATTTTGCCTTCTAATTCCAAGCGAAGGTCCCATAATTAGCTGACAGTGACGCCGGCATTCAGGAACGATACCCTGAATTGTTTATGGAAGCATTCCGCGATTCATCCATTTGGAAGCGTGAATCAGAGTCAGAAATAACCGTGATCGCCAGCATCGTCAATTGTATCGGCGAATTGTCATTTGATCCGGAGCTGCTAGCTACGAACTGGGTTAGCACTAATAATTTCACGCTGTACAGCTGTCATCGGGCTTAATTAATCCGCCCGCTCGTGGCTGATATCGCGCGCGATTGCGAAACGGCGATTTTAATTGGCCATTTCTGCTCTATGCAGCAGTATGGCCGAAAACAAATCGAAATCTCCGAACGCGCTTGAAAATCTTCAATTCTCCACTGTTCGAGAATATGTATTTTCGTCGTTCTCAATAGTGATCGACGCGTCCTGAAACACGCCTGGCTCGAAGGAAAGCAAAGGTGGTCGACACCATCCGAGCAGAAACCTTCTTTTGACTCCTCATTTTCGACTCCTCGAGGCTCTTACGCCCGCAAAATTTTTCTCTCTCTCTCTCTCTCTCTCTCTCTCTCTCTCCCTCCCCCTCTCTTCCTCTCTGCCAAAGGGTTAATGCGTCCAACTGTACCCCGAGAGAAAATCTCGAAATGCAATATTCTACAATATTCACTGACGAGGGAAGGTTGGAGGACGAGGGAGGTAGGGAGAGTTGGACTTTTACCACGGCTCAATATTGGTACTCCGACAACGTCCTCCCACCTTTTATTCTCCCATCGTCGATCTCCTTCCGTCTTTCCTCTTCGACTCGCCAGGAGGAAGTTACTTGACAACTGCTATTTGCATTTCTATCCTATTGAAGAAAACATCTAATAAAGTTCCGCGAGAAACGTCGTCTCAAAGAAGCGGCTTTGCCTCCGGGAACCCAGTCGGATGTTCGTACTTTCAGCCATTACTCTGGCAGTACGGAACTTCCAGCCGGAAGTTCGAATAGTTCGATGGCCGCGAATAATTGTAGCCGCTGGTTTCTTCGCAACGACGACACTCGCGACAATTGACGAGAAGTTTGCTGTTAATATCGGTTTTTCACTTCCTATAACGAGATAATGTAGCCTCTAGGTAACGGACTAAATATAGCTGCTGCTCTAGCAATATTATGAACAAGAAAATTTGTCAAAATAGTTTCGAATTAATTAATTGATTGATTAATACACAACGCGAAATTTTATTGAAGTATAGCTTGGTACGTACTTTAAGGAGGTACATGGGTATTTCGAGGTAAAAAAATCGATTTTTTTCGATTGTTTATGATATCCAGGAGTCTTAGAAGTATTTTAAAAAAGATTTTATTGAAAAATTCGAAAAATTGCGAGAGTTACAGCGTAAAAAGTAATGTACCTGCGGGCCAATGCAGGCAATCGCGCCGCGGTAGGCTTTAAAGCCGCTTTTCTCAGAACTATGTTTCTCAAGACAGATATTTTTTGTTGAAATTTTAACTAAACCTACAAAACACTTTTTTCTACAATGTGGAACTCGCTCACTAAGATCCCATAACTTTAACAACATTTAAGACAACATTTATCACAGAATTACTTTAGTAAAATCCTTCAAAGTCGATATCTGTTGTAAAACTCCGTGAATTTTTCTTAAAATTTTCGACCGAGTTCCACATTGTAGATGTTGAGTTAAAGGATACTCATATGCAGCGATTTTGCTTTTAGATGGCTGGGTCCATCGGAATCGTGTTCACCACGCTTTGACGTCTTGCATATTAATTACTTTTTAATATTTTGTAAACATTCTTATTTAAAAATATATCTTATATCCCTACTAAAGAATTGTTAAAAGACCAAATGGTTTAAGTTATTACTGGCTCTACAATCTAGCCCAGAAGCATCCGTTGATTTTAGCTGTCTAACACCCATTTACTCCCTTAATTCCTTGCAACGTAGAAAAGATTGCAAGGATCCATGAACTGCTAAACACATTAAACTGACGTTGGATGGTTCTCTAAGAAAAGTCTTGACGATCTGACCGGAAATACAAATTGGGGAAGCGTCAAAGCGTGCAAATATTTTAAGCTAAAGGATTAAAAGAATTGTTGGCGAGGTATGAAAATAAATAGCAGAAATTATTGTAGTAACGTGAAACCTTACAATTAGAACAGAGATGAAGTTTGATTTATTACTTGTGACACATTCTCGAACGTGTCTAGTGATTTACTGATAGAAATATTCGAAGGAAACTCGAACGGGGGTTTGGCGTGTAAAAGGTAAACGTGGGGATGATCGTGGCTGCATGAAATATGTATTTCAATATTGGTGGCGTCGATACCCCGTGCAGCCAGAGCCGTGAAATTTTATGTCGCATTACAGCCACCAATATGTCTCCAGGAGCAGAGGCATAAAAATTGTCGAACGTATTAACGCCCCGTTCCGAGCGATCTTCGCGGGAGCTGCGGATATTTAATAAAGTTCCACGCCAGGAAGCGATTCGTCTTCCGATGCGACGATACTCTCGATGGCTCTCCTCGATATCGGGGGCGATCATTAAGACCAGCATTAAATCTCGTCGAATCGAATCGTTTCTCCTATAATCGTTTATCGAGGACAGCGACGCATTCATAAATTCGTCGAGTATGGCCGTAAATATTTCGCGATTTTCGATGGAAGGATTCAGACGCAATTTGCACGCCCCATTTCTTCGATTTTTAGTAGCACATGCGTTCCAAAAGCCTTAAAAACAAGTTAAACCAGCAAGAAATACAGCCACTGAATTTTCAATATTGCATTGGAAGCATTTTTAAATTTCATCGACAAAATTTGAAAAGGAAGAAGAGGCTGAAGGCAGTCCCCTCTATAGCTCTTACGCACGGCGTATCGCCCTCCACGTTGCGTTTTAATTAAAGCAATAAGAAGAAGGTGGCCACTGGAAGAAGAAGAGGAGAAGGAGACCTGAAAAAAAAGGGCTTCGTTACTATTTATTTCTAATTATCTTCGATTCCGTAATCCAGCAGAGGGGATCCCAGTCGTCTTTCTCCTTCCTTTCTCTACCGGTCGACCAGTAATCGAATAATTAAGCCGTTGATTGGAGCTTTATTACCCAATCCGCGAAGTGAGTTTTTATTGGTCCTCTCGAGCGCGTCGTTGAGTATTTAAAAAGGGTGATTGCCTCTCGCGATTTCGAGGGGGGAATCACCCGTGAGATTGGACGGTGCATAATGTATTATCGCGACGTGGTATATCCCAATTTCTCCGGCGTTTCATCGAACTCGCGAATATTTGCGAGGTAACGCGCGGCTGTAACGAGAATCGCGACGATCAAACGTAACCACTTTCGTCGAACGCTCGCGCGCACACGCGCCAGCGCATGACCCGACAATATCCGAGATTCAGAGTCCCTGGGAAATGATTTCAATCGAGCGATTTAGTTACGATGCAGCGGTCAAAGTCCAGGTGTCATTAGCGATATTCAGCCGTAGTGATCTGTCATTAATCTTTTGCACGGTTCGTAAAATTGAAAGGACGCGTGGCAACGCTTAAGCGACCTCTATGAGCTTGGATAAGCGTGAAAATTAATATACTGTATAACGATTATTTAATCATTCTTTTGTTGGGAACGTATTTGGCTGCGGAATATGTGCATATATGTATATATACCTACACCTATTAATGATCAAAATAAAGTTAAACATGAATATTCTTATTTACGTGCTTAAATACGTTTAATGTTAAACTTTATATGTTGGAGTCATTATTCAACCTTATGCAACATAGATTGGGCTGTAGTTTTCACTTGAATCGTTTTACTTCATATCTATTAAATCAGGAAGTAAAGTTACGACTTTGTACTGACTGCATTAACTTTCAGTAGGTATAGAAAAGAAGGAACTTCTTTTCCATCTAATCATACGTTACTCCTTGTTAATTTTAATTTTAGCTTTAGTCTTAGTTTAGCCTTGTTTTTATTTTATTTATGTTTATTTTGTTTTTATTTTTAGTTTTAGTTATAGTTTAAGTTTCAGTTGTCGTTTATATGCAATCCGACTTTTTTAGTTCTTATCATTGTAAATAATAATAATAATAATAATAAATACTACAGTACAAGTTTAAACTGCAGTCAATTTCTCAATTTTATAAAGAAGTATTTTCTTCTTCTTAATTCATTATAAAAGCTAACTCAAATAGATTTGAACCAACAATCTTTTAGTTTAGAATATTTGAGATTATATCAGATAATGTAATACCTACGATATCATAATTTAAAAATCAGACCAATGAACCACCACCTATCGACAAAACTTTCCCTACCTAATTTCTAGATTATATTATAAACTAGACAAACGTTACTACAAATTAAACGAAATTTTATAATCCATTCCATCAAAAGATTCGAGAATATTCATATCAGAGATGCCACCCGCTAAGTATACCAGAAATCGCACAATTAATATAAAATAAGAGCCGCCCGATAGCACTCCCGACTTTTACCTTAAGGGTAGAGGGTGGGGTGGGGGGATCAGAAACGCGTTTTCAATAATTGTGCGATTTACTGGAAGAGATCGCGGGGAGGGCGACTTCGCGAGGCGACTGGGGGTTGTATCGCATCGGAGGGTGGACCCCGATGGCGGCATTGATTTTGCAATGTAAAACATTTCAGCGTTGAGACGAGAGGGGTGCCGCAGATATCCGACTCGGGCGATTTTCTCGGCCGGGAACGAAAAGATATTGATGGTTACGGGGATTTGATGGCATATTGCTCGACTCGAATCGCTCTGTGATGTCTTTGGTAACGGTTTCCGATGTCTGTGCGCGGCCTGTCTGCCGTGTATTAAGAGCAGGGGGTGGCCAAGACGATTTCAAAGTAATGCGTCACTGTCAGGAGCAGCGAGGTACCTCGATTTGCGCCCTCCACGCGAACGCGTGTCACTCGAATCGTTTCTGCGGACGGACTATTGAATCGCGCCTGATGGCGTCCAACGCGTTTGACGGCTGCATCTATCGACGAAATGGAAAGGGTGTTTGGAAAGCAAATCTACTTGGCTTTAATACTTGGAGTGTAATATAATAATACTTAAGTCAGTCAAGCCTTTCTCAGCTGTATCTTCTGTTAGGAGAATTTCATCTTCCTAGTTCGAATCGTGATTGGAATGTATGCCAAAATTAATGAAAATTATAATGTGTGTACTTTTTATTACATCTTTATGAGAGTACTAATGAGCCCAAATACGATCTCATTCGCACTATTTTTATTTATATGTAATACGAATCAATTTTGAATTCCGAAGATCAATTGTTGTACGAGAGATATAATTAAAAATAGTCCAACTGTAGTCAAGTTTTAGCTCATTTTCGTCAGAAAAAGCTCGCCCAACCATTGGAAACACTCTTATGGGTATTTAATATACAGAATAGAAATTAAAATTTTCATTGTTAGATGACTGATCTCTGACTTGCTGACAAGCGAGTCGGTGAGAAGAGGGTAGCTGAAGCCGCAAAGAACAAAGCGATCTAGGAGCTCGTTTTGTTACTAAGGCAAATTTTCGGGCGATCTTGGACAATTGACGTGAAAACACACCAAAGCCAAGGACCAAGCGAAAATCTTTTGACGTAGAAACACGTCAACGCCATACAAAGTGTTAATACCGATATTTCGTTTCAATCCTGGAAGCGAAAACGATAACAACTATTTCTATTATTCTGGTTACTCAATGCTATAATTAGAATTAGGTGACTCTCAAATTGTGCTTTCACAAATCCAATTTCTTTGGGTGAACTATTAATCTTACAATTAGACTACACAAATCCAATGGTTTACATACAAAAAAAAACAATGTCACTTTGAAGTGTGACATTTCAAAATTTTTTTAGAGTGCCAAATCTTTGACGGCAATATTCTAAGATTTCTTTATTCTCGTTCTGCGATTCTTATACTGTCGAATAACTTTCTCTATAGAATTAAGATTACAGTTGACTGCTAAATGCAAATGCAAAACGACGAAGAATGGGGAGCCAGATCGATCCAAGAGGCCCTCCATCGATTGAAACGAATGAGATCACCCCTCTGCGGTTTCTAGAAAGGAAGAAGGCTTGAGGAATACAAAGATGGTCCGGAAGAAGGACAATCCAAACGAATCACTGGTCCGTGTCCGGGTGACATTTCATTCTTGCACGGCCAAGAGGGCATTGTCTCGCTTCCCTATCAGATTCTCTTATTTCTATGCCTTGGCTCGCCCCCTTGAGACCGTACGATTACTTCCTTTTTGTTTTCATTTAATTACCGATGTCAAGGGGTTGCGGCGCTTCCCGGCTCACTTTTTCCATCCCCCCGCGACCGTTCCTCCATTATTCCTTTATTTATTCCAATTATCCGCGCGACGTGAATTTGTCATTGCCTTTAATTTCTTGCCCCCATCCCCCTGTGCGTCCCTTCTCGATGAAAAGTTTCGAGGAACTGCGTTGACCGCGGGGGAACCTCGGGATAAGATGGTAGACAATCTTTATTCAATTTATGTAGCGTCCCTTTCAAATCGAAATAACATTTTACGCATAATTTTAAATTTAGTGACTCAACAATCTGCATTCCTCCTTGAATCACGAATACTTTCAAAGTGTTTTCGTGATCAGGGGAACGGGGGGAACTAGGTTCGTGATAGAGACGCGCTTTCTTCATCGATTTGGAAATTGTACTTTTCTAGCATTTTTCGTACATTAAATTTAGTATACACTTGTGAGTTTTAATTAGCAGATATCTAATTGAAATTATTCAGAGATTTTCGAGTCCGCTTGTACAATATTCGTCCGTAGAGACTGTTGTGTCATATATTTATTAGAACACCTGCATTCGGATTAAACGTGAGAATCCTCCAAAGAAAACTTACTTAAACTCGTTTATTTTAGACCAGTTCTTAAAAACGACGACATTTTTTATGTAGACACATGTGCATCGTGTAATTGATTTCTAGACTACTATATTGTACCTTACATTGCAAACCTAGCTGTCGTTAGTATTAGGTATAAAAATAAAATTCCTGTCTTTTCAAATAAAATGTCATTTGCTCCATCATCACTTCTATTGGCACAGACACTTTGCGATGTATTCGTGTTATTAAAAATATCCGTCTGACGATTTTGAAGGGAGTCGGCAGATGTTGAAGGTACAGTGACATTGACATTGGCGCGATTCACCCGTGCCTCCCGATATATTGGCAATCCCCATTTACAAAATTGCGAGGACGCTCCTGTATTCGAGGGTTGCCGCGTCCTTGGACGAGGGGCTCGCTTTTCGGGCACTAACATCCTTTATTGTCAGGCCGCATATTCGGCAGTTTCCACGGTTTGCATTCCCTTCTCAATAACGATATGCGTGCTTTCTCTCTCGCCCTACCCCCCGAATGACGAAAAGAAATGGGAGACGGCAAGATGGAAGAGGGAGGAACAGAATAGCACGCTGTGGTCGGCGTGACGAGAGCTGAAAGCCGGGTCTAAAAGGAGAGCTCCATTTAGGAATATTGAAGGTATTGATTTGTTTTGAGTAATGGGGCTGTAAACCGTGACAGCAAAGCCCTCGCTCGGCTGGAAATATTATTTCGAGACTGGCACTCGATCCAACCAGTTTGAAGCAAAATTTTTACCAAAATCTACAAAAACGCTAACCTATTGCGACGTTGACCTGACGCTTCAACCACCTTTTTGGATGATTGGAAACATAAAAAATGGCTGCAACTCGCGATCGACTCGTCTTGCCAAGAGGGAAAAGGAAAGTCAGCGCGCGGATGCAAATGGCACGGAGAAAGGGGTCGGTCCATCGTGAATAAAAGATAAAAAAGGAATGAAAACGAAAGCTTGCGTCGTCGTCGTACGTGCGTTCAAAGTTTCCCCTCGCCCGCCCCCTCGCCCCGTGGCGGCGGCACAACAGCTTCGATATCAATATTCTAAAAACATCCTTTGTCGTGCTGGCTGCAAAAAGGCGTGATGCTCGTAATGCACGTTCCCGTGGCTTGCAGGGTCGTCTCCAGCTTGCCAGTCCGAGCTCTCGCGCGCTATCCAACAGGTATGTATCGAACCATCCGTGTATGTACAATGTACATAAACCAGCCCCGACCCCTCCAGGCAATGGTATTTCCCGAATTTCTACGCGTATCGCGCACCTGCATGCGGATAACTCGCGACAATGTCACTTATACTAAAACCAGATTATTATTAACTTGTCACGATGTCCTGCGTGTTATACTGGACGAGTTGTCCACGAGTTCCTACAAACATTACGTTTAAAGTCACCAAAGGATGATCGCTGTATCGAACAAAGCTTCAAGGTCCTTCTTCTTTTGTGAGACTTGCGGTGTGTTTCAAAACTGTAGGTAGGTACATGCATAGGTACTGCATCTTGTTGACGGAGCTCGTAGAAAGGAAGGAGAGAGCTATGTAATTAAGTAGTAAACGTTTGCCCACGAATGAACACGTCGATGCACGACAGGCACTTTAACTTAAGGGGGAATCCTATTCTTTGGGCTAAAAGCATAGCAAGATTGGGGATTTTTTTTTAAGAAACTAGTGATTTGATTCATTTTAAATTTGGACCATATTTTGATGCATCTTTGAGGAAGCAATAATTTTTTTTATTAATTTTTCATATCAAATATAGAAATATACATGATCGACCAACATGTCGCGCAAAATTCGTTGTCCGCTGGTGTGCATGATATTTATCTTCCTGGTAATCTAAAACAGAAAAATGAAACGGCGTTTCACTGTATACATATGTAGCCATAATTTGATGAGCCAGAAAAATATACAAAAAAATTTTGAGGAGTGTGGAGAGTTTTGAAATTGGAAAGTTTGAAACTTTCACTTTTGCTATACAGTTTTGCGTCAATTTTCTTATGTAATCAAAGAAGTATATAAGTTATTCGTATCCTGGTTCATCAAAGGATAATGTAATGTTTGCTGGACATACAGGCCAAATTTGAAGGTAATCGGTTCTGTGGTTACAGAAATATCGTGCACACCAACGGATAACGGCGGCGTGATGGTTGACCATGCATAACTCCTATACTTATTATTAAAAATTAATAAAAAAAAAATTACAACTTCTTTAAAGATGCATAAAAACATTGTCCAAAATTCAGATTATTCGAATCGCTAATTTCTTTAAAAAAAATCTAAAATTTCGGCATGTTTTTAGTCCAAAGAATAGGATTCGCCCTTAACACAGGGTGTAAAGAGGAACCAAGGAAAATGACAGCAAAGTAAGCCATACTAAAAAAAAAGATATCTTATTCTTTCAATAGAAATATGCTTCGCAATTAACCCTCCACGAATTTGTGTGTATGTTGGTTGCGTCTGTGATATAAGACGCGAGAATACGCCATTGTGCATAGTATCTTTGCTTTCGTGATTTCCTTACGCGTTTCCCTCTCCGACTACTCGCTTCCACCCTTCCGATGTTACACCAGGAAGGGGTGACGGTCTTGTAAACCGCGTGTACAGCCGTTCACCGACACCTGTTTACTCCCTACGGACAGTCGCGTGCACGCATGCTGGAAGCTGTCGTTTCATGGGGATGGTAAAATCGGCTTGTTACAACGGCTTCCCAGAATAAATTTCAACGTTGCATTGAAACAATTAAGGCTTCTCCCGGCTGATGGATGTTATAGATCGGAAAGATGATTACGAAGGGTTAAATAAAATTTCGACAACCTGATTGATCGCAAGGCAAAGTTGTCGAAATCCAATGATAGTGACATCTCATCTCAAGGAGTTGTACTAATCGTATGTTGCACAACTATATGTAGGTACATTCTAAAGATCTGCTTACTATTGTAATTATCACGCCAGATTTGCAGAGACTACAGAAGTTGATTGCAAATAACTGGATCATTAAAATCACGTTATAAATCAAGCAAGGAGTTTTACTCACAAATAAGGGATTTCTCCTTCAGCAGAGCTAGGCTGACCATACGTGACAATCTACTTAGGCATTGCAGAAGCTGAAGTAACGGGCCTAGGCGGGAAGCCTGCAACATAATTTAAACAAAAGCAAACATAAATTAGGTACAGAAAAGAATAGAATTTTATAGAAATAGGGGATAGAAAATGCTTCCAAATAACGACCATGGCATTGTGAAATAGTTACCTATTGAGATTTGAATATTCTCGATTCAAATGCTCTTTCCCCGTGAAGACAATTTCAGTATTTTAAAAAAAATCCCCAGCACTTCAAAGTATTTATCTCTAGCAGCCCGTTTAAACACAAATTCTCTCGAATTCCTCGAGCCATCCGGAACACCATCATCGACCGTACCGTCTAATTAATATTATTCCCCATGCTCGCCTTTGTTTCCAACAGAACCATTCCGTCGAACGCGATATTAAAACGAATAACGAGCTCTCCGGCGCGGGGCTCCACTGGATACCATCTGGGAAAATGATACGGAGAAAATTTTAACATCCGCCTTCGCCCGTGTCTGTATGCGCACGGCTACGCGGCTGGATAGCGTGTGGTACACGCGTGTGAGGCGGGTTTTTTTTCCACCTTTTGGTCCGAGAGAATAATTAAAGGCACAAAAGAGTACGCCTAGCGAATTACTCCCGGCCGCTGCGCCACGATTGGACGGTTATTCTCATTCCGAGATTCTCCCGGAACACGGGGTCCACGTCAGACGCGGAAACGTTCAAAGGGTTTCCGCGGAGCGCGGGAGGAAAAAACTAATTAACTTTTCGGAATAATTAAGATAAGACCCGCTGGAGATCCGAGCCGAAAGCTCGCCGCTTCCTCTTTATTCTTCACGCCCGAGGAGTCCAGCCGAATCGGGCGGGAACGGCTGCTGGAAGCTGGCGATCGGTCGATTAAATCGTTTGCATGAGAAACAACGCGGGGCTACCTTTCGTTCGATGGGATCGTGCTGCCGACCTGAGATTCCAAGATTCTTGGCACAGTAAGGTGACTAAGTAGATGAGGGAAAGGTACCTAGACATTTCATAACCAATTGTAAACATTGGTTCCTCCCGAACGGGTGTAAAATACTTTGACGTAAGTATTCTTTGTTTGTGATTTTATAATAACGGTAGTCAAATTTTAAACTGTTGTAACTACGTATTGACAATAGGATCTATGTTTGTATAACACTTTTTACTCATTCTCAAAATGACATTCTATAGAATCCGTCGGAGTTTCTTACACTCGTTCTGAACCACCCTGAATATATGCATTTTATATAAATATAGGTTTATAAATGTTTTATAGAAAAGTTACAACAAATAGTATGAACTGATAACTACTTAACTTGTATCTCTCGGGGTGGGTATAACGTGAGAATAAGTTGACGATATTTATCTAATCATTTTCTTTTTATTTCTGCATAATTATAAATAATAGTTATTGGAATCATCGTATGCATTATTTTTGTGAAGGATTTAATGCTCTTTACTGAAGAGGAATGAAAGAATAATAATGGACTGAAGTCGCCTAGATAACATAATCCTATCTGTCTACTTAGAAAAAAATTTAAGTCTCGATTTCAAGCTCCACCTTAATATTCTCTAGCTTCTGTGTCAATGTTGAGATATTTTCCGACAAATCGGACTTCCCTTTCAGCTGCAAGCGAAAAGAACGGAAAAATGAGGGAGGGAGGGGCTCAGGCATAATATAACAGTTTCCGCGGGGCGGAAATGGCATGATTAAAATATTGAATTCGTGGAAGAACAGCGAGAAGCGTTCGAGTAAGAAAGTCTGGCGCGAATTTCAATAAAGGCCGCCATTACCGGTAGAATTCGCCTGGCGGGCAATTAAAGATATTGCTATTGACCAACTCCCGATGAAGTTAAATTAAAGTGAAATCAGAGCTAGCACGACAGCTATGGACTTTGCGATTTTTCTTCTCCAACTTTCGGGATAAGGTAAATCACCCCATTACTGCAAGCGAAAGATTACGATCATTTAGAGACAAATATGTTTTATTGATCCATAGGAAAGATTCGCTAGAAATTTGCCTTTATGGTTCTAAAATTGAATTCTTGCGCAATAAGTGAGTTAAGAGCATTGTCTTTCATATTGCGTCTGCTAACAATTATCTTATACTCCTATTTACTGAATTTCTTAAATAATAATATTAGCATACTTCAGACAAGTTATAGACGTATGTCTCTGAAGAAGGTTCCAGACCAGATTAAAAATATGAATCTACTTTTTGTATTAACTATTCTATCTTTATTACTGATTATGACAAGCGATGGTTTTAACTTCTTACTTGCATTTTCTTTTATTAATCTTGGTGAGCTACCGCGCATTGTAATATTCCACAACATTGTCTATTAAAATCTGTCTGCTTTTGAGCTAATTAATATTAATAACTTCATGACCCTATATGTATTAATCAAGAGTTTATTCATTATTCATGAGTTCTATGCCACATTCGATCATGAAACCCGGTATAATATTTCAATTTTTAGCCACTTTGCTCGAGGGCACTTAATTATTTACCACTTTGAATGAAGACATGAGAACATTATAGTTGATAACGGAGATTGAATAACTAATCAGGGCTAACAATAAGTAAAACTATATAACATTCCACTTAATAGTAGACCTACGCCCCCACCGATTTGCGACCGATCTGCGCAGCCCTTACGTATCTGACACACGCGATTGGTCGTAGCGCTTTCTCTGCCGGTTTCCTACCGATCAACAGTATATCCGTGCGCGGAACGAGGTTACTCTTAAGTGGAATGCAGTAGTTATCAATCCAACCGGACACAGCTGTCGCGTAAAGCTTCCTTCAATTTCAGATCCGCTGCGCACATTTCTCCTTTCCTCTGAATAATTTCTATCGGACACACAGGACCAATCTACGCGTTCTGTCAAAACTGTGTGCGTAAGATTGCCACGTGATCGTTGGTTCCGAAAAGTAGCAGAAAATAGAAGTCTTATCCGCGGAGGAAGACGGCGCAGGAGGAGTGGATGGAGCCGGTAGCCGCGTTGAGACTCGGTCCTCCGTTGATAATTAGCAAGCAAGCTGAACGTAGGACTGATAATTCTCAACAATGGTTCATTACCGTCGTTTAAATGTGCACGACAAGTGCATTCGAGTGGTTGTGCCTGGCGGCAGCGTCGTCGGAGGCACCGGATAGCTGCCTATCTGGCCATTTCCATACATCTTTCATTGTGTTCTTTGTCGCGCCTAACTACAGATCCGCGGACTGACATTTTTATGGTGGAACAATGGGGGGCGAGGCTAATGCCAGGGACAAGGAGAAAAGACGGCGGCGGGAGCGTGACGGAACGGGAGAAAGGGGGTTGGAAGAGCGAAAGTAAGGGAGATGAGAATATAGATAAAGATAGAGACGGGGAGAACATGGTGGGGGGGAGGAGGCCGATTTGACGTCAACCAGAGCATCGTTATCCGAGTAAATAGGCTGTCAGTGTCGTCGACGGCCCCCGACGGCCCCCGAACATAATCCACGATTCCGTATTGTTGTACTTTATTCCCCGAGTGGTCGAGGACCGAGCACGAATGCCTACAATCCTCTGCGACCGGTAACCTGCCTCAATCTCCGCGTCACCGACGTCGGAACGGAGAAACTGCCTTAAATCCTCCGGAGGAATCGGGATTGATAATTCCGCAGTTGAAAACTGGCGACCCCCCGCTTGCGGCTACGAGGAAATCGTCGTCTCGTTGCTTTTTCTCGTTCGCTCTCTTCCTCCAAATTCAAGATCCAATCAGCTTCAGACAAAAGCGAATTGTTCTCCGGAAATATACCAAACTATGGAAATCCATGCAAGTGGTGCCTAGAAGGGTGCGTTTCGTACTACTACTGCGCATTTACCAAACTTCCATACTATCAGGCATCATCTGAAATCTCATACTGCCACGAAATATTGCTCCGCCGTTTTCGATCCATCGCGCTGTTAAATGAATAAAAAGTTTCACGGAACGTCCGTCAGGATGCCGAATCAAGTCTCCGTGGAAGCGTGAAAGAGGAATTCAAGGACGAAGGCACGTGTTTCGTAAATAAATAATTAGAATCTCCCTTCGGCGTCAGCGCCACCTTCCTTTTTCCGCCCTCCCTTTAGAGATCCGTCTTCCCGAGCGGGTGAATGGCAGTGATTGGCAGTTAATGACGACGTTTCACGGGCAACCCTCTACAGCCTCCGATATCCACCGTCCCCGTGCCGGGCGAGTGTCCTGCGAGCGTAATTTCTAACGAGTCGCCCCGTGATTTTATTCTCAAGGATCTCAAAAAGCACGGTCCAATTTCGCCACGGTCCGTCCTTCTGGGAATCGATCGAAGAGACGGCGAGATTGGGTCGTTGTGGGCGTTGATTGCCGATATTGTAAGATGTCGAGGCGAACTCGATCATCCATTTAGGGGAAGGATCAAGGAACTTTCATTTCATGTGATACTTTTTATTTCCCATTTTGTATAGAAATAGCATTAAACAATAGAGGTGAAAGTTGTGTAGGATTTGAGCTACTAGAAACGAACGAAACTATAGAATTTGACCGCTTTTGAGTAACTAAAATTATATGGAAACGTCTCTACATGGATCAAATTCACATTTCCGCAGACAATTGTGAATACAACTTGTACAAATAATAGATTTATTTCACATAATGAAATAATGGAATATTATCCTCTGAGCGATTCGCTGGAATACCTATAGTGTACATTTACAACAAGATTCGTCACTCGCAACTGACAAGCCCGAGGGTGCATGCACTTCCCCAGCTACTTTCAATCATCCAAACACCCAACTTTACTGGCTCCTCCATATTCCTGCGACTCATAGAAATGCAAAGACAGTGCAGGCGTTCTAAGGTCTCATACAAGTTACTCCGTGCTGATACTGACTGGCACTGCCTGTTTCTATTTACCTACTCAGAGATTCTCATTCGATTTCCGGTGTATCCAATGCAACGTTTCAAGCTTTTTACCTGATTAACTCGATTCCATTGCGGAATTTGAATAGTAATAGCGTTCCACTGAAAGTCGAAGCACCAAGGCTATCCCATTTAAATTAAGAAACGATGAATTGCCGTGTGGGTCGATGCAATCGTCGAACGAGCGAAATGAGAACGGCTGCATCTCTTAATGGCGCCTGCAGTGCATCGGCTATATTAGCTACGGCATAGTTAGGGTTTAATAGCGAGTGTTATTGATTATAATATCGCATGATTGGTACAATCACGTCGCATTGTACCTATCAATGCACGACATGCAACCGGTTGGCTCGTTGTGGAGCAACCAACGCACGGAAACGAGGGGCATCAGGCTATTTCCTATTAAACCGTTTAGAACTGGTGGATTGCAATCGATAGTTACCCACTTTGAACCGTCGATGCAGAAAATTAAACGGCGATTACACGGCGATATGGTTTTCTAATTTGAAGTTTTGATTGCCTGGAAACGTTATCGTAAAGATAACAAGTCTGTGTAAGAAATGGTAAATTCTTGAATACAGTGTTTCGTTAGAAGTACATTTCTATCCCCGCTACTTGTTTTGTAGTCGCCGTGGCGAGTGCAAGAGACTGACATGAGAAATAGGTATTTCACTCCAGATAGCGACAGCATCGCCTTGCTAAAAGATGACGGTAAAGAACAAAGGCGAGTCGAATAGCTTATCGTTTCGTTACAGGTTCGCCCTGTCCCCCAGCGTCGGACCTGTAACGCGACAAAACTATACGTACCTTTCTAAATTGTATCTACTGATTGATCAGAGGTAGTCTACTCAGAAATCAATCCTGCTAGTCACCAGAGAAGCTGATGCTATCAATCATACATTTCGTGACATGATAATTGAAGTCAAATGTTTACCATCATCCGATGATTGGCGAAACAGGTGTACGTTTGAGTTTTTCCATCCCTTCAGCATCCTCAAAAGAAGACACCGAAAAGAAGCGGGAGCCACCAGGGGCGCGCCAAGAACGGAAGAACAGCGAACGAACGACACGACTGTGACGCCTTCGGAATTGTCGCCTATTACACAGGACATCGACAGTAGGTATTTAAAATAGCTTTCACGCAGCCACTAATGATCGTCTGTGAGCTGATAGGTGGGGAAGAGACACACAGGAGGGCTCAAAATATGGCTCAAAAGGAGAAAAAAGGGAAGGAAATAACGAACGATGGTAAGTACTTAGGTGCACGTATGGAGCACACATGGCTTTTTGTTTCTCTCGCCTGCCCCTCGTATCGACTGCCTCGGAAAGATCAGAAGAGACGAAAGGACGGTGCTATATCTTTGTCTCGCGGACATTTTTTTGTATGGACGGCCATGTAATATGCAGAGTGTTTTGATTTCGTGCGAGGGATCAAAGCGTTCGCCAGATTGAAGAGAATGATTCGGTATCAACTTCACCCCTTATTCGAAGGTACCTACCACACTAAACATAATTTCTTCTTACACTGTCGAAGAATTTTCTGTTCGAGAGCGTATAAAGTGAAGATAGCAGTAAAATTAAAAGAGTACCTTAAGGGGAGGTTCTGGTCTAGAGCCCAAAAAAATAGGTGATATTTAGGAATTAATTAAAGGAAAACTACTATATATAATTTAATGGGACTTGTTGCATTGTATTAAGGATATCTTATATTATAGAAATATATTTTTTGTTTTATAATTAATCATTGCGGACAGCCCTGGGGAGTCGTTAAAGTCAAGGCGTCAAAAAATTGATCCAAATCGGTGGGACCTGTATCTCCAAAAGTTATTATCCGATTCGACTGAAACCTTTTTTATTTTGAAGATTATTCTTTTGGCTAGGGGGGAACTAAAAAAATTACAAAAATTACATTTTTGAGAGAATGACAACATTTCAAGCTTGAAATCACTTTTCCATGTATTTTTCGTCCTTTCAACGCCTTTAAAAATTATTAATTTGTCAATTTTTTGTAATTTTTTCTAGTCCCCCCCCCCCCTAGCCAGAAGTATATTCTTCAAAATAAAAAAAGTTTCAGTCGAATCGGATAATAAATTTTGGAGATACAGGTCCCACCGATTTTAAGAACACTGTTTCGGGAAAAACGCGTTTAAAGTTTTACGTGAGCGCCGAGTGACCGGTTGTGACCCATGCATTTGCCGCTAC
Source organism: Andrena hattorfiana (assembly GCA_944738655.2). Taxonomy (NCBI): domain Eukaryota; kingdom Metazoa; phylum Arthropoda; class Insecta; order Hymenoptera; family Andrenidae; genus Andrena; species Andrena hattorfiana. The sequence continues at coordinate 60,638,235 of OX122891.2, read as the reverse complement.
TCAAATGCCTATAACTTCGGGAATTTTACGAATTTCAACAAATCCTTTTAAACACGTTTTCCTAAAAGGTTGAACATTCGAAAAATGAAATAAAAAAAAATCGACATTTAGACCAGAACCTCCCCTTAATAGTAGAGTTACTATTAGCTTTCAATCTACAGAGATAAATGTGAACAAAGCAGAAGCATGTTATGTAGGGTAACGCTTGGGAAACAGAAAATAATCTCCATTCCAACAAAAGAGAAGTATCACAGGCAACTTGTAGGACCCCCCTGAATTAAATTACTTATAGCAAAAGAATTTACAACGAATCCACTAATGTTGGAAATAATCAACACGATCAGATTATACAAACACCCTATATATATGTTCATCTACATGGTTCGATTGAATAATCTCCACGCGAGTTCCTCTACCCGCAATATCGCGCCTGATTATTTATCACCCGTGAGACTTAGTCATCAAGCTGCCAACACGTAGAAAAAGGAAGAGAAGGAAATCGAAGGGAGAGGGTGCGGAGAATGGGACCGCAAATCGGGGTAGTGCTTTCCGTAAGGGTGCTGGCGGTACGTGACAACTGCCGAAGATATTCGCTCGCGAAAGAGTATAAGCTTAATCCTGCCGCGACAGCGGTAGAAATATGGGACCATATAGTCTTCATATATCATTCGAGTCTTCTTCGACGTATCCTCCACCTCCCCGCTGTGTGCGGCAGACTTACATTAGACGAGAAAACAAGTGGTCGATGGTTGGTATTAGGGCAGAAAACTAGAGCTTTGTAGGCAGAAGGAACCTGGTGAGTAACTTGGGGTACACTTAAGCGATGGGTGAACGCAAAATGTATTGTTCGTGGCGACATCAAGTTGTTGATCTATCTAAATATGCTCAGATGCTTCGCATACCAGGGTCGAAAAACTACACAGAATGCCAGATGGCATCCCCGGGCTTTTGACTCCCGATACCTCAATCGTGCTCGCTCTCTATTGTCTTTACACCTCTATTATATTTATTCCAGTCATAACGGTGAGATTTCATTCCAATCATCGTTGAATCGTTAATTAATTCTGCTTTCCAAAAAGCTGCTTGGGAAACGGGGATTCGTAAGTCTCGTTTTGAGCGGACAAGGCGGCCTTGTTTCGCGCAGTTGATAGCGACAAACGAACGTCGGGAACGTACTCAGCGTTTCCATCGACTGAATCTTAATTATTTGCAATTTTACGGACGGCAGAATATAATTATAATAGGAGCAAAGGCTCGTGTCGCCGTTGGGGTCGCGGCCGCAGTTACCTGCCCCCTGACCCCAACTCGTTTCCTGTTTCCACCCCCTTCCGGAGCCCCGTTTCGCCGCCCTCTCCGCGCTTGCACTCAAACGTGCTCTCTCTTTTGCTCCATTCCTCTTTCTCTGCGTCGTCAACGACCCTCCTCAGGACCGACGGCGGCGGCAGCGGCGGCGGCGGCGGCGGCGGCGGTGGCGGCGGGCGCACTTGCCACAAGCATTTCATCAGAAGCGCCGTGTAGTTCCACAGACCACTTAACTCATAAATGAGGGATTATTTCATCGTGTAATCGCGTATGGGCCAAAAAGCATTACAATTAACGCTAACCAACTGCTCGGCGGCGACGTCTACCCGCGGCACGGCGACGTCAAATGGAAATGTGCCGCGGGGTTACCGTCAACGCCGACTGGCTCCGCTGTTACTCGTTGCCTAGGATCGGAATCCTTCGAAAGGACTCACCTTTGTAAAGAATTACGCATCATGGAATCGATCACCAAGAGGCCTGTTGTAGACGAAACGCTGGGTCTTATGTAGTTTAGAAGGCTCTTGCGAGGCTGCCAACTGGTGTTTCAGATGTAACTATTGGGGACAGAAAACTGGTGGAACTCGAAAGAAAATGGAGAAGAAGGGAAAAAATCTAGAAAGATGCGAAAAACGAACTTACATGAAAATGTTGAATATATCAATAGCTGAGCAGAAAAGTGCTTCATCATCTTTCAAGGAATCTTCTATGTATTCAGCAATGCTTTCCTATAGATATAAAGATAATCACCACAGATTTGACGATCGAAGATCGTTGAACCTATCAATATTCTTCTCATTAAGGGAAATTCTAATCGCAATATTCACATATTCTAGTTCGTTCCCGAAAACCATAATGTTCAAATTTACGTTTTTTACCTACCTCCAACTTTATCTGGGGATCTCAGAAGTGGATACTCTTAGTGATTTCTCTGCCTACAGTATTTATCTATCAGAAAAATTGGAAATCACGTTCACACGCGACCGACAGAATACTCGCGGAAATATACGAACAAGGCACTCGAAAAAATTATTTCATGTTGCTCGCTGGAGAGGCCGTTCCGCTTGGCAATCTCGCGAGAACGAGGGTCAAGATTAATCGACGGGACACGTCTGTATTCCCGGTTTGGCACGAGTCACGCCAAACGGAATCCTTTCCATCTTCCTCGAAGCGTATTGAGAGCCGTATGGTGCGCGCGCGCGCACGCGCGCCCGCACGTGCACACAGGTATAAGCAGGTATACCGAAAGAACAACAGTCAAGCACAGGAGGGTCGAGCTAAAGGGTGTATGATTGATCGCGTCGTGGCATGCCAGATAATGCAATTTTATTTCATTTGATTCCGCGGGGGTAATTGCTATTTTGGCGCCGAACAGCCGACGGGGTGATGTATTGGACCGACTCGTCCTTTCTCATCGCCTCCTTCCTCGCGCGTACTTATCCTCTCCACCTTTCCTCGCCTTTTCTAGTCTCTCTTTCTATCTGCCATCGTTCCATTCGTGCGATATATTAACTCCGAGCGGGATTATTGCGCCAAGGGTGGCGAACGGCGGATCGATCAGGTGGAGGAAACGCGAAAGACAGCGAAATCGTCTGGTCGCCATCTCGTCGAGGAGATTATGGAGACTGATAAATCACGGGGCAAGTCTGCTTGCTGTCGAGTAATCCTCCTTGTCGTATGTCTCGCTAGGGTCGCGTAGCTCGTCGCGTTTTCAAGCAGATTCGCTTCGCTTAAAGACAATCGATGTGTAAAAATAAAAACACGCGCTCTGTGAATCTTTTCCGCCACGAAACCGAGTATGTAAATTACCAGGAACCCGGGGATACTTTACTCTCTTTTTGGAAGCGACTCGAGGGGGAGAGTTCAATTTCGAGCAACGCGATAAGTCCGTACTGGGGCCAGGAGGAGTGGTACGATTATTACTATTGCCATTATTGTTGCGGTTACATCGACCACGATCACTCAAACTCGTTAAAACTTTCGGTATTAGTGCCGACTTCGGTCTGCATTTCACCCTCCTTTCCGTGCACTTCCAGTTTCTCTGTTCCCCGCCGCTCTCCATGCTACGGTCAACTTCCACGCACGCCCCACATACGCCTTCAAGCTCGATCTTTCGAGCAGGAATCGCTCAGGATCTCGTGTAAATAGAAATGATAATTCGTATCAATACTCTTTATTTCTACATTCTCCGCTCGACAAAGGGCGGAAAAGTTGAGAAGGAAGCATGCGTCGCAGATGAATCGTTTTCTGGAAAAAGGCTCTTATTATTTCCGGTCGATAATTAGCGCTATACGCGCTCTTCCGCGTAAATGAGGCAGAGTGAGGGTAAAGCTCCGCCGTCAGAGACAACTATGAGCTATTTAATAAGCTCAACGTTTGACAGTCTTTTATGGCGAAACGGTTCATTTGTGGCACGTAGTTTGTTTTAAAGGTTTTATTCTTTTCTGAAGCAGAGGACGTAGAAATATGAATATCTGCCGTTCTGGAAACGCGAGACCTTCTTTGTACTTTACTTAATGCATTTCAAAACATGCCTTTCCATCCGAAGGACGACACTTAAGAGGTATTTGCGAAACGGTAACTCGGCGGATGCCAAGAAAAAGATGAATCCTTCGTTCATCAATCGTACCGCAGACACATCGAGGGTAAAAACGACCAGACAGCTGGATCGCGAACCGAATCTCCGTCCCGTGTTCGAGGACTCTTCCGCAGCCTTTAATTTCAGGTTCTTCGCGGATATATTGGACGTGCGTCCAATTCTTTCGCCGTTCTTCTCGAAGGACGGCGCTCGTAAACACACCGAGACTCGACGGGACCGTGAAGTATGAGGCTAGCGTGCGGACGTTAGAAAGTATCTAGGAATACGGAATTAATCGCCTGTTTCTCTGCCATTCCGCTTGCACTCGCGTACGCAGACAGACGTACACACACAGAGCGGCATACAAGCCGAAACCCCGACGCGGAACAGTTTGCCCGTGGATAGAGCCGCGGGGCGTTACGTGTGGAGTGGAAGCCGCGAGCTCGTAGAAAGAAACGGCGATATAAAAATAGATACGAGTCGATGGCGGTGGCGGAGGGGGGGTGGAGGGGGTGGGCAGAAAAAAGGGAGACGGAGGCTCGTGCAAAAAGATACGAGGAACGGAGAGGAGAGAGGAGAGAAACAGGCGGGGAATGTATGGAGATTCGGAGTCATGCGATTCAACTATAAAACTCGGCGAGTTTTGCAGCTGGCGAGGCGTCGTACCTACCGCCCTCCTCCACGCACCCCTGTAACCCCACCCCCACGTCCACACTGCTCACCCCTTTCCTTTCCTTTTCGCCGTTCCGCAGTTATTTACGGTTTGATTCGCCTTATCTTCCCTACCACCCCCGACCACGGCGTCCCCGTTCTCTCGTTTCTCTCTTCGCCCGGAAACTACCTGAAGGAAGATAGCTAAACCATCCCCACCCCTCCGCATCACGGGGGTGTCTGGTGCAACACACTTATTAATTGCTGTACCGCTGGGCTCGATATTCGCCGTTCCCTCTCCTCCCGAAATCGGGACTTCAGCTCTTCCTACGGCGTGCCATTCGAGGCACGAAGGGTTCTTCGGGTTCCCTATGAAACCGACATGGGAACAGTTGATACTTAAGTGTTGTGGCCTGCGCCTGCGATGCTTGGTAAACAGGGTGTAGTGGAAGCTTATCCAGTTTAATTTACGAAGAAATTTTGGGGATGATGTCCCAACAACAAACGATACTTTGCGGGTATACGAGTGTGCCCTTTTGAAACAGCCTTCAGTTGATGTAGGCTATAATTTGATGTAGACTCGTTGAACCATTCGCAGACACGAAATCTATATGCGGTAGTAATTCCTTAGTGCTGCACGAATCGTACAGTGTATTACGCCTTTAAAGCAAATACTTGCGGCCTCGTTAAGGTAACAATGTTCAAACAGATGCTACGGTTTCTGTGTAACGTTCCCGAACCCAGCTTGCGTTTGTCTCAAATATACTTTCTTCTGCTTTTATAAACCGAAGGTTTCCCCGAGATCGAAGTGAGAGACGTGCATAAATAAAATGTATGTCCAGAATTAACATTACCCATGGTGTTCCTTCTTTCTTGCTGCATCCACTATTTTCAAGTGCGCTTGGCGTGATCTATTAGACACGTGTTCGAATATGTATGAAAATAAAGGTTTTACCAAGAATTTTAGGCTTCCGCCACGTTCCCTACAAGAATTCGTAAAATTACATGCAACGTACGCTGGAGTATTCATTATGAAGAGTAATTTGCGGGTTTGCAGAGGCTACACCTAGCCAGAGCTTAACTAAATCTGGATAATAACGTCAAAGCAGCGTGCCACGCGGAGCTAATCAGAGGCACGGATGCTACGGTGAATGTCGGACTGATGTGTTCCGCGCGATTTATCCGCCCTATTGAGACGCCGACCTTTCGCTGATCCTCAGAAGGAGGATTCAGCTGTTGGTCCAAGAGGACACTGACCATTGGAGACGAAGGAACGGCGTTAAAGGGCTTTGAAGGGGCTTGAGCAGGACGACTTCCGGTCGTGGGGCCAAGACGCTTGTCCAAATTTCGGAATAGACGATAAACAGACAGGATAGGAGAACATCAGAGGGAAGCTCAATGGCTCCCGTTTCTAAGACACCGCGAGTCCTCTCAGCTCTCAGCGCGGATATGCTCGCGCGTGTATACACACAGTGTAATTGAATGCATACACACCAGCCGCTGAGACACTGGCGCACACCATGACGATGGATACATGGACCGAGAACGATCGTAGCCGGCGTATAAACGCGTCTAGCCCGGATCTCAATCTTGGCTAGAAATGTAATTACGCTCAATGGACAGACGGTATTCCTGGTAACGGATAAATTTGTATCGAATGGAATTTCCCCTGGATCGTCGCGCACTGCGGAGATCCTCGCGTCTGATAGTCGCGGGAGAGGCACGGAGACACACTCGACCGGAGCGGGGACAGAGAAAAGAAAAGATTGGCTCGACTCGAGTGGCGAGGCACGGGTCTAACGAGACCAATTACTGGTGGAAGTTTTAGAACAGCCTAAGGCCCCGAGGTTCGTCTTCGCGATCTTCGAAATAGAAAGATGGAGCGGCTGTGCGGGGAGGAAAGTGGCGGGAGGAGGGATGGGAGCCGGCTGGCGCAAACGCTTTCGTTATCAGTTGGCTCTGGCAGCGAAGCCTATCCATCCATACCACAATGCGGAGATATTAATTATGAGATATTACGATAAGACCCGAACAATACGCCCGTATTGAATGAGAGATCCTCCTTCTGCCGTTCTGTCGCGCGAAGCGGAGTGTCTTACCACCCTCTTCAATGCTGGTTCAAGGAATACACACCAGGAAAGCTCTCAACACGCATACACCGGGAGCCAGTGCATGAACCACCTGATAAGCGAGTGCGTGTAACTACAGCCGATTATAGATTTTCCGGAATCGCCTAAACTGAATGCGCTCCACTGCACTCGACGGATTTATGGCGACAATATTAATCGCGGGCTCTCCTGATCGCCAGGATAATCATTATCGGTAGTTACTTGGCCAATGGACATTCAAATCCAAATAATTGCTATTTGATACTACTATCACTGATTTTATAGATGCCAAACTATCTGAATATGGCAGACAGAACGTTTAAATTCTCACCTGGTCGACTCATTTCCATGATTTCATCTACATTCGAAGCGCTCGTTCAGGGTGTCAAAACGCGGAGTGCAATAATATTCGATACCCTGGTGGTTTCATTTGAGGTCTTTAAATTGCCTAATCCGAATACATTTAGAACCTCTTAAAACACCGGTCCCCACCCCCTGTCCCCAGTGGTGTCTTCAGGGGCGATTCAGAGGCTTACATTTACGATAGATAGCGGGGGATACTCGCCGTCGAAACTACGAAGCGGATCGATGGGGGCCTCGCCACGTGGGGTAAAGGGTTCGTGATTACGCGAGCTTCGGGATAAGGACGCACTTTGGTTCCTTTTACGACCTCTTCTACCATGGATTTACGACTTATCGCGCGGCGGCGAACGTCCGCGATCATCCGCGGGACGGCTCTTTAAGACTCGAGATTCCTGGATACGATGATGCGGCTCGGTCTGCCATGAAAGCTTTCCGCCTGTACCGACCACGTACCTTGCCGTTCCATGCGTTTGGATACCATTTATTGTCGCTGATATTCTTGGCTAACATCCCGTGTTGCGGGGTATTAGTGAAATGAAACCGTACATGACCAGACGAACTCCTCGATTGTAGCAAAATTTGTAGTTTACGATGGTGTCTCCGCGTGAGGTAGATAGTAGGCTTGGTATTCCTGGAGAAAAATTGCACGAGCGGTCTTAGGTGATGCTAAGAAGGTACAAGGATTCCGTGGAATACAGGTCATAGCGCATAACCTGCTAAGAATATAGGCTCCTGTATATCACTTTGGACTTCAGAGGTTAGAGTATAGGCCCATAATCGTCACGATAAGTGGTCATGTAATGCCCGAGATTATACATAGCATATCTCAGACATCCATGTTGCACCCTTTCCAATATTTACTTGCACTTAGCTTGGTGGTATTAAAAAATACCAGTACTCTCGTAGCATCATCTACAACGGGATAATGGCTTGAGAAGTGGCGTGGTAGAGGCTCCCAAATCACACGTTCCGGAATTGATTTTTAGACCAAAGGATCGAGGGAACGAGTGCATTAAATGGATAAATAAGAGCCTTCCAGCGTGCGCCAAAAACTACTTTTCGTCACGCGGGGCACACTTATCTCACCCTTTCTCGCACCCTCTTACGAAAACGTCTGTTTATCGAGGACATTACGTATGCATCTTTTGGGGTAAGATTCCGGAGGCACGTGGCGAATCGAAGAAACTTCGAATCCTCCTTTCTCGACAGTCACCGATATTCGCCTTCGATTCGCGGAGGGTGACATTGGCCTTAGCATTTAGGAATCTACAGATACCCCGCATTCCCCGATTCTGTTGGGGTCGAGAGGGAAACTTCTCTTCTTGTCATTCTCCATTGAGCTCTGTTTTCTCTGCCACGGAATCGGTCGGATTCCTAAGACGTTGCACGTGCCCGATTTCATCCCTGATCCAACCCCAACAGCGGCAGACCCTCGTCTAAGAGAGAAATTCAAATTCTTCTGGCCGTCTCTCGGATTCCAAGACGGCTGGCACCGATTATTGACATGTTGCTCTCCCGTTATTGTATTATATCCTTTCCTCGAATCACGAAGAAAAGGAACAGAGCTGAAATACAGAGCGTCATACGTGCGCGATCCAAGTGAATACTTTGGACATTTTCTGAATGCAATTCCCGACGATTCCTGGGCATCCTCGATGACCACTCGCAATTCACACAGGAAATTCAAATTCTTCCGACCGTCGTCCAGATTCCAGGCTACGGTCTATTGAAAATACCACTTTGACACGACTGGACAGTGGCCACGCCGGCAGAATGTCAGCGAACGAGCGGCGCCCGAATAGCATGAACGGTGGATTCCGTCATGCGCGCTTCGCTTGTTCGATTTTTGCGCTGTAGCGGCACACTTTGCGTTTTATAGAATGCTTTATAAATCGTAACCGATAACAGCGAACATGAGAGCCGTTCTAAATGCTCGGCAAATAGTTTTCTGTGGCGAGCAAACGCGTTCAAAGCAACGGACGATCTTTTCGTCTAGAGCACTACATACGTAATTGGATGAAGGATGATATCCGCGCTGGCTGTAGTCGAGATAACAGAAGCCAAATGGCGGGAGACATCGACAGTGGCAGGAATTCGGATTCGACAGCAGTAAACCAGTACTAAATCTTGAACAATCAAACGTCCATTGTTTGCCTAGCTCCGTCAGTCGACGGAATACCAATTCCCCGGTTTCTTGTATTGGCGTGTACACGCAGAGGAGCCTCGACTGCGTGGATGCTGCAGCGCACCATACAAACCTCAAATCTCGCGCGTACACACGCGGGCAAGTTCGAGGACGTGTATACATAAGGGACGGTTATATCGTGCGTCTCCAGCGTAGCTACGACCACCGCCATGGCACGTGGCGCGATCACAATGGAGAATTTGACTGCTTTTGATTTGAAGGGAAACAATGGAGGCAGACGCTACTTACTTGCCAGCGGTTATTTCGGCAACCCCGCTGCCTATAATCTTTGTAGATTACCGTCAACCCACGCTGGGGAAGAGTCGTTGCAGTTTTATTGTCCATGTGTATTTCGTTCAATCTCTGCCGCGGAGTAACCCGCGAAATTTGCACGTTCCGCACTTTACTGCCTGTATGCCGCGTTTGTAACCGTTCGGCGACTTCATCGGCCGCTCGATTCGGTAGTTCGTAGATTATCCTTTCGATATTTCCTTGTCGACGACTTGATGTTGTACAGTCACGAAACGAACGTTTTACTGCGGCCGAGTTTTAGCTGTTCGAGCGGTCTTTTACGTTACTGAGCGACTTTCACGCTTCTTAAATGGGTTAAGAAATTGAAACAAAGATTCCTGTACTCCTCCCTTTGTGATCCATTTGAGTTCTAAGGGAAGTGACTGTGTACCTACTTATGTATATGGTGATACGTTGCGTGCAATTAGTTTCTAGGTAGGGTAATTACGGGGGAGATGGTCATAGTTTCGTTGGGAGTTTCCTATAGCCAACCTATTTGAAATAAAGCAACGAGCATGGCATAGAACAAAACTTTGATCTTTTATCTACATATCCCTTAACAACAATAAACGAAAAATTATTATTTAATTGACAAACTTCATAAATAAAAAGGAGTGTCATTGGCCATCTCTCCCACAGTGCTCGGGAAAAGTGGTCATATGTAGCTTTCAGGCTAATCAGTTGAGGGCATGACATTGTTATCACCGATTTTTATAAATTTTCGTGCGTTTTCGTGTTCGAACGCACAAGTCTTCTTTGGGCTTTTATTATAAGTCTTGAAAGTCATAGGTATGACAAACAGCGTGAAACTCCGTGCCATTTTCGTGGATCCAATAAGCACATGCACTAGCTTAAATTTTAAAGTGGATTTACATGCCTTTAACATCGTTCTGTTTCAACGATCTGGACTGAGAATGCTGCTTTTGGGAGATACTTTGTACCCACGTATAGGCAACCCAGTCAGACGTTTCGTTCTAAGAAATACTTTCACTGACTATGTCTCCGGCATGGCCATCTCCCCCGGAATTATCCTACATACTTGAATTCTGAAATTACTACGTTTTGTCTTGTCACACTGATATCACTATTTTGCAGTCTTTCTGGATTATTTCCAATTATAAGGTAAATGGCCCAGTGGTGAAACAGTTAAGGAAGCAGTTGAGATAATTGCAATTTCTTTTATATTTAAATAGTATAAAATTATAACTGAATATAATTATTCGAAAGCATAAAATTTCTAGTTCCAGATAACGTAACAAGAATCTACATTTATTAAAGGAAAAGTTTTAAATTAATTAAAACATGAAACTGTTCATATGGCCCAGTAATTAAATGAAATTCATAGCGTGTCCCAGTCATTAATTATCAGTGTCCCAATTATTGAATATATATTTAATTTAACTATTTCTATCAGTTAATGAAAAGAAATTAATACGGTAATATTTTAGGGTAATAAAAAAATTTTATTTATAATACATTTGTGTTAAATCTTCGGCATGACTTTGTGTCTGAAAATGATTAAAAGTATATTATAAAATTTTAGGTTATGCTAATATTATGACGAGTTTAAGATTAATTATCCTAATAATTCTTAAACAGTATTGTATTTTTTCTAGTTATTATTAATGTAAATATATAGGATACAAAACAATACTTCGGTAAAATAAATGTTAATAATATTAAAACTTCACTGAATACTGACGTCTGTATCAGTGTTTATATAACCATTAAACACGCGTTTAATAACTAGTCCGTGACATGTTATCGTGTACTATTGGAGAAATGCAACAATTCCAATATTAAAAACAAAAGATTATTAGGAGATCCAATTAATTTTCAATTCTTCAGTATATAATAAATCCACAACAACTGTACTATTTAAAAAATGATAAAATAATAATTAATTACAACCTTAACAAAAATATTCTCTCGCTTGCTTGAGCCCATTAGGTGCGAAGCGAGATTGAAACAATTGAAGCTTTACTGTACAATAATATTTTTGCACGATATATCTATTCAGTTATGTAAGCTTATAATTGTATCTATATAAAGCTAATACATTTTGCAATTATATTTCGAATAGTTTAAACGTTGCAAATTAGTAAAACTGTTATTATTAATAAAATTTCTTTTCGATTTTTAATTATTGGGCCATGTTTAAGTACTGGGACATTTACCTTACATAAGTTTTTAAGCATTTCGATTTTTAACCATATTTCTTAATACATTTATTCTAGCCGAAGAGCAGTGGTCAATGAAGTGGACGTGGTCGCCATTCAGTCCAGCAGCCGAGTATGTGATGTTTAACAGAATATGTCACGCCCAATTGAATGTTTCACACATCGAAGCTGCCTAACGATATACTTTTCTTTCCTCTCGTGTTTATAATTGTAAGATTCAACTTATTAAACAAATATAAAAGTTTCGCATAAAAGATGCGGACTTACAGATGCCTTTCTTAATTTCTTAGACGATTGAACGGAGCAACCAGCCATAGCTCGGCGTGAGAACTTATGAAAACAACGTTCCAGCGAATTGACAGCGTTCATTTTTTCATCCGCTAAAACCTGCCGGGTTCTCGAATCCACGGAAATCAGGTTCGCGGGTCGCGGTAGCATACTCGAAGCCCGGCCTTTGTCTCGTTTCGGAACTGGTGCGGCGTGCAAGAAAAGGAGAAACGGTTGAAAGAGCGGCGGGGTAGGTAGGGGTGGGAGCAGAGAAAGAGCGGGGGAGGCTATTACGTAGACGTAATTCAAAAGCGGGAACGTATGCTTCATTTATTAAAGAGATTGCCTCGAAAGATTGCTGTTTCGCGCATGGCTACGTCTCTGGCGGTGGCTGGTGCTCTCTCCCTTCCGCCGCAGCCGTCATCATTATTGTGTCGGTGCCGCTGCGGCAGGCATTCCGAATTACGCCGCGTTTATATTCAATTTGTTTCTAGAAATTACAATTTGTCGGGAATTGGCGCGTAGACGACGCGAGAGGAGACGCGGAGCGTGAGCTCGGCGTGCCCCCCGGCTCTGTCGGCAATCGTCGAATTATTTTTCACGCTTGATTCCCCAGATCGGGAATTTAGACAAGCAAGGAGAGCAAAGCGTGCCTTTCTGCGGTATAACAAGCTGATCGTGAGGGTCAACAAGTTTATGTGATCGCGAGAACGAAGAATATTTTTTCGAGTTATAGGTACCACTTATGTATATGCATAGAGGTTAGAGGGCTCCTTGTACGGAGAATGGAGCAAGGCTCTGATTCCGAAGAATAAACCAAATATCAAGAATGAAGAGTAAGAATGAAGACAGTTCAACTTGTATTTTGTCTTTGTAATAGCATAGACAGTTTTTTTTATTATTCAGAGCACTGTTAGTAATTGAGTAGGGAGACCGAGGTTAAAAGTTCCGGGGATAAGTCGATCCGACTCTTATATCTTCAAAATGGAAAGAGCGTTGTACTTTAAATTATTTTTTCCGTGTGAGTTGATCACGCCACTCTGTCGCCCATTTTAATAGCGTCCGCGACAGCGAATCGTGTGGTTGTAAGCAAGGACCTATTAGCCGCGTACCAGATAAGTAAATTTTACTATCATTATTTTTTGGTCTATTTCGATTATTTAACGTCGATATTATTAACTGATTCGATCGTATGAATCAAATGACATTTAAGAACATGTTGTAATAGTGTTTATCATTTCAATATATGTATAAACAGAATAGTCTCTCAAATTGCTACGTGTGTCGATAGGAGCTAGTTGTTATCGTGACTTGGGGCACGTTGTTACCGTAACAACTTGCCCCACCGCAAATATATAAATTGTTCCTGTTGTGCTTTAGGATGCAAACATGAACGAAAGACGGAAGGGGGCACCACTTCGATCGAAGTTATGCATAAAGATGAAAACAGTTGATAGAGAATTTAATATCTGGCCACATGACGCTATCGAGGATTTATTAAAAAAAACTACAATCTGACCCAGAGGCCACAATAGGTTACAAGTAAAAATCTCAATAAGTAGGCACCTACAAAGAGTTGAATGTAAGACTGATTAGTAGATTATAGTTTTTAATACAGAGCTAATGTTTATGATTATTATATTGTGTTGGTTTTCTTTTAAAGGTAATACATTTTTGTTGATTCGAATCTTCATAAATAAACATTATTAATAAAATTCTGTTTTATTTCATTAACACTATTCCTACCGACATTTCACGTATACCTATTCCTACCGCGAATGACCGGTCGCGGTAGGTAAGACAGGCTACAAATTTTTCTAAAAAAATAAGCAATAAAAAAGAAGTGAATATTGAAAAATGTATTGTACGTATATTTGAGGAAAAATCGTGAAGTTTAAAGGCGATTCAATTACGTTGTATATAGGAAATTCTAATCGAAATTTTAAAAACTGTCATTTGACCGGTCGTGGTAGGAATAGTGTTAAAAGGCAACTCTTATATCTTAGTAACAACTTACCCTAATGCGATAACAACTAACTACATAAAGGGGTAAGAAGTTCCGCTTCGACCAGCCACAAATAAATGACTTTCTATGAAAAACCTATTACAATATATTAAATACAAGCTTAAAATACTATGATATAATAAATTTAACAAGAGATTAGTCAATAGCGAACAAAATAACTACACTATTTTTCAGTCATTTTTTGTTTCCTCGAAATCGGAACTTTTAGCCTCAATCTCCCTACTATGATAGACTTTATAGTTTAGTTTACGGTACATCTGATATAAAACTAAAATTTCTTGGTAAATCATATCATCAAAACCATAAAGGCCTATTTTTAGAAGGGAAGCAATCTATAAACTTTTGAATGAATGGAGTGAAGTTTGTCACTAACAATAGTAAATACGTTGAATGTTTCGTTAAATCTGTTACAAAGAATTTATCCATAATCTAGTAACGATATTAATCCTTGCTACACAACGAAATTTATAATACTACACAGAAAATTAGAAATATTTGATATTCCCGTTCAACAAGTAAACGAAAGTAAACGTTATGGATTTCTGTCGAACATATTTCAAAATTTGATTACGTTTCTAAAGCACTCGTGCTGATAAATTTCGCTCGAGAAAATGTTCAGAATAATCTCCCAGCGGAAAGTTACACAGAGATACGCCGCTAATAGTCAGATCGCATCGGCTCGCAAACTATGTCCGACCAATGGCGATCCTATATCACTTCCTCGCTTGCATTTCACTTTCCTCTCTGATGGTGCTCTTGCGATCAATCATACTTTGAAAGTGTCCCATATTTTGAAACTGTCTAACAGAAATTAATCGATAATCCTATTAAAAATTCATACGCAATGCTAGTAATTGTCCTACCAAAGAGGTTGTAAAATATCCTTCTTCGTGTAAAACGAACAAATTCCTTCGTAGAATAGATTTTAACGGAAGTAGCAAAATACCACGTACATTAGGTTAAGAGTCACTGTGAAGCACGTTACACGAAAATACGTTCGAAGGGAGAGAAACGGAAGTTGCTCCACGGTGAAATGTATTTTAGTAGACGCGGGTCATTGAAATTAAGCTCGGTCGTCTCGGCAAGTGTGGAGGCAGCCATTACCCGGCAATTTGGGATCATCCTCGAGACATCAGAAGAATGGCGAATATACTTAGTCGACGTGCACGGATAAACATAATCAGCGGTGGATGATCTCGAGGCCACTTGAGGGGTACACTTGGATCCAGCTACCCTTGCGTGAAAAAGAGGGAGGCACGGCGCGGGCGAACGGAACGTCGGGATCTCGTTACAAGTCGAGGGGGATGGTAAAAGATACTCGATTCTTTCAATTACACATCGCGTGCGCGCGGATCGGTTACGAGCCCGATTCAAGTGCCAGTCGGGAAACGGAAAAATTTCAGAATACATACATTAAACACGTGCTCGCTCCTGAGCCTCCTCGTAGGCCCTGGCGCGGTCGGACCGGAAGAAGGGGGGAGGTAAAAAATATTAAATAATTCCCGCGGCGACTTCATTTTTTGGCCGGTCGTGCGAAAGGAAGCGGCGTGGTTTTCCCCCGGTGAAATCCAGTTGGCTGGATCGAATTAAAAGTTGCGATGCACGAGCGAGGACCGGATAAATTGCCCCGATTAAAAATAAATATCAGCCTGATCTGCAAGGGGCTACGCCATTTTCCACGGATCTCTTGTAGGTTCCCCTATCGATCTTTCGCCGCTTTCCGTCCGGTGTCACATCTTAACGCGCGCGCTTCGCGTTCTTTTAAATAGGAACTTGCGAAATATTCATGGACGATATTCAAGCCCCATTCAAATACTCGGTTCCGCACATAGACGCTTAAACGCGTGTATCGCACGCACACGGTCCTGTACACGTGCACACGAGCACACGTGCACACACTCGCCCCCCCCTCCAGGCCTCGGAGGTCGACCGAGGCGTGGGTGTATTTAGGTTGGCGTACGTTCGGATAGACAGGGATGGCGTGTAAAGGGGGTGGAGCGGGCACGGGAGGGAGGGACGGGGGTGGGGTGGGCTGGACGGGGATGAGACGCGCGTTAACGCGGTATCCGCGGGTTTCGCGCTCTGGCCCGCCATAAAAGAGCCCCCACCGTCTGCGCATCGGTGTATCTTTAGAAATATTGGTTAGATTTACATATTTTACCGTAAAGAGAAGTACCCGGGGCGAAGTAAAGGAGGACCGGTGTCTGGCGTGGAAGACGCGAGGGGTGAAGGGTGGTGCTGGCGATAGCGGCGGTGGCCGTGGCGGTTGCGGCGGTGGTGGATACTGGGGAGGAGTTAGACGGGAATCCAGCGGAGTTGCTTGAATGCGGGCGGCTTCAGAGATGCTAAATATTAATACCTACTAGTGTTCCTTTTATGCTCTGTCTACCCCCTCTACCGCTCCCCCTGCCACCACTCCCCCCCCCGCGCGCCCAACCCCTATCGCTCTTTTCCACCGCGGCCACCCCCATCGCACGTAGATACGCGTGTACGCTCTCTCTGTATCTCTTTCAGCGGTGTCTTCCCTTCTCTTTCGCGGCGCATATCGTTGTCCCTTTGGACGGTGGCGAGGCAGCCGCGCGAGCGTTTTGCAGACGTTCGCCTCCGGGTTCTCTCATTCGATGGTCCGGTTTTCACGGCATCGTTTCAGGGTAATAACGAACGCACACTCGATAATACAAACGCCGCCTCGGACCGCTGAGCAATTTCGCTCTTTGTCGCGGACCGGACGGTTCTGCTTATGCCCGTACCTCCCCCCCTGCCCGCGTCTTTCCACGGCCGAGGGAGTGAATTTGAACGTTTCGGTTTCCCCGGGTCTGTTGGAAGAATTATATTGAACGAGCGCGGACAGTCGTGTCGCGTAGGTAGTGTCTACTTACAGCCTGTAAATAACCAATGAGTGATTAGAACTCTCAAAGCAGCAGCAGGACTTTCTAAATTTTCAGCAATCGCTTAGGGCTTAGAGTATTCAGAGCAGTTTCAAATTGTCAACTGTTTCTAAACGGACAGAAGCGCTGTACTCGACAAATGTCCTTACTTCAAGATGCCTTCAAAAGGATTGGAACACTGCGAAGGTAAATAACGCAGAAATTGATGCTTCTTTATCTTCGATAAAAATATCGTCAGCCTCTCAGGAAATAGCAGGCAGAAAGTATGACACGGGAAAGGAATTTCATTTCCATTAACCAAAGAATTCGATACGTTCGAGCGCCACCAGTTTACACGCGCCCGACTTCAATAACGTGTCCTCATGCACGGAGGAGCACGCTGGCGCGTCAATAATATCTCCATATTTGACAGCAATTACTTTCTCCTCTCCCCCGTTCGGTGTCCGCCCGTGGTAATAACCGTCCAAGAGTGTGATAACGGGGCGAAAAGGCAATCGGTGGCGAGGCTTGTCTCTTTTTTTCCCCAGCGAACGAAGGGACGAATTGGAAAAGGCGATCGCAACAAGTCACCGTCCCCTGCCCCTGCGCCGCTCACAAAGGGTTGCGCGGCTCGCGTCGAACCGCGGCGCCCCGCTCGCGCGATTCAATTAATAAAATTCATTCGAATGCGTCCATTAATTTTTCTCCTTCAGCGGGGGAGAGCAGCACGGCGAAGGGCGGCCAAAGGGTTTCGAGGCGAGTCGAGCGGCAGCAGCCGCGTCGTTTAAAGGAACCCCGTTGACGGGCGCGGGAGGGAGGGGGGGGGTGGAAGTGGGTTGGAAGAGGGTGTGGGCGCAAATAAGGCGGGTCTTCAGACCTCGAGTATAAATAAAAAACGAACGAACGAATAAATATCCAACAAGGAGCGACAAGTCGAGTGCCGGCGGTTCCCGCCTCGTTCTCAACCCTTTCCTCCTGCCTGTGGCAAGGGCTCGACGACGGCTACGGGAGAAGAAAGAGCCACCACCGCGAAAGGACGTTTTAATTAATATTATTCACTTCTTAACTAACGATCAAAAGAAAGTGTGGCAGACGCGCAAACCCTCCGAAGGAGAACGGTTAAAGTAAAGGCCCTCTGAATCTTCGTAGTCACTGTTGCGCACACGTCCCCGTGCCATACGTGGGCGGCAAGGGCGTGTATTTTGGCGAGAATTCTCGTTTGGTTTGTTCAGAAACACGAGGGCATCGGTCTGTTTTTTTTTTTTTTGTTTTAAGCAATCGAAGCCTATACAGGAAATGAAATGCACCATGTACGTAGAGTAGAATATTTGGAGCAATCAGGGACTGGTAGAGGAAACTACGATGCCCGCGAAACAATAGCGAAACAACGGACTCGATTTCCCCTTTCGAAGCGGACAAAAACTGTTCCGAAACGTTCATTACGTTCTGGCGTAACGATTCCCTGCGAAATTTCTGCCGCAGAATCGAATCATTCATAGCGTATGGGAGAAAATCCAATCCGTGTGGAAGCAATTTCGCCGGCGCAGCTCCGCTGCATCAATTTGCGCGAGACGCCGTCTACTTGACAAACGATCGAATTCTCTATGCAAAGAAATCTACCAGGGATATTCGTCCGCCTCCCACCGCCTTTGCCTTCGAGTCGAAAGCATCCAGGCACGCTCTGAATACATTTATACACCACGGGCATGTTCGTTTCGCGTCACCTCATATCCTCCGCGACGCTACGACGGCGCGAGGTAACGGGAACCGACGGATGATGCATGAACACGTCAAACGCGACGTTTCGCGGCGACGTTTCGAAAAGCCGGAGGTTTTCAGTTTAGTCGGAATCGATGAGACCCTCTGGGACATGCGAGTAAAGGGATGGAGATAGATGATGCAGAACTACTTGAACGATACTCACCGAAGAACAGGCAGGGTTCTGAATGTATCCATATCTGTCACAGTGGTTAAGTTGTCCACCAAAATTTAACGCTCGGATTGGATTGGGGGGAACACTTTAATTTCCGTTGGAATAGTTTAATTTCTGGCTGTACTGCAATTGATTTCTGCTGTAAATTGTAACTGTAACAGGTGAAGGTGATAGCAACAGTCAAAGTTCCGAAGAATGTGAGTAGAGAATGTTTCAAGACTGATTAGGTGGTTTTATTTTCATATTCCTGGGATTATATATTCTCGGTTTGAGATTTCTTCAACAAGCAACGGCTCCCGTTTATCATCGAAGAAAAGGGTTGCCGCGTACTTCTTCTAAGAAGCAGTAATCGCAAAAACAGCGTCGACTTCTTGCTCACGAAAGCGGAAATCAGCGGCGACAATTTGTTGCCCGCCCTCGAGCCCCGGCTGTTTCCCCCAACGAGGGCCCCTTCTTCCGCGATCCGATTTTGATCGGCAGGAAATCGCATTGAACGCGATAACTCGAGCCGCGGCGACCGTGGTAGGAGGGTAGGAAAACGAAAGGAAGAACGAAACGAGCGAGCAGCAGGGGTTGGTGGACTCCTTTCAGAGGGAGGTTGAACTGATTTTCCACTCGTGGGATATTCAATAAGGCAACAGTGAAAGGAAAGACCTGGAGGAGGCTGGCGGAGGGACACCAAGGGGGGGAGGGGCCTCAGACACGGAACAGTCGAAGCCAAAAGACGAGGAGGATGAGCTGATGCGTACATACGAAAAGAGCCGTGCGTAGAAGCGTGATGGGAGCAAAGCCAGAAATCAGCGGGTGATGTGTATCCAACCACCCATCCATTCCCTATCGACTACCACCATTAACCGTGTGTACCTTCGTGAATCCTGAAGTGGCTCGAAGGGTTCCAGCGTCGCGTCGAGAGCACGACGCGGTGAGATAGTCTTGTCCATGGTTGCCTTCAATTAATCGACGGGACTCGGCTCGTATTTCGAGTCCCGCGGAACAGTCAGCGACTCCTTGATCACGGAAAAGTTGCAGAATGGAACCGCTACGTCCTTTTTAATGACGATCCAAGGAGGCAGTATCGTAGGTACTGTCAATGGAACGTCAAATTCTATCCGAATCAAACTGATATATGCTGCATCTTACTTCCAAATCACTTTGAACGTGTCTCTATTCCTGCATTGAACCGACCGACGGGGAGAAGCTTAATTGACTATCAGACGGTACTCGGACCAGGGGTGGGCGGGGGATCGCCCCTAACGAGGGTAACCTACGTGAATTACCGCACGTTTTCTGAGAAACAATCATCCAAGTACCACTGGGTACACCTCATTTTGCTCTCTTCCCAATTTCACCAGAATCCCCTTCAATTTTGTGTTTTTCAAAAAAGCTGACAGTGAGATGGTCAAGGCCCTGACGACAATCGCCAACGGCAATAAACTTATTTCAACGCTTTCGGTACCATGGACGAGTCGAGTTTCCGCCGAAGCAGAGGTTTCGTTTTCGTTAGAGAAGTGAATGAGGAGTAAATAAAATTTCAAGACCTGGTGCTGTCAAGACGGTGACAGTTATCGACCTACCGTCGAACGCAAAGCGCGCGCCGCTTCCTGGATGCCCTTCTTTTTCCGTGCTTCGAGTGCATCATCAAGCGCTGAAGATGAAAGGTGGCTGCCGCATAAAAGCTATTCCCAAATGCCAAGCGAAGGCGAGCGGCCGCGCGCGCACGGTGCCGGGCGAAGAGGAGCGGCTGAAAGGGCTCGTCGTGCCGACGCCGACGACGCGTCGACGGTCAGCGGCACGGTATC
Organism: Andrena hattorfiana; assembly: GCA_944738655.2. Lineage (NCBI taxonomy): Eukaryota > Metazoa > Arthropoda > Insecta > Hymenoptera > Andrenidae > Andrena > Andrena hattorfiana. The sequence continues at coordinate 60,617,688 of OX122891.2, read as the reverse complement.
AGCGTATACTTCCCGTCGTCGTTGCACCGAAACACGATGCAGCCCCGATGCGGGGTGCGCACACACGCGATCCTATGCAGTCAATAGATAATACACCGTGGCGGTCGGGAGTTCTGTGAATGCCCGGCCCCGAAGATCAAACAGCAACCTAAACCGCTGTTTGTTTTTCATCACGCCCCTGATCTCTTATGCAACCCCCGTTTTATTCAGAATTTAGGTTAGGTTGGCCCGATATGTACGTACGTATGTATGTATACGCACATAGGCTCGCGCCTCTCATAGACAGTGTCCGTGTGTCGGTGCATATCGACTCGTTTTGCCTCCGCGAATCCTCAACGTCTTACCTTCTATCTTCCTCCGCCTTCTCCATGGCTTCTCTATTATTCCGTCTTCCACCCTCCTCCCCCCCCCCGGTCCATCCTCTAGCGGCTCTTCTACTTTTTCCCACTGTCAGGAAGAACTACCCGGGGATGCATCGAAAGTCACCTATACACAGGTGGCCGTGCACACGGTAAACAGTACCGATTCATCTTTGGGGATCTCTGTGGAACAAACGCGCATACCGCCGCCAAGAGGACGAGCCAGAGTATATGGGATGCGTCTCGGAGGGACTGTCGTTGCAAATTACTTTGTCTCGCCTGCCTACGGACGGCGACTTCAATTGGATACCGATGCGCGCAACGAAATTACGCCGATTTCTCATCCACGACGATTGGGATTCAACGAATTTTCTCTCAACGTACTAAGGGTCGTCTTATGGATTACTATTCTCCCGATACGCAGGAGTACCTTAGAAGATGTTAATTCTATCAACATCCTACATATTGACGTCAAGAATAGTGAAGGTAGGTAGAAGGTAGTGTATCTCAATATTTATTTAGATTAGAATTAGTTAGAAAGTCAGAAAATTATAAAATTGTACAAATTTGACTTAATTCCTTATAAAGGTATTCAATATGTTTCCCTTCAAATCAACATGAATGTAGATATATGGATTATAACTGGAAAATATGTAGATGTTTCAAGGTTGTTTCGCGTAGACATCAAGGTTACGGAAAGGTCTAGGTTTCTCGGTGAAGGTATTCTTACACCTTTTAACCTCTTAGGGCTGACACGAACTTTTGCTTTTCTTTCTGTGAGGCCAATGAAAATATCTTGGAAAACTGAAACTGTACGTAATACAAAGATTTTCAAGAAGTATGTCATCGTTATTCGATCACGCAAAAATATAGGTAATAAAGACGAAGCAGATATTTCAGTGACGTGTACGCGTACGAGCATTGTGTTAAAGGGACTAATAGGCAGTCGTTTTCCGTGAGAAAGAGACTCTGTCTTGTATTTACCTATAAAAACAAAAATCAAATCAAAATTATGCGATTGGTGGCTGAAAAGTTCGTTCCTATTTGTGCGGTACTAAAAACCGGTGACTTTTTAATTTTTTTAATAAAATCTCGAATTTTTATGTACTATATCAGAGGTTCCACGTGGAATGGCACATGTTTTACACATCCTGTAATTTTTTCAAGACGATCTGAACCCCCATTCATTCGCAAATACGACAAAACCAAGAGAAAAAAAGATTCGAGAAAAACGGGTTTAAAATTTCTGGGCAAAGGCGACGCTGTAAGTTACCCCTTGACCTTTTTAGCTTTCAAATCCACAATTTTGCGAATTTTAATATAAACAAAACAGAATTTTATTGAGAAAAGATAGTATCTACTTTCGGAAAATGCAATAAAAAAATCGATTTTTCAACTGCCTAGTCTCCTTACGTGATTCAGATATTCCTACGAAAGTGAGTTAGAGCAGCGGCGAATTTACTCTCTGTCAACGCAAAAGCTGACCGAATAAGGGAAACCACCTGAGTCAACTACGCCCACCGATAAATGTCTCACTTTCAGCCGAAGGTGGCGATCACGATCCTCGATGGCGCCTCGCAAAGCGCGTTACGTTCGCGCTTCGAGCCTCCCGCGTTATTCCCATACAGGCAAAGTATCCGAGGGCATTATCTTCGTGCATAATGCATCCACGCACCGGCAGCAGAGGCAAACCTACCCCATTTACAGCGCGAGAGCCGGATTCTCCCTGCGAAAGGGGGAGGGTCTTCTACCGCTTTTTCTCCAAGCCAAGTATTTCACGTTATTTTATTGTGTTGCGACTCAATAGTAGCTTCCTCTGCTGGGTCTCGCGCGGGAGAGGACATACCGAAATGTATGACGGCGGGCGAGCACTGCACATACGCGCGAGAGGATCGTACGCGATAGAGCGGGCCGAGGAGGGTGCGCACAGATATACCTGCCGAGTACTCAACATTAAGTATTCAACGCAAGGGGATCACGTATTATCGCGGACTCCCCGCGCTCTGCGTTTATTTATCGCTGTATCGCGGTGAACAAAAAAACGATAATGCTCACCCCCTAATGCCCCATCTTCGTTCCAGATATTCTATTCCTCGATTCCTGTCCATACCACGAGCGTTACCTCGTTTCGTCGCAAATGCGTGATCGTGGAGTTGTTAGTTTAGATTGATCCTAGGGAAACATAGAAATCAGTCTTTTCCCAAGGTACTGTGGTCCATGAAGCATGTATGCGTAGGTAGTATTGAGTGAGTGTGATCGATAGATCAACAAAAGAATATTGAATAATTTGGTGATTTGCATGCACTATACGAAGCCTATGTTGGCAACAAGGTTTCAAACTTTTGTACTTTAATTTAGTTGTACATTGTAAGAATTGTATATATTTATACACCAAAATATCAATGCCGTCTTATCGTTTGCGGGAGCCCTGAGGCGACGTCCGATATGTGGACCCTCTAAATTATTCTAAATTAAATAAAATCAAAAATACTGCGCAAACACGCGAAGTGAATAAGTGTTCAAACAATTAAGTGAATAAGATTAAACGTGGGGTCCATTTCACGAAAAAGGGCCTCATTTTAAAATCTAAATTTTGGTGTATTCGTTATTTTCTTTCCGTCACAGTTGAAGGGCCTATTTCCAATTTGTTTCTAGCTTTTACAATCCTCCTTTTTTTAATTTTCTAATTTTTCGGGGGCCCTGAGGCGGTGGCCTCTGTCGCCTCCAGGTTAAGACGGCACTGCAACATATCTTTTCTGCGAAAACAAACATATTGTCTACAGCTCTATTTGTAGTTTAAAGAATTCCTCAGAATCTTCTGCGAGTGAAAACGAAAACCACCCCAATAAGTGTTTTCAACGCCCGCACTCCTGATTGACGAGCAACTATACATTGCTTGATTCATCAATTTAAATTGGAATAGAACATTCATTAATTAGAAAAATAGCTGGATGTCTTCCTTCAGTTTGCTAGAATTTTATGTACATTTCCACACGTTATTCACCATTTAGTCAACACTGGTGTGTTGGAACACATACACACGCGTAACGGATACTTTATAAATAATCAAAATGTAATAACCAAAGCTTACAAATTTTTCTGACTGTTTACTGGCCCCGCTTAATTCCCTCTCGAGCTTAAAACATAATTCTTACGGCCAGGTCAGATAAATCTTTCGTAAGATTAAAGCAAGGTCTTAAAGTTCTCCCTGATGTCGGTTCCACTGGTCAGCTCCAAAGGTCGTCCATGTCCAGAACGTGGCCTCGCGAAAATAAGTTTCCCCGCGTGGAACAGTAAAAGGAGCAAGCCGAATTCGGAAAAGGGTAGCGGAACGCGGCGCTTCCGCTGAACGGGGAAGCGAAAAACAGGCGAAAGGGAGTGAGAAAGGCAGAGGTTGTTTCGCAAACAGTTAGGAAACGGCTAACGCCGAGGATAAAGTGGTATCGGAACGAGACGATCGTCGAACAGATGCCGGGCCATAAAACAACCGGCTTCCTCCTTTCCACCCCCCAATTCGCCCTATCCACCCCCGCTGGAACAAGCCAACTAGCGTTTCTCCTAATGGGCCAAGACAAACTGCGCCCCCGCCGTTCGGTGTTTAGTGTCTGGCTGCAGGGGTTGCTCGGAGAATTTCTTCCAATACCCATTATCTCGAAGCTTCGTCTTTCTCCCCCTCCACCCCCACCGCCTGTCCCCACCACCAACCCCAAGAATCTCCGTTACCCCGTATTTCCTCGTGGTTTCTTTTATTTCGATGTGTTTCGAATGCGCGTCGAACGCGATAAGGGTTGCACGGGTGCTGTCGGGTGGCACTAGGGATTCTTTAGAGATTTTGGTACGTAATACATGCGGCGGTACTTCGACCCCTGGAAAATGAAAAATTCCTCTTGTTCTGTTTTATTGAAAGCTTTGCAAAACTTGAAACAATATAGTATTTCACTTTTATCATGTGAAATACAGGGATACGTTCGTTGATAGGATTCATTGTAGCGTTGCATTCAGCTTTGAAGGATAGAGGAAGAATGTTCGTTCTATAAATTTCTGATGTGTAATATTCCTCACTCTAACCTTTAGCAGACTGCTGTATATTCTAATTAGTTTATGGGCACACTCTTTGTTACAGCTATACCTAGTCCACACCTGTTGTCCTTTTGTTCCTCTGTTCTTTCCGTATATATCTGTACAGATTGGGTCCTACGCAAAAATCATCTGAATTTTGTGCGCCTTTTCCTTTTCAAACTCAGAGTCAATTATTTCTCAAATGTCATCATGAATTTCTCAGAGTCATATTTCTTTTTGTTCTTCCGTATCAAACTTTTGTATTATCTAACCTAGTATATAATATTCTGCAAATACATACGTATCCGTAAGAAAATGTTCAGTAAAATTTTTCATGTAAAATCTGAGGAATTTTCGCCAAAACACCTAATACGCGAGCATCGAATGAATACCCCCAACTAACCCCAGCCTAAAATGTATCGAGGTCCCGCATACATGAATAATATTCCGAATGCTAATACAGGAATCGCATCGAACATCCACGAGAAGCATGAGTGCCAATCCCACCCCTTCCCTTCCTCTTCTCCTTCGCCTTCATTACGAGAATCCGTAACTTGTTTAACAAATTCGACCTCCATTTCGTCACCCTGGGCCACGAGGCTCGAATCGATCAACTCTCACATACGTGGCCGTTGTTCCGTCGGCGTCGTGTCTAACGGCTAAACCAGCCTGAGGATCTCGCAAGATCCGTAGCAAGCGCAGGTCCACGCGATTCAATTGGAAAGATCCTCCCGAAATGGGAGCTTCCCAATTACGCGTGACAGCGAGGCCCTTTCATCGGGCCAGCTTTTCATACCGAAAAATCATCATCATCGCCGTTTCCTCTGGGGTAGGGTGCGCGTGTCCGGAACGCCGCGAGGGATAATGACACGGGGCAGCCGTTATTTCTCATTAAAAACAAGGGATTCATCGTTCGCCATTATCGCAGAAGTGGCGACACTGTCTGGTGTGGCTGGTTGTTCGTTCTTCAGGGCCGCGGATACGGGCCGAAGTGTCCCTCCCGTCAATACAGCGCCGCCTAACGGCGGGAACAAATGAGTGTCATTGAGAGGTGTCACTTCGTGGCATATTCGTTTGTATTTTACGCGTGCTCGTTACTATCTCTGCCATGCTGCCGCATTGTCGCTGAGCGTCGGCCGCACTCGAGTGCTTCAGCCCTGGCAAATTACAAATAATCAGCAGCCGGAGCGTGGCCCGACCCTTTCTCTCTGTTCCACGGTGCATCTTCGTCTCCACCGTCGGCACTTTCACCTCTTCGCCCCTACGCCCCTTCGCCCGGGGGGCGGGGTGAACGTTTCGATTCATTTTCCCGGCGATATAACGACTCGCGTCACTGATCTGCTCAGTGTTCCGTGCATCTACGCTCAATGGGACATCCTTGTCTGCGCGGGCGAAGGGACGACGGGGCAATCGTTTCGAGAGGCCAGTTCGTCCTCGCGAGGAAACCACCCTCCGCGGATATAACACCCTCGAATCCACGGGATGAGCAACGAAACAAACGGATTAATAAGGAAGAGTGGGCGGGCAAATTGGTGACTTCTTTGGGAGTTGTCCCTGTGCGTGCGTGACACTTTTCTGTTTCTCGCATCTCGCTGTTATTATTCGGCTTCTGTTCGCTTCACTAATACGTGAAATTTAAGTGACCCTGCAATGACCAGAGGAGGCTTGGGTTAGTTCTAACCATTCAATCGTTTTACAATAACCGTCCGTTACATTGGAACTGTCCAGTGTCTGTTTACTCGCGTGTTGCGCCGTTCCGCAGGAAACACAGCTGTGAGCTATTGTTGCTGGCGTTTGCGTTAATTGGTAATTTGACGAACCCCTCCCACGGTCCGTTTCGATGCTGCCCGTGGTAACGGTAGCCGAGAGCAAATGTGATTTCTCGCGAAATCGAGCAGATTGACCTGGTATTTCGGTGTTACGCGTAATTTCGATTTGGCGTTGACCCCGCCTTGCCAAGATTATACACCGCGTATCCCGTGAATGCAAATATATTATAAGTCTATTGATTCCCTTCTGCTTTGAATCCACTGGGATCGAAGTGAGAAAATGTTGCGTAACCGAGCCCACTGTTTGCTCTGACAACAACAAATATGACAGGCAGAGCAAGTTACAACGTAGTTAGTAATGTAGATTTTCAAATTCGGATAATTACACATTATTTCTTCTCTTCAAAATAATCCACTGCCCAAGATGTTCCGTTTACGTGTCATTAACACCTCAAATATTCTTTCCACTTACCAGCATGTTAAATAATATGCTTTCAAGTGTACATTTGTAATCGTAAATAATTTGTAAAATTAGAACCAACTAGGAATGAAATAACAAATAACCCTCATCCGTCCCTCGTGTCAATTTGACATAGTTTTCCCGTAATAAGTTATTCTGTTCTATTATTTGTGAATCTTGTAAACAAGCATTGTGTCTTGCACATGGTTTTATTTTATGCGAAAGTTGTGAAAAATCTAAGATGTAAATGTTATCATCGATTTGAATAAAAAAATATAGATAAATAACTGTTTATCTTGTCATTTCATCTATGTTATACCACTGTGCCAATTTGACACCGAGGGACAGATTCAGTTCGTGAAATGAGACACGGATGAGGGTTAAGAAATGGGAAATAGAAAGATTAATGGTGCTGTCATTAACATCTTCACAGATTTTTTTCGAAATTCGGTGGAAGCAAAGGAGACAAAACAGTCACAATGTTTGCAACAACCTGTATACGGAATATTCTTTGAAAACGTGCGGACAGTACGGGACAGCGGTTCCATATGAAATTCCCGACGAACGACCTTTAGCAGATCGCGTAGCTCATAAACGTAACGTAGCCCAAAGCCATATCGACTACTAAGCTGTATGTAGCAGGAATATACCACGGTATATGCGGTGTATACGCCCGTAATTGCCTTTACCCTTAATTATCTATCCAATTAGCCTCGAGCTATTATGATTAAACCTATACTGTAAGTTTATAATAACAATTAGTTACTATCGACCGCCCTTGCGACATGATAATTCTCACTTTCCGCACTGAATCGTGACGAACCGATCCTTCCCCAACTCCCTATCGTGCCCCCACTGTAAAATACAAAACTGGCCTATTCGAGAATGGTTACAAGATGAATTTCAAATTATTTTCCAGTATCTCTTTAACTCGATATAAAATTCTCCGGATCTTGCACTTAAGGTTATTCGAATATTCCCATATGACAACCCTCTGATGATGAGACTACAACTTCAGTAGTTTAGCTGAATTAAACATTTAGATTTTAAAATAAATATTGGCCACCAAAAATGGAGCGCGAAGTAATGATAATTGTTCATATAATAAGCTGTTTGGAGAACTCTTCTATACAGCAATTGCTTCGGGATATCAAGGGCTTAAATGCGCGCCTGGCGACAAGAGCGCAAAGATATTTAATAATTGCATTATTTCAGGCGTGCATAATTGAAGATTGCACAGGAGACTTCCATTTCGAACCCTCATCGGGAAAACACGCGCTGCGATTGCGTAATCGCGATATTTTCGAGTGGCAAGAAGTCGAATAAGAGGACACTGGCGACAGAAATATGATGTTGGTTAATTTAGTGGTTCTCGCCACCCCCGTACGCTCCGCAGCAGTCATTATACCTTCGGATAATTAACTCGATTTTTCTTGCACGAAGGAGGAGATAATTGCACCGATGAGGTACAAACGTTTCAGCTCGTTAAACGTGTTATTCCTCGGTGGCGAAGCGTTCAAAGGCCAATTATCTTTGCCATGCGCGTGCACACGCAGAAAGGGATATATCTCCTTTCTTTTTTCTAGAATTTCAACAATCCACCAGCCGAAAAAAAAACGTTGCGGCTAAACGTGGCCCATAAATTCGCGCAGGCTAGGCGGCGGCGTTATCGATCTGGGGAATCGCCAGCCGATAATGATTTCCGTAGGAACGAATTATTAGTTCATTAGGTGGAAATAGCCCAGTGAGTGGAAAGTAACGACGCCGAGCTTTTTGCATAATGGTCCCCCATAAAGTCAGTGATGCGTTCTATCCTCGTACTTCGAGAAGTACGTAAAAAATCGCGGCTCTCTGGCGATGTTAATCAACTGGGAATTAGCACTCGCCGACTTTATGTTTCCTTTGTTTCACGGGCCATCGTGCGGACTTTATTGAATAGGAAAAACGGGAAGTGCATTGTACGCTAGGAGATCTTAAATCACATTCAAGTTGATACAGTAAGTCGTAGAGTGGCGCGCCCACGTGATTCCTCTGGGAACGTTTAAAATTTTAGTACTTAGAAAAATTAAACTTACTTCCGTAGTAAGATTAACTAATACGTGCATCATGATGATTTCTAAATGACATTTCTATGTATGCTGTCAATAGCTTCGGGGATACAATTTCAAGGGTTGGTTTATCGTTTAAGCTACAGTAACTGTAATTTAAGGGGGGATTCTCATGTAACAGGCCCAAAAATTTATGAATTTTTTTTGAGAAAACTATTGTTAATATTGCATTAATCTGTATTGGGATATAAGGAGGCATCTTTAAACCTGCAGAAAATATTTTTTTATGTCGATCCTTCTTATTATTTATTAATTATTCTGAAATATCTTCGACGATGTTGGCGACAGATGTTGCAGCTGTCACAGTCATTTGGTTGCAGAAAGAACAGAATTTTCTTAAAGTTAAATAATTTACGCTGGTATTGGACCTAAAATTTTGATTTTAGTTTTTATTTATAATACTTTTTTCGTCGATATAAAGAATAATATGAAACATTTGCATAAGGAAAAAACTTACTTTTTCTTCCAAACGCTATAACTCTTTCAATTTTTCATTTTATTTTCTTTAAAGTGGACCAATAACAGCGTAAACTATCTAGCTTTAAGAAACTTCTATTTATTTTGCAATCAGATGATTGTGAGAGGTACCACACATCCTGACAACTGGAGTTACATCGTTGAAGAGGTGGACATGATTCCACAGTAATTAATAAATGATAAGAAGCATCGACATAAAAAAATATTTTCTGCAATTTTAAAGATGCGTCCTTATATCACAGAAGAGTTTAATCCAATATGAACAACAATTTTTTCAAAAAAATTCTTAAATATCAGTTACTTTTGGGGCTCTTAGACGAGAATCACCCCTTAAAGAGTACCTGTCTTTTACTTCTGGTTCATCGATACCATCGCATACTTCCGTAAAAATTACTGAAGGCGCTTCTCGAATGCTCGCCTGTAAAGATCACTGGTGGAACCATGAATTCCGGTAGTCAACAATAGAAAATCTGTCAGCGTTCGCATCTGGCTTCGAGAAACTCGATATGCAAAGTGGAAAACAAAACTCTGCCCTCACTGACGGAAGAACCTTTGATTTCTCTCGAATGAAAGGGGTATGGAAATCACCAGCACGTTTGATCGAATGTACGTTAGACGTCTCGATTACGATCATCGAATTTCTCTGTCGTGCTTTTGGGGCGGGACAAGAACGTTAGAAGGAAGCGTCACGCAGAAGAAAATTCTAAATTAAAAATTTTTCCGATGATGTGAATATCTTCAAGATCTATGGGAATCCAGAAGATTATCACCTACTGCCTAAAAACTGTCTGGGATGTACAGTATTTCGAAGGATGTAAAAATGCGAAAAATCTTACAATACCATTATTGAAGATATTTGCTTTCTAAGGATAAATCAATAAGTGTTTAACAAATCACAGACATTCTAGACTACACTTTTTAACTGAGTTTTTTTTTATATAATTGTGCTCAAAATACAAGCCTCAATGAGTAATAACACATGGTTGATTATTAGACACACGTTGATCTTTTCTACACTTGCAAATTATCTGACGGATTTCGTTGGTACCAACTTAAGTAATTTTCAAATATCGCGACAGCAGGAATCATATATATATATTGATTTTTTACATTTTGACGCCAATTTCTTATCCTTATTACAGGTACTTATAAGTATACGTACAGCACAACACAGTTATCTCGGTTTTCTTCACACAGCGTGCAAGCTGTCCCCGTTTGCCCGTAGGAATCATCTGGAACAGTATCTCGAAGACCACGCGAGGATCACAAAGGTCCCAGGCGTCCTTTTCTCCCAGTAACCATTAATCGAAGAGGACGCATCGCAGGGATAGAAAATAGGGAGTCCGAACATTCTATCGAGGTTCAACGACCATAGGTTCATAGAAAAAGAAAAATGAAGAGAGGGCCGTGTGCCCGTGCACCTTCGCTCCTTTCACCCCCTCACCTTTCACTCAGGCCACCTCTCCTTCGGTTACGTATTCAAATACGCTCGCGCCAGCGAGCGCACGTTTGGCGCGGTTGGATTTCAAGGTCTCGCCGCGCGGTCCATCCTGAATACGCCCACAAATTTATCATTGAGTATTATTCATTGAAGCGTCAATGGTGTGGCATTTGAATATGAAAAGAAGGAGCCGAGTGAATGGTCCTCGCGGCCGTGTGAGAGCGCGGGCGCGCGCGCGCGCGCGGCCACGACGAGCCGGCCGGGGGGGAAACTAGATGGCAGGCTTCGATTATTTAATCGATTCAGAATATTCAGTGAGCCCCCCCGCCCCGGGGGGATTCCTTTTTGTTTAACTTCCTGCAGATATTCGCCGGTGAGAGACCATCGCCTTCGAGATTGCCTGCGCGAGAAGGTGTGCGTGCGTGTGCCTCGGCCCTGACCCCGGTAGGAAAGGGAAGCAAGACGGCGAGGCTCTCGTGAATCGCGCGCGTCGTCGCGTGACAACTTATGAAGGAAACGACGTGTCACGCGAGTAAATGGTCCTTCCACTGTGCCCGGGACGCGCTGAAAGGAGTCGCGATCGACTTTGCCCGCTGAATGACTCACAAGCTGCGGATTCGGCTCCATTGTCTCTCGAGAACAGGCGTATGCATATTCTCCTCTCATAATTAAAAACGGCCGTAGAGTTTCGCTGTCGACGTTGCCACGGTACACTTCAGAAAAATTCTCAATATCTGCAATGCGCAATATTATGCTAAGATTTTCAGGAACCATCGACAGGAGTGTTGGATTTTTTGGTATATAGCTACTTACAGCCCTTCTTCAGGGTCAGATTCTTGAGGGAGTGCAGGGATCCAGAGACTTGCGTCAACGAAAAACGGGGGACAGAGAGGATTGGCTGCGTAATATTTGCCATACAGTCAAAGGAATTAATATAAAAGATCCTATGATTCCCCGTGGGAGAATATAATCGTATTGAAAGTAAGTAATTTTTATTGATTCATAAAAAGTATCACCATTAAATGTAAAAAATTCTGCTAGTGTGACCTACAGAACTATATTATACATACTTTGACGTGTACCTACTGGACAGTGGAAGAATGGCTAAGAGGACTGAAAAGTTTGCAGCCGAAGAGTTAACAATTCAATTCGTATTTTTATTTGTATTCTTCTGTTTATTCGACTACTTTTACTACTTCATACTCACTCTTTAATCGAACAAGTAGGCGACGCACATTGAAAATGTCATCTAAAATGTCACGAAGAACCTCCCTTGTATTCATTTGAGCTCTTAACAAAACTAATAATAATTCAAACCACGAGTAAATTAATAGATAGATACATTATTGCCAGCTATAATCGTGAACAGCTGTTTTGCTACATTGGAAGCAGATTGATAAGATCAGGTAGATGGCGTCCTTTCACGAAAACAGACACAACATAAGACTATTTGGCTGATCCGAGCATATGAGAATCTGTAAGGAAGACAAAGGCTGCCTCGAACAACAGTATGGTATGTTTGACCTTGGAAGGGATGCTTTATCATGAAAAGCGTTTAGTCTCGTTTCTTTTACATGAAGCATGGCAGGCGTGCTCACGAGTGGAGCGCGAGTAAAGCGGCAAAGACGAAGCGCGTGATTTCGAAGAGCGTCGGGGATTCGAGATAGGATTGTCCGCACCATCGGCTAGGAATCCCATCAAGTATCGTGGTTACCCCCGATGGCAGGAGTGTATGACGGCAGGGAGGCTTCAGCTAGTTAGAGTTTATAATAAGGATCGGCCCGTCGTGTATAACACACCGCTGCCGGGCCTACTGTCTATTTATCGGGTGAAAATGTCTTCGGTTCAAATCCCCGTGAAATACGGCCCGCAGGAGGAAGCTTCCCTCGACCCTCCTCGATCCCCGCTCCTCCCCACCGCCGTTCGATCGGTTATTGTTTGGCGGTCGCGCGCGCGCGGCCTGAAAAAATCGAACGCTTTCGTCTTGAAAAGGGGATAACGACAGGAACGGAGGAATAGCAACGTCCCCGGGATCTCTATTCACCACGGTCGCTTCGCCGAGGGTGGAAAAGGGGTTGACGAATTCGAGGGTATCCGGGTGATTCTGTTTTACATGCTACACTGGTCGAGAGTTTGGGATCCGGGTGGCTTGTCTGAGAAATCATGCTTGCAACGAGTTCTCTATTTGCGTGGACGGATCTAGCTAAAGATCGTACACGATTTCTAGCAATTTCGTTCGGCGATATGCTTGAACAAATTATTCTGTATGTACGCTTTCCCCTTCCACGAAAGAACGTTGAAAACTTTTGGAATATCTAACCATTCCTTAATCATCAGTTCCACCGTGACTTTGCGGCCACGTTGAAAATATCTCGCGGAAGGAGTCCGCGAGGTCTAGACTACAACAATTCTTAAAAATATTCTTTGTCCGCGTCCACTCGTCGCCTGGCGCTCTAAATCGGCCGCGACTATTCTCTTCCGTTTCCGTTCCTACGGCCACGAGGATTACAATCCTAGGGGAGATCGTTTGCGGCCGCGACGTGAACGCGAAAACGGCGGCTGAACGAGAGTAGCACGCGCGCGACAAGAATTCGTCACGCGTCACGTAATTCCGAATGCTGGCGGGGGGGGCGGAGGCGGGAGGGGGTGGCCGCGACAGACTCGAGGTGCATCCAGCTGGATATTAAAAATGCCGCACAATGAGCGTCTGTCGTACGCTCAAACGTCGGGACCACGGCTTTTTCGCGTAAGAGTTAACGATTCCACGACGACAATTACGATTCCTCTGTGTGCGCCCTCTCGAGGCTTCGAGCTTACGAATTATTATTACTACGCGGCAACTGTAACCGGTCCGCGTGGTTCTTGGATTTCCTCTTGGCGGGCTGAAGCATACGGTTAATTGAGCGTGATAATTTAATGGTTCCTTCGGTATCGGGCCGGGGAAAAATGTGTGCATCGACTTCGCTGGCGAGACTCGCGAGCACGCGCGCGCGCGCGCCAACCATTACGATTCCATTATGCTCGGTTAGGCGCGTGAAACGGCGAACGCAGGAATTACTGTGTCGCGCACTGTGTGTTCGGTCATTAGACCAGATGATGTTTTTTTTCTTCGGTGAGTTGAAGCTTTTTTCTCCCACCCCGATCTCCTGCTTTCGAGGGAGGTAGAATATTAACACTTAATCGTTGGTCGCTTCTTGCGCGTAGCCGTCGACGGTCGTGGGTAATTTCAACTAACTGCAACGAAAAGGAAGGGGAACTGACACCCCGTTCTTAGATGTATTGAATGACGAAAATAGTAGTCACGAATATAGATGAATAATGTTGGGTCAACTGTACTTTACATATGAGTTTGTAAATACTTTAAGGGGTCATTCTGGTTAGCGCGCCGATAAATTCTGCGATTTTCAGGAATTTATTGTGACGAAAATAATTATAGTAATGAAATAAAACTTTTTTCTATTTATTAAACTATATTTCGACAGTAAATAAAAAATATAAATGTAGTAAAATTATTTCTTTTCACATGCTTTTGTAAGCGGTCTTGATGAGATGTTGAAGGCGATTTCAGCTGTTAGACTTTTCTGAACTCAAAAATCCAAACAGATTCTTGATCAGTATGACTGTCGCTATCACTCGGACTATAATTAGTGATTTATCTTCAAAATTAGCAAAATGGCGGGCCAAATTGCAAGAAAAATGTTTTTTTCGACTTTCTTCTTTTGCTATTTTCGGTTTTTAAAGTAGGTTGGACTCAATGAAAATACTTGGTTGTAGTCCATGCGAGAGTCACAAGTGTGCAGAAAAAGCAGTCAAATTTATAAAGTAATTGGTTCGATAGATTTGGTTCGATAGATTTTATCTTCACGATGTGAAAAAATGACGTTTCGAGAAACACGCGTTCTAAGTTTTCATCTACAGAGGCCGAGCTTCTGCTACAAAATGCCTCTGTAGAAGCTAAAATAATCGGAATTTTTCCATGAAAATTTAGCAGTACATTCTTGGGAATATGTACTTCCGAAAAATGTTTAAAAAAAAAATCGATTTTTTTCAACCCGTCTAACTGGAATGACCCCTTAAAGGAGGATGGTAGAAAATTGCCATTTTTCCACTACTTAAAAATGAAAAATTCATGCAGGATATTTAAGAGTACTTACACCTTAAGGCCTTAAGAAATTAGGAAAGCACAATCATTTATTCGAAATGTGAAATAGGATGTGATGTTATTGCTCTGATGTAGCAACGATCTTATGGCGTGTGTGTATGTGCAAACACAGCCGTTCATAAGCATTAGGACACCTGCTATATTTCCACAGAATGTGATACATATTTGGTACAGATTAAATACTTTTCATACTTTTAATTTCTGGTTTTAATTTAAAATACTAAAGAAAAGAAAATTTGTTAGAGTTCTTCAATAAATTTGTAATGCTTTTCACACTCATTCCACACAGAGTAAATGTCCTAATACTTATGAACGGCAGTGTAGGTAATTACTTCAGTTTTGCTCGATACCAATCTTCGACTGATTTATCCAGAAATTTTCTAGATAAGGATAAGACGTAACGCCTAGGTGAGTTCGATTTCAGTCACACTTTCACGTTCGCAATAGTTTTTTGTAACTTATCCCTTTCTTTTCGGATAAGTGATTATGCTTTCCTGATTCCTTAGAACGTATTCCTACGAAATTATATATTTCTTAACCCCTCCTCTTGGATTTGCTTGCCTTTCAATGAATAAGTAATCTCAGATTCTCAAATCACTTATCCTTGTTTATGTATTCTACAGTGAAGCAGTACAGAAAGAATCACTAGCTGAAATCCATGTCACTTTTACGCATCAATGTTATATTCGGAAAATTTATTTCCTTGTCACTCTTAATAAGAAAGTGGAAATAGTAAGACTATTTAGATGGTATCCTTGAAGGCGCAACTAAAACTTTCTTCAATCCGAAAGCGGGTCTGCACCCTTCGTCGTTTGAACCATTTCATCAAGTCTCAAATCCATTTTACACCAATCAAAATCCAATCGAAACTTCTGCATCTCATCCGTGGATACGTAGGTATTATCCGAGGGAAAGTGAAATCTTCTTTCGCAACCCGTGTATTACCATTTCAATTGAAAACGCGGAATATCCCGCGGCTCGGGAATAAGGTGTTAAGATGGGGGTTCAAGTACTCCAAGTCTTTCGATATTATTACGCAGAATGTGACAAAAAAGGGGCAAGGATGCGTCCGCAGCCATGGGTGGCCTTCGAACCAGTGGCGTTTCGAAAAGACGGTGGCGATTTTTTTGTCACTGATCAAGCCGTCAGTGGAGGAAAGGCAATTCGAGGACCACACGGAGTTTCGACGTGTCACCCAGGGATGAAAGAAAATGGCCAGCGATCATTAGCGACGGTGACTCGCCATCGGTGGACGGTCCTCGTTAAACACTCCACTCTCTTTTGACGTATCCATAATCACCGATAAGAACTTGTCGGGCTCCGTTGCCCTTCTTTTTCCTTTTCTTTTTATTATCCGGTCGAGAGCAGCAGCATTCACCGCATCACCGTCGCGACGATTTTAAAATTCAGTTTACGACGAGGACTACTCGTGTCGAGAGCGTCCGACTTGTTAAATCTTGATGAGGCATTAACAAATTTAATTCCTGACACACCGTGGTTCTTCTGTTTCGTAATCCTCTCGCGATTAATCATTTCGTCTACGAGCCCAGTGCGAGCACGAGATTGCGCGCGACATTTTTTCGTAATTTTTACGGTCGAAATTTATTGCGGAGGAAGGAGAGTGTGGCGGAATGCGATTCGGCGGGTGTTTGCACGCGGATCAACGTTATTTTCCGACCAATACCGGAATCCTGTGCGGAGCGCGTGGAAACGGCGGGTAATAACATTCGAGAATGGCGTTCCCTCTCTCAATTTTGAAGGTGCACATTTACCACGCTCTAGTGCACGGAGTTATTTCCGATAGATGTTGCGCGCGGCACGAGCGCTCATTTAACTCCGGGCCAGATGCTACAAAAGTTATCTCCTCTAAACTCTGCCTTCGATAAATCTCATTACTCGCTCCCAGGGCCCCGTATCGAAGCTGTATCCACTTTTCCGCTGCGCGTCCCCCCTTTTTCACCCCCTTTTTCCCCTCCCGCGTTTCGTTTTTATACTTCCGGTTCTACCAGCGCGCCCGTCAATTTCGCGAAAAAAAAGTTCGACCGACAGGGGGACACGGTCGCTCGCGCAGAGCGCAACCGAATTAAAATCCGATCAAAGTTTACAAATTGACGCTTCAATGTATGTACGAGGTAAATGAAGTCGAAGGATGTTGCTTATTTCGTTGTTTCTATGGGGCACCATCCGTGATCGCGCTGGTTTAAGTTGGGAAAGGTTTGAATGAGACGCGGCGGCCTGCTAACTGACGGATTTGTTCACTCTCTGAGTGAACAAACATCTTATTCAATAGCCAAACGGTAATAATAATAATAACGTGTCTCTGATGAAGTGGAACTTTGTACTAGCTTAAAAGATTAACAGAATAATACTACGAATTAAAGAAAAATAATAGCGCAGAGGGGGTCAAGGGGGAGGAGGCAGCTGACCTCCGTGGTTTGAGAAAAATCGCTTATTTTTAAAAACTAATCTTTATTAAGTTTGTACTAAAAAAGTGAAAATTTTTAAATTCTTAATTAAATTAACGCTACAGAATTAGTTCAATGGGTTTTCTTCACCATTACTGTTTCTCAATGTTGGTCCCCTCCGCTTTGGAAAAAGTCTGCGGACGCCTATGATAGCGACAATCCAGTTCGAATGTTTATTGAAAATTTGTTCAGGTCAAAATCTAAACGTCACTTATTATAGTCAAAAGAAGGCTAGGGTTAGAAACGTTTCTATTCTAATTGGACAGTAAGGAACTATGTATATACCGCACAGTCCATAATATGTACCTACGTAGAAAGTGGCAAATATCCAACAGACATCAATAATACTAACCTCTGTAAACGTTAATATTGAACACGAGATTTGAGCCACTTGTATCGTTTTGCATAAAAAGAATTTTAAAGAAAGAGAAATTAAAGTTATCCATAACCTAATGTACTAATTACAATTAAACATTGTGCAGGAAATTATTGTAGACCCAATCTAACTGCATAAATAATACGAAATTAAAAAATGAAACTGTTCAATGAAAACGCTAAAAATTATCAACAGATATTTGTTTATTAAGAGGGGATTGCGCCTTGTTGGGCTGAAAAATAGTTAATTCTTTGCGAATTTTTTGTACAAAAACTGTTCGTCAAGCTAATTTAAGGTTGGGCAGGCTGTTTTATTGAATCTTGATCAATTGCTTTGAATTTTTGTGTGACAGTAAAAACAAAAACACAGCAGATACAGAGTGCTGACTGAAAGCGTTGAAAAAAATTGTGCTCGTGGCGTTGACGGAAAGTGCTGTGAGGGTTATCTGAAACGCAAAAAGGAAAAGAGATTCTTAATCTATACGAACGTGGCTATCTGTGATAGTAGATTCATTAAGGAAAATAAGAAAAGTGTTAAAATGGCAGACTTCTGCAAAAGATGAATCGCCCTGATTTAAATCTGAAAAAGATTTCGCCCAAAAATTCGGAAATCTTCTTTAAATAACAAATGAACGGTAACAGATACGACAATAAATCTAGTACCACAGATAACCACATTCATATAGATTAAGAATCTCTTTTCCTTTTTGTGTTACGGTAGTTTCAGTATTTACAGTACTTTCCGTCAACGCCAGGACTACCCGATTTTTTTCACTCCTCTCAGTCAGCACTCTGTATCTGCATTGTTTTTTTTTACACTGTCACACAAAAATTCAGAACAATAGCTCAAGATACAATAAAGCAGCCTGTCAAACCTCAAATTAATTTGTCTTACCGTTTTTGGGCAGAAAATTCACAAAGAATTACCTATTTTTCGACCCAACAAGATGCAATCCCCCCTTAAAGTGTCTGAGATTTTGTGCAAATTTATCGACTATTTTTCATGATAAGATAAACTACGTAAATGTATTTAATTCTTCTCTTATGGTGGTAGAAATTTCATCAACACTCGGGTTTCAAGGATCAACAACAGCAACGCTTGAGGAACGCCGATAATGCGGCATTATCAGCTCTTAACCGGTCTTAAAACAAGAATACGCTTCTCTGTAATTAGTGGCAATTAATTAGTCCGCATCACAGGTACCACACCAGTGACTCACGTGACTATCGGCTGTAAATACCATTCAGCCACCATGGGGAATCATAAAGCCACTTTCATTTATTAATTACATTTCGCGACGTTAGTTATTAAAAACTCGTGTAATCGATAGCCCGCCGTGGAACGCGTTGCTACAGTTTTGACACTATCGCAGCCATGACACACGAACTGGACATTCACACGTTTTGCCCCGTTGCACGATTTAATGTGGTAACAAATAAGCGAATCTGCATGGAAAGATAAAATACCGTAAAGTGAAAAATTTCGAGCTGTGCAAATGAGATTTGTAAAACTTTACTTTTCTACTTCGACAGATACTTTTAAAGAAGAGAAGAGATTTAGGAACGTCGCAGCTGTTTGGCCCCTTGCTACGATGGCATTTTACACTAATATAGATTTATAGCCGAATGTTCATTGGAAAATCATTATACAAGAAAAAGATCTTGTAATGATCCACAGGTGTCTTGAGCAATCCCAACTCTCTCTGACTAATCCGCATAAAAATGTCTACATGGAGGAAAGAATTTAACAACAAGAACAGAAACAAAAACAGTAGACAGTCCGACGCCACGCGTAACATTTAAAGGGGACGCAACGACTTAAGAGTAAAGATTGAAGAAGGCCCAATCGAGACAGCTGGGTCAACCTTGAAGCTCCAGGCCCATCAGCATCGACCTTCCTCTCCTCCTTTCAGAGATCTCGGGCGGTTCAAGGTCTTGAGCGGGAGCGTAACGATATTCCCATGCAGGCAACCCTTTGACGGTTTGATCGGCGCACGTTGCATTGTCCAAAGGTTTTATCGGGCCACCGTGGGGTGGGAGGAGGATTGGGAGGGGACGGGCACCCAACAGAGAGAACAGAGAGGAATCGAGATCCATGGAAGGGTGCACGTTTCCCGGTTGCGGAGAAAGCGGGGCCGTGGTGCACCTGCGAGTCCCGTTCAATGGGACTTCTCGTAGGAGGCTAATATTTAAATGCAGGGGAGGTGGAAAGGGCCTCCAATGGCAAATCAGGCCCACGATCTGACCTCCTGCATTCAAATGGACCGATCGTTAGATAATACCAGTGATCGCGTAACCCACTGAGGCCCATTGTGAAGACGATACGCATATCCGTCTCTTCTGAACTGGTGGAACTCGGTTATCGAGCATCGCCCCAGACGTGTCTCCCTCGAAACTTTCCTCTGTAAATTCGTGCACCGAGAGAAGAAGGATATTTATTTATCCGTTACAACGGATGGGATCCGTTTACAAACTGGACTAGCCCTTTGACCCTAGAACGACTTGAGCTGGTTTATGCTATTACTCCTAAGGTTATTTACAACTCCTCTTCAGCGTTTCATTCTATCAACGACGGAATCACAGTGAATTTAGCGCAAACATTTGTGTCGTATCCTTTCAAAGAGTAATCTATGTCGGTCAGTTTCAAATTCAAAATCAAGCAGTAGCAAAAGATAGTGTAAACCGCGAAGCTAAAGCTGGGATTCCCTACCCGCGATCGGCCGCAACGGCCGGCGGCGGTCCCACTAGTGCAACGGAGAAGTATGCATCTGTGTCTCCGTCGAGCAACTCAAAGCTTCCAGCCGTGACAAACTGAACAGGATCGTAAAGAAGTCTAAACAGTTACGACTAAATTAAATATGACGTCCAGATCACGAACGCCGATCGCGCAAGAATGGTTGCGGTGTCGTCTGACTGGCTATTCACCGGCCGCGTCGCGGCGAACGACATGGGCAGGGTGAATATTGCAAATCCGCCGGCAATTTCGCAATCTCCTCGTCTCCTTTCGTTCGAAAGCGCGCTAATTAATTAAAGCTCGAGTCGGCGGTGCGCGTCGATATCAAACGTCAGCGAGGACACCGGCTACGTGGACAGGAAACGGCAGGGGAAAAAAGGACCGAGAAGAGCAACAAGGAAGAAAATGAGAACGCGAACTCGGCGCAGTAGTAGCCGTGTTAACAGCAGCATCGAGAGCAGCAATGGCACACGGGACGGGCAACGGAAGAAATAAGCAACGCAACAGCGAAGGCAGCTCCCTGGCTGATTACGTATTAATACGTTCCTCTGGATTCCGCGCCGTCAGACCGACGGACAGACGGGGCAGATGGGGGGAGGGGATGGGGGGGCGGGGAAGGATATGACGAGCGTCCCAGTGCCCAGGGCGTCCCGTGGGACACTCGGCCGCCGGTGCTCTGATGAGAAAAATTACTAGAAATAAAAGGAGGACAGGCAGCGCGATTATACAAAACGGATATTACAACGGACCAGCGGCCTCTGTCTCTTATTAAACCCTCCACCTCGCCGGCTGCTTTTCAGTCAGGATCGTGAATTCAATGAGACACGCGGCGATACGGGGGAAATCTCTCTGCCCTATCCCTTTGTCGCGATGATGCTGATTGAATGGAGACGGGCGTCCAGCTACTCTTAGATGTCTACTCAGCCGGTATACTTTGGAAGATCATAGTAAATTGTTATGGATGCTCGGGGACGTTTAATGCTGTCCCTAAAAACAGAAGCTTGGATAATCTGTTGACAAGATGGAGCATTCCCGGATCAACGGGTGGTGCATAGCGTCCTGCAGCGTTAGGACATGGGAAGTTCTATCGGTGAGGAGCGGCACGTGTAGTTTCGTAGACACGCGTAAGAAGTACAGCGTAAAACAGTTGAATCAATGTATTAATACTCGCGTACAGGGTACATTGTCTTCAACAGCCACAAGACAACGACAGTAACCAATGATAAAGACATGAACACAGCGAAGGTACATACCTTCTAAGGCTGCCGGCCACTTTGATGCTCGCTACCAGGCCGAATTAGGCTAAGCAATCGGAAGGACAAGCCTTGCCTATCCTACAATTGCCCAAACTCCTGCCTTAAATCCCTCGGAGGTGTATACCCCTTGCTCCCCTGACGTTTCCTCTTTCCGTCCTTCCTAAGATGAAACATTCGCAGCCCGAGACGGCGCCTTCTACGGGGCAAGGGAGCCATTGAAGGGAAAGAGACGGGAACCGCGAAGCAAAGGGGGTGGGAGAGCGCGTGGTAGTTGAGGAAAGTGTACCGGGTGGCAGGGAACCGTAGAAGGTCGACGAAGACGGGTATTTGTGTAATATTCCGTTTGTCTTGCCTTCAGAGCATCCGCTAATGTACACAACACTAGCACTGTAACGAAGACACTCGGCAGAGAGTAAGAGGCAGCCACGACGATGGCAACCAGCACCGCCACTAAGATTGTTATTGTACAATTTGCTACGTCTAAGGCACATCCAACGCCGAGTGTGAGGGCAGCACCTTTGGACATCAGCCCGGGTATCGCACGGGGCGTTTGGTCGGTGTTCCTTTTGTGCTGCACGCTCCCTACTCCAGGAAATTCTATTGTCCCTGAACGTGCCACTTGTGCGCCGCTATTACATCGATTGGCAACGAGCTGCGCCGGCTCTCGTCACAGAGAAGTTCAACCAAACACCGTTCGGCTAGCTTGCCTTGGGTATCGTTCAGGGTTTAAGGAGGTACGCTGCCTCCTCAGCGAAGCTAGAAGAGGATTGCGCGGACTAAAGTTTTACTGTTGATCAAGATCAAAGCGAAGGATCACTGTTCCATGGATTCGGCAAAGGAATTCAGGAATACAGATCGGATAGGTGACTCGCGTTACGGGCAACAGGCACAAGCATATCCTGGGCACGGAATCAAAGATTTGCAAAAACCTGAGGCGCGAAACGGGATTAATAATGGCCTTGAAGCAACACGCGGGGAATATCGGGTTATCTATGTAGAGCTACGCAACCGGAAGTGGCTTTCGTTCAATCACGTTCACCGATCCCAAACCTCTCCTGCCACCGACAATTTCTCACCGTGCGAGTTACAGAATCCTTAACCATTTCGCCAGCGAATTGTGACTAACAGGATCCCCCCTGTTTGCGTACGACTAGTCTATCTACTAGGCATAGAGGCAGAGCAATAAAGTGGCTGTTCTTACACAAATAAAACAGCACTTAGTATGAGCACATCCCTCTCTTTCTTCCTCCATCCCAACGTCTCACCCTCACTCCCTCTCTGTTTGCGACAACATAGACAATGGGAATGTGACATGTGCCCGGAGTCCCTACAACAGCAGGTAACGCCGCGATACGAACTCGTATGCAAATCCACTTGAGTATGCACTTCAACTGAAGCTACGGAGGCATGAGTTTCAGCAAAACTCTCCGGTTAAATCAGAGGATGCTCGTAATCACTCGATTGTACGCGTCTTACTCGCGCTCTTGGGGTATTAAACGCGGAGCCACGAGCTTGATGAGGGCTGAGGGGGTAAAATCATTGAGCCCGTACCAAATACACGAAGAAGAAACTTTTTCCATTCCATTAGCGAAGAAACTTTTTGAAAAAACGACTATGGAGAATGCCAAAGGCAAGAGATTCCGGTAAAAAAAAGAAAGGGGGCTGAATATTAGTCTTCTTTAATTGATCCACTACTGTCAACTGAACTGTACGGTTCTTTTAGCATAGTCTGCTTGGGTTCTAGCAAGTACTGCTAACCAAGTTAAATGGCTCCTTCGAGTGAAATTGATTTTTAAATGTGGCATAAACTTTTGCAACGAAATTATCACTGAAAATTACATTCAGTCATCTATTCTCTTTATCGACTCACGTGCCTGATATCTTTTATCTTACGCCTCTATTAAGGGGGGACGGCTACCTAGAAATTTTCGAAAAATTGATTTTTCGATTTTTATATTTTCTTGAAGTACGACATCTTGAAAATATTCCCCGAAAGTGTCAAGTTAATCCAACCAAAATTGACAAAGTTATACGCGTGAAAGTAGGTAGGTGTTCCTCGGTGTAGCGCTCAGACCTAAAACTTTACGCGCGTTTTCCTCAAAATCATGTTTTTAAAGACATAACTAAAAAATTAATAAACTGATTTACTCGAGGCTTTGCAGTTTTATTTTAGCGTTAAAAATCTAAGCGCTATCTGGAGCTCTTCCTTTCTTTTTGCCTAGATTTTTTTACACTCGAAAAAAGAGTTTTTTTGCCAAATATCGATGCTTCAACTTTGCGCAGCTGCCATTTTGTCTCAATAATTTTTCCAAAATCGGGCACAATAGCGGCTAGATAATTTCATATATTATTAAAAAAAATCGAATTTTCAATTTTTGATGTTCCTATACCAAGCTACGTTTGTCACCGCATAGTGCTTAAAAAAAGGACGCCTCGAGCAATGCCTATAACTCACAAACCTTGAAAGGTTTGAAAAGTATTGAAATACTTTTTACCACAAAAATACTGAAATATCCGTAAGATGTACTCTTTAAAACAGACTGATGTGTAATACTAAAAGTTTCTCGATTTTTCTAGAAAAAATACCCAAAGAAGCATGTTGTTTTGACCGTTCTAAGTAGGTCTCCCCTCTTAATTAACTTCTCGTTGACATCGTTTCTATTAACCTTAATAAGTTCTTCTATACCTCCATAAATTTTTATTATTTAAATACAGACACTTATATATTTGCAAAGTCAGGCTTTTATCGCGTCAATGAATAACCTCATAGTTTTAAATTCACCATGGCTCTTGATAAAGTTGATAACAAATCAAACGACAAATAAATTAAGAGAAAAAATATTAGAAATTTCATTTTCAATCGCACTAACCAATACATGTATTCAATTGTCAGGTTTAATGGAAAAATAAAAACAAATCACCCTGATAAGGAGTACGGTAATAAAACTAACAAGGAGAGTATTTTAGGTGTCCGCCTCCGATCATTTTGATTTTTGGCTATGTTATAGAGGACCGAAAAATAAGAAATACGTGTTTTTTCATTTTTCCCCGTTTTCATATTTGGGGGGTGAAAATTGCGTTCAAAGTTAGGGGTGAAGAATCATTTTTGTGGAATATCTCGAGAACTATTAGAGATAGGGGAATAGTGTCAATGGACGAATTTTGTGTCTTTGAATGCGAAATATGACTGACTCACCAGATTTTCCCCTATCTCTAATAGTTCTCGAGATATTCCACAAAAATGATTTTTCAACCCTAACTTTGAACGCAGTTTTCACCCCCCAAATATGAAAACGGGGAAAAATAAAAAAACACGTATTTCATATTTTTCGGTCCTCTATAACATATCCAAAAATCAAAATGATCGCAGGCGGACACCTAAAATACTCTCCTTGTAAGTGGTTATATAGAAGAAGAATACCGCTTAAATAACACAGGTATCCTTGAAACAATAAAAGACTGTGCTAAACAACTGCATGGTCTATTTTATTGAACAAGTAATATTTTGTACAATCCATTGCAATTGTTATAATTATTGTTAATCATTTTTATCGATACGTTTTGTAACACTGTAAGATATGTTCTGGCAATCTATGAGATGTTCAGGGGTACGTCCGCGGATGGATAAGGGCGCAGGACGACGAAGAAGCGCCGTGGGCCGATTACTTGGGCCACCCTGAGTACAAACAGCGGATCTGCTTCGTAAATGCATGAAACACGATATGAAATGCACGAGTTCGGACGTTTTGGCATCCGGACAAGCAGACAATCAACTCATCGAGCCGTGTGGATGCATTTTTATTATATATTATAGACTGCCCGATGCTTTCCTCCATATCGTACGTCACTCACGGTGTCAGTCGCTAACGTACCGTCTCGAACGTATTTCATATACCGGGTGCTCCGTGAACAGATCGAAAAACATCATTCTGGGCGTGTGGTAACCATCGGAAACCATTGTATTCAAGCTCAATTTATGTCCCTTTTGGTATGCTTTTCTCCATTTGTCTCTTCTTCTGCTTCTTTGTTTTCGTAATCTTCACGTTTCCCCTAAAATGAACCTTGTTTTCTCCTACATTCACTCAATGTTCATCTTTCATCTCTGTTTTATATCCACTTCACGAATACTGTATATAAACTTTTATCGTGTTTTGTCATTTTTATATGAAAAGACTGATACAGATCACAGATGCATGCATTGGCGCTGATCCCTGGGCGAATTTTAAAGATTACTCAACACCCAGTATAGATTTCGGATATAGGTGTATCGAGCCGTATCTGCCTGTATCAGTCCGTGCACATAATTACCATCTGATAGAGTCCGTTGTCTGTCGGGGAGCTGATTTCAGACTTGTTCTTGTTGCGGACCCGTCAAACGCATCCCCGTGGCGGTAGGACGGTCGATTCCCGAGACAGAGGCCCAAAGGGCCGTATGGGCTCCTTCTGGGCCCCGTCTCGACCAATCACCGACCCCTACACTCTCCACCGTACCCGTCGAGCAATCGCAAAAGAGAAAAAACGCCACTCGATTAGCCTCTCGCTCGACGATGGATGCATCGGGCAGCTCCGAGGGCCCTGGACCGCTTCGATGGCCGATCGAAACTCGATCAGTCAGCTGGGCAACTGGGAAATATTCAAAATGGGGACTTAGGCACCCTGGCCAGCCATAATTTCGCCATATATCTTAATTTTTAGCTTAGTACAGCGCTCATTTCCAAACGAATCGTGATATCTATGTCGTCTTTCTGACCTGTAGCAGCCTATGGATGTTAATAAAAATGATGTGGTTTAAGGAAAAGGAATTGAGTTATGCATAGAGTAAGAATATTGCGTAGAATAGGTCAGTCACATCAATTAAATTTCTTTCTACATTATTCCATGTAAGAATTTCAGCAACATTTCTGCAGGAAAGTAAAATTCCAAAGAATAATAAAACGTAACTAAATACCAAGTGATCGCTACAAGTTTCACTAACTAATAAAACGAACTTTCTGATACTCTTTAAGGAGTTCTACTATTACCATTAAGACACTCGATGAACACTACCAAAAATGGAAAGCACTCACAAGGGATATTCAGTAGCTAACTCGAAAATTCCAAAAAAATTGAAACTTTGCACTTGAAACTAACGTCCTTAGGGGTGAAACTACCCCATCAAGGAAAGTGTGAATATCTGCGGAAACGTAAAAAATATCGAAAGAAAGTTTAATTCCAAGTTTTATATTTTTTGATATCCTACAACAGGACGATAAAGAATTTCCGAAAGAAATAATTTTTCAAAATTTATCCCCACCATCCCTTTTACCGAAAAGCCTTTATCACCACATTGTGCGATATAAAAAACCATAAAACTTCGAATCAAATGTTTTTTCGATATTTTTTTACGGTTTCGCAGATATTCACGATAATATAAAAAACTCACAATTTCTTTGAGTGGGGTGTTCTCACCCCTAGGACCGTTTCATTGCCAAAACAAAAAATGGTTACGTTATTAGCATCACTTAAACTACACTTTTGCAGAGTTTCAAATTGTTTTGAGTCATCATTACATGTATCAGCTAGAGGTTCTCTAACTTATTGTTAGGCAAAGTTTGCGTTCAGAGAATAAATTCAGACATTTCAAAGAGGTGCATCGAAAGACGAATGGAGGGGAAATGAAAGAGGTTCAGGGGCCAATAAAATTAGCAAATCAATAACGAAACCTTCGTTAGGAGCAGTTTTATGAGAATGAAGCCTCATCGTTCCCACGACGGTAGACGAGACTCTGAAGGGCGTACCCTTCATTGAAGTCGTCGATGTAATGCAATCGACGCAACACCTGTTGAAAATGCAGATTTGCGGTGCAGCTGCTTCCGCCGTGGCGCGGACAAGCAATAATTCCCGGGTAGACGAGGAACTCGTCCACAATTTCGTCGCTTCTTCTATTCCCTCGGACGCCATCCTCTTCTCTAGAAGACAAGCTCTCCCGCTCCCTTCTGCGCGCTTCCTATTTAAGAAAACTGTCGTTTTATTGGAGTACTCCATTTAACAGAACAACATAGTCTGTTACTATACAGAATTTGGAAAAAATCTACTTGAATAGGGGAAGAAGGATTTCCAAACGCGTGAACGTCTTCACCGCGACATTCCCCTTTATTAGATTTTTTGTTCAAAGAAAGAATACCCTTTGAACTCGTGTCACCGATGGGAGCACATTCTGTATATATACATTCAGAATCGACACCACCACTACCATCACCACCGTGAAAAGTCGGTCAAGTGAATCCAGAGTTCGAGACATTCGACGGAGGAAGGATACTTTCCGCTCGGAGGAGTCGAAATAAATTTCGATCTCGTTCTTTTTTTCTCTTTCTTCTCCTTCATCTCGCCACCTCGTCCGGTTGATGGAAGAAGAAGAAAACAGGTTCCATGGGTGTTACGCGTGGGAGACTCGGTCCCATCGAAGCGAACACGGGCCCGTGAATGGCTCGACAAAGTCATAATAACAAAAGAACTGGTGCGTGTGACGTATCTTTGTCTCGATGGGTCTGCGGGCTTCAAGCTGGTGCTCACGTACGCGTGGCTGAGCGTCGTTGCAATGTTCCAAGGAAGAATATACATTCGATCCTATAAATAACCGGATATGTCTCTCGGTGAGCAAGTTTCACAAGGCTTTATTAAAAGATTGTCATTTTGAAGACTCAAATTTCATTTGGCTTGATGGAGCTGAAGAATACAGAGTAACAGAGAAGAGCAGACCATATGGAGCAGTAATTTAATTAGATTCGTTCAATTTAAAAGGAAATATACTGTTCGAATTTGGTATTACTTGTAGAGTTAACTCGTCGAAGACTTGACACTACGAAACGTCGTATGGAGCCAGTAGAATGCAACTTTCCATAAATTATTGAATTTCTTCGTTGTTGCCTGTCTTTTCTCCTCCCTGAAATACGATTAGAGCCTTTTGCGCGTATGGACGGCAACAAGATGGTTTTCATTTCATTGAAGCACTCATGTTTCATACTCCACTAAATAACTTTCGCAGTAAGACTTTCGATGAATCGGGAAGGATGCCAAAATACACAAATCCCTTCGTCGATTTATCACAGTGGACAAAAACTAGAGGGTGTAAATTGTTGTCGCCAAGACCAAGACTAACAGCAGGTTCATCAGAAGCAAAATGAAGTAACAATAAGTCACAAGTACGTATAAGCAGATCCTTTGGAACTGGTTCGTTCTGAATGACTCCTGCCTGGATCACCTGTTGCTCGATGACGATCAGGAGAAGGCGTAGGGCCATTGTCGAGCACGTCCGGTCCCATATGAACCCCATTGTCCGTGACTTATATTTATTCATTAACAATTACCGGGTACTCGCGATACTGGTCTGGGCATTGTGCGCCCTGATCGCTGCCGTTTGTCAGAGGGCATCGCGATCCCGCCGTGAAAATTGAAATAAATTAGGCACCGAGGGCCCAACTGGAAGATTGAACGCGAGCAACTCCCGCCAGCGATCGAATTATCGACTGCATTGTTTGTAACGTTCCAAGAAGCAGTGGAAGCAATGGAAGCAACGGGGGAGGTTCCCTTCGACAGGGTTGAAAGCTGAAAGCAGTGGATTTGTGCTGTTGATATGTGATTTCTTCGAATCTGGAGCTAAGCCGTCCGTGAAAGGACAGATCAAGGTGGAATCTTCCACAAAAATAATCTCTCGAGGACTCGATCTCGGATTGATACTCCCTCGAGGGATCCCTTTGTCACTAGTTTTCTTCGTTGTCCCATTCTACCGACATGCTTTGTAGGAAACCCGTGAGAAGTCTTTCCTTGCTTTGCGACACCTCCGAAACTGTATCACCCTGGACATCTTTGGGAAACAGACTTCTATTGACTGATATCAAATCATTTAGATCTGTGGGAGACGAGAAGAATTATTATCCTGACCTCGTCGTCAGTATACCAAGTATTTGGAGTCTGTTGCACAGTATGTATGCTGGTTGAATGTATTTATACTTTACATTTAATTGACGACACAGTTCCCTTCCTTTTTGAGTGAGTCAATTTCCAGTCTCAGCTCTGTACAGTGCCTCACACTGACAATGAGTGATGCAACCGAGAATGATGCGTTTCAACAGTGGGTGTAAAAAATATTCGCACACTGAGTAATTTCAACTAAAACGTTATATCATTAGGTTTACTAAACCTTGTTCATACAACAAACATGTTGTGTATATTCTGTGGAGTCTCTAAAAAAATGTCAGACAAACGAACAGAAGATACTCGCATTGTCTACATAAGTATCAACAAGAAATCACAATATAACAGAAATACACGCGTTATAAATATTAATAATAATATTTATTAATGGATACCTACTACACTTTTGTACAGACATAGATACAAATAGTATTCGTATGCATCTTAAACTACAAAGAAATACGTATACAAATATTTGATACATTGAACATAAAAAGTATCGACAGAAACTTGCGTCTGTAGAGTTCCAGGCAGTCGAAACTTGGCAGGTACTTACGTACATAGTTAAGTGTACGTGTAACAAAAGCTTCTACAAACTCACTTTTCTCGAAAACCAAATCTCATACTAAAAACTTTCTTCTACATTTTCGATGTTGTTGCATGTATTATAAAATAACTCCATTTTCCGTTATACGACTCATCCGTTGTACCCCAAATACATGGGCGCATAGCAGAGTTGGGCAAAATATAATCTAATTATAAATGATAAATTACAATTAAAATATAATTGTGTAATTGATTATACATTATTATCTGTAATCGTTAATTTAGGTAGTTGGCCACAATTTTTGCATGTCCTTCTCAGTTGTGCCACAATTTATCAGACACCTTGTATAACAGATAAGCCTACGTAATTTTGAGATACGTAATAGAATGCAGCACCGAAATTAGCACAGGTGAACGTACTCCTTTCAAAATTTACCGATCCGCTCGTCATCCTCAGTGTCCGTCATTAGCCACGTCTATCCGTCGCCAGAATTGACGGATGAACACGCGTGGGAATTCAGTTTCGGTGCAACTTGAGCCGATCCGCTCGGCAGAGCCGCCGACGGGTGCCATCAATTAACTAATGATCGCTAATTAACATTCCCCCAGGACGCTAATACCCGATAACGCGCCAGCCTTACGTTAACCATCGTTCGTGAAGCCGGAACAATCTTGGCGGAGGCCTTAGTTTGAGTTTAACCGTGGCTCAGCGCCGTGCTGAGTAATCAAACAATTACGAGAGGGGGAGGGGGCAAAAGGTGGGCACAGCTAGGCCGTTGGTGGGGGAATTCCATGGATGAGCTGGAACCTTCCTGAAATTCGGGGAGAATGGACGAAACGAAGGGCGAAATCGGAAGCTGGAGGGAGGCGGCGCGAGGTGAATTCGAAACCACGCTTGGAAGACGGCGATTTCAGCAAAATAACGCTTGCCAGTCGATATTATCACTGTCTGCAATCCGGCAACTCGCGAAACGCCGCCTAATTGACTGTTAAATTATCGTGGCGGAGGAGTCTATCGCCTTCCCTCTCCATAGTTCCACCTTTCGCTTCGGATGGACTACTTTGTTCCATTTAGAAGGGGTGAAAACGACCGAGTATGGGTTCAGAATACACATTATTGAAAATCCTCTACGACTGTAACTGCAATAAAATTTCACACCGTGCCAATTTACTACCCTGTTTGAAAGGGGTTGCAGATTTGTTATAATTCGCTGTCTGTCACGAAACGTTCCGACAAAAAATCCCAGCATCGCCGCTCAAAGGACATTCTGAAATTCTGAAGCGTTAGCGTGCAATCGACTGAAATTTCATCACAGAATATCTCTCGACATCGATATTTTCAAGTTCGGACTGCATTTCGTTAGACTGTAAACTGGCGTAGATTCCTAGATTCCAAGATTTGCCAATACATATGTATATGCGCCGCACAATAAGGGAAAGGTGAAGCTAATAAGCTACGAAGTTTGCTTCACAGCTAATCCAAGGACAGAAACGGCCATCGTTCACTTTACGGCTCGTAAAACTCTTCCGAAAGAGAGGCAGGAAGGAAAGCGTCAGCATCCAAGAAAGTTCGCACGAAATTGAAAACTCGGTGGCATGCATATTCATGGTGGTAGCTTTAATATATGTTTTATGGCCTCCGCCGTCTAGTACTCCATTCTCTGTTTTTCTCCTCCTCTCATATGACCCCTTGTGATCCTTTTTCAGAACCGGAGTATGCACGCTAACTGATACTCGCTGTTTCGATACACAGCTTCCAGTTGATCTTGTTTTGACCGGAGGATTCTCTGTACATAGAGACTGTATGTATGTATTGCTCCGAATATTCGTCTACGTAGAAAGGCCCAGAGAATTATGTAGATGTAACTGAGTTCAAAGACACATACCTACAGATTTTTGCGGGATAGATATAATAGATTAAGTATAGAATATAAATTTCCACCACAATAGGATTTGGTTCGTATCAAATGTTCCGAACATTTGCTGCCTATAAGAAGAGTCATAAATAGACTGCGGAAATTTATGCAAGTATGATGTTTATTATGATAATTACGACCTCGCTATATCGTGACCACTACTATATTCGAACTAATTTGTAAGCAAGTTCTGTATATGCTAGAAATATGCAATATATGCAAAATATGCAAAATAAAGAATATTTCTTTAATACCCTCTAATGAAGAAATATATTTCTATCAAAGTATCACTTGTTTAGACCTTTCCTATAAGAATATAAATTTGTATCAACTAGCGCAGTCTAGTCATAAAGGACCTATTAAGGGGGGAGCCTCCTATAAAACGCATAAAAAAGAGACAAGTTTGGGAATTTTTTTCAAAGAGGCAGTGCAACGAATCTTTTTCAGAACTTTTGGCATATATTTGTGTACATGTTGACTAATAAACAAAATTTGTTATGTTACAAAATGACCACTGGTTATCGCGTAATTAACAGATTCCATCGTGGTCTCATCGCCGTGTGTCAATTTTCATGAAAATCGATAATTATCAAAAACTAATTAGAGAGAAAATTGATAATATAAGTACTAATTATGCCGTTAAGTACCTACCATAAGTGCAAAATTGATAGAAAGTAGAGTTGTTCAGTCTGACTTCTGCGAGGCTCGATGAAGTAATGATCCTTGCAAGTCAGACGAATTAATTAGTATCGTTCTGAGGTCGCGTTTAAGGAAGTTGTTAGTCTAAAATAAATGATTTTTGGTTCTATATTTACTGAGACCTTCAGCGTCTGTTTTATTGAGTACATGATTATAAAGTCTGACCCTAAATTTCAGCGGTGTGTATAATATTTATCGAAGTCAACGTATTTCGATAAGCATTCATGCAAATCCCGTAATCCCGTTCTCTTCGAGATTATCGAGCGAATCGCATCGATAGAGCTGGAAAGGTAGTGAAAATGTAAGAGGGAGGGAGGGGTATCTCTCGAAAGGAGATTTTAATCGAGCGTCAAGCCGAGACAACGAATTTACGATCCAGGCATGGCTCTTTAGCGACTCGATTTAAGGCCGTTCGACGAGCCAAACGATACGGTAATTAACATAAAGTATTAATAACGATTCTATCGCTGACGGTCCTCCTTTTTATGCCAAAGCGCTTTTTCCACGGTTTATGCGCCCATTAGATTTTACGATCGAACCGAAAAATAGCCGAACGACGGCGCGTTGGGGGCCCCTTCAACTTTCATCCTTCTTTGCACCTTTTCTACCTTTTCCCACTGTCGTCGTCTGTCCACTGTTCCGCACTATTTACCCTTATTCGTTAATGATGTAATAGACACAAATGTAAGGGTTACATATAATCTGATTAACGTACTTTAGCACCACAAAATAGAGTCTAGGAATAGAGTCGATCAAAGATTGAACTAGGGCTGTGGTGAAACCGAAATAGCAAGAATTGTCATTTCTATTGGATTGATACTGAACTAATAATCAACTACAGCTGGAACTGAAGTGAGAATTAAAACTGAGCAGGGATTAAATAAGACATTGCAGTAGGTTTTCAGGATCTTTTAAAGCAATCGTGAGACTCACAAAATAGTTTAAACCTTGGAAAATTGTTTATCAGTCTATGGAACAGAATTGCTCACACACAGTACAGGAAAGAGAAGAATGTAGGTCATGTGGAAATATTCATATTGTAGGAAATATTGATAACAAGGGATAGCTGTGATAATGGAGTGGGAGCATTATAATAATATAAACTCTTACAAAGACTAACACAGTTGTAACACACTCCCCAAAATTGTTTTCTTTTGGGTTAGCATATTGCTTTTTATTTCACTTCTCCCACTAGTTCATCTCCGTGCAGTCTCACAATTTCATAAATAAATTTCATGTGAGTAGACTCTAGCTATCGCCACGCGTATAAAGAAGTATTAAAAAAAAGCTCAAAGCCATCGAGTGTCACCCTGTAAGAAAGCACGAAAGCTGAAAAGGGGTGTGGTACGTGCAGAGATATTTCAGTATTTTCTACCGACGAATCCCGGGAGCTGAGTTATGGGATGAACGCTCTAGGTGGTCCCTGGCGAGATAATCGAAGCTCGAATAAATAAAACTATTCTTCCTCATTCAGAAGCTACACTTCCCTACGCGATTCAATGTACTCTTTTTCACTGTACGACGCGAGGTCACGAAAACGACAAACAGGGCAGTGAGTTCGTTCGTTTTAATCACCAATCACATGTACATACGATTATAAAAAAACGGTTTCATAGAAGATGTGTAAAGAATTTCTCTTTTGCTACAAATAAAATATGTGTCTCGTCCGAGTACGTATGTATAACTGCTAGTCAAGGTATCTGCTTCGTTGAAATCTCTTTTCTTATCCGTCAAGGTGTCAGCTTCATCAAGATAGCTAGGCTTGGTTTTAGGCAATAAAAGTTAAAAAGATACCCGAATGCGTATTCGAACAACTGACATATCGTCTGAATGAATATGCAGCAGGTATCGATAGCTTTTCTGTAAACATTCACGTTCGATTTAATCCAGTTGGAGTCTGGATGCAGTGGTATCCACGGGCCACTGGTCCAGGATTGCTGTCCACTTCGTTCTCGATTCCAAATATCAGCAGGTGGGCATACCTGGCAGCTGTGCCGCTCGACATCGTGTTCACGGTATTATTAGCCGTTCAACAAAAATACGAGCAGCCGTGATCGACACGAAATTAGCTGTCCGATATTAATTATCCTTCAATCTAATTACGACGTCGAACGGTCGAACTGTAAAGTCCAAAAGTGCATCGTCCCACGGGACATTATTAATGGTTGCATCCGGTTGGTGAGTCATTTGTGGCCTTCCCAAATAGACATGTACGAGAAACTGTCAGCTGTACCTCGAAATGCCGAAAGACCGAATCCAGAAACCATGAAAAAGGACCAACAATGATGCGACCGTAACCTACCTGCCGTTAATCTGTATCTAGCTTCTAATTTTTACAAATATTTTTCACTATCCTAACTTATCTGATTACCAGCAAACACTACATCATTCCGTCAACACTGTGTCATCTGTACTCCATGAATTCTGAATCACCCTGGCTTCCGCATCCTCCACCAAACTTCTTAAATCTTGTACTAAAGACTTATTGTATCATCCCTCTCCTACTTCCAAAAGTCTTAAAGAGACACTGCATTTCCTCAGTTCCAATTCATTACTATCTCAACAGCCAGGTCAGACTTGATCTAGTAAGTACTACTTCAGTTACAATTCTACCTATTCTACAATAGGAACATAGTTCCTATGTTAAGGGCCTTTTCACACGAGATATTTCGGATATATTTACTTGGTAAAGACACTGTTGGTTTCAGAAGGAGAAATAAAGGTAGGAAATGTATGAATGTATTCAACATGTACCAATTGTCAGGCGAATAAGTGTTTCGTATAAAGAGCTACTATACATAGGTAGGTATAACAAGGAACATCGCCCAACTGGTAATTTCCAGTTTCCAATTTTGATGAACATGGCACATGGATAGAACATTAGCAAATATTTAGTCGCGTTTTCGTCTTAAGAGGGGATTGCACCTTGTTGGACCAAAAAGTAGGTAATAGTTTGTGAATTTTTTATACAGAAACGGTTCCACAAATTAATTTGAGGTTTGGCAGGCTGTTTTATTGTATCTTGAACTATTGTTCTGAATTTTTGTGTGACAGTGAAAAAACATGGTAGATACAGATAGAGCGTTGAAAAATAATTATGTGTCCCTGGCGTTGTCCAAAAGTACTGTAATGGTTATCCAAAACACAAAAAGGAAAAGAGATTCTTAAACTATATGAATGTGGCTATAGGTGGTAGTAGATGCATTAAGAAAAATACAAAAATGTTCAAATGGCAGCCTTTTGAAGAAGAAGAAGTGCCCTGATTTGAGTCTGAGAAAGGTTTTGCCTCAAAATCGGGAAAACTTCTTTAAATAAAAAAGGAACGGTAACAGATACACCAATAAAGCTATTACAACCTCAAGATACAATAAAACTACTTCAAGATGCAATAAAACAGCCTGCCAAACCTCTAATTAATTTATCGAACCGTTTTTGTACAAAAAATTCATAAATAATTACTTTTTTCTATTTTTCGGCCCAACATGGCACAATCCCTCCACGGCTGAAATTCATGTCCAAGGGTCGATACCTTCAAAGTTTGGAGATGGGAAATCTATTTATTGTTAGTTCTCGAAAACTATTAAAGTATAACCTTATTTCGTAAAGAAAGATATGACCAAGGGATATAATTACGCAAATGTGCTTAGAGACATAAATCAATTCGTAAATTTCCATATACAACTGTACGAAATCTTAATACCCTAGTATTTCAGTACAGTTCATATTTTTCTTTGTTCCTAAGCAAGTCCGAAAATTTGGAAAATTCGTGTATGCATTAGTTTATAATGACTAAAGCTAAAACAGCAATCTGACAGGCTATGGTCACGTTCCCTATAACCCATTTCGAATTTTTGTTCAGGCCATGTTATAGTTTATGAAATACCAAGTCCTATTTTCCATGTTAAACATTTCTTTCCATCCCTATTAGCTTCCAAGAAATTTAACTAACTAGGCTTTTCATCTCCAACTATAGACGCGATTCTCACCTGTTTAACATGAATTTCAGCCGATAAAAAACATAGACACTTAACTAATATTTTCTAATGTTCTACTCATGTGCCAAATTTCATCAAAGTCGAAATTGTCAGTGGGTGATATTCCTTGTAAATTTCATAGGTTGCTAAATCAGATCCAGTAGACTTTCAGTGCAGTACCTACTTGCCGACGCTGTGGTACTCTTATACTCGTGTTGTAATAAACGTTTGTTAAGCAAATCAGTAGTTCACCCTTTTCTTGTGTCCATTACACGACCTTCCCTAGCGTGCGTCGAGCAGATAATTCGTGCCGTTTCCAAGCATTCCGTCGGCGTAATTCGGTCTGGAAACCTCTTCGAAATTTCGAGATACACATCCGCGGGCACGAGTATCGGCGTTTGCAAATCGGCAGGAACGTGCGCGCTGAATTATTCAAGGGGGACCGGCTTTGATATCGCGGGTAGAACGCAGTAGCGGTGTTCGACGTCTTCTCGGGACGCTACAGCGAAGAGAGGGGGTCAGGGGCAAGGAGAGGGGAAGGAGTGAACAGCAGGCAAGAGAGGAGAGGTCAAGATTGTCGCGAGCCTTCTGGTTCTTGCGCAACGCGACAGAGGAACGAGAAATCCACGATTTACATATTTATTCCACGAGGAAGATTCGACGGATAGACGGAAAACGTCGTGACGCATTATCGAGTCACTTTCGTGGGAGAAATTTCCGATCGACCATTCCGTAACCGAGCTCTGACGGTCTACATAGTATCTGTCCATCGTATTGGACGGGATTCTCCCGACAGCCCGAAGAAAGAAAGGCAATCAGATGCGAATTTGCGACAGGAAACGGTGAATTTGTGGAATTGAGGAAGCATCGGTGAACAGTGAACGAAACAAGGATGAAATTTCACTGACACACTTAGGATTTTCTCGAAAATTAACACTGGGATGAAAATATTGTATTCTACGCTCTTTGTTTATTTTCGCATAACCATCGTGGTACATTTGCGTACCATCCTTTTGGCCGCGCCCTGTATAACATTCTGTGGATCGCGAAGGAATCCTTTTGATATGGGCTGTCCAGCAACTTCCCTCAAAACTAATTACTCGTTACCGCGCTCGTTTTCCATTTCAATGTTCAAATTCATGCATGCGTAGTCGTAGACTTGCTTATTTTATTACTAAGGACTATGATCATATGCACTCCGGAAAACACTTCTCTCTACATAATATTCAGAAGACAGCAGGTTGGTAGCATTTTAAGTTCAGTCCGCATCCATACGTCTATTTCATTTTTGGAGAGTGCTCAGTCTTGAACTGCAACGTACTTGGCTACGATTCGACGACACTCGTAAATATAATTGATTTATAAGTTTCTTCCCCGAGTTTCCAACAAAACATTCAAGTTTGATGGGAAACTACCTTTGAAGCTACTTACTTGATCCTTATGAGAGGGTATGGTTTTCTTCAAATCGTGGAAACAAGTTCTTCTTTAACTATCATTGTAGGATAGGTACTTCAATTACTACAAATACTTCAAACCAGGTCATCGTGAGTTGGAAAGAAGTACAGTGATGCGCAACATTATTCCTAAAATTGATTCATCGTATGTTCACTATCAGTGAATTCCACTTACGCTCACATCGCCCGCAACGCCCGTGCTTAACATTCCAAAATTTATGAAAATCTCTTGAAAAATGGAAGAGAAATCTGTGAAAGAGCCATTATCGAAAAATACAGGTTTCTAACTATAAATTACGACTCGAAAACAGGAACATACAATTTACGATAGGTATTCCTTTTGTTACAAAATCGGAAAAATCCTACGGCCGTGGGCGCGGGTGATTTGGATGTAAGTGGAATTCGACCTATGTAATATAAAAAGTTTCTCAAAATATCAGAAACGTGATCTTACAGTCACCATACGTACTCTTTTCTTAATTCTTGCGCCATTTCCCGCCTAATAAATTTAATTTCACACTTGAGAAAAATTACTACGACATGGGGGGAAGGGTGTGAAATATCCACCGAAGGAGCAGCGTGGTATCGCTTATCAGGGCAGACAGGGCTTGTCGTGTCCTGAATATATCGCGTTTCTTCGGGATCGCGCATCTCCGTGTAGCTCGTGGCGGTTTCGCGAACCTCGCTACTTAACAAACTTACCCCCTTCAGCCCCTTGCCGTCTGGAAATTCTTAACGCTGTTAAGATATGTTAATTTTGTTTACCTATAAGCTATTAAAGGGGCCCTAACGTGCTTAAACCTAAACCAGTTTAGTTTTCGCCGGATGTGTTCACCGGAATACAACGGGCGCGACCTCGAGAAAGGGCTTTTGCAAGCACGGAGGGCGTGGGGAGATGGGATCCTTCGCGACAGAATTTACTGTGACGCGGACGCGAGATCTTATCGATGCCTCGACGACGACGAAATTCGAGATTTGATCCCCCGTCGAAGAGGATTACCCCGGTTTTCCGATGTAACTTCGCTGGGGCTTTCAGCCGAATTCACAAACGGAAACGAGGAACTCTTTGGCGGCGAGATACTGTTTGTCGCATTGTACAGCTACTTGCAGATAATAGAAAAAGTGGTAAAGAGAATGGTGTACAGTGTAGTTGTAGCACGTAAGGATTAAAGAATTTGAACAAATTGGGGGGAATAAGTAATTAAGTGTCATACAGTAGCGGACAAAAAAGTTGCCACTTTTTCGAACCGTCCTACTTCTATTACTTTTCAATATCAACTCGAAACTGCAGTATGTACCTAATATACGTGTTCTGAAAGAGAATTGAAAGCTGTATAAAACTCAGTTACAGTTGAATTTATTTAACTAACACACAAAAACCCTACATAACATTTAACAAGACAACACAGTTTTAAAGCCAACAAAACGTTACCACTTTTGAACATTAATAAAAAAAAATCTAATATTTTGTGGGGGCACCTTTTTTGAGGACAACCTAAAAAGTTACTAAACGTGGTAACTTCTTTGTCGGCCCCAAAAATGTGTTACTCCGGTCAATGTCATATAACACTTTTGTTTGTCAGTTAAATAAATTCAACTTTAACTGGGTTTTACACAGCTTTAAATTCTCCATCAGAATATGCATATTAAACGTACCACAGTCCCAAATGTATGCTGAAAAGTAACAAAAATAGAACAAATCGAAAAAGTGTACACATACATACAATACACATATTGCAGGTACACATTATATCGAATTCTACGTACGTATCGATGTATTCACTGGAATAGATTGACGCTTTGAGCTCAATGATGCTATATAAATGTTCATGTAGCCTTTTAAAATGGGTTTCGAAGGATTTGAGAGGAAAGAATATTGTCGAATTGTATTTTTTTAAAAGAAAATTCAAAGAAAAATTTAACAGTTAATATTCACTCACGATGCACAAGTGCCTCAAGCAGCTGTTATTATTAGTTCTAGTGTCATCATTACCAACACTTAAATGGCTCCCATACAGCGCTAGTAGTATTAAAGTAATAAAATTATATTCCCATTACTTACGCTATCCGGTATAAAAAGTTATCGATGTAAATTGACCCACGAAACGAGATTCGATGGTCAAGAAAAGCCTCGCACGACTACAGCTTCGCAGCTGCGCTTATTACTAATCCACGGCGGAACAATTTAGGTGTTTGCCATTACTAATAACCCCGGCGAGCAAACGCAGCATTATTAACAGGTTCGCAAACATCTTCTGTATTAGTGATCCCGTCCCCTCCCTATAACCTACATAGTCTTTCCGTGCACCGATTTTCCACCATCACCAGCCAGCCAGCACGCCAACCCTTATTCCGATCTCTTGTACAGATATTTGCCGTGTCTACACCGTCCAAATTATCTCTGGCGATTTGAAGATAAAGGATTTTCACCGAGCCACTCAGATATACACGACACTCGTGGTAGGATGGAGCTTGAGAATCGAGGGCTGATAAGTCCGTTATCAAACCTATGAAACCCTTGCAGCATGTACTCTCAAACTAAGGGCGCCTTGATATCGCGTCGATACAATTATTGTGCAAGAAGAATAATTCCAATTTCTGTCAAATTGTGAGTTAAAGGACCTTCCATCGGTCACCTAAACTCCAAACTGTATTGTTGTTCTGTTTCCTACTGTATACTATATAGTTACTTGATCCCACAAGCAACTGAGGACACCAGTGGCACAATAATTTTGAAAAAGAATAATTCCAGTGTCTATCAAATTTGCAATAAAGAATTTTTCGAGGTATGTAGTACGCGATTCATGAATACATACTAAGCTCCAAACGATACGCAGTCGCCATCTAGACATCTTTTCCAAATTAAATGTGCATGGGAGCAAGCGAATCATTATGAACCGTGTTGGCAGTTTGATGTCACGTCGCAGCTCGACTTTAACTTGGTGGAGGCACATTTTACCACTAATTTCGGCGAATTGGAAACGGAAAACGGGATCGTCCCACCAGTGGTGCAGCGTTTTGGCGTCTTCGAAATGCCCGCGAAAGTTTATCAAGCATTAAAGTAGGATCAAACCTGTCTGACGTACGCGCGAGATTACGAAATATTGGGACGACCAAGGGGATTGGCTAAGGTTCTTTTAGCGCAACGCAGTTGGTTTCGAGTAGTCGAACAACGGGTTGCATTAATATTCCGGTAGCATCGTCGAACGGAGCTGTTATAACCTATTCGCCGTGATTCTTGATCTCGTTGCTCGGCTCGCAACAGAAGCGGCCTTCCCTTTGCCTTGCAAATCTTTCCACGAATCGTCCGAGTGTTTTTTGGGACACGCGAGCCACTCGTTCGATCGTTATTTCGCGCAAGGACAACGGAGTTCACAGGTTTATCCGAGAATTCGTTACTCCTGCCAGCCACTGGAATAGACCAGTCCGTCATCGTTTGTAAATCGGGGTTCCGCTTCAACCGGACAGTTTTAAAAGAGCGTTCGAACGGTACAATTTTCATCAGAGAAATTGAGCGCGGCACTCTTTGGCGAGCATTAGGAGGCAGGGACTCGAACCAGAGGTATTCATATTCACGTTGTCTCTGTGTTTGACGTTTCATGAAAGCTTCCATGCGATGAAGATAGCGAGCGGAGTATCTGGGATTCTGTACTTGCCTATGAAGCGAGATCAATAGGTTTCAAGTTTTTGTAGTGTCTACGCGCACAAACGTACACGTATACCTGCAGGATGTTCAAGCCGAAGGAACACAAATGCGTCGCGATGAAATACTCAATGACAACGTATTCACGATGAACTGTTACGGTGGCTCTTTATACCCGCGACAAAGCATAAATATAGCTGATTCGCCTGAGGCCACCTTTGTACGGGTCTGTACAGGCCGATCCACTCGCGAGATACCCGCGTGGGACGCGGTATTTATGGACCGTATCAACCGTGATAAAATACGAACTCTCGTATGAAAATGCGGAAAAACCGTGGAAAATAGTAGATGCCAAGATATCGATGATCCTCGGATAAAGGATAAAAGATGAAGGATAAAGGATGAAAGGATCAAGGCAGAGGCATTCGCTACTCGCTGATGCATTTTCTATTTCGTTGGACGATTCTTATCGGGAAATACTACGCTGAAAGCAGGTAGAATGCAGTTTATCATACTCGTGACAACGCGTCCGTTGTCGTCGTTTCGCGGCCCAAGAAGACTACAATGCGCGACGTGGTACGCAGTGTTTCCTTACCGAATAAACCAATGCTGAAAGTGGAGGTGGCAGACTGAATGATCATCGAGCGTGTACGCGTATTTCGGGTTCCATGAGTCACGGAAGATGACGGTGTCGTTGAATCGTACGCCGTGCTGGGAGTCAATGCCAGAAATAATGTCGGTAGACTCCGGCTTCGTCATAGACGGGGGTGATGTCCCAACTATCATCGGTGAGCGCATTATATTTAACCAACATCTTCTTGCTCCTCCCTCTTCCCATCTTTCGCGAGTCTTCTGTCATACATTGCTAATCCTCTCTGATCTTAGTGTCTGACGACAATTTTGGATAC
Source organism: Andrena hattorfiana (assembly GCA_944738655.2). Taxonomy (NCBI): domain Eukaryota; kingdom Metazoa; phylum Arthropoda; class Insecta; order Hymenoptera; family Andrenidae; genus Andrena; species Andrena hattorfiana. The sequence continues at coordinate 60,574,930 of OX122891.2, read as the reverse complement.
TTTGCGCGATGTGACCCTAGCAGTTGGTTCCGAAATGCAAGCCAACGGCACAGCGTGGTAGCAACCTGGTAGTACAAAAGGAAGAAGAGTAATTTTCTGTGCAGAAATGAACGGAAGACTAAGCGTCAATTTGGTCTCATTCTTCCGCGAGGTATCGCTCCTTTTCCGGCGCTACTACCAATTTGTCCTCCAGCCCTGTGCGCCGCTGCGTTAAGAATTCATGCGGAATCGCGGCAAGGACTCGAACTGGACCAGATACACGTGGACTTGAAGAACTGGATATGGCGTATACGGATTTGTTATCCCCCGATCACCAGCAGACTCGAGACAAATGCGTCTCCCTCCCCCCCTCCGACCCAGGGGGTAGGGGGCCGTACGGGGGTCGGTGATAAACAGTGTCGCTCATTCACAATGGCCGGCAAACACGCATTAAAACCGACTAATATGAAGTGTATTAATGCGAGCGGCATTGTCTAACCCACAGTGTACACGGCTACTGTCGTGGAGGCTGGCTTTATCCCGCCGTGGGGGGCCTTACGATCCTTACGTACGTATATAGGGCCCCCTCGATATACCCAGTGACTTTTTAAAAGCCGCCCTTGGAAAACATATCCTGGCTGTTCGATGCCTCGGCAACGGGTCTACCGCCTCGGGACAAACGAACAAGTTCGTCGGTCCCACGGGAGATTCTTTGGAGTCTCGAAGAGAAGTGTTGTGATAGGTTCGAGCGACTAGAGCGTTAGGAAACGGTGGATTCTCTAATATGGCATTAGCACTGTGGGTACACGAGCTACTTAGTGCATAGAATTCTGTCGGTGAATGAGACGCTAAACAAGTGAACTCACTGTACTTATCGATAGCTGTAGGAAGTGCAAGAGTGTCGTAGAGCAGTATGTACTTTTTAGCAGCGCTGAGGACTCTAGCGTTGAATAGATTTACTAATGCTGAAGGCTTGAACAGAGAATCCTAATCAAGCCCTCGTGGGATATCAATATAGCTTTGCCTTACCCCAGAGTGATTTGCAGCGTTTAGGGTCCTCGTAGCGGGGTAACGACCGCTCGAAAAGAATCGGTGAACGGATAGGAGAGTGAAGTATGCTTGGAGAGGCGTTCAAGTACAAGGTTACGGAGGTACACCCCGTATGGGACCAATCGCAGGGTAGTGCTGCAGGCTAGTTCTGCCCACTGGTCTAAATTATGGGGTCGCTGTCCAGCGCGCCACGCATAAATGATTGCCCGTGTTATGTTAAACATCCAACAACGGAGAGCCCCGAGAGCTCACCCACACGAAACACCCGACGGAGGTGGGAGAGCGCTTGGACGAGGGAAGAGGAGGTGGAGGTGGAGGAGAATGGGGGAGGGGACGGGGGAAGAGGAGGAAGCAAACGTTATTTATCTCGGGCAGTCGCACGAGGAAGGATTTTGAATAATTCCTGGTCGGCGGAAGAGGTCGAGTATCTTGTAGCTCCGGATTGTCCATAAATATCCCTGAAAGTCTGTTGGAACTGTTCGAACGCGTGGGACATCGCGTTCCCAGAGACCAATTTGTACTCCAACAAGTCGCCCATGACCTCTGTCATCGATTTGCCGCTTTCTTCGCGGTTAACAGCATGCATACAAGTTTTCCCGTCTTCCAACGCCTCGAGTCAGTGGCACTCTCCACCCCAAGCTTCAAGATCGATCCTACTCCCCACGTTTTCCCAACTTCGATGAGTCATCAACGATCAGCTGGACATCCAAGTGCACCAGGAACTATGTGATCGGCTGGGAGATCGGCCGGCCAGTGGCCAGCGCGGAAAAAGACATATTAGAGACATCATAATGCCAGGGCGAAGCTGTGTTCCAATTTATAACCGGATGATATCGCGATAGAGTCTCAGGTTCGAGGCATTGTGTTCGGTAGAGAGAGTTTCGTTCCTGACGTTACACCGGGCATCAGCTGGGTGGGGTCCTGGTGCCTTGGTGGCCTGGCTCGGGCTATCCTTTTGATATCTTGTTAACTAATGCCGGCTATTCGTTACAGGCCAACAACTCCAGAGACGTATACGTTTACCCGCGTAAAGAATACTGCCGCGTTCATGAGTGATTCGACACAGTGTAGGGTCTTGATTCGAGGCCTCCTCGGAATCTATCGGAATAACGTCTTCCCGGGCGAATATAGCTCGGCCATGGCGGAGGATAAAAGAACCCTGGCATCCGTGGAATAAAATCACAATCCTTGACTTATCTTCCAGGTGTAGCCGAACGGGACGTCAAATGTATCGATGCGTTTCGGGCAACCACAAAGAGATGAAATTCCCTATATAACAGTCGAGTGACTCGCCAGTTTCAATTGCAATGCAGTAGAGTAGAGAGTAAAATATTTCCATCATGAACCGAGTGTTTAACTTTGTTTTCGCCTGCGCGAGTATAATCACACAAATGACCGCCTATACAAAAGGGGCAGAGAGCAAGGAAACTGCGAGAAGAACAAAGTGATACGTGGCGATGCGGAGCAGGGGGCGGGTTGCTGCACAAAAGGGTAGCGCAGACGGTGAACGAAGGGAAAAATCCTGGTTATGGGGCACGGGAAAAAAGAGGACAACGGGATAAAGGCTGTGAGCTGAACTTGTAATTCTCATTCTTGAAAGTGGTCTTCGGGTGACCTCGTGGAACGCGTGCTTCACACAGAAAACGAGAAATGTATGCGGTGTCGAGAATATTATATCTGCCGTGACAAAATCGTTCATATCATTTGGACAGAATATCGAGAGACTCGCTTTATTCAAAGAAATACAATTTTCATCGATACATATGTAACATGAAGTTTGAAACTTAAGTATTTGGTTGTCGTAGGGAAAAGGGATATACTTCCGAATCGCCCCAGTGGTCGATTGACACGCTGTTTGAGGGGAAGGTGTGGACCTTAAATCTAAAATTGTAGCTTCGGGTATTTATTAATTTCTGAAATATGAATAAAAAATTATTCTTCATTTTTTTTTACAAATTTTACAAATTATTTTTTTGAACTTCATACATCCTGCCCCCTCCCCCCCCCCCCCCTCAATTTGTTCTGCGAACAGTTGGACGCGGTTCCCTTAGATCTGCGTGTCCCTCAGGCGCCTGAAAGGCACTCGTATTTAGCTGAAATTCAAAGCCAATTTTCTCGAAAACGAAGCGTGATATTAAAAAATTGTATTCTATATTTTCGTCTTATTTTGGCCTATAGAATCACCCCCCCCCCCCCCCTAGAGTATTGACTATCAATAGAATAATAAGTATAAACCCTGTATAATAGAATGGATCGCATCCGTAACACGCAAGTTTCTGGTTCAAATCTCCGAACTCACATCGGTTCGCTACCATGCTTTGCACCCCACACACTAATCTAGCCCCAACCAATACTAATACTCGGAACAAGTTGTAAAGTGGAATGCGTTGTGTTGGAATAAGTCAACAGAAATACTGAAAGTTTTTTATTAATATCTCGGAAACTAATAAATTCCCCAAGCAACAATTTTAGATTTAGGGTCCACACACCCTCCCCATCCCTCCCCTCAAACCTCGTATCGATCGGCTACTGGGGCCATTCAGAAGTACAACCGAAATAAGATATGTATGTTCCCTTCTATATAACGAATTTACAAAATAAATCTTTAGTCGTATCTTTACAGTAAAAATTGTAGTAAATATTAAAGGTGCTTTTGGTCGCTCCAAAACGTTCCAACTTCGACCAAAATTGAAACAAAGCTAGATACAGTAACTCGAATAACTGACCTTCCATACGCATTCTATTCATTCTTTGCGTTACTCTCCAGAGATTAAATACGTGGAAGACTTATCTACAATCTTGGTTTGTTGAAGCGGATGGTTGGACGCATAAATCTTCAGGTTCCCCAATAACCAAACATTCTTAACGAAACAATTACACCTGCATCAACCAGTAAAGAAAACTGGATTTAATAGCAATGCTTCTCCTAAAAAACGCAATGTAGACCAGACCTCGGGCAAGATTTAGCGTAACGCCTCGTGTCTTCGACTTTACTAATCTCCAAAACGCTGCATATCCTGACGACAGGTGAATCAACTAGTGCGGTTAAAGGAATTAACAGTGGAACCACGAGGTGGAAGTCACTGGCGCGAAGCGGTGTCCAGGAGCAGAGGGTCGTTGGTGGGGCAGGACAAGGATGGTCAAGTCCTTTCACGTCGGGATCATTCTGGTAGGCGGTACCAACGTGGCCAGGCCTACCTCTCCTCTGACTCGAGTCTAACAATGGATCTGCAACAATGCAAGCACCTCGTTCTCGGACCTAGCCTCGGCTCTTCGTGTGTGCCCTTCCTCTGACGCGTACGTGGACACTGATACATGACGAGTAGCCCAGACGACCGAATATAGAGATTCCAACTGGTACTGTCCTTAAACATCCACGGGTTACAACCTTACGAATTGCCTGAACGTTTTGTACACACACACGCAACCAACTATAAACGTGTGATACGTTGCCAGGATAAAAAGGATTTGAACGACATGGAACAGGGATTTCAAATGTGTATACAAACATGATTCGCTATCGCGTCGAAGAAGCCTTAGGAAATCGATATGGTCCTTGGTATTGTGGGTGGAAGTGTGCTATAGTTAGAGGAAAAAATAGTTGTTGTTCAAGAGCAGAGAGTGAACCTATCACCATAAATAAATGGGTGTATTAACATTTATTTACATACATAATGTAAGTATGGGATTCGTAGCTGGCGGTGAAGAAACTGGTCTCGCGTAGACAATTGCTTTTCGACCTAACGTAAGAATTAATAACGGTTGACTTGTTGAAATTGAAAGAATGATATCTGGTAAAGCAACAAGCGAAAACGGGAGAAATTCTTTACAGTTTGAAATCGAATTGCAAATGTGGGAAACAGCTACGAATAAGTGCGTTGCAAACGAAAGAAGTAGAAGGATACGTAATGAGTCAGCCATAAGATCGTGGCCCCTTTATTTCGTACCGTCACAGTCATCGTAGTACGTTGCAATTGCGAAATTAATTAAAGCCTAGTCTAACTGCGCCCATGTATTTCTCTCAGACGTTGAATTAAAAAGACTCGAGTTACGCGGTGTTTATAACCGAGCCACGAATATATTACGGGAATATTTGTACGGTTTTGTCCATTTACGCTTCATTAAATGAACAGCCCGCGAGTTGTAGAATTTCTCTGCCCTTCTAACTGAGGATTAAGTTCTGCACTCGCGGTGCATGGCGTGTTTCACGTTGAAAAATATTATAAGTAACCCAGCAGCGGATATGAACAGTCATCCGCGTATAATCACTGCGAACCTGTGGCTCCGTGGACTACGAGAGGAAGTGGAAATGGATTTGCGGCAACAATTCTTGTAAGAGACTTAAGAAAGAATTTTTAAAAGCTGTTTTTAGCCTAACAACTGGTTCACTCGAGAGGTTTGCGATAGCACAAGAAATCCGCAAGTAATTATTGCGACTTGCCTATCGGAGATTAAAATCTATGCTGGTTTAGTGTACCGATAGGTTGAATGTATTTACAAGAGAAACACCATTTCGTCGCAGAAACGAGTGTCTTCAAGAAATAACGATCTCTACAAAATGATCCACCGATGACATTGACGGTCACGACGATTCCCGTTCAACTGGCTCGCTAACAAGCTTCATTGCCACTTCAGTATCGCGACCATATCGGCCAGGACTAGCCACAAATCACGCAGAGAACTGGTTATCCTGCCGCGTCATACGTTAACCTACGTTCGCGTACATCCCGTCAGCATTGCCTATGGGGAATACACTTGAACCAGTTCTCCTGCATGAAGCTCCACGTGAAATATCTTCAAGATGGCACGCAGAACGGTTAACGAGGTCCCCCTAAAAGTCTTTCTCTCAACAGACGAATCACGCGCGCGCCAAAGAAATCACTCCCAAATTTGCTCATCATCTCGATAATTTAATTGAGGCATTTGGCGGAAAAGGGGCACATACGCCAAAATACCATTTCAAGAAAATCGATTTCAAAGTTTTCATTGTAGTATAACTTAATAAAAAGTAATGTAATTAAATCCAATTTTTTAAAGGATGTAGTTACCGTGTCCTTCAAACGTTCTGAAAACAGAAGTCATAATTTGAAAATGATATATGTCTTTATTTATAAGTTTCAAGCAAGAGGTTTATGTGCCCTTTTTCCGTAAATGTGGTAAATTCGTAAGAAAATTGGTTCTTTGTTTAGTTATTTGAATATAATTTTGTTTACTTACTTCGTTATACATTTTTTATACATTGCTTAAATAAAATATACAAAATGAAGCACAAAAATAAACAAAAAATGTCTAACATATCAATTTTTTCTTTCCTAAATTAGCTTCTTTCCTTGCGGATTTGATACTCGTCTCACTTTCCATATTTTCTCGCTTACACAAAATCCTTTATGAAACAAAAGTGTACTTACTGCGCGACAGCACGTAGTAGCTGTCGTGTCGATCACGCTACGCAATGAAACAGCATCTAGCTAATCTGAACTCAAGAGAAGTAATATCCTTGATATATATATATATATAACATATACCTGAGTTGATTTAAACGATTTTAGGAAAAACGACACATAAGCTTATCAAATGCCTCAATTAAGAGATAATAATCCCAGAAATTCATACATAACTTTTAGAAAATGAGAACATTTGCACAAATACATCAAACTCAAATATGATCATAAATATTATCGAAATGTCATTGGCACAGGCGCGGAATGCATTGAGCACCCCCATAACGACTTCAAATGCATGCATTATTCCTATTCGCACTAAAAACCCACGTAAACATCGCAATTCCGTCCGCGGCCTTCCCCCAAAAAATTCATCGAAGACGTGAAAATGTTCGTGTCGTAAACATTTCTGCGTTTTTCCAATGTTAGGCCGACCTCACGGTCGATATCCCCGAAGGCGGGCAGATCAATGCTCGACGACCGGCCTTAAATCACTCCTTATGACAAGAACAGATGTACGCGAGGCTGTCCTGTCGCGGCTAGTCAGCGCAATAAGGCGGCATGCAAGCGCGGAACACGGCATATTCCGGTAGTCTCGTTCGTTCGGCTGCCTACATATCGGATCTATGAGAGCGGCGTTATCGTATTGTGGGCTACGGAGGCGCTCCGCGCGCCTCTCTCGCCCTGTTACGCCGGGGCTCTGTGCAACCGCAGCAAGAATAACGCGACGCGTATATAAAGACGATGGTATATCTGTATCAATTGTATGCATATGTGGCTCCCTCCCTCCAGCCACTTCCTCCTATGCCCCCGTCTCCCTCCCGCCGCCCTCGACTCACTTGAAGCAACGAGCGAAGGGACCACGCGGGCCCTAGAACTGCCTATGTGTATTTGTCGCGTTTAACCGTTCTATGGTTTATCGTTTATTGTTCGTCACCGACGAGCATCCCTCCGCGCGCCAGGGGCGGGAGGGGTACGCGCACAGGAGGGAGGCGAACGGCGGGGTAAGCCACGTTTAAAAGGGCATACCATACGCGATCTTCATTTGAATACGATTATGGATAACGCGATACGACAGAGCTATGCCGCGGCATCAAATTTGATATTCAAATGGACGATACGCGTCTTTTGTTCCCCCGCTGGAGACCGTGAACGCGATCTGGACCGATCGGAGATTCGACGAACAACAAGATCGGTTGCGAGGGGATCGTTCCCGCTTCGGCTCGCTTGCTCGCGGAAGACGGAGGATAGAACTGGACGATTCCACGAGCCTGGTGGATTAATGCAAATGTTCCGTGCATTTCTGCGGGCTTTGGTAAAACAGTATATTGCTGGGAATCCGTATTACAGGAATGGTCAATTTTATTCCCATCAGATTGAAAAGAGAAAAGTCGCAAGCATTCGAACGGGTAGATCTTCTGCGCTCCCTTAATATATTGTCCCGTGTATTGTGTAATGTTAGAAAGCTTCTATATCTTTTCTCATATGTGTAGAAAGCAAAGAGCGTTCCATCAATTTTTCATCGAGCAATCCGCCAAGGAAATAAAGCACGATCGCGATCTCCTCGCTCGAGAGTAAGATACGCGATCGGTGACATTTCTATACCAAATATATCGCACAAAGCGGCGCCGCTTCTCTCTCTGTCATATTAAATATTATTTATGTTCGCTCGCATAAAGACCACGGCTGCCTGCGGCCACGGTTTCACGGACAACTTTCCGTACACGTGTACCTTGTGGACACATGCACGCGCACACACACGCACACAAAGGAAAGGATGAAACGTTCGGTGCATACGGTGCAAGCACGTGAGCACAAAGAGCAGGCCAATCGAAAAACAATATCGATCCATTGTTCTGGTCAGCCAATAAATATCATAAATATCGGTCCACTGAATTACAAGGCCCAATCTCGTGCGCAGATCGGTCGACCCGCGGCTGTTACATCGCAAACTCGATTCAGCTGGGGTTTTGCTCACTGATGCAGTAGCTGCATACGCGCAGCTTCGATATAATGGAATCTGTATAGAATTGTGCTTTTGCACTGGAACTCGCGGAAATTTTATTCCCCTGGACATTGAACATCGATGAATGGAGAAACGGAGATACAGCTCGCTCGCAAGGATTCTAAAAAGCTAACAGTACGATTCTACCCCCGATTGTGGCCATTCCAAGAATTCGCCGCGCTGCCAGCAGCGTTATTTAACGCTGCGTTATTAGCTCTCCTTTTCAATCGGCTGTCAGAGACACGATTGCAACCTGAGACATAATCAGAAAGCGTTTACGAGCATTGAAATCTGCATTATCACCATGCAATTCAATGCCATTTCCTTCCGCAAATGTAAGTAATACCTATCTCTGTGATTCTAGTGCAAATGGAAGATGGATATTGTGCCGCATCGCGTATTGCGTCAATACAGCTGCACAGACGATCCCGATAGAAGGAACTTCCTGGACCGTGTGTAAAAATTTCTGCATTGTAGAGAGCCACCGCGTAGAGTAACATTATATCACGTTTGTTCTCGTCTACCGAACTGAGACACGCGTTCCTACTCACGTTTCGGCGTCTCTTTGTGCGTCACTCCTCTCAGGAACTATGCTACGAACATCCACGGCTAAATAACAACATTCCCTTCCATTTGCTTTCGTTGGAAACCATTTTTCAATGTGCGAGGAAATGATACGGTATTTTCCTGGAAAATTTTCCTCGGAAAAGTGTACTGTATGAGTTGGAACCAGAGATCAGTATTTCCATGTGTCACTTTAAAGATAAACTTAAAGATGCGACGTCCACATAAACAGGAGCAGAATGAAATCGGGTTGTATTGAAATTGTAGGGTAAAAATGAGCTGACTTTGAAATGGAAAATTCTTTTGAAAGATGGATTTAAGAATATTATACTTGATTCCTCAAATTCTAAGTTAACCCGCTGTGAGCACACTTATTTTCGCACCTTCCGTGGGCACACTGGGTTGTTTATGCCGATGGTTGTTTTTTTTACTGTTTTTGCCTTTCAAAAGATCTGAAAAAATTATGGAATACTTATTCAAGTCTCTATTTTAATATATAATCGTTTTTTGAGTCAAATGTTTGAAGGATTAATTAAGAAAAATACAAATTCGGAAGGAAGTTTAAGAGAAGGGGCAATTTGCTCAAGACATAAACGACCCAGTGTGCCCACGGCGGGTTACAAATGGAGAAAAAATCCCATTCACTAGAAGTTTATAAATCAGTGGTTCAGGCATTATTTCACAATTGTTTAGAGGCACCTTATACACATATAGTACGACAAGGAATGTTGCCAATTGTTAATTTAATTAACACAATAATTGTAATGTGTATACAGATGAATACTACTGTAAAATAAACGCGATTTTTTTCACTTCAAGCGACGATTACAGTACAACTATTGAGAATGTATGTCTTGTGGTTGCTATGTTATAAATATTTTAAATGCGAGAAAAGATAATTCGTGTTACAAATTTCATTAAATTTGTGAACAGATTTCTAATCTGAAACGAGTGCATTAGCGGCACTTGGTAGTACTGCCAGCGCCATCTCTTGTCGAGTATTTGTAACCACGATGGACCGCCAGTGATACCCAACTCGTAGATCCTATATTTTACAATAACAGTATGTATCTACATTATTCCTTTATGTTGGCTGACATAACCTATTGCTGTCAATAACTGAAGGCTCAGTGTTTGGAAAATGTTCATTTTGCATACATAAGTATTAGAGTAATGCACAGAAAGCCTCGTTTTAGCATAAAATGTTCTGGAGTTAATAAAAAGTGCTGTAAAATTATGGAGAAAAATTTGTAAACAGTAGTTTGCTACATATAGCCTCACTGATTATAGAGTGATGTATGATTAAGGTTGCCAATCGTAATATCATATATAGTACTGTACTATATTTTTGTCTAGTGTACTATATACTGTTAGAAAAAGATATAGTACGTAAAAATACTATATTTTCAATAAATCGATATATTTCTACAATTTTTACTCATTTTTATACTCTACGGCAAGATCAAAATTTGAATTTGCGAATTTAAACTTTAACAGAGAGGATTTTTTCTATAATGAATATGAAGTGGAGGGAAAAGAGAAACAGAACCAGTGTATCTATCATAAAAAATGAGCTCGTCATATATGTTAATTTGGACTTTCAGTGCAATCAATCCTTGGGCATATTTATAACAAACAATAAATTAATTAATAACACAAAGTACCACAAAAAATACACATTTAAAAAATAAGATGTGGTTGTTTCAATGTAGTTTTATTTTGTACCACTTTCCTCCGAGAAGTACTATATTCTTTCACAATGTACTATATTTTTTATCACATTTGTCCGTAAAGTACTATATTTTTCCAGAAAAAAGTTGACAATCCTATGCATGATATCAGTTGAAATTATCTCGAAGTGAGACTACATTTAATTGAAACAAGTCTTCACTTTCCTTTTCCTTTATATTTTAACGTCGAAAATGTTCATTAAAGATGCACCTATAACAATTTTCAACCACAGTGACTTGTATACGATTCTAAAATTCTTTGGAATCCTCGCGAAACACAAAATGTGTTACCAACAGTCCTACCAATCGTTGCATATTTTTTAAGCGCCAAATACGATCTGAAATCTGGGGACTCCCAGATTACGTATGTTGCGAAGATTCTGAAAAATCTGAAACGAGTTGGATATATGTAGACGGACCACTTGGATCCGCGAATTTTCCGCGAGTATCCAGCCGCGGTATGATTATATCGCATCGAGTGGTTGGATAGACCCAGAGGAAAGAGAACGGCGCGGCCGCGGGAAGAGCACGGGCGTAGAAGCACACACGCTCAGGGGTAAGTAGAAGGAGGGGAGAGGGAGGGGAAGTTAAAGAGGATTGCCGATCCATCCATGAGGGACGATGCAGTCTCTGAATGCGAGATAAAACCTCGCTGATGCCCAGCAGAGCGATCTGAGTGGTGCGAGTGAGAAAGCAAATCAACAGGGTGACGGGGGAGAAAGAAAAAAATAGAGGGTTAAAGAGAACTGGCGGGCAAGGAGAGAGGAAGGGGGAGAGAGAGGGAGGGGGAAAGAGAGAGAGAGAGAGAGAGAGAGAGTGGGAGAGGGAGATTGGGGGTGAGGAGACCCATTGAATACGGCGGAAGGTAAAACTCGAGGCACCAGATCCGAAGAGACACTGAAGACTCTTCCCAAATCCATATAAATTGTCGTATTGTCAGAAGGCCGTACCGCATACCGATTCGAGATGACACGAAAAAAACCTCGGGAAGGGAGCACTGATGTTCGCCACTGGTCTCGTTGCGATTTATTTCGAGGTCGATACAATCTGCGAAATGTACCGCGAACTTTCAAATACCATTGCTCCTCTAGCGAACAGTTCGTTCTGCGGTGGATACATAGCTCTGTAGACTCTGTTGGACGATATCACCCTCTACAAATTGTTAGGGTCTCCGTACAGATATCAGCTGAGGAACCGTACGAAACAATGTAGACCCATTTGTAAAGTTACTAGCCACGAATCCATGGCACCTCTTTCGTTCAATAATGGACACCAAGGGTAACCAACATGGGTTGTCCAGTTCGTGATACGAGGAAACCGAAGACCAAGGGCATTGAAGTTCTGCGCGAGGATCGAAAAAGGAATCGGGAAGACGATTATCGCGGGCAAGCGTTTTCTGAGACACGGGCCCTGCCACTGAAAATAGCCAGGCGCGAGTGGCAAAATTAAAAAGGACCACGAGAAGCGCCTTTAATCTCCCGGTCTATAAAGACTGTTCCACGGGGAGAGGATCGGGAAGAAGGAGACGCGAGGCAGGATTTCGCGCGATTCGGCAGCAGCAGACGGTTTCGAAGGCATCGGCAGAAAGGAAATCGGCTTACCCGGGGCAAAAATATACTGATATTTATGAGGGTCGCGACATCAAGCTAATCTTCGGGAGATAATAATTTATCGGCCACCGCCGCGCCAAGGAGGTGTATTTTGACTGAAATCCCCTTTTGCCCCTTCTTTCTTGGAGCGTCTTTCCACGCCACCCCACCCCCCCCCCCCGCCCCCCACCCACCACTGGACGATTTCGATGCTCCCGAGCAACGACTCGTATTTCAGTCGACTTCAAAGACCTGGTTGACAGTGCAACGTGCCGAGGGCTCTCTCTTCGGTGGCAAAGGGAGGAAAAAAGCGCGGATGTCGACGGGGACCGATGATGCTTATTGATAGCCTTCGCGAATTCCCACAACAGGGGACAAATTTACCTAGAGAGATAAACTTATTTGCTCGTAAAAGTGTAACCTTGTTGCAATATGCCAACAAAGTTGCTGGAGAATTGAAGAATATGTATAATGTACATGCATAGACGCTGTACATACATATTCTAGTACGACAAGCTTCGAATGCTTGCGCAAATATGTAGTATCTTCGCTAGGGTGCTTGGGTGCATTTCAACCTTTCACTCATTTATCTGTTGCAATTGTTTCTGGCTAACAACCTGACTGTAAACCACGACCAAGTGTGAAGAAGGAACAGATCCCTAAACGAAAGAAATCTCTGAAAGTCCCCCTAAATTGACCATCTCCTCGCGCGTTACCTTTCAAAGAATCAAGGATCACGCGGGTCTGGCGCAATGAGAAGCTACGCGTCACGGGAGTCGTGCACGCTGGCGCGCGAAGGGCCAACAGACGGTGTACCAGATCGAGACGCAGCCAGAATAATAATGGGATCCGAATTCCACGGTTGATACATCGACCGACGTTTCGTTATTTACGACAGCTCCCCTTAATCCACGCTAGAAACGGCGAATCGCATTAACGGGAATGGTGAATCCGAAAATCTGTCCCCGCACGGGAGCTGCCTCCGACGCCGCGTACGAATCCTGATCACGAATCGCGAGCGGATTACCCTTCCTCAAAAGCAAGAGAATGTTAATACGAGCAGGAATGCTTCCTCACGGTGCGAGGTTTTATCTGATCCGATCAGACCACAGTTCTGGCCCATTTCTGTGACTCGAATGCGTCTCCTTGCCACGATTATTGACTCACGAGTTCTCTACATACCACTTGGACTAATTTGAACGGGAATAATGGTGACATGGAGGTTTTTTTTTAAGAAGAAATCAGAGTTCTACGAAATCAACTAAAATTGTAAATTGTTGTTGTAAATTTTAGGTTGGACTTCAAAGGTTGGACATGTGATATTGATATTGATACTTCATTGATAGTTAACTGTAACTAGCCGTGAGGTTGATAACGTTGTCTTCGTTTGACGATATGTATCTCACAAATTGTTGTTCACCTCTTACAGAAGATCCCGCAAGAATCCGAAACGTATTAACAAATATTTCGTTATTCATCACGCGGCAATATTGGCAATTCCCCCTTCGCGAGTAGACACTTTCCCTTTCCATCAGTCTTGCTCATTCATCCCCTATTCTTTTCCAAAGAAGATATTTCCACAGATTGTTTGTGGGTCATGTAGTATACACTGTCTTTTAAATTTTAGACAAATTTTTTATGTAATTTGTTTCATCGTCAGATGACAGAGTTTAAGGGCGACATAGATGTATTTTAACCGTTTTAGTGCCACGCAGCGCGAACGCGCTGTTCGCGTACTGTGGTGAACCGTGTCGCTTTTTTTGGTCACGATCGTCAATTCGATTACGCTCGGTTCAGAATGTATCTTGTCGCGAGTCTGTCAGAGTTTCCTCTCGTAATTACAAATTTTCTTTCAAATAATCGTAAACAACCTGCATAATTAGCTGTCTTTCTTTAACACATTGAGTCCCAAGGTTTATTTTTAACAAAAGCACTATCGCGCATCATGGCACAATCCGACATGAATTTTCAAAAACCCCTGGCACTAAAACGGTTAAGAACTGGTCTCCCATGTCGAAAATATTTGGAAATATCGTATACCTATGTAGTTAGAGTTTTAAATATCGATACTTTTATAAATTACGAGATGCATAGACAAATTTCAGGAGGTTTCCACTGAAATTTTCTATCATAGTTCCTGTGTTTTCCGTGAATGTTAGAAACCATCCCATTACTATCCCTGTACCATTGTCGCAAATCGATTATTTGCCACAGGGAGTAACGCGAAAGATCGCGTGTCGCGGTAGATAACGGGGCCGTTTGTAAAATGGTAAAATTCGTAATGCATCGCCGCGAAAGTGGAATAAGCCAAGACATACGGGGGTGTGGGTGGAGTCTAGCGGGGAATGGTGGTGGTGGTGCGGCAGCAACGGTGGCGCAAAAGGGGGGTGGCGAAACGAGAGGGGGGATTTCTCCTACGTGTACGTTTATGTGTCTCATTTATCAGCACAGATATTATTATGGCTCTACGCGGTCGGAGCTAGGAATTTTACATACGTACGGACATTTGTACCTTCGCGATATAATATAAGGACGTAATAATGCACGGGCATACAAACGAGCCCGGCGTACCAGCACTTTCAGCGACGTTCTGATGCCTCTGGCCCGCGTATTTCTACTTCAACGGGTTGTTCGACGAGCTCAGAGTTAAGTAATTCCCGTTTGCAATAATTGAATTCGAGGCCGTTGATGGTTTGACTTTTTGGTAACGTATTCGAAGTTTGATCAAAATTTCACTAATGCAAGGAAATGCGCTATTTTTAAACGAAAGAATGCAAATTGAAAAGTTCAAACTAAACACTATTATATACATAATCTTTGAACTGATATTTCTTTAGCTATTTGAATAAGAGAGATGGAGTGAAGTGCGTAAATCATCGAATGCTTACTAATCGTTGGGAAAGTGTATATTGGAACATGAATGATATCTTCTGTTGTGACTGTATCATTGCAATTTGATCATTAGTTATATGAGGATGTTATTGAATGATAGAATTCGTGTTTTGATATTAGTAATGTCAGTAGAGTTGCAGTAACTAAAGCTGAATGAAAACATAACTTTCTGATGCACTCTTGTCTGAACGTCTGTTAAGAAGAGGGAGAAAAGGAAGAAGAGGAAGATGAACAGGAAGAAGAAGATGCAAGCAAGAAAGAAAAGGAGGGAGAGTAGGAAAAGAAAGAAATGAACGAAGTAGTGGTAAGGGGAAACAATAACGAGATCAGCTTTCAAAATGATACCAAATCATTTTTCATTTTCATTTACCACCTGCTCTGTGATTTGTGGGTACTAGCATGCCTACAAAGGTGACAAGTTCCTCCAATAATAGCAACGAAAATCGCAATCAACTCGCTTTATCAACAAAATGAACAAAGCCTTCATTGAATTGAAGAATAGTTGACTCTGAACGTCGTTCATCCATCGGAAGCACAGGCCCAAAGTATACAAGGGAGAAACAGCCAACACGGTAGATCCTCGAGGATCTTCCAAGCTCTTCCCAAAGATACATATATCCCAAACGAAGCGATCTTGCGCCTCTGTCCAGGGGAACTTCCATGCGTGCAGCACGTATGGGCAAGGCACGAGAGATATCCAGGCCACCCCCGCGCGTCCCCTCGGCCCAGAAGGATCCCTCCACGGTCGTCAAAGCTTAATACATTTACAGCTCACGAGAGCACTCGGTGCTGCCGTGAGCGGCAGTCTTGGATATTCGCCGTTGGATCTCTCTATAGAGTGTATCACGTTTGCGCATGTGAATATCACACGTATAAGTGGAAGAAAGATGGCCCGGGCCGTCCGTCCCCAGCGGCTAACCCCCTGATATATCGTTTACGTGTCTCGGCGTGCATACGTCGTTTGGGACACACGACTATCCCCTTCCCTCCTATCTCTTCGACTCCTCTGGCTTCTTTTCACCGTCTTCCTTCTCTGCACGCTGCTGCTCCGCCGAATGCCTCGAGGATACCGCGAATCCTCGTTTTACGAATTCACGGGACGACTAGAGGACGGAGGTTCGAGAACAGCGCTCGATACTCACCCCCTTCCTGCCTCCCTGCGAGCCTGGCCCGTTCCTTCGGACGAGACTCTGTCGAGCGAGGGATCGTGTGGCTCGAGTGATGACTCGCGTCTCCGCCACGACGAGGTGGCTTGATATTTTCGATTGACACGGTCAGCTGGAGAACGGAAGCCTTCAGAAGGAAGCGAGCTCTGCCTCGTGATTCGAAGGAACAATGCCAACCAAGAGCGGTGGTTTCAATCTTCAGAGCATTGCATAGTCTTCTTAGAGGAAGCTTAGGTGTCAGTGACCTCTGCATGCTGAAGAATAGTATAGCTCTTCTAAATATCGCAGGGAGGGTCGCCAGATACTTTCGCTTGAAGATGAGTCTAGTGTTCGCGACGTACACGGCCAGCATCGCATCGATCCAGTGTTATCATGAAAGATCTGGACAGAGAGGGCTGTAGATGCACTTCTGATGTTGGTCTGGTTCCACCCAGTCGGGAAGAAGTATACCGCGAAGGGGAGTCTTCTGAGCCGAGCGGCCAGGACTTAGCCATAATCTGAAATATATTGGTACCCGGTGTTTGTCCACATCTCGTTGACCGGCATTATAAATCGGCGAAGCGTAGGCATTCGTTCGAGGACATTAGTCAAAGCCTGGGTAATGTCGTACGCGATAATGCGGCTGATATCGCGAATCCCTGCGCGCGAGCTGCGTATGTGTGCGCGTGTACAACAGAGGACGACGCTTGCAGGTAACCCGAAGAATCAGAAGGTCGTCGGGAATCGGCAATGACCTCTTGGCTGACTGTTCACGATCATGGTCAACGAAACGATGATGGTCTATAAACTAAATAGGATTCTATGAGTCGAATGTTTGTGGAGCGAAGACAACGAGGTCACATCCTGGACAAACAGGAACTGAGAGTGCGAATTTTTTTTTAACAACTTGGTACAGTATGTATAAGCGGAATAATGATCAGTGTAATAGCCGAATAGTGATCAAAATAAACTTAAGCCTGAGAGGCATAGTAGATGTTGGCGGATTAATTATTGGAAAATTAGCTTCCTCTTCGCAGACCAAAGGTATTCTCTCTTCTAATCGACAATCAACAAATTTGACTGTGTGAAATCTGCAAAATTTCCCTTATTGAAAGCGAAAGACGAGTTCTACAGACACATTCCAGCAGAACAAAATCGCCAGCTCAATAACAGCGACAAATACAGCTGAAGAGGAGCCACGGTACCGTCATAAATATCGACATAAGTCACCGTGATCTACGACCCCTGGTCGCTGAGGTATCTCGAATCTCGAGCGGCAACCTGGAAGGTCCGCGGAACCGATAGAATACGAATAGAGATCGTCTTTCCTCCCCCTGCGCCCCCTTTCCCCATTCTGCCCCCTCTCACGGGGGTACGGAGTAATGCACTTATATAAATCAGGTTCAACCGCGGACCACCATAAAGCATTGCGATGTTTCGATGTCCGTAAAGCATTCCTGGGCGGGTTCGCGTTTGATTCACGCTGGTCGGTGTGTGGGGCAGGCCCTTGAAGGTCCCATCGGCGGTCCACGGTGTTCCATACCCGTCCATTGGATCCATGTACACACCATGAGAGACCGTTCCACCACCATGAAACAGGCGTGAGAGAACTTGTCGCCGGCGATAATAGTTTATTTGTCGCCAGGTTCGCCGGGGCCGAGATATGTTCCGGTTACTCGTCCCGTTCCTCCCGCGGAGGATTGTTTATTATGCGAATTGAACGAGCCGAAGGCGATAAAGATCCCGTCCGTTCCTTTTCGCCGATCCATCCGCTTTCCCCCCTCCCGCTCTTTCGCACCTACACCCCAACCCCTTTTGATATTTCTTCCCGCGTCACAGTGTCCCTTTCGCCTCGGCCCACGCCCACCTCCTTAATTGCTGATAGTATCGATCTTCGAACGATCGCTGAACCGGGATTCCGCGTGTAATGGATGGCTCTCCCACGGAAATTACCACCGAAGAGGGATTTGCCAAGTAAACTTTATTTCGTTGACACACCGTGATTGCAGAGTGCGACTGACTTTTGCTGGCAGAGTTTTACCTTCTACCGAATTCGAACTAGATTAAAGAGACTGAGACTGAGACTGAACTGGTTTCATGCGCATGATTTTAAGGGATTTTTGGGGCAGCAGCGAGGGTGGTAGCGCGGAGCAAATGATGGAGAGATTACATTTCCGTGGGTTATGTTGCACGTGCGTATTTTATTCTGTATAGTTGCTAAAGAACATGTGTTTAACGGAGATATCAATGACACACAGGCGTTGTTTAGACTTCAATCGTGCGGATGCCTGACTTTGGCATACGGCGACAGGAAGGAACGCTAACGAAGCAACAGGACGAATTAAGTGCAACGATATTTCTCTTCTAGCCTCATATTACTTCATCGTATCCGAGTTTCCTCATTATGGAGCGTGTCGTGGGCACCGCGTTCGACCATCAGGATAAAACACAACACGTTGCCGGTTGCCGGGCTTCTTTCCTCTTCGCCTCATGTTCTCCTTTGTCTCTCCTCTGTCTCTCCTCTGTCCCTCGATCGCGTTGTCGTTCTCACTTTCGACTGTGCCTGCTCGAAAGTGAAATGGAGGCCTGGCGCTGGCCCCCGATGACAAACGCGACGACCTCGCGGCCAATTTTTTAATACCATTTTTGGCGACCGATCGCCACGGGGAAAATTATGGCCGTAGTTGAGGACCGTTTGTTCTGGCGCGAGGAATCTACCTGCTTGCGTTTAATCGCGGCTCGTAATTTTAAAACGACCCATGCTCAACGGGTCCCACGAGGATGCGTAGTAACGTTGGCGATGTCTGAGACATTTGCTCACCGAACAGTTCAATTTCTTTAGAGGTTGAAGTCATAACGATGGTAACTTTGTGGCGATGTAAGTTTCATGCGATCAAGAGTGAAGGTTCAATGATTAAAATTATCTATTACCATGGTTCTCAAGAACCTCTGCAAGCTATCTTAAAAGAGTGGAATGTATGTACACGTTTGAAATTGCTACATAAATAAAATTATAGTTATGAGTTAGATTATGAGTTGCCACTCCAACATAATTACTGATTTGTGTCTACATATAAGTGTGTGTATTAGGAGTCTGTAAAAAGCACAAGCTTGAACCCAATTCGTTCCAAATTTTTTCAATAATACACTCTGTGTGTTTGATACCTTATTACCCAAGCTATGCACGAATATACCGAAAGATAAAAAGTACTTACATACTTCTTGCATTAGGAATCATTGTATTATGTAGCGAGACCACAAGAGCGGCAGATGTCGTGGATAAAAAATCCCAAGGAATGCGTAGTGATTTTTGTCCTGAGGACGTTCGACCAGGCATCTGGAAAATGCTATTAGCCCCATAGATATCGGCCAATTTGTCTCCGTGCCGTGTACACCGATCAGTGCACGGCCATGGCCAAGAGGAATGAAGGAGGAGGTCGGAACTATTCTTGGTCAAGGAAGCGACAAATCGTTTGTCAACGATCCGGTGCTAATAACCGAGACCCTCGCTTTATCGGTGGCTAAGTAATAGCTACCAATAATCGAGGTCTCGGCTGGCTTATCGAGTCCATTAAAGGGTACACTGTTCTTGGTGGTTTTGAAGCATTAGCACGACGCGCGGGTATCTCTAGCCATTCGTCATTCCTGAAATTTCTTTTCGATTCGATGACAGGTCAAAGGGACCGATCTTGAAACAGGATGCTCTTGGATTATTCTTTTTTCTTGATAAACTTATGGGCTGGAAAGGTGGATTTCCTACTTCTACTGTGTCTCCCCCACTTTTTTCAGTCCTTTAAGCGCGTAGTGGACTATTTCAGCTTCGAAACATCGATTCTTTACTGATTCTGAAAGTCTTATCCTTTATGAACATTTTAAACAAAAGTTCGCGAAGAAATTCAAATAATTGTAGAAGTTAGAGCAGCGAACGTAATTGAGTGAACCGTCCAGTAACGGCCTCGCAAAGCGGTATTGGCATAGGGGAATTAACTTTGGAGCCGTTTTTCTCGAAATACATCATAACTCTTGAACAAATGAATATTTTCACTTGAAAATTTTACTGGACGAATAGAATTCCTTCCTCTACATTCTACAGAGTAGAATTTCCGCATCAACATTGGATGTTTGTAAAACAGTTTATAACTGATTAACGACGATTTTTTTCGTAAAAATGTAGGGAAAAATTTTATTCGTGTGCAACTTCCAGAATTTTTATTCAAATTCATCGGCAAAGTTCCACTCTGTAAATTTTGGTGTATAAAGCGGTCCCCCCAAAGCATTTTGCTTTCAGAGGATTGGCTCATCTCAATTGATGTACACCACCTGCAGCGGCGCGCCGTAAAGGGCTATCTTCAACGATTAATAACTTCGACAATTTTATACATTCCGACGATTTTTTTGTAACTACTCGCAAACGTGCCCACAATAGATTGTGAAAAGCGCAACTATAACGATCATTTGGTATCAATGTAATTTAGCGTCAAAGAAACTAACGATTTTACGTATCCAATAGTCCACTATCCCCTTAAGAGTTTAGATACTTCTGAATAACAAAAAAGAGTATCAATCTTGAAATTTTTTCTCGAGCATACCAGTAACTTTTATTGATCCGATTTGTTTTTGTTTTATAATGCATATGTATGTTGAAGGTTTGCGAAGTTACATTTTATGGAAACATTTCTTAAAATGTCGAAAATGTAACCATTATTCTGGAGCGTGCTTTGCTACTGCAGTAATTCATCCGAAATATAAAACAAAATGAATTTTTAAGCTAAAATGTTGTACCTCCAAGTAGCCAAAAGTGAAAGTTGTTTTACTAAATAAAATTGTAGGTGTTGAAATTGAAAATATCGATTATCACGTATTCGTTCGATAGTTGTCTAATAAAAAAAATACAAATACTTGTTTAAAATACTAAGACAGTTGACCCTTGACAGTCTGGAAAAATACTCCCAGAAAATTTCAACTAAATAAGTCGGTTGAATACGTCTCGGCATAATCGCGTCCATCACCTTCAGAAACGTGGTTTTGAGAAATCAAAAGTTTTAGATTAAAAAACGATACTTTTGGAGCACGACGTTAATGTATTTTATCTTAACCGTTGATTCATGGTAAACAAATTCGAAGAATG
This sequence comes from Andrena hattorfiana, assembly GCA_944738655.2. NCBI lineage: Eukaryota > Metazoa > Arthropoda > Insecta > Hymenoptera > Andrenidae > Andrena > Andrena hattorfiana. The sequence goes on along the minus strand of OX122891.2, from coordinate 60,553,407 downwards.
TACTGCACATGCAAGAACAAAAGAAAGTGAACCATACACAAATACAGTAAAATTAAAAATCCTTCTGGGATTGAAAAACTGGCAATTGATCTGTAGAGCGAATAATGTGGTGCGTTCAGATGTCCACTTAGAATTCCATAAGTTCGTTAATTATTTAGATTTAAATTTTAGTATTGAGGGATTCATTTCACTCACAAATGTACAATATTTACTGCTAAATTCTGCCTATTTTTGATCAGGTGCGTGTACCTATACCTCACAAATTTACAAAATCGATTTTCTCAAAGACCGAAGCTCATATAAAAAAATGTAATTCTACATTTTCGATTTATTTTTGTCCAATGAATTACCATACGCGCGGTTGTACAACCCGTCCCAACTCACCCTGTGAAATCAACGATTTTCGGTATGATACCACGGGCTGTTCAAACAGTTTGCGGGCGGCAGAACCGCCGACATTCTGCTTTTCGCGTCATCGCGAAATAAGGACCGTCTATCAAGGGAAGTCCTGAGTCTGCGTGTAGTTTTATCGTGCATTCCTGTTACGTACATCGCGCAAGTATCTTTAAAGCGAGGCTCCTTGTATTGTATTTGTTCTTCGAGGTTATCGTACCTCATCTCGCAGTACGTGACGAGGGACATAATAACGATCGTGCGTGCGTTCAGCCTTCGTAACTGGTTTTCTCGGTTTCTGTAATCCCATCGGTCCGAGTCACTTTAACATTCGTTTCTCTCGCGAAAATTACGGATCGTGTCCATCAAGATACCATTCTGCTTAAACAATGTCTTAATAGCCTCTAGTATCTGAACAGTTTCGATGGTATGTAACTTGACTAGATCCCTTTTCTCGAATCCTCAGTTACAGCTCGACGCATTTCGGTTCCCAGGAACGGAAGTATGAGCACGAAGACCCTGGAATCGACGCACAAGACGTAAATCGCTCAGTCGCGTCGCATTAATTGATATTTATTATCGAGCCGCGGTCTAATTGCAATTAATAAGAGACTTTGTCGGCGTCTTCAGGTCCACATGTTGCGGTTACGCGCCAGCACCGACGAACAGACCTGCGGTCCTCGCGAACTGTGGCGTTCATTACTCGCCTTTCGTCGCGGCGACGCAACTGCGGCTACCTCATCTCTGCCAGCATTTCCACGACCATTGTTAACATCACGCATCGTAGGCATTCAAGAATTATTCAAAAGACCAGATTTCGAGCTGATACACACGGGCTGGGAATCAAGAAAGCCGTTGAAGCTTCGGGAAAGTTAGCCATTTCGATCGTTCAGACTTGTGCGCTTCTAGAGAGTATTTTGAAAACAGGCGATCAATATTTTGCAGATGTACTCTACTTTTCTAGGAAACAAAGAGCTCCACGGGTGGACAATGTTCGTGGCAACGGCAATTTAAAAAAATCTTGCGATTTAACGCAACAGGGTTAACTTGTTATTGCTCTATGTTCCTTGCTCATTAATCTTTTACATTTGCACAGCCATTGTTAATGTCAAGCTTCGGTGGCATTAATGTTCAGACATTATTAAAGCTCAGACTGTTATGAAAATAAACGATGACAATAAATCTGGAGAACCATTAAACCTTCAGACAAGTTAGCTATGTGGGCAGCTAAACCCTGGACTTGTTCGTTTTTGATTCTACAAGATATTTTTAAAATCAATAAACAAATGTTGAAAAACACATTCTATCTTGATTACAAGCGCACATATTCCTGGCTAAATAAAGCTTTTAGACAGGGTGTAGTCTGGGAGCAGCCTGTTGTATCTTAGCTACCAAGTCTGAATATTTTACGTAAGAGAGTTTACTTATTCCTGGCTCTGTTGAATGACTAGCTTTCTGATAGCATTCTGTTAGTCATTGGGTAACAATTTTTGTTGAAAAGTAAGAAACTGGCGCCGATTTGAAAAAAAAAGTTTGACAAAACACCCAAAAGGAAAATCTTGGTTATTTCTCAACAAAAATTGTTAATTAAGCTAGGGGCTATAGCGACACTCATACAGATTAAGAATCTTTTGGAGTTTTTTGTTTCGGATAAGCCTCAGGCGGGAAATCATCTACACCGTGAATATAACTCTTTTCTTTAGGTGCCATGTTGACACTCTAAGAAAACAATTAAAACGAGTTGCAAAAATTCTTTTAATTTTTTTGTATAATATAAGAGTAGCTTAAAAAATACCAGAAAGATTTATTTCATTATATGTTGCATTTACTGAGAAAAAAATCTTTACATATAGCTTAATTTTTCGGCCAGTCAAAGTAGAATGACCCTTTAAGACGCAGGACACAGCATTTTCACGCAACTTTTGCAAAGACTATTTTCATGCATCCATTTCTCATCTGCAGCGAGTGCAGTGTATTTAAGCTTGTACTCCAATTGTTAGATAATTTACGTTTCGCCAGATCGATTCAGCCTATACACTATCTATTAAGTTGCAATCGATGTTGTTCATAGAAAAGTTACTGAAATATATTATATCGTCGAAGTACAATCGGTCAATGACGTTTCACTCCTCGCTTTCTAACTGCCTATATTCGCTGTTGATTAATTTTTCACAACTATTACAGACAAAAGAAATTATACCACTGCGCGATAGGATAACGTAACCAGTAAAGAAGCTCCTAATTGTAATCTTCGATTGGCAATTTTCGAAATCCCGTTCGTATCGAGATGCAGCACCGACGGTGCACGCATTTGGTGCGAGATCCTAGCTCGTAAATCCCTCGATAACGGTTCGCGGGCGTCGATCGATAGTCACCGTCCCGTTGTTTTTCGATTCACCCCCTCCTGCTCAGGCCCCCTCGACATTTCTTCGCGGTGTCGTTTCTACCCACTCGCGATAACTCGGCGCCGTGTTGCGACTCAATCGCGCGGCTCTTCCGCATAAATCTTGCTGCTGGTATAAATCAACATGCCTCCAGCAGCGTGATACCCCGAAGAGAGCTCGATATATACACTGCTGAAGGACCCTTCGATCCGAGGACCGAGGAAGAAGACACACGAGCTCCCACTTGGACTGTTCCTCACATCGTAGATCTCAGCGATGCGTCACCTGCATCTCCACTCCACGGAAAGGCATCGGGAGCGCGCTTCTTACTCGTCTCTATCGAACTCCCTTCTAGATCGCTCTTATTTCATACGCGTGAAGCTGCGTACGTTCGAATGGTCAGAGGTACCTATTTTACTCAAATTTTGTGGTTTTATCTCGCGAGTCAATTTTGTGGCTCACGATAGGTACAATTTCGAACATATTGTAAGATGGCCAGCGCTGATAAGGGAAGTGCACGAGATTTGGGTTACCGATTTCGTTCGAATTTTGTGGGTAGTTAGTACGCAATATTTATAATAATATATTAAACGGATAGGATACACTACACGAAATTTTTCGTGAGAATCGAGTTCTAAGTTATTCCTTTTTTGAACCCGCGGTACATGCAATAGTACGCGAACACGAAACCGGAATTACGTTGCAATGACAACCCAACTGTAATTCCAGTAGTAAGTCCAGGCATTTGCATGTCTTTTAATTTTATTAATTTACATAAATCGGTCTCGTTTTTACATATAAATCCAGACACAGAGTTTGAAAAAGACAGGTTCTTGAACCTGAGTTTTCCTCAAAAGTTATGCAGTCACTACAACTAGAATTAATACAGAGTATATAACAGCTCAATTGCAAAGTCTCAATTCAAACTCCAATCCAGACAGTTTAGTGCTCCAATTGTACTTAATGCTCGTTTATACGAGTCGTTGCTGAAACTCGCCCGACAGCCTCAAAATATTCATGCATTTTTTATTTTTTCTCTCATTATTGAAAGACCACTACCCCTGCGAAGTAGATACATATATCGGAGATACGACTTATGAGACATGAAAGTGTCTCGTATGAAAAAGCTCTTAGCACCTCCGTCATAATCCAATTTGGCAAATTTTTTGTGTAGATACCGACTTTATTACTTATCAATAATATTACTTGATTCAGGAAATGAAGATTCACGAACATGATAAGATTGATAGCTAGCACAAAAGACACTCAAATGCAATTGTCTCTGTCGATTGTGACGCAACTTACCGTGTACAAGATGCTGCGACGTTAGATTGATTAACACCATTAGATTAATTGTGGTGAGAATGTTGTCCTATACAGAATGGCGTAGCCGAGGGGCTGAAATAGTGAGAACCGAAGGATCCTGGTAGCCTATTGATCTCTTTCCTTCTTTGCTCGTTCACGAAACAGTGAGAATAGAGGTCCGGGGCTCTCGAAGTTATTTACGGCTGCTGATTTATCAGATGAAAGGAAGTGGCTCAGAGGCCTTTCGCTCAATCCTCCGCGACAATATAAGGAAGAACCCTTCATTTTACCATCCCCTTAAATCCATCTGTATCATTCCATCGGTTATAAGAAGCTTTCCTCGATAATGAAATATAGCAAATATCATAATCATTGTCAGAAATTTGTATGCACAGTAACTTAACACTGTAGCAGTTGATGTCATGTAGTCGTGACTTCATACTATTTACTGCTATAGGTATCATGCTTCACTCAAATTCCAACAACTTTCTTTAGAATTACTTCATATATGAATTATAATAACTGCGTTTATATTTCCTTATAATAATATTTCCGGCATCTTTCTCTGTCTTATTTTGCTCTGCAAACAACAGTTACTCCTGTTCTTCGTTTTTCCGAGTGAAAAACATTCAGAAATACTTTCCGGATCAACCTATTTTTAAATGCATTCAAATCCCAAATTTTATAGTGTTTTCCAGGAAAACGCAAAAAGAACATACACCGAACTTACACCGAAACATGGAGCTGTCAAAGCGTTGAGACGATTCTAAGTAGTTCAATCGATAAATGACCTCCCCGTTTCTATCTGCACAGTGTAGAATTCTTTTACAAAGGGTGACAGGAAATGCGGGAAGGTTCGTACCGCAGGCGGATCCATCAACGAAAAGCAACAGATTGCATAATTCAAGGCCGGGTACCTCGTGACAAGGCACGCGCGCGGCTCAGCCTTTGACGGCGGGAACATAAAAATAATTTCGAAACCGCAGCGACTGATATACGAGCGAGAGAAAAAAGAAATGAAAGAAAAGGAAAAGGCCCCGGGGAGATATGGAGAGGCGCTCGTAAAGTTTTCTGCCTGTGGCAGCCACGGCCCTTACAACCGCGAACAAACCACCCAGCGCGGAGCACCGGCCCTTTTCATTCATGCCTTAAACCTTCCGCTAATGTACTCCGCGGCTGACCCTTAAGGGTTACACGCAAACTGAGTTCAACGTGGGCGACGCCTCGCGCGCGCCGCAGATAAGAGCCTTCCCTTCCGATGGGATCTTCCTCATCGAAAGTGCTGGATCGCCTTTAGAATTTTGCGTGATCGCGATGTCTAACGGAGACTGGAGCTCCCGGGTGTAAAGCCGTCGATTCTCTTCTGGGGGTTGAAAGTCGTATCAGTGGGTGCATAGTAGACGACCACCGATTCAATGATCACGAATTAACAGTAAAGATGGAAATATAAGCATATCAGAGGGCGAATTTTTTAATTAATACTGAATGAAGGATAATATTGTAAGAATCTAACTATAAGCAAAATTCCAGAGTCTACCCATACTCTTTATTGTTTCTATCTCTTAGAAAAACTTCAATATGAGCCAGAACTCACTGAGAATTGAGAAGGCTGGCTAAACTGCTCACGATAGGGGAGACCAGGGTAAAGCGAGCCTAAAAAAGTTTGAAGTAGAATAAAATTTTTCCCTTTCAATAAAAATGTGTGGAAATAGATTTATAATATAATTTAAACATTACTATTGATAAATGACGAATAGCAATACTTAAAATAAACTTAGAGTATATTAAAATTCAACTCGAAAGAAATGGTTCAAGACGGATCACTTTACCCCATGTACGTAGCAGATTTTTCATTTTTTTTTTTTTTGAGGTTAGTTTCTGTTCCGTCACGTCGCGTGGTTTTTTCATAGACATATATAGACGGGGCAGAAGCTGGGACTATCGGTGAAGGGAAGGTAAGTTTGGAGGGAAAAAGGCAGAGGCTCAGATACAGCCTATCATACAAGCACGTCGGTTAGCTTCGGAAGCATTCGACATGCATAACCACTGCGTTACCCGACTTGCCTGTATCGCTCCCCTTACCGCGAATGTTGCAACCCCCTCAGACACGCTCCGTCTATATATGCCTATGGGTTTTCTAGCCAGCTGACGGGTTAGGATATTGCGCATATCACTTGCGCATCTGTTCTTTGCAGCTCAGTTTACCCCGGTCACTTTACCCCGAATATGTACTCAGTGGAAAATTAATTATTTAATACTGCTGGGATTAATGTTTTTTTAAACGCGTGCACATGTATGTTTATAAGGTTGTTTCAAACACGTTGAAATATTTAGAGTTAAAATAACACATTTATGTCTCATTTATCCAAAAAGTTAAATTGAAAAGAAAACCAATCGGAAGTCTCTAAAAATTAATTTTTAAGTTTTTAAATGAATTTACATTTTTCGATATCTGAATGTGCATAATTATCATTGTTATATTACATACGTTTATTACGTCACCAAAATTTGTAAATATATTTTTAACGAACAAATTAAGAAAGCTCATTTTACCCCGGTCTCCCCTACTGTAATTACAGAATAAAACTGAGTTCTAGTCGATAAGTACCATCGTCGAGGAATCCTGTGTTGCGAGGCAAGCCTGCATCTCGTCGAGTTAAAAGCGATTCGCGATAAGATTCGAGTTCGAGACGTATTTTTCTCTCGCGTTTCGTCCCGCCTGGGATTCGTTATTTTAGCGAGCATGTGTCCCTGATAACGGTCGATGTCCCGCGAATCGCTTCGCGATAATCCGTGGAGATTAAAGCCGTGATATTGCATGGTTATCAGAGTCAGAAATTTTTGTCCTGCTTCATCAGAGAAATGGGAAACAGCTTGTTCCTCTCTACGCTTTTATAGCGTCCGAATTCTAGAAAAGAAAGCAGAGTCAACGATACCTTTGTGGTCCGACCGGATACAATCGATTCCAATGAATATTCTGCCGAATTATAGAAAAGATAAGTGTGGACGGTAAATACGTAATCGGATACAATGATATGGGAGGGAGGATCGCGACTAATATCTTGCCCCGGAAGAAAAATCCTGATTTGCATAATACTATCCTCAAGTCCACTCAATTCTAGGCTATTGTTACGAAGCTAAAGACACAGCTAGCGGCGCTCGTTTCATTCTGATTAAATTAATTCCGGGAAGAGCGCCGGCACTCCTCTCCTTTTTGTCACGTATGGTTTTAGTTGATTTTATAATGGAGGAAAACTACCCTATTTCCCCTGCCGGTCGCGGTTATGAGGGTGGGGGAAGGCAAGGAGCGCGCTCCCAAATCCCTAGAAAATTCTAATTCAATTATCTTCCCTTGCATAATCACGAACCATATGATTGCCGCCTGTTTTTCGCGGCGCGGGGCTGGCCGATTTAATCGCTGGACTCTCCTTCGGCGAGGAAATCCGGCGAACGAATGTTTCAGCACGGTTGGCGGGAAACCTCTAGCCTTGCCAGCAAAAGACAAATATAAAATTATTAAATCACGCGAGAAGGAATGGTGATTTCACTGTCGTGGCACTCCACGTTATAATATGTAATCGTAGGTTAGAGTGAATATGGAATTCGATATTCCAGTAAAACTGATGTCAATGCTGGGGTTTTCCTCGGAAACCTATGGTAAATAAGAAAGTTTTTATCGACAATTTGTGCCATTAATCGGAATTTTGTTGCAGTTTACAAAATGGTATAAAGGGTTTTCAGAAAGTGCACCATATAGTGTGCAAACTAAAGTTGCGGGTGGTATTGCTATTGCGTTTTGTATTATACTTTTAGATTAGAGAAGTCCCTGAGAGAGGATGCCTGTTGAGAACCACTGCGAACCACCGGTAGCGAAACAAGCTATAAAATCCGAGAACTGATATTACCATGGCGTATTCCAGCGGTCAATTCCGGATACCCAGTGGATAGAGTTCAGATCTGTACCTTGGTAACTCCCCTCTGCTCTCCAGGTTTTTCGTCTTTCATCCTTCTTACCCTACCTTTCTTGCTTCTTCTTTCCCATCTTTTTTCCATTAGCAATGTGTCCTGCAGTGTTGTGTTCAGATAGCAATGATAATAACAAATCTGTAAAAGACAAGTTCGGTTTAACATCGAGAAGGTACAAAGTTTCAAACCAGTTCGAGGAAAGTAACAAAGTGCTCAAGAACATACAATGAGTACTACAGTCAGTACACAAGTAAACGTCTGACTACGTTTTGAAGGAACGGAGGATAATTTAGAAAACTCTTGCGGTTGGGAAAATCGTTATGCATAATATGAAACAATAAGGGGATTCTTACAAAATTTATTCATTAAATGAAACAAAAGTAAATGTAAAAAATAATCAAGATAGGGTAAACCAACCAATGAATGATCGAATTGTTGAATTTATGGACCTTTGAGATTAATACTTGAATATATTTATGTATAACAACAAAACAACTGTCGAAATTGCATTTAAATTTATTTTTCTTGATATTTCTATAAAAATAATTACTTATTCTTATCATAATTTAAAAAAAAAACGATTATAAAATGCAAAACGTGTAGAAGCCCAATAATTGACCGCATTCTTTTAATAAGAATTGTACTTATTAATGTTTGCTTAATACGCGTAACTAAAAATATGGGATATTAAAAACGCAACTACACTCCATTTATAAACATATACTATTTTTAAATTTATAATTGACATTTCTTTGCCTAATGGTCATTCACTGGTATGCGGTTATTTACTGGTTGGTTTACCCTATTCGATTTCAAACTGGACTAAAAAATGAAATAAGAGAAACAAATTGAACACATTCAAAGGTATCCACCTACCACATTCTTGTATCATCGAAACATCTTTCATACATATTGCCAGTGTTAAGAAGATGCACACACGTCAAAATCTATCAAGGGAGCATCGACAAGCTTGAAGATGAACAGAACAATTTTCAAGAAACACAATTTTTCTTGCATCTTCCCGAAAAAGAGGCGAGGAGATACACGGGTGAAAATTTTGCAAACACTTTCATACGGCCCACTGTCCCAAATCAGTACCATTTCTAGCGCCTGAAAGGGAATCGTAGGGTTGCTCGGGAGATAGTAACTTGCGATCAGGTGGCCGGATGCCTCCACACACTTTTCCCTTATAAATCTCCGTAGCACGCGATGATCGAAAAATATTACCAGAATATATCAGACCCGTCGACACCCTCTGGTACCCTTTCCTACGCCTCCGCCGCCCCCTCCTTGCCCCTCGGTATCGTCTCCGCCCTCCAGGCCGATGTTCTCGCGCGTCAGATCGAGTGAAGTTATATGGAGGCGCGAGCTTGCGACGTCTATATCCTCAGACAATGATATGTGACCGGGGCAATATCAATAATTTTCGCATTTTTCTACCGCGCTTATTTTCACCCCCCGAGTGGCAGGCCCCAACGGAGTGTCAGGCTCCCGCGATAACCGATTTCGCGTCTCCTTACTGTCCTCCCAATTTCACCGGGGATTTTTCTTTCTCGGGAACGGCGTACCAATGTGTCCCACTTGGTACATTTTACGGGTGCAAATTGGAGCAGGAAAATTCTCTAAGTTCTCCTGTTTTAGGCTTTCATTTAATTCGACTTCCCTCACCATGAAATCTTCCCGTGGGAATCTCGGTGAAGCTTTGAATCGTTCCTAGTGTTCTGATGGTCACGTTCCCGCGTCGTGGAGTCTTTTCTCTGTATGCGCATCATCGTGATTTGATTTTGTGGAACAAGGAGATGTCTGGTGGGGGAAAATTAGTAGAACAAGGGAGATAATTAATTTAAATCTGCATTTCTTATGAAAGTCTTATGCAACGAATTTTTTTAAATAAATGGGCCATTATCGACGCATAATATTCCTTATTCGGGTAACACTATTTAGGTTCGAAAATGTCCCTATTGTACATGTTTTTTTATATGTGAAATGATCTTAGTCGCGGAGTTTAATTTTCAAACCCTGCACTTTAGTGGTTGTTACGCTTGCTTTAGCTTTGTTCAGTAGAGGAAACATTCAAGTTTCACGTTCCTAATCAAGGGTTAGCGTCCGTAACACAAGATGACACGCCAAAAACCTTGGAAAGAGCATCAGCTGAAAATGTTCGTCGCCAGGCAGTTAACCCTTGGCACGTAACCGTTTAATCGTCCAAATACGAAGGATGATCACGCAATACGTTTCAGCGGGGACACGCGATCTCATAGCCGCCATTCGAAGATCGTTTCGTTTACAGGGGGGGCGGCCGTTAATGAGGGAGAATAATAGTTCGATACCAATTAGCGAGAAACTGCCCCCTGTAGCGGTGGCCCAGGACCATAAAAAGAAACTGCCGTAGGTAAGTTGGTATGCCTCTAGCATTAACTACCCCTGTTGGCCAGTGTGGTACAGCAGGACCACGTCGACCACCGTTAATTGAACGCACCGCTCGTAACAACCCTCCTCCAGGTCCTGCCACACCGACCACCCCTCCCCGCGCCTTTTGTTTCTCTACGTGGCGTCCAACCTCGCCATTTCAAATCTATACCACTTACTTTTATGGTTTCTAAGCCTAGTCGAGTGTGCACCTTCCTCCCTTTCCACCAGGGGTGGAATAAAATTCCATGGTCCCGTTAAGGGAAGGCCTACCCCGCCCAATTTAGCCGGCCCACGCATCGTCTTGCTGTTCTTAAGGGCGTCTCGTGCTCTCCTTTTTATTTCCTCCATCGTTTGGCTGTAACTGCTTTAACGGTTTCCAGCACATAGTGCCTTGCACGTTGCGATCGATGATTGCTATTCTTCTTCTTTGGCGTCTCTTTAAAATTAAAGGCTTCAAAGGGTGAGATGTTCAAGAATACCTGTGATATGGATATATTTCAGTTATTAGGATATTTAAGTGTTTGTATTCGAGGGAAATTTATGTTTGATGATTTCTTGAGACTGTTGCTTGACCTTTATGGAATTTAATAATTTTATTATCTATCAACAGTTAGCTGTATTCATTGCCACTGTGTCCCTAACAAGTTATAATTAGTTCTCTAAGCTTCAGACGGCTATCGGATTGACATATGCTTCACCAAATTCTGGTAATACTTCTAGTGCCCAAACTGACTGTGATGAATGCTGCCGTTACAGGTAGGTATGTAGTCCATTCGGGGAAAATTTATTTTGGTAGATAATTCAAATGTTTAGACTAACAAAGGTATGTTAGAAGTGTAAAACAAAAATGGTAGATAAGAAAATTGAAATGCTTGGGGGAGCGAAAGTTTGTTGAGGAAAGATCAGAATAATATGGAGACGAAGGTAATTACAATTACACGTTTTCAGCCTTACTATCATCTATTCATATGTTTGCGCATGTGGATTCTATCCATTGTAAACGTATATTTGCAATTGATTTGCAATACACTTCCCCTGTGATTGTCAATACACTAGTGACGAAAGTGTAACAAATAAGTCCTGCATTTAATTTACTCGTTCTTCTATATTTATTCAGCTGAGTTCACTGTTCTAGTTTCGCTCTATCTTTCTTGATTACTAATTTCCAATCACACATCAGCAGCTTCGAATTTCGCAAAACCAATCATCAGAATAATTATTGCTAGTCGTATATTATGGATTATAGACTTGAAAAGTTATTTATATACGCGAGTTTGGCGTGGTAGATAAATGTATAAATCACAGGGCACAGTTGCAAGGTAGAAGGTCCGTAGATCGTAAGAACAAACGAGCCTCCGGGTAATGGCTGACCAAACGATCGGGCTCACTGCCCTCGCGTTTAAAGGATCGTTCGATTAAGCGTGCAACATCCTGATACAACCTTTGGGACACTCTATCCTGCGGTTGAGATTGGGCCAATAGAACTGCAGGGATTCTCATGCTCGTGTGCTCGTTCGATGTACCATCTTCAAGGTCGAGCAACTGACAAGTTTATACTGTACTATTCAGAATACCTCTAATTAACACTACATCCTTGTTCTTGGCCATCAACCATAGAAGTTGCGAAACTAAAATAATCAAATTTTTTATTGGAATCAAGTTGTATATCTCATGTCATATATGTATATTAATCGTGTAGGAATTGCACTTGAAGATTCCTGCAAATGATCGAAGAACGATGAAACCTGTTTGATACCTGTTGCCAAGCTAGAGGCTTGCGACTCATAGTAATAGTGTGCGGTACTGTGACTTCCGTCACAATTATGCAAACACTGTCGTCACTATTGTGAAGCTTGTACTCAAGCCTACCGATTCATCAACTTTGTTCTTTTAGCCTATAAACCACGTAACAATAAAATGAATTCTAGTAACAAGAAGATGAACGTGCCTATTTGAGATACACCAGCGTAAATTCACAGGGTCGAGCTATTGTTCGAAGATACTTCCCCTTTCCCATGGAACGATCACGGCGATGAGGAAACTAGCCAGCAGTTCAGTGAAGCAATATTCAAGGGTGGAGTAGTAACGTTACGATAGGAGCGAAGGTCAGTTAAACTGTTTGGAAACTCCCTTGGCTTTCCAATTAAGTAAAGATCCTGACTGGCTGGGGTCAGGCTACGCAGTTGACCGCGCGTTTAACACTACATAAATCGCGGCCCCGTCTTATTAGTCCTTGATCTAATTACCTTCCGATGTCTGACCACCTAGGCAGCTGATCTCGACCTACTTCGGGGGGTCCCGGTGATTATTTCGGGTCGTGGCACGTGACGGTGGTCGCGTGAGTTGATCCCTTTGATCTTCGGCGGCCAGCTGGGTCATCGTTTAAAATTGTCTACCGATTAGTGGCGAATTAAACGTTAACCAATTGGGTACACTCTGTCGAGAATTCTACATTCAACGGAAGGATTTACGTAGGTATCGTGGAATTTCAAAAGTACCTACATACCGTGAAATTGAAGCGTTCCATACAGAGGCAGGGAAACAGTTTCAATGTAACCCATTACATGGAACACCAGCAACTAATTACTACGATTACGTGCAGAATGGGGATGATGCGAAGTTAACTTCGGCATTATTCAATAGGTTCGTTTGCGCAAGGAGCATTTGTATTCGACAGATAACAATTGTTCTGTGATTGTTGGTTTTCAATGGGAACAAAGATCGAATAAAACGTATCGATTATAGGTGGAAGAGAGGGGCTGTATTTTAGGACAGTGATCAGCGGATCCAGCTCAAAACACAGAAAGCTGCTCCCCGAAATCTGGTTGCCAGAATCGGCCAGCTAATGCCAGAGCATCGATAAACGTCCACCTGCCCCGACAAACACATAAACAAACATTTACATTTAATTGGTGGGCCGCGTGACTGACTGATGGCCGGTCGTCTGAGTTTCGAAGCGTTTCGATGCGGTCGTCACTCTTCCGCGGTTCATGATCCTCGCCATGGAGGAAAAATTTGCCTCCGCATTGGAATCGTGACGGATGCTCCAGCAACTCAGTCGCCGAATGATTAATCGAGCCGAAACGACCGTGAGGCGGTTTTAAATGGCGATCCAAAGCCATTTTTCTCGACGATGAACGGCTTCAAAGCGATTGCAGTCGAGGGGAACGCGTGAAATAGGAAAATCTGCTTAGCGCTTCGAGTGGCGCAAACTTTGAAGAGCAAGTTTCACGCCGGCCAGTCCTTTCCACGCGATCGCTTCTGCTGTGAAAGGTTTGTCCATCTCGCCCCACGTTTTCAACACATGACGACACTACAGAAAACTTGAACTTTTATATTGCCTACAAATTAATGTCAGACGCTAAGAATAACTTCTTCAGTGCATCAGCTTTAATATTGCACATGTTCTGAAAATCAAATACATATTCGTGCATAATACGGTTTTACAGTCAACGAAGTCTCCCGCATCTGAAGACATCCTAAAATTGTCTTTTCAGTAAGAGTATCAGTACTGTCACTCATTAAATGTGCGTAGAAACTAGATAGAAACACATACAGAGGGTGGTCAAATTATTATACTCAAAACATTTTTATCAAAATCTGTGAAAGACCTGGCTGTAATTAAAGTAACAATGCATGAATATTATTGTTTTTTCATTTATTGATTAGCTACATCATCTGGCAACATTGTGAGTAATCTTTCAAAATATAAATCTCATTAGCTTTTAAAAGGGCGGGGATAAAGTTATTACAAATAAGAGAGAAATAATAGAGAATATCATCAGAGTATGGCAGAATGTTCCAAAACTGTAGGAAGTAACCACAGAATGCATTGAAAGCATACCACGCCGAGTCCAAGCCGTCATAAAAGCTAAAGGCGGAGTCACCAAATATTGAGTAATTGTATTTCTCGTACAATATAGTTTTAAATCTATATACCTAAATGTATTTAATTTGCATTCTTAAATACATATACTAGTATTAAAAAATAATATTATAACATTAAAAACGAGACACTTATTTTATTCCATTGCTTAAACTTACAAAATCTCAAACCTTTTTGTTTGAGTATAATAATTTGGCCACCCACTGTACATTGGTAGCCTCGTTTAAATGAAAATGAAAGTGATGAACTTGAAATATCCAAACTAAATAAATTAGAGACGAGTTCAACTTTCGAAACTGATTTTTAAATTCTTGAAACTCGAATCCGAAACTTTGTAAGGCTCCGAATCTCTCAAATCTTTTGAAACTCGAAACTCTCAAAACTTTCAGAACTCGAAACTCTCGAAACTTGAAACGCTGATTCTGTTTTGTAAGTGAAATATCTGTTTCTAAGTACTGAAATCAACAACATTTTGCATAAATCTCTATTAATCATTGGTAAACAAAATACAAACAAAAATATAACAACATACAAATTCTCGAGGCACGTTGCCAACGATTATTTTACTTTATTCAATGATTTTATACTTTTTCTTATCTGGGTTTGGAGAGTTTCAAACCATGGAAAAAGTGCAATGTTTTAATTCCTCGAAACTCAAAACTTTCTTGGGTATTTCTATGGTGGGACAATGCCTTGAACCACGTAACTTATAAAATACTGTAGAAATGTTCGCGAAAAAAAGGGACAATCTGATCTGATGAGAATGACGGTATTAATGGCTCCGAATTTGTAGACACATACGAATCACATTGGAAATGAAAAATTCACGCCCACGTTAATGCGTTCGCTACTTGTGGGCAGTAAAGTGTTCTATAAATCCCGATCGCAGGCGAAAATTGAGTTTATGAAACAGGTTCAATCCCGAGTTATCGGGTCCTCGCGACGAATCGTGTTAGAAGGGCGACTCTAATTGGTTTTATTGATACGTTAATTGCTTATTGCCTGGCAGTGATCGTAAAGGAACGGTTACAGCTTGAAAGAAAACGCACGATCCAATAAAACAATTCGCCCGCTGCACGATTTACGATCAACGGTTCCCTTCTGTCCTGGATCTTTTCAACTCACTCGAACTGTTATCCTTCATTAACGTGCGAACAAGGACCCGTTCTACTGCGAAACAATTTTATCCATCAGAACTTGTGCTGGAATGAACTTTAAGGGCAATTGGAATTAATTACGAACGAAAATTGTATCTGCCATAGGTTTGAATAAATTTATGTTTTTTAGCTTCTTTAGCTTTCAAAATCTTAAAGATGTTTTAAGAATTAGAACATGTTTGCGAATTGAGGGATTCACGTGGGATATAAGTAATCACCCTAATAAAAAATAACTGAGATTTTTCCCAGGGAACATCCGAGAAAACACCTTTTTGGGGAACTTCTTCTTTCAAACCGGCGCCATTTTGTTACTTTTCAACAAAAATTATCAATTGAGCTACAGGCGATAGCGACACTCACACAAATTAAGAATCTTTTCGAATTTTTTGTTTCAGATAAGTCTGAGCCGGGAAATCACCTGCGCCACGAACATACCGTTTTTGTTTAGATGCCAAATTGACGCTATAAAAAAACATTTGAAACAAATTAAAAAATATTCTTTTTAAATTTTTGAATAATATAAGAGTAGCTTAATAGATTCCAAAAAGATTTATTTTTCATTATATGTCGTATTTACTGAGAAAAAATCTTTGAAAATACCTTAATTTTTCGACCGATCAAAGTGGAATACTCCCTTAATAGTAGATTTCATTTTATCTGTTAGGAACTGTGGTTTGACAACATTTAGGCATGATTTCGTTTATGATTGCCTACCATACTGAGAGAACTCACTAAAAAATTTTTCCATCTGATCATACTTTTTATTTCCAAATCTATTTGAAATATAAATTGCTGTAAGAGAGGATGTAACAGACACTTTTAAGAATTGCAATATACAAAATACCTACCTCAAACCGATAATAGTTACCAATACTAAACTATTTAGAGAAATTAAATTCATAACTTTTATTAAGCATTAATTAGTAGCTGTCTTTACGCTTTCATTTTAGAATTATGATAAATCAAAGTATATCCCATTTCGGAATTAATTAATTTCTTATTGTACGAAATCAACGTCAACTCGTGGTTCTTGGAAGCTAATTAAATTCCCTCTAGGTAGTGTAAGCTTGAACGCCACAATGTCGAAGATCTTGATCAATAGTATTCTTGGAATACAATTCAAATAGATAATCAAACATTATAAATAAAAAATTGGGGCAGACATTACATACGTACAGTTTCAAATTTGCTCGACTAAAAACCATCGCCTTCAATATCTCTTTCACCCCAGGCAAACGATAAAATCCCACTGATAAAATAAACGATAATAATAGTAATGCTAGTAATATGTGACCACGCAGTGCCCTAGGCAATAGTACAACGATATTTCACGCGAAGATCGCGTTCGTAGGTGGAAGAAAAATGACGGTCACCGGTAACTCCCAAGCGAAATTCATTTTGACAGATTTCATACATTGAATTGACGTTTATACGTCGCGTTTGCCAAGATAAGCCCGCTGGGAAAGTGTGTTCGGCGCGAGCCACACCGTAGCAACGCCACGCCTCGACAAAACTTTCACCGTCCCATAGTCCACGATACGTATAATCCGTCCGAGGGATCAAATTCTTATAAAGGACCAGATCGGGGGCAGAGACAGTCCTTGGAAGGGCAACTTTAAGGGGTTTTTATCCCTTCCTCGTCGAGCAGGGTGATTCCCCTACGAATATCGGCCTTCTTATAGGAGTAACCTACCCTTTGTCATACTCTATCGGTCCTCGTCAAGAAATGAAACACTTAACTCTCCTTTGGTGCGGTTTAATATGTAACAGGGACATGGATGGATCGAAGATTCGCCGGAACAACGTAAAATGGGGCGGTATGAGCATTTATCAAATCTCTGACCGTGATCGGTTGACGATAAGTTAAGTAACGCTTGACGAAACCTCAGTCAACATCTATTATATTTATTAACGATATGACACCACGCAATCGGAAGTGACATTCAACGATTTTTAGTCTATTATTCCCACCACTCACGATTTCTAAATCCAGCCGAGTCTTAAGAGGTGAACACGCACGGGAGCCCTAATTCATTCAGCCGTTCAATTACGATCCCCTGCCACGAAGGCAGGCCGACATTATTCAGATCAAAATATATTTTCACCGTGTTCCCGGCTCACTTTCCCAAAGTTCATTTCCGCCCGCGGCTCCGAATTAGACGCTAACGAATCTTTACGTCCCACCTTTCGTCGTGCGAGCTGTGTCAACGCTGCTGGGCAGATTTCTAGCGTTGCCAGCCTCTTTCTCTCTCTTTGCCCCAACACGGCCGCGTGAAAATGAGAAGCGTTTTCGTGGCTGCCGTGCACTACCCACCCTCGCCTCCTCCCCCATTTCCCCTCCGCCCAACCCCCATCACGCGCTACTACGAATTATTGCGTTAAACCGCGTAACTAGGGGGCGAACGTGTACGGTAACTCGGAGCGTATTAACGCGAGGCAGTTTCTTGCCGAGAACTTTGGAATCAATCAGCGCCCGGCACGGATATATGCATTCGAGAGAATTAATATCAGCGTCGTCGCGGGCGACATCCGCGTCGCGGCGTAATCCGTTTAGCGGCAGCCTGCTCCGCTCCGCTCGGGCCCGTTCGGAAAAGGAAAAGCGATGCAGGGAACGTCGCGTCGTCCGCTCGCAAGGGGAGGTCACGGCTCGTCATGGGTGTTCGAATCTCGATTTCCAAACGATTCCAACTTACTCAATATGTATTGCGAACATTCGAATCGCTTTAAATCTAGTTCAAAAGAAGAATTTCTTCAAAGTCTCGATCAATCTTGAACTTCTTGAAAGCATTGAATGCTACGATCTAATCACATTGTCATTAATGTAAGATTGTAAGATATCATAGTAGAAGTGGAAAATTTAAAATATTATAGATACGTGTACATTACATGTCTTTATAGTTTACAGCATTACATTTTGCTATTGCATAATTTTACAGGGTATCTCATTTAAAGCAGGCCACCTAAATACATATCTCCTTCAGTTGTGATGATATAAAAAATATTTAATATGTAATTTGAATGATATTAAAGGACGACTAAGTACTTTACAAAGAGTATTTTTGTTCCAATGACTTTTCTCGGAATTTTCAAGATCACCGATGTTTTTTTCTATACATATATTAAGCGCATATTTTTTTCTCTTACACATTGTAGCTGGTATTAAAATGCGTCGAGAGATGTATAATAATGACATTATTATTATTATTAATCGTCTTTATTATTCTAATGGAAAAGAGAACGCATAATTTACAAGAGTAAAGAAACAAGAAGAGTAAAGATAAGGCTACAGTGGTGGCACTGATGGCAAGCATAACCGCGAACTGTAAAACTAGACTAAAATAGGGACAACAAAAGAATTATACAGAAGTAAAAATAAACAAGAACTTGACTTATTAAAGGTCGGAAAGAATAAGTGAATTAAGCTAGGAATAGCGTTGCAGGATAAATAAACGAGTGTGTGATTTGAAGGACGGAATAGGATTTTAATTCGCGAATGAGAGGTGGAAGAGCGTTGAAGTAATATGACCTTGAAATGACCGACTCCCAAAATTAAAGTTAATCATGAAATTTATTTCCATCGAGATCCCATGCATTCTTTCACTCAATACTGTTACAAAATATTTGGACAAACGAAAAGTGTTGAGCAACTGCAGAATCTTTCAAGAATTTCAAAATCCATGAATACTTTAAAAATTTCTAAATTTGAACAATATTTCAAGTGATTTGAATTTAGAAGTGTCTTGTATTTATATTAGTCGCAACGCAACCAACAACTTTTCTACTTCCCATTTTACACAAAGCATAGAAAAACATTTGAAGACTGATTAAGACACACTTCTGCGACGTATCGGCTGTTAAGGACCCACTATCGAAATATTTCTGTCATACTCGCTTTTGGAAAAGTCTTTCATTGTCAGTTTCACACTGGAGAGTAACATTTCAGGTTTCAGAAGAATCTTAAAAATTTATCAATAAGTTATACCACAATGTTAAATAATATCATAATATCAATCGTTGAACATCAGTCTGGGACGCACTTCTCCACTTATCAAAAGTTACGTTTACAATATGACTGTGTTACCTGTGACATCGGTACGTGGCACAGGAAGAATTAAATAAATTCTGTATCGATTCTTGATACTACCATTGATTATAGCTCATTTACCCTCCTAAAATATTTCCCTGTAAGGCTAGATTACTGGCTTTCCCTCCGTCAATATCCGCGATGCCTTTTCATTCCACTAAACTTGAAAGAAAATTCATTTTCTAATGTTAAACGCAGTAGATTCTCCATTCGATTACACTTTATCGACCTGTGGTAAAAGTTTGAGGTAGAATTAGTGAATTTGATTTGTGAGAAAGTTTCGTTCCAAGAAAATATGGCCCATATAAACGGCGTGAAGAAGGTAACCGCTCGTACAAACAGTAAAATATTTCACATGGCCGTTATAATAAGTGGCATATCTGTTTGTTTTCTATAAAGTCAACCTTTTTCGGATGAACCATGGCCCTGTGGTTCAATTAGCACCCACACTCTGGTCCATTCCACACTTTTGGACAAGTTTTTCGAGCAATATTAATAGAGTAAACACAAGGTTCGCTATGAAGTGCTTTCCCAGGAATCTCCTCTATTGTGCTCGATCAAACAGACGGAAAAGTATGTGTAAAAATTTGGACAAAATATAGGTGGTAAAATATTGAAGTTTTTCCTCGAAATTCCACGCTACGAACATTCCCGATTCCAAAGGTGAATATTGCTCGAATCGCTTTGTCTCCTTTGGCACCCAGAACTGCCATCAGCAATTCTCTATTACTGGAGCTACAAAGGGTGCAAGGGACGACGGGATGTTGAGAAATAAATGTAGCTGCTGGAGGGAATGAAAATTGACAGAATGCTAGTCAGAAAATACCAAGTGTCATCGAGGGGGACGCTGAAAGTTCCTCTTTAAGCAATCAGAATTTATTCAAAATTGCATGACTGAAACATCCTCAGCGTAAAAATAAATTTATACATGTTTGAGTACCTAGGTATTTTCCGTATTGTCATAATCAGCGAAATTCGTCCAATGAAAGTGCGCAATAATTGTTCTACTTGGACTAAAAATCCTCAACGCAATGTAACGTGGATAACAGAGAGGGGCAATAAAAAAAAATAGAGAAAACCCTTAATTTATACGCGCTTTCACTTTGAATGCAATACAGTTCGGCGAGCCTGCGTGCTTACGATTTTTCCGTCGTTAGAATTATCGCGAGTCGCGCGGCGGAAAAATCGTCCCAGTGGAACATCAAAAGAAAAAGCCCACGCTGTTACATCGATGTAATGGCCGTCCAGAGAGCGCGCGACACTCACTCGACAGAAATTGTGTGTACGCCGTGTGGCAATAACTAATAATACCCGTGAAGCCAATTTCGAGGTGTCACGAGAAATGGCTTCTATATCATTCGACCGCCGCGGTGTACACTTCCAATTTCCAATTTCATTGCCACGGCACGCGCGGTTCAACGTACACCTACATACGTACTACCCTGTCGCGCGGTGCGAATTCGTGAACGCCTGCTAAATGATCGCCGCGCGTCAACGCGGCCCGATAAATATTTAATTGAGCGTCGCGGCTACGTCCGAATGAACCGTTCCTGTGTAAACCGCGCTAATTCAATCAACCACCGACAGGGCAGATTTTTCCTCGGATTCGATGAATACTAAAAAATCACTTTCTCTGCGTCCTAGGGACAAAATAATCGACACGGCATGCATGCAGAAAGTATTACGTGGTTGATCAATCAGTTTTAACACTGAAACGGGGAATAAAGCGGGAGCAAACTTCCTGAGTGACTTTCAGCGGTCGATGGAATTTGTTTTGGCGTAGTACGGGTGTCCTTTATAGTGGTCCGATTTTTTTTTGGAAGACGGTAAAAACATATATTAAGTATTTCATTAGCATGCATTAGCTGCATTAAGTATTTCTTTCGGAAAATACGGAGAAATTATTTTACAAATCAAACGATTGAATCCCATATAGGATTTAGTGATGTGCATAGGTAATAACTAAGAGTAGGAGATTAATTGAACTGATTTAACTTGCGTTAACTTGCAAACGAATGACGGGGGTTGGTTACAGTGTCTCCTTTTCAATGAGTAGCCTGAGTAGCCGTTTGATTCTGTTGCTACTCAGTTCAAGTATTCTTCAAATGTCAACTGTAAATTAGTTTGGGTTACCCAAATTGATCCTTGAAATACATCCCTTACAATACCGACTAGAACGCAATTTCTTCAGGGGTTATGCCTACCTGTAACGTCTGAAAACACAAGTATTTTGGGGATTTTTTTTTTAAAATTTGAAGACTTTTTCAAATAAACGGTTTTAAAGTTCTTGTACTTTTTTGCAATGCGATATCTAAATAAATAATGGAATTATAAGCGATCTCCTGGCAGCGTTTTTTTATTTAAGCACTTTACGGTGACCACTGTAGCTTTGGCCTACTTCATCAGAAATAAAAAATTTGACCAAATTTAGTTAGTATATTAGATTATCTAGTCTAGTTCCTAATCGCGACTTTTTCATTTCCGTTGCGTGTTTTTTATTTTACAGACGAAAAATGATGAAAAATGAGAGCGATTTTATGGCGAAAATCGATACTTTTGCTATGAGATGCAATTTTGTAGCAAAGTAATTTTTCAAGATAAACTAGAGAATCTAATATACTAACTAAATTCCTGCGATTTTTTTATTTAAGATGAATCAGGTCAAAATTAGAGTGGTCACTTCTTTCTTTTATTTATTTATATTTTTCATCGCAAAAACTACTACTTACAAGTAGTTTAACATGTACACTTTCGAATACATAAAGGCCTGATAAAAAAAGCCTTCAAGTTTTTCCCCCCAAAATTCCCGAATATACGTGTTTTTCCAGACGAATCCAAAAGATCTGACCGATTAGTCTCTACCGAAAAGTAGCTCGCGTATTCCCCCACAAATATCCTTGCGCAGAGGGGACAAATAGTGGTTCACGCTTTAGAAAAGGGTCGCGGTCGCGCGGTCCTTCCGTAGGCGTGTTCTTTCAATGGACTCACCAGGTCAATCCGCGATTGATATAAAAGAGTTCGGTAGCCGCATCGAGGCCCTCGAAGCCCCCGGAAAACTCCGCTAAATCACCCGTGCCGAGGGTAAACCGAGCCAGAGATTTGTGCGCTTGTAAGCCGAGCTAACCCCGATGTATCGCAAACGATTGGGCGGGATAAAAGGGATGCTGCACACTCGTTCTACCCCAGAGTCGATATCATTCTTCCAGTGATCGAGCCATCTCGATTTGCCGCGCGATCCTGTGGCCGGCTGGACTCGATTGACGAATAAAGTTAGAGGTAAACAAGGAGTAGTTTCATCCTGGGCTTATTTAGAATACGATGCGTTTTTCTGCGTATAAAAAGTGTAAATTGGAAGGATGAGAACTTGGATCGTTAGTATTGTGCCTTGAAGAGATATTGATTAACCTGAGACCCACTCATCGAGTAGTGTGAGAAGCAATATTCTTGAGGGTGCAAGCCTGCAAACGTTCTTAAAAAATCCAGAATCTTAAATCACTAATCTCCAAATAGGATGTTGAAATCGTTCCTGGGATCATGAGATATCTGTAAAATACTAAAGAGTGCTACCGACTTCGCCATTTACTGTTTCTATAATACATGGCGTTAATCCACAAGGCGTGATACACTCTCACTTTCAGCAATCGCCCTGTCAGTTTCCACTGGAAAAATGATTAAGCCGTTCTTCAGCGAGGGCATCGTCTAACCTACCCCAACGGAACAGGTGTGCTTCGTTCTTCTACGTACTTTTGTACCAACCAAATGATAAAAAACGAATTATAATAACAGAGAAACGAAATTTGAAACAAGCAGTAATATATTATTCTAATCAGTTCTTTCATCAAAAGTCTGAAGGCCGCATCTAAAAATCTAATAATCTAAATATCAATTTAGCGCCGTGAATCGCTGTTACGTAGCTTCGTCTCTAAATTAGCAATCGAAGAATTTCCCCGCTTCGCGAGACGAAAGACGCGAGGGGGGCCGAAGTGGATTCGCGGTTCCGCGGCCAAAGATTATCCCCTGACTGCCTCGGTCTAAAAGGCCTGGTAATCCTTCGGCGTCTGGAACGAATTTATCGGGGGCAGGGGGTATCTGTACTTCGGTCGGAGGAACGAGAAACGCCAAAGATTTGCTTTTCCGATTGAACCTGCCAGCGCTCGTCGAGCGACAGGGACAGCAGGCTGTTAAAGGGAGCGAGAGCCGGACGATCGCAAGCAAAGCTGGTAGAAGGCAAAGCGTCTTCCGTCGCCTGAACGATCAAAGTCGAAGGAGCTCGTAATCACCAAAGGATGCTCCCTTATGGATTTCTTATTCGGATTGAATTTGAAGCCAGCCGGCTGCGTGATCCACGAAAGGGAATTGGCATTATTGCGGACAATCGGGTTTCTCGATCATCGCGAAGATAATTAGAAGCTCCTTCATGCTCGGATCTCGTTGGATTCACTCTTTCCTTCGACTTGGTTTCCTGAAAGCTTCCTGCCCGCTGAAACTTCCTCCTCTGCTACATAGATTGGCGTTTGGTATGCCGGGAAAACGAGTAGTTTGCATTTACGACTCTGGTCGGTCGTAAAGGCTTTACCTCGCGGCAAATTTTGGCAAATGGCACCGCCTAAGAGGGGAAATTTTCAAACTCGACGGTCGAAAGTTCAATGTGTTGCTTCATTATTGGAGAAGTTAAAACACAGCATTAAGGTTTTCGTGTCTTGTATGGAAAAGATTTCAGATCGAAATATCAACATCTACATCAGAGTGCATCCTGTCTGAATTCAAGGAACAACAGGAAACTAAGTCGATCTCCGCTCGATACCTTCCATGTCTCCATTTCTCGCCAGAAGCAACACAACGCAGCCACGAAGTAATCAAAGCGTTAGTACCCGAAACTCCCTCTCACCCAAACGCGGATCATCAAATTCCGCTGGAACGATGAACTATTGGATTCCTACCTGCGTGTGTGAAAGGAGGGTGATAAAGTTTGATGCAGGCAGCCACGAGATCAGAAAACCCCAGGAAACAGGGAACATTGTCACGCCACTCTGCTGGAGACGTTTTCGTCGAGTGGGAAGAGGACAGGCGAGTAGTCGAGATGGCCTTCCGCGAGGCAGGGTAATATCTACACCGGCGCCATATTGCTGATTAACATATGCATCCAATACTCTACGGTTCGCTCGAATGCAAACACGTCAGACGGGCGTAGCTATCTCTCCCCATAACAGTGTATAAAGCTACGATTCAAACGGGCATATTAAAGGTCGACTTAGCCGGCCGTGAACCATTCCGCGAAACTATCGTCCCCTACGGCAACCACCGCCCCGGAATCACCCCCCATAAACGATAGATAAGGTCCAGGACTTGGCCGAGTAGCACGAGCTTGAATTGATGGCGGTTATTACAATGGGAGATCTTTCGACGGGCACCCTACTGTTTCCATCGTTTTTTCACCTCCTTTATCGAATCAGGATTTTTACTTCTTTGGGAGATGGAAGGCGGATGCCGAAGTAAATTTATAATATTTTAGCTACTTTTGGTGTTAACGAATGACCGAGAGGATGGAGATTCGCAGTAACAATGGTCTGTAGTTTTTTATTATCGGGGAACTCTTTTCATAAGCGGGCTTTGTAACTAAAGAGTGGAAATAAGTTGTTTCTTAGATATAGCCATGCTCGTGATTTTGTGGATGGTGGAATTATATTTGCTTGACTATATCACGTGACCAAAGTGACCACCCAGTATTTTAAACCAGACTTGTAGATATCTAATCTTTGTGCATGCTGTGGGAAAGAAGAAGAAGGAAAGGAAAGGTTAAAGAAAAAAGAAGAAATAGGAGGGCAAGAAGTATTGAAAGAGAAGATGTCAAATAAGAGGAACAAGTGTAAGAAGAAGGAAAGAAAGGGCGACGGAAAAAGTAAGATGATTGGAAGAAAATGCGAAAGTACATGGGGAAGAGAGGAAATAGAGGGTACGTGTGATAAAGTTAAGTAAAAATATAGAATAATCAAAAATAAAGAAAGGGAGGAAGAGGGATTTCACAGTTTCGAATTTATGAATTTCTTGATATAGCCTTCAAGTCTGGAAAATTCATTTAGATTTGTGGTCAAATCCCTAAATGATAACAGAAAGAATGTCATTCTACAAAACCCCACTATTGATTTGGCGTGTCTTTCAAGAAAGTGCACCGCCCCCAGCTCGTTTAAAAGTTTGTTCGATTGTCCGTATACTTGAACGATTCATTAAAATCAATTGTAGTCGTAACGCGAAAATAAAGACACTTACTCCCTTACACAATCATCAGAAGCAACAATAATTATCATTGGATTCAGGGCAGACCAAGAGCCTCTCGCGATGTATCACGGAGAACCTAGCAAAAGGAGCAAAAGTTTATGTACGATGAGATGGAACCGTATTTAGTCCTCGCACCCACTTTGAACCAACTTCGTAGCTAGCTTTGACGCCCTGCTAATCCAGGCGTCCAGCCTGCATAGAAGGTTCCCTCGGGGGTAGCTTGCTTGGTTCAACGAAAAGAGAGGCACAGAGAACGACTGAGAAAAAGGAAAGAGACGAAAGCCAGAACGAGAGAACGAGAGAACGAGAGGGCGGCCGTGAGGGAGGGAGGGGGAGGTAGAGAGAGAAAGATGGAGAGAGATGGTAGGTATGGACGAAAGGCAAATGAACGAGTCGCTCCATGAAAGGAACTCGTACAGAATCCGGGAAACCCCATACGAGGTCCCCCACGACATGGGCCACCCGGCGACTAATTGGAATTCGTCTGTGGCAGCCGAAGCAAGGCTTTCTATAATTGAGACGTGGCCAGACCGGCAAAAAATCCAGAAAGGGGGAAAGGATGCGCCAGGCCGCTGTCTCGCGGAGAATCCTTTTCCTCTCTTTTCAACGGAAGTCAAAACTTTCCGGGGGATGATCCGGCCTGGACCGTGCATTCGTTACTACCTGGCCATATACGCGGTATCTCTCAATATCGCCTCGGATGGGAAACGGGGCCGGTTTCAGAGAAATTTCACCCTCGACGAATTAAATACGCAAAAACTGATCCCCGGACGAGGATTTAAAAGCTTCCTCGCGGTTTATTAGCCGATGTTAATTGGTTGCCGCATCTACCGATGGACGGAGCGGTTTCTGCCAAAGGAGAACGGATACCTGAGATGTCCTGAAGTAAACAGACGAATTCTAAATCTGTATTCGTGCTCGAGAATGAAAATTTTTGCCCCCTGAACGTCCAGTCGCGAGGAAAAATAAACAAACGCGTTGAATATTCAGACTGTGAACGCCTACAAATACGAGGTAACAGGGAAAGCCTCTAACTCTTTCCTTCCTCGACGCCTCATCCCTCTAGCAACCCTTTCTCGCGCTGTTCTTGGTCCGTACATCGAGGAAAGACCGCGATAACAACGCGAGAGGCGAGAGAGACACAGGAGCAATTGTAAAATTAATTAAGAGACTCGGGAAAATAATTAATTTTTCTAATAATTCTTGCCGCCCCGCTGCTATTTTCCCAACGCTCTGGGCGCCCACCCCTGTCAGTGGGGGTGGGACGAAATAATTTCATAAGGGGCGGCCTGAGAACCGCACCTACATTTGCGAAAACATATCCCCCTTTCCGCCGCTTCCTCGCCTCTGACCACGTCCGACCGCAACAAAGATCCCCCGACTCCTCGTGATCCGCCCCCTGACACCCTGTATCACCCTCCTGCGCGCGGAAAATTTCTGCATCGTTTAATTCGAGGCCTACACTGCTCGCTTCATGCTAAAAAGTTTTCGTTGCGCACGGATCGCTGGAACGGGAGATAGTCGTGTTACAGAAGATTTGCCAAATTATTTCTGCGGAGTACAAAAATCGGTATACACAGGGAATTTACAGTGTCGCAAGATTTACTAGCGTGAAAATTAAATTGCTTCGTCCTTTCAATGACTTCAAGTTGCCGACATGCATAAATCTCGTGCTCCTTTTGAATTAAGTTAATAACTCCAATATTAATGCAAGCAGTAAAAACGCAACAGATTGCACCCGTATGCTTTTCTAACAATCGTGCCGATCGACAGAGCAGGTTGTTGCGCGTAGAGAACCAAGTACTGTCCGTCCAGGTGCTCTACACGTATGCACGAGAGTGGAGCGTTTTACGAGCGGATCATCCCTCGACCGGCGACTTTGGACAACCCCTACGGAGCATCCCTTGCTCGCATACAAATTCAATAAGCGATAATCAATGCCAGGCGGCGCGTAGTCGGGCGAGCAAAAGTCGTTCAAACAGTCAATCAAAAGGCCTCACCTCTAGCCTATTTTTTTCCCTCTTCCCGCTCCATGGGGCGCTTCCTCTTTACCTCTTTTTTCGTCCCGTTCGCGCAGCCAGTTTCACGTAACTGGGGGTGTCAAAGAACGACAGAACAGTGACGCTCTCCCGATGAAAAAGGAGGAAGGCAGATCGTTCGCCTGGGCGAGGGGTGGTTCGACGCGTGAAAACGTAGAATCAGACGCGCACGGGTCGCGGGGTCGTCGTTTCCTCGTGCCTGGATCTTCTCTGCGGTGCATCCGACGTGTAAACAACAAATTTACGCGTGTGCCGCTACTTCGGATCGCGTTTAACGATTTACTTTGAGATTCGGGGAGCCCCAACAGATCCTACCCCTGCCACAGACGTTTCTAAAGCAGATGGACTGAACGGTTCGAAATGGCCACTGACGCGTGTATCTTTCCACCCTGATGCGGCGCTTCGTCGGTTGGATTCGACTTTACGACTGTCTCCAAACACCTCTCGAGCCAGAGCAATTTACAGCAGCCGCCAACGTTCAACCCCCTTTCGATATCACAGTTTCGAAAAATCAGTCGGAACCGCAACTGCGCTCCACTCCGCGTAAACGAGATTCATCCTGGCGGCAAAGAACCACGACAGAGTCCAAGTGTGCGCGCGTCTGAAAACCTCGGGGGGTCTGGTAATAAAGGGAGACATGCGGGTCGTGCGCAAATTAACCCAGGTAATGAAAACACAATGAAATTATAATAAACCAATTGCCAGGTTGATTCGCAGCCCCGGGAAGGAGGCCATTCAATAATAAAACACGTACCTACCTACGGCTCGCGTTCGCGGTACACACCTACGCGGGCCCTCCGCGTGTGTCCACCTGGTTACGCGCGGGTGTGTGTATGCCTACGTGTCTGCAAGAGAATTAATTTCTCGAGAGCCTTTATGCTCTCTGACTGACCAAACTACGGGCTTCTACGGTTCCGTCCACACCTGCAGCCCGTTCCCGTACATGTACGGGATAGGTACGCGTGAGTGCGTGAGGAACGCCCCCATACGACGGTGGCGCGGCGCGCTGCGAAAATACGCTCTCGTCGTCCGGGGTGTAGGCGGGCTCTCCTGCCCGCCGCCGGAAGATTATTACAACGAGCGAAATTTCAAAATACACTTACGGCAAGTGTGCACCAGGGGAACCGTATAACACAATGATCAAACACGCGGAGGGCTGGACACGTCCCGGTGCACTCGACCGATGCCACGGTCGAATCGCATCGAAATACGTTAATATCTCAGCCGTTTCTCTTCATTTTCCAGAGCCAGGCTTCTGGAAATTGAGTCCCTAGTTTCACGATTAAATTCCATAAGTGATTTTAGTAGAGGCGTTTAAAAAGGTGAATATTCTTTTCATCTGGACTACTTTAATTGGTTGTCCCATTATGGTTCTTTTAATAAAAAACACGACCGAGGGGAGAACACGTGTTAAGGGGAGAAAACCGTATAAATCGAACGAAAAGTAGAATAAAAAAATTTTTGAATAAATCGTTTCTAAAACATTTAAAAATATATTCACAAAGTTATAGGCCGAAATTCAACCTCGTATCGGTAGGGACTATAGCTTGGTGAGTCAGCGCACCTCCGAGTGCCGAAGACACCTAAAACGCACTTTAAACGCATTTTCCTCGAAACCACGTTTTCAAAACTGGAAATAACTCAAAAACTACTTGACCAATCAGCTTCAAATTTTGCACACTTTTAGTTTATAATATTCCTCAGAACATGAGGCGAAATGTTTAACCAAATTGTTAATTTTAACCACTTTGTTTAAACCAATAAAGTGCAGCTTTTTTGCGAAAATCGCACTTTATTTTCACACTCTATTGTTTGAAGTGCCGTCATTCTTAAAATATGCAATTTTTTTTAACCATATTACGTTCATATTTTTACAATTGTTAAATAAATTGAAAAAAAAAATTATTGGTCTGTTTCACGTAACTACCAAAGACGCTACAACCGGCGCCGTTTTGAACTTCGAAAAAAATCTATTTAAGATACTGCTCTATTTTTTTCTCTTTATTCATAATTGTACTGTCATAAAATTTTGTTTTTACTTCTTATAATGTTAAATAAAGTACCTACCCTTAAAGTTTCAAAAGGATGAGCGCTAAGTATCTTTGCAAAAAACCCCTAAAAATTGATAAAAAATAAGCCGTTTATACAGACTTCTCCCCTGAAGAGTCACCGATTTCATTCAAATTATGTATATAGTTAGTGCACAATTTGCGTAAGAATATGATCAAAAACGTATGGGGTGTATTACTCAAAAGTGTGCGAGACACACTTCAGGGTCCCACTGTGTACTCATACGTAAAAAGGAAACTGCAATAAAGTTACAATGGAAGGTCAACTGTAATTTATACAGTAATTCCAGGTAGGTATATGTATAAAGTTTGATCAGCCTTTAATTCTTCTATGATCCGTTATTTTAATTGGCCTCGTTCTTACATATTCATACATTTGTAGAATCTGCCCGAGACAAAACTTTGAAACTAATTTTTCCATAAAATTGGTGCGCCATGTGCGTAAAATTTTACGTCTTCATTTTTAAGTTTTTTTACGATCTCAAGATAGCTGTACGATGGTATAGAAATACAGAATAGAAAAAGACATATTTTTCGTGAAAACATAATATCTGAAAATGCTTCTTAAAAAATTGTTATGACACATTTCGGTAAGGTTTTTATAAATAACACCGGTTACAACTTAATATTAGGCTGAATCGATCTAACGAAACGCACATTATCTAACAATAAGAACGACTGGAATAGAAGGTTGTATACTTTGCAGGAGAGAAATGGATCTATGGAAACGTTTTTTGGAAATATTCATAAAAATGCTGTGCCTGCTTAGGTCTTAAATTGCTTGTTTATTTGGTCTTTTGGGGGTTTTAACAGAAAGTGTGGTGACGAGTAAGTTGTTTCGGGTGAAATTTATTATTACAAAGCCCTTATCGAACAGATACCTAATGACTAACAGAATGCTAGCAGAAATCTGGTCCTCCATCGCTATTACATTCTTCATATTTAATATTTCTGTTATATCTGCGTGAGGAAACATTTTTGGACATATGTGCATATAACATTTATATCTTATTTCTACTCATAAAAGATACCGATGCTGCCCTGATCGTTTAATTTGAAGACGATCTATAGGTAGCATAGTGTTCTAGCCGGGCGTAAAGATTTTACCTGATATTAAAATATTTTTATCCATACGATGTTCACCGCGAAGCCGTGCATCGTTCGCAGAGATGATTATTTTTTGGAACATTGAAAATGGAGGAAATATGTCGGGTGATACAGTTACCCGGGACGCCCTGTATATCTTCATTCGAAGGATGGATGGACATTTCGTTTCGAAACGAACCCCCTTCCGTTCGTGTGCTTTTTTTCGCCGACGGAAAGCCCGAAAATATTTATAGGGGGAATCAATATCGTAGTTTGCGACGCGTGACGAAAAATCAAGATGGATAGGACGGCGGGAGGAATCGCTCCGCGGCCGTCACGCGCACTTTCCGCCAATTTGACCGGCAATATGCAATAATATTAAAATTAATGGCACGGGCCTTCGTAAAAACACCGGCCTCGGTCGCTACACGCGCTTGTACAGCGATACCACACGGTCCGGAAAGAGAGACCGCGACAGCGTCAGCCCTCGCGTCGGCCAGAGAAAGAGAAGCAGACGGCTGCAAGAGGGCGCGACGAGGTAGCACGGGATCGCAGAAAGAGATGGACAATCGCACAGGTGGAATCGAGAGGGTGATAGCACCGCGAGAGCCCACTCGCAATAATCTCCACTAATTTAGCTTCTGGAATACGGTAACTGTATCGTTAATATTCTGAACCCGGTTAATAATAGATGTTGATGCGCCATTTGGGCCGATGAGATTTCGGGGGCTGGAGTTCGAGGCTGAACCAGGCCCAAACCGTTGCCCTTTGGTTCCCAGCCTAGCTGATGCTGTCTCCGCGATATATAACGTGCGCGAACTCTGTCGTCTATAAATATTCCAACGACGGCTGCCCGCTGATGCTCGTCTGGTCGAACAGATCTCGGACGGTTCTTCGGGGATTCATTTCGGTCGACGTGGACATTGAGCTTCAACGGCTCTGTACCGCGAACCAAGCTGAACACATTTTCGGTCTCTCTAGCGTTCTCATGTTGGCGTGAGTGTATAGTGTTTGCGTCAGTGCTGGATACCCGAATGCTTTTAACTTTTTACTTCGAACAAGCTTCCCAAGCGTCTCAGTCTGCGGATCGAATAGAGAGTTCAATCCACGGCCACGCGAGTGCCTAAATCCCTAATTTTTGAGCCAGTGATTGACGTTATTCCGCGGAATTCAGTGGCTGCGAGGCTGGAGAGAGGCGTTGCCTCGCGCAGAGACCCGTTTCGAGATCCGCGCTTGATCCCTGTGCCGTTCAATAATTCAGGGATACGTCGCGAGCTGGACGAGGCATGTAAGCATAAACGCGAGAGGGTCCGCCGGTGCCTTTGGTTGAAGGAAGAGGGAGCAGGGACGGGAAAGGGGTTCGAGGAACAAGGAATGAGAGAGGTGGATAGGGGCCACACGGGTTACCTCTTTGGTCAGGCAAAATATTTCTCTGTGCGATTGTGCGCTGAGCCTCTCGAGGGATCAGCCTGGAGCGGCGCAATTTTCCGAAGAGTACTGTTCTGCTGAACGGTGAGCAAATGGGACGTTTATTGGCACGATGATGCCCTGCTCGATTAAAGAAGAAGCATTGTTCGTTTGCTGTGTGCAGGCTTTGGTCCATGCATCAGATTTCTTCGTCCGATAGATGGTAAACATCATAGGTCATGCCCCCGTCAGTGATTACACGTTTTGATTTTCATATTGTAATAAACACAATGAAATTTAAATATAAAAACTGAATTCATTTGGAAATTCACAATTGTAATTCCTCGTGATGTGGTGTATGGTTGACGATAAATATAAAGTAGCAATGTTAGGTGGTTCCTGTGACTGCTTTAAGATTACTTAACAGAGTGTTGTAACCTGATGTGGCTGTAACTCAAAGACGAAAAATTCCGGAAAAGGTTCTTCCTAATTTTGAAATATAGAACACGTTTCTAAATTTTGTGGCGTCCCTTTCGAATCACCACGTGCATATATGGAACAGTACCGCCCACAAAATTTAATTAATACTGTAATTGAATCCCATTTCTACGTCAGGTGTGGTCAGGATTGCCACCTTATCACCATAGAAATTCGAGCATAAATCCGGAGATGGAAAAAGCAAAAATATTTTGTTCTCGGATAGCCGGAAAACAAATGTGCAATTATTTTAAGCTCAAACAATTCAGAATTTAAAAGTATCTGCTTTTTTTAATTAATAACTTTTATTATATATAATATTGATAACACAATTTCTTATTATCTCATTTTTTTCTGCAACCCGGAAATTTTTCCAGTAAAACTGGAGCCCGGAGATTTGCTTCAAAACCCGAAGTCTCCGGGCGAAAACTGAAGAGGTGGCAACCCTGGGTGTGGTAAACCTCCCTTGTATTTGCACAAGTTATTGGACACGCCAGAATTGGTCTTTATTAATACTAACACTAGAATTTGAACTTTCTCGAGGTACCCTATCTTTTTACTTTATTAAGAATGATTATTCGACGAAGCAGGGTTGAAATCGTTAACGGTTAAATTTTCTTAACTCTATCAGATTTCTGTTTTACACACTTAAAAGAAGTCCCATTGGAGCCTTCTAATCGTCGGATCCGAAATATCTACCAATATCCTCGAAACGATTTCACACAGGACCACCCCTCAAAGTATTCCCAGGCAAATCTAACAAGACGTATATTTTTCTCCCCGCGGCAGTCGGCAGCGATAGCCACCAAGTGCCTTTTTATCGAGTCAATGCGCCATCCCCCGGCCAGTTTTATTGGACCAGGGGGTTGGCGTCGCTTTTCCCGCGTCGACTTCGGCTTTTTCATACGGGGGAGGAAGTCTCTGCCGGCCGTATGGGGGATGCTAGGAAGTGGGAAAGGAGGACAGACGGTTCCAAGCCCCCGAGACCCCGGAAGACCAATTCCACGATACGAATACGAGCACGAGAAATATGGATAGTCCGCTTTAAAGGGCATAAAATGACCCGGAGATGGTGGCCTTTATAGACACGTCGGGACGCGGCACCTCTGGCGGTCCATAAATGTGATGTACGCCCGCAGATTTTGTCCTGGCATCGAGATTGGACGCCAACGAACGGCAACGGAGCGGGGAAGGGGAGAGTGTGCGTCCCCAAGGACAGGATGTTTCAGTCGAAAAAACAAGAAGATGAGTTACAAAGGCCCGCCGCTTCTATGGGACAAATTGGGTCTCCTAGACCAGCCCTGGACGACATGCAGCTTGCATTCTTTGCTGATTTCAAGTCACAAGCTCGCGGAAGGGTAATAAATTTCCTGAGTTACCTGAAGACACACTGATTCGCGATACGCATAGGAGTTTTTGATCGGCTAGTCAAATGGAACATCTCCTTTCATGTTTTCTCAATAATCAGCACACCTTAAGCGTTTAGTTATCAATGACACTCAGTCGTCAAGGGATGTTTTCCATTTCTGGCAGGCGGACACTCGCCAACCCTTGATTTTTAACGTCCCACTGCGAGACCAAGAGAGAAAGCGAGTTGAGATTTATTCCCCGTGGTTGCCTCTGGAGGCCCTCCGCCTCGCTCAGACTTCTTCACCCCCGTCGACGACTGCTTCTCCTCCTACGTCGGGGGCTTTATTGACCCTTTATACATCTATTTGTTATGCCGTGGCCCTTTGTGCGACGGTAGACACGAATGGAGGCAGCAGCCCCCCCGGCGCACTCGCTCAGAGCCCTCTCCTCTCCCCTGGCTATATTTGACCAGTATTATAAAAATCAACCGACCGATTTCCTACGTAAAATATTACCCCCGTGCGTCCCTGAATATTTTATCGCTGTCCACCCGGGCGATCCCTCGACTGGATGCTTCCTTCCACCCCGTTCTCGCGGGGACAAAAGGGGGAGCCGGAAGGAGGAGGCTGGAGGGGGCGACACGCGATTCGCTTTTGCTTCATCGCGCGCCCCTTCGAAATGTTCGGGAGGGTGGGATTCCTTGCGGTTGACGTGGAATTTTCGTGCCATTCTTGCAACTCGGATGCAACTAATAGGATAATAGAAAACGCCTATTTCCATCCTTGGAACTTATATTTTCCCGAATTACCAATGCCCCTTAACTGCCGTAATTCTCGCGATAAAGTCTGAAAAACTGAGCGCGGGAGGATTCCACTTTTCACCCAAAGTAACCCTCGGTGGTTCAGGTAATCGCGCATCGAGATTCCAATCTACGGCGTGTGCTTGCCCGTTTCAGGGAGAACAACGACGCGGACTCTCGCGCGGAGGAGCAGTATTCCTGCAGGACACCGGGGCTACTAATCTAACAGAATTATAGACGGTGACGGTGGCTAATTGTCTATCTATATCTGGCCTGACGTAGATGTGTCTCAATGTTCCCTCTCTCGTATATGGGTACACATTGTATTGTGGCGGAGGCCGAGCGCGGCTAGGACCGTCTGTCAGCTCTCTCGGAGCTACTCCCTCGCTGGCATAATGGCTGGCCCGCGTACGTGCATTCCTAATAATGAAGACAACGATAAATCAACGCGGAGAATACGGCCGCGGATGTGCGCCGAATATCCTATGCATAATATCGCGTCATTATCTGCGGCCAGTGTGCTCCCTGTACCACGCGTCCTCCTCTCTGCTCTCACTTCGCCCGCGCTCCTGACAATCGGATTACGCGGCACCACCATCGGGCCACGATATACATATGTAAGTACCAGCGACGCGCTTCCTTCGAGAACGCGCTATCTTTCATGAGTCACCTTCGACTCTTACTCATTTCCAAAGAAACTTTTCATTATCGTATCGTTTGATTTTAGAAGGATTAACTGTGTGAAGTTATTATCGGGTAATGAAATTGGAATTCGAAGACTGGCGCCTGGACAAAGGTATAGTAAGAAGGACGTTCCATGGGACGTAACGAAAGGGAGAAGAGGGGGAGGAAGAAGGAGAAAAGTAAGAGGGAGAAGCGCACGAAGTGAGGGATGAATGGTGAGTTCACTATTCACTTAAAACTAACTACGTATGTAGTAGTAGGTTTTTCTATTGGAGTTTTCGATTCTTTGATCCCTTACTATGACTGAAAATTATTACATAATACAGCATATGTAATTATATATTTTTTCGGACATCCATGAGTGATGGACTTTTATTGCATAGACAATAATTATAGATATGATCACAGTGTGTTGTGAGGTTTGGAGTGTTCTCCCTTCAATTTTAATTTATTTCAAAATTATTAACGGTTCCCACTATCGACTCCGTTTAAGCCTTATTTGTTTACCCTTCGGATGTTCCGTTTTGTGTATACTGTTCACCTCAGTCACGTTCCAACCGACTCGCACAGAATCCAAAAAACCAAAGTGATATCAGCGCATTAGTTCGATCAATTAAACATATAAATAAAAGTTGCTGTGCAGTTTTAATAATTCTCAAATCCACGGTGCACGTTCTTAGCTATCGTGCTAAATTTATAAAAGTAAACGCAGTATTTTTCCTTTTAACTTTCCTTGAAAATGGTCGCAACCAATGACCGAAACGTTGGATTTGAGAATTATTAAAACTGCACAACAGCTTTTATTTATATGTTTAATTGACCGAACTAATGCGCCGATATCACTTGTTTTTTTTTTTGGATTAACTACGTATGTGTCGGTACTAGGAAATACAATCCCGGTCATTATTTACTATCCCTGGATTGTGGGATTTTTTAAAGTCTATCTCGGGATTCCGGGACTAATCCCGGGATTGGGAAATACAAAATTTTAGTAATTAAAATGATTTATTATGTGTTAAAATTCTAAATCTTTATTTACAGTAAACAAATTGACTTTCTATCATTAGTTTGAAACAGAAGCTAAAATCATTTTAACAATAAAAACAGCAGAACAATGAAGATAATTAAGTGTCAATAAGTAGATAATATCAGTAAATCATTATAAAGATTTTTGGAAATGTGAACAAAGAAACATACCTAAAGTACATATCTACAATGTTTCGACTTTAAGTGTTCAAACAAGTTGCGATTTGCAACTCACGCGATAAATAAATATAGTTTAGTTAGTTATATGAGAGTTAATATTTTTATTTAAATAAGTCATTATTATTATTATTGTCCTTATTGTTATGAAATGGCTGTTTATTGATTTTGTTTATTTTTATATTTTTCAGGTGTTCATAAAATAATTCACATTTTTAAAAAATCCAGAAATTCTCGGAATTATTTATATCAAATCCCGGGATTGTATTTTCTTTAGGTACTCCCGTCCATAAGTCATCGGACACTTCTTTGTTTTGAGCAAACTGATGATTGGATATAAGTTTTTGTAACAGCTTTATTATTTCATTTTGATATATTTACTTATTGTATGTTAGTACTTCAATATGAAATTAATAACGTACATGCAAAATTTAAATAAATATTTAAAAAGTAAGAATTTACACGTAAGTATATTTCTGGTACATTTCCAACGCGATCCGACATTTATTCCACATTCGCTTTTCGTGTGCTTTGGAAGTTAAGGATTGGCTGAAGGGTGATTCAGGCTTCCATACTAACCATTCAGGAGTGTTAAAAAAATTAATCGGAACGATGCCGCATTTAGTTCGAGGTCATATCCAAACGCAGCGGATACATTTTCGTAAGGTCTTTAACACACAATTTGAAATATTT
Source organism: Andrena hattorfiana (assembly GCA_944738655.2). NCBI lineage: Eukaryota > Metazoa > Arthropoda > Insecta > Hymenoptera > Andrenidae > Andrena > Andrena hattorfiana. The sequence goes on along the minus strand of OX122891.2, from coordinate 60,515,737 downwards.
ATTATCGATAAATAAATGATTAATAAGTGTTAACTTCATATCATAATGTAGGTCATGTCATACTGTAAAGTTGTCTCTTACCAACTTTACTAAGTGTCCGGTGACTTATGGATGCTGGGGGTATATATGGTCACTTATTCACAATAATATACATATATATGTATGTTTCGTCTGGTCTGAAGTCGAAAAATATACGAAGAACGATCGAGAAGTTACAATCTCTCAAATTGCAGTAGTTCCTAAGGAATTGGTGAACTGTCTGTGAATGTTAAACATAATTATGTCTATGTCCTTACGTAATGAAGGTTTATGGCTTCAGAGCGATTAGTTTTCTCCAACTGCTGTGTCCATTTTGACGTAGAACCGGTTGTATAATAATTATTTGGGAGAAAGCATTTGACCAGGCATTAATTACAGCGGTGGCCAGTGACACAGAGCATCGATCGACGAAACCTTGGAATAGGCCATCCGTGATGCCAATAATGATCTGTCATCCTGCCGGTGTAACGACACAGATCGATCTTGGTTGATTGACGGACGGTAGGGTTCGCCGAAAAGACCTACCACTTCGAGGCGAAATGCAGTGCAGACCAGCCCACAACCGTAATTCTAACTGCTCCTCGATTGCGTAACTTATGAAAAAGGGAAAATGGATGCATTGATACCAAAAGGATGGAAAAACAGATCCAAGTTCCCAAACAGAATTCCCAGTCAATTTACTCCCTATGTCGCACTTAAAGCCTTACATATAAATGCCGTTATCAGTGCTTAATATGAGAATTAATAACATTTTCAGAACCAAAAAAACCACATTACGTACTTGAACCATCAAACTCTTTACACTTGTACAAATGATAAAATGAATGCATTGAGATTCAAAGAATGAGATAGATTCAACTCTCCATCCAACACCCCTTCTCAAGCCTTCCTCTACCGAATATCCCAAAGAATAGTTACAAAAATCTGTCATCCATGCTCAAACTATTTGACCCATCGAACCAAGTCTTTCAAACGGAAGTACCAAACAAAGTTCAAGCCTCGTTCAGTGAAGCGTCTGCAGGGTCCCCTTTCTTCAACCGCGAAAGTCAATCATCCGTTTACAATACGTAGCTCGACCAACCGCACATCCGATATTCACAATTAATATCAGGAGCACAGGATGTGGGATCCGCGAGGCGAAATCCGGTAGGTGAAATAAGAATTCGCGATGCAAGGGAAGGGAGCGATAGGAAGAGGGGGAAGAACAGACGAGACTAGCAATCCGTGATTCCGTGCTCCCCAGATTGACCTGTGAGACGCGTACGCAGGTGGATATCGGTTACCAACGATCTCTTGTTTACGTACTTCCCCTGGTAGAAGCGTCCGTTCCTCTCTTTCTGCCCATTTATCCTTCCTTCGCCCGTAGCAAAGACACGTTCACTGTCACGCGGGATTGTTTTACTCTTAACCGAGTATGCAGATGAAGAGCCATGGATACTCTGGGCAAAGAACGAGTCTCGTCTTTCGTCCATTATAACGCGAAACGAAGTGGTCGAGTGGCCTGTCACCTTCCTTTGACAATGAACGCGGGCTTCCGGTGGCTTCTCGAATTCCTCGTCAACTCGTCGATCGATATTTCTGATCTTCGATTTAGACATCTGGATGCCTACAAATTTATATACGCACTTTTTTCCTTCCCATAAGTACTAACGAAATTACTAATTTTATTAATATTTTTGAATAATAGGGTAGACCAGGGCGAATCGGATCACAGGACGAATCGGATCAAAATAAGAATTTAGTCCATATTTCTTACATCGCGATAGAAATTATCATTCCGATCGTTCGTAGTATCTCAACCCTCTCCCCCGCACCTACTGCAATAGTTCGTCAATTGTTTTAAGTCATTGTTTAGAGCTGGCATACGTTTTCAGTGAGATGGTTGCGTGCGAGCGTTACAATTTTGGTCGTATCTAACCTACGTAATCTGCAATTTCGTATTTAAAATAAAAACTAAGCTTGAAAATTCAAATGTGCTTATTTTTATTAGTTTGCAAGCTGTCTAAGATTAGTATTTGATGTATTTTAGACTATTATATCATAATATGTTTATGTAATCTACAATCTTTGAAATACTTATATATGGGGCTAATCGGATCACGTTATTTGGGGCGAATCGGATCACTCTTTTTTTCATTTGAATATTTTTATTATTAAAAATATGATAATTGTTTATATACAGATGGTTCGTAGGTATATAAAAAAGAGCAATCAGGGATCATGATGTCCAAAAAAAAATAAAGGAAGCTGTGATAAAAATGAAATCTAAAAGAATGACGAAAAAAATAAGTAAATTAATGGTTTTAAGAAGATGGTATTGTATTTACTCTGGTGAAAAATTAATTCGCCTATTTTCAGAAGATTGTCTTAGAAGAGTGGTGCCACGAGAATTGGTCTGATAGCGACAGCAAAAAACGGCAATATCCTTCCGATCCATGTGCTCAGTAGTGTCACTTGACTTCACTGTCATTAAATTAGATTTGTTTAAGCTGTTTCTAAAGATTTTGTTATGAAAATTTCAGTTTTTTCAGAAATTCCTGGGTGGTCCGATTCGCCCCAAGTTTCGGGGCGAATCGGATACTTCTCACTTTTTCGTTTTTTGTTTATAAATGAAAGATTTTTATATATAGTTTCAATTTTTATATATTCATGTTCAAGCCAAAGGTGTACTGGTCACAACTATATAATAAAAACTTAGTTTTTTAATGTTCAACTATTATTTTTTCACCGTCAAACTCAAAGTGATCCGATTCGCCCTGGTCTACCCTACTCCAATATTATTATATTTTTGTAAGTCAGGTAGGAGTTTTCATCCAAGTCCTGTCGAAACAGTGATATAAGAAAAGTGACGTGAAAGTGGGCTATCCTGTATTACCCTAACCAAAAGGATTCTACAAACTTGATAAAAGCGCCCAGCAGTATGTGGAACGTACACATGTTAACGTTCCATGTCATCGAGGATGTTGCAATAATTTTACCAAATGACGTGCAGACTAAAGGGGCATGCATCACGATCCAATACTAATGCACGTCCAACGTGGGACGCTGCTACCTCCTACTGTTATCATCAATGCGATCAATCCCACTCAATTAGCCTGATCATTGATTATTGCCATGTACAATGTCACGAGCTGATCCTCGAGGCCGTTTGCCAAAACAGAAAGCCAGATCTTCTAAATTGGGATACATACTGGCGCTAGAAAGAAAATTTAAAAGACGAACAATAACAACCATACCACAGTTTCATAATAATGATCTAGATCGCTGCATAACTACATACACGCACGTATCGCGTAAACTTAAGGGCATCGTACACGTTCAGATCTGTATTGATACATGTCGCAAGTATCAGACACTTTTCGGAGTAACATTTCGGATTTTTGTGTAATTTTGATATGTTGTAGTCTTTAGTGGTAAATAAACGTGTCTCAAAGGATTTCTCAAAACGTTAAAAAATGGGGATCTTACAGCTCTTTGAAATATAGCGTTGTACTGTTTTTCAATAAATTATAACTGTTGAACTCGAAATCTGAAAAACTGAGCTTTTGGCTGTTTACAGTAAAGACATAAGAGTACCAAATAAAAATTATTTCACTTTAAAAAAACAAATTTTTACCATTTATTTTGCAATTGTTCTAAACAAATGCAATTTTATAATAGCGGGGCACTATTTAAAAAATTGAAAGAAAATGAAGATATAGCCCTATTTGTCCATTTTACGGACATGTTTTTAGAAACGCGGACGCTTTAAAATTGCAGCACCAGCGCGTGGAATGGCTCATTGCGATACAAATTCCAACGTGCATTTGACTGTCTCTGTATCGATGTGTCGGAATCAGCTGATCTGTATCAATTCTTGAAACGTCGATACCTCGAGCGTACAACCGATACAAATATTTATATGCTTCAGCGTACCTGTATGTTGTTGTCGCGCTATCAACGTTTTCTCTCTTTTTCATGGACAAACTTTTAGATGTTTTAGATGCAACAACTAAGAAAAAGCTTAGTACTTAAAAACGATACCAGGAAATTTCATGAAACACAAGTACAATCGGAGTAATACATAATTTAAGAATTACGCGCAGATGTAGAGTTGTGGTTGGTTTCTTTAATAATATCTTTACGTTTTATTTCTAATGTTATTAATTGCATACGATTGAAGATTGTGGGCAGTATTTTTTATTAAATACTAAGTGTATCGATAAGAACTAAACTGATGTTTCATGATTCTGTCTCAACCTGTGTAATGTACATATGTGTTGTTTAATACTTGACAGAAATTTCAGACACAGATGCATGTATGGATATAGATCTCAACGTGTATAGGGCTCTTTAGGGAATTCCTCAAATGGCTACTAACATGCGCGTCCGGAGGGGGGTGCAAAAGTGGCAGCCCCCCTGGCGTTTGAAGACAGATCGCTTATTTTTAAAAAGTGATCTTTATTAAGTTTATACTAAAAAAAGTGAATATTTCTAAATTTGGGATCTAAATTTTTAATTAAATTGGCACTACCAAATGTGTTCAAAAAAGCAAGCGGGCTACTCGTTTCTTGATTATTATATTTTTCTTCACCGCCACCTCAAAGTTGCCCCCTCCTGGAAAAAGTCTACGGACGCCCTTGGCTACTAATCATACCAACGGAACAAGTAAGGCCTAGATTAGTGTTGGTTAGAACTATTATTTGTGAATCACTCGTGTTTCGATCACGTTCTTTCCCAATCACCGTGATTTTTCACAGTGATTCGTGATTTTTCATGATCACGCGTTATTGCTGGCGAGCATAACTGTTCTTTTCACGCGTTGCAAAACCCCAATTTCTAATTTCTCTCAAACATTCTTAAGTCCTCACTGTTCTTATAGAATCTCAGGTCTATATTTTCAACCAATGTAATCGTTCTTGATCTATTTAAATTAACGAATATTTCTTCAATTTAGTTAAAGTATTTTGTAAAAAATAATTCAATCAAGATCAAGAAGTACGATTACAGTAAGCAAGTTCACTCAAGTTAAAAAAATCACGACAGTGATTGTGATTCGCTGTTAATGATTTTGCACTCCATCCCTACCTATTTAGAAACGTCATTTTTCAATTTTCTTTCAACCATAACTTTATAATTAGACACAAGACCCGTTCAATTATGACGGAAATCCAGAGAATAGAAGAATGGAAAGGAAGCAGTAACTTCTGAATGAAATTTAAGCCGATAGTTCTCTATGTGTGACCAGACCCCTCGCTTTAAACAACGGCACACGGGAATCTGGTGTTGTAACACAGTTCACGCGGGAGAACGAGGGGTTGGACACGAAGTTAAATAAAATCAGACTCGAAAGTGAACCGTACGCCGGTGGGAAGCTCGCAGGCGCGTTGAAAAAAGGAATCCAAGACCGACTCGTTCGATATATGGAGGAGGAGGGTGAGATCGAAGCAGAAACAGGATTGACCACCGAGGGCCAGGATAGCTTTTAATAAAAAAAAAAGGCCCTGGCCGCAAGTGGAAAATTCGATAGAGGCGAAGTGCGTGCAAATATTTTCTCTCGCTCTCGTATCGAGCGACCTCGTATCGTAGCAACGTCAACACATCAAATCGAGTGTGTATCGGTGGTGGCAGCGCGCTGGTAATATCCTTTGATAACCAATTTGTGCATCCTGCGAGCTTCGCCACGTTCTATCCGCCGACGCGATCACACGCGCACAGTCGCTCTCGTTATTCGACGTCAACGATCGTTTTCATATAATTTCGGATTATTTCGCTTGGGATGTTTCGGCCCGGCCTGCTGGCGACTGTTCGGATCAACGCGAACTCCGTTAGGGTAGATTTTAACGAGTGTATAACGTGTAAAGTTACCGCGGTGATAGGCGATCCCCTGTTAAATTTTATTCACTCTTTTGCAATTCGCGTCACGTCCACCGCTCGCTGCAGTTAATTGTTTAGTGGTGGCACTTCCTCGTTAAAAATGTGAAGCACGAGTTCCACGGCTAAGGAGATTAAAAGAAACGTGTTGCACTATTGCCAAGTCATCAGAATTTGAAAATGAAGAATCGCAATAATACTGGTAACAATTTGTCGCGTAAAACGTTACACTCGATACAGTTTTATTTATTGCAGCCCTTATGCGCTACGCATACCTAATCTCTCGGTTACATACAAATGTGTGTATACATATAATAGAAATACGGCTCGCGATCTCCACCCGCTTCACTTCCACCCCTCTCGCAGATTCACTCCCGTTACGTTGAATCGTATTACTCAGATAAATTGCAACAGTCGGATTTTCACGGATCTTTTGTGCGTCGAGAGCGATGGAATTGTCTCCTACGGTACACGATAATTTCCTAAATGCGAGCTGGTCAACCCTCGTAGGCGGAAAGGACTTTTCATCGAGGGATTGGGTTTATAATATAAGGATCCCACGCTTTTAAAGCCGATTTTCCGGCTGTTCGTCGATCGTTTCCTCTTTGTCTCCTCCTGTCGTCATTATTTTTCCATTGGCGTAATGAAAATATTCAACCTGCGAGTCGCTGATATCCCCATGAGCCAATTCACTCATTCGTGAACACATAATGGAACTTTTCCTGGGTTGGCTCGGAGTTTGAAAGCTAATTTGGCGTTATGGTGGAAATCTAGTATAGGTACTTGAAGTCTTTGGATATAAAAAATTAGAGAATAAAGAGAAACGAAGGCGGGGTTCGCGTCGCGGATGATTTGCCAGACAAAGATGAACCCCAACACCCAGACAGAGCATCGGTAGGGTCCCGTCTCGGCTGACGGGACATTCGCTGGCACTCATACTCGCTATTCGACTTGCCAACACCCAGAAACGCGACGGAAGAGCCGTCAATCGGATCCACTAACAGGGATATCACTTACATGCAAATTTAGAGCTAAAATCCTGCCGGTTTCGATGAGCGTGCAAGTGGTATTGCGCGGCGGGATGAGTGGCAGGACAGCAGGGCAAAACGGGGGTAACTGGAGGAGGGAGAGCGAGAGGCGCGATGTATTAATTACCAGTATTGATGTCCATTTGCAGTGAATTGATGTGTGGTCAGTGTTGCATCACGCGCAGGGGTCGACCGGCCGAAACGCACACCGTGCGCAAGCCGTGCTCGCAGAGGGATGAGCCCGCATTGAAGCGGGGGGTGAATCGCGATGGCCAGATGCATTCACGGTTGCGAATTTAACCGACGTCGATCACGCGTGTCGATATACAGAGCGGGGGCAAATTCGTGGTACAATTGAGAAAAAAGGATAATTTTTTGTCCAAAAATGGGCTAGCCGGGGGAAGACTTCAGAACACTAGAACTTCGGAACTCTAGAGACTCAGAAATTGATAAACATCGACAGTAAAACTACACGATTTCAAATCCCTAAGACCTCGGGATACCAGCTGCCCAGGATTCTACGCCTTTAGCATTCTAGAATCTAGAACTTCAGAACTTTAAAAGCCCAGAACACTAGGACTTACAATTAGTAACCATGAAATCTTAGGACTTGAAAACTTCGGAGCTTCAGAATTTCAGAATCCTACGACCCCAGAACCCTGGAGTTCCACAATCTTAGATCCATGCAACTCTAGAATCATCGAACCCTAAGTTCAGGATCATAGGACTGCGTTATTCTAAAACCTTAGACACCCAGAATCTTAGAATTATACACAGGAGCCTTATTAGTAACAAACAACTGATGTCGTAATTGCCTTCAGATACTAGATTTCTTCCCGAAGATACACAAAGGCGACCGCCGCCCGCGTTTCACAACCGGCAGAATCGGTCTTTGAGATTTATGGTCAGCCTAGGCCTGGTCTCCGGTCTTTAGCCGCTTATTAGCATGCGGTATATCACGGCGACTGGCCCAGCCAGGGTCCGCGACAATAATTAGATAGATACGGGACATAGACGTAGCGGGAATGGGACGTAGGTGACGCTGCCTAGGTAGCTAGGTATCTACGATCCCAGAGAGTGAGAGCGCAGGGGGGGAGAGAGAGCAGAGGCAGCTAGCCAGAGTACGAAACTGCGGGGTCGCAGAGAAGTGGGTGGTCGGGTGGCGTACTGGGAACAGCCAGAACGGGTGCGTCGTATGCAAATGATGACGTCATACAATACCACCCTCCGGTACAAGGGACTATAGACAATGCATCTGCACAGATAGGTCTCGTTCTACAACCTCGCGGTGCACTTCGTGCTCCCTGCCATGGCCGATTCTAACTGTGATGTGGGATTCGGCACTGTTCAGGGAGACCGTGCGGAGGAATTCGAAAGTATAGTGGCTGCAGAACACGTGACAAACGGTATCAAGAAGAATGAACGTAAGAGGACTGCATAACATCGGAGATATCCTTGTAGATATTTTCTTAAAGTAAAAAAAAAGGCACCTTCGTTCTCTAAAGGCACTATACGAGTTCATTTGGAAATCAGAAGCTTGCAAATTTAACGTAACACGGTGACAAAGTTGGCATTACTGAGAAATAGAGAGCAATGTTTATTACAAGGTCAGATTACTGTTGCCGGTAACATTAATATCACTCCTATTAGCCAGCGTGACTTCAGGGTTGCCCGAATCCTCTGCGGTCACGGTAAATTCCAGGGAATTTCGATGAAGCGCCTGGACAGAAAATCAGGCGCAATCGAGGGGGAGGAATAGGTGGAGGAGATCTTACCGCAATGACGTGCGGTCGAATCGGCCCCGAATGAAATGACGGATCCTGCGAGTGACATTCGATATCACGGATAGCGGCGGCTACCCGGGGAAACGGCGAATACGAGCTACTAGACTGTTCAAGCTTTCCGTCTATCCCCCGGACGCTGAAATCCGAATTAATCGTGGCCAGCGTACGTGCATATCGCCCTCGATCTGCGGGCTGCGCTGCGTAAAGGCGACCCTGCAACTGTCTTGTCGATTCCCTTCACCTTACTTTACTCTACTGGCCCACTTTACCATGTTCACACTAGAACTGTTCTAGTACCGAAGAGAGAGTCAACTTGAAATATATCCCACCAATCATCCCGCCAAGGAAAGCTCCCCTCCCGTTCGATTCCCTTGGCTGACGCTTTGAATGCACCTTATAAAAACAAAAATCCTCAGAGACTTTCGGCGAATCTACGTTTATTGGAACTTCCTAATACTTTTTGCCAAATTCTATCAATCGATCAAGTTTAGATTTATAGCTCCCAAAACTGATCCTGCTAATTTCTCTAGCGAATCAGAAAGGTTATCATGAAAACATGTTAGTCAAGGGTATGTTCTCTCGACCGTCGAATCTTTCCTGAGGACGCGTGTCACGCCGCGATCGTACAGTCGAATCATTAATTGATTCGATCGATAGTATCAAGCCACGTTGACGGTTGCACATGTTGAATAGGGAGCCGTATCGCTGGTCCTGCTGCGGTATGTCCGAGAGGATTCATCCGTATCCGACCGACCACACCATCGTGCCATCCCCTAAGCTGACCGTGTGGCACTCACGCGCGTACACGCGCGCCTCGCCGTGCTCGTACAAAGCGGGCTTCGAGGTGAGGGCAAGCACGGGCACACGTGTACGCCGAATGTCATTTGTCATCGCGGCTAATTTGCCACGTTCTGAGATACGGTGACGCCTCTGACGCGGTCATTATTAAGATGCGAATTAGTAACAATTTGCGCCGGATTTAGTCTGGACTTGATCTGTTTATGGCCCGCACGGATTAGGCTCTCGGACCTCGCGCGTAAATCAATATTAACCGGCACGTGAGTCCGTCGAGTAGCGTCGTTATCAAATGCACGAGATCACCAAGGTCCTCTGATAAGGGCACCGAACGACTGGACGTCCCGTCGTACGTGTCCCTGCTGAACGACGCACCGTGACAGGAGTCACTTCTGGATAAAACTTCTTACTTCTTACATGTCAAAGGCGCGGACCACTTAGCACCGGGTACGGGCGTCAGTTCCTCGTTCTCCAGATTTTTACATTCCATCCATCTTGTTTGTATTGAATTTAGTTTGCAGGTTTAATGTCATGAAAACTCTTGGATGATGCACAATGACCTGGAGCTTCTGTATTCGTACTTCTTAATATCGATTCGCGTAACATATAGGGCTAAGATCTTGCACTTTATTCGTCTGGCTACACAAACCATCGTTAGGTTCTTTTTAACAGATGGGTAACCGCCGACGAGAAGTTTATTATACTAGCACAAGATGGACAAGTATGGTTGCGAATTGGGACTAATTTAAAATGAGACTTGAGACTGAGCTATTACCGAAGACATGTAGGGAGTTTAAGGAATTTTGAAGTAATTGTGAGGATGATAGTGAAGGGCTACCGTTTGGGGAACGTGGTTCGGTGACGCAAAGACTACGATGACACAGAGCTAGGGTGATACGGTGGTGGGACGAGGCAGAGGCTAAGTTAATGTATAGTGTTTGCGCGACATAGGGAGCATTTCGTATTTAACGAGATACACTGGCTTCGGGAGAAAATATTTCTGCACCAACGATAACAGAGTCGTTAAAGAGCCGCTGTAGAGTATAGAGCATGATGGGATACGCAGGCAGTATTGGAGTTAGAATTAAAACATCCTACACCGTTCTTTAATCGTTTCCCTGCCCAAATAGGATATCTAAAAATACAGTTAAAAAGAATATAAAGAAGAGCAGGAAGTCCCATAAAAAGCGAAAGGGCGGAGAGGGGAGCGATGCCGCGGGGGGGATAGATCTAGGAACAGCTCGACAGGAGGTGTGAGGCGAGCTCGCGTACCGTCGGTTCCAAGGGTGGCATTATATTGCGGGTTGTCTCGCTTCAGAAACTTTGCACTGTGGTCGCAACGAGGAACTGGACTGGCGAGCGAAGGGAGAGGGAGCAAGCGTGAGCGGGGCTAACTGGGAAGGGTGGAACAGAAGTGGTGGCGGACTTTGAATACGACCATTCTTTACGACCGCCCCATGCAAAGATCGCCCGCACGCCGTCGGTATTTACCCAGCGACACCGACTCGCGGGACCGTTTCGTGAATCGAAGCGAAACAGACGAAAGGAGAAAGGGGAAGATGGACACCGTCCTGGACACGGGAAAGGGAGGGGGCCGTGCAGAGGTCGCGACGGAGGGGCCAGGAGAGTCGTCGAGAAGTCCAAGAGGGCGAAACGGGGCTGGTCGGGGCGAAATAGAGAACGTTTAGGCCGCGAGGGAGAGGGAAGGAGGGTGAAATGGGGTGCCCTGGAAAAGGAAAGACGAGATACGAGGGAACGGGGTCGAGGGAGAACGGTTCGAGTTGGCGTTTCTCGTCCGTCGACCGGCACCACCCCGCCTAACGTTGCACAATACGCTCTACCTACCCTCGCCAGCGTCCATAGACTGGACGCTGCATTGTCTCCGGTGAATGGGGTCTTGCAAGATTTATTTCGTATATTTCACTTGCCATTTCAATAGCGCGATAGCGACTCGCGCTGCAGCTCGAGAGTGTCGCCTTCGAGGCCCGCCCCTCCACCCACCTCCCCTTCCCATCTCCTTCCCTCGTTATTAGCTTTCTCTTTATCGACCACCTCCATCCGCCTCGCTCCTCCGCGCTGTGTGCACCCCCTAAGAAGCAACATTGTTGCACGTCCGAACGACCTGACGCTTTGTTGGAGGGCGACGAAGGCCCTCTCGTGTCCTCCCCATCGAAGGAAAATTAAACCTTTAAAATCGATATCACGATTTATCTGTATATAATTATTCATAAATCTCTCAGTCTATGTGATATAGACTGTGAGATGCAGCTGTTTCTCCTTAAGCTACGATATTTTATTTTACAATTCGCGGTGTAAATTCTCTTTTGATTACCATCGTAAGTGGACTTTTACATTTTCGTAATAAAATAGTAATAGCGATCTGTATTGGAACAATTGCGCATTTCACTTACCTGATGCGGTAATAATGTATAAGCACGTCCTCCTCCGTAAGAGGGCCCCGTGAATTTCGCCGCGGGACACTGAAAAAGAAAGGGAATGAAACTGCCGTTTCGCACTACCTATGAGAAATGGTCCGTTTAAATATTTATAGTGCTTAAAAAAAATTAATGGGGATCCACGTCCTGTCGTGGAGTGTATTGTCGAGGGGTGTCGCTGTCTAGGCTGCCAAAGGGCTCTTCCGTTATATTAGCTATGCCACCGAGAAGGGCTCCGTACTCCGTAGTCCAGCCATCGCTCTCTCTCCTCGAATTCTCTTTTTCTCATTTCGAGGATCATCTCCCTCCCTTTCCACAACTGCGCGGCCTTCCTACTGAACAATTCATGTTAGGTATATTCAGTTTAGAGATCGACGAAATCAGATTAGCCGCTGGAAACTTGTGACAAATTAGAAAAGCCATTAAACTTCTTTTTCTTTGAGTTCAAACTACGACACTTGGTCCAAGAATTCTTCTACGATTCCTTATGAAGCGGAAGCTTCCCGAGATCGATAAAGGTGAAAATTGAATTATCGCCAATAACCATCAGTGCCCGGCACGAAAAATTCGATAACGAGTTTTGCTTCGTTCGAGGCCTAGCGTTTAAGATAAAACGTGCACCCTCGTTAGCGGTTGCATAACGGAGCATTCGCGGAGCACGGGATGCAAGGTGGCGTGGAATTTCGAGAAGAAAATGTCGGCCATTCACCAGGGAAAGTATCGAAAATAATGAGATGAGCGGGAGGCACGAGGATCAATTTCCGCAGCCGGTTTTTATCGCCCCTCCTGCATCGACGTTCGTACAGTGGGTGGAGGTGGAACAATAACAGCCTTATCGCGGTCACAAATTAAAAATAATTATTTTTTAAGGCTGCTTCTTAATCGAGAAAGGGGTGGATACACGCAGAGGCTGTTCTCCTCGAGAAAACGGCCAGCCATTATCCCTCCGATGAGATTCTTGTCAATGAGTTATAGGCGTTTTTTACAGATGTAAGAGGCTTCCCTTTATTGCGCATCAACCCCTTTCCCCTAAAGCTCCCGCTTTGTCAAACTGCTTTTATTTTTCGGGGGGATAATGCCTCTCGAGCGAATCCTGATACCGAAAGCCTTGAGTTTATCTTAAGAAGAATCCTCTGCGTTAAGTTTACAGTCTGCGATCTTTGCTTTCTCCCCTAATAAATAATAACAAGCGGCGGGCATTTTCGAACAGGAGATGCATGGAAAATTTTGATGAAAAATTCAGAGTACATCCTATCGAGTTTTACAATTCTCGTATTGATGCATTTACAGAAAGAATTAATAAGTAAAAGCCTCCATTGGTTTTTCGTTTCCCCTGGGCGGCCATTTCCGTAGCATTAGCCTCCTTATTTATGGGCTTTCATTAAGATAAAGAAAAGTTAAAGGGAAGGGTTGCGATCGCCAAACACCATGTAATTATTTCCACGACGGTCTGGCTGTCTTCCTCGATTCTTTTCGAGAGGGTCTCCGAAAAGGGAACCGATGCAAATAACCCCGTCAAATAAATTTCGATATCGATCTTCCCTGGCCCTCCACCGAGGAAGGGGTGTTTGCAACCCTTCTCCTCGAGTTTATCAACTCCCATGTCTCTCGAAGAGACTTTCGAGATCCTGGATTGGTCCGTGAAATTTATTCCTCAAGATAACCGTGTTACGCCTCTGTTTCGAAGCTGTTATTGAATTTCTGAAGGAAGATATCATCCGTTAGGGATATTCCCGCGATTTTGACGGTTACAGAAGAATCCTACAATGGGAGCAGTGATGTTGCATGGATACACGCCTGGCTCGCATAATACATACAAGCTTCTTATAGGTGGTACAGCAATCGAGTAACAGCTGATGCGACTGCGTTTTTACGTTTCCAACGTTTCCAAGAGTGTTCCGTAGTGTTCGAAGCAAGTGTTCGAACCCTCCCATAGCAAGTTTTCATTTGTCCCAAGTTACGAACAGGTTCAGCGATTGTTCTCAGGCCGGGTCAGGACGTAGGTGGCGAAATTGAATGCGTGAGGCGGGAGTAGGGTTGTGGGAAAACGTTGAAACGGAGGTGACGTGAAGGCTGGCAACGCTACCGGACCCGTCAACCGTATCTTCGGACGAACATTGGTCAGCACTAGGTGTACACGCGACACATAGACGCTCTTGCCTTTCCCTCTCGTGGCCGTCTATCTACCATCAGCCAGCGAGAGAGAAATGACCAAGGGGATATACGTGCGTCCATTGTCCCGTGAACTTTGGAGCAACTTTCGGCGAAAGAGCCCCGCCATCGGAATGCAAGGACCGTGACCGGCCTGTCGTTGGAGGAGCTCGGCTTTCAAGCAGAGTTTAACTGAAAAAATTCGACGAATTATTTGGAATGATTCTTCAAGGGCAGTGATAACGTTCCATTACCGATGTAAAGTTATTCGTTCGCCTATTTTCTTTCTAACATCAGCTCTGTGTTTATTTGCGATCTTATTTTTTAATCAAATCTATTTGAATTGGGATTCTGGATTCGTAGGGTAGATGTACCTACTGAACGTCTTGAGTGTCATAGGTACGTATACAGATTTACATTTACATTTACACTTATATTCGACTGTTTAATTTGGAAAGCTTAGATAGGGGAAGGGGTGGTAACATGGCCCCATATTTAAATTGCTTTAAATTTTTGCTTAAAATGTAGATAAACTAATAAGGTTATGCGTGATGAAAGCAGCAAAAGAAAAACAATTTAATCGAATGTAACATATATTATGAAAAAATGTCATTTTGGGCACTCATACAAAAGTAATATGGCCCATTAACAAAAATCATAAAAAATAATTCTTTGTCAATCAGAGATAAAAAATAAGTGAATAAAGAATATTTTATTATTCATACACAAAAGTCGCACACGTGTTCCACTTTTTCGCACGATGTGCACTCGCTATGTGCCCATAATTCGCATATGATGCATTCAATCCATATTTCGCCACGTTGGTTCAAGGCATAACGCCCGTCACAAAACATGCATATAGTATCGGTGTTATCAGAAGCTTCGTGAGGAATTTCGATGTCTGAAATATCAGTTTTCGGGCTCATTACCCTCCATGGGCCATGTTACGAATAGTTTTGGTAACTTCAAGCTTATATTTGAAAATATCAAAGATTAAGTGACCTTACTTATAAATATCACACCACTTTAACTGTCTTAACCTACAAGAAATACTTCTTCTTGGGGACGGCGGAAAAATTTCTTTTTGCAGGTTATGTTAGTTATGTTTATTACAGCGACGACTATGCACCATCTAATGTCATATGTCTTTGTCTGTATATATATCTAGTAGGTGCAGTGGATAACGCTATTAGTCGCTAGATATTTTTCTGTATAATATGAAAATCACGGGGGGGGGGGGGCGAATTACCAGCAGGGAGCCATAATACCACCTTTTCCTCCACTTAATATCGTGGAATTGTTCTAACAAATAAGTTAGAAATTTGGGCGAAAAAGGGATGGCATGGAATTGATTAAATTGTGTGCGTCAGCCTATATTTAAACTGAAATGCCTGCCATCGGAATCTTAGTTTTTGTAGTAGATTGCCACGTTGTTTTCGTGGTATTATCTGGTTATTTGTATGTAAAAAAATGTTGTAACTAGAGACTTACATGTGAGAAAAAGCCTTTAAGGATCTCGAAGATGAAGTGTATTTCCAGTGCTGTAGTTCGGTACAGTCGAACGAGATGGCAGCACTACACAGCGTGCACAGAATTCGTTACTGCCGCATATTACCTTCATTAAGAAACTGTTGTTCCTATATGAATTTTCATGAACAGTTTTATCGAATTTGTACAAAAAATTCGTGTATCAATCAGTGTAAAAATTAATGACGCCTTTACCATTGATCTCCATATTTCTTATTTTCATATTCTACGAGAAAACCATACGATACTTAATTTGTTACATGAGATTCCTTTCGTACATTCAGTGTTATTATTCCATAATGTGTGAGTGACATAATGATCTGTATTTCATAAATACCCTACATTATACGTTACAAAAAAAAAACATAGTGTCTTAGACCGTTAATGCAGTTCAGTCAAGCCATCTGACCTCTTGAATGTTTTAAAAAAAATCTGCACCGTCCAATTTTTGTAACATTTGCGTAACTTGCAGCATTTTCTCATAGATCCACGTGTCACTCCTCACTATACGGATTCGTCTAATTACAGTGCGCACTGAAGCTGTAAATAAAATACTCGTACCATGATTGCCATACAGGCTTCGCACGGTTCCTGAAAGAAGAAGAAACACTTTCAGCCCGATGTGAATATACACGATCCTATACGAGACATCGTGTGTTCGTGGTCCCCACTTGTGCATAAATGTTCGCTATAAATGTCATTCAATTACGCTCGCCGTCATTTTGAACCGGCATGAAAGCCAGCCCGATAAAAGGGACCTACGTTATAATTTCGAAAGAATTATTCTACGGGGCTGGTTTACTTGCTGTCCCCATCATCGTACTTGAAAACGTTTTTATTCCTCAGCGGTATAGAAACCTTTATTTTCAAGAAAATGTCTCGTTTGATGCACTCAGGGGTCTGGTAAGCTCCTTGACGTGCAACTCCGTGCAATATTGATCCGCAGCAATTTTCAATGAAATGGACAGTTACGGAGTTGCTCGGGTCGTTCTCGTTACGTAGAATACGTTGCGATCGCATTATGACGAAGATCGCCATATTTCTGACGTAAGAGGCCCATAAAATGGATAGCGATATCGACGGCGTGACAGAGTGCTGATAAGTCATTTCGAAATAATAGTGGTAGGCGGGTGTTAGGCGAGTTTAAGGTCTCGGCCGGTCCTTGCACGAGGGCGAAGGTGGCGAACGACAGTTTAGGGGTGTAAGACGGGCTGACCTCGGGTCGTGACCCCCATTTATACTCTATTACCACTACATTAGTCTCCACCGCGGGGATTTATGATCCTTGTTCGAGTTCCAGGTTGACCGAAACTTTGAATCGATCGCGAAAGCGCGTCTGGTTTAGGTGAACTTTCAAGACTCAAACGCTAGACAGTCCCTTCTTCTTTAATGAAACATTAGGATGCCGGCATAACAGCAGACTATTTTACTCGTGATGTTTAACGACGCAGGAGAATATTTTAGGGGTTTGAATAATGTAAATGTGCAAGGTGTTGTTTGGAGAATTGGTAAGTTTCCAGAGAAATGGCTTGTAATGCTTTGCGAACGTAGCCTACCCTCCGATATTTATCGCAGAAAGGGATGATATTTATCAGGAACAGAATTTTCAATAACTACTTAAGGAAAATGAAGTGGAAATCAAAAGTCAATTAAAAAGAAGTTGCAGAGGTCAGACTTAAGATTCAGTTTTGGGATATGTAGATCAGAGGATTATCGATTAATATCCAAGTGGTTCGCGTTAAAACGTAGTTTAGATGAGTGCAGCAGTGGTAAATAGTCATATCGAGCACAATAAATTATTCCTATTTCTCCGTTCAATATATGTATTGTTGAGCTAAACATCTCCCCATGTATAAAATACCGTTCCACAACATTTACGAGGCAGACAGTAATACGCAAAAGAAAACGGAAATCGGGTTACAAGGTGTTAAACACTTATTTCATCGGAAGACATAGAAAACGAGTAAATAGGTTTCTTTCTTTGCAAATTGCATTTTGCCCACCCCGATCGGAGAAGGAAAGATCACACTACGAGATCATGCACGGCACGAAATTGTGGCGTGAAGGAACGTTGAATTACGAGTGTTCGCGTTAACCTCCCAGCATCCTCCAAGGCACGGGGAGGGGTAGATTGCTTTTCGATAAGGAATAATTAAAAATTTTCTCGTTTAAAGTAGCTAATTCCATTTCTGCGTTGTCCCAGGGCGGTCTGGGGGCGGACGGAAGTGGCGGGAACCGGAAAAAATAACCGCTAAAATACTCAGGCAGATAAAGAAGATAGAGTCTCGGGCTTGCTGGCGGTAATTTACATCGGCGTGTGATTCCGGAGTGAGTGGCCGGGCAGAAATATTTCAGGGTGGCGCGCCACCCTCTCAGATAACGGTAATTAAAAATTACAGAGTGGAGCGATGCAGGGAGACCTGCAAAATAAGGATAGATCGATTTCCAACTGTGAATCATCACCGCAAGTTTCTCTAATGTACATAACCACGCCGTTCTGGTGAATTATACGGGGTGTTAAAAAAGTATCTAAAACTTTAGGGACTTATGTATTCAGCAAAAAGAGTAAAAAAGTATTTAATCAACTTATGTTCTAAAATCCTTTCCGTGTAAAATACAAGAGTTTGATTCTACATTCATAAGAGGGAACAGAAGACGGGATAATGTGGTTGGGAATTTCGGCTTATCGAGTTTTCGAGTAAGAGAGTTTCAAAACACGAAAATTCGATTTATAGACGCTTCGTAAGACTGCTCATTTTTCGACTTGTGAAGCTGTGAAACAAGACAAATTCCAGCTTTAAAGGTCTATTATTTATTGTATACCTACAAGTTAAAAATAATTATAAGACACATTTTATGCTTGAAATATTACTCTTTATTATATATTAAAAAAATTGTGATTTTGCTTTGCGCTAGTCTTTTAGTGTATTGTAAATCAATAGCATTTTCAATCGTGAGTAATGCAGAGAAAACATTTTCCTCAATATTTTGAGATCTTTCTACGAAATTTCGTAATACATATGTAGAAGTAAACTTGGACTCGTAGAGGTCGGAGTTCTTCTAAATTCGAGTTGTCGAGTTGAAATACGAGTTGAGGAAGTTTTATTTCGAGTTGTAGAGGTGTTTACAGCGGAGCGGAAGGGAATGAAGGAAATTTTCGACTCATAAAGGATTTCGAGTTATCGAGGTTCGACTGTATATGTATAACCACTTAAATTCGCGCCGTTGAGTTGCATGAAGTATAGATGGTCTTGGGAGGAAAGAATGTAGCATTCCTTCAAGGATGCCAATGCAATAAACGTTTGCCAGCCAAAAGCTTGTTCGTTATGAGAGATCATTAAGCGACCCCGACACGAGTATTGAAGAAACAGCAGAAGCAGCAAAAAAGAGAAGTGTTCGAGAGGTTTCCTCCGTGAGAAGTGTCGAGTATTAAAATCAACGTGGGCGACGAAGACGCGCCCGCCTTAATAATTCAGCACGTTTGATGGAACGCGAAGAGACAAGGGGACTTATTAGTTCGAGAGAGCGATAAAAAGGAACTTATTACTTATCCAGCCCTTCGAGCGTCATTCTCCTCTGCCGAAGAATATTCATCGGGGTGCTTACGTACGGAGAAGGAGGGAAGGACAGACGCGTAGAGAGAAAGTCACGACGTACCACGAAGGGGGAGATTGTCAATTTTCGAATACCCGTATTGAAAGGCGCTGATAGGTCGGCATCAAATATTCACCACTTTCTGGGCCCCTTACAGGGTTATTCCGCCAAGTCGTTTGTGTATTATCAAGTAATGGAACAAGTCGATATGCCGGAGGAGCGACTCGATTCATGTTCCTCTGTCGTCGCCTCCTTTTATTGGTTCTGACGCCTGGGATTCGTCGAATTCTACGTTTGAAATCAGTCGAATACCAACACCCTATTCTGTTGCTTATCGACGATACCGCAGCAACTACTGGTATATGAATTGGACTACTATATCTATAATCCGTCCATGACGTAACACAGCAAGATATTTGCAAAGCACTATGAAACGTGACAGCAACAAAGACCGTCTGTGCGACAAACTATTTACAGTTCGCTAGGTCAATTCCTCAACAACCCCAGGAAGAATAGTCGAACGGAATTCCCATTGCACAGCCGATGGGGCCTTTAAATAATGAAGCACATCGCCGAAAAGGAAGGAGAAGGTGGGGTTGGAGGGTGATAGGGGACGGAGGGACACGTAACTCCGCTGGCAATCCATAGCCATTTAGAAGTTTTAATAACATTACGATATATAGTATGCATATAACGGCGGCTCCCCGGAGTAAGGAGGTAAAAAATCGACAAGAGGATGGAGGAGAGCTCGTTCCGTTCCTAAGTCGTTCCACTTGTCCCTGTCCCTCTCCGTTTCCACGTCGTCACGGCTCTCCTGAGCGATTCCTCGGGAACCGGCGGGGCCAGAACGAAGAAGAGGAAAGTTTATAAAATATTTAAAAGTACGGAAACGTCTCCTATCGCCCGGGGCGATAAATTTCCACTTACATTTTATTTTCGTTTCGTTCGCAACGCTCGACAACGGAGAGTTACGCGCAGGGGTAACGGGGGACTGCGATGGGGGAGGAGGGTTGCCGGTGGGGGGGCGGAGGGCGGAAGAAGAAGAGGCGAGACGGTGACGCCGTAGGGAAAAGTGGCAGGAGCGAGCTTTTCTTTCCACGAGCACCGGGTAAGAAACAGCCGTGTATATTTAGGGAGCATCGCGACGTCTGGATTTAATTATGGGACTACGAAAATCACGGAAATATTGGCAATGTTCACTGAAGAATTTTGAAGAATTCATTTGTAAATTCTGTGTCTTCGTATACTTGTATTCAACTTGTACTCAATTAGCCTGAAGAATCATAGGCTTTTTGTAACACGGCTAGAGACCTCTAGCCTTGGAATGGAAACATTCGACAACAAGAAATCAATATTAAAGTATTATATATTATATATTAACATATGTATATAAAATTATTACAGAAAGGCTATGATTCCTCTGCCTAATTGAGGTAAAACCGATTTTTTGACAATAAGGCTGGGCTTTTTACAAAAAGGCTAATTTAACAATTGTCTTACGTCATATACATACAATTTTCCTAGGACATATGTATATGTAGTCGCCTACGACGAGTCATAAACCGATCCCCTCGAATATCTTTGAAACTGTTGATTATATCAAAAACTGTTTCAGATAAACTATCTATGGTTGGAGGGGGGAGGGGGGATAATTTGGTGTCCCTACCAAGGTCTTTTGTGAGTGAACGCGTAGCGCTACTCAATTTCAGTAGCAAGTACGCCTGCTTCAACTAATTTCTTAAAAGAAGGTAAATATTGTGTTATTATAAAGTATCACTTCGCACTACTGAAATTCAAATATCTCCTAAACGACGAAATTTTTAATAAATTAATTTTTTCTCAAAATTCTTTATCACCATATTGTAGGATATAAAAAAATCATACAATTTTGAATTAAACTTTTTTCGATTTCTTTTACGGTTTCACAGATATTCAAGATAATATGAAACTTACAATTTCTTTGAGGGAGTATTGAGCCGAAACAAAATAGGGTTACGTTATTAGCATCACTTGAACTACAGGTCTGCAAAGTTTCAAATTTTTTTAGAGTTTCAAGTTGCCAAACATACCTTGTTAGAAATTCCTAATACGAAGTTCTACTGCCTTAATCCAAGATGCGATCGCCATTACAATGAACGAAATTTTCCAACCGTGTGAAGTAAAAGCTTCTTCCTTAAATTCCTTCTTTATAAAACGATAAATCTTGATCAAAAGTATAAGATAAGTTTTGCTCAATAAAATGTAGGAGATGTCTCACTTGAAGCAAGACATTGTACTCACATAATATTATGTAGAACTTGACAATCGTTGTAATAAACATATTTTGTTCCTATATGTACATAAGTAGATATCACTTTTTCATCACATGTATTAACATAATATATTAATACCATTCAAAGAAAGGCTGTGGCACTAGTGATTAACGTCGACTATGTTGATTTCTCAATATTTTCTCGTCACATACTTGGTGCAGTAGCCATTCAAAAAGCAACTACGATTTAATACCAAGACACTTTCTTGTCTACTTGACAGTTTCGTGCTCCTCAATTCTTTTTTTTTTACCTTATCATCATAAACCTCTCCTAGCCCGAGTCTGAGGTATCCGTCTTCGAGGTCTCGATGGATTCGCATCGATTTCCTTCGCGAGATGAACAACAACATTTTTCCCGCATGAGAACGAGCTGGAGACTGGCTATATGTACATTTTCCGGTTGACGATGCGAGACCTATTTAACGGACGCGAGTTCGGGTAATGGGATTCGAACTCGTTGCCCCTGGGAGCCATTCAGATCCGTTCGCTTCATCTTCTTTCACCGCGTGCCAGCGGGAACGCGGGAAATTTCGATGCCAAAGCATCAGTCACACGGACTGTACGTTCGGAATTCAAAATTTGGTGAATTTATTCGACCTGTGTCGTTTAAGTGCTTACATCGTCTTTTAAGCACTGCTCACTCGGAAGCAGGTTCCCCCTGTGCACGAGGTTCGAATTGTCGATTTGATTCAATATCGCACAACACGTAATAATGTATTAAACGCTTAGGTAGGATGGTTTATTACAACATTTTTGAGAAAGTCGAGTTCAAAATTTTGCTTTTATTAGGCTTACGATATAGATTTTCAGCAATCGAGTAGTACTAATTCCAGACATTTTACCTATATACATTTCTACTAACTTTTTATTTCTCTTACGATTACTTATAAGTAAAGATATCTTAGCGGCACACAGTTTAGGACTTGTCGCTATTTGTGTAAAATATTTTTACTTCGCGACCAACGATTTCGGGCCTGAGCAAGCAGTCAGGTCGCCGGAACCGCGCGGTTTCAAAAATGCAAATTCCTACAGGACAATAAGATTCGAGTTTGACATCGCAGTTGTAAATGCCATTGTATATAAGAACGCTAGTAGTAAGGAAAGTCAGTGTATGCAATTCGTACTGCAGTACACGCTGGATGCTCTGCACAGATAAACTAAACATAAAACAACTGTGTTTGGTTCATTTATTGGTCACGATCCCGTTATAATCCAAACAAGGGGAATACCATTTGGAAATGGCAAAACTTTAAACTTAGTTTCCGGACAAAATTTTGAGTAGTTCGCTGTACCCATTTATCACGTTACTATACACAGTATGGAGCAACTATATGGATAATTTTAACCAAATCGATGACCCGAATGTACGTCCCTTCCCTTGTCAGTTTTACGGATACCAACTACCGCCCAAACTCTAAATACTTTTTTCTCAGCACCTTGTAATATATTAAATCGAATTCTATATTTTCCTACTTGTGACGAGAACTACAATGGTAACAATAGAAGGAATTTTTCTTCTATTCCTCAGCCACCAAAGGTTTCCCAATTTTCCTAGAAAGGCATGATGTTTCACTATACGATAAAGACCGTTAATCGTAGAAAACGTGGATGCGGGATTTAGCGGAAGAGACGCAAAGCAATGTCCACAGTGGTTTTCAGGGGCAAACTAATTCCAGATTCGCGGTTCCTTGAGACGCACAAAACAATAGGCAGGTTTCAAACGTTCAGCGACGATCTCGAGCGGTTTTGGTCACCGCTTGGTTTGCGGTTCATTTGTCTCGGATCTGTCTTTTAGTATCAGTGGCCATTTAAATCGGGTTGAGATACCAAGAACGTTGAATTCATTCTGTTCCACTAAAAGTTAAACTTTTAAACATTTACAAGAAAATTGCACTCTGGTTCAACCCTTCATAAGGAGCATTGCTTTTTTTCTATGTAATGTAAAAGACATTTTAATATCATGAAGATTAATACAAAAACAATGTACAGTTGGTTTTGAGTGCATCAATGCTAATTTCAATTAGTAATGTGTACATGACATTTTTTATTTCTGAATGGTAATATTTTGGAACCTATATATCGGTGAAACTATAGAGGTACCATTGGGGCAAAAACTCCCTTACTCATATTTTTATTTTTTGTTAAAGACGTCATGTTAAGATACTAGAAAGAGTGGTTGTCTTTGTTGAAGCAAACCAATTAATAAAGTCATAAATTGTCTATGTTTTTCCTGTTTTTTTTTTAAATTAAAATAATTTGAGTTTAAGAAATAAGGCCAAAGTGCTTAAAAATTCTTTTGTTCAAGAAAAGAATACCGCAGTATTTCCTTTCAATATTGTATACCAAAAAAAATTGGTTTAATATTTATAAATATTTGTTGATTTCAAAAGAGTTTTTTTACTTATTAAAAGTCCATTTTAAATTGGCACATATTTTGTGATATAATTCAACAACAAATAACATTATTAACTAACAACTTTGTAAAAGTAAAACACGATAGTTGTAGTTTAAACAAAATAACACCGTTATATCTGTAGATTGTTATTACTAAATTTTACATAGGTTTATATGAAAAACGGGACTTTCAGTTCCATCCTGCCCTATCCACTAAGTTAAATAAGGAATATTTCATGAATATAGATCAAGCAAACAATCCTATCAAAGTTAGAAGTGATCTAAGATAATTGATTTTGATCTTTACAGAACATATTTTATGTGTTTTCCTTCCATACCCACACATACTACACATCTACACATTACAGAACAGTAAAAAGTTCTTTAAAAAGTTTCTAGTCTGTACTTGATAGGTATTTTCTACTTAGCGAAAGAAACCTTGCAGCATGGTATTAAAAACATCCTGCCATGACGTACACATTTGCTCTCGTAAATATTGCGTTAACTTGCTAATAAGGAGAAGTAAGATATTCCAGTGAAGGGGAGAACGGTTGAAACCGTAGAGGCAATAAGGTAGCCGAGTGAGGCTCAGCTCCCTTTCCTCGCAACCGGCACTTCCTTTCGGCGATAATTCAGCGGTCAGCGAAGATTTAACGGCAAATTAACTAATAATTACCGGGGAGCCGGACGTTACCTTAACTGGAATGCGATTGTATTCCTCGAGTTCGATAATGGGAATGCAAGAGCGGCGGCCAGAGGTCGCCCCGCCTTCCATTATCGAAATAGCAATTAGGATAAATCAAAAGTGCGGCAACTCGTGCAATCGGACCACCAATTTGCAGGGAATTAGAGAGAGACTTGTTTCCGATGCGACAGACGGATTAATAAACGCTTCACGCACATCAGCCACGAGGAAACTGAAATACCCTGAAATTTTCTTAATCGGTAAAGATAAAAGAAGATACGATAGCCTTCAAGAAGAGGCCTTCCAAAATATTTCCTCTTATTCTGATAAGCACAGTATAATAGAGATATATCCAATGTTGGTGTTCAGAAAGAAACCTTTTGTTTCTTCGCTCTAACAATAAGATACTTATTTTGCAGCAATATTACGGCGCACTCAGTTGTCGCATGCTCTCTAGATCCAACCACGAGATTCAGCGGGACAACCCCCCCTCGATTATCCTAATTGAAGCGTCGTCAAGATCGCGATCACTTATTCAACGCGTTGTCGCTTCAATGTGGCGTGCCACGGGCAAATATGGGACATCGAAGGGCTCTCCAGAGCGGTGTCCCGTTTCCCGAAATGCACTACGAACACGATCCACGGGGCTATCCAGCCAGTGTGCTCCAAAGTCGTTTCATCTTTCGTGAGAACGACGCTGTGACGCAGAAACACTACGGTTCGCGTGACGCTCTCGCGTCATCAGGGCGAAGATGGCCACGTCCTTCGGCATCCCATGGGCGACATACTAGAAGTCGAAGGATATTGGGTCAAGCTGAAGGCAATTTGCCCGTGAACATGGTCACTGGAGAGAAAAAGATCGAACTAAAGCGGAGGGTCAGGAGAGACAAGAAGGGGTGAGGTTAAGAGGGTAAGTGGAGGAAGACGAGAGCATTGTTACATTGTTACAGGGATGTCCCCATCGGCGCTGACCGAAGATCGCGGTAATTGGATAGAGGAGATCGAGCACCCCTCCGCGACACTAACGTCCCCTATGTGCTCGTGAAAGCTACTGTGGATCTATGGATACCTGCAGCCTGTTCATGGTGACTTTTCCCCTCAGATCCCTGGAATTTCAGGCTTCCGGAAGCTATTGGATGGAGACTATAGCCAGTTTCCCTGTAGTTTTGACTAATTAAAATTTAAATTCATTGGTTTTGCTCCTGCTAATGGACGACATAATTTGTTTTGACTTCTGGACATCCAGAAGAATATATCTTAATGCTTCTTGAATTTGGTTTACCTGCTTGTAGTATTCTTAAGGGGGTAGTCTACTGTGACGCCCCGAAAAAATAGGTAATCTTCTGATGCAAATTGTAGACAAACTAATCAGCCGATTAAATTGTGGTTTAGCACTTGATTTAAGCATATGGTAAAGCATAAAAACCATTATATAAATTAAGAAAATATATATGGATATATGTCACGAGGTGGCTCCGAACTGATGGTCTTTCTTAAACGGTGTACGTCCTAACTGAAATTTGGATTGTCTAAACCAAACAGACAAAAGTTATCTATTAAGTATAATGTTATACCTAATTATGTTTCTTAATATTTTGAAAATTCGCGGAATAACAGCGTGTTGAAGAAAAGGATGCGGATTTTCGCGCCGCTTCGTCTGTAACTCCCTTAAAAAAAAGGAATGTTCAAAAAAATGGTCCGTTAATGTTTGGAGAATGTAGTATTAAAGATGTTTGCAAAATTTGAACACAATTGCATCAATACAGATTGAGAAATCATGTACACCGTTTTGAAAAGTATCACGGATTTACCCCAGTTTACCTATATCTACAGTGCATCAAGAATTACGATGAATCCATCAGAAAGAAGTAGTTTCGATGCATTTACAGGAATCGTTCAAAATAAGAAGAAGGATCACTGTGTCAGTTCTATCAGCGTCCCCTTTTGATTGCTAGACGGAAGTGCACTTGTGACAGGTGGGGAAGGACAGAGCAGAGGGTGAAGACCGGAAACCAGGTCGAACAGTGAGAGCCACTGACTGGACTCCAGTGGCCGGCCACAAGAATTTACCCGGTCAAGAGGGACGGGGGCGGTTGGTTTATCAGTCCACCCTTTCCTGAACGAACGCTAGCGGCCACCGCTGGCCGGCTCAAACTACGCCAAACCCTCAACGTTGGCGGTTTTGCTGGTGCCGAGAGGGTTAAAGGCTGTCGCGCCAACGAGTTGGGTAAACGACGTTTAATAGAGGACGTTGATGTCATCTGCGCGATTTGAAAACAATTCGATGTCCTTTTGTCCCGATGTCGCAAGTTTGGGTCACTGGTTTGGCTTAAATTTCGCATGCAGTTAGTCTATAGGATATATAAAATGTTTAAAAAATGGTCTAAGAATTCAGGGATTTTTAATACCCACCGGGTGGAGTAAAAAGATTTTAATCAGCATCAAATGTCATATGTAATGCCAGTGAATCTCTTTGCAACACGATAAATATATGTAAATGGAAGATTCGGTCAGAAGAATTTCAGAAGACCGACTCCTAGGACCAGTTATTCTACCGAACAGAATGATGGGTGCAAGTGCAAGTTATTATCGGGAGAGATTATGCATGTGCTTTTATAAACATGGGGCTCCCGCACATTCTTCAATTAATGCCAGGCGACATTTAAGGGTCGAAACGTACCGGTCAACACGCTTAAACAATATGTTATAACATATCCTAAAAATATGTTTGTCATTTATTGATACACACGTTAGGGTGCACAAAAAAATTTTGACAAATTTATAAAGTAGAGTATAAATGAGATTTTTATACTATTTTTTACGAACATACGATATAACTATTTCTTGCATATATAAACTCAAATTTCACAAAAAATGGGCATAAGATACCTATTTGTGCACTAAGCCATCGATATTGTAGTGGACTTATGACAACAAGTGTAAAATTCATAACAATACAATAGAACAGTGTAGAAATAACTTGAAAATCGTGCGTCAATTCTATAGTCTAAGACACTTTTTGTAACATCCTGTTTAGAATGCAGTTCCGAAGTTTTTTCAGGAAAATCGAATTTATAGTGTTTTCTTGTTCTTTTGTGTGCTCTCGTACGTGAACACTGAACCATAATTAAGTTACAGTGGCAGGCCAACTGTGATCGATAGAATAATCCAGACACATTTATTATTACTAGTAATTTTTAATTATTTTTAAGATTATCTACATAATACAAGGCCTGGAAAAGACGAAACCTTTGAAGTCGATTTTACAAAAGTTGCTCGAAATGAATAACTAAAACTACAACACCAGAAAATTAAAAAAGTAAAATAAAATAAAACAACTCATTATTTTCAATAAAAATTTACGATTACCACCAACTGCTCGATTCACAAATACCTTATGACCCCCAAATCTTCCAGATAAACAGTAATCAATATCCAACTATGCTGTGTCTACATATACCTAGGCAGAAAAGATTATTGCAACACAGAAGAGGCTGTAACTTGGAAGCAAGATCATAACGGACATAAGTTTATATGAATTTTTTGTTATTTTTGTGTAATGAATCCACCCCTACAGTGTTTCCCACATACTACAAAACACCCTGTATGTTTCCAAGCTTAAGCAGAGGAGATCCAGATTCGAAGCTTAGTAAATTCCACAGTCATTTCAATTGAAAGTCAACTTTATTAATAGTGGTCCAGGAAAGCAATTCCATGGATCTGAGCCCGAAGAACGGAATCCAAGCGAGAAGCCCTTCAACACCCGATTACTTCGACTACAGGCTCGCCAGGGACATTGTGATTGCACTTAATTCATTCGACTACAAAAGGGGGTGCTCGCGGTCCGACTGGAGGAATCGTTGCTCAGGTGGTGGCACCGGTGGCACGATGTCGGATGTCTTTTTCTATGTACATATATATTGTCCGTCGGTGAATAACGAGACCACTCAGTCATTCCCTCCAATTTAAGTGTAACGAGCCACACCGATACATTCCTTTCTCATTCTTTTCCTTCGCGCCACTTTCCCTCGCCTCCCTCCGCCGATGTAATCCCGCACAATCCGGACATTTTTCACCATTACACGGCCGGCCATGGCGATGCTGGGGCAAATAATTAATTTCTCACGAAACTAACGAGCGTCGCTTTTCTTTTTCGAGACCCGTGTCTCGCGCCGTGGCCGATTCAACGAAGGGGAGGAAGAGAAAAGAATATCGCCGTGGATCGGGATCGAGCTTTCAGGGAAGACTTTGGACGTTTAATCACTGGCGTTGGCGTTCACGCCGTCGACGATTCTTGGAGCATTCAATGTTCGAAATAATGCAACGTGATGAATGTAGAAAATGTGACTCAACTGGTGAGTTCGATATTGCAGTCCACCGAGTTGAGGCGTTCAGAGATCTAGGAATATAGGAAGTTGAGAAAACATTATCTTGGCAATGATTCATCAATTTAATATTATAATAAATGTTCTATATATAGCAAACAGGCTGAGTGTAGCTTATTCGGATGTTATGATTATTTTAAACTGACAGGTTCACCTGCTAATCTGGATATGTATCGCTATCTTACCTACTTAAGGGGGGATTCTCGTCTAACCGTCCCAAAAATAACTGATGTTTAAGAATTTCTTTTTAATGAACTGTTAGTCATATTGGATTAAACACTTTTAGGATATAAAAGTGCATCTTTAAACTTGTAGAAAATATTCTTTTTATGTCAATCCCCCTTATTATTTATTAATTATTGTGGAATCTTGTCCACCTCTTCGACGATGTAACTCCTATTGGCGGGATGTGTAATACAAGTTTCTTAAAGTTAGATAGTTTACGCTGGAATTGGTCCACTTTAAAGATAGAAAATGAAAATTTGAAAGAGTAATAGTGTTTGAAAGAAAAAGTAAGTTTTTTCCTTAGACAAATTTTTTATATTATTCTTTAGGTATATCGACGAAAAAAGTATTATAAATAGAAACTAAAATTGAAATTTTAGGTCCAGTCTCAGCGTAAATTATTTAACTCTAAGAAAATTCTCTTCTTTTTGCAATCAGATGACTGTGGCAGGTGCTACATCTGACGCCATCATCAGGTAAATCGTCGAAGAGCTTAACGCGATTCCACAATAATTAATAAATAATAACAAGGATCGACATAGAAAAAAATTCTACAAGTTTAAAAATGCCTCCTTATATCCCCAAAGAGTTTAATGCAATATTAACAATAGTTTCATAAAAAAAATTCATAAATTTCGGTGGCTGTGACCCGAAAATCCCACCTTAAGAGGTCATGCCTACCTGTGTGGTATGAAAACACAAGTATTTTCAGGATTTTTTTTTGGGGGGGGGGGGGGGGGGGTACTTGAAGAATATTTTAAATAAACAGTTGCGTATTCGAAAGTTATATTTTAAAGTGTTTGTAGTTTTTTGTAATGCAATATATAAATAAATAAAAGTATTATGGGCGATGGTATCTTCCCGCAGCGTTTTTTTAAAGCACTTTAGGTGACCACTGTAACTTCAGCATGGTTCATCTGAAATAAAAAATTCGACCAAATTTATTAATAATAACCCTTTCTAAATTTCGTCACGTAATTTTTATTTTAGAGATGAAAAACGATGAATAACTATGAAAAACGAGAGCGATTCTGCGGCGAAACTCGATACTTTTACTATGAATAGCCGCCAGTTTGTAGGAAATTAATTTTTCGGGATAATGAACGATCGGGCACTAGATGATCTAATATTCTAATATACTAACTAAATTTGGTTGAAATTTTTATTTCAGATGGACCATGTCGAATTTACACTGGTCACCTCAAGGTACTTAAAAAAAGGCTGCCGTGAGATCGCCCATAATTCGTTTATTTATTTATATATCGCAGTGCAAAAAATACTACAAGTACTTTAAAATATATACTTTCGAAAAAATAATCGTTTATTTAAAAAAGTTTTCAAGTTTTTTAAAAAGGAAATTCCGAAAATACATGTGTCCTCAGACCTCACAGGTAGGTATGGCCAATCAGATAATAAAACGCTAATTATAGACGGTTGTTCCTTCTGTAATTATAAAGATGAAGATTATGGTAATTTTAGGAGACACTTAATAAAGTGTCCTTGTTTGTCACACATTGTTTACGTGTTAGCACTTGGATCTGAAATCTACGTTTAGGAGAACATCGAATATTTTAGCACACAAGAAGAAAGTAGTTGGCTCGCCAAGAGAAAACGAAGGCCGTAGGCAGAGTACCCGAACGGTCACTTGGATTTGTGTGGTGTAAACGCAAGACGGACCAGTAAATCCACCCTTTCATGGTCTCTTAGCAAACTCTGGCTCATAGATCGTCCAAACTATCGTGAAACAGCTCCCACCCCGACCCGACACCCCAAAACTACCCTTCGGTGCCTTGGCAGCCTCCTAAGGAAGTCAGAATCTACTTAGTCCACCCTCAAAGATGCTTCGATTATACGCATTCGTAGACCCGCTGGTGAAACAAGAGACACGTACTGACACGACAAAATGACAGGTCTATTTTATTGTAAAATATAGTTTACAATAAAAAAGATAGTGAAATACTTACAGGCAGGGTTCGAAAGAGTTCTGGAACTTTTCAATAGGTTCTATTTGAAACATGGACCCTGGAACTTTTTTAAAAATGTTCTCACATTATAAGTCCCCATGAGAACTGATAAAGCAAAAGTTCTTGAAAATAAAAGTTCTGCTTGGAATGGAACTTATAAAATATAAAAATAAAAATTTCTCTATAACAGTAACAGATATTTTGTTGATCAATATTAAAAAAGTTCTCAATCGTTCTAACAAATACTGAATACTCTTCAATGAATAGTACCTACTACAACAATAATAAATAATCATTGCAGTTAAATTAATATTCTGAATGTGTTATTTATTTGTGCTATTTACCTACGTAGATAATTTCTACGCAGATATTATAGAATTTTTGTGTATTTTGGTTCATGTAAGTAATAAAAAAATGTTATTTAGGTATTATTCTTGACAAGTTCTCTTTTCTGTTCAATAATTCTTATGAAACTATTAATTACTTATGTTCTGATTTTCATAACTTTTATTAAATAAACACGAAGAATATGATATTATATTGTTAAAAAGAACTAGTACCTGATAGTTTAGTACTTTTCTTTATCTCATGAAACCTTTTTTTAATAAAAAATGTTCTAATATAACTGTTTCCATGGAGCCTTTATTATATAGATTTTAAAATATCTGTTCTATAAAAATATTTTCTAAAGAAGTTCCTAAGGGTAACATTTCTTTCAAAAAAATTCCACAGGATCAGATATTTTCTTAAACGTAACATAAGTTCTAACAAAATTTTTTAAGAATAAGAATTCCAGAACTTTTTCGATCCCTGCTTACAAGTAGCGGCGAGCATTATGATGAGAACATAGAACAAGTGATTTAAGGTCTTGACCCTTGAGTAACTGAATAGTATATCCAAACCTCTTTATCGAGAGTTTCACGTTTCAAAGTCAGTGCTTCAGGGCTGAAAATTAATGTTGATATTTACCTGTTGCAGGTGAAATAAATTTACACAATGGAAACGCATTTCTCGCGTACAGAATCACTTTTATCAATGGCAGTTGATATCCTCAGTTACAGGTACTGCAAGGTAGAAAGCGGTCATTTTGAATTTAATAATACACACACGTATATATATATAATTCGCCTCTAGCTTACTCATAAACCTAACTTAACTCGTGTCAAAATCAAGGCCCAAGGAAATACAGTCTACGTCGACAAGCTTGAATCCTTGACAAAGACCAACGTCTGACGGAACTGAACTGTTCAGGCATCCCTATGGTCCCAGCCAACCTCCCCAGGACGAATTTCCCGGCAAGACGAATTAAGCCCGGAAAAATAAGCCAGCCACGTACGAACAAAGTTGCAGCAACGTTCAGGGAATAAAAGTTACAATCCGTCTGGTCCGTGTGACACGGCTGGAAGAGCTGTTTCTGAGACCCCGTAACTCCCAGAATCCCCGATTCAAAGTGTGCACTTCCAGCTCGTAAAAGCTGGCATAAAATCGTCATCTAGCGACGCGGCCCGTTGCTCGGCTAAAAGACCAAGTTATGAATACGTTCGATGCGACTACAATACTTCCGGTTGAAAAATACGGGGATGGGGACGACAGAAAAGGGACAGGGAGCGGGCTCGCTCCTTCACTTCGCGAATTAGCATAACTTGAAGCACCGTGCAAGCATAAAAGCGACTCCTTCCGTTGGCAGATACGCGAAAGAATCAAGCTTTATGGCCTGGGAGCCGGAAGTAACCGGGTCTGCTGGAATTAGCGACGTTCAGGGTCTGAAGCGGTACGTGAATCTTTATTGGAATGCTATTTAACACTCTGAATGGTGTAAGGTTTCATCAAGTACCATTTTAAGTCAATCGGGCCGTATAATGACGAAAATGAAAATTGCTAAAACTACTAATGAAAATGTAAATATCTGTAGTTTTTATTAGTCCACTTTGGACCACTTTTAATTATACATAATTCGAGTAGCTTCTGAATTCCATAGCTTAATAAATAATTACATATGCGTATGTATCTATAAAAGTAGTTAAAGTGAGATCAACTTTAGAATTATTTTCATCAAAAGAATTTCGCCAATCTATATATTGTCATATTTTTATGATGACTTAATAGAAAATGTACACATTAAATCTTTCATTAGGTGACTTTTTCAAATGAGGGGTCGCTGAGACGGCGATGTACTAAAGGGAACCTCCAGTTTGGTGTATTTACAAAACAATCAGGACAATTCTTTCGATGCTTTCTAGAAAATATTGACGCAGAAACACGCCAAAGCTGTGCACAGGATGGAAATACATCGGCGCGTAAACACGCACACGCCCAGCTATGTTAACACTTTTCAAAGTGTCAACATAACTGGAATGGGTACTAATAGATCCTCGCATTTTCGAAAGTCGCTGCTAATATAGTTTAACTATTGGGAATCTAAATCTGACCCTATGAGATCATATTCTGGATATACCGGGTGTATCATCTAAACCAACTCACCTAATTATCTTTTCCAGTGGTGACCGTATGAGTAATGTTTCATACGTATAATATTTCGAATGGTTCCACGGAGCGGATGCGCTGCAAGAAATTTTTCTTTTTTAATGGAAATACATACACGTTTTTCTACCTTGGACTCCAAAATTTAAATTCAAATATAAAACTTTTCAAATTAGCATATGAATGTCTTTTTCGTTTGATTTATCAATAGGCTGATCCTATGGTCGGTGAAGTAATCAAGTTGCGAGTTCGATAAACTGGTTCCGCTCAAATTTTTTGAAACCTTCTTTATCGCGACTTTCTCATTATCGATATGTATAAGGGACCAGACTGAGTCTTCAAAGATCGTCATCAAAGCCTCGATTTTTCATCGCCGCTACGTTTCCTCCGCGCGATCCGCGTCGTTCCGCGTGCTTCCGCCTTCGAGACGCTAATGGGTGCGTACAGATATTTCATTCCCAGCCGCGAAAATACGAACACGGGAAAACCACGTCGGTTGAGGGGATGGTGGCAGACCGAGGGGATATTTAATGACGCGTGGCGATATTAAAATGGCATAAAAATGAGCTGTAATTTGTATCTGGCTTCAAAGCCCACCCTTCCCCTCGCTACAACCGACTTATACTCCTTCCATCCCCCTTGGTACGCCGTATACTATTATTGTTATTAATCTCAAAGGTCGCGAGTGCACTTAATACCCTGAGAAATAGCTGTATTCCTGTATCAGCAGCCCCACCCTCGGCTGAAACTTGGGTTCCTCTTCCGAGGAAATTTCTAAGTCACCTCTTTGGGAAATTCTTTCAACCCTCTGGAACGCCAGCTCTTTGATATATACTCCCCAAACCCTCCTGAACGTGTTATTTCTGATGACACGCGAAGTGTGGAATCCCGAGATTTGATTTAGTATAGAATGTTCGTAATGTTATAGATAGTAGGTAAATCACCCAACATTAGAATTATAAATATCTCTGATTATTTTTATTTACAATAGCAACATCTCTTAGGGTCTATACAAAATTAAGAAATAGGTATTACCTTATTACTACCATATAGTAATAATATAACTACAACAAATTTCTATTACGTAGTAGTAAAATAAAAATGTAGTCAAATATTTTTTGATATTCGTACACTCCACCAAAACTCAGAACTCAGATTCCTCCTTACAATTCTTGTAAGTCTTCAATGATGTTAAAACGCGAAAGAAGAACTGACTTCAATGTTGTGTTGCAAGGAATATTTTACTTAACTCGAAAGACGAGCTTGTGATATATTTTGAATTTTAAGGGTGGCTTTATTATCGTTGTAATTGATAGCTGGTAACTACTTATACATCATAAAATGAGAGTAATAGAATTGTAAAAATTTGAACTCGGAAGGATAAGCGTCTAAAATGAAAGAATATTAGCAGTACTCGAACGACAGCCTTTCCTCTCCATCCAACGTTTCCTTGAGAGATGCTTCCGCTTGAAAGGAGCCGCGGATAAAACTACCATTTGAATATTTGGCGTACATCCTCAAGCATCATTTATAACGCGTGACAATAAAGTCTCCGGCTGGTAGTAATCTTTATAGAGCGATACGAAAGCCGTGTACAGGGTACAGCGTTCTTCTCTTTCCCGCGAAGGTTATGGAACGCTTTTACGATATGCTAAGCGTCGCCCCCTCGAAGAAATTCGAATCTTTATCGTCCCTGCTTGAACATTTTCCGGCCCCTTGGACATTGGATTAACGATCTGTGCTAACGAATAAACTACTTATGTGGCACAGTGTTGCTGATTTCTCTGTCAATGAAAAAAGCGAACTGCCAAGTCGTCAAGAAACGTTCAACAGATTTACAGAGAAAACGTTGGTACGTTTTAATATTTCACAATTGAATTCAATCTGAAACTTATTTAAAAATGATCTAGTACAAAAATTAGAACTGAGCGTATCTAGAATTATTCTGAATTCTGATACAGGTATACTTTTCGAAGCCTGTGTAGCGTGGACAAAATCAGTGGGTCACTGAAGGAAACTTCATGGCGCTATCCCCACTACACCATCTAGTTTTCTCCCCAAATGATATGCTCCCCAAGGAAGTAATCTATTTTCTTTTGACTGCAGCCTCTATAATTTAATCTTACTGTATCAATATGGTAAGCCTGTATAGTATTTAAAATTTTAAATCAAGAAATCAAGAAACGTAGTCTCAAACAGAACGTTGGAGCGGAGCTCGGAGCTGAAATGCGTAACAGTGGAGCAATGCGGTTTTGCCCGGAGCAGGAGCGGAGCCGGAGCCCGGAAAATTTTTACTGCTCCACTGCTCTAAATTTTTTTTATTATTTGAATTTTCTTTTATTTTATAAGAGCAGATGAATGAAATATTTTTAATAAATACTAATTCTCAATTTTTCATCATTGAAAAAATATTATATCGTAGGGCCGCGCAACCCGGTGTTAAGGAGACATACTAGGTACTTTTTTTACTCGAAAATTAAGCATTCTTTGTGAATTTTTTTCTGTATGAAAATGAAAAGCTAAAAAGATAGGGTTTATTGCAAATGAAAGATCACTGTTCGAAAGTATTAAAAGAATTTTTATTTAAAAAGAAGCAGCTGGAGCGGAGCAGGCGCGGAGCTGGAGTAAGTACCTATTTTGATGTCGGAGCGGAGCAAGAGCGGAGCAAATAAAAAATTGGTCTGCTCCAATCCCCTGGTTTCAAACCAACAATCTGAGTTTTCGCTTTCTTTGTGCCTTATCTCTAACTAATTCATCAACCTAAAAAGGCTGTAATTGAAACAAGATCAATAAATTACCTGTTTAACGTTACTGAAAAGCTATCCTCTTTTCACACTTTTTACCGCTGTCTTTCACCCTTCCATAAAAATCTGCAGAGTCACGATCTTTGCCCCTCGAATCAGAAATAAGTTGTAATAACGTAGACTGCCGTTTTCAAGTATTAGGATACCTATTCTGTGTGGAATAATCGTGAAAAACGTTGTAAATCTATTAAAGTACTCTAACAGTTACTTTTACTCTATTTAGTATTTTAAAATAAAAACAGTGAAAAGTATTCGACTTGTACGAAATATCACATATTGTGCAAATACAGTAGGTGTATATACAAATACGAGATGTGATTCACAATGCGAGAAGGTGCGTTGAGGGGCCAGTTGATTTTGCCCCGATTATAGATACTGCAGCCTCGATATTAGCGAAGGATCGTCCGTTATCCGAATCTCTCGGGTTTGTTTATGGCGCGGTGACGTTAGGAAAGCGAAGGAAGGGGCCTCCGTTACTCAGACCCTGTGAATTGGCTTTCATTAATCCGCTAACCCTATCTGCCTCCGACTCTACTCCGAAGCAACACAAGCAGAGAGGCGTGTGTTCACGCACAGACACTGTAAATCGTGACACAGGCCAGCGGAGATTCTGAACGCGGCGGTCGAGTCAGAACTTAAATATTTCAGCACGGACTCGCATTAAAGCTACCCTCCTTACGCCGCCTATTAACCTCAACACCCATTCTAGCCGGTGAATCCGCCGCCATCTGCGGGCCAGCATCCACCGAACCACGAATCAACTGACTTTCGACCGTCCATCACCTGTACACGCGTCTCCCTGCCTGTAATTGTGCGACTGAAACGTGCAGACCGCGTTCCCTGGACCAGCAAGTCAGCATAATGACGTCCCCTGATACGCAACCGACGCGACGGTTAACAAGCGTACCGTCTCTTTTCCCGTTGAACGGTGACCTTTTGTTTGAAAGGCCCTTACTGGTTGTGATGTTATTTAATACCAGCCACGCGACGGATTGAACAGCCTTTCGCCAAAGGCTTCGATGCTCCCGTGAACAATTTCGAGAGCGAAACAGGATCATCGGTTGGTGGATTAAATCGTAAGAGAGAAACTTTTATCGCTAGGAATCAAAGCACAAGTGACACAGGAATATGGATGAGTTAAGACATTTTGTAGGTGTCTGTGCGAACGAAGGTAAACCCTAGATATCTGAGTGAATCGTGATATATTCAGGGTTCACCCCCTTTCCGCGTATCACTAGCTCATCACCCGAAGCCATCAGTTACACAAGCACCCGGAAAGCCTTCCTGGAAGTCTTCCCGCGTAGGGTTTTGCGTTTGCCGATCGCCGTTACGAATTAACGACCCTGCGCGAGGGGCAGAGCATTTTGCACGGTGGGTGATGCTCGAGAAATATCATCGAATAATGAATATTCATGTTGATGAGTCGCAAGACCATTGCCAGAGATGGAAGGGAACGAAGCTGCGTTATAAAGTTGCTCCGTGGAGGACCGTATCGACTGCCATATTTCGTACGCGTCACCCTTCGGGCTGATCTACACACCGCGGCTCAACCCTTCGGATTCACTCCTACCAACCGTGCACATCAGTTATTCTTTGCGATTTCGCAGAAATAACTATTTATTCGACGATTCAATTAACTAGCTAAATTTTCAATGGTCTTCCTCCGTGGTGAGCTACCATGAAAGCGTTCAGTCACGTAATGTCGCCCGATTGCACGAGGTCATCACGCGAATTATTCATTATTGAACTAATTAGACCGTTATGCAAGCGCCATTGTGCAATATAGTGGTATTATCATCGCGTCGCGGCATACTAATTGCGCCGGGGAATATTTGTCAGCCTCAGAAGTGTCTGGCTCGTGGAAAAGAATATTCTTTTTCCCTTCTGCTGAGCACATCCCTACCGCTCCGTGGTAAAACTCGAGATTTTATGGGCTAATGCTGGACGAACCGTCGTGGATCGTGATTTTATATAGAAATATGTTTTATGCATGTACTGCGTCCAGGCGGTCGACTCCCCTGACACGAAAGGGTTTTAGATTTTATTCCCGCGACTTGGACGCTGCGTAGGTGGCGGAAAATAAAACTCTATGAATATTCGCGCGACTTGAAATTTGAATTTCGCGCGCCACCGTAGAAGCACCAATACCCCAATAACATTTTTAACCGTGGATCTTCGATTCAGTTTGTTAAGAATTTATTAGGAACAGTATTTATTACAATTAACAAGTACATATTAAAAGACATGTTCCTACTAAACCATAACTATCAAATAACTGACATGCCTTTCCTAAACACTTTCCCATCGTCACTTTCTACTCCCTCTCGTCTACCAAAAACTACACACTAGCAAGTATCCATTATGGTCACATCGAGACTCCCTGGTTACGCCTTCACCCCTTGCCAATACGAACTTAATCATCTTGAGAACAAAAAGAGGTGTTCCAAAGGGGCTAAAAATATCAAAGAGTCCAGCGTGGCGCGGACCAAACCGAGTCGTCGAATCAAAGCAAACTCCCATGCCCGTGCTGTCGCGCGTGCTTCGTTCGATCCGTCCGTGAGGGCCCCAGTACCAGAGATTGAGGAGAACTCGTCACCCCTCCCGCGCAGGGGGCAGCGCGTAACACGAGGACTCGCGTTTCACCGTTGAAGGCAAAGGAAAGGCAAAGGGTTGGCGCAAGGAGGACGCGGGGTGGGGGGGTGGGGGGGAGGGGATGAGAATGCGCGGATGGCGCCATTATCCGGCGAGAATTTCAGAAAATATTCCAAGGCAAAAAGTATAGAGCGAGGCGTTTTAATTATCATTAACAAGGCCGGCGTATAACTCAGAATTACGCGTTTATACGTAATAATACGTAGCCGGGGCGGCGCGGTGTAGGTACGCGCTGCTCGACGCGTATATATACGTCCGTATCCCGGACGGAAATGGCGCAAGGGCCTCTGCGTACGTGTACACACGTGCGTGTGGGTGCATACCTACGGACGGTCCGACGGAACGGACAGACGGACAGACAGACAGCAAGAGATCTGCAACGCGCTGACTCCAGTACGAAATGAGATGCGCCGCGGAGGGTTGGCGCGCGCGAGGGTGGCGCCGCGCACCCGAACGAGGGTTGCACGGGGTTTGGGGCGGCCGCGGCAGCCGGGGCGAATTCCCACCTTACCAATCCTATTATTAACAATTAGCTCTAAACTACTCTTTGCATATAAAATCATCCCACGCACCTCGTAACGCCGGAATGGAAATATACATACTGCATGGTCGTCCGTCGGCCATGCCGTGGAAAATATGTCGCGGACCGGCCGCTGGACGCGACGGGCTCGAGATCGAGGGTTCAGCTCGCCGTGGGACCGCGAGCGGTGGGCTTTTTCAATGTTTCAGACGGTTGGGAGGGAGATGCTTACAATCAGTCGAATGCTCATTGATTGCGATTAAGGAGGCACGGGGGTTGCTGACAGAATACGATGACGGATGTTCTGAATTGTTTATATAATATAGCTTGCAATCAGACCTTCGAGATAATTGTCTTGTAATATCCTCGAAGAGCTTAAAAGGCTTAAACAAAGCCTGAAGGCCTTGCTAAGACAGTATAGCAGTAGGGTGAGATTTTGAAGACTTTTGAACACTATCTGTGCGTAAAGCGATAGGGTATATGTTAAGGCTCCATTATTATTAAATAGGATCACGCAATAATTCTGGAATGATGGTGTTGTGGAATTGTTTTTATAAGTATTTTTTATTATTGAATAAATAGATGGCGGCATCCGGGTCGCGATGTTTCTTTCCATTGTATGATGTAGAATGCCATCTAGTATTATGTTTACTGTTCTTCATGGGCGTCTGTACGGTCGCCATTTATGTTGCAGCGTACGAGTGTAGACTTTGCGTTTCTTATATATTGTAATAGTTTTATGTTAAAGAAGATATCCGTGTACATATTATTTATATCACAGGTGTAACGAGAGTGTAACATATGTAGCATACTGTTCAGAGTGGTAAATTGATGTTAGGACTTCTAACCGTGGACTTGTTTCGTTTGTATTTTCAATAACACAGAAATTAAGTCGCTCTTCGTGTTTACAGCGACTTCTCTTAATTCGGTTTCAAGCCCACCCGTTACTATAAGATGACTCCTTACGCTCAGTTCTGTTTGCAAACATTTTATATCACGGTAACACAAAACATCAGTCTATGCTACAATAAATATACCTAATAGAAAACTGAATATTTGGAAAACTTAGCTATATTAATATAAACATCTTTCCGAAATGCTGTCATTTTTGAAATTCTGAGACGATGGCGTGTGGCGTTCTGATCTCTTATATAGAAAGGCATGAAGTAAGGGACGCAGAGGACGGAGGTGTAAAAAAGCGAATGGACGTGGAATGG
Organism: Andrena hattorfiana; assembly: GCA_944738655.2. Lineage (NCBI taxonomy): Eukaryota > Metazoa > Arthropoda > Insecta > Hymenoptera > Andrenidae > Andrena > Andrena hattorfiana. The sequence goes on along the minus strand of OX122891.2, from coordinate 60,474,893 downwards.
CGATATAAAGTGTTTCCAATAACAACTAGTGGAGCTGCACGTAGTGCTTAGCTGTTTTTCGTGACAAAAGTATATACCTACCACGGAGCCGACGTCCATCGACAAATCACGTGCGCAAGGGAAACCAGTACTCCGTCCAACGGGAATTTTAAACTAGACTCCGGGCATTGTCGTCAAGCAGCGAACATAAAAGGGCAATTCAGGGAGGGCCAAGGAACTCCGTGGCGAAGCCGCGAGGGGTTGAAGCCAGGGGTGGGACAAAAGTAATGCAATGCCGGAATATGTCACGAATTAAGCGGGGAGAAAGCGGGAGTGCTCTTCGCCGTCGTCTCGGTAGTCGTCGCTTTTATTAGAATTATCTTTGTCACTTTCCCAAGTTTATATTTACTCCTCCTGCGAACCTCTTAAAGCCGTACCCACCCACTCCAGTCATCCACCTTTCTACCCTCCCTCCCTCCCACTATCACTTGTACGATCCATCCCTCCCCCCGAGTCGCCCCTCTCTACGTCGAAGAGGAGTAGCTAGAACGCGAGGAACGAAGCAGCCCACTCGCTTATTATCTTTACGACCGAGAAGATGGAATTAAACTGAGTGTGCAGCCGAAATGTAATAATATTCATTACTATGCTAATGTCCGCGCGGATCGCGAAGCTCAGGCTTACAGCCTCCGAAAACTTGCCTCGTATTTTTGTTATCTGCCCGTGAGCAGGGAGGAGGCCCGGCTTCAGCAATCATCCGCAATCGACGCTGATAAGTGACCGAAACGAGGCCTAGGAACCACTTGGATTGACGAGGGTGATCGTTGGATGGTCTTTGGTCGTATATGGTAGAAGAATTCTCATTCGCTATACTTTTAACTGGTAGATTCTATTCGCGAGCTTGGGGCCACATTATCTTGAACCTTAACATTCACACGAGTAACTGTTTAATTAAGTAAATAATTAATTAAGGAAATCAGCTACGCCACGATACCTCTTTTTGTAGGTGTCACATTGATACTATAAAAAAACATATGAAACAAATTAAAAAATCTGTTTAATTTTTTTGTATAATATAAAAGTATCTTAATAAATTCCAAAAAAATTTATTTCATTATCTGTTGTATTTATTAATAAAAAAAATCTTTAAATTTAGCTTATTTTTTGGCTGATCAAAGTAGAATGAGCCATTAAATCCCATATAAAATACCTTAACGTCAAGTTGGACGTAAAGTGGCTGTTTAGTGAATTAGAGTAATTAGTATATAGTAGGTGAAGGATTGGAGGATGCTCTTAGAAGCAAGTTGTAACTGCCGAAAAGTTGTCTAAAATTTTTAGTTCTGCCGTCGAGATTAAACTTTTTAGAGAGTTCTTTCCACTTAATTCGTAAGGATCTTCTGAGGCATATAATGGCTAAATGGGTGGATATTTTAAACAAAGAGGCACATTTCAAGTTTTAATTCACTGATCGAAGATATTTGGTCATAGGACACACTACTGCGAGTTTAAAATCTCAATGTTAAAAGAAAATAAGCTTCGATGTGACAGTTTTTAATGTTTGGAACCATTTCTTGCTGGAGGATTTCGCGAGTTTCCAACTGGGACATCAAGCAGTGACAAAATATGTATACCAGGTACATCCCACCGTATTACTTTGGCTTATCTTGTCGTCAAAATTATAAGCTTTCGCGTAGGAACGGAGGAAACAGTGAATTCATTGTTCCTATCAGAGAAGTATCGTGTTTACTGGAAAAACAACTTTTCCCTCAAGGAACAACAACAACAATAACATATGTAATTATGATTGCTTTGAAAAAATACTTGAAACGAAAGTTAATCTTCTTAAAGAAGTATGTTCTGTAATGTGTTGATTTCCTTTTGACTTAAAACCTTTTCACTTGATTCCTTTTAATAAAACCAGTCTTTTCTCGTGTTACTCATTAGCAGTGGGTCTTCAATGCTTCGCAGCTAAAAGCCTTTCAATATGAAAGAAAAGTTAAATTATCTTTTAATCATCACAACTACATAAGGAATAACAACTGTACAATTTAAGTAACCCATGCATATTAACATTCAGAACACGCTACTTTCCTAGCAGTATCGCTCCTAAAAGTGTAAAACGTTCCCCTCAAGTCTCTGAAACGGTCAAAGCTCCATAGCGTGTAGTTCCCAGTTGCAGAATTTAATGATCGTAAATCAGAAATGTCGCGAACAAATATGGCCGGACCAAGAGCCGACGAAATGGAGAGGACCGTTACCATTGGCCACGCGAGCTTTTTCGTTTGAAACGTTGTTTTACGATCAAAAGGAAACACGTGAAAACGCGGGAACCATTGTTTTCGAAAAAGGTCAGGATATTCTAAAGGCGCTAGAAAGAGTTCCGTCAAGAAAGAAAGACGCGTTCTCGTACACGTTTCAGGAGCAAAATATTGTTTCTTGGTCTGCTTCGGCGGAACGATGATTGTGTTGCCCCGTGAGAAAAAATGAATTTCACGAAAGTTCAGACGTTAATTAAGGAGGGTCCCTGTTCTCGCGTTTTACACGAGCAACTTTATAACGCCTCCGATATTTCTCCGCGGGCGTCATGTACGACGAAAGTAAAGCCGACGGAAGAAGTATTTAATCAAGCGATCACCTCTGCCTGGTCTAAATAAACCAACCCCGTGAACGATGGGGTCGGAGATTACGCCGCTAGAAGGGAGGTGATAAGACGACACGGTGGGGGCCTGACTGGAGAAGGGAGCCCGTGAAGACAAGACGACTCTAAGAAGGGTTAAATTACTCGGCTCCTCGTTATAACTACAACGCGTTTCATCCCCCTTGCCTCTGCCCCTTCCTCGGCCCGTCGTAAACTTCCATGCAATCGCCGACGATCTTCGAGTGCAACCTATCTGGTTGACCTGCATCTTGGAAGGCGAAAAAATTTCCAAGGATAGAGCTTAAAGAATTCCAAGTATACGGTATGATTCTAAAATTTCCTTGAAAGAAACTCTGAGGGGTGCATGAATATTCTATGGAATAGTGAAAACGTTTCAAAGGTTTCAACGTTTCACGACCACTTGTGGACGACAGAAAGGCTCAGAAAGAATTTTACGTGGAAATAGGTATCACATTGATGGGTTCTGAGACTGATTGTGAGTTTGGAAGTTCATCGAGATTCGAGTGTCCTGTTCCTTTGACAAGACAGGAGACAATTGAAAATGAATACCTAATGGTTTAATAACCAACGGAAAAGCAGTAAGTAAATATAAGTCCCTATATCTGCAGAGTTTCTTGCTTTAGGTTACCTCCAACCAGATCATTATGGAAATTAATTACCCGATCTGGATGAGCACTGGGTTAGATCTGAGTTAGGTGTAGGCTAGGTTGGCTCCTCGCACGAATCACTACGATTTTGATTCCACCCTAGCCGTACATAAGCCCAAACGTCAAGAAAGTACTCGAAAGCACTCGTTTGTGCGTGTGCCAGAAGATGCTAACGCGCGAAGGTTGCTTGGAGATGGGGGACTTTCCCGTGTACACCCGACTCCACCTTATTACAATTAGCTTCCTTATATATCTAATTAGCGAGATTCTTGGCGCGCAGGGTTTCACTGCGGAGTGAAAGACGGCAGTTGCCACCGGAGCTCTTCGCTCCTATCTAATATAACTCCGCCTCGCTACTACACTCGCGTCCCCAAGACGTAATATGCTCCATGGATGTTATATGTTTGCGCGTTCCACTTCTCCTCTTGGTGTCCTTGCGCCAGCAAGTTCGGAGCATCGCGATGCATCGTATCGATGGCCGAAAAAGTCGAGAAACGAGTAGCGAAGCAGGAACTAACGGAGAACTATACTACTTAGACGCTTTACATTGTTTGACGTTTCGCTGGAAATAGAAGGCTTGATGTGTGTAGAATGTTATTATGCCAGATCGAGTAGTTACGAAGTCGTGGTCGAATTATGTAACTATCAGTAAGCCAGAATATTGATAGGTCGAATATTCAGGAAATTATATAACTCGGTGTACCTACTTAGTTTTGGTGCTTGAGTTAAGGGGTTATACCTAGTCATCAGGCGGCCGAAAAGAAGCGAATGTTTGTGAATTGTTTTTGAAAAAGCGGAAGCACATATTTTTACAGAACTGTTTGCACTTAAAAGAGCAACATTCAAAGAACATTTGGTAATTTTTTCGTAGATAAATATTTAAAGCCGCTATTTAAAGTTGAAGTCCTAATTTTTTCGCGTGATTTTTGCACGAAAAAATCAGGACTTCAAATATAAATAGCCACCATTTTGTTTTAAATTAATATTTCGGTAATTCCCTCCGTTAATCAGAGGCTACATTAATATATTAACGAAATCTCTATTGTTTTTTTATTTTAAATAATCTGGTACCGAATGGCAGTGCTCACCGCAAATGCATATTTTTAAAAAAGCTTCTTGGATGTGGATTGTTTATTATAAATGTAAATATTTTTCTACGAAAAAATTACCAAATGTTCTTTAAATGTTGCTATTTTAAATGCAAAATGTTCTGTAAAAATATATGTTTCCGCTTTTTCGAAAAAAATTCACAAACATTCACCTCATTTCGGCCGTCTGACTAGGTATAACCCCTTAAACGTAAGGCAATCTAAAGTTTCATATCCAAACGATTGGTTTACTTTGTAAAGGCTATAGTGTATAAAGAATACTATTATACAGAAAGCTCGGTATGGGAATGCCGTGAGTTTAGAATAACAGGTGACCTTCCCTCAATGTGCCCCGATTCGGATCCCGGCCTTCATCTTTAACACAAACTCGCCTCATCTCTCCGTACTGCCTCTACACTAAACAATTCATCGAGCGTGGCGTTCATGAAAAAGTGGCGAAGGACACACAAGCTTGCGTTAGGGGTCATTTTTGAAGCTGCTCTGGGCCGGGAGTGTAGCTTGGAGGAAATCTAAATGAACGGACGGCCACCAGTTGGCTTCAGCTTACTTAATTATTGCGCAAAGAAAGGACGGCTCGCGAAAATGTAAAATAAAGGCCATGCCGTGTTTTCAGCCCCTCTCCAAACCGCTCCAGCTTCCCGCCACCCGGCTCGTCAGTCTCAAAGGACAAGCGGAACCTCCTTGCGAAAGGAGAAAAGGGTACACGAAAGGGGGGCGAGGGAGAAGAAACGCGGTTGAAGGAAAGGGTTAACTTTCCACGATTAATAGTGACTAACGTTCATTAAAAACTAATTTCTTTATTTATGATTCCCTTCTCGATCTTTCTTCGGGCCACCCTTTCCTCTGGGGGGGAGGGTACCACGCCCTTTATTTGCTCTCCCCCGAGCAACAACTTGTTACGGGACGAAAGTTGCCGGTTTTTTCCTCCCCTCCCTCCCCCTGTAGTGGTCCGCCACGAATGACGGATTAAAATTGGAAAAGTTTTTGCTACCGGGCCATATTTTTCTGCGGCCTGGGCCCTCGTTAAAAGTAATTACGCGCTGGTAGTATCTTTGTCCTACCTTGTTCATCCGTTGATCCACGATCCGTAGCTTTGGATCTCGAGGATAACTCGAGTCGGACGTAGTGGGACGACTTGACGAGACTGTTCGGCTCTACGTGTATATATATATATGATATCTCCTAGATTGGAAAAATGGGCCCGTATTGAATAGTGTAGAATATTTCCAGGGGGGTTCTCCGCAAAGCAGTGCGTAATTGAAAGAAATGTTTCAGAGCAGCGGAAGTATGGGGACACTAAGGAAAAGAATTGTCTTCAATGGTAACTTTATAGGCAGATCGACATACTAAGTAGGATAACTAGACATTCGTTCGTTGATCGCTATTTATCGACGTCGACACTGTCCATTTCGTTAACGAAATACACATTGGGAACAAGAAGTCTTTAAGGGGTTATATGCACCTAGAGGTCCGGAAAGAGCATACAAGTTCAGGATTTTTTTTGGGAAAAGTGTAAGTGAAAATCATACACAATGTTTTTCTACTAAAAGATACATCTTTTAAATTTTCATGAGATATTATTATTGAATAAAGGACTGTGGCACGCAAAGGAGGATATTGTGTTTATTAGGCTATGTTTGTATGTCCATGTTACGCTCTAGAGCAGCGATGCCCCGATGGGCGGCCCGAGATAAACGAACATTCATAGCGTTTTCCAAAGCTCGCATGGAAGGGGGTGCTCGAAACCAATGACGTTGCGGGCCTGTCACGGATGGGGAAAACTCTAGTAGTGTGCGTGTAGGCTCGTACCCATAGGCTTTTTTACAACTGGGGCTCTTGGAGCCCGGGTGTTCTACATTTTAGGAATTGGGAAAATAAACAGGAATTGACTAATGATTAAACAATAATATTATATAATTGGACGGAATAGACTTGAACAGTCCCATTTACACATCTGATTAACAAACAGTTTCTTATTAAACGATTTTTATTCAACTTCAATCCTCTGTTTGTTTGTATGTATGTTTGTTTAGTTCAAATCTAGAAACTCAATTTTAACCCACTTCCAAATATCCAATAGACTTGAAACTTTGCAGGCATACGTATTTTGGATGACAATACAAAATTATGAAGAAAAAGAAACCGCTCCAGGGGTTTAAAAAATTACCCAGTCATCAATAAATATAATCCTTAACCACAAATCCAAATGACTTGAAACAGCCTATAACCACAAATCAAATCAATTTAATCGACATGAAATCAGCATGTAACCACAAATCAAAATAGACAATAAAAAGTAAATAAAGAAAAGAATTATTTTTCAGTATGTAATCTTACTTATAAGATATAAAACAAAGTTTAAGTTAAACTGTTAAACGATTTTATTTAAAATGCACTAAAAACTAAAAAATAATTATTTTCTTTATTTACTTTCTATTGCCTAGTTTTGATTTGTGGTTACATGCTGATTTCATGTCGATTGAATTGATTTGATTTATGTTTATAGGCTGATTTCAAGTCGTTTGGATTTGTGATTAAGGGTTATATTTATTGATGACTGGGTAATTTTTTAAACCCCTGGGGCGGTTTCTTTTTCTTCATAATTTTGTATTGTCATCCAAAATACGTATGCCTGCAAAGTTTCAAGTCTATTGGATATTTGGAAGTGGGTTAAAATTGAGTTTATAGATTGGAACTAAACAAACATACATACAAACATTCAGAGGATTGAAGTTGAATAAAAATCGTTTAATAAGAAACTGTTTGTTAATCAGATGTGTAAATGGGACTGTTCGAGTCTATTCCGTCCAATTATATAATATTATTGTTTAATCATTAGTCAATTCCTGTTTATTTTCCCAATTCCTAAAATGTAGAACATTAGGGCTCCAAGAGCCCCAGTTGTAAAAAAGCCTATGGGTACGAGCCTACACGCACACTACTAGAGTTTTCCCCATCCGTGACATGCCCGCAACGTCATTGGTTTCGAGCACCCCCTTCCATGCGAGCTTTGGAAAACGCGATGAATGTTCGTTTATCTCGGGCCGCCCATCGGGGCATCGCTGCTCTACAGCCTGCACGGATACACCGATTTACACAAATGAGGTGCCTCTAGAATTGTCTTGACCTTCCGAATGTCATAGCACATATAATTTTCAAAAAAGTAAAAACTAAAAAAATTAAAAAAATTTAAAAAATCCGACTGCTTAAAAAGCGAACTAAAATGACAAAAATAATAACAAGATGACAATTTAAATTAACTCAATTACCTACAGTCCGAGGCCTTAAATCTTTTGATACAAATGATTTGATGTAATTACATTCGAACGTTTATTTCGAAATAGAAAATTACATGTTGTCTTAATAAATATTGTGTATCGCTGTTCGCCCTATTTAGATTTGATGGGCTATTAACAACACTAACAGTATTTCCTACACGAACAAAGAGAGAAACATATAAGTTACAAAATACGCTGAAGTTGAAATGTCACTATATAAGCTTGAATTTGTATTGATGTCCACCTCTTTTTGTTACCGACTTTCTTTAGTCATTACGGTACATGCTTGGGATAGAAGAGCATCAAAAGATTTAAGGCCTCCGACTGCAGGCAACTGAGTTAATTTAAATTGTCATCTTATTATTTTTTTTGTCATTTTAGTTCGCTTTTTAAGCAGTCGGATTTTTAAAATTTTAAAAATTTTTTTAGCATTAGTTGGTGGACATTCCCTAGGCTAAACAATGTATCTAAAAGCAAAAATTCAAATAGATTTTAAAAATAAACAACTTACAGAAGTACCTGACGTTCTTCGAATTTAAATATTGTTTTTTGGTAAAAAAGGGCGACCGTTTGATGTTGAAATATCGAATTTCGTGGAATTTTTTTCTTTTTTTTTCAAGAAGGCTTTGCAAGTATTTCCATTATTGCAAAATTGAAAGCAAAATTTAAAAATATGAGAAAGTCAGATACTTCTGAAAGTTATTTATTTTTCCCACTTATACGTTTCCCAAAAAAAACTCCTGAACTTTTATGCATTTTCCGGACCTCTAGGTGGATGTAACCCCTTAAGGAGACTAGGCAGTCGTTATCCGTGAAAGAAACAATTTCTTTTTAATGTATTTGTAAAAAAAATGAAAGCAAATCCAAATATATCCTTTTACCCAGTGTTTATTATTATCATAGATACTGAACAAAAGTTGGTATAAAATATATATATGCTTTAAAAATGACGGTGCTGACTGGTAAACATTTTAACGTTCTTCTGTTGTCTTAATGTTGGTCACAGTGGTATTAAGTGCCGTAATATTGGTCTTAAAAAAGTGACGTAATCCAATTTCAAGATGTAATTCTTGTTTGTTACATCAAACTAAAATTAAAACAAAATTATTAAATTAATGACCGAAAAACGGTGATTATTTCAAGAAAAAATCAGTCCTGTTTGTGGGTTATTAAAAATCCGAGACTTTTTAATTTTTTTATGAAAATCTCGAATTTTTACGAACCATATCATAGGTTGCGCGGGAAATGGCACATGTTTTATACATCCTGTAATTTTTTCAAATCGATCTGAACCTCCATTCACTCGCAATAAATGCAAAAAAAAACGATTTTTCGACTGCCCAGTCCTCTTAATAGATTCCTCTTTCCGGACACCCAATATTCCAAGTAGCTGTCGTTTTTTTCTTTCATTAAACTGGGCGGTGCCACGGTTATCTGCACGTAACAGTCAGATATACTCAATAGCTGCCTCTAGCTTGAAATTATTCGGTTTCCACGTTTTCCGCGGTCATAGGTAACCTTGTCCGCGAAGCCCCACGAAGCAGACGCGATGGAGAAAGAAACAGTGACCAATTAAGCCGCGATAAAACAACGCGGGTTTCTAATTTCACGATACACCAGTTGGTCCGCCGGAACGGGAGAAGAGAATATTCCTTCTCCCGTAGAGAAGAATAATTATTCGCATATCCATGAGTACGCAAAAGACACTGCTCTGAGTCGAGAACCAGAGAAGGATCGATGTGGACGTGGAGGCGAGGCCGAACGAACGTGTCCACGTTGCCGGCGGGTCTGCACATTTTTAATTGTAGCTAAAATAATTACACTTTGAGGAGAACCCGGTCGCTTTGACACCGCGGACGGGGCAAAGGTAGCGACGGAATAAAAAGTACGCTCCACGCGCACGTCTCCGCGCGGCCGTTGCGAGGAATATGTAATTCCCCGCTCGGAAGGGACACACTGCACGCCTAAATAATAATAAGTACGTCCACTCGTGTCCTTTCGTTCCCTTTTTCCCTGGTTTACAGGAAAATTCCGTCGTTTCTCGTCGCCCACCATCAACCGAGGTGTTCACCTAGGTGGTGGTAGCGATTAATCTCTAGAAGTCTCTTAATAGAAGATGTTGGGCGCTCTCTGTAAGTACACCATGAAGGAAATTCAGATTATTGGACTTTTCAAGTTTGTCTGATCTTTATTTAGTTTTCTTTTAAGCTTCTGGTAAACGACTTTTACATATCTTCTTGGATTCGCCTTTGTAAGAATTGCGTCTTGTGAATAAAAAGTAGGTATAAATACTGAACGGATATTCAACGGAAAGCTGTCTGTGTATTGCAGAATATGTTTAACCACTTTTAGCCAGGTTCTGTTTCGTCAAGAGTTTATCCCTCGTGCAGCGTTCGGTTCTTCGACTTTGAGGTACTCAGGCCAGGTTCAGCTTCATTTATCATGTGCATACAGGAGGCAACGATGAAACGAAAAAGTCTCCGTGGCTGGGCTATGTAATCAGGTGCCTTTGAAAAAATATTTTCGAGGTTGGACTTTTCCAGAATCACGCTAAGCAGATTCATCCCAAATTCGTGTACCGGATGAGTTGTTCTAGAGTGTGTAGTATTTCGTTTGTATTTTATTTTACAGTTCAATGATTCACGAAGTCTTGTATATATATTTAACTTGAGCGTAACATAATCCAACGGTCGACGAAATATTCCCTGGAATTCCCGTAAGGACCACTTAAAAAACACCAAGCTGGGCTACTCGATCTGTGCTCGGTGTTTTTCATGTGGACGGCGTGACGAAATCGTGAGAAAAAAAAATCCAAGAAACTCTTGAGCTTACTGCTTAGCTAAGCTTTGTCTTTGAGAAGCAACTTTCGAATTGTAGCCACAGGATATTCGAACGGGCGTGGACGGACGGCTATAGGCGATACAGAACACAGTAGTCGCTCAATGACACTTGACACACTCGCTTGAAGTTTGATATAGGATTAGCAGAAATAAAGTTGACAGCACAGTTCAGATAACACAGAGTTTGTATAATACCTAATAGTGAAATGAATAAGTGAAATTCAAACAAATCCTGAAATATTTTCATTCGTATGAAACGGAGTCAGAGGTGTGTTATAACAGCCTCTATTTGTCCCTAGAGAGATTATTCGATCTGATTAAATGAAGATAAGGAAAATGAGCAGCCAACTCAGTATCTACTTCACTTTATTCTCGCTGTAACGCCATGTTTGCACGGGTTTTTATACGTGTAACATGAATATTTTTGATAACTAATTGCATTCATCCTTTTAAAAGCTGATCCTTAGAATCAACCTACTTAGCACGAATAATGAGAATAAAATCTAAGATTACTAAAGTACAGAAGAACCGTCTTTAATCTAACATGAAAAACTTGACAAATAACACATTGCGATTACGAAAAGTAATAAAATAAATGGAATTAAAATTCGAAATTCCATTTGATCCTTCACGAAGTTTCAAGTATTACACAGCGAGACGCATACACTTTATCCGTATCAAAGGTCTCCTTCTTTAAACAAATCATTTCGTCCGACATAGGTATCTTGAATATTTCTGTTTCGACAGAAATTAGAAATGCAATATTTTAGCATTAGAAAATTGGTTGGATAACGAAAGTTAGATAATGGAGTTCGTTAAATTCTACCGTGTTGACTCTGGCCCGTGGTAGTAAATGATCCCGATGATCATCTTTCTCCCATCATGGCTGCTGCAGCGACCCGTGCATTCGTTGCCATAAAATTACTTCAGTCGCAGCCAAGAAAAATTGCATTACACCGCGGATGAAACTCGGGTTTTCATCCCTCGAAAAGTCTGTGCAAACGATCCCCAGCCTCTGGTCACCCGGTAGACGAAAGACCGAGGGCTTAATTAAGATATGTATTTATTTTAATTCCTCTCGTAGTGTGGAGATGGCCGACTGCCGGCTGGCTGGCTGGTTGGCTGGCTGCGCCAGGATAACACGATTTGCTTACAGCCGCCGGTCCTCATGCATCTCTCGCGGAAAGATTTTTCAATTCAGGCGTAAGGAGAGGACCGCGGCGAGTATAACATAATAAATATGGGGGATGGCGCGGACCCAGGGGCTGGATCTTCCGTTTTGTTTCGCAAGAGGGTGCCACTCGCGCGCCGGCGCTTTTTTCAAAGACCCAACGCTCGGAAGAAAAAGTGCTCTCCTCGGAATAAAATTAGGAAACTGTATCCTTCAACCCTTTGAGAAGACGCGTTTATATTCTCCTTTTCGTTGTTTTCCCGGTTCCATCTCGTTAACCCCTTTATTTCCGTGGGAGTCGGGCGAACGGATTCTGAAGGATTTCTCCCTCATTCTTTTTTTTTCCCCCTCCTCCCCTTTGTGCTTTTCGCTCGTGCCGACTGCACTCGTGGGCCCTCTGTCAACGATCGTCAGCCTGCGCCGCCCTGGCTCACGGTTTACGTCTGCCTGCTCGCGATTCTAACAAGTAGTTCCTCGCGATTAATTTGCGTTACATCGAGTCACCGCGATAATGAACCCCCTTTTAATTAAGTTTCCATCCGCGCGCCGCCTTCCAAGGCGTTCGAGCGATGAATACGACGGCTGCTCAAAGGAAAATTTGAAATTGTTATATTTATGTAGAGCGATGGTGAAACGAAAGACTGAACTTTATATTTTCATGTACAGCGCTGGCTATATGGAATTAATGGTCTCATGTATATATATATACCAGATTTTATGTACGATATTGGTATCATTGGCCTATTCCTACAACAGAAAACCACCGCATCCGATCGCATACAGACTGTGAGATATAGTTTCTTCTTGTTAAACTCTGATATTTCCCTTACTATCCACAATTTATTTTCCCTTTAACAATGATTGCGTGTGCTCAAGTTACTTGAAACCAGACTTCGCGCACGACGTTGGTACGGCTGGTACACTCTGGGGGATCCCATTGCTGTACGGGTTACAGGCAGTAGGATACAGTTCTTTCTCGTTAAACTACAGTATTTTTATCGTATACACTTTAAACTTTCTTTCGACCGCCGCTGTAAACCAGCAGAGCCAACAGCTCGCAGGGTCGCGCTCTGGCTCGCGCCGAGGCTGACCATCCTTTTAATTAAAACCGCGGTGGAAATGAAATCAGCGGAACAACAGTCGATGAGAGGAGCGTCGAAGAAGTTTCACTAAGCGAGTGCCGGTCGCGGCTCCTTAATCCCGCCGCGTGAAGGAACGATAATTGATACGAATGGCCGCGAGACGCGGGCGAGAGGAAGCTTCCATTTAAACGTGTTCCCTGGCCTATAAATTAATAAAGTATTCTAAACTTTATTACGACTTTAATGAAAATAATTATTAAATATTATGGCCCGGCAATGTCAACGCGGGCCGCGTCGCGACGCCGTTAGAAACAGCGAGCGGCGAGGGCTCGCAGGAGACGCGAAGAAGAAAGGGGTGGCCCGCGGGCCACACCACCGAGCCAGCCAGCCACCAGTCAGGGGAGGGAGGTGGCTCTGTCCGCGGAATTAAAATACGAGCTGGCCGTACGTTCTCATTCCGCGACAACCGTGACAACGAGACTGACGAAACGGCCTTATATACTCGCCTCGACGTTTCTGCCTCTTCTCTGTTGCTTCTCTACCCGCCCCCCCCCCCTCCCCTCCCCCGGCCACGTACCCGCGCCCTCCCTCCAGCCTCGTTTTTGCCGCGAAATCGTCTCGCTAGTCTCCAGGATCGTCAGCGAGCGTGCGTTCCACATAACACTGTACGCCAGCGTGTCCTGGCGCGCACAAAAAAGAAACCCGCGACTCTTTTGCGTTAACAGGCCGTGTTGTTTGTCGTGGTAAAGTAGCCGTTGTAACGACCAACGTCGTTGTTTCCCCCGACACTGGCGGCTATATATCGATACACGTGTTCCCGAGTTTTTCGTCACGCAGAATTACACGAACTGCTTGAAAGATGGGAGTATGTACTCTGGAACTTCTTGTCCCGAGGCAAATTTACGGCGCGAGATGTTACGCGGAAGCACATTGGTAGAGCGTACGTTCGCGAGGCTAATGATGGGACAGGTGGGATTATTGTGTGTACAAAGAACCCTCTTACAAGCAAATGCATTTAATGTCGATAATAATAAGATTAGCACTTACAGTGACGCAAGGTTTCGCGATATGCAGATACTTATACCGGTTTAAGGGGGTAGATAAGCATCAAAATTTTCGAAAATTAGATTTTGGGATTTTTCATATTCCGTTAACTACGTCTTTTCTACGTATTTTAAGCGCAACCGGGCCCCGGGATTCCAAAAATTGAAGGAATTACAGCCATAAAATTTTAAAAAAATTAAAATCGACTTCGAAATAATAAAAATGCACTAATAAGTAAAAAATAATTTTTTCCTTTATTTAATCTACGACTCTCATATTTTTTAAGTCGACGCCACATCGTTTGCACCGTGTAAATCTGGTGCCGACTTAAAAAATATGAGAGTCGTAGATTAAATAAGGGAAAAAATTATTTTTTACTTTTTAGGCCATTTTTATTATTTTGAAGTCGGTTTTAACATGCTGAAGAAATATGCGTGTACGTACATAAAATAATAATAATTAGGTGACAATAGTCTTTATTATTAACCAGAACTGGCAAAATATTAGGTCAATATTGATGCAGTCTAGGATGGGACCACCGGGGCATCGCTCTCTTTCGAATAAAAAAAGATCATCAAAATCGGTCTATATGCTGAGGAGTTATGCAGGGACAAACATAAAAAAAAATAAAAAAATACATACGGGTCGAATCTATAACCTCCTTCTTTTTTGAAGTCGGTTAAAAAATGTAAGAGTCTGCACATGAGATCACATATCGACAAAACTGCATGTCCAACTTTAAACGTGATTTCCCAGAAACTACGTTTTCTAAAACGGTAAACATAAAATCTCGAAAACAGCTCCAACGATTTGAATGAAAATTTACAGGGAGGTGCAGAAAACTATTTCCCACAATGTGTCGGGAGCACATTTTCAAAATAAATTCTTAAAAAAAACATCGATAAGAAATATTTTTCCCACAAAAAAGGATAAAATCATATACATCACATAAAAATGATATTAATTTGTTTATCAAAATTTTGCTTCCGACCCAAAATGGGGACTGTTTTACAGATTATAAAAATGCTTCAACTTTGTGTTTTAGGTACTTCACCTTTCTAGAATCGTGTTCAATATCAGTCGGTGCATCACACACACGCTCTCACATTTATATTTATAACTTTTTCCTGTAAATATATTTAAAATTTTCTTTTTATGCATTAAATTCAACGAAATGGCGATTAAAAATTAAAACAAAAATTAACTCTATATTCATTTATTACTTCAGAATATGCGTTTGAAAAGGGGCCCGATTTCGGGCTGTTGAAGGTTAACTATCCCCTTAAGTCGGTGAGGGGAACGATCCCAACGAAGGCTTTGTTCCGCTCGTTCGCGTTTTGAATTTATGCCGACACTGATGGAAATTTTATATTTCTATAATTTGCATTAGTTCTTCCCAAGAGTATAATGAATGAACAAAATCTTTTCGATAAAAATCAGTGTACGCTCGACCTTACGTGAGCAATTTTTAATTATATATAATTCGAATCATTTCTGAATTCCGTAGACCAAGTTTACATTGGGTATGATTAAAAATAGCCCGGGTCAGGTCGAGTTTAGACTTATGCTAATCATGAAAACCTTGACAAATTATTGGCAATACTCTCACGAAGATCTACTAGAAAATGTAAAAATAAAAGTTTTCTGTAACAGACAACTCATCCTTTTTAGGCTCTTCTAGTGGACAAGCAGGAAGGGTCGCTGAGGAAGCGAAGCACAAAGCGAACTTTGATTTTGTTTGAACTTTGGTTTGTTTTCAAAGCAAACGTTCGAGGATGCTCGGACAGTAAATATTTTCGATAATTTCGGGAAACTAGTGACAAGAAAACACGCCAAAACAATGTACAATACCTACGTACCTACAGAATAAAAATTCCTCCACGTGAAAACGCAGACGCCACGCAACGTGTAAACATTTAGTTCCTAAACTACTTCACTTCAATCACCTTACAAAGATCTTTGTTGAACAAGATCATCCGAAAGGCATGTCCAACTGTTAATCCCTAAGTCGCCTTTTCACCGTTCACGAGGAAGAGACAGCCTTTTCTTTCATTGTAACGATAAGACGTAGAACCAACTACCTACCCAAGTCACAGACCCACTCTCCTTTCACTCAGCGAATCAAGATCTTCGAATTAGTTGCCACTATACAGGAATACGTATGCACCCCTGCCCTTAAGTCGTCTTCCCATACTTGCAATACCTGAAACGCGACAAAAGATCGCTCGAGCCATCGTTCGGAGGCCAAGAAAGTTAACTCGATCGGGCTGGGAGAATTAGCGTCGCGGAATGAGCGGGCCCCAGCATTTGCAGAGTGAACGCGGCTACCCCCGGCGGGTTTCGAGTAGCTAGACGGAGGACGCGGAAAGGCGTCATCGTCCG
Source organism: Andrena hattorfiana (assembly GCA_944738655.2). NCBI lineage: Eukaryota > Metazoa > Arthropoda > Insecta > Hymenoptera > Andrenidae > Andrena > Andrena hattorfiana. The sequence continues at coordinate 60,458,702 of OX122891.2, read as the reverse complement.
TTGAGGTATAATTTACAAGGCAACCCTCCCCACGACCCCTCCGCTGAAGAGGAGTACCTGCTGGTACCTAGTCGGTATCGCGTACGTAGCTCCGCCGGGTACGACGTCTACTAACGCGCACTCGGGGCCGTAGAAAATTTCATTCCCGCGGTTGGTTTCGTCCCGTGAACGAGTGCACGGGTGCCGCGTGCATGTACGCGTGGAAATAATGCACGAGTGTGCCGCGAAACGAGTACGAATGCGAGTTACCGGTATCCCGGGTACCCAGAGCCTCTCCCGCGTATATACGTGCTCCACGGCTCTAACACACGTTCTTCTGCCAGGCCCCCCTACCGTCTCCCTCCCCCGAGCCGCGATCCACTCGCCCTCACACCCTTATTCTCGTCAGGAGCGCATCAAGGCATTTAGAGACCTTTCCCCCGCCTCGCCTCATCAGCTTTGTGCTTTTGCCGCGGCAGCAGAGCGCGGCATGCGCCAACGAGTAATAACCGGAGCTTTTGCGCGCCTCAAAAACATGAATTTTCACTTCAACTTCCCGTTAACTGTGCCCCGGCGAACACCTAAGTAGAAAGTTAATTTTTTAATTATCCCCGCGGTATCACTGGAGGATACGGCCGCGGTGCCGCGGCGCCACGGCTCGATGCGACCCTGCCGACCAATCGGGAACTTGTGAATCCCGCCAAGGAACGCGCCGAGTTTTTGGGGTCCGCGATACCCTGGTTACGACGATCATTCCCTGCCTAACTTCAACGGCTAATGCCACGTAATAAATGCAGCGATGTTAGTCTTTACGCGCGACGATGTGTACGCGGTTAAAAGGGAAGTTCTTTGATGTCGCGGATTCCAATCGAGGAATCCTGCAGTAGATGTCCTCTGGCGTTGCTTCGTTTCAATTGGGATTCTTACGTATAGTGACTTATCGAGGCGGTTTCCTTCTTATTTTAGCATTCTCTATAAAATGAGACAATCGTCATTATCGTGGTGGAGGTGCGGAGGGCGTTCCATTCCCACTCAGACCACGTGTAACCGAAGATCCGAGTGTTTCAACGGATGGACGGCAAGAAAAATTCTCGAGTAAAAATAATGAAAATGGTTGGCAGCCTTTCGTGTCGTGCTACTGAGATGTCTCCCGGTCCGAGACACCCCTCAATTTCAACTTCAGGAACGAGACTTCGCCGCGGCGCTCCCGTCTTTGTTAGTTTTATCGTTGTTCTCGTAATGGGATCATTTGGATTCTAATACGACGCCACAGCGTCGGTACAGTTGCCAACGTCATCTCGACGTCGTTCCTAACCGAGCCCCTCCATACCCCCAACACCTAACAATCCTCGATGCGCAAAAATTAGGCGAACATACAGTAAAATTGAAGGATGAGAGAAGAATTGAGAGCCTCTCGTTCGTTAGGCAGGCGAACGTCGATGAAGTTGTAAGAATGATAAAAAAAAAACCTCTACTGAAAGCCTAAAACAGAGCCACGAGACGGATTTAATGCTCGAACTCTGTCGCAGGTCGCTAACAAAGCGCAAGCAGAGAGTGGATGTCAAAGCTGACGCCTCCACTCTGTACTCTTTCGAGCAGGAACGAAGAATAGTGTCTCAGAGTTTGCGCGAAGGAGACATCGGCCTGCCCCTGACGTCCCTTGGTGCTCAGTTGACGTTTGTACAGGAACGTCACGCACCACTGATAGTCCAAAGTGGTCGTAGGCGAGCGTAGGCCTCGCGATACGCGCGTTTTCACGACTCGAGGGGCGTCGAAAAAAGGAAGAAGGGGGGATAATACTGAATGCCTAGCATTTAACGTTTAACGTTCAAGGTTCAGACGGGGTCCAGCACGCGGTTACACGAGCCGCTCGTTTTCCAACGGGCATTGAAAGCGGCCCGCGCGATACACGTCGCATTACCCCTAAATGCATTTTGTGCTCCAGCTCTTCGAGCCTCCGCGTTCGAAAGAGAATGAACCCCGTTGAAGAGGAGACCGGGAGGACTGTGGGGGAACTCTCGCGCGTTCTATCTTTCAGGTGATTATGACGTAAATCGTGAAAGAAGCCCGCGGCAGCGGTACGCTCGAGAAGGTCACAGAAGGAGGGACCAGAGTCTGCGTGGTCCCGTAATTAAGTGCTAAACGGTGGCTTGCGTTGTTCAGTTTTGACGGTAAATAGTCCAAAATCCTTTTTTTCAACCAACTTTCGGCGCGCAATGTCGGAGAAGGAATTTCGAATGCAGTGGAACGTTCATTTTCCGCGCTAATAGGGAGGCATGACTGGTTGGATAGAATTCTCAAATAATAAAACAAACTTCTCGGTTCTGATAATACAGTTTCTCAGCGAAAATCACGTATCACATATCCATGCGGGTATCGTACTATTCACTCATCGAACTTCTTAACAATAGAGCTTTCGAGAAATAGGGCACGCACTATAATTCAACGGGGAAATTCTAAAAATATCTCGAAATATTGTGTTCAATGGTGAAAAACAGAATTCAACTCGCCGACTTTTCAGAATACGTACAAAATGTTCTCCCGTCAGATGTAATGCACTTTCACATACATAAACGAAAAGGACTTATAAAGTACTGTAGGGATAATCGGCCTGTGCTGCAGTTGCAGAAACTCGATACACATCTGTGGCACATTAAAACATAGAAGAGTGATAATGGAATCTGACCTAATTAATTCAATTTTTCTTTCGTTGCGTTATCGTTCTCGTTTAGAGGAGCATGGGGAAAGGGGATTGGGGGATCCCTCATCTACACCGAGATTCTACACTTCGAAGTTTTGTGGTCGCGCGATACAACGACGTTAGTTCGCGTATAATAAGGTGTCGTCTTATCTAATGGGGTCGGCAACGCGGGCCCTGGAAGAGTGTATCGCCGTGTATAATGGTAATTACGCGTTATTAACAAGCCTCCGGGGGTGTCGAGGGGTGGCGATGGTTGCCTCTTGTCTAATTAACTGAGTTTACCGCGACACCTGCCCCCGTATCACGGCATCTTCCACAGCTCAACCAGTAACTCAAGATTCGCGCTAGTTTGGGGGGCATGTTCAACGCCGTCACCGGTTTCGCGGCGGACCAATCGATGGGGGTCGACGTTTAACCGGAAAACACCGATATTCATCGACGAAGACGACGAAGACGATGTGTCATCTCTGAGCACGCGAGAAGCGTAGCTGCGGGACACCATTTTGCCCAAAGCCTTGGATTCGGTCGAAAACAATAATTAGGAGGAAGAATACGCACCATGATACGTATGCATCCGGCTGGTGATTTACAAAGTGCAATAAGGAAGAAAGTTATAATTCAAGGCTCGCGACACGTGTCTGCCACCCCGCAAGAAGCGAATACGCGGCTTCGTTACCGCGACGGTTCGAAGAATGCCGATAAATCAGGCACTGTTACAACGCCGCAGAAAGGGGGAAAAAAGAAAGGAGGAGGAACAGAGACAGAGACATCAAAGTAAGGTTAGGAGCGTCCCCGGGGTGCCAGACCCCTCCAACTGGGTGCAAAAGGGGGTTGATCCGCAACCCTGGTTGCGGACCAACTCTCCCCGACTCATTAAGTACGATGCCCTTATCCTTCGGAAAAAAGGAACGGGAGAGGGGGGGCCGAAGGGGTGGATAAAAGGAAGGAGGGGTCGATGGCTACGTATATGCAGATATGTATTTTAAAGCATTGATATCACCTATACGCCGACGCTTCGTTACGCGTGGGGTGTATATTGCGTTACTTTCGATTCACAATGGCTTCTGCCACCCTAGTTGATACTCAGGGGAGGGGGACCAATGAATCACCGAAACATTGCGCGGAATCGATAACAACGCTTGGCGTCATCTTCGATTATTGCGCAGTCCTTGCCGCCCGTTTCTTCGACTGCGGCAATAGAGACGAGACAAAGGGAATTATGGCGATATAATTGATTCTCTCGTCGAAGTTAACGTACCACGTGCTTACACTTGGCGACATATAGAAACTGATGAACGGTTTCTTCATTACATATGCCTGTAACTCTGTAATAAAAAAAATATTCCAAATACGAAATTCTTAATGAGTCAGGAATCATAGTCGCTACGTAACCCGTGTCTTGGTATACCCTTCGGTTAGACGGTCTATTGTTTACTATAGAATTTCTATCGGCCTTCCAATCACATAATTCTCGCACACTTCCTCACTGTCCACTCTAGGTACACCCCAAGCAAGTAATCAAGCTTTTTAAATTCAAAATTCACCTCCACAATAACGGATTCGTCGTTGAAGCACTGCTCGAAATTAGTACCCATCCGTGCACAAAGCCGTCGCCCTTTCAACCGTCATTTCCAACTAAGAGGCAGCGCCACGTCGCGTTCCGGCATCCCCCAAAGTCTCGCGTCAAACATATTCAAATACGCAATAACGTATTATGATTTATTTACCGATACTTTATACGAGCCCGCGAGTGTGCGACGCCGTGCTTCATGGCTCGTATGAATATTAACGAGCGAGCGATACACGCCCGTACACGCGTCCACATACACGGCTCCCACCCCTCTCTCCGCGTCTGTACGCGCGTCGAAGCAACCCTCCTTGGACAAAGTGCGTGCGTGCATGCAAATATACGTCGAGTTAAGTGTATTGCAGCCCCGTGGAAATCCACAGGCCGTGTATCTTCTCGCTCTCCATTCGCTGGGAATCCGTAGGCAAACCGCAGCCAATATTCGAAGTATCTAATATGCTTTTGTAGTCCCTTCGCATTCGCTTGATGTTTCGAAGGGAGGGGGATCGCGAAACGCGTCCCATCCAAACGACGAGACGGAATATTACACTCGTATGGGAGGATTCAGCCCGTTCGTACGCGGGAAACCGATGCTTCTAGGTTTTCTAATTTGGGCTGCTGGTCATCGGTGTTGACCGAAAGATGTTTGAAATATGGAAGCATGGACAATCTCTGGAGAATCGAACAGGGTCGAAATCATAATGCGAACAAAAACTCGGGAAGCTGTCTGTCAGACGTTAAGGGGGAATCCTATTCTTTGGACTAAAAACAAAAGCAAAATTTGGGATTTCGTTTAAGAGACCAGCGATTCGACTCATCTGAAATTTGGACCATGTTTTGATGCATCTTTGACGAAGCTGCATTTTTTTTTTTTAATTAATTTTTAATCATAAATATAGTAGTTATGCATGATCGACCATCACGCCGCGCATAATTGGTGATATTAATCTACCAGCTAATCTGAAACAGAAAAATGTAATGGCGTTTTATTTTATACATATGTAGCTTGAAATTGATGAACCAGCAAAAAACCAAGAATTTTATTGAGCAGTGTGGAGAGTTTTCAAACTGAAAGGTCTGAACATTTAATTTCTGCAATCCAATTTTGCGCCAATTTTCTTCTGTAACAAAAGAAGTATAGAACTTAGCGGTATTCTGGTTCATCAAATTGAAGCTACATATGTACAAAGTAAAACGCCGTTTCATTTTTCTGTTTCAGATTACCTGGAAAGTAAATATCCTGCACACCAGCGGTCGACGAGTTTTGCGCAGCGCGAAGCATAACTCCTATATTTATTATTAAAAATGTGTAAAAAGGAACTGCAGCTTCGTCGAGGATGCATAATAACATGGTCCAAATTTCAGATGAATCGAAATGCTAGTTTCTTAAAAAAAATTCCTAAATTTTGCTATGTTGTGAGTCCATAAAATAGGAGTCCCCCCTTAAGGAAATCCTGTTGGTCTTGCACTAGGAACTGGAGCATTACCCCCTTTGGAGGACCAAGCACTATCCTACTTACGATCAGATTTTGCCCAAGATCCCCCCAGGATTCTCGTCCTCCGTTTTCCATGACACTTCACGGATCGATCAATTGAAAACTTGTTAAGTCGTCGAATTTTATAATAATGTAAAATTACGAATGAACACAGTAGGGTAATAAAAATTCAGGTTATGCAGCTGGCACCTGGAACTGAACCGACGAGTCTGTCCAGAAGCCTTCGATCCCCAGTTCTGGAACAAAATCGTCGAAATTTGGTCTCTAACTCAAGACACGGCGTCTCTCAGCGTGTGGACCGTCGCGAGAGCTCGTCCATCCGCTCGAGGCATTCTCCGTTAGATTCGAAAGGGTTGATCGGTCGACGGAACCATCGGAATTCGTAGCGACGCAACGGCACGTCGCTTTTCCGTGCAATTGCCTCCTAATTATCGCCGTCAACTAATAACTCGCATTAATTTCGGGCGATTTAGTGGCGGTGGCGCGTGCGCGTTACCAATCCACCCCGTCCGCACCGATCCTGCAAGCAGCCTCCCCCGCGAGCGAGCCGAAGTTTAAATTGAATTGGGTTGGCATGGCGCGGCGCTAGTTCGCAAAACTATACCATCCACCCCCTCCCTGCCCACGGGTCTACAGATATACACGTAGCACGTGTAGAGCTGTGTTTCTGGGGGGCACAGGCGCCATCGTATCCGAAGACCATCGACTGAGAGAATAGTGCTCCCTGCTTACGGGACAAGTAACGCTATGGAGATACAGTTGAACTGGCAACGAGCGCCACGGAACGTGCAACCGGCTAATACACCCTTCCGAACGCTTTCCACCCGCGACACCCTCTTCTTCGGCACCGGTTTCTCCACCTGCCGCCGACTTCACGGGTTGTCTGGGCCCTCTGGTTGCCTGTGTGTACGTGGACGGGAACGACCACGGGTATCCGAGTGGACCAAAGAGGGGTTTCAAGCTCATCCCTGAGCGAAAGGGTGGCCGAGGAGGGGAAGTCGGCGGATGAGACAAAGAGGGACGGAGAGAGTATCGAGCAGCCAGCGAGAAGGTATCGGGGAATGCTTCTTGCGCGTAGGGCTGTCGCTTATCGGGATTGTATAGTGTGTTGGTCAGGTCGTTAGCAAGTTGTCGAGATTAAATGCCTTCCAGCGTATTAGAAGCTGCACTAGCTTGATTAGCACCCACCCACCCCTCCCCCCCGTCCTCCCAAAACCCGCGATTCTCGTGGGAGGGGGTGGGGGGAGGGGTGGCATCGATCTCCCCGCCGAGGACGTTGTTGGTGCCCACCTCCTGGACTGCGACACACTCGATATCTGGACGGAAGTGTATTATCTCTTCGCCGTTTAAGCGGTAACCGATAATCAGGATGGTTACGGGCACTTTGGTTGCGGGGTAGCTGGGCGTGAAGGGCTTTAAGGGAGTGAAGAGAGGTACATGCAGATGGGACGTTTGACTTGGCGCAAAGTTCATTGCCACTTTGAATTTGGGTGAAAACATATTCCGCAGAACTAATACACTGTACAGGCGGGACAAACTTAACTATCTGCCTAAGATCACTTCTTCTTCTTCTACTATAAATCGCAATAGATAAGCTCTCCATTTTCATTCCATACTGCAGTTCGCATCTGTCCAAGGCAAAGAGCATGGGTTTTCAGGTTTGCTCTTGGATGACCGCAATGGATGAAGTGAAAGAATGGTACGTGCCATTGATGACATACACGTGGGCGGCCAATTGATCTTGACCTGACTACAAGCTGAAAAAGTTGCAGAAGAAGCTTGACAGCTATGTATTATATGCACCTGGGATATCAAACTCGCAGCGGTGAATATGAGTTTGCTAAATGTACTAGTGCTGATTGCTTACCTTCTGACCAGATTTTGGATCTTCTCGCCATTTTAAAACGATCTATACAATTCCTTCCAGATCTCGTTTACGAATCCTTGAATTGAGAAACGAGTATTCAGAGAAAGTTGAAATAATTTCTGAATATTTTCTGATGATTTTCCTACGTACAATATAATGAAAGAGTAATCAACTTAAATTCTTACACCCGATGAATATCCATCGAAAGTATCCAGACCTAGCAAACAGTGAACGAGACTGGATGATTTTAATAATACAATACCCCTTCCAAAGCCAAACAGCTGGTAAGTACATACAGTCAGTCGTTATATCCCGTAGGAAAAGAAGAGATGTCACGATCTATTAATCAAGACTTCCTGTTGAAAAATCGATGTATGTATAGCCGTCACAAACGATGCGCCCCACCTGCCCGCGACTTCGTTCCTTTCGCATGAGATTTCTTCCATACCTTTCGTGTAGGCTTGTTACTGCCTAAATGAGTAAACCAGCTAAAACCACGTCGATGCGGGCAAGAAAGCACCCTCCGGACGGTTGCTTAGCAACGTATACGAGCCTTCGTATACATGATATCAGTGGGACGAGAAAAGCTCCTCGTACGAATGGTTTGATCTCGCCAAACGATCTGATCTCGACGCGTGGATCCAATAATATGCAGATTCCTCCGCTTCCTGGCGACATCTACAGACGCTTCCCCAGCGCAACATCTCGGGAGCTGCACGCGACTGTTAGGGATAATAAACAACCTCGTTGATGTTGCCGGTGACAACGAGCTGTAGGTATCAGTTAAAAATAATCAGCTCTGAGAAAATTTCAGTGTCCAGTGCTTATCATTTCTTGGAACTGGTTATTAATATAATTAGAGGATTAAGTAGTTATTCTATCGGAGAATAAATAAATGATGGATTGAACAGGCAGTGTTACAAAATTTTCTGAAACGAATTGAGTTTTCGTGGAAAATTTCTATCTAGAATTCCAATGAAACATCAGCGAACGCCGACCCACTGTCAGAGATTTGTATGTATGTATGTATATACTCTGCGTGTTCGATGTTGGGATATTCAGTGGGAATCTTGGCATTCCCGTGAAAAGTTCTTCCCCTCCTACGATCGTTCCTGACTCTTTGTGTATTGAAAATTTGAGAGAAAGAATAAAGGCAATCGCGTGTGCGAGAAGGGAGGACACGTGCGCGGTTTGGTACGTTCGAAGGGGTAGTAAACAAGCGATATAGCTCCAGCACGCTATCCAATATTGAGATTGCTGTCTTTTTGGAATATGCTAATACGATAATACATACAAATGTTCCCATAAACTATAGAATTTTCATAAAGGACATGCAAATGCTCGTGGTATCGAGTGGCGTCGCGCAACGACCGCCAGTTGGGGTTGTCGGCCCTTGAAAAAGATTGATACATCAGGATCAAACGTCCCGCGGTCCGATTCGCAGACCATATAAAGAAAAAGAAAGCAGACTCGTATCGTTGCTTGCTACGATAGCGGAAGACATAGAATACAATTACCTGGAAGTCCCTTAGATGCCTGGAGAAATATAAATGCAAATGCTATAGCGGCTAAAATAATCGTAACTCTTTGAGAACGCTCGAAGCAAGCGAACTTGAGGCAACGGTCGCGAGTGTACCCTGCAACTTTTCACAGAACACTGTAGAAATTGCTACGAAATGGTGAACCGGCGGAAACCTCGAATATATCGATGGTCCCTGGAGGCGTTTGGACCTTATTAGGGGAACGAACGGTCCGTACTGGGATTCTGGGGGAAAAAAGGGGCACCGATTCCGATATAGTATAAAGCGAAAAAAATCCTTCCGTAATAGAATTACCGGGCCCTGAGCGGTCGTAAACGTATTCCCAGGGCCGATAGCCATTTTTCTCGGTCAACAGGCGAATTGGCTAAACCGCACGCGTTTATCCGAAGACAGATAGTGGAAAACAGCAACACCCCTTGCTACTCGATCCTCCGTTGTGTGTCCAGTTTACTGTCTCCCATTCTTAACACAAAATTCCAGATAAAATTCAATATATTCATTGTTCTCATCGACTTCGGTGATCTTTGGGCAGTCAGGATCTGGAAGTCTAATTCAATTCCCGATGAAACGGAAGAGTTTGTCACGAAGATCTCGCCTAATTGCAAGGGAAGATCTTGTTGCTTCTCTTTTCATTTCAAAGGGGATCGAGTTTCGAAAGGAATTTCAATACTCCAGTGCGATGGTGATGCTTGGTCGCATCGGTGGGGCAGGTAAGAGCGATATATTTTCGAAGATTGTTTTCTCTCGTCAGGTAGCCACATACGTCACGCGGAATCCCTGGAGGAAGGCTAGAAGGGCAGCAGGAATATACAGGGTATAGATCACAACTCGCGAAGCGCCGGCCAAGTCCCACGGCGGAACGTGGCGAATCAACTTCCGTCATTGCCCGCCGTCCCAATCCTAATGCCTGGCATTTCTCTTCGGTCTCCGAACAACCCGCGGACTACACTTGCTGGCCGGTGTGAGTAAAACGCGGGTGTATACGTCCGTGTACACGATGGATCAACGATGTTTGGATAATCAAACTTGGGAGCCAAGAATCGCGTCGATCGGAAGTTTCCTGGCCGAACAGTGTAATTTTCAAGAATTCCCAACCGTAGAAGTGCGCCGTATTTAACAATAAAAGTGTACACTTACATAGACTTGTTGTGGGTATTCGTAGGTACTATTCATGTATTAACCATACTTAAATCGAATGTCTAACCACGCTAACACTGTCCATGAGAATATTGATTTATTTGGGCAATCCCTTGCATCTGTAAGATGCTCTCTTGAAGATATTCTATAATTAATCATTTATTCTGTAATTTCTAATCTCTGCTCACTTGTAAATTTTTATATCTTCTGTTCTTCTCGTTCTCATTGGAATGTATATTTGTCATATGTGTGTTATGTCTCCCCGCATTATATCTCTTTGTACCAAAGGGTTTATTCCCGTGAATTGTAATAAATAAAATAAAAATAAAAATACTGTCTATAGTAGTCAACTTTCTTGTTCATGTCCTACCTACGATATTAGTTGCCCCATTTTCGTCATATTAAAGTGCGTAAGTAAAGTAGGGTTGTTCCCTTTTCGTCGTATACGTTTAGATATAAGCGTGTTTTTTTTTAGAATTCGTAGGACTCTGGGATTTATATAATGAAATTGTATAGACGATGATTTATGATACACGGTGAATATCGTTCGGGAAAGAGAGGACAGCATCGTATATGTATAACCCGATAGCGTATCGTTTTAATTCAACGCGGCATAAATCGAATCACGGCAAATTGACCTTAATCGCGTCGCTTTAAAACCTACCGCTTCGCACTTCATCATGTTCATTCGCTTCGAATGGCGCGCATCATCTCTCTTTCAGGCTAGGCGTTATGTACGCGCTTCGAACGCGGCTGCGAATTGAAGTGGCGCTTTCCGGGGCAAATGGTACGTAGGATAATTTATCGGAGTATCGGGAAACGACAGAGAGCGGATCCATATTCCAATTAAAGCTCATCCTGCCGGAACGTTGCGCTGGATATTACTTCTCCGACTGCTGCTAGCGTTTCTCTGTCCCACTCTCCTCCTCCTCTCTCTCTCGCCTTCTCTCTCTGTCTCTCTCCATCCTCCTTCCTACCCTCTCTCCAGGTCCATGCTTTCCGTTCCACCCACATTCACCCCTCCAATTTCTCCGTCTCTTACTCCCGCGAAGCCTCTTTCTCTCTGTCACTCTTAATTCCTCTCTTTCTCCCTTTCACACCCACGATTCTCCATCCGTCCCTCCCGTCCCGCTCTCCAGTCTCTTTTTCCCTCTTTCGAACGGCGGGGCCTCGCTCATCCTTCCGCCATTGCTTCCATGCCGTGCCTCCTCGTTGCTCTCCTTTTTTGCGCATTTTGCTTTCCAGTCCATTTCGCGTTGTAAACTCGAACTTTATGGCCGCGAAAGTTGGATGCGCCGCGAGAGAGTTCATATACGTGACTGCGTCGCGCGTCCGCGCTGCTTCGCGCAGGATCGTTGGTTCCCGTCGGTGTCAATTGATGATTCGAACCCAATTACACGTGATCGGGCGCTACTGATGCTGAATTGAGGGGACATGACAACTTGAGCTTCCATTCTGCGGAAGCTAATAACACTTTTGCCAACAGAACACTGCGGAAGGGTACTTTTATATGTATGCCTGGGCCAGGCTAATGAAGGACTTAAGTAGGTAATGATGATAATTTCGTCGATAGAGGTACAATTATGGAATTATTTAGGCTTGGGGTGTTTTCAGATTCTTCTGGGTATCATTGATATTGATATTGAGGGGAAATAGAGACTTGAATTTTTATTTTGTAAGGGGTAATGCCTAATGGAATACTGTAGAAGATATTCTTGCATTTTTGGACCAGATTGACGACCGGTTTAAATTTAAATAGGTGATGGCCACTGGACCCACACAAACACAGCGACTGACATATTTAAACTTATAATATTCTTAGATGCTACTCCCTAAAAACTTGCTCTTGGCTAAATAGCTCAGTGCTCTTTCCCGCTCTAAACGATTATGTTCGCCAAACTCTCTCAAGTTGCCTGAACTTTACTCTCATGATGCACTGACCGCCCTTAAGGACACTCGCCCCCACCACAATCGCTCGAACGCACGCATTTGCAGTTCCTGCTCAGCCTTCTGATACACACGATCTTCTGCCTTTTTTTTTTGTCGGCGAAGTTTGTCACGTGTATAATAGCGAACTCGCAGTCCAAAACGCAAAGTGTGGAAAGAGTTCGCCACTTAGGGTAATTGTGGGAGAGGTGCCGCACTCGGAGAGACGCCACACTATCGGTATTTTAGGGATGTCGTCGACAAAAAGATTGTCGATTTCATTTGTTTGCGACTGTTGATCTAGACCAGTTTACCAAGCACGAGCGTGTTTCCTGTAGGTATTATTATTAAAGATTTTGCTGTTTTTCGAGGTAAGCCTAGCGCGCTTCGCCTGAATAGTTATACGTCACTTTTATTTTTACTATCATAGTAGCTGAAGTTCATAGTTTTTCTTAATACAACTTTTGTAATACGTTAAAGGGACCTTGTAGAATATTTCCTTGGTTGAATAGGTTACCTTCGACATAGCATGTGGAAATACGAAAGTGCGGCGCCTCCCCCGGCCATTTCGGATAGACGCCGCATTTTTTCTTAGGATAGATGCCGCACATTGATAACGTACTGTTTCGGAAACTAAGTCGATTTAAATGATGTATTTAATGTTTAAAATACCAAAAAAGTTTTTTAAAATAGCTAACGTGGTATCTCTAGGCAAATTATTTATTTCTAAATGAATAATCTTATAATCCACATATATTTGTGGACTATTTACTCTTTTTCCACATTTTTTTATTTTGATTTCAAGATGCCAACTGAATTTAAAAGAAAATCTAACGCTAAGCTTAAAGCTCAGTGGAGTGAAGAAACTTTGATCGAAGCATTACATCGAATAAAAGCTGGTGAAATCCAAAATCCAAGGCTGACTGGATTATTTGTCCAGAATGTAGAAAGTGGCTTCATGAAACATGCACCCTGTATAACACTATGTGTAATGAATGTGGGAGGAAGAAAAAAAGAATGTTAAATTTAGAAAAGCAAAAATAATATATGTACCTACTGTACCCATTTAATTCTCCAATTTCATAATTGTATACAATAAAAATGTTTCGTTTTACTTTGTTTTTACTACTTTTTTATATAAAAAGTTAGAATTTACAAGTTTAAATCGAAAATTAAACGTTTTTCGAAATGCGGCACCACACCCTCATGTGCGGCGTCTCTCCTACTAAAGAGATGTTTTTAGTTTCAATTTTTTAAGGGTGACAAATATTAAAATTTTTATTTTTTTTAATGCTAGTAGAATCACAAGATGTTGAACTAATAATATGTATCCTTGGAAAACATTTTCATTGCAAAATTTAGACACGGTGACAATTTTGCGTAACGTGCGGCAGCACTCCCACAATTACCCTATGCTGAAATGCTGTTTTTATTATGAAAATCAATATCTATTTTTTTATCAATACGTTCGACATTTGTAAATTACGTCCAGCTGTTCTTATTATAATATAATATCGCATTACTGGCTTTTACGAAAAAGCACCCAATCAAAAGAAAATTAAAAATCGGTATATCGAGATAGCTCCTCAAGGAAACAAATATGTTCAAAATATTAATCGGGAGCGATAGAAGTGTCTCATGTGAGAAGGCCTTAACCCTCAAGCCATTAATTGTTCGATCAGTTATTCATGTATAATCTGATATCGGAGATTCGGCGTCGCTCCAGCTTCGCGAAATCGCGATTGTCGATCTGTGATTTTCGGGCAGCGGTAACGGTGGCTGGAAAAGACAACGCCACACGAGGCAACGCAGTTGATTTAGGATTCGTACATAACCGCGATCGAACAAGGCCGAGCGCCGCGTCGTATGGAATACTAATCAAAGATACACAAATTCCGCCGGCTAATACTTCAAATCCCCTTTAGCCGGGATCCTGAAATTAAATTATTGGATTAGACGCAGGCGACGGCAACCCTTCCTGCTCCGTGTTCGCCGCGGAATATCCACTCCCTAACGGAGTAGTCGCGGAAAGCTGTTCGGATTTATTTACCGACCGCCCTTTGATCTCGACTTCTTGGCTCAGATCGTCCTGAATCGAAGAAAGGGCTCAACAGCAGACAAAAATCAGTCTCCACCGGACTCCGTAAAGCTGAGATCTTCGGATAGAAGATGTAGACATAGGGGAGAGGTGCCATAAAAGGGACAGGTCTTAAATGGGACAAATCGAATTGACAAAATTCTAAACGCATTACACATGCAAGTTGTTTTCCTGTTTATGGCAACACTAGTGCCGAGTCATTTGACGTAAATTTCACTGCAGTCTCACTTGCAAACAGAGTAATAATCCGCGGTTGATGTTTTTCGGCAGTAAAAGTAAAATTTTCGTTGATTTTCTGTGTCGTTTTCTGAGATCAAAATATGTACAAAGTGTTAAAGTGTTACACCATTAAAATAGCCTGTATTCAACTGAAACGAAAATACTTAACAGGTAAGCTTAATTGATTGATTTGTTTGTTTTGAAGTTATTTTATATTAAACTCTCTTGTAGTCTTAAAAGGGACAGCATAACAAGTCTTAAATGGGACGACAGTTCCATGGTTGTCCTTCTCATACACGTGTACTGTTGGACACTATACTTTACTTTCCTGTAAAGTTATTAGTGCATCATCTGATACATAGATGGCATTGTTTTAAATTATCAATTATTAGTTGATGGCGTATTGTTTCAAATTTAAGCATTAATAAAGTGACTATTCAAAACCACAAACTTTATCGTCAAAAATTAATAATAAAATCTTTAATCTGCAATATGAAAAAGTACCTACCTATTTTAGTACAATTGATCTCATGTTTGTTCGAGTAGAATTTAATTCTAAACTATTTTATTATTTAAGTGTTTTACAGATTTTTAATATATGTACTTGTATTTAACACCCGTGGGTATTCCTATGTTGAACTTAGTTTGTAAGACATAAATTTTATAAAAAATATTACTTTATAACTAAAAAAGCTGCTAAAGCTATGATTAATGTCACACTCTATGAAGACAGTCAAAAACATTGATGATTTATAGTACAAAGAGTTAATTTTTTTCATAGATTCCGTTGTTTTGTATCATTAAGATTTACAATTATAATTGTAATACTTAATAAGTTTATTTTTATTAACGTGTCCCTTTCATGACTTGTAATGTCCCATTTAAAACCACCTAGTCGTAAAAGGGACACTTCCCACTTATTTGAAAATCGAAGATTTTGTTATTTTCTATTATAATTTATAAATTTATAATATAATTTTATTGAAGGGAAATAAACACGCTTTCTAGTGACGCACTTGTTTTTTAAATATCTATAGTGACATTGTCAGAAATGGACGCTAAACAAAAGTGTCCCTTTTATAGCACCTATCCCCTACATACAATGACAGACTGATTTCTTGTGCAAAAATAGGCGGAAATGTTAAAATAAATTGTTTTCGTGCGATGCTTAGTTATTGAGAAAAGCAAGTTTGAAAGTTCATTCAGTACGAGTGCGCTCACAGTACATCACAGGTCTATGGTGATGTCACAAAAGTAGCAGAGGGTACAGTTGGCGGAACCTTTGAGTGTCTTGCTAACAGGCTGAGAATCCAGCACACTTCTACTCATGCCTTTATAGAGAGTATTTTTAAAAAGGGCTTTAGGGTTTATATGGAAGATAGTAGACGCTAGCCTGAGTGAAAGTTAATGAACATAAGTTGAAAAATCAATTCCGTGAGAGTCAGAAGCGATTTTAGATGTTAATAATGCGAATGGGATTACGTGCTTGTATTCATTGCATACAAATTAAAAAAAAAGGATTATTTTACCACATCCTTACTTTGGTGTTTAGGAAACATGTTGCATTTGTCTTCCTTCCATTTCCATAGATAATTTACACCTACGTCGTACAGAATAGCGAACTCTTTTAAGGGTAACACCACTGTAACAGCACAACAACGTAGTGCACCTTTGACAATCGTTTGTGGATAAACTAAGAAATAAGTCGATAATCTGTTTAAACCCCTTTATTATATACATCTTAAGTAGTTTCAAGCTATTTTTTTCTTTTCATTTTTTCAAAATGGCACTTTAAACGTTTGTTTCTCGGAACCACGTTTTTCAAATTGGCCAGCAGCACCATTTGAACAATTTTTATTCGATTCATTTGAATTTTTTTCAGTCGCTTCTAAACTGCATTCTCCATCGATGTGCGTATCGATATTGTAAAATATAGTTTTTCTTAGAAATGGTAAGCATTTGAACATAAAGTTCAATCTCTAGCTCCATTCATCCACGTCCAGCACCAGTTTCAGCTCAAAATTTGTACACAACTTTAAAAGTTTTCAACGAATCATAAAATCGGCGCGTACTTCGGTTGAGAATGTAGTTTAGAAGCTACTGTAAAAATTTTAAATGAAGTGAATCAAATTTGTTCAGATGGTACTGCTGGCCAATTTTAAAAATTTGGTTCCGAGAAAAATGCGTTTAAAGTGCCATTTTGAAAAGAAGGTAAGAAAAAAGTAGCTTGAAACTACTTAAGATGTGTATAATAATGGCGTTTAAACAGATTTTCCACTTATTACCCCTTAAAGAATCCTAGTCTGCACTGGACAGGCATTTTCTACTTACTGAAGGGAAAGTAATAGCAGTAGATCTCATAATATTACACAATTATAACACAACACTAATTATTAGTTGTGATATAAATGAGATTCAATTGCTAATATAGTAATATGTTTTGTTTTCGCGCCACCTTCAATAAATATTAACATTTAATATTCGCAACATGTGATGAATAGAAGCAGGCAAATCACTTGTGTTATCAGACACCCAAAATTGCTTCTAACCTTGACAGAATTGATGTGTCGACCCATAGTTAATTCAGCATAATTTACTCAATTTAGTGAATATGTACCTACAATCTACTCTGCAAGTCCTGCACACATTTTTATAAACACACTGTAGAATGTACATATTCAAATATTACAAAGTTATAAAATGAAGTTGGTCAAGAAAATTAAACAAATTCTTGTGTATTTTATGTTTTTATTTTAATAAGTAAGATATTGCTGGAAATGTTGATTCTATCACTGAATTCTCAGGCTGTACTCTTCTAATAATTAATTTATCAATTCCTACTAATATACTTTCAGATTTCAATTCTTCAATACAGCTATAATTTTTATCTTTAATTGGACAAAGTTTAGGCTATTTGTAGTATAAAGTAGAAACTACGTGGGCAAGTAGAAGTCTATTTATCTGTAGCCACAACATGTTGCACCGAAGTAAGGGCATGTCTACTCCACGGAACTTCGAAGTACATACATATATACTTCTTCTTGAAAACAAGGCCTTGCCAGAAAAAAAACTTTATTTTAAAACTTCGGCATATTTTTGCACAAAAAATTATTATAGCCTTATTTATACTACAAATTTTATCACACCTTATACAAGAGCTTAGAACCGATTCTTGTAGAGAAGCATACTTAGGTGATTATACTAGGATCATAGCGGGAGCATAGGAGGAATACCTAGAAGCTAATAAATGATTCGAGAAGGTGAAACCTCCCTCGAAAGTTCGTGGTGCAAAACAATATTTCTATAACTAACCTCGAACGGTTTGTCGAATCTAAAAATAATTTAACTGTATCTTAGTCAATCTTCTTGCATATAGAATTATATTGAATCATTTCAGTTTTAAGAATTTTCAAAATAATCCCGCTGCTCTTTCTGTTTTATCAAAATAGAAAAATGATATTAGACGGAGATAGCACCAGTTTCAATTAAGCATTCTTCCGTAATATCCTTCCGTGCTATAAATGAATATTACTATTACTACCTATTTATTTCAGATAAATATAATGTTAAATTAGTATTCATTATCTCAATGTCTATTCTTAAAAGCATAGTTACTCAATTTACTATGAATAATAATGTTCATAAAAATGACATTCGGTGCGAAAATGATTGTAGCGTTCTTTTTATTTGGGCCTTCTTCGAGGTATCCACTTTTATAAGAAGCATACTCAAACATATGTATGTATTATCGGTCTTAGACAATCAAAATTAGTTCTGTTCGTTTTAAAGGGGTGTTCCAAACATTTAAAAAAACATGCCCAATATTTTTATAACTACCAATAAATTTACGCTAATTTGGAAATATAAAAGTAATTTGTTTTTAAGGCGTTTCCTTGTTATCCAAATGCACGAAGACTCGGTGAATTTTTTAAACCAATTTTCACGAAAACGAAAAAATGATACTCCACCATTTGGATCTATTATTCTACGAGGAACCCATCCATTGGTGGTTCTAATATTGTTACCGCCCGTAAATACGTAATTGTGCGAACAAAGGAATCAGGATCGATTTCACTTTGCCAGATCAGAGAAGAAGGTCGACATTAAGAGAAAAAGGCAAGTTTCACCCCGGAAATCATGCCTGGGAGCAACGAAACGACGGCCCTAGCTACGTCTTCCCGGTCTCCCGCTAATGGCGTCGTTATTTTAAAATACCACGATCATATTTCCCCGCGGCCCACCAAGAATATGCCACGGCGAATCGAACTTAATCTACGCGAAGCGTTTTGTCTCTCCCTACCCTCGCCCCCTTTCTCAGCAAGAAACCATCGAATCTCTTGGCCGTTCGTCCCCGAAGCGGCCCCCTGGAATCTAAATCATGCAAGGATTACGGGTGGCACGGGCTCAGGGGGGCGGAAGACGATCCACGCCCGGCCAACTCGCATTTTGGAAACATTTAAATTCTTATACGCGAATAAATAGCAAGAATTTTACGCGCGATAAAATATAGATTTCCTAGAGGGGGCTTTCGGCCGCGGAAGGGTGGATGGACTTGGTCATAAAATCATTGATATGAAAATATAGCCTTTTCATCCCGCGTCCCTGCTTCCTTCGTGACGAAACCGCCCAACTGAGAGACTCGGGCAAGGGAAAACAAGGCAAGGTAAAATTATCGACGGATTGTTCTTACTTTTCAACGCTAAAAATATTTGCTACCATTTTGCTGTTAGTAATACTAACATGAAAAGTCTAACAATGAAAGTCTAACATTTCCGATTAACAGAGGAACAGACAGGTTAGAAGAAAACAGATCCCGAAACATCTATATTTTAAATAATAAATCTATCATTCGTTGCATCAACTTAGCAAAATTAATGAAAAAATGCAATTTATCGCTGAATAGAAAGAAATCTCAATTTCTTTAATAGGGCGTGAAAAGGACGCATTTCGAACAGAGAATAATACCACAATATACAGTTTACGAGTTCCACAATACACAATCTAAATGCAGCTATATATCAATACTGATTTATACTGTCAACAACTTGAAAGTGGGCAGCAAGGACTGAAAATTAAGAGACCATACCTTGTGAATCGAAAGGGTGTTCTGTACCTCCACGAAAACGAGGGACCACACATGGTGATAACAACACAAAAGACAATATCGGAACTGCAATGGGGAATTTATTCCTCATCCACCATATTCCCCAGATCTGGCCCCAAAGATTTTCACCTATTTCAATCTCTACAGTCTGGAAAGGAAGAACTTCAATAATTTCAAGACCACAGAAAGTGCAATAAGTTCTTTTTTAATGATAAATCCGAAGATTTTTATAAAAGAGACATAACACAACTTCCACATATGTAGATAGGAAACTGTCATAAATAATGGATAATATATTGTTTGAAGTAAGTATAAGCTGTTTTCAAAAAATGAATTTGTAGAAACCGTATCTCAGTAGAACTTAAACATCGACCAAAGGAAGAAAGAGAGAGGGAGATGGGGACTCGAGTTAGGTAGAAAAAGGAGGAGGGGAATGATTTTCGTGAACATGTGACAGAGCAGGAAGGATTTTTAGCAGCTTTTAAAAATGGGAAATACGTTAGAAATGTAAGGAATGTCACAGTTTCAAAAAGTCGTCCCCATCCAGACTGCATCAGCAAAAGCAGACCACTCTGTATAAATAGGTTGAAAACAGCCAGGAAACGTTCCCAATCTGGCCGATAGAGTTGCTTTTCACAAATCGCCGTGTCTCACTGCGAAATATCGAACAAAGATTGAACAGTGCGAGCGAGCGAAAGAGAGACAGAGAGATAATGGTTTCATCCCCGCGATCCGCTAACGCCCGGGGCAGGAATTATATCGGTGAGTCGGGTTCCTTGTATAAATCATACATATTCAAGCACCGACAACATTTCCTCGAGTAGCTACCAGTGATCCGTCTAATTTATAGTTTAACTTATCTAAATGCGCGCAGCGGCTGGCTGAAGAGGGGCTTCGGGGCGGTCGCCTAGACGGTTTGGCTGCTGTCGGTGTGCACTTGAACGAACCGACGCGGCGGCGACACGAACGCCGTTCAACCCTTTGGCTGTTTAGCATTCCATCTTCGATTCGGCCGTGGTTCCCACAGAGGGGGGAAACGCCGGGCTGCGGTGTAATTTTTACGCGGGAAAACCCGGTAGAAGGGAAGCCGCGTCGATAGGATTACGCGGCTGGCGATCCCAGAGTCGATAAATCATCGACGCCGGGCGTCGAGCAGCGTGTAGAAGGGACGGAAGAATTCCGATAATCGGGTAAACGTGACCAGTAGCACTTGTTGAGCTGACCGGTATAAATTAAACGATCGCGGTGGCAAACAATTGTTTCGGCGTTCGCGCCCGCTTGCTCTTCTGCTTGGGCTATGGAACCAGATAACTGCGATGACAAGCTTGCTCTAGTAGAATCTTTTTCGGAATATAACTTTGATTGAAGGATGCATTAAGCAAGGATTGTTGGAGCTTACTCTAGTTAAGTATTATCGAATGTGAAATGTTTTATAAATGATGTCAGAAGATCACAGTGACTTGATTTGGATCGAATGAATGATTTCGTGGATAAAGCGAGTCATGCTACGATATACAAGATGTTTCGTAGTTGGTGGAAAGTATTGCAGGGGTGGATCCAGGACTTAAGGGGTCATTCTACTTTGATCGGCCGAAAAATAAAGCTATATTTAAAGATTTTTTTCTCAATAAATACAAGATATAATTAAATAAATCTTTTTGGAATTTATTAAGCTACTCTTATGTTATACAAAAAATTAGAAAGATTGTTTTTAATTGGTTTCATGTTTTTTTATAGCATCAATGTGGCACCTACAAAAAAGAGGTATGTTCGTGGCGTAGGTGATTTCCCGGCTCAGGCTTATCTGAAATAAAAAATTCGAAAAGATTCTTAATTTGTATGTGTATGGCTATCGCCCGTAGTTCAATTAAAAATTTTTGTTGAGAATTAACAAAATGACGACGGTTTGAAAGAAAAAGGTCCCCAAAAGAGTGTTTTCTCGAATGCTCCCCGACAAAAATCTCGGATATTTTTCGACAAAAATTGTTAATTGAGCTACGGGCGGTAGCGACACTCATAAAGATTAAGAATCTTTCCAAATTTTTTGTTTCAGATTAATCTGAACCGGGAAATCACATACGCCAGAAACATATCTCTTTTTTGTAGGTGTCACATTGACCCTATAAAAACATATAAAACAAATTAAAATTCCTTTTAATTTTTTGTATAATATAAGGGTCGCTTAATAAAGTCCAAAAAGATTTATTTCATTATATATTGTATTTATTCAGAAAAAAATCTTTCAAAATAGCTTCATTTTTCGGCTGATCAAAGTAGAATAGACCCTTAAAAATAACAAAAAAAAAATCATATAAACGTATATCCGACATGACCTTGTTTCCGAGTTACAGCCTGTTTATTATTACTCGTGGGGACAATTAAAATCTGCTGTCTATACAACACCAATTGACAGTGCTGAAATACTTCGTCAGAGTGCCGAACAAAGTTGCCCGCAAATCCGTGCAACACTCGGCGTTGTCGAACGAGTCAGACAATTCATGATGAGTAGGCATAGGTACTTACGCCTGTATTCAAGCTAGAGGTGGTCACTTCCACTAATGTCTGTGAAGACAAGTGGTAGAACACAAAAACAGCAATAACTGGAAAACAAGGTCATATCGAACATACGTTTATAAGAACTTTTTTTTATTATTTCTGTGTCCTGAAGCCATATGTGCACTACTTAACACATATGTGTGTACTACGAAACATCCTGTACCCTGTATAGTGTATGTATTGAGGAGCTTCCGCTCGTCATTGCAATTATTAAACTTTTTCTGCGGTCTTGAATCTAGGATAGTTCAGTTAAAATCTCAAGATCTTTAAAGAGCAGTGGAATGGGAAGACGAAGAAGAATTTGAAGAATTTGATTAAATGTATAGTTAAGCCATATCATAGAAATCCAATGCAACCAAAAATGTACCGATAGTGCATAAGTATGCAATAAAAAAAATACCTATAATGTCACTCAAACACAATTTCTTTTATAGGTATGTGCCTATTCGAAATATTCAGAGTACCTCTACCCTCACCCTCCGCCTAATTCAAAGGTTTAATGCTCACATACAGAAAGAAGTTAGGAAATCAAACATTCTACCATAATTCCGTCGGAAGCTAAGGCTATTTGCAGAAACATTGACGAATACTCGATAAATCTTACTGGATACGTCTGGATACTCCATACACTTCCGCTTTCGTGTCGATGATGCAGTGGTTAGGGTTAGAGAGTCGGCGGAGGGACGCCGCGTAAAACCAGTGGCCTGTTTTACAAGGAACGGGGATGACGAATCGTTTCATGGGGGATCGGGGGAGGACTTCATCCCTTGATATATCGACGCGAAGCGGTGAGCGATTCCCACGTAGGATACCGCGAGCCAATCTTTCGGAAACCAGCCCCCGAGATCCAAAGGAGCGTGATATTTATAGGGCGGATTTAAAGTATAAAGTTGCAGCTCTAGGGGGGTGGTGGGTGGGTGGGGATAGAGTAGGAAAGACTGTGGTCTCGTTCCTATTTTCTGGAAGATCGCGGCCACGACTCGGTATTCCAATCGTGCGCTGGGTTCGTGTCTCGAAACCCAACGTCCGCGAGGAAGGAATGTCGCTTGTACTCGAAACCGGAGGACAGTAATGCGAGCTGAAGGCAGCCAGCAACTTTCTCCCTTCCTTGCCCGATGACATTTGTCTCAGCGTCCCTCGATCGGAATGGATTTCTTTCTTCGGCGAACGAGGCGACGGCGGGCCTTCGTTTTTATCGCGTCTTATCGAGAATTTTTGTAAACAACACTCGCCATTCCGGATTTACTTTCCCGAGAAGCGTCGCCCTTTATCGCGGCGAAACAAATGCGACAACTTTTCATTCGTTCCGCCGCCCCCGCCCTCTCTATCTTTTCTCCCCTTCGCAATAAACACCCATTTTATCACATACACGCGTCTCTCTTTCTCGCTGGCCCGTTCTCCTGCGTGTTCGCCGCTTTTGAAATCGTCGTTCCTTTTACAGCCCTCGTCATCACCCCCCCCTCACCCATCCCTCCCCCACCTCCCGCGCCACCAACGCCGTTCGTCGCGGGGGTTGGAGTTCCTGGGGACAGGTAAGTGGTATCGGCAGATCGCGGAAATGGAGAAGCTATAAGTAAAAGCAAAGTTCAAATAAATCGCACGTGACGGGCCTGCGATATTCCGCCGGCGACGTGTCGCGACGGGAAGGTGGACTTTGAAACGAAGTAGCGCAGGAGAGAAACCAATGAGATTTGTACCTTTACTCCAACCCACTACGGGACCTTTTACGAGCAAACTTCTTCAATTGCTTTTGTTGTTATTTGGCCGGAAATGGAGAAAGTATAAGACATCGCGGTTTAGAAGTGTTCGGAAATGTATGAATGGATAATTTTGTCTGTTATTCAAAGCCAAATATGACGACAGCCCTGAACGATGTCACATGATTGAAAAAAATGTGGTTGACTTTTTAGTAATAGCGTTAAAAAAAGAAAAGATTAATAGTTCTGAATTAGGATTGAGTTTAGTCTCAGGTAAACCTTAGTTAGTCCAAAATTAGATTCGAGTTAGGCCTAAGTCAATCTTGGATTAAGTAAGGTATGATCTGGCTTAAATCTGACATTATACGTTCGTTGAGGATGAACGTTGAATTAAACAACTCCCTTTACTTTAATTTTGAACGGTTGAGTCGTTTTTGAAAGACTTTGTATTCGAGAATAACCAGAAGACAGAGGGAGTCGGTTGCGGGAGATTCCATGAACTTTTCGATCCTGTATAAGTATCCACAGATACGAGCAGCTCGTCAATACATTAGGACAGTTCCCACCGCAGAGCTTGAAATGAAAGAGTGGGACAACCGACTGAAGAGGGGAACTGTGCTCCCAAACAGGGTGAAAATCCCATTACAAACTATCCTCGCTTCGGTCGACGTCGTCTCCTACTGCTGGATCCTCCACCGCGAGATCTTTGCATGAATATGTAAATCCTTATTTTCGGATCGAGTGCACTCGAAACCGAAAACCGACCTGGAGAGAAACGTTTCGCGCCGCCGTCCTCTTTCGCTTGTGGAATTGATTTATTAGCTCTCTCGACTTATCCCTGGGAGCGATGGCTCCTTCCATCGTGGAAAGATACTCCGGAAAGATGTATCGAGTACTCTCGATGAAGGTTCGTGACTCTGAGATTAAAAGGCGTCTTCAGGCGTGGAAAGACTCGCGATAATGGAGACAAGAACAATAGGGCAGAAATGGTTCGAGACTCTGTCCTATATACGCATTGTCGTACAGAAACAGTATTACTCCCTCTTCCATTCGATTGTTAAATATTTATCCACCCAGGCGAATTATCGAATCAGCGAGTTCAATTTTGGAGCCTAGGAATGGTTTCTTTATTAAACACCTACTGATGTATAAGCGTTTATTTATCGAGTATGTGCAGTTCAAAATCGTATCATGAGTAATTTCGTTTGGATGTTACTTTGTGGCAATGAACGGGTTAATTATTGCCAGCCGCGCAGAACCACCATAAGCAGAATATTTTAACCGATTATTGGTAGGTATATTCTTTCTGGAATACTATGTTGGAATAGTACTACTTAATTGGAATTGAAGGCCTTGCAGCAAGGGGGGTGCAACTCCACTTTTGACAGTTTTTGAGTTATGACATGTAATATTCGTAAAAAAATCTACATCATTTGGCACAAGTGTGATGCAAATCCGATAACACATGAGCGATTTATTACCAGTTTTGAACCTATACTCATTACTGTTTTGTGCAATACGAACGCGTAAATAATATAAACAGCCTTTTTAGAAGGCTTTCAAATGTGTGTTGACTGCGGATGAGGATATTTCCACAGATAATGATGAGGAGCAGGCGCAAATAATCGCATATCTTCCATATTTGATTAATAAAGCAACAATAAATCAATAAAATGTGCTCCTTATTGTGCATAGTTATCAAAAAACGACTGATTTTTGTACTCTTTGATGCAAGACAAGTGTAACTCCAGACTTGAAAAATTCGCCAAAAATAGAAATAAAAACTTATCAACTCAATAACTACCACTTATTGTGTGAAAATGTATATTTTTCAGTTAGTATTCTCCTTCTAATGTTATGTCATAGCAATAATTTTATAAACAGTTTTTTTCCAGTTTACTCGAAACTGGTCAAGATGGAGTTGCACCCCTCTTGCTGCAAGGTCTTCAATTATATCTAGATTTTGATGCCTGTAGGTATCTGGAACGATCATTCCCTGTACCAACACTTATCACCCAACAAAATCTTAAAACTTCAGATCTGAAAATGCATTTTCCTAAAAAATTGAAGCTATTTTTTGTTAAAAAAATAAACAGTGGAACTGCATAGAATTCCCGGAAATCCTCAATCAGTTTACTTTGAAAATGGTCAAGTTTAACAGCATTGAGGTACAGATAACGCAGTAATCTCTAGAATACCGAACCAGCTAGAATTTTACAATTATAAAAACTACTTACAAGATTGAATGAAGTAATGAATTCGGAATGCAAGGAAAATGCGTCGAGCTGAACACAGAAGTCGTCGGAGCGTTCAAAGGCTTCGCTGAAGGAGGAATCAAGAAGCTGGCGGAACAAAAGACACGCGTAACGCCGGACATCGATGGCAGAAAATTCAAGAGGGGGGTTGGTGGACGAAGGACGCCCGCGGGCGTCTCGTCCTCTAAAGTTTTAATACCAGAGCGAGGGGCTGGCAGACAACGGGAAGACAGAAAGAGAAAGGGAATATTTCGGATGATTGGTATTGTCGTGGAGCTCCGCGAGATGCGAACAGCCTGTGGGGTGGATTCGACTGTATTCAAATGGGGTGGCCATTAGAGTTATGTTAGAATATATTGATTATTGGGGGGATCAAAGGGTAGGGGACGACGGAATGACGCCAGTCGAGAGAAAGACGAAGGGTTGAAACAACTGATCCTCTTCTCTGTTGCTCCCTCCGCCGTTGCGACACCCTTTCGCTATTTTTCACCCCTCTTCGAATTCTCGCAACTGCCGATTCTGACCGACTCTTCACCTGTCGGCCTACAAAACTCGGTGACTGGGAAAGTAAACATTTACGGAGATTTCGACCGAACATATTGAGCGAGTCAAAAAGTCTTCTCGTTTTTTTTTCACTGTAGCATTTCGATTGCAATACGTGAGTACGGTGCTTTTTAGCTTTGTGCTCGCAAATAAATTTGAGGTGCTGGATATATCACTTAATACACCACTTAAGATACGAAAATTCTATTAAATATCAAAAGTTTCGGGTTTACATACCTACACATAAAACTTGTCTTTGTATTTTTCGTAACCGATCCAATAGAATTTTCGCAGTTATCTACGTCATGGAAGAAATACAAAGCGACAAAAGTGGTTACCGAGAAATACTATTTTTGATAATTTTGAGTCAGAAGAAAGAAGATTGATGCTTCTTAAGATTTTACTATGAACGTATACACAGTTTTGGCTGAACAATTTTGTAGGTAAAATACTGCTATTTCATTCTGGTGATAAACTGACGTAATGCTACATTGAGAGTTTAAAGTAGCATAATGAATATTTAATGCCAATTACGGGAATAAAGCCTCGGCTTTGCCATAAATTATTAATGTAATTATTTTTGTTGCACATACTGGAAATTAGACGACAGTTAGGACTACCTGCTTTCAGATTATTGTCTACTTTAATCTCTCAACAGAATTGTTAAACGCTTGCATATGTTCTACTGATCCACACCCGAGTCTACATAACGAAGAGCGTAAAAAATTTCTATGGTGATAAGACTTGCAGATACAAAGTACCTACGTCTAATAGGAAATCTAACAAAGGAATCAAATGCCTAGGCACTCTTTAATGCGCTAAGCTAGGTTAAATTACCCATAATTATGAGACACAGAGAAGCTTAGAAGGTCAATTCCACGGATTAGTGCTCAAGAAGTCGTTTAGTGTTCAAACAAAGAAGCCAAAAAGAAAAACGGCACCTACCTACGCGCGATTAGGCGAAGCAAGGCCCCATTGAAAAATTCATGCGATATTGCGTACCAACCTCAACGCAAAGGTCTTCGGAGATCACTAACGTCGGTTCCAGCTTCGCAGCAGGGCGGGAAATCACAAAGACGGGAATATAGTAAACGAGCGAATAATTTCACCGGTTCTAATTAGTTCAACGCGAATAAATGGACAGTGTGGGAGAGCAGCGTCGTTATTTATGCAGGAGCATCGCCGTGGTCGGCGTCGTGAACAGGCAGGGACCGCTGGAAAATATTATTCGCGGATACACGTCGGTTTCCCTTGCCCCCTCCCCCTCCACTTCTATCGCCGCCCGACCTCACCACCCCCCCCCCCCGCCCCCCGCACACCACCCCTCGGGAAGAACAAAGGCATGAAAGGAAAACGCGCGGCAGAGAAAGGGTCGGGCGCGTGCATTTCAAAGATACGCGAAAAGAGCGGCGAGTTCGAGTAGGAGGCGGCGATTCGTCACGACACTGGAAAGTCGAGAAAATATTCGCGCGAACAAACGCGCCGGGAATTATCGAGCATTAGTCGATGGCTGCTTTTGCCGCGCTCTCTGAGCACCCCGTGGAAGGGGTGTACGTCGAAGCACGGTCAGGGGGGGGGAGGAAGGGAGGGAGGACACGAGGCGAAGGGATAAAAGGGAGCCAGAGAAGTACAATCGATGAAAGGGTTGGACGTCAAACCCCTTCGTGTCGCGATCTTCTCCACCCTCGGTCGGTCTGCCACCGCCACCGTGCCGCGACTCACCCACCCCCTCCCCCTCCCGCACCCGGTGAGCCTCGTCCCTTCCACCTAACCGCCTTCCACCACCATCCGCCGCCACCCACCCACCCCACCTTGCCGTCATAGCTGTAACTCACCGCCACACGGTAGCGCCCTTGCCGCGTACACATTTACATAAATTATTGATCCCTAAAACACACCGCCGCCAATGCCATTGCCACTGCGGAGAGAGCAGCCCTTAAGGAGAACCGCCGTGCCACTGTCTCTCCTTTCACTGAATCGACTTGGGATCCCGGCCTGATCGTTATCCTCCTCCTTTTCGCGCGATTTCGTCCCCAGCTCAGCCGGCTCCTTAAGATGGCCGTGGTTCCAAGATGTTTGCTGGTTTTTAATTCAGGATGACAAATAATCCTAAAAGCAATTGTCAGTTTCTGATACATCGCCAATGCTTCTCAATAATAATACACATTAACGTTTGTTCGTATCCTGATCTTTCCGCGTTTGTCGAGCATTTCAGTCGCTCCTAGCGGCGTGTGATCAGATTCAGCGTGTGTATAGAACTGCTCCGGTCCCATCGCGACTTCGAGGCCCCATGCATCTAAATGGGATCGTCAGCAAGATTGCGCAATACCAAAAATAATTAGCGGTAACAAGATTGATACATCCTACCACGAATCGGGCCGATTTGAAACGTTAAGACGGACGCGAATCGCGTCAAGCTGATTTCTTGGGGCCTAAAATTTTAATTATAATATTTTCCCCGGCGAGACAGGGGTGCAACGGCATTCAGGACACTTCTGGGGGTGAGAGGGAGCGAGATGCGCGGCGAATACGGGTGCTGCTACGTCATTAAGCTACGCATTGTTCGCAGAGGGCTGATTGTCTTGGCCGCTCGTTTTAGCC
Source organism: Andrena hattorfiana (assembly GCA_944738655.2). NCBI lineage: Eukaryota > Metazoa > Arthropoda > Insecta > Hymenoptera > Andrenidae > Andrena > Andrena hattorfiana. The sequence goes on along the minus strand of OX122891.2, from coordinate 60,429,415 downwards.
GTAGCTAGAGAGACAATTGTTCAATATTCCCATTGATCTGTGAGACGCCCCGGAGGCTGCTTCATCTACCGTCAAATATATATATATGTATATATATATATATGTATATATTATATACATATATATGTATACATATATATGAGTATATAGCCTTCAAGTCTTTTGTCAATATCTCTATTTTAATGATATGAGGCGCCCCTCCCCTCTTTTGCGGCGCTCTCAATGGACCAAAAGCAACAGTGAGAGGGGCGTGGAGGGGGAGAAACAGGGATAGAGGAAGAGAGAAGGAGAGAGCGAGAAATGCCAGAGAGCAGATAGACGGTTGTGACGTTCACGCGGCTTTATCTTTCACGGTTGTGCCATCGTTCGCGTAGAGCGACACGCATGCAGCGACGCGTTTCGTTTCGACGACGATTAGTGAGAAGGAGCCTCGTTATTTCTCCCTTTTCCTCTTCCTTCTTTTTTTTTTCTCCTTTTTCGGGGAAAAAAGGAAGCGCGCGCGGAAAGAGCTGAAACGGGATCACAGCGGCTGGCGAGAGTCGCGCTCAGTTCCAGGATCGAGGGACGACAATGCGCGCTGGCGGACCGCGCGATTCTTCATGCTCGATGCGAGACTATTATGTCCTCTGTTGGGACACCAGCGGAACGGCTCCTGGCGCTGCAGGAGCTTTTGTTCCGGTTCCTGTTGTCTAACGTGCCTGACACGCTCGCGAGGTGCAAAAAGAGCCTTACGAATAAACGATGTTTCGCTGGCTGCACGCGAGTCATTGTACCGCGGCAATGATTGAAGGGATGAGGGATAGCGAGGCTCCCGGGGCCGTTCAAGCGGTCCGTTGGATTCGGCGATTGCCGAACGCTGAGACGGACGGATGTCTGTTACGCGAGGATGGATAGAGTAATCTACATCAGACGAGTGGGTAAATACCGTGACTCGATTCACTAGAATAACTGATTGCGATATCCAGTGTTGTTTTGTTTCTCTACTTGCTCCCCTTACTTCACTGTCGTCTACGTACCCTGGTTTTGATACAAAAAATACTACATATATAATCTAGGTAACAAACCGTGACGGTCCGTCGTGAAATAGGTATTTTATGAGTCACTGTATCTGGAAATTGAACCGTTCGCAACCATTATGTTTCAGATAATGCAAATGTGATTTTTGTAGGGAAAAAAAACAGAATTTCAACTTTAAATAGCCGCCATTTTGTATTAAATTAATATTTCGGAAATTCCCTCCGTTAATCAGAGGATACATTAATATACTAACGAAATCATTCTTGTTTTTTGATTTTAGAGAATCTGGTTCCGAATGGCAGTGCTCATCGTAATACTAATTTTTTAAACAGGCTTCTTAGATATTGGTTGTTAGTTCATTATAAACGTAAATATTTTTCTACCAAAAAATTACCAAATGTTCTTTAAATGTTGCTCTTTTAAGTGCAAAAAGTTCTGTAAAATTATATGCTTCTGCTTACTCAAAAAAAATTCACAAACATTCGCCTCTTTTCGGCCTCCTGACTAACCCCTTATTCTTCGAAAGAGACGTCGAATATAACGTTCAGTTCAGAATGATTGGATTCTAATCTGCGCCGATAAAAACGTCCGAAGAAATGGCGAAGCTTCGCGGACGAATCGTTGCGAACGCAACGTCTTTGCTATCGAAGTGGAATCCGTGGTTTCGGAATCGCGATTACGCGCACGGTCGAATACTGGACGCGAGACCGCACGGTCATAATTAACGGTCATAAATTATCAATCCGAACATCGGTTAGCGGCACGGCTTGGCGGCCGTGTGCAACGCGCGACAACGACAAAGACAGGGGGGAGGGCGCAGAGAAAGAGCAACAGAGAGGGGCGGGAGATGTGGATTAGGATGGATGCGGGGGTGGGCGACGCGCCGTGCAGAAACGGTAGGGGCGAACGAAGGGCGATAGTCGAAGGGCTGCTACGGGATAGCCAGTGGCCAAGTGATTGATATAGAGCTGGCCAACTGCTAGTGCTGACTCCGTGACGCGCGAATCTGCGAGCTCTGCGAGCCGTCACTCTGTTGTCTCCCGCGAAAGAAACGAATGCCTCTCCGGGTCGCTGTGCAGCGAGGTCTTGGATCTGGTGACCAATTTCGGCGAAGATTTAAGGGATCAGAACGACCGTTTATTCCTCAATTAAGGCCATTCGGTTGCGCGCTATCGTCCGGCGAGGCAGACGGTGGCAATTGTAGAATCATTTTTGCCGGCAGTCCCAGGCACGAGGTAGAGCCGGAAGTGGCTGAGCCGATAGCGGGGTATCTGCAGAACAGCTCAGATCCTCCGACAGGAATACGAGAAGGGATAAACGGAGATTCAGGGAGGTAGACGGACGGACAGGCACAGCTCAGAGATCCGCGCCATGGTTATACGCTTTAATTCCTTCGACGGCTTTAATTCTCATATTCGTATTCCGCTTCCCCCAAGTACCACCCCCCCTCCCTCCCCACCCCCTCCTGACCCCTATGCCACGGTCCATCCACCCTCCTTTTCCCCTTAGCCGTCTCTGTTCGAGCCTCAACCCTTTCGGCGCCTCTTGCCCACTGCTTCGACGACACACGCATTTCCAGACCCGCAAACTTTGCTGCTGAGCAATCGGCTGTCGAATCTCGAATGCTGCGATCGCTCGTCCCTCACGGAGTGCAAAATATTGTTCTCTACGTGCTCTCAGACACCTGCTCTCACTGTGGACCCAGATTTTTGGTAGTTTACTATGTGTATAACCCATGAACTGCTTATTGAAGATTCAAGGAGATATAGCCACAACTTGTAACACTGTTAGCTGCAGTGGAAGCTGAATACAATTGTCGACGAGAAATATTCGTAGTGCACTCTCAGACACTGGTCTTTCAGTAGTCTAGGCTCTTTTGACATTCTGATGAGTTATAAGCTGTAGCTTTGTCATTAACTGAACTGAGTATTCTTACAGCGTATTGCAACTTGGTCCCCTGTTGTACCTGTAAACAATTATAAATAAAAGCTACGAATTCCCTATAGAGTAAGAGAAAAAATGGAAGATGCCTATATCCCTGTATTTTCAATATTATGGTCGCTTTTATGAACCTTCGCCATGAATTTTCCCAATAGAATTTATTACACGCGAATTCGGATAATTGAAAATGAATTTCATCGATAAATCAATGTAATTAAAAGGATGATAGATGAGCGTGGAAAATATGAAAGAACGGGAGAGGGCTCCTACGATCAATGGAATTTATTCCGGAAATACGTCCTCAGCGCGCGCGGAGGGATAAAGATATTCTGGTTTTTGCATGGATTAGTAATGGAAGCTCTCCCCCGGGGAGGGAAGCTCTTTCAGAAGGGAGTCGTTCGGCGCCGCGGTAACGGATGGCCAGTGTTCCGTTTGCAAAAGCCTTCTTCTCCCTTTTCGTATGTATCTGAGAAATTATCGCGGTGCCTTCAATCGGCGCATGAAACCCACAAGTTGCGTGGACGTTCAGCGGGAAAGAAACGATCCCAGTGTGAACGGTAAACCCTGAACACTTTATCGGTCTCGAGCATGAAAGATCTACAGGTGTACAGAGTTGCCAAAGTCCCACGATGGCCGGACGAATTCGTAAAATCGGCAAGGAGCAGTAACGTTGGAGCGCGAAACGAAGCAGGAAGAATCGTTGGCGAAGATGGATTTGTTTTTTTTTTTATTCGAAATCTACTAAATCCCCGCTCGGAGGTACTCTGGCCGTGGAACTGGGTGTGGCCGTGTGGAGAAGGGTTGATGTAAGCTTATACGCATGCAGAAAGAGATGCCCACGGGCGGAGGCGCGGGAGACGCGAGGATGGCGTGGAAGAAGGGTCGAAAGGATAACGAATATGACGTCAATTTTAAGGCAGGCTTGGGGGAGAAGCAATCACCGTCGGCTGGGATCGACCATCCCCCCGGTTCCACCCCTACCCGCGACTCTCGCACCACACGCACACGTGCACGTAGGCGTGTGCACACATCCGCGGACTTTGAACTTTGACTTTATCAGAGGTACAAGAGAGCGCCTTCAGCCAGGTGGAAACGCGTGTATTATGTTACACGAGCCCAGCATCCTTTGACTGGTGCCTCGATTCTTGCTGCTCCGCGCGGAATTCGACGGGAAAACGGGCAAAAAATCGGGGGATTCATCGCATTAAGCAGACAACGCTAATTAGCGGATACTAATTATCGGGGATGAAAGTTGCCCGCGTAAGTATTCCCAATACCTGTGCCCGTTTAAACCACACAATCAGGCTTCCACCCCTTTCGCCAGCCGAATCGTGCAATTGGTTTTCAATGACGGGGATTCGATGTTCGAGCGTTAAAAGGCACTCGCGTGTCAGCCAAACTCGCGATTTAATAAACCAGCCGCGAAGAAGGGAGAACGGATGGCTCGGCGGGCGAGAGTGCCCTATTATGCCTCGATGCGATAACGAGAGGCGACGAGAGAACGCGTAACGATGTAATGACGCGGGGACGATGGAAAAGTTCACTTCCTTATAACAATTACGTCATTAATAATGATCGCAATGCTAACGGCTCGTCTCTTCTATCTCTCTGCCTCTACCTCTCTTTCTCTCTCTCTTTCTCTCTCTCTCTCTCTCTCCCTCTTTCTCCCTCTCTGTCCCTCTTCCTCTATCTCGTCGGAGGCAGAGGCTGTCGCGATAAAAGCTCGGAAGTACGTATAGGCGCCCGAAGCCACGGATATAGAAACGCTTAAGTGGTGCATTGGAATCCCCCAACCCCGTCGAGCTGTTGCCACCATCATCCCTCCACCCCCCGCGGCCCCTCTCAGCCCCATCAGTCCCATCGGGCGGCCGACGACAGCCTATTGTTTCAACGTATTAGTCATTCGACGTATCGTAAAGTGTGCTGGCGAGGTACTCGCGGTTCTCCACCTCCTCACGAATCCAGCCTCCACCATCGTCACCAACACACGGGGATGCTTGTTTTGATACGTACGCACGCACACCCTTCGACCTCCAACGATAACTCTGATTGCGAAGCCCGCCGCGGTGTGTCGCCATCGGATGGATGCCGAAAGCTTAGCTGCTATGAAGGATTTGGGATCTTTGAAAATTTTCAAATATTCGACTTTACTGGGTTTTAGTACATTCACAATGTGGCGAGAAGGGAGGCGAGTAATCGAGCTTAAGTATCGAATTCATTGTGCAATTTTCCAAAGACTAAACAGTTTTACAGAGTTTTACATATGAAATGTTCGCATTTTATCGATGCCTCGAATCAGTAGGAAATAAGATTTTGTGATTTCTTTGTCGATTCATTTTGAACACTGCTTCCATTGCAAGGGTAACTTACACTAATTATACGGCGGGGTATTCGCGAATGATTTTGTAAAATATTTTCAACACTAATGCTGTTTATTTAATTTAAGGGGTCATTCTACTTTGAACCATTCTACTTTGATACCTATTTTTTTAGATGTCATATTGACACTGTAAAAAGGCAATTAAAACAAATTGCAAAAATTCTTTTTAAATTATTTTTGTATAATATAAGAGTAGCTTAATAAATACCAAAAAGATTTATTTCATTATATGTTGTATTTACTGAGAACAAAATCTTTACAAATAGCTTAATTTTTCGTCCTATCAAAGTAGAATGACCCATTAATCATTGTTTAGTTACAATTTAAAGAAAAGTAGCCCTTGTAACATTAATTTTAAAGCCATTCTCCTTTCCTGATTTAACGGATAGTGATCATGGGAATAGTACAGATACCGAATTTCTAGTAAAATTACAACGAAGCAATCAAAGAGTAAAAATCCTCAAGCTGTACTATGGAACTGGAACTTAATACAATACAAATGTGGCAGTGGGACTAATTCATTGAGACTCTGTCAGATAAAGACAATGAGCGAAGAAAACAAAGAGCAGAACTCTCTTTGAACCCTTTCAGTTCATTGTCCCTTTATTTCGGTAATACGGACTATACGTCTACGTTATACAAAAGGAAAGGCAGAAATTGTTTTCGATAAATAATTCACGAGAAAAGTTTCCAATAGATTTACGTTAACGTGGAAATTGCCCCAGCCTGTTCCACAATACGCTTTATCGCGATCGCGATACCAGGATTTATTGAAAAAAACCAGTACCACCCTTTCAGGAAGCAATCTTTTGTTACACGTCGCTTTGTAACCTATCATTTTCAATGCAACATTTTCCATATCGGCCAGCGTATCCCGTACGCTCGTTACTTTACACGCGCACTAAAAATATGAATGCACTCTGTCGCAGGGGCAGATTACTCCAAAACAGGAACCACGTGCAAAGTGTAAAGTTCACGTCGATAACCGGTGTATCGTGTCACGCCATCGCGATACCTTCGCCGGTTGAGAATTTTTCGAGGCAGCATAATTATCGAACGGGATATAAGCGGCCTGTGGTGAGCTCATTTCTAGGACGTGAAACGAGACTTCTATGAGGGAGAGCACGCAAAATCCTTTCTGTGCCCAAGGCAATTCCTTTGTGATCTGTTTTTCTAACTTGTGAATACCACAGCGCTAAAACATTGACGTCAATATTCCTGGAGGACACGCAATTAATACTTTCCACGACGAAAAATCTGTTTCCTTTCTCCTAGCGATTCCTTTACAATGAATTCAAACGACGATAAGTGCACGCAGGCATCGGAACGTAGGTACTAACGATGTTTACAAGGATGTTTCGTGTCTACCCCGGGTGATCGACTAATCGAACGTGTAAACGGCTGATGAAAAATGCGTAGAATGCTGGGTGACGGGGAGCAGACAGCGCGGAGAAAGTTTTGCACGTAACGAGCATTTCCGTGGATTCGGTTTCTTAGACGGCGAGCCGCGTTCCAGGCTACCATCGATCGGTTGATCGCCGCATATCGTGACCCGCCGATCGTACTTTAATCCAACGATGCAATCGAGCACCGCATTGCGCCCCTTGTCGTGCGACTGCGACACTAGAAACAGTTGCACACGATTGCCTCGCGGATTTCACCACTGATATTGATTGGACGAGGCTTGGGCTGCATGCACGACAACGTAATCGTGATCTTTCTAATGAGACAGTGGAACCTTATTACGACTCATCAGAAAAGAAGAAAACACAGGCAACGATCCACCAGTATCGTAATGTGCAATAAGCTACGAACTTATTGACATAGACGGAGGTCTCGACTTTTGAACTCTTCGTTTAGTTTGGAAGAAATCAGACGGATGTGTTATAGACTTTGTCTCGTTGCTTTAAGTTGGGGATATAACAGCTCCATAAAGTTATTTTAACTTACGTTGTGTACAATTCCGGCGCAACAAGAACATGTCCTTTTCCTGTTATTGGTTACTGTTTCGATTGTGGCTCACCTAGAAATCTGTACAATTTCGTAGCAAAGTACACATTATTTTCAAATCAAAAGTGCAAAAAGATATCAATGCAATTTACAGTATCTATAATGTAACATTTTTCAGCTGCTTCTTCTCTTTATAAAATACACCGACGCACTTCCATAGAAACAGTTACGTTAAACCGTATTTTTACATTCTCGAGATCCGTTGGAACGTGCAATATATATTATGTATATCGTAAATTTAGTGTTTAAATCTCTTTTCGCGTATCTAGACTTCGTGGAACATCGAAGCCAGGTTTTCGGCGCAGTAGACACGGTGCCAATGAGAAATTAAAGTCGACGATCGGCCATGGGGGGTGGGAACCTCCCCCCAGTGGCAAAGTTGGACTACGTACGGCGAAAGGAATATGGCTTATTCGCGTGCCGCCAAAAAGTTTCTACCAGCAGGACGGCGTTGCATGCCTCTGGCATTAATAATTACTTTACAACTGATTCGTCCTTTCTTTTTGTGGATTTTATTTCATTTTTCAACGGGGCTGGAGTCACCGCGCACGTGCGTACGCGATCACCTTTTACCTTCCCATTAATACCATCCGTGTTTGTTGGTTGTTGGTTGTTCGGGCTCCGATAAAGATCACATCGTCTTTCGTTTTGCTTGGCGAGCAGGAAAAGCTCGTCGTAATTTTAACGGCGTGGTTGCACGCACTAACGAAGTAACCGTGTAATTATTTATGCAATATCGTTGCGAGCTTTTGGAGGGAATCGCGGACGCTTAGGCCACATTCTCGCGTGAGCGACGAAACACGTTCGAAGTACTCAGCAAGAATCAGGTATATAGCAGGACGTAGAAAACGATAAAGATATTAACGAAATTGATTATTATTTCTTTTCAATTTACATTCTGTTTAAAATTCACCGAAAAATACATCTAAAAGCCTACTGACTTACCTTACATTTCGCGATAAAAGTAAAGTTAATACAGAGAGCATATCAAATATTAATGTTACGAGAATATTCGGCGCATTCTGATTTCAACCACAGTGCCGAGAAGTGACAAATTAAACAGTTCAAATAAACATTTTTCATCTATTTCACCTGGTCTTTATCTAATCTAATTTATAATCGAATTTGGTGTTTAGCGACTCTTTTCACAAATGTAGAAATACACACGTGACTGCTAAGGGAAACTGTACCGAAGACATTGCACGGCTGTGCAATCAGCCTCGTTACTTACTTGTCACGTCAATTCCGCATCGAAGGAATTCGTATTTGAAGAGACACGAGGAGCGAGAAGTAAAGTCACGGTAGAAGGAGGGCGAGAAGCAAGGGATCGGTGCGAAAACCAAAATACTCGAGGTACCGCGAGAAGTAGGTGGTAGATTTATCCACGGACTGTGATTTCCTCAGATTTTCCGCTTGTATTATTTGTTCGACATCGGGTCGGCGGAAGAAAGCGACCGGGGGTAGAGGGAGTTCCGTCCGTTTCTTTACACTGCGAAGAATATCAATTGTTAGAAATACAAAGGGTAAGAGACCGGAGGGAGAAGCAGTGGCGTGATAGAGCGACGAGGATGGGCAGGAAAAAAACGAGTGCGGGGGAGAGAAAGAGAGAGAGGAGGAGAGGCCCGCCGCGTGGTTTGGGGTAAGGAAGAGGCACCGTTGCGTTCTAGAGAGAGAGAGAGAGAGAGAGAGAGAGAGAGAGAGAGAGAGAGACAGGGAGAGTGACGTGGGGTAGCGAAAGGAGGGTGCCGGCTGTGGCACACCGCCCCTGTACAAACTAAATTCTTAAGAGAATTTAACCGTTTGAATAGCTCGCAAATCCATTGCAAATGTTTACACGGGATTTGCACGGCCTCCCCTCCTCTCGTCCACGAGCTACCTGACTCTTCAGCTATACTCTGCTCGAAGAGACCTCGAAGAATCCGATCGTTCTTCCCAAGTTTACGTGCGACATTTTTACATCCCTGTCGTGCATCCGTCAAATTCCAACCTGCGATCATGATGGAGAGATGGCGCGAAGGTCCGATTATCCATACGCGATCGGTATTCCTCGAGCGAGAGCTCAAGAAGCCCAGCGGAGGGACTACAGCAAAGATTCCATCGCAGGGGGAATCGATTTACAGGCGCGCATCAAGCTAGGAGAAGGTAGCTCCCCAAGGCGGTCGCGATGCAGGAACTTTGCTAGGAAACTTCTATCAAGAACAGAGCCGAGACCGCAACGATCAGTAGTCCTTCCCGGTAGCAGTTCGTCTCCGGTTTACGGACGTATGTAAAGCACCGACCGAAACAGCCCCCAAGACCTCCGCGCGACCGCTCCCTTACCTGCTCCTCAAGACAAACAGTGGCGGTGTCTTAACAAGTGGACCAAGCTGCGCCCAAGACAAAGGGTAATTGAGGGCAGGGATTAATACCCCTATACACCCAGAAATCCAGCCTGTCTGCCGTAGCTCCGAGTTCCTCAGACTGTATCTCTCCTCTCTCTGGAAGCAGGACACATTCTCTGCGGGTCTCTCTTGCTCGCTCGCTCTCTGTTTGCCGCCGACTCTGTCCCCCGATCCGCGCGCATCTCCTTCTGGTTCTTCGATTTCCTCGTACCCATGTCTCGGTGTATACACCCGCCCCGAGTTCACCAAGTCCAAGTCCAGGTCCTTCGAGGCAGCTCGGTCATCCTGCTAATTAAACAATCAAATACGGGCAGCCACCGGTTTCCCATCTCCTTGACCAGTTCTCACGAGTCTTTCGCGATCGATCGGGTTCGTTGGGGGGTTCGATTGACTCCCGTGGGAACGGACACGTTCTTGGCGAACGTAGAACAGGATGTATCCAGTGCAAGCGTGGTGGCGCGTATAAATCGATCGATCGCTTATCTTTGGCAAAATATGAATCGCGTTACGAAGAATATCATTGGATTTTAATATTCTTATTCGGGTGTTCGAGATTTACGTTTTTATCGTGTTCACATACCGTAAGAGCCGCAGCGCATATTAGAAAAACGTGTCTCGAAATCCCCAAAATTCCTTACGACGAAAACTTGGCACAATCTTAACAACCCCTTCGAGAGTATCAGATAGAGGTAGAGGCGCGAAAGGGAAGGGGGCAAGGGGGGAAAGAGAGCGAAACGACGGAACGAAAGGGTGGTAGGTGAGAGAAAGCGAAGACGAGACTTTACCCTAGCGGAATTATAATACAAAATGTCATAACTATCTTCCTAATCACACTTTATTCTAACTGGTCCCTCCGTAACGAGGTGGCGTAGTCCTTTGTGCCGACTGCAAAGCACGCGGACAAGCGGATCGTAAAGTAGAAACACCCCAGCGGGGGACTCAGGGGGGATGTTCAACGTTCTTAGAAGCACGGAACTCGAAAGGACGCATTTGGAAGGCGTACGAATATTACGATTACCCTCCTAAGCGCAGTTCATTATCATCATTTGCACAGGGAGGCACAGATAGAGCCGAGAAGTTCGTGTCGCGCGATACCGCTGTTCGTTCGCCGTGCGATAACGATAACGACGTTTCGAGGAGTATCGTAAGTATTTAGTCATTATCTTTCGGATGTGTAGAGGGGCATAGTTGGAAGTTACTGATGCATCAGAACCCATAGCGAACTTTCCACCACTGGTGAACGGAACAGAGCCGTTATTCGATCGCGAGCGCCATTCGAACTTGCTGTGGTTTGCGCATTCTAACGCGGAAGAGAGCGCTGTTAAGTTAAGGTCGGGTTAATTTGTCTCTGATCAGTTTTAAAGATAAATTTTCAAATACTCCGAGGATCTTTCTGATCGAAGAATGGCCCAATTTATAAACTAAATGAAAAACATCTCTTCGGGTAACATACGGAACGTTCGGGATCAGAGTTGGGCGTTATTCGAATCAATTTTTATTCGAATAAAATATCGAATAAATTTTTTCGAATAAATTCTGCTTCGAATAATATTCGAATAAAAGTTACGAATAAAATGAAATTATTCGACAATAATGAATAAAAGTTTATTCGAATAAATCTGGCTCGAATAACGCTACATTCGTTGTTAACGAATAATTTTTCGTCGAATAAAATCGTTATCCGTTATTCACGAATAAATCTTGGGGATTTATTCGTTATTCGAAATAAAATTTGCCGAACTCTGGTTGCGACCTGTATAAAAGCTCTAATTTATCAGACTTTGGAATTTGGTTTATTGTCAGTCCTCCTCATTTTACAGTCTACACTCTACATTGTAATCGCTATTCACTGTCTAACACATACGAGTAAATTCGAAGAAGTTGCACATAACTTGAAAATTGATAAGATATTTACTTATCAAACGACTTTTCAAAGCTGTAGGACACATGTACTGGCTATTCAGCGTACTGATCGCCCCAACAAACTGTCGCCGATGTATTATTTAATTATTGAACCGTAGGGGGCAGTCACCTATAAAACGGCAGTAGAAGGGATGAAAGGAAGTTAGATCTGACGTACACCTCGGCCAGATACACGACACGAGATAATTGCCCCGTTAAATTTTACATTTCATTGCCGATCGACCGTAGGCGATAGGCATTATTGCGTGCGTTCGATTGTAATACGTTATCCTTCGCTACCTAACTCTGAATCGTGCGGCTCGCGTTCTATCGTTCGATCAGACCGTGCAATGAACGACAGCTGCGGTCTACAGGCGTGCGCGCGTTTATTATGCCGAGAGAAACACTCTTCATGATGATTTTCAGCGATAGACCAGGCCACTTGCGGAGAAACAGTTAGCCGCGCCATTATTGATATACGAAGGGCTTGGCGGTCGATAAACGTTATTAATTCACGGTGCCCAGAAGCTTCGGGCCCAGATCCATGCATGTTTCCTGCCTCCGATCGGTACCCCGCCAAAAATACACCGTTCCTTGAATGCCCGGCGAGGAAAGTTCAAAGGACACGCAGGCACCCAACCCGTTCATTCGAACAGCGCACTGTTAACCTTACGATAATTTACGAAGTAGTTAACCGCGCAACCTTTGACCTACGAGCGTCTTGCATGCAGTCGTTGGGTGGTTGTGGGTGGCTGAAAGGCAAGACTACCCGCCGATGCAACTCGCACCGGGGGTGGGGCTGGCAAGGCGGGCACGGGTGTAAAGGTCTTTTCGAGACCGTACTTATGTACATGTACCTGGCTGCGTACCTGGCAATGCCACTATCGATTATTAGTTGTTATCTTGGTGAAGTATTGTAACCCCGCCGACCAAGTAACGACCACCAACGCGACGGGCCAACACCAGCAAGCCCGGTCAACGGGTGAACAGTGGCTCCGCTCCCTTCTATCGTGGCGCTGGCCTCGGCCACTTGCATACATCACTCGACACCGAGATAAGACTCGGATGGATCGTTATACTGCCCGGTCTATGATTAATAATTACTCGCGAGCCTTTATCAGATGCCAGACGACGGTAGAGTTACCCCGATAACGAGTAATCAAACCCCGACAGTGGCGGGCCCCGCGTTCAACCAATGAGTCCTGTGGGCAACGTTGACGGTCTCTGGAAGACGTCTGTTCGTACTTCACACGGCTGATAATATGAGTCGTCGGCTTGAACCAAGGGGTTTGAAGGCGTCACGTTTGTCTTCGAATGCCTGGCTGGTTCAGGAACCAACTAATGTATTATAGCTACTTACGTCTTAAAAACTTCAAATTTTGTTTCTAGCCTCACGCTGTGAAAGTATTTAACTAAGTCCTCGAGACACCAGTATCCTCGTGTCTCAACACTCTCAACAGTCGACACTTTGCACAGATGGCTCCTGGTGAATCGAGGGTAAAAGAATTTCAGGTGGAGTGTTTAATACAACACTAATTTATGGAGCAGCTGAGCCCGTGGAACTGTCGGTTATGGATTGGCTACTGTAATCACGGAAATCCTACTTAAACGTGCCGACGCGGTCTTTCGTCCCGCGTGCCGTGCCGCGACACTTTCTCGCCCTTGTAAATGCAAATTTTATTAATAACGAGGCGGTTGTATTTCAAATTGGCCCGAGTTTCGCGCCAGCCCGGTAATCGCATACCCTGGGTCACGCACTCGCCCTCGCCACTACCGTTGTACCACAATAAAGAAAAGAACGCTTGACACGTGTTAGCGCAAACTCAGCGAAACACCCCGCACAGAGTCTCGTCGAGGGAATTTCGCCGGAGCGTCCGTGATCCAATAAGATTGCTCTCGATGATCGGCTTCCAAGCATTCGACAACCAGTTCCTTCGTTCGGGCGCGGAGTGTGCACCAACCAGTACAAAGGGTCCCTCGTGCATTTGCAGACCAATTGGCCGGCGAGGCGTATTGAATTAACCGCAATAATAATAGAAATTCCTTCGCTGGTTCAGCGCGGTGCGGCGCTCGATAAATCCGCCGCGTACGTATAATTTCTAAAACACATACGTTTGATAAAAGGCTGTTGCGCAGAGTCAACGGGGGTCGCGTTCTGTGTCTCGTTTCCTCGGGGGCGAGTGAGCGTACATTAATCGCGATCTACCCTACCATGTCCTCGTTCGAAATGTGAACACTCGACCAATCGGGGCGAGCGTTCGAGTGGCAACGTCCAATGGTGGCTGGCGACCGGTCACGTGGTCGCGGCACGTATAGTGTACTCGATTTACCGCTAACCACAGCTACCAGGACGTGTACGTTCCGTGCGCTATCGTCAGCCGCGATCGGATATCAATAGAATTTGCATAAAAATCTATATACGCCTCCCCTGGTGAGCCGTATTGTATGTCGAGAACGATGAGGCGCCGTGAATTTTACTGAATCAACGCAGTTTTGCGTGGAAACTCGTCCTGGGTTCAGGGATAGCAGGGGAGGGACGTTCTACTTGAGATTTCTTGGGTCTCTAATATTGAGAATGTGTGCGAAATCTACAGTAATGTTATCGAGGAAGATTTCTTATAACCAGAATCGAATACTACTTAGGTTGTTGTTGGTAAACTTTCGCAGAATACATACATAATTATTTTATCCACAAGAGGAAGAAGAAGATGTTCCACTTAAGATTTCTTAGATCTTTCACTACGTAGAAAATACGCGAGGTCTACAGTAATGTCAACAAGGAAGATTTCTCGTACCCAAGATAGAGTATTCTTGTTTGCAGGTTGTCGGAGCTTATTCTAGGTACAAGAACTGGAAGCTTTTTTCTAACCGGAGTTGGATACTTGTATTTCAACGTTGCTAAAGTTAGACCCCTCTTACAAGGGAAGATCCCGAACCTGGAGATTTGAAAAATTCTGAAACTTGGTGAATATGTAGGGGATTTCCTCCTGATTACAACGCAATTTTTGTTTGCTGCCAATATTCACTCCAAGGGGGTGTAATTGACCCCTGAAAATTCGGTTATTTTCCGATTTTGTGTTATAACTCGTGAACTATAAAATAATATTTTTACCAAATGATAGACCTAATTAAAAGAAGTAACTTTGGTCTTGAAACTTTTTTTCTATCTCTTACAGTTCGCGAGTTATAATACAAAATCGAAAAATAGCTGAATTTTCAGGGGTTAATTTCACCCCTTTCGAGTGAATGTGGATAGCAAACAAATATTGCGTTGTAACCAGGAAGACATCCTCTACATGTTCACAAAGTTTCAAAATTTTTGGAATTTCCGGGTTCGGGATCTTCCCTTATTAGTAGTACACACTATATCATTTTTTATCATAGTAAACAAAGCACTAACAAGGGAAGTTCAAGAACCAAAGAAATCTGGAAGTTTACAGAAATGTAGCTCAAGTGATGCTAACGATGTAACTATTTTTCGATTCGGCAATAAAACGGTCCTAAATTTTAAATCACCCCGTCAAAGAAATTGTGAGTTTTCATATTATTGGGAATATCTGCCAAACCGTAAAAGATATCGAAAAAAGGTCAGTTCAAACTTTTACGGCTTTCGATATCCTACAATATGGTGAGAAAGAATTATCGAAAACAGGATGGTGGGGATACATTTTGAAAAAGGTGATGTTTTTCGCAAATTGTTTACAGCCGCTTTATACGACATAAAAAAACCATAGAACTTTGAATTTAAATTCTTTTTTATATCTTTTACAGTTTCGTAGATATTCACGATAATCTGAAAAGTCAGCATTTTTTCGAGAGGGTGCTTTCACCCTTATAACCGTTTTATTGCCGAATCAAAAAATAGTTACGTTATTAGCACCACTTGAGCTACATTTCTGAAAGAAGAGTCAGTTTTTTTGTTTAATCTTCGAGTTGTAAAACTTCATTATAAGATATTCGGAAAACTTTGCAGTTCTGGTTCTGTAAAATCTTTCATAACTCTTTATGCCCTCGTCGAACGTGTCTATTCCAATACTTGGTCCGCGATATTATTTTACGCATTCCTTTCAATGAAAATACCGACGCGGAAGAGGGAACATAATGCATGAACAAGGCTTACAGTGTTACGCGTCACTCCCTTCGCGTACCATGCACGCGTTTCATTCGGAGGCCCCACGTCTTCCATTCCCTGTTTGTGTCGACACGCGTGTCGACACACCCGGAATCGAGGTTCCCATTCAATTTTAAAGCGCGCCGCCAAAGCGGAAGTACCGCGAGGGAGGTGTTCGAAACGCGTGTAAACGGGCGGCTTAAAGACCAGCCTGTGTCGCGTTTTCCACGTTCTTCGTCTCAAAAGAGGATACCAAATTCTCAAATCCACCATCAGGATAAAAGTGCATAGCACACTAATCTTCATTGGTCAATTTCTTCCAAACCTGTCATCTGCTTCTAGCAAAAATTGTTCCTGACGTTCTTCGCGTTCTTCCAGCCAAACGCGTTCACAAAAGTTCGACCCAATGCACCAATTACGATTAGAGAGACAGTGAATTTCCGTAACTCGTGCCTCGCCTTGTCACTCGCTCCTACAAAGAACCAGTCCCGCCAGGAGCCGTGCCTCGCCTATCCCGGTAATTAATCCCAGTATTCGAATGAATGAAAAAAATGAAAACGAACTCGTATTTACGTCGAATGCAGAGAAGCAAGGAAACGAAACCTCGATCAAACGGGCGGCAATGAAAAAGAAAAAAAAAACCGGCGCTTTCGATTCGTTACGTTACTGAAGTGAGCGCAAACACGGCGACTGGTGGGCGAGGAAATGGGGAGGGGGGCACACGGGGGCCCCATGAAAACGTAAAATCGTTCGGAACGAGTAGTCTGCGGAGCGATGCGGGAAAAGAAAAAGATCCAAGAGAGTACCGCGCCACGGCCTTTTTCTCTACCAGGCCAGCAGCTTGCGAGGGGTTCGGTTTAAAGGCCGTTTTCGGCGGAAAAAAACACTGGCCGCCTCGGCGGTGCACGCGCCGCGGCTGATTTCGATTGAATAATTTATGTTTCATTACGGCTGCCCGTGGCTTATAGACGCCTTGCAAACGGCCGCCGTTCCGTACAGGCACAGAAAGGCCCTGAGCCAACACTGGACCGTCTGAATCAGACGGCCTTTCACCATATTTCCTATAGGCATTCAGGGCATACGGTGAAAAGAATTTTGTATCGAGGTTATTGAAGGGACGACCGATACCCGCGCGATGCCCTCGCGTCGTTGGCCCCTTCTATCAATATAAGAAGCCCTCTTTCTCTGGGTATCCCACGTCCAAGGGAAATTACTTTTCATCGACAATTCGGCTAATTATTGGCTTGTTGCATGATGAATGTCGCGGCTCGAATGGGAACTTTGAATGATGGTAAACCAGGCTGAAAGAAAGACTTTTAATCGAATTAAAAATCATTATAGAATATAGATGGACACTTATAAGTTACTGTTCTGCAGAATGTTTCAATGGTCGGTGTATATTTGTTGTGTATTTGTACATGCACTGCAAAAACTGGTGTTAAATTCCTAACCATATTCGCGACTAAATAGTGTGTGGTATTTCTATTTTTTAATAGAATGTTATAATAAATTTCGGTAAAAGGTTTGCAAAAGAACAGAATTTCACACTTGTCTCGTTTTATTCACTGCTCTCCTAGCTTGCGAAATGAAACAATTAACAATTGTTATTATTCATTTGCTGCTAAGTCACTTTACATAGGGTGCGTTCCACTTACTCCCAAATCGCGTGCAACGCCCACGGTTTTCATTCCACATAGCGACCGCGCGGGCGATTTGGGCGTAAGTGGAACGCACCCATAAGAAATCGCAGTTTTGTTTCAGTATTCAAGTATGAAAATATTCGCGAAGATTTATTCCAAGCAGAAAGTCGAAAGAAAATATTTAATTACAGCGAAGTACTGTTTACTGAATCGTTCCTTCATTTTACTAACAATAAGATTCGAGGTCATTATCCGTTAGGCAGTAGCAATGTCACAGTTTAGATTTTGAAGAAATAAATGATGATGGCGTGTATCGTATACGAATCGAGGAGGAAGAAACAGAAATCGAAGGGTGCCTCGACGTGTATGTTCACATGAAAACTGGAATGAAAAACATTCCAGGAAAACTCGAAAATCGTCTGCTGTATTATTAAAGCCCGCCCTTCCATCTACCTCGCCGTAGAGTTTTGCGTCACCTAAAATATCCACGGTGAACGAAGTATGCATGTCAATATTTTATAATACGACAAGACACATAAGGGTTCCCGCCCCCCAAGCCACTCGATATCTTCCCGTTTGCCAGGCATTGTTCGAGGGTGGAAATTGATAGGGTGCCGCTGATATAATCTGCAATACACGCGAGCGCAACGAC
This sequence comes from Andrena hattorfiana, assembly GCA_944738655.2. NCBI lineage: Eukaryota > Metazoa > Arthropoda > Insecta > Hymenoptera > Andrenidae > Andrena > Andrena hattorfiana. The sequence continues at coordinate 60,411,381 of OX122891.2, read as the reverse complement.
GGTCCCCGTTTTTCTTTTTTAATTTCAACCGAATCAATAATTCAGCGATTCGATTCGTTTCAAGCCATCGAGACAAACGATTTACAAAAGCCCCAGAAGGGGTGGAAATTTCACAAGAATAAAAGTATGGAGAAAAGAGGGTCATTAACCGAAGTACAATCACGCAAGAGTCTATCTCGATTTGGAGAAAGATCGTAAGGTTGGGCAAACAAAATCCTGTTTTCACGTTCGATTTGCAGTATCGCCTGTCGCCCCTCTCGAACCTCAGACGAATAAGGCAGCAATGATTTACCGGGTGAAATTTGAGTATCGCGAAGCACGCGAAATGCGTATCGCGAATCCAATATACGGTTGGTAGGGTCTCCCTCTATTGGATGGCCATAAATCCCGTCGGCATTCCATAACAAAAGAAGATACGCGTGTGTATGCGTTCATCTTCGAGAAAAAGAAACCGATTCGAGGATCAGAAGCCCGTCCAAGTACCGACGCCAAGCACCTGACAAAGTACTGTACGAATTCTCGAAAAAGGTAAGGTAACACTGTCTACTAATAGGTGCAGGTCAGTGCAGATGATGGAAATGAAAATGAGAGACTGCATGAGTTCCCGCTTTTTCAAATAAAACTGAAATGTCATCGGTCCACTATGCAAATCATACTTCCCAACGGACGACGAATTTCTTGGTGAACAATGGTCACGCTAAACTGCGATCTTGCACGAACAGCGGCGAAAAAGTTGCGATCTTTTTAGCATTATCGAATGTGAAATGAGGCACAGCAATTGTTTCAAAGCCCCAAGTGTATAGAAGATTTCACTTCTGATTGGAAGAATATTTCGACGATTCGACAACAACGTACATAGCTTTATCAATCGTCTGATACACGTGTCATCCATTATATTAGCAACTGTAGTCGCCTTGTGAATGACAGAAGGAGGATCCCTCAATGAGGGTGCAACGCTTCGAAAGGACCCGACGTCAGTTTGCAGCTACCCCTTTCTATCGGGGATTCAGGGAGCCGTTTTGCGTGGTGCTTCCCGTCGATAAGAAGACCGTCGGCTAGCAACCCCTTAACCTTCCATCGGCGATATCTACCGTACCGACTCAAGCACAGGCTAGTTCTTCGTTCGACGGGAGCAAAGGCGATAATATTATGCGACAACGATGATATTGTGTCTTGCAGAGATACAATGACTAACCTAATCAAGTGGTGTGCAAAGCAATATTTTTTAGGATACAAGTGGCCAAATGTGTTCTTGGCCATTCATTACAAGGCTGCATTATTTATCAAGGTCGCACAGGAGCTTAAAAGCATTAATGTCCAACAAAACATGCTAAAAACCCTACCGACTTCAACCCACGCTATTATACCTTTACGATATCACTATGTCTCCCCAAGGCACAATGATTCTTTTAACACACTCGTTTATTGACAAGTAGTGTATACGATAATGTCTTAACTTAAGTATATGTACCTCGTTTGTAATCCTGAGGACACTATTCAGACATTTATGACTCGGTCAAGAAAGTCACATTCACCGTTTTTTATTTTAAGTTATCGTTTAATCTAGAAAACAGTTGACACAATTGTCAATGTCTTGACTGTTCTACGAAAAATTCATGGTTGGGATCACAACCACTGATTATCCCTTGATGCCTCTGTGTTCATCCAGAAGGGAGTAGGTACATATGTATTTCTGGGGAAGGTTGACTGCAATTTCCTAGAGTTCCTACCATATTGGCAGTTATCGTATAAACTGCGTTACGAATTATGGGCTGGCAAGGTACTAGTGCTTGCGAACATTATGTAAATACCGTGCAACGCAATCAGTTGCCTCCCTAGATCGCCACCGTTCCGCCCTTTCGCGGTGGATGTCATTTTTCCTTCGACGCGAGTGTTATTCAAAGTACACGGGAAATGAGGTATCTCGTTAAGATTCAATCGGCGGGGGGTTTTTAAAACTCACCGTCGAACGGCTACATTGTTGAGAGTAAAATGAAGTGGTGAGAATAATGGTTGTTTGGCAAAGAAAACGATATCGTGCAAAGTACTATTTCCAAGTGAATTGTCAGAGATGTTTCATGATCCCGTTTAGTGTTTAAAGGGGTCTACACACGCTGAAACATGTTGCGATGCATGCATCGAGTCTCAGGTTTCATGACACATGTTACTACAGTATACGTGTATAGATTGGTTTCCGCGTTTCAGCATCAGAAGCGGCTTGCATCGATGTAGGAATCAATATACGGTCCTGGCTGGTGAAGAAGATGTCAGTTACATGAAACCTGAAAGTGCATCGCAACATGTTTCAGCATGTGTAGATTCCTCAAGGGGTTGTTTCGATCTAGAGCCCATAAAAATAGGTGATCTTTAGCAATTAATTAAAGGAAATCTACTACATATAATTTAATCAGACTTTTTGCATTGCATTAAGGATGTCGTAAACTATAGAAATATTTTTTTTGTTTTATAATTAATCATTACAAACGGCACTGGGGAGTCGTTAAAGTCGAGGCGTCAAAAAATTCATCCAAAACGGTGGAACCTGTAGCCGCGAAACCATTAGTCTGAAATAAAAAACAATGCCAGATTATTAAAGGGCATGAAACTCGCTCGTAGATTAAGCAGCAAAAATTACAAAAATTACATTTTTCGAGAAAATAACGACACTTGAAGTTTGAAATCACTTTTTCCCTACAATACCTTTAAAAATTACAACTTTTCATTTTTTTACATTTTAACGCTCTGTCCACGAGCCAGAAGTATATTCTTCGAAATAAAAAAAGTTTCAATCGAATCAGATAATAACTTTTCAAGATACAAGTTCCACCGATTTTAAGAACACTGTTTCGAGAAAAACGCGTTTAAAGTTTCACGTGAGTGCCGAGTGGCCGGTTGTTATCCACGCATTTTCCGTTACTCAAATGCCTATAACTTCGGGAATTTTACGAATTTAAAAAAAAAACTGCTTTATTTTTTGTTGGACTAACCTAAGAACTTTACCGTATTCGGTTGATGCTATTTCTACACTTGAAGGGAGAAACCACCCGTTTTACTTATGCGCTTATAACTCGTAAATTACAAAAGATATCGAAAAAAACTTTTAAATAAATGTTGTACCGTTTCTGAAGGTCTATATATCTGTCGGAAAGAATTTTCGAAAACATATTTTTTTCAATTTTCGGATAAAAGAATTATTTTTTGGAAAATTCTTTCCGACAGGTATATAAACCTTCAGAAATTTAAATGTTTTTTTTCGATATCTTTTGTATATTACGAGTTATAAATGCACAAGTAAATGGACCGACTCGGATAAAAGGAATGGTTTCTCCCTTAAAGTACAAAAGTAGCACCAACCAAATACGGCAAAGTTCTTAGATTCCAACAAAGAATCGAGCAAGGTTGCATCAAAATCGGCGAGTATCACTCACTGATCTTCCCTTTTAAGGGCTGAGATAAAAATTGGCCATACGGAAGTAACTAAGCTTATAATTAAAAATAGCATATTAAGAAGTCTTCTCCGACTTGGCTCGCGTAGTTGATAAAATAATTCCCAATAAGTATGTTCCTATCCAATCCTTCGCATGTTCCACAAAATGCTGACGAAAAACCAGAAAAAACCTGTGTAGCACTTCAGACCATTCATCAACCCCGAAAATCAATTACAAAAATACTTTCCGCGGGGTTGTCCGAAACGTACATCTGACAAGTTCCTCCCAATAATGCCCTGGATGCGTGTCTTTCGTGCGTCCAACGGTGACAGAATCGTTCTCGTCGGAAATAAATCGACAGACAGCCGCGAGCCATTCGTCTCCGCTGGCGAAAATGCATCTGTCCATTAATGGTCCGTATTCCCCATAAGATAGACGTCCCGGGGACGCGATTCATTTATATTGCTCGCTGCGTGCCAATAGTCGATCGACCCTCCTCGGATCGTTTGTCATACGTACGCGTGCGTTAAGTATATCCGTTCACTGTGCACGCCATTCCTGCATTCGTCATAGAATCGCACGACAACGGTTCGCGATCGGCGTAATTACCAGCGAATGTAATTACTTCTGACGAAGAAGAGTGAGGCACAGTCATTTGGAAAATTACTATGTCAAGCATTGCAGAATTTCAGCGAACTTGAGATAGATTTCCGAGGTATTTCCTTTCGGAGTTAGAATTCTTTAATCTTGTATGTACTCTAGAGGAATTCTTTCGCGGATAGCTTGATCAACAATACCCTCTTCAATTTCTTTGCTTCATTAAGTTTCTTCTATTACTTATGCAAACACAGTTAAAATCTATTAGGTACATCTGTATCAGTTCGTGAAAAATCATTACACAATTCAAGACACTTCAGAAATACGCTTCAGTAAACAATTTATCTACAATTAGTTATAGAGCATCGTTGTTCAAGGATTGTGTCCATTTCAATACATTCGCTACCAATACGCAGTTGGGACATCCCACCGCAGTTCAAACTACACTAGAGTTGCAATACATCCCGTATTTCAGTGTTCCCGTGAAATATTTTACACTGTAAAATAAACCATTACGTACCCACTTTTTTCATGTTTTATTTATTTAGCACTTAAACGTTCCGTATTAATACTTGGTAATTATGGCAACCTTAAAAATAAACCACTTCCTACCCACTTTTTTCATGTTTTATTTATTTAGCACTTAAACGTCCCGTATCAATACTTGGCAATTATGGCAACCCTACGCTACACACATCTTAATTTATGTTATTCCATAGAGTCTACATTTCTAATTAATTTCTCTAATAACCCGTAGACTATCTGCTCTTACCATTTCAGAAAGGTAAACGTTTTCTGTGTGCTTTAGCAACGTAAAATGCAAAATTACGCATACATGCGATGTTGGTCTGCGTGAGAAATTTAGATCAAATTTAGACAAATCCATGCATATGTATGTATGTATGTGAAATATGGTAGCGGACGTGTTGAGACTTTAGTTGATAATCTTGATTCGAATTTGTACAAAATCTTATCTACACTTTGTTTAATGCGCCAGATTCGTGCACCAGTAACTGAATTACTGTTCACTATAATTGCATTAGCGCAGCTCCAGCAACGACTGTTACGAAATCTCGAGAAACAGTTTGGGGGAGATAAACTCGCGGTCGTAAAAGGCGAGTAAAGACGAGCCTCGAGGGCCAAGGGACCAACAACGCGGCGGTAACGTATGCACAATATTTTTAATTGTTGACATTAAAATGTGTCCCCGTGCTTTTTTTGCTCTGGTTAACGTGACATGCCTACGGTCGAGGGTCAGAAACTCTGTCACATTTTCCGTGGAACCCCTCCGAGTTATTTATTTCACGCTTAAAGAATCACCTAGCGTCCATACACCGCTGTTATCCACCATTGTATGCGGACGACTTTGGGCGAACTGTCTTCTGCAAACACGAGGCTGACAGAATGAGATTATGAATCGCGTAAACACGAATTTTCGGAGGTTCCTGAAATATTATCCGGTAATCGAGCCATTTACATTATAAAATGAAGTTAAAACATCAATGATCTTGAAAACTTGCATCTTGAAACTTAAAAATTTGAATCCATGTTAATAATTTATGAAGCTGAACTACAATACAAAATGAATCATCGTAACTGTTGAGCATCCGTCTTCTTGGAAAACAAAATATGAAGGAGTATAAAAATTTTAATAATCTACGTTTTATATTATGGAAATCATTCTTTTCCCCTAACGGATGTTGAAATCATCGAAAAAGCAAACCGCCAAAAAATGTGTCCTAGTTATGGCGCGAAACGTGATCAAAAGAAACGGAATTCAGGAAACGCCATGTCAGAAGGAGTTCGTTCTGATTTTTATACATACAATTTACATGCGACTCGTGCACAATACGGTCCATCGGAAGTTGTCGTCTACCGCTTCCGCTATCTGGCTGCAGCACGTCTGTCTGACGATATTCCCCTTCGTGTTTCGTCTCGACCAAATTTATATTCGACCCTATGGAAACGCACGGCAACCTTTTTCTGCGAGAAAATGTCGCATGAGAAAGACGAGTTCCATTTGCATGGTAAAAGGGAACTAATAATCTGCCTTACACTCGAATTGGATTAAAAAGGTTGGCTGTTGTGGCTCCGTTTAACGCTTTTAGGTCTGGAGGTTTGGGGTTCGCAGTGTCACGTGAAAGATCAAACTTTAATTTGCAATACGATCACGCAATCGTGGATATTATGGATAAATACGCTTCTATGAGTTTAATATAAAAACCTATATGGATTGAGAGTTTGAGGCCGCTTTATTTTAATTAAATCTCGTTGGCTATACCTATAGGATATTTCTAAAATAAGAAATCACACTTTGTCGTATTGTTTAATGTCTTCGTCTATGATTATTTTTTATTCTTCGACGGGAACAACTATATTCGCCCTAACTGAATAACTCATTAAGAAAATAATATTTGAAATCTTTCGAATATAACCCCTGATGGTCGTAATAACTTTTCTTTACGAATTTCAATTGTTCAATATTGTCAAATATTGAATATGTAAGAGTTACTTTCCTAGAAACACAGGTACCTAGCTCTTATCCGCCTCTTCGTTGATCCGATTCAAGTTAATGAAATAACAGGTGAAATGATCGCGTGACATGTCGCTTTGTTCCTAGCGAAAAGGCAGGAATAAACAAAGAAGGCAGGGGGCAAAAATTCCGACGAAATGAATCGATCCTTCATTTTCAAAATAAAGAATGCATCGCACGGTCATTAAGTAGAAATAAAACCGCGGGAATAACCAGGCCCCAGCATTTGTCTTGTGCTTATCTGCGACATTTCATTAAGCACGAGTGCTTTCGCTGAATCACCAATAGGAATCAACAGAATCAATTATAGCCGACACCTAACAAACTTCAACCTAATTACTTTGTTACGAATGTATCATTGCTGAATGGATGGGACGACCGTGAATATTCATCCTCATATGCTATGGTATGCTCACCATTGATTTCTTTAATAACCCACATCTTAATTATCCGAAATATCTTTTTCTTCTCTACTGTATGTGTATAACATAGTGTCTGCCTGTCTGTTACCTTATAACTCAGGAATTACTTAATATGTACATCAATTTCGATGCGGTTTTTTTAACATTACAGCACAATTCTCGAAGGAGATTTTAGGCCATTTAGCTTTCTGGCTTTACCAGCGGCGGTGCTTGTAGGACCAAAAACAAGAATCGCAGATAATCCTCGACTGTGTGTATACATATGTAGTTGTTAATTGGTTCATGGGCATCCACAGGGAAGGGGGGAGGGGGGCAAAGGAGGCAGTTGCCCCCTCTGGCTTCGAAGAAAAAATCGTTCATTTTTCAAAACTGATCTTTATACTAAATCTTTACTTATGCTGATTTTTATTCAGTTTATACTAAAAAAACGGAATATTTTTAAATTCGGTTTTAAATTTGTAATAAAATTGGTACTATAAAATGGTTTGAAAAAGCAAGAGGGGTATATTTTTCTTTACCATCATCTCAAAGTTGCCCCCCTCCCCCTAGAAAAAAGTCTCCGGATGCCCGTGAATTGGTTTACTTCTACAATAATGACTGTAGTGGTCGTTGCTTTAGCAATCGAAAATTCCGAAAAAAATCCGATATATTATAACCTATCTTTATGTACGAACTGAAAGATTCGTAACATAAAATTACCCCTGCGAACGCGGATACATCAGCTAGTTCCACATAGATATAACGATAGAATTGCGAAATCTGACAGTGGCTAAACCTACATCCAAGGTGTATAATATTTTATGAATAGAATAATCTTCTCCCTCATATAGAGTGAGGGAGTTTTCCAAAATAGATCACTAGTACCAGCATGGCTACTGAAGTTTATCTATATATGAGGCAGGGAGAGCGACAACGGACCAACCCACATTACAAATTTTTTTTTTTCTTATTATATATGATTAGTAGAGCCTATTGGAATACGTTATTGCTACTAACTCGATTTAAAAAAAAAGTATGGGTTAGTCCATTATTGCTCTCACTGCCTCATATATAAAAGGAGAAGTTTTGACTGACTAACTGACTGACTCATAAACGCCCAGCTCGAACCGTTTAATCTAGGAACATGAAATTTTGAAGGTATATTGTTTTCATGACGTAGGCACCCACTACGGAAGGATTTTCGGAAATTCTATCCCCAAGGGGGTGAAAAGGGGTAAACTGTGTTTTCACGGATTTCTCAATATCTCTTAGGCCCGATTAGATGTCGAAGCGGTTTTTGCATACAAAGATTACCCACACAAATCCCTAAAAATCAATTTCAGGATTCTGCACTAATCAACCCCTAAGGGTGTGATGAAAGCGGGTGTTTTCATGGAGTCCTTAATACCTCTTAGGGTCGAAGCGAAGCGCGGGTATATTTTGCTACTCTACTATAAAAAAGTAAATTTTAAACATTCGTTTGGCCACTATGTTATGCCATACAAATGTTGCATAAGCTTTCCTTCAAATAGTCGTGTAATCAGATAGCAAGGAACGTGTTAATCCTACCCTGACGCGGGAATACTTCCAGAGGGCAGGAAAAGACGAGATGGCGTGGCTTTGACGTATGGAAGACGTCCAACGCGGTTTCGTACGTCAGTGTCGTCGATTCGTCTTCCCTTGCCTTTCACCATCGCCGAATCCTTTTCGTTCTACAATTCTCTGGCACATTGTATAAATGGTGCACGTCCGCTGGCCAGGATACATCGTTCCTACACGGCAGATTGCTCTGCCCTCTTCGATTTATCAATTGGCTCCTTCAGGCTTCTCTTCCTTTTATCGCCACACTGAACATTCGATCTTCTGTCGGCCAGAATTCTGCACACCTGAACCAGAATGAAAGAAAATCTTTGCTAGACAGTGTGCTCTTTGTGCGAGATGGAGTAATCGATTGGAATTTCCAAAGAGGTAAGTTAACTAAACAGTTCTAAAAAAAAAACGAACAATTGCCTGGCTTTCTGCAATTAGATGACAGAACTCTAGCTCATTTCTGTTGGTATTATCGAAATTATCCCAATGACAAGTATTGAAATGGTCTCGTTGAAATAATAATCGGGTCCTCTCACGAAACTTGGCCTCCTGGGTTTCTTTATTTAGGGATATCTCAAACAACTAGCTCATATAGTATCAATTAGTTAACAAAACATTTGAATCTCATTTATCAACCTAAGGAGCAGAACTATGGGACCTCTACATCTGATCAAGAAAGCTATCTCGAACACTTTTTGGAATACTTTCGAAGCATCTAAAACACGGTACGACATGTCATTTCCAGAGCTATGGTTGCTTGAGAAGGGGCCGATTTTTCAGTCGTTAATGTTGATCCAGCTTGCTCAGGACGGTGTTATTAACACAGATTACATCTTTTGGAGGAAATCGTTTCAGCGAGCCCTGATTGCCACCGCATGCGGGTGCGTTTAAAGTCGTACTAATTAACACGGCAGCGATTCAAGATGTCGGCACCTTACGGCGGAATGGGTCGAGAACGGTGGAAGTCTTAAGGCGGCGTGTTCTCTCCGGGGAGCCAAGTGTTAGGAGAATTAACAGCAACCCCTGATCTTGGCCCTCTATGCTATCTCCCTAATAATAAACTGGTAATTCCCAATGCCCCTATAAGTTACTCCCTTTCAACGCCACGATAACCTACGAGTGTTAAGACGTATTGTCTAACGGGTGTGCGCAGTTCGCCTGCCACATGCACGGGGTCTGACAATCGTTAATTGATAAATGGGGGAGGAGGAGTTAACTCTAGTGCAAGATTCAAAGATTCTCAACCTAAATCTTCAGTGGAGAACTGAGTGAGTTCAGAAGTTAGCTGAAAATGGGAAGTCTTTTAGAAGCTATAGCTAGCCTGACAAGAATATGTATGTAAGTTCTACTTGAATATTTATCTTTATAGTGTTTGACGCTCCGGCGAACCTTAATCCCTGAAAATAGACTTCCCGTTGTGTCTGACTCAGGTCTGAGAATATCGAAGTAGAAACACGAAGAAAAGTAAAGTTACGTTATATTTCAAGAGTTTGAATTCGATTTTGGTAAATTTCGATTTCGGTCGATTTTGTTGATGTGATTTATAACGCCCTTGTATCGTATCAGACTTGTTTGTCTGTTGATTTTCTAACAAATTTTAAGCGAATTTGGAACAACTGACTTGTGTGTCAAAACTATAAACAGTTCTAAAAAGAAGGAGGTTTATTCAATCGGAAAACATTATCCCTGTAAATTTCCTATTTGTCACTCATGATGAATAGTATGATTCGAATAAAGGACAGGTTATTTTAACAAAACAATGCAAATCTACGCAAGCCACCAGTAGGTAAATGTCGCACAATGGTTTAACATATCCCTGTCTTTACAATATTGGAATCTCAGAATACACAACCACCTCGAAATGCAGTCGACTAAAGAAATCCATCAGATTATTCGGCAGAAGACTATTGACCCTGCAGTATAAGATAGTTTTTACACCTTATGGGAGTTCGTGACACACGAACTGAAATGCATACGGACTTCATGAATCATCAATAGTTTTGATACATTTGGTACATTCTACATTTCAGAACAGTGACTCTAGGGGAACTTCATAGTGTAAATTTACTTGGTTCCCGTGTATACTTGTCACTTTCATTATATGATCCACATTGTGGATCCAATCGACTCAATCACCAAAATCAATGAAGCGAATAAACTATTTCCCTAAAGCTAAAACCTACGATCTAGGTTAAGGATCTAAATCGAGCCAAACTTACATTCAGTGAGTTTGGTACGATCTATATAGACATCTATGTATTCAGAAATGCACTTTCGCAGTTCGAGCAATGAGATTTTGTTCCGCCTCGTCATTTTTAGTATAAGATTGCTGACTGCACTCTTGTAGAAATGCAATTCACCTTTGATCACTGATTTCGAATTCGCGCGTGGTGTGCGCGCCCATACTGGCCGGTTGGACGGGGTACAACTTATTGTAACTTTACACAGAAGGCCATCGTAGACCGGTGACGTGCACCTGTTCATGACCACTCTGATTTTCTAGTTATCGCGCCGGATACCAACCTTCGCTCCATTTCTGCCCGCTCTGTGGTCTCAGGTGGCTCGTTCAGGTCACGACGTGCGCGGGCTGTGTAAAGTCGTGATATGGAGCACCACATGTAGAATGAAATTTCGTTGCATCGAAGGCAAATGTTCACGTCGCGTCGTACGGTCGCGCAGTCTCGTTTGCATCTCAATCGAGAGATTCTTAGCTTTTGCATGCCGCTCGAAAGTCATGTAAGTGCGACTTTGCAATATGTAGATTGTGTCACTAGGGCCCTTTATTGTATATGAGTGTGATAGGCTATATTTAAGGATAGAGGAACACTTGCTTGTGGAGAGTGACAACTTTTGCTTTCGTTTCGCGTCGCATCGTTTCCCTTCTAGTATACTTTTAGAGACTTGTCATAGAGACTTCTCTATTCTCTATTCCCTATTCTTCATTGCGAATTCTCTTTTCTTTTTATCTCTCAATATAATTCGCCCGAGAGAGAGAGGGAGAGGGAGAGGGAGAGGGAGATGGAGAGGGAGAGGGAGAGAGAGAGAGAGAGAGAGTTGTCTTGAATTAGACTTTAGAGCATGGTGCACTCGTTCATGCAAATTATCGGCTTTGTGATGGGCGCGCGTATTGCAGCTGCATGCGATCTTATATTACGAATGTAAGTCAGCCGCTGGGAGTCTGACTCCTCCAGGAGCGCCTCCGAGCGGTGAACTCTCGTAAATGGGGAAGGATTGGATGATCGGTTGGAGTATTTTGTGTGTACAGCTGCAATGAGTGACTGTGTAGCCACGAGATACTTAGAGTTTGTCATTTGGAAGCAATGCAGGTGTAACTCTCGAATCGCGAAAAAAATAGTAATGATGTGGGGACATGTATAGGGAGATCGAGAAAGAACCTCTCGTCTATCTCTCTCGCGTGTGTATGATAACCCTTCGTACTTTACTTACTCTAAAGAATACCAGAAGTATTTTACCTTATATTGCAATTAGAGTTCAAAGGATTAATATACCCAAACACAACCTGTTATGCTTCCTCTGCAGTCACTAAATGGAGATTGATGTAAGGAGTGCGTGTGAGGGGGTGGGCTACCCTCGGGGTAACTTTTTTAAGTCCGCCTTAGTTAAACTAAGTAGTTAAACTGGAAGGCAGGGCTTAATTATAAACGCATCATGCGCGGATGCGTTAGTTTAGCTTCTGTTAGGTAGGCTTGCACATTTTAGACATTATAAGTGTGTATCTATGTATGTATAGGGAGATCCATGAAAATCGCCTGTCTATCTCTCTTTCGCGTTTGCGGTTGCCATTAATAGTAGAGTGGCAACATCGTTTCTATCATTGCTCGCAATGAGAGACACGATGCATTGATTACAACGGAGGGTGAATAGGATTAGGTGATATTTTTTCGCGAGGGTCACTTCTGTACCCAGTTCCTTAGTAACATGACGTTTTCCAGACACTGCATCTCGTAAAAATCTATATTATGGTTTCCAAATCGAATTATAATTATCCTACGTAACTTTGCTTCGGTTTAGGCGGTTTTTATTTTCAAGAAAGGTAGTTGCTATGTTCTAGATACAAGCACATCATTGAAAGCTTGTGGATACCGTTTCCACACCATTCCCACGCGTTCCCTACGATATCCTACATCGCTTCCATATTGTTCACACCGTTCTCTTACACCAATCCTCCGCATGTATTTTATCATTTCCACACAACATATACATATACCATTTCCACATTAATTCAAAACGCTTTCCACTTCTACACAGCTGTAACAGAAGTCGAAATTCCATTGGCAACTTTGTTGCACCTGTAAGTGATATTATAACTCGGTCAGTAGCTTCGGTACAATTGTGAGAAATAAGTACAACCGAAAACCCTGTTTGCACTTTTGTTGCATACTCGACACAAAGCAAAGATTGAATTTTATATTCGATGCATTTGCGCGTGTAGCCATAAATCAATTTGCAACATCGGGCACCGCCGCCATGAGAAAGTGATGTCTGGACTTAAATGGATACAGATCGATTCACGGTTGAGTTGTTTTGTTTCAATTTTCATCACATTTAGTTTCAATTCTAATGGTTAATACGATTGCGATCGAAGTCCAGACTGAATCTATAATATTGCACGCAACACGAAAATGGTAAGGGGGTCCCTAAGAGTCTAAATAGAGCCCCCGATCTGTGTGACAAAAATTTGCATAGCATGTAAGGTCTATTCTATACCTCGTCTGTGATGGCACGAACAGCAAGGATATAACACACTGGCAAAACACACGTCAAAATACCGAAGAAGCGGGGCAACGCGTGGCTAACGAACCGGAATTGTTGATTAATCGACGGTTTCTAATTTATCCGGTGAAGTAGGCAAACATGGAAAGTGAGGGGAAGTGTGTGTGGGGGGCGGGGAGCAAGACAGAATTTCCAGATTTCTGAGCCGGGTTTACCGCGATGGAATATTGATGATCAAGCGTTTTGCATATGTACCCTCTCTTCCGGACATTTAGCGAAACTCCGTCGACCGGAAGGTAATTCGCAGTTCGAATGAATTCGTCATGATTTCATGAGCAACGTTCACCCGTTTCATCGTTACAGGCCCGTGCTCTCACCTTCGTCATAGACATTCGCCGTTGCTTGTAAAGTACATACCCTGTTTTCGAGACGAAAACGACAGAAAGAGCGAGACAGAGGGCTGTAGGTAGAGTATCCGAGGGAACGGGGGAGAACGTGGAGCTGTAAACTTTCGGGGAGGAACGCTCGAGCTCTCAACGGGAACCGCTTAGATTTATGGGCGTAAATTTCTATCCAATAAGGAGCAAGATCTGTGTAGTTCCTGAACATGGTATTACAAGACCCTTTTATTCAACATAAAACACATTAAAGTTTGTAATGTCCATGTCTCAGCTAAAATTTTCTAATTATTGTCATTTCCATGGGGCAATGATAGCTTCCAATTTGACAGTGACCTGCTACAAGGTGACAGCAAGTTGCAAGATCAGAATTTACTGTATAAAACTGTTTTAAACGAGTCGAAGTGAATATTTATGCGGTTTGTTTTTAGTAGAAAGTTCGCGGGGTAAGTTGGCGAAGTACAGAACAGATTACTTCAAGTTTTCAACAATGCTAACCGAGGTTTTGGGGCATTAGTTTCTGTTGAATCTAGTCAGAATAGGGGAATAGGTACTGAAAAGGAACGAGAAGCGTCTTATTGCGAGCGAAGGAGTTGTGCAGCCGTGTTTAGGTACGAGTATCTGCTTCGGAGATTAGGAACGAAGGGGTTACCGACGGTGACCGATAAATTTCGCCGCGACTGTCTCTTACTTGTAATTAAACGCACAATTTAAACGGGCTGTTAACGTCAGCACGGCCAAACCGAAGTGTCTTCTCTTGGGTACATGTTCTTAGAATTCTGGCCTAACGCTGGGATCAATTGAACCACGTTACGTAACACGTAAACGAGTAAAGAAACCACAGTTTAGAAAACTATGATTTCCGACGTCATTTGTCCCATTTTTGTGGGACAAAATTTTTCTATGGAATTGATAAAGCATCCTTCTCCAGAATGTGAAATCAAGAATTTCTCCAAACGCACTCAAAAAATGTCGTACGCTATTTCAGACTTGAATTTATCAGAAACTTAGGTTGCCCAACGAAGTAGTACCTACGTACATAGTAGATACATACCCAGACGATCCAGAAAATGGTATCGAAAAAAAATCACAATATTTTTTGTACGTTTCACTCATTGATCACTAATAATTTTAACCACCTATTTAACAATACTTTTGTATCTAATATTCTCTAGCAAATCGATCCAAATTTCAACAGATCGGTTGAAAACAATATGCCACATAGTTATAGATCCTTCGGTGAAAGATTTCATGCGAGATGCGTGGCAATAATATGTATTATCGTCGATCCATCATAGAAGAAAAGTGAAGGGCAGACGATTTCATTATGCATGCACATAAACGAAACGCGCCCCTAATTACAGCATTGTGGTGACCCATACCAAGTACCAGTCGAACATCTGCGATCCATCGTGACGGATAAATCACCTTGGGACCACCCTCCAATCGCGTCTCGGCCATCGCCTTGCATATAGACAGTTACTAATGAGCCAACCCCATTTAATTAACCGTATATAGCTTCGACACAACTGCCAGACTATTTCCCTGTTACCGCGCCACACGCGTTATCGTTCTCTTCGAATAACCGCCCTTCTTTCAGGGTCTGATATCACATTGGCGGAGAACTTTTACATCAGAACATCTGTTCTAGTCATATTTTTCGGTAATTTATTGAGGACGTCAATACATTTTAACTTTGAATCCACTAACGAAAGTCAATTATTGCTTGTGTTCGCTGTAAACAATAAAACGTGCTTCCATCTTGAACAGATAAATATGTGATTTTAATGTAAACTGTAATATGAAAGGAAAAACTGCTGTGGCCTACAGTAGCACAATACATAATACTGGGCCCATATTATTGATCCTAACTGTCATAAACTTCTATGGAATGTAAAATTACTGTATTCGACAAGTATGTTGGAAAATCCCACGCTCCTCAACGAACGAGGCAAAGCCTCGTGCGGAAGTTTACATTAAGGCCAGCACGGCAACGTCGGGCCCGGACAGCGTGACGCCAGGCCCGTCATAAATTAGGCTAGGGCCTTAAGAAGTTTTCGCTAGCGACAACGCAAGGACTTTCCTGACGAGAACAGGCAGTCTTCTACAAGCCTCGACTCGAGACACACTGTACCAAGCCTACACCGCATCGTCGAAATATATTTTTATTAAAGTTAACCCGTTTTCTTCACTGTTTCGATTCTTACAAATAAGTCTTTTATTAGAAGATTATATAAAAGTGATCATGGGGATAATGTAACAATACATATAATCACACTACTTAGTAATATACGATAGTCTTATGTAAAAATAGTCTCTTTGTCAATGAAACACCACGTTTACTTATATATGTACGCAAGCTGAATACGTCAAATTATAAAAAATATTATACATATGATAAAAAGTAAATCGTAGTCCGAAGTTAATAGAACTGATTAGAAATTATTGTCACCATTTTTGAATCTCTTGTTAAGAAGAACAACCAGTGGCGGATTTAAGAAAAAAGGCCCAGGTGGCAAACATTCTGAGGGGCCCTTTTTGGGGGGAAAATGATAGGGTAGTTTACTAAAAACGGGCTAAGTGTAGTAATACAGAAAGAAAATATAGTGTTTTGATACTTATACCTAACCATGATTTTTTTTTGGTCATGGGGCCCTGCGGGGGCCTTCTGAGCAGGGGCCTAGGCGGCAACTGCTCCTCAGCCGCCCCGTTAAATCCGCCACTGACGAGGGAACACCGCGAACCCTTACTCACCGATTGGAATGCAACTTGGTGGGTTTATAGAGTGACTCAAGACAAGAACAACGGTGTATTTCATTCGGGCCTTATCGCCCTTTAAGGGGGTAAAAACTAACCTCAAAGTCAAATAGGCACTTCCACTTTTTCGCGTATAACTCCTAAAGTACAAGAGACAGAAAAAAATGTTTCAAACAAAAGTTTAATGGTGCAATGAGCGCTGCAAACTTGCGTTAACAAAATTTTGTTCTTGTCTTGAGTCACTCTATAAACCCACAAAGTTGCGTTCCAATCGGTGAGTAAGGGTTCACGGTGTTCCCTTGTGAGAACAATATATTGTGCCTAGCGTACTGCAAACGGATGGGTTCTTTCTATAGACTTATTCTATATAACATACTTTCGTTATTACAAGTAACAAAATACGTTTTTTGAAGATATGCCACACGTTTTAGAAATAGGCAGTCTGTCCATCTCTTGATTTTAAATAATTCCTGTAGATTGCATAGTAGAGATAAGGTAAGAAGAGAACATGTGACGCAACAAAAAATTGCAAAACCTGCTACTCCATTTTAAAGGGCGATGGGAGCAATAAGCCTCCGTGGCGCAATGGGCTAGCGCGTTCGGCTGTTAACCGAGAGGTTGGTGGTTCGAGCCCACCCGGGGGCGATTTCTTTTGCTTTATCTTACCATTCTCTCAAAAGTATCAATAAATTTGTATTATTATTAAACGATTTTATTGAGCTTCGATCCTCTGTTCGTTTGTTTCGTTCAAATCTGGCAACTCAAATTTAACCAACATTCACTAATCCAATTGTCTTGAAACTTTGGGGGTGTGCGTAGTTTGGATGACAATACAATATTTAAAAAAAAACCCGGGGGGGTGAAAAAATACCTAATTATCAATAAATATAACTCATAACCACAAATCTAAACGACATGAACAGTCACTCACGCTCTTTACGAAAACAACAAAAAGCCGCTGTGTACGGGTCACTTATCGCATCGCGATTTCAAATTAAGCAAATAATAAACACAAATCTTATCGACATGAAATCAGCCTATAACCACAAATATAGCCGTCTCAAACGACACTTAGAGCATATATACATGTAGGTCTCATTGAGAGCTCGAAACTGTCGCCAACATCATGCGAGAGAGAAAGAGATACTTTCTCGATGGTGCGAGCGAGAGAGATAGAACGGAAAATCACAATCGCTCGCAATGCGCATGCGCCGGTGTACACCTCTCACTCGCACCAGCTCGCACTTTCCCGCATGATGTTCATCACCAACTCGCTCGACAGGAGATATAAGGCAATGAGACCTCCAGTAGTATATGCTCTGAATGTGAGTCGCCAACTCGCTCGACAGGAGACATAAGGCAATGAGACCTCCAGTAGTATATGCTCTAAGAAACGACATGAAATCAATGAACAAACACTAAAAATTCTCAAGTATCAATGTATTATGTTGCATATTTCGCTACGGTTGTGGCTCTGACTCCATCTGACAAGGGAAGTTCGGTTACCCGAACATTCCGATTTTTTTTAAACTGTGCAGATTTGTAGAGGACCTCAATAGAAGTATCAGGAAATTTTTTGTTTGTACTCATTTTCGGGTTTTCAGGGTGAAAACACCCCCTAAAGGTTAATGAGTTTGTTCCAATTTTTCAGTATATCTTGGAAACAATATATAAAAAATATGTTTTAAGTAAATACAAATTTTGTTATAGGGCTTGATAACAGTTCCTGATTTTATTAGTTCTACGTCAAATCATTTGCAAAATGTCAAAAAAAAAACACGACGCAAAATACAGGGTAATTCTCTAGCAACCGTCGTCAAAGGCGATACCGCCAGCAGTCACGCGCCTTGCTGAATTCCGTGGTCTTCGATACTTGAAACCAGCGGGACCATACAATGTTGCGCACTAAGCAGTGGCGAATTTCGAATTCAGCATTTCTAATCAGATCTTTGCGAAAGTAACGCTAATCGATTCCTTCTGTTTTCCCGACGAAATTGGTCCGAAGAACGACATAATTCGGACCATAATTAAGGAAATCACGTGAAAAATTGATTGGCATAATGTAAAATTAGCTTCGTTAAAAATAGTTCGATTTACATAACATTTAGTATAATTTTCATCGGAAACACACAAAGAATCAATTGGTATCACTGCCATATTGATTCGATGAAGAAAATAAAGATTTTCATTTTTCGAATAAGCTATGAATCATCGCGTGAGCGACCGGCGAAGATGAAACGGCACTGCGCGGGTGAATGAGAAATACATATGCATACTTCAGGTCTGCGCACACTTGTCAGCTCCGTGTCAGTACCTTTCCGGCGTGCCAGTAGTAAGAAGAGATTCTACAAAGGTAAATTTTTTAAGACCATGAGGGCTTCGTATTTTGCTTTTGAAATAGACAGGTGTTCTGTGTACATATGCTCTATTGGAAAGCACGAGCTCTCCTTTTTAAACGATTTTATTCAGCTTCGATGCTCTGTTTGTTTGTTTGTTTTTTCTTGTATATTTGTTTCTTGCATGTTTTGTTCAAATCTAGCAACCCAATTTTAACCCACTGAGGTGGTACGTGGTAAGATAAAGTACAACTCCGTCTAACACAACACTCCATTTATTTAATGTATACAACAAATGCGGAGACTGAACAAGAGACTCGCGTGAGGTCATCGGCAAGTGAGCGCAGGAACTGCTGGATACCGATTGCCTGTCTCTTCACCATCTGTATCCTTAACACAGGGTTGCGAGGCGGTTCAGTACGCCGTACTGGCATATATGACGTCACTTGGCTTAGATTGGCTTAGCTTTGGTATGTCGTCACGGCGTCACCAACCAAATATAAGTGTTCCCCTTCTCCTACGCCGTACGACCAAAAAGAAGATATTTACGACGTCATATCGATCAGCACACTGCCATTTATTCCGTACGCCTGGCAAACCCTGCCTTAAGGGGATATAACCGTTTTAAAGTGTCAAAAATTGGATTTTTTCTTTTTACATATTTTTATAGACTGATGTTTCAGGAATATTATAAATCAAGTCCGATGTAAAAATTGGGAAGACTAACAAAGTTATAAGCATTTGAGTGGAACCACCCAAGTAGCACGGGGCGGCGAGGCGCGGCGACTCGACCGATCGCAGCGGAACTATATTTTTCATTACGGTGGCCCTAAAAACTCGCGCTACGTTCAACCAATTCACTTCCAATTTTGCATGCAGAACCGTAATAAGATTCCACATCGTCCTACGAGGGCTTTTTTTATTCCGATTCCCCGTTTATTCTTTATAAAGAAAAAAGGTGGACTTTTCTCTTAGAAAAATATAACTTTACCTTTGATGTTTCACAATTTCTTTATTTTTCAAAATTTTCAAAATCGGCCCGGTAGGACAATAGCTATTAACATATTTTATAAGCAAATTTTACTGTTTTTGATTTCAGACACGACATACAGCTTTTTTCAGGGCCACCGTTTAGCCGTTTAAAATCGAGAGACTTTCGGACATGTATCCAGAACTTCCGAAAAACAATAGCTTTTTAACTGAAACTTTTTTCTAAGTAGTTCATAATACTATGTAAAGATAGTAAAAAAACGGGAAATCTTCATCAAGCCGTTGACTTGTAAAAAAATCCACAAAATGTACACATTTCCCGAGGGTTCAAACGGGTATACACCCCCTTAACCCCTCAATGACTACCTCAGTATCTGGTACGGACCCTGTTTTTCAAGCGGCTCCCGCGTCAGTACCAGATACTCTAGAGGCTGTCTGTACAGTGATGTTTAAATGTCGAGGCCTCAGGTAGCAAAGTGACGTTTTCATTCCGAGCGCCCGGGCCTCACGGTCAGTTTTTCTTTTCAGGAGTCGGTCGTTGTGGGGTTAACAAGGGGTGGAAGAAGTGAAGGAAAGCAATAGAAAAAGGGTGAGACAGAAAACTAAAGAAATTCTGAGATAAAGGTAAAAGAGAAAGCTACGCGAGAAGCGACTCCGCTTGGGCTCGTGCGAGTCTGGTCACCACATGTTCCTGACGAACGCCAGGCCCAGGCAAAACCCTCGAGAAACGAACTGTAGGAGAATAGGCAGGAAGTTGTAAACAGTAAGAGAATTTAGAAAAGTTAAAGTTAGAGACGCAAGGAGAGAAAAATACCAAAGAAAAAGTACGTGGTGGCAGAGACATAGCTGCCACACTACTTACACCAATCCAATTGTCTTGAAACTTTGCAGGCGTGCGTAGTTTGAAGGACAATACAAAATTATGAACAAAATATAACCCATAACCACAAATCCAAACAACTTGAAATAAGCCACTCACGTTATTTACGAAAATGCGATTTGAAATTAACGATTTGAAATTAAACAAACACTAAAAAATAAAAAATAAACAAAATATATTAAAAAAATTATATTAAACGATTTTATTTAAAATGCACTAACAACTAAAAAATAATTATTTTCTTGTACTACAATTTCGATGGTGCTTTTCACTTTAAATAAAAACGTGGAGCAGGATGTCTCACATCCAATTCATTTCGAGGCTTGATACTGTATTAAAATGATTCATATTCTGTCATGAAATATCCTGCTCCACAATTTTATTTAAAGTGAAAAAACACCATCGAAATTGTAGTACAAGAAAAGAATTATTTATTAGTTTTTAGGGCATTTTTAATAAAATAGTTTTTTTCTACTAGATACTGTTTCGTCTTTTTGTTTTTTAATCGTGATGAGATTATTCACCCAACAACCATTATATGTAAATGGATCGAAAAAAATATCACGTAACATTTGAATTTCCTTCACTTGCTAAATGGGGAATGGACTTTGGGGAGTGGGGATTCCATTATCATAATTTCTTGTTTTACCTTGACAACAGAAGCCTATGCTTAGGCAAAGAGTAGGGACATTCCGTGGTTTGTTCCAGTGCAGGGTGGACATTACCTGTTTTTAACCAGTATACCAAAACATTAACATTATCATATGGGGGCATTCGAACTTTATAACCCTTAGTGATTCGACAGTTCTGTAGTCCCAGTTGCCAGCCACAAAATATGCTATAAATCGCAAAATCACGAAAAATGGACATTCCTCATTTTACCCCCTTGCCCCTCATGTATGAAAACATATTTCAAAATATTTAGTAACGATTTGAAAATATTACAATATTCGTAATTGAAGTAAATAGCAACATATATATATTGGCTAATGTTTCATAAAAAAGTATAAACAATGGAAATTTCTTTGTAATTATAACAAATGTAAATGTAAAAATTAGAGACTGCAATAGAAGACCAGCAAATAAAAAAATTTTATTTAACGGCGCCGTGGCTTAGTTGGTTAAAGCGCCTGTCTAGTAAACAGGAGATCGAGGGTTCGAATCCCTCCGGGGCCTGAAGCAATTCTCGAATTTTTAAATTGCTGATTTCCTTTTGTTTTTTCTACTATAAATACAAACCAATATTGACAAATCTGTGATTAATAAAATATAAATATTATTACATGACTTCTTAATATTATTTTATATTATCTAATTTTATATTATTTAACATTTCAGTTTTATTTTTTCCTACGCATAATTTTTTTTATGATATTTTAAACGTCTTAGTATTAAGTAAATACATCCTACATTATCCATTTATATTTTTTATATCCTACTATCCATACATGCTGTACTTTATGAAACACAGTTACGATTAGATAATTATTACATTCCATCAACATTTAACGTAGAATAACACGCGATTCTTTGTGCAGCGCCATTGTTTCCGTCAACGAAGGTAATAAATAAAATATTTTCTTCAAAACTATTACCCAACCAAGGGTATCACATAACTTTTTACAGGGGGGGGGGGGGGCGTAACTTTGTGGTGAGGGTAGAGAAAATTATAGTAACGAAAAAACGAGAAGCCCCCTTGCTTTTTTGAACCCATTTTGAGGTGCCAATATAATTAAAAATTTAAACCCGAAATTTAACAATCACTTTTTTAGTATAAATTGAATAAAGATCAGTTTCTAAAAATCAGCGATTTTTTTTTAAAAGCCAGAGGGAGGGCAACTGCCACATTTGCCCCCCCCCCCCCCCGCCCTTTCCCTTCGGACGCTCATATACCCAACACATGAGTACAAAACATTAACAATTATTAGCATTATTAAAACAAAATTGTAAGCTACGGAACGAGTGTGATAGTATCGATATTATGGATTTAGAAAAGTAAACTTCACACGAATTTTGCTTCAAGGAAACAGTTTCGCATCGGGCATCATTACCTCAATTGACCAAATATAACCGCGAACAATATCCAGAAAAATAATTACCTACCAAGTAAACATAACAATAAGCTACAACTTTATACAAAACTTACCAAAATGTGATGCGTCTGGATACGTAATCTTCTTTTTCTACAGGACACTTTATAACGATCGGCGATGAAAACCGCGAAATTCAAGAAGGGCACGAACATACGGCGAGTATACTACTGCGACAGTGTCGCCACCCGCCTTCAGTATTAGAATGGTGGCTACCTTGCTGCGTCTCCTAATCGAGTCGCGGAACTTCGTTGTTGTCATTGTGTTTAAAGTAAACTGTGTATAACCTTGTTTTCCTGGAAAATGAGTTCGTATACAGACCCGTTGCATTTGAACGAAATGAGTCTGTTTCGGGAACTGCAGGCCAATTTGTCAAAGAACATCAAGGATACACGGAACATTCTGGAAATACGTGACAACGTGTTATACGTGTGGAACGCGAAAGATTTTTGCATAGTGACCTTGAACATTGCGGCAACGCGTGGGGAAATTGGAGAAGATGTTCCTTATCAGGTAAGAAATGGATTGCTACTTGATCAAACAATTGAATTACTTATCGGTAAACGAAATGAAGATGACAATTCAGCATGGTTCTGTGTACAATATTCCGTTGCATGGGAACCTAACCTCAACAGTATGTTGTGAAAGGGGCGCACGCGTCTTCTTTTACTGCTGCATGTATTGAACAGACGTAAAGAAAAGTAGGCAATTGCTGCGGTTTATTTAATAAATAAAGTTTCTCTGTGTTTTTTTAAAAATATATGGGATTAAGTAAATCCTTATAATAATATTCTATGTATTCTTCTATACAGTAATTATTCTAAGTGATATTGTGTTTCATACGATTTTTGGTTAAGCTTGAAATCATAAAGTGTAATTTCTTTACCAAAATTTGATTTATAGTGTTCATGTTTTTATATAGTTTGTCAACATGTTTCTGACGGTGTTACTCTAATATTTGAGAGGTGTGCATGTTAACAAACATGTAATAATAATAAGGTGAATGACACTAAAGCATTACTAAATAATTCCTTATGTTGGCCATTTATCGAATCCACTTAGTTTGCGTCTTTCACGTTCACATTTATACGAATGAATTTAACGAGATGTATAACATAATTTTTACTTTCATCTCTTAACATATAGTAAACACATTCTGTGCATCGTACAAGTACTTTATCAGTTCTATGACCTGATTTTATAAGATTAGATCTTGTAAATATAATAATATAATCATGATAATTGGAATAAAGTGTAACGTATAATATAGAAGTTAAAAGTTGTAATTTTAATTATTTGTTGCCAACTAATTGTTCCTACAATTTGGAGACAAAGTACAATGAATGAAGTTCCCATTCAAGTAGTAGGATTCTACTCTAAATATTTTTTACCACTAGCAGTAATTTATATTATCGTACAGTACTTGAGATATTATATCACTTTATTAGACTGCATATGTATACATGTTTCATGCATTCCTCTATCACTTTTTAATTACAGATGCAAATCGTTGCCATTCTGTTATGTATCCTGGAATCAATAACTTGTGTATATGTACCTAAATTAAGTGTTTTAGCTTATTTGATTTATTATTCTAAATAATTGTTTCCAAGGCCTGTTATTCATACTCAATTTTGTATCATATATTTTATGTAAGTGGGAACAAGTAATTGTCAACTATCAGTTTTAGCAAGTTAAAGCTGTTGTTTGCATTTACACATAGGTAATCTTATTGTACAAGTACATTAACTTCTACTTCTAATGTATTCTCTTACAAAAACTCTCCATACACACATCATACACGTATTTCATGCTCTCAAGCTTTTGGGCCATTTAAATATGAAATAGATGTAAATATATTTCAAAACATTATAAATACAATGGAACTCTCAAACCAGAGTTGGGCAAAATGTAATCTAATTACAAATTACACATTACGATTAAAATATAACTGTGTAATTGATTAGACATTATTTTCTGTAATCGCTAATTTAGGTAGTTGACCACAATTTTGTGGAGCTAAATTTTTGAGTAATCAATTAAAATGGAAATTAATTTCAACAAAATTTACGAAAATTTTAGCTCCTCCAGCTAGAAATTTTAACGTAATCCATTAAAATAGATGTTAATTTCAACAAAATTTACGATAAATTTAGATTCTCCAACTAGAAATTTTAACGTAATCAATTAAAATAGAAGTTAATTTCAACAAAATTTGCGAAAAATTTATCTCCTCAAAATCCTCGGCCCCATCAGCCCCCGGAGACCACAACTTTGTCAACTACCTAAATGAACGATTACAGAAAATAATGTGTAATTAATTACCCAATTACATGTTAATCGTAATTTGTAATTTGTAATTAGATTACATTTTGCCCAAATCTGTCTCAAACCCAACTGAATGATGCCGAGTATTTTGCAAGTACATAAAACAAAAAGTTTTTCTCTTCGAAGGATGACGGGAAAAGTCACTTATCGTACGAGCTGTTAATCGTCACAGTAAAAACAATGGAATTCCGACCTTCGTCAAGTAGAAGTTGCTCGATAACCGGGACCATTACCTCGAAACGGCGCGTTCGCTTAACGACGATTACCGCGAAAGCGTTTTCTCCGGCGAACTTTTGATTCGAGGCGATTAAGCTTCGGTTAAATTATGGTCCACGATACCGATATACACGGTCGCAGAAATGCACGCGTGTACCGCGTCCCGCGGGTCCGTCGGTGTCCGTCTACACAGATACAGGTGCACTAGTGGAAAATGATTACGTGGTAAATGAAAGGGAAGCGGCATGGTGAGGTCGCGCGCGCACACGCCACGAGAATGGGCAGAACGTTTCGTTCTCCTGCCTGTGCTTTTATTTCATTTCAATGGCACCGTGGGATCAGCGGGTACATTAATGCCTGGCCGTGTGAGCGCGCGAGCGCGGCCACCGGAGACCAAAAGACCGGTGAGGGGATAATTTATAGGAAATGGGTTGTTCGACGCTCCGGAGTAATTTAATTAAAATAAATGTCCGTGCCGCGGAGGAACGTTACCCACGGACCCGCGGTCCACAACTGCGAATAAAATGCAAATTCAGACCCTTCACCGGGTTACGTATGGGTATTCGTAGCTAGGCAGATAAAGAGTGCGCGACCAGGGGGAGCAGAGTCTCCGGTTCCTCTCTCCCTTTGGGGACCGATCATCGTTCGCTCACCCGTTGATTTGATAAGGGAAAATCCTGAGAAGTCCCTAGTCTCTCCCGTTCACCACTTTTTCTCCGCTTTTATGGCCTGCCTGCGCTAGCTCGCCGGACTGTACATATGTATGTGAACATTCAAAGAATTTCGGGCGGTAGGAGGTACAATCTTACTGAACATACTGTTCGAGGCTGTAGAATGTAAGCCGTGCTTTTTAGAAAGACTACTCTAAGTAGGCGTCTCATGTCCTATAGGCTAACGGCCCAATTGGTTGCACGCCTCATGTACCTCACCTTTCATACTCCGGATCTTGCAATCTTATCGATTTGTATTCGCCGTTGAAGTTAAACATTTAACTGCTTTTGATTTACATAATGAAGACAAGTTACATATATGCATATTCACTCCCTCTTTCTCCACCCTGTCGGTCTTCCCTGTGCATGGGAAAGAAAGGCTAGGACTATGTTTTGCTCCTTATTGTTAATTTCGTTTCTATCCTATTTGTCTGCAAGAAACCATTGCGCGCTAAGGGATATTTGTGTCTTCTAACAAAGCCCTTCCAGAGTAGTCGCAAATCCTGCGAAAATCGAATAACATTTGGATGTCTGCTATCGTGCCATCTTCGAGCACATACTTAGCCAACGCCAATATGTACCTAGCATTTGATACAACTCTAGCAGAACACCTTCCTCGGATCCTTCTCGAAGTAGCGTAGCAATATCATAGATCAGCCTCGGCAGTCTGTCCCTTACTGGCAGCATCGTATCGAAAGAAACATCGAAGGATGTCCCCTATTTTCTCCAGCTCCACGAAAGGGAGGCAGAGAGTAGTCAATTGAATGTTCAGAATCGCCGTGGCTCCCAAGGGCCACTTTTACGGCCGCTACGTGCGCGGGCGCGCGCGCGCGCCCGTTGCCCGACTGAAATATCGGTCGTAAATAATAAAAGTTAGCGAGGTTCCTCCCTGGCGCGCACGCCGGGACTTTAAACCGGAAGATAGGTGTCGCAGGATACGGACGAGGCATGAAGTAGAGGAGGGGGAGGTGGGCGATGAGGAGGGCGAAAGAGGCAACGGGGGTAGCGTTCGGGGGTGTGGGGCGGAGACAAAGACGCGCTATTGTCAACCGCTCCGCCATCGGAACCACCATCCGCCGCGGGAAACTTTGAATCATTTTTATTGCATAGAGTTATCTTTGTTACCAGCGGAACGAACGTCTAAACGCGTCCTCTCTGTCCCTTTTCTCCTCCCCTCGTCTTCCTTCCCCCGTTCGTACAGGTTATTCCCTCCCCGTGGCTCGTCCTGGCCTTTCTGCCAACCACCCCCCGCCCCCCACCCCCCATCCCAACCCACCACCTGCGCACCCTTTTTGTTCTTCTCGCTCGACGCGAGATAATACGAACGAGGAAGCGTTCACACCCCTTTGGCTGCCCAAATGGAATAAGTTCTTTAATTCGCGAATTTACCGCCCCGCTTTAACGAATCGCCAGCCCCGTCGCAAAGATAACGGCGGCTACTTCTGTCTAGGCTGTCGACTCGCTGTCTCTGATCCTTTTCTGGTATCCTGGAAAGGCGATCCTCGACGATGATTTAGAGAAAAAATTGGGGTTTTTAGGCGACCCTTGTGATACCAACCAAATCCTGTGTCCTGTTTGAAAGACTAGTCTCTTCTATAAAAGTTGTGGCTTTATATGTTCCTGTTCAACTTTTAGATCGATGAGTGGTAGGGTAACCCCCGCGGAGCGGCGATATATCTTTTGTCTTTATAAAAGCACCGCAGATCCTTTCAACTTATGCTACAGTGGTAATTCGGCGAGTCTACGTGAGCCTTTCTACATGCCGTCCAGTGTGAAGGGACCGTCTTATCTAAATTAAACGCACAGGGCGCAGGACGGTGTCCGAAGGTCAGAACAAAAAGGGAAATCCCGTCCCAGGCGGCTGAAAGAATGGAATATCGCGTAATAAGCAAAATCCTCCCGACGATAATTAAAAAGCAATTTTACGGTGACATTTGTACGTAGAACGTCGCTATCCTTGCCAGAGGTAAATACTCCTCCACTTGCCCCCCTGTTTCTCTATGTGTTTGAACATTCAGGGTGCGAAAAACTTGCCTCGCGGTTTCGTTGGACTATCCTCTACATCTAGACTTGTATTTCCTCGAAGAGTTTTAAAGGAACCCCTAAAATATCGGTACAATTATTTGTTTCTCGATAGATGCTCCAAATAAGTACCTCCTTCGAAAGTAAGGAAATCGAATTTTGAAATACAAGCTCCAATCACTATATCGCTTGGTAATCTCAACTGAATAAAAATTGCCGTACTCTTTTTGCTCCGTCTGCTGCGGCCAGTATCGTATAAGTAACTTGTGGGGCGGGGCAGGGGGAGGGTGGTCTCGTCATTTCCTGGGTCCAGGTTAGGCAGTCCTGCGCGTGGAAGAGCAATAAAATTCACGGGAAGTGTTTTACATCGGTAGCACGGGGGTTTCTGTGCTGTGGACAAGGGTGCCAGGGTGAGAGGAAGCCTCGACGAATTCAGTAAGTGGCGGACAATGGCTTTTGTGGTAGACATGGGCCGGCTCGTACCCTTTTCCTCTCTTTCTCGCTTCTGGCACGCGTGTTTCGTTCCACTGCTAGGTACAGGGATACATTTTCCCTCGTGTCGTGCTTTCTTCCTCTCTTCATTGGGAGCACTACAGTGTCACGTGTCCAGAAATGTACACGAAAGGGGGGTGCAGACGTGAAAGAACGAGATGAGACAAAAATATGAGGTTTTCTCTGTGTAGTAACGAATAGTTATGGTAGACTACCAGTAGAAGGGATTAGTCGGAGATGTTTGAAATTTGTCAATAGACGAATAAAGCTGTTGTTTCTGTACAGAGAATATTGGAAGTTGTGCCGTATTTAGATCTTCGATGTTTGAAGTATATACGTACTACTTGACATTTAAATTCATCGAATGTTATCACTTGAGATCAATTGTGACTCCCACATAACATGATCAATCAACAGAACTATATACTCGAATTAATATTAATTGGAAAAGAACAGAATTTATTATGATTATCGAGAATGAGAGGAAAGGCATACCGCAGCGTGATTTACAAGCTGTGAGAATCTGTAAACGTAGTTCTCGCCTAAGGACCAGTGTCTTTATCTCCCTCTGGAAGTCGTATAGTCGAGAACAACTTGGTCCATTGTTAAACCAGCCCGTTAAAATACGAAACGCCCTTCGTCTTAGAAGAAACTAAGCGTACACACAGCATCCCTTCCCTGCGATATTCTCTATTATCTAGCTTGTATAGTCTATGAGCAACGAAAGGGCTGCCACACCCACAGTGACGATAATTCCGCCGCTAATAACCCCTTGAGGAGATTTCTTGGAGCCTCTGGCCCACCCTTTACGCGTTATCATCACACTTCTGTAACTGAATACCCTTGTTCAGTTTCGTTTGGGCATTTCTCTGGTCTGTATCGACAATTTTCATTTGCGGCGACTGAGATTGATATAAATCTTGTTATAAAGTACTTTGACGAAAGATTTGACAAATGAACTATAAATGGTGTCTAAAACACCACGCTAGTATCTATTTTAATCTTTTTTATTTCACTTTTTCCTGACCAGTATTCAATCTTTATAATTGCATTACAAGTTGCTGATTTTTAAGTTTTGACATTTCGTTCTTACAAAAAATCTACACGGCCCAAATATAGGTAACTTGTGATTTGAGCTTTTGTTGATTTACGATAGTGTTGAGAATTCTCATTGAGAACCATATGAATGCAATTTCAGTACAATACTGAATACGAAACTAGAGCAAGATACGCCAGAGTTTCTATCCATAAGTAGCCCTGATTTACAAAATCTCAGGTCACACTAACTTCGATTGTAACCTAAGACGCAGATAGTGATAAGGTCCAAACTAGAAAATATCTTTCTTTCTTGAAATTCTTGATCACCACGAGAATCGGATGATCTCTTCCTTGGGGGGCCGAAGTGGCTCACGTTCCGTTGCTCGCGCAAGGGGTGGGGCTTTGTCAGCCCCTGGAATACCTTGCCAGGCTAATGCATTTCCTTTACAGTTTTAATGGGCATTCATAACTAAGTTTAATAATGCCGGTAGGAGGCCGGCCGTCGCGGTTGCATATCTAATAATTCCACGGCGCTGGCTCGCGCAGGAAGTGGCACACAACGCGGATTTTAGTGGTAGTTGCTCGAGTTCATCCCCCTGCTACTCTCTTCCCGGCTCGAAGCCTCGCGTCCAACCTCTTTCTCGCTTTCTCGCCCTCTTTTCCACTCCTTCCGACCCTCGTCTTCCTTGCAACTGCCATGAAGCTAAGATTTCATACATTTTCAAACAGCATCGAACTGATACCGATACCTTTACTTTGCCCTTTTCGAAACTTCGTGATAGATCCTCGCTAACCAATTCTCTCAGCATAATCCATTCTGCCGTCCATACCGTTGCTCTTTTTAACAGACCAATCGCAATCAATTTTCAAGGTCTTAAGTGGAAAAGTTTGGATTCCGTTGAGCGACTTAATCACGGCGAATCAAGCACAAGGACGGCTCGCTAAAATGGGAGATCCTCGCTGGGAGAACAGGGTTCCGGGCCCAGCCAGGATATAATGGCGTTTTGGTCGTGGACTGTGATATAAATCCCGGCACCGTTGCGTGGCATACAGCACCATCTTAGCTTGGTCTTCAGCGGCGCCGTCTCCTAATAAATAACCCCGAGACAATGGACACTGTCCAAAACACGGTGGATCTTACGCCTTTAACTTGCCCCGACCAAGTCTTAACCCTTGCCCATACCCACCAAAAGCGACCGCCTCTCTGCTTTTCTTCGCTCTCCGCCACCTCCACGGACAGCCCCTTCCTCCTCAGCCAAAGAGCCGCGGCTCCCACCTTCGCCTCCTGGAATTATAATGTTTGTTTCTAACAAATTACCATGATAATGCCTGGCGTCGCGCGGCGAAACCGTGTCTTCGGTGGCACACTTAAATTACGCGGGACTAGGAGGCTACCAGCTACCAAGAACGCGACCGGAACATCAGCAATGCTGCCTCGACAGAGGGAGATTCCTGGCGGGTAGTTGTAATGTTAATTAGCCACTTACCTTAACCGTGCACCCGTAGACAATCGGACGCCTTCGCCGATGTATTTCAAAGTTTCCCGTCTTTGAGACGCGAGGTTTCTTGGCGGATGGAAAGGGAAGGTTTGATGGCGTAGTTGGATATACTGATATCCATAAGTCAGTGGCTATCGAATAGATTTAGACGAATAGTGAATTAGTAATGAATATTGATATATTAATGTGGGTTATGGTAGCATTAAGTTGCGGTATGTATTAAAAACCTTAGCAATAAGGGAATGGAAGAATTGAATCGCTTATTTACGGATATACGATGTTCGCCACGAAAGCAGGATGAAGGAAAACTCATGTAAGAATGTGACAAATTTTTTTAAGCAAATGGCCCATCAAATATCGTTATACTTTGTTTTCCTGTCTTCTACAATTTCAATTTGTTGTATTAAAATATTCTTAAGTAGTCACTTGGTGTGATGCTCACGATAAAACTGAGGCCAAACACAACTATAATTGAATTATTTTTTAGCTAATTATTTATATGTATAGGTAGGTACAATATTTTACTCGTTCTATGATTCGCTCCTTGGATTATCTCACATTATGCGTTCCAGACGTCCAAAATTACGCATTTCTACATTACTGTTTAGAAAATTCCTTGAGTTCTTTGCTTGCGGCTTATTTGATCACGAATTTGACACCTCGATTCCAATGGCATAAACCTCCGACGGCATTAACGAGCTAATATTTCGGCGATCGACCCAAGGGTCGGATGGTTGTGACCGTTTTTAAATACTCCGGACGTTATAATTCGAGAGTCCTAATTCATGTCCTGTACTGGGCATACTGATTTCATAATAGAACGACAAAATTTATGTTTTAATTATATTCTTAACAAAAGGCCTCTGGAAATTAAAAAAACCGCAGCGACAAGTTCGTTTACG
Source organism: Andrena hattorfiana (assembly GCA_944738655.2). Lineage (NCBI taxonomy): Eukaryota > Metazoa > Arthropoda > Insecta > Hymenoptera > Andrenidae > Andrena > Andrena hattorfiana. The sequence continues at coordinate 60,379,440 of OX122891.2, read as the reverse complement.
AAACAAGACTCTGTTGAAACACAGTGGACACCTCTCAACCCCGGGTTTGGGGGGGGGGGGGACCTTTCGAATGACACATCGTCCCAAAGAGTCGTAGATTTTCATCTCCCGGAAACGCGGCTCCCATCATCGTATTCGCGGACACGTTAAGCTGGCGCGGCTCCATAAAAATTACGCCGAAAATCTACGAGCAACGACGTAATACTTTTCACATTTTCGAGCACGACAAGCCATTATGCGGAGTACAGGGAGGGCATGCGAAGGCGATAAACTTTATTTTCCAAAATCGTCCAGTACCGGCCGCGCACACGTGTCGTTACGATCGCGATAACGCGCGTCCGTAGAAACGTACGAGGGATACCAGAGGATTCCGAAAAAATACACACACCAAAAAAAGGATTGTCGAGCACATATTTTTATCCTTTTTTCCCCCCCGCCTCCCGCGGCGTACGCGGGGGCGCAGCTTTCGACGCTCTTCGTAAAAAGCGTGCTTGCAAGCCGCGGCAATGGAACGCATAATGACGGGACATAATTCACGCATTCGACGAGCGTCCATTCACAGTAGCGGAAATTTGAATACGTGCTGTAGCCGGTTTGGTAATAAATTGAGTATCCTGTTGAACGACGCGTCGTTATAATGTTTATGAATAAAATTGTCCCGGGATTGTTCGTCGCGGTCTTCCTCGAATACGCTTCGTAAAGGTGTCCGTACTTTTCAGAGCTTTGGTCTGCTGTCGCGTGTACGGAATTTATGGTGCCTATAGTAGTACAGGATGTTGGAGAAGTGGCGTGAATTTTAGTGGATTATACTAAATTTTCAATGAACGTATCGACGCATTTAATTCGATAAAGTAAACCGTAGAGAATTAGTGTTACATCCAGGTTTCGTTCACATTCATCTCGTGCCCATGGAGCTTCGGCGCTAAATTCTTTAAAGAATAGCGTCATTTAACCCGTAACGCTTTTATATCGTACACTTTTACAGTCGTAAAAGTCAGGTTAAACTCGAGCGGCCTGTGTAACTGCCGTAACTGCAAGAAAGTCGGCCCAAGTTGGTTACTTTATCGGTACCGTTTTATTGAGAAGGCAATGCCGTGGCATGCTGGTCGCTTTTATTAGAAATCCACCGCGTTACGGGGAACTTTTTCAATACCGGCCTTCATCGAGCTTGCAGAGAGCTGTATACTAATCTGGGAAGATCAAAAAATCGCGTTTAGACTTTGGTTAAGAAGTCTCCTTCAATCTTTAATCGTTCCAAAACAATGAGTACTAAAATTAGAGACCACTACTTGCAATTGTGATTGCAAGTATTCAAAATTTTCAGGAAAACTGATGATCGAATTTTGAAGTGCTTTATACAGGGTGTATAAATAATTCTGGCATAAATTGTGAAAGGTGGACCGTTACAGACAAAGAAATTAGAAAGGCTGTGTAGACAGCCTTCTGAAAATGAAGAATTTTCAAGATATTACAGAATAGGATAGAAAGTGCCTTCACTTTGGGTGAAATGAATGAATTAATCGTGGAAATTTAATAATCGCACTCCTGCGCAGGACAAAATATTTTAATAAGTCGTGTGCAGCATTTGCTATGATTAAAATGAGTTAATTCGCGTTTAATCCGTTCCCAATATTTATTTTAAAATACACAAGGAATATTTCTGACCGAGAAACGGCCCCGTCAACAGAGATTAAATGAAGAAGACCTGGTTCTGGCAGGGTTGAATATTCGATTTCCCAAAATGCCTTGCTCAAGCCGTTGAGAATGTAAAAAATGACAGTACCTAGAAATAAGAAACAGGAAACGTGCAGGTATATATGCCTGGCCAGTAATAATAATCACCTTTCTACTACACGAAGTAAACATTAATTGAAGGAGTCTATTCTGTCAGCATCCGATATTCAATTTCATATCAGTTTTTCCGCCAAGCATTAACAATATCGAAAATGACAATCAGGATAAAGAATTAGGCAATATGTATTGAAATATATATGCTGACTCGCGAATTTAAAATGTCTCCATTCTACTGTACCACGCAACCATTATGTACATACATGAAAAAATAAAAAACAATTAAAAAACCCGACTACTTAAAAAGCGAACTAAAATGACAGAAATAATAATAAGATGACAATTTAAATTAACTCGATTGCCTGCAGTTGGAGGCCTTAAATCTTTTGATGCTCTTCTATCCCAAGCATGTACCGCAATGACTAAAGAAAGTGCTTCAAGCTGATAACAAAAAGAGGTGGACAACATCAATGCAAATTCAAGCTTATATAGTGACATTTCAACTTCAGCGTAGTTTGTAATCTTATATGTTTCTCTCTTTGTCCGTGTGGAAAATACTGTTAGTGTCGTTAATAGCCCATCAAATCTAATAAGGGCGATACACAATATTTATTAAGACAATATGTAATTTTCTATTTCGAAATAAATGTTCGAATGTAATTACATCAAATCATTTGCATCAAAAGATTTAAGGCCTCCGACTGCAGGCAATTGAGTTAATTTAAATTGTCATCTTATTATTATTTCTGTCATTTTAGTTCCCTTTTTAAGCAGTCGGGTTTTTTAATTGTTTTTAATTTTTTATTTTTTACTTTTTTGAAAATTGTATATCCTATAACATTCGGAACGTCAAGACCATTCGAAAGACACCTCATTTGTCCAAATCGGTGTATCCGTACAGACTCTAGAGCGTAACATGGGACATACAAACATAGCCTGATAAACACAATACCCTCCTAAAAAGCTTTAGATCTCTTTAGCTATCGATTCGATTTTCAATCACATCTTTGACTTTGCTTTGATTGCGAGAGAACTATTCGCTAAATTATAAGAGACGGTGAAAACTGGAATAGCAATTAAAAATCAAGTATTGTTATAGTATATCTAACCAATAACAGTACTGAGTCACCATCCGACTGATCTGAATACCTTTTAACAGTAGTTGACGTTCTAATTCCTAAACGTTTTCCCTCAACTCCTAAAGAACCTCGAAAGTTGCAGTAAAACTGAAACATCAGCCATCTGTCTGACAAATCAACGACCATACTACTGATTTAAACTCTCGATAACTACACCTTGTGTCACGCCAATTTAGTGCTTGACCTCCGACAGATTTCTCCCTGAAAAGTGTCAGGAACGTCGAATTCGTCGAGAACAGGTATTTTAGAAATGATGGAAGAAGAAGAAGATAAAATTGTAAGTGGCCGAAGGGAAAACGACACAAGGAAGGAAGGAACGAAGGAACGAGCTGGTGAGCAACGTCTGGCTCGGCCATGAAGCAGTAAATCCAGAAACGGTGTTACCCCCGGGAGATAATGCGCAATCATTTCGGAATGGAAATTAAAATCAGATGATGAATCCTAACGATGCCGTTTATTATTTTAATTTTCCGCGAGGACCGCCGTGCGGCAACGCGCTCGCTCCTGCAGACGTCTGCGCTGGTAACTCGAGTTCGAGACACTAAATTACCTTCCTATTAGCCGTATAATTACAAGATGGCCCCGGTAATTTCCGTTTATTCCGACTTCGTCTGCGCCGAACGGGGCTTTATATTACGCCGCTATGAGCTACGGGTTTTCCTTATCGCCTCCTGCGTCGTTAAGCGCGATTTTCTCGCCAAGAATTAGCGGCAGACATCGATGTTACGAAGTATCGAATATAAGTACTTTGTGTCGCTTACATCGACTTTAAAATCGTCTCGAATAATGTAAAATTACATTGCTCAGAACAGTTGTGTACAGACTGGGCCCAGCATGTAAAGTGGATCGTTTAAATGAAGTGGTAGAAGTAATGTGATAACGAGGTACGTACAGGAAGAAAGCAGAGAATAATATGGTAAAATAATATATCATAATATTGTACAATATTAGATAACAAATATGTCATGAATAAATATGTACGAATAACGAAGCAGAATTGTGAGGAGACAAGATATGTACTCGAGATGTCATAGAAATAGTGCAAAATGTCATTTATTTATTTAAAGGAAACTCGAATAATAATAAATCAGATCGACTCATGCAACCCCCAGCTGGTACTTTTTATCGTAAAACAAAACGTTCCCGACGAACGGTTCCCCAAGGATCAGAGAGGCCACAACTTTCGCGAGGTTTTCACCCTGACGCGTTACGAGCGCTTAAACGAGCCAATAATCAGGACTTTCCCCTTTACATCGCGATAAATCGTTGACTTCTGCCGCCTTTTTGCACGCTTCAAGGGAATTTACATCCGCCCTGATGCGTATAAACAGGGGGCTCGGTCGTTTTCGATGTTCAGTCTCGTTCGTTTCGCCGCGGCACGGTTTCCCGCAGCTTATTATAATGTAACTATAACCTTTTACGATGCTCGTAACGTCGATACAACTCGACATCGTATCCGCGGAACCGTAGCCATCGGTTTCAACGTCGTTCGATGCATCTGGTGTTCTCGAAGGGATCCGGGCAGAGCCGCGTAAAAGATGTTTCTACGATCTCTTTACGCGATCGTCAAGCCGAATTGGTGGTGCCTGGTTATCCCTTAAGTGGTTGTCGTCTTGCAGTCCTATATTTCGCGTAAAATTCACGATTCATACCGTTACTTTAAATAGATAATTGTGTGGAGTTTCTTACACACTATTTTTAATAACATATCACAGGAAGATCGTGGAATTCGTAGATTGAGTAATTCATGATCAACCGAAGACAATGGCGATCATTGAAGATTCGAAATAGATTTTAGCTGAAGTGCGACAGAAATCTCCGACTTTTAAACATCGGAACTCTACATTTATCGTTCACTGATCGCGTACAGACCTGTGCCATCAGAACCTATTTCTGCGTTTTAAGGTTTCACTTGTTCTTCTTAGAGGCGAGCTAAGAGATAGATGATTGTCGGACCATTGAGATGTCGACGATCGACGCATTTCAGCAAACGCCAACCGGAGAAACTCATTACCACACCGTACAATATCCCGGGTTTGTAAGCATCGCGGGTCATTTTCCTTTCCACGCGGCCCGTCCCCTTCGAGGTCAGAAAATCCACGTTCCAGCTCGCAAGGGAGCGCGGCATTATAACGAATCCTCGCGGAAATTAAAGGAAGGACCTTTATGTATTCTCTCGGGAATTCATACGTAGCCGGTTAATTACGAAATTCAAATTAACACAAAAAATGGGTGGTAGATCTGGAGGAGAGTTGGTGGGAGGGGTGAGAGGAGGTTGGGGGGTGGCGGACGTTTTTTAAGGATCTCCCTTTTTAAGGCTCGCCTACTTATTACGTTTCTCGGTAGTTCTCCGCTGGCGGTCTGGCAGTCGGTTATTTACCTACTCGAGGTTTTAATTACCTACCCCCTAGCTCGACGGGCCGGACAGAAAAGTAATCTTGGAAGTATGTGAAAGCGAGCACGGAATTTACGTAACGGACGTTAGGAACAAAGTGGGTATATATTGGCCTTAGCCAAGCACTTTTCTTCGTTACCGTGAAATAACGTCTGCGAGAATAATAATAACAATTCCAGCCCCACCCGGTGTTACACCGTTGCGAAGTAACCCTTGAGCCTTTTTTAGACGAACGCGATTTCGTGTGGTTTTTAAGCTCGAGCTACCTTTTCTTAGGTACCGTCGCCGGTCCGTCCAATTCAGCAACTTCTGGCAAGAGGAGGTCGCAATCTGAACGTGAACTTTTCGGATAAAATCGAGGTTAAAACGTACAAGCTTTGCCCATTTGGGACTTTCTTGTAATTATCTTTGAAGCCAATAGACGATAATTTTTCTATTCAGAATGACATGTTCCAATTGCATTAAATCTTCGTGAGATTACCGCGCTCAAGCGCTGAAAAATAGAACGCTCTTTGCCTGCTCTTAACGGGCTGGGGACTTTAAAAAGAAATCGAAATCTCTGTCCCCGAGCAGTAATCGAGACGACGGTGATTGGGGGTGGTACGAGGATAAAGGGGGCTTGCCGTAATTACCGAGTATTTTTCTCGCCCGTTTCTCCCCCGAAGCTGATTGATATTTTGTATTCAGGAGCTACTACCACCATCCAGAACTCGAGGGGGTGACTGCTGTAGATGGACCACGCGGTGGGGGTGGGATGAATTCGAGTCATCCGAATAGAATTAAGCGCTGGTCTTCGCGGCATTCATAAATGTTGATGATGATCAACGAATTCGCTGGCAATTTGAATAATTTCGTTTGCTCTTGGAATCGGGGATTTGAGGAAACTTTCTTCCATTGAGGTAGTTGGCCAATTAGGAAACAATTAGAGTAGATTACTAAAAAATCATGAAATTTTCAACAGATAACAATTTAAAATAAAATGCTTTTCATAATGTGCCAACGACAAAAAAGAGAACGTCATTCCTATCAAGATTCGAACGGGGATGCAACAGCCTGCAATTAAAATCTCGTTGTAGAATCGATGGGGGAAAAACAACTTCATACAATTACCGAAGCGATTATTTCAAGCATCCCCGAGTCCAGAAGCATGACAGTCAATCGTGCACACGCGATTCCTGCCATCCCGCTTAAATTGAAACCGAGATTGATACAGCGTCCCCTTAAATCGAGCGCGCGCCTCGTCCCTGATACTTAAATCGTCCTTCGTCCGTATCGTCGCTTCCTTAATTCGATTTCCACCAGAGACGAGAAACAACGGCCACTGCAATCTCCCTTCTGTGACTTTCACTCCTCCTCTTACTTCTCGATCGTGTATCCGATTCGTTCGAATATTGAATTCCGGACTGTGCATTCTCTCTCCTTCTCTACCTTACGCACGAATGGCACGCTAGGGTGGCGTTACGACGAAATATACTCACCCCCTTCTGTGCAAATGCGATCTGCAGTCTCTATTCTGAGCCCTTGGGACTGGGCTGTTAATCAAATTGTTCGTAAACAGAGTGCAAACATTGAGACTTAGGCTTCTCAGGAGGATTCGCTAATGGAGAAAAAAATATTGTGTTTCTAATCAATGGATCTGCTGCTAATCAGGATTTTTCGTGATCCTTTCGTCTTCAAAAATTACAGGGCGCTGGGAAATCACTTTTTAAGCGCAGAAGGCAAGCTTAAAGACCGTCAGACGACATTTGCACTTCGTAACTTTCATGGCTGCGAATGTCAGGGCTTCTCCGCGTCCAGGATGAACAGGAAAGCGGCGCGAGGGTGGAAGGACCTGACAGAAGGCTGACAGTCAGATTTGTACGTTTTAAGTAGCGAGCCCTCTCCCTTCAGCCCCTCGTTTCGCGCGATAAATAAGGTTGTAACTTCGCCGCGGGAGTGATAATTAAATCGAGACGCTTCGGACAGGCTTTTTGCTCCACGAACGAAATCCAACTGCCTTGAAGTCCCTGCAGAAGTACCTTGAGCGATTCTCGAGTTTTTAGGGGCACAAATTACATTGCTGAATGGTCATTGACATATGCAAATAAATTAACGACGCGTACAAAAGTTTTCAAAGTCAATTCCTATTAAGGAAATTTTGCACCTGTTATTGGGCTTCACGGCTAACAGGTACTGACCCTTGATACTACCACCTTCTAGGATTCAATAAATGCATTCTAAAACTATCCTTAGAGATGCTTCCTGCATGCAGATTCTCTACAGAATTTTTTCTAATATACATATCAGTCGAAAGTTAACGCCTCTTCAGCCGTATCTACATAGTACACAGCAGAAAAATATGAAATAACTTTTTTAATTAAACAATTAATTGTAGATTAATTCCTATTCTACATCGCAATTCCATACCTATCTTTTACTTACATGTGTCACTACACATTAACGCCCAATTTCGATTAAACCGCCACTGTGTTCGTGCTGGCTGCAATTCCTGAAGGAAAAGTACCGTCGTTTCCTACAAATACAATAAGTCGTACCCGGAATCGTCGCCGTGAATGTAGCCGGCAGTATTCTTCGTTCCCAGCGCTCGTGTCGGAGGATCACGTTCGCGTCCGTTAGGGGTGGGCGGATGGAAGGTGGGGCTTGTAAAAATAAAGAAAATTTATTCGCGTAATTTGAGTAGGCACCTGACCTGCCTCGAACGCGGGCCAGTGCCGATGTGCTAGACCCGCGTGGGTTTGCGCCCGCGAACGATATAGCCTCCCTAATGGGGCTTAAAAGAAATTTTAAAAAGACGATATTAAGAATGTGACTACGCCGGAAAAGGAGCTAAGAGAGAGAGAGAGAGAGAGAGAGAGAGAGAGAGAGAGAGAGAGAGAGAGAGAGAAGGGACTCGAGGTGGAGAGGCTGGCTACCGAGGTGGACGAGGAGAAGGAAAAGTACATGCCAGAGGGTGAGACCACGTCCCGTGGAAGGGGCGGGGGGGGATGAGTAGGTCGAGAGAGGTACTCCTGGGGGGTAGTACGAGCTTGGTTAATCGCCGTAAGACAACCGGAGAAATGAGCGAACAGTAACGCGGCGTTAGGCGGGGAGGGAGGGGTGAGTAGGTTCCTTCTTTTCCTTGGTCGAGGGGTGAGATGGGGGTGGTGGGGGATACGGGGGAATTTAAAGGAGTGTCGAGTGTCGAGACGCAGGACGGGGTGGAAAAACGCGAAGAAATTAAAGATGAACCTTCAGCGAAATGGGGCGTGAGTTCCTAAGGACCCTCCGTTTTCGAGACACCCATGTCGCTTCCTTTGCGAGCGCTTTATGGCGTGGCTCGATCGGCGCAGCTTGAAAATGAAACGCGTTTATACCTATTGTAGCATAGCATCGGAGTACGATGACACCAGAGAATTGAGCTTCGAGTGGCCAACGAGCCGGAAGTAGGGTGTCAAGATAAAAGGATTACATTATTCGCTGTTTTATTTCATTATCACTTGCTGTTATATAAATTTGAATGAGTCTTAATGTTGTGTTCTTGTAAACAAGGGGGTGTGGTACAGTCGCTTTATTCGTGAGGCAGGACGTCAGCTTCTAAGTGTATTAGTTAGACCTGTATGTTATTTTGAATTTTTCAAAACATTTGTAATAGTTTTTCAGGGACAGTTTCTTGAAACGTTACTTCTAAAGGTATAATATTTACGAGGAGATTAAGATCTAGATGTTTGAGAAGTAGGCAGGGGTAACTTTAGGATGGTGTAATTACAGAATATATGAGGACGTAATCATTTAAAAGTAAATATTCTTTATTGCTATCTGAGAAAAATATTGGAATGTGAATTATTGTAAACATTGGACTTGTTAGCTTCGAAATTAAATTAACATTTAAACGATACATGGATTTTTCTCAGTAGATTTTATTCCAAAGTATATTCAATCTTTTCTTTTCCCTTGCAAATGCCTATCAATAGTTATATGTTCTTGTTAATTAATTTATTAATTATATCCTTTTATACTAATCGTGATATACCTATTATTCTGCAGATAAATCCCTATTATTAAATGCTACGGCATTACGAGCACTACTGTATTTTATAAGACATCGAATAATGAATAAATTAATAACGAAACTATACTATAATATCAATTCTTAGCCCGTTTTTCTCGATACATTCACTAACTTGTCGCTACTAATGAAAAGCTAAAAGCAACTGTCAATAAGGAAGACATTTGTGTAGAGTTAATAAACTGCAAAATAAACGTCACGGAAAAAATCGATGGAAGTCTTAAAGTCCGCAACGAAGGCTATCCGCAATTAGACTTTTTAATTTTTATTAGCGACACCCGGCGTCCGCCTAAGCGTATGCATAATGCCATGAATATTTTCGTCGTAACTCTGCCAACTTGTCTCCTAAGGAATTAACCCTTAAATTAGCAGTTAGCTTCACTCTCGGACGCAAAGTCCCTACGCCCTAGTAAATTGGAGCCTCTCTTAGGCTCTCTCTTCTTTTTCTTGCCCATCTTTTCCGCCGTTTCTCTTCCTCTCGCAGCGTACTGAAACTTTCAGCCGCCCTCGCGACATCGAATCAACCCTAGGCCACGCTTACTGGTCACGCAGGTCCCTTAAAATCGGGGGCTTTTCTGAAAAATTAATTTTTCCAGCCTAAATTACAACGTAACCCTTACGTTAATTCAAATTATTTGTGTTCCGCGCTACGTGAAAGGAATCTCGAATATTTCCATTAATAGACGACAACGGTTCCAGTGCTTTCACGGTAATTTAATTTACAGAATATTAAACGAGACCTTCGTGAACCTTCCTTTCCCCAGACAATATTGATCTCCTTCGTTCATTCCCTTCAAGAGAAATCTTCATGTGAATATCAGTAAAACAGACAAATGTGGAGTCGACTTAAAATGCGTGACCGGCTAAGACTCCAGACGTATTGATCGAACTCTTCAGGAGAAGAAGAGGAAATCAGTGAGACAGATCGGAGACTTCAATGCCAGAATCGAAAGCCAATGGCGAGGGATCGCTCGCGATGCAGTGGCTCTTCGAACGGCACACCCTTAGGATTGATCACCAAACAACTTGACATTATAATATCGATTCGATTGGTACACTGGAATACGGGAAATCGCCAGTACGCGAATGGCCTAACGTTTCCGCAGAAATACGACGCCCAGTCCGCGTGCACTCCTCGAGCAGCGGAACTTATTAGACTTCGTGCTCTCGGAGCTTCCTGGAGGTCCCAGGGCTTATTTAAGCCGGCTTCCTAAGCGCGCATACTAAATATGATAATATTGCAACGGCAAAAAACGTCAGCGGTATTTAGCCGCCTAATTAGGGGATCGTGACTCGTTTGCGAACGTTTCATTTCCGTTGGTTTTTGGCCTTTTTCCTCGCCTCCCACACTGATACCTCTTGGCCCTTTATTGCGCTTCCTTTCGTTTCCTTTTCCCGTCTGACAATAAGTCGTGTAACAAATGGACGACGTGACACTGAGAACTCGCGAAATTACGGACAGTTTGCTTCACGCGCTTCGTTGCGTCGCCCGTCTGCACTTTTGCTACGAAAGTAATTAGATGTCTGGAGTAGTTTCGGGGAAGCGTGTCTGAAATTCTGCGAACAGTTTGCAGCAGGCCAGTTTTGTACATAATTCATGTCGACGGCGATAAGGAGCGATTGAACCGTGGAGGGAATGACGACTCTTCGTTCGACTCGCTACTACTTTTCGCGACTTAGAATTGACGTGGACCGCAACAGCGTTTGGTCAGGAACTGAACTAAAACCGAATTGATTAGAAAAGCATGCAGAGATTTGAGGTTCTTCGGATAGAAGGGAAGCTGATAAATCAGTGCGAAGTTTTAGAAAACTGTTGTTCAATGGGTGGGTCTAGGATGATGTAGTATTTGAACAACGCACGAACTTTAGTGTTTAATTGAGATCATTTGCCTCAGAGGCGAATATTTAGTTACCACGGACGGGTACATTGCATCGCAGTAATCTCTGCAACGGGAGTGGGGGGCACCAAGACCCGCGTAACAGCGATATATCATTTACATACAAACAGCATGCAACAAAGAAAGCCTTAAGTAGCCGCAATGCTGACCAGCCCCCGTGCAGGCTCAGCGGCCCCAAGTCGGTGCGCATGGGTATCCCCGATTCCTTAACGAATCCACGGGAGCTACTCGATGACTGGCCGATCCCGCACCGTAGGAGGATGACGTCGAAGGGTGGAGGGAGGATTTCGCCTGGGTTATAGCTGGTATGAGAAAATAGGAAAAGCTCGTCGCGGGGCGGCCGGACCGGCGCGATGGACTTTGTGGGTGGAACCAGTTCGAATCCCGCGATGCCTCGGTAGGTTCGCATGCCCAACGCCCCCGTTCCTCCGCCGCGGGGAGGTGTGCAGAACTAGCTTCCACCCTCTGAGAGTGCCTCCACCACCAACGGTGTCCTCCGTTCCCCTTCGATCCTCACCGCGGTGGAGACACTCGTTTCGAGGTGCTGGTCCGACGTTTTGTACGACTCGCTGAATCCACTTGCTCCGACAGCCGGATGAGTGTGGGACATGCATGCCGTGGAGGGGAGAGCTTTTCTATTTGGTAGCTTTCTGGCTGCTCCAACGATTTCTGTTTCAAAAGGGCTAGCCTTTTTTGGATTCGTTGGTATACGCTGTCGGTTGGCAGAGCGGTGTTGTTTCAGAGTTCATAAGTGGGTTCGAATAGGGTAGATTTTAATAGGATGTCGATGAATTGGATGATAAATTGATAGGGTACAAGTTCAGTGTGTATGAAAGCCAGTTCAGCAGTTGGGTTTGTTTGCTTTTCAATTCTTTTCCTTTTGATATTTATGAACAATTTCATATTATAATGCACATGAGTAGGGTGGTGACTTTGGGAAGAAGGTGAGCTGAACGGATTTGAAAGTGATGTTGGACTAGAGCTAGAGTTAGACTGGTTTAGGATTTGTCTGGAAATGGGCTTGAACTAATAAGTCTACTATTAAATCTTGAGCTAAGCTTAGCATTTGTCCAATATTGATCTTGAAGCTATTTAGTCTATGATTGGAAGATTTAGAATCGACCTGGGACTAATCGTGCATGTATAATAATACATTTAGAATCGAAGGTGGATAGGGTGTTGATGATTTCTAAAGTTGGTGTATGTAAAAATTATAACGCACGGCACAGTATTAAAATATTACATGGGATAGGTTCAACAATGCAAGAGATGACGTAGAATTCAGTAAATCCAATACTCGTATGATGAAAGGTTGAGCTGAATGCGTTGAAATAGAATTCAGTCATTTGCATTAAGGAAAACTAGTTAACTAAACGGTATTACCGAAACTTTTAATTAATCCAGGCCACTTGGTTCCTTCTAAAATGAGCAACGGAAGGAGACACTCCCTAGCCTCCAGCAACATTCTGCTTGTGTCACGCATGAAATTAGGCTTCCCATTTGAACGCGTGTACATTCTGCAGCTACAGAGCAATATTCTACCCTCAACGACGTGCTCGAAAACGAGCACGCAGTAATATACACATTCAGGTTGACCGCCTTCTGAAGGAATAAAAGAACTCGTATCAAAGTAAGCGAACGAGTGCACAAAATGCACGAGGTCCTGGGCTCGATGAATACAATCTTTGTCGTCGTACACGATCGCGTAAGTACGTATTTACCGTGAGTGGAAAAACCGAGGTTAGAGGTACGTGGAGGACATCGACAAGTCACCCCCTACTGCCCTTCTCCCTCTCCAGCTATTCTGCTCGCTCACCTACGGCCGCGAGGAGCGTCAAGGTGGTGTATAGGAACATGAAGAGAAAGAAGGAGAAAGAGAGGAAGAGAGAAAGAATGAAAAAAAATAAAGAAAGAAAGATAGAGAGAGAAGACAAGATAGAGACAGATGATAAAAGGAGATGAGCGTAGAAGGGATGGGGTTGGAAGCCGCCCCGAGTCGACACAGCCGTAATGATTTTGTTTTAAGGGCGTGTTTAATTATGAATCCGCATCCGGTTGAGGCTCCACCCCCCTTTGCACGGCACCACCAGCTCTGCAAGAGGTTCGGGGGTGGGGAGGGAAGCAGCGGTACCGGTGCGGACGGAGGGTGGGTAGGGTTGCTTTTGCGGCAGCTAGGTGGCCCTCTTTCGGCCTTAATTGCAGCGTATATTATCCATGCGGTATTTCTAATTACTTATTTTTGCTCGACCGGCCACTCGCTCGGATGACTCTAATATCTTTGGCAGCCAGGCTGCATACATTTAATTGGTGCGTAACGAGCCGGCAGCGGCTCTCTTCACTCCACACGCGCGCGTACTTACTCATCTACTACAAGCTACAATGCCACGGGGATTCTACTTTGAGAGTTTCACGCGAATGCCGAGGTGATTTCGTTGGGGTGGAGCGAGGATTGACGTTACGGTATCTGGGGAAGGTAAACAGGGAGTCCAAATTCTGAAGGGAAGAATGACAGCGCAATTTTCGTCTGTTCGAATCGATTGCAAGCTTTCCAATTTATCGACGAATTCTTTCTTTCTTCTTTTCTTTCGTATAATATGAAATGGTATAATAAAAATGCCAATAATATTAATATTAATAATAATCGACACGGTTACCACACTCTACATACGTAAGGACTCTGGAGTCTATGCGAGATGAACTGAATCTCCTTCTCCACCACGTTACTTTCAATTCGATGTGGCCATGTGGCATGTATTTACCAATCTGAGGCACACGACAGCGCCATTTGACGCGTATAACCAACCATAAAATCTTCGATCTGCTAATTTATTTATGTTAACACTGAAAGGATTACATTATTCGCTGTGTTATTTCATTATCACTTGCTGTTATATACTGTTCTAGTTGACTTCATCGGGTTCTTAAGCATACTGGAGTATCAAATCCAAAACTTGTGCGTCTTTTGATACCGAACTAGGTATACCTAGAACAATCGTAAGTTGCGTATCTGTCAATGTCAAATATAATCATACGTACAATCTTTGATTTTCAACTGCGCTCTCACGAACCGATATCGATACAACATCAAGATCGTCGCGTAATAATAGCAAAATTGTCGTTAGTTTGTAATGTATTTTTTTTTACATCATCGCTCGATGGTGTCTTACTGTTCACCTTGATACTCAAGCTATCATACCCAACAAATTAAATCCTGTCGTCGGACCAACTACACCTGGACCAACGATCAACGCTGCTTTTCTAAAAGTAAGAATATTTAAACCCCAGCATTTCCCAATTAGCGTGGCGCAGTAATGGCAAAACTGAAGAGGCCTGGTAGCCTAGCGGAACGATTGCTGCAGCGATTACGAGCTCATCCCGCGAAAGACGCACGCCCATTATGTTCACAGGCACGCGACAACGGGAGCCTAAGAACCAGACTGATGTCTCCTTTCGTGGTTGTCCCCGCAGAAAGATCCTCTCGCGTCGGGAATCACGCTCTTCTTTCGACCCGAAGAAGCCACTGAATGCCAGCCCAGGCTGCTGCACACCGGCATAATTCCAGCTGGCTTCATCCTCCCTCTCTCTCTCTCCTCTGCGCGGCGCGGCGCATCACACAAGGAGAAGGGCAGCGCCTCGTTGATCTCGCCAGAAGACGAAGAAACGCCGAGGAACGATGCGCGTCGCGACGATCCTGACGGGAGCGAGGTCTGGTGAATGAAACGCGCCCCGTTGTGAAACACGGGCCACCGTTTGCGGTAGCTTTTGACGAGGTTAACCGAGGCCCTCGCTCGGATTAATCCCAACCATGGCTTGGGCGTTCGTAACAGCCGTCTGAGCGATAAACCTTTCGCGCATCGCTCAACTCGGTCTATGGGAGCCTGCCACCGAGGCGGACGTCTCCTGTTCACGCTTCTTTCGCGTCCAGGTTGCTCTTTTCAGGTGCCGTTGTCTCGTTTCCTGCAGGGAAACGCTACTTGCGAAATGAGATTCGCGAGGGCGCTTTGAGCCTAGCCGTTTGCTCGCGCTAATTTGTCTGCCTGGTTTGAAGTGTTATTGACGGAGCTCAAACAAGTTTTGTTAGCAGTAAAACGATCTATGGCGCTAGAGCTTGATCATTTACTTCTGCTTCGGTTACTTTGATACGTAACTAAAGTACGTAACCAAACTCGTTCAGATGTAGGGGAATCGTTTCGTTGTCCACATTCCGAACGGCCATGGTTCAACAATATAAATAACCGTATTTTAGTTCTGTTGCAATCTCAGTCAAGCCCAAAGTCCAAAATCATTCGAAATGCGCTCATACTGCTCGAACTCTGTGTGTCAGAAATATAAAAATCATCTCAAACGTCCATTCACTGCATTAATTACCATGGAAAGTCCGTTCACTACAAAGTATAAGATTCGTCGAACACATCAACATTCGACAACTCACTGATCGAGGACCAAAATCCTTCAAATCTCAGCCAGGGTGTCATACACAGTGCGAGGTGTCTAAAATCCTCTTTCTACCATGCCAGGAAGATTGCATCAGCCTCTTTCATTGTCCATTTCCTCCCTTGATGCAATCCACCCCCCCCCCCCCCCCGCCCCTAGTCGTCAGTAATTCTCGCGAGCAAAGCATAGTAACGCGGCCACATACTCGAGGTTTTCGAGCTGCGGACTGGTCATCCTACGGGAGGACGACACAATTAAAATAGCTATGCTTACCAGAGCCACCAGCATGACCAGGCGACGGGGGTAGAGGCGAGGGAGTAAGAGGAAGTAGATGCAGGGCGTAGGAAGAAAGAGGAAGAGGGTAGCACCCCGGGGGCACCCGCGAGAGGGTGCCGGGTAAGTTCTTTCCGCTCGGCTGCAAGCAGAAAGGGAATTATTTTAATTGCGGACAGCCTCGGTCGACCAACCCTCCACCCCTTGTCTGATTCCCGCTCTTTCTTTGGCCCATGCATGGTGACTCTCGACCATCTCCCTCTTGGTTCACTCTCTTTCCCTCTTACGCTCGTTCCACAGAGCAAATTCCACCCCCCTACCCTCCACGTGTGCTCCCAGAGTTCTACACGCATTTACGAACGGGCTTAAGCTTACGCCCTCCTGGCTAGGTGGCGGGATCTGCCTGGACACTGGACTGCCGGGAAAAAGTTCTCTCTCCATTGTTCGTGAATCGACGTCGATGATCGATGCCACCGAAGACGATCCTCTTCTTCTACATTGTGCTCTTCGTTCAACTTCCCTTTGTAGGAGGCCAGAGTAAGCAGAGCCAGAGCTTTCTTGTACAATCAGTATTCACAATCACAAATACAGAAGGAACAATTCCACAATGAAACTCACAGATTAGATAATGTAGAGTGTATTTAAACTCAAGGAACACACGAGGAAAGTCTTGTTCAAACTGTCTATTGCTCCCCGTTGTCTATTTCTTACGAACACTTAAGAAGAGTACCGAAATTCAAGAAGATTCAGCAAGATCATCTGAACGTTTAAATACATCTGTTCGATAAAAATGATTTAATTTCAGTAATCAGTCATGTGTTTTCTAACCGTTCCTAATCGTTCTGAAGATTCCAACACATCCACCAGGTAAACGTAACTCCAACAAATGTAGAGGGAAAGCTAGTGTTCACATAATTTACCCCGTATGATGCCCCAAGTACTCTTAAAGTCGTCCTCTGTGGTCCCTTTATGGCAACGCCGGACTGAGTCCAGCAATTCACCAAAGGATGTTCCTAGGCTATGGTACCCGCTTCAATCGCAAATAACGCGGCATCCCCGCCTCGCCTGACGCCCTCGCCCTACGTGTTCGCTCCCTTGGAAGCCATGTCCCACCGAAGTTAACGAAAGTACCGTCACGGTGAACACCTGTCAGCTGAATGATCCTGCGGACGATTAGTGTCTGACCAATGTTGGCCTCTGCGGTGCCTTAACCGTGTACAGCAGTGGTCACTTCTCGCAATCAGATCGATTCGTCCAGGCGATGTTCTTCACTGATGGAATTATACAGGAAACTTGGACTCAACAGGTCTATTCGGTAAACAGGAGCGGAACTATTGGTGAGATTGAGTGTGCTCGAGCAACCAGCCACTGACGATCCCCGAACGAGATTTCACGGCAAGGTGGGCGGTTAACGGACACAGAGGCCTGAAATAAGATGAAAAACGAGGGTTCGAGCGGAGAGTGCAGGCGTTGAAAGAATCTAAGCGGAAGCGCGCGGCGTAGGGAGCGCGCAGGTCGGCGCGGGTCGCAGTTTTCAAGCGTCCGCTTCCGGCCAGGCCTGAAAAGGACGCGGTTGGCTTCATTGTTAAACGGCGAAGCCGACGTCGTTGCTAGTTACCAGCCGTCGAGGGGGGGAGGCCAGCGGCGATGACGCAATTACCCGCCGCGGGAAAATAATTAATAACAATTAATCTCTCGTGTATGGCAGCGGCTGCTCCGGTGGTCCTCTCCGCTGATGGTAGGTAGACGATGATGATGGTGTGTGGTGGTAGGAACGCGGAGGAGGCGCTATACTGCCCGCCCAGTAATTATGCTCGGATTATAAAGGTCGAGAGCCACGGCGAGCACTGAAGGGCTGTTCACTCGAACTGTTCACTTGGCATTTACACTTGCGGAACACCCTGAATCGCTCGAGGCCCCTTCCGCGTTTCACCCTCTCTCTCCCCCCCCCCCCTTTTTTAACCCGCCCTACTACCTACCCTGACTGCCTGCCAGCCAGCGCTTGTTGGCTTCCTACGCCAGAGCCAGGACTGTTAGCTGTTAGCCCACCTTTTACACCGCGGAAACAATGAGGCTTGCCCCCCTTTTCTGTTCTCCCGGCCCCTTTTCCATCGAGGGCCTTCCGGTCTTCGGGAGCGAACTTTTTGAGAATCGAGCACCGTACTTTTTGTCCCCCGTCCACGTTGCGGCCTGGAGAAATATCGCTTGGTCGCGGCACCTGCCGTTTGATCCTTTCACGTTTTCCCGTTCCATGGCCATTTTCGCGATAAAAGGAAGATTCATGGGACCCAGACAGGGATCAATGAATCTTTCAGGATGACGCTGTTATTCGAGGGTTGGTTCGCTTAAAGTGTGCACAATTTACTGAACGATTTAAACCAGAATGTGGGCCCAAGGTATGTAATATTTGCTCCAATGTCTCTGAATGGATCATTCTTTTCCGCGAACTGGTATATTGCAGCCTAATAAATTTGAAAGTCATTACCACGAGTGTGAAATTAATTTCAGACTGCATTACCATGTTAACGTGCAACATTGCTGCCGTGGGGCATATCGAGTTGATCGTAAACAGCGTCAACATTTCGCGGTTGCGTTAATTCTTGGCAAATATGCAAGCACCTCTCTCTCTCTCTCACTCTCACTCTCTCTTTCTCTAGCTCTTTAGATATTGTCGTAACCTCCGTATAACCTGTACATACGCTGCTTGTGGCTCGTAATGATCATCGTGCCCGTGTAACTCATGTCCGTCGCCCTCGTCCTTACCCCCGTTCTCGGATATTGCTACGTGGTGCCTGTGCAAACGTTACTTCCGCGCCAGAACAAAAATTTATGCATGTAGGAACACACAAACCGGTGGAATCTTGTATTCAACGCTTTACACCAAGCAGTTTTAGACAACTACCTTTCATTAGCTGTGAAGTAGTTGAACTTTCATTATTCGAAGATGGAAGTGCACATAAAGGAAAACGGAGTAATATTATTGGGGAATTTACTCATCTGATATCAGTGTTCATAGAAAGTGTTAAAAAAGAAAGCACTCATGACCTGAGAAGTATTTATTGTTCACCTAAATGTGTAAGCAATATCACCAGCCACACCTTAGCATCTGCAACTAATTGTAAGGTTCAGGATCTGACTCATGAACTCAAAGAAATTGTGAGTTTTCGTATTATCACAAATATTTGTGAAACCGCAAAACATATTGAAAAAAAGGTTAATTCAACATTTGTATGGTTTTTAATATCCTACAATATGACGATAAAGAATTTTCGATGAAAAAGTAAAATAATAAATTTTGAAATTTTTTTTCTGAAAAATCTTTATCATCATATTCTAGGATATTCAAACCCATGAAATTTGGAATTAAACTTTTTTTCTATATCTTCTATGGTTTCACAGATATTCGCGATAATATGTAAACTCAATTTCTTTGAGGGGGGATTCTCACCCCTAGGATATTTCTCCAGTTTGATTTTTTTTAATTTTCTTGTTGCTGAACATCCCTTGTAAATAAAAAAATACGATATTAACAGTGAACTAATTTCTTTAGCATAAATTAGAGCAACAATTAAATCTAGCCATGCTAAAACATAAGGTAAAGGTGAAACATAGCTTGAGCTGGAGTAAATGTCTTCCAACAAGGCTAGTTATTACTCTAATAAAGTGTCTCTACAATAGCATACAATTTTAATAAACATCAACGATCTTTAATCGGGACAGAAATGTCTCAAATCAGACGATAACGTATTCCAACAGGAATTCGATTAGCAAACACACCACCGTTCACACTCGAGCTACGTACACCTTTCACCCCCAATTCTCCTTCAATTTTCAGTGAACCCAGAATGCTATAACTATCAACGTTAGATCATTAATCCTAATAAGTCATCGATAAGTCTCCGCCAGAATCCAATGCCGATAATGGAGGACCACGGAGAGCTGGAAAGATGGGGCTGACTTATTTATCTAGATAAATAATAGGAAATAAAAACGGACCGGGTGCCTCGGGACAGGATGAACCTGGTGGAGTCGAGCCTCGGTAACAAATGTCCGCCACTCGATCTAAATTGAGTTACCTACGTATGGAAGAGAGCTAGCCCCCCTCGTCGTTCCTCCGGCCAACCCCTCGCTGCCTCCTTGGACCCTGGGGCAGCCATCCCTCTCGCGAAGGCAGGATATCGCGAGAGATCCGTGCCAGGACAACGGCCATATTGCTGGCTTTCTTTTTTCCAAGCTTCACGTTGAGGAGGGGCCAGGGGGAGAGGGGTCGGATAGATTTTTCTTAGCGGACTTAATCTAAGCCTCGAGTATAAAGCGACGATTGGGGAGGCTCGCTTGCTCGAATTTTTTCCTCCGGATGCCTTCGTTGACGTATTTCGTGAGATTGCCGGGAACGAATAACGTTCCCAGGCGCTTTCGAGGTATTCCCAAGTAATTTCTTGTATAATCTGACGGTTTCAGAGAAATTGAAAGATTCGCGTACCGTTCTACAAGGAACATTACTCCAAGCTGAACCTGCACGCGTCGCGGTGATCCCCACCTAATACGTCTGATGTAAAAAGAAACTTGTGCAATGTTTACCTTGAGATGCAATGGGACAAATCCCCAGGGTGTATTAATAAATTTTTTGATTTGCAGTTGCTTGCGAAACGCGGTGGTAGATTAGAGTTTGTCGGTTACCTCGCGGCACACCCTGTATTTAGAGGCACGGATGTTTGATAAGAAACTGCATTGTGATTCCAGTCGCCTGCCAGCTGCTAACGATCCTCCAAAGCAGCGTCGAGCGAACAGACCCTGCTCCCTCTCGTTCTCTTCCACCCCGTTCGGCCGTGCTGCTCTCTTTCTCTGAAACCCTCATTCCCATTTCTCTCGACTTCTTAGCCAATAGGCCACAATTAGCTTATCCTGTTAAACTCCGACCTCCCTTGCCTCGTTGAATTCGTTAAAATTAACCTTCCCGGCAGACACCAGGTTCGACGTAAACCGCAACGACGCTCCTGCCTCTTATTTCGTCCTCTCTCGCGCCCGGAAAGAGTGCTAACGACGAGAGCCGCTAAGTGAAAAGGGTTGTCCAACGGATGACCCGACCTGTAAGATCACTTTTTTCCATTTTCCGCCCAACGTGCCGGGCGAGGCCAGTCGAACTCCCCATAAAAGTCTCCAAATGATTCCGAGGAATAAGAGACGCCCGAAGAAATGCCACCTCGAACGAGTCATTTTTCTTCCTCCCCAATCCGAGAATCGATGATTCAAAGGTGCAGAGGCACAAGCATCGTTACAGGTCCCGTCGATTCGTGCGCGCACACATACACGCACGGATGTTCCACGGTTTTCTATGGATCGCCAAATCCCCATAGAGCTTCGCCAAGCTACGTTGGCTTCCATGTGGGAGGCCATTATCAAAATGGGCTCATTTCTTTCACGGCCGTGTCTCCACCCTCTTATTGGAATTTCTTTCCTGTCCGCAGTTATTCTCCGTTCGTTCCTACCGCCCTCGAATCTCCGAAGAATTAGGTTGATCAATCGGCCTATTAATATCGCGGGAAAGGGAAAGCTTCTTTGGCGATTGCAAGCGATAATGGACGTCGGTGAATTTCGTTTTTCCATGGGATATGGATTGCTTCGCGAAACGATGAACCTTCGGAATGCTAGAAGAAATGTTGGTATAGGTATAGGGAAAAGGAAATACAGCCGAAGTGCAGTGTGAAAACGTGAAATGCAAAACAAGTTTGTTTAAAGCATTATTGGTTTCATCTTTAGCTAACTCTTTAACCAATGTATTGAGGAGACATACACCTGCATTTAGATAAATACTAATGCCTTTTAAAACACAGATACGATGGTATAAGACGAATGCTCTTTTTACTGTTATATAATATTTTATTCTTCAAACCGTACAATGAAAATGTTTAGGTGCACACTTCTAAATAGGTGCCCCACTCAGCAAACACAGAGATGATCTCATTACGAAAATGTACGCAAATCTATTAGATTAATTCTATTGATATTTCCAATTTGTTCTTTAATTTGGTGACACCGTATTCGAATAGAACACGTGTAGTTATTCGACTGGTAGTCACCGCGGTTCGATGTTCCGTCGCATCGAAACTCTCTCTGCCGACCATTTCTCCTCTTTTTCCCCCAAATAGAAACGGGAGGAACGCTAATGGTTTAATTGAATTCCGATTATCCAAAGAGACGGTTTCCCCATTCCCCTGTGCCGGCTTCAGGCATCCTGTTGTGCTATGAATCAAAAGCAGGACGCGTCTGCGAGTGACGTAATTATTGAGATCTCGATTTCGCGAGGATATCTCGGTTCTCTTTTCCCGCTCCGCGGCCGTATTAAAATATTAATGACTCCTCGTATCGGAAACAGACTTCGGAAAGAGCGACCCCCCGACACGGCGTGCATAAATCACCCCCAGAAGCTCGATCTCCTTCCTCCTTTCGTTTTCTAATCGCCAGGGAAAAGGGACCTTTTGACGTCTCGTCTCAAATTATTCTTATTCCCGAACGAAGTTTTATTAGCAGAAGGTCGTTCAGCGTTTCTATAGGAGGGGGTTTATCGCTTCCATCTGTAATTCGAACGCGTCCTTGGTTCTGTCCCTGGGCCACGGCTGCCTGCAAAGGGTTGTGCTCTTGACGTAGACCGATGACTGCGCCGATCGGGAGCAGTCAAGATCGAGCAAGGGTGGAAAAGGAACGATAAAAATAATTGCAATTTTAGATATCAAGAGAGAGAATCCTTAACTAAAGACTATAGTAGGGTAATAATAATCATAGTCCATTCGGTGATTTAAGTTTTACGGCCTGAGTACAACATGCTCATTCAAACGCATGTAAAAGTAAGTGAATTAGAAATACTGTGATAAGAAACGAGCTTCATTCGCAGAATTTATCGAGAAAGATCTATTTTCAGGAATGAGAAAACTGGTTATTCTTTCATGACAATGCGAGATTCAGCAGTATCACTAATTGTAAACCACAAGATTCCAGAATTAAAGATCTCTATGATCTCTTGATTTATCACCATCAGACTTTTCCTTATTTTCTCAAACCAGTTCGACGTAGAACATTCACTGATTCTGCCTCTTTATTCGACCAACAGAGATTCATTAAGCATGTAGTGACATACAAGAAATGCACAAGGTGACCAGAACGTTTGACATTTACAGGGGATCCATCATTCTTCAACCACTATGTGTGTGACTATAACCACGCTGCAAGTATCTACCTTTACTTAGACAATATTGTGACGTATTCCATTCTTTGTTATTTCAGTGACTCGTAGCTCGTTGCGAAGCAGAAAACCAGCCCCTTCTCGCGTATGGAAAGTGAATTGTTCACGCGAATCGGGGAAACGAAGGGGTTGCGAATTGGGTGAGAGCTATCGAGTAGACGCGATGCAACACGGCATATGGGGCCGATATCGAGAAAGGATCACCTGTTGCATCAGGAACGATGGGGTTGGGGGCCACGAGGGTTACGGTTCGAAGGCTATTCAGGAGTTCAGGGGGTGGAAACGACCCTCGATCGGTCGTGTAGTGGCCAGCGAGTGGCTATATCTCCTCGAACGTCCCGTAATCGGGCTACCTTCGCTTTCGTGCCTTCTGTCAAGACACCGCAATCGTTTTAAAGGGGAACTCCTTTCAGTTCTAGAAGCCCTGACCCTATCCCCCTCATATCTCGAATTTCCCTCGCCCCTGACGGGAAAACAAAATCTAGGAGGGAGAAAAGGGGCTGCCAGGATGTTTGCAAAACGATTTAACAATTCTCCTGATCAATCGTCTTTCGTCCTCTTTTGACTTGATATCTGGTAGATAGACTGTCAGTAAGGTTCTTAAATATGGTTGCATAAGATCATACAAGAGTAATTCTACCAAAAAGTTCTTTTCATACACTGCACTGTGTCTTCCAAACTAAATTTTTTCAGCTGATAGAATCTTTGGATCTGTTTTAACAGCTTTTGTAAAGCTTTTACAAATTCAGATCTCCTTAAACTATTTTGTTGTCCGCTAGTTACATTTCATTTACAACTTGAAGTATTCTGTAGCGTGGCCCCTACGAAGTCGTGTCCGTCATTGACGTTATCTTCTCTGGAAACACCGAAGAGATGAAAATTAGGGGAAAAAGTCACATTCTTGGGCAAATGAAATCAAACTAACTGAAAGTTACGATTACCCGTGGCTTGCAGTATTCTGTAGACTTGAGTCGATTCTCTCCAGGAACTCAAGACTTTATCCGACCTTAAAGGCTTGATTGAATTCAATTATTACTGGCAAAATTACATTAGATCTGTTGAGAAACATTCCCACTCATTTTTCAGCAATACGATCCCGATCAGTTAAATTTGTCCTTCTTAAAATTAGTGTAGTTTAATTACTGGTATTGTGCCTTTATTGTCAGAGTACAGGTTTACCTAATGCCCTTCAAGTATGCGAGACGCAATTTTATGCACGAGAGGTTTAATCGTACGGTTTTTCGAGCGGTCAAAGTAGAGGAAAGCGCCGCCGGAGAAAAAGGATACAGGCGAAATGGAGCATTCGAAGCCCGTCCATCCCTATCCAGGCCTTTTGTCGGCACAGGGGCCACCAGCCACTGAGGGTAGCTGGGGGTGGATTCCTGTGGGATCGTCGGAACGATGCTGGAATGCTTTATGAGGGAGTGACCGGCGCCTTACGGCCTGGCCAATGATCCATTATTCCGCAAACTGAATTACCACGTTGCGTCAAATGATTCCCTTTCTTCGCCTTCGGCGGTTCTTCCTCCGTCGCGATTCTTCGATGCGAATGATACACCGTACACACATTTATTCTTGTCTAATTCATCGATTCTGTTAAATATTTCACGTGAAAGGTGGCAGAACAAAACAGAATCTCTGAAATGTAAAATGAAACGCGATTAATTCGATGTGGAATTACGTAACAAAATATTAATCATTCCGAATTGTGTGAAATAGTTTGAGTAGTGACATGTTGAAGTGGTGTTGCCTGAGTACCTACTTCACAGGTCTGATTTAATTTAACCTCTCAACTTAACGTCTCAACCTCTTCCTTTCTCTATACCTCTATTTCGTCTAACGGCAATCTAACGAACGCCAAATATTCTTGAAACCATTTTATAAGTCGAAGAATATCACTTTCGTACGATATTTAATTACCGAAATGCAAAATTCTTGGCGTCCTCCAGAGTCTTCCTAGCATGACATTTAACTTAGTTAATTGAAAGTTTTGATTGTAAACTCATTAATCATGGTTTGCCCAGTAAAAAGTTGTCGAATTAAACACTGAAGCTTTAGTTTTACCTCAGTGTAGATACTACAGAGCATTCTAGGGTCCAGTGGAATCAATTTCAAACAGAATTTAGTAGGGAAGAAGAGATCAAGTGGAAGTGGATTGCCTATAGTCAGACATGCTCGTGGGCCGACGTGACTGAAACTATATCCCTTCATAGCTTCTCACGCGCGCGCGTTACTCCAAATAT
The DNA here is from genome assembly GCA_944738655.2 of Andrena hattorfiana. Taxonomy (NCBI): domain Eukaryota; kingdom Metazoa; phylum Arthropoda; class Insecta; order Hymenoptera; family Andrenidae; genus Andrena; species Andrena hattorfiana. The sequence continues at coordinate 60,353,982 of OX122891.2, read as the reverse complement.
TGTGTCAACTAAATAACATTCAAATGAACAAAAAACTTTTGAAACACGTGCGAATTTAGTAAGAATTTCATTAAGAATTCCCCGATGCTTTTTTGAAAAACAACCACGCTCGTAAACCACTATATTAAAATTCTATATCACCCCCCAGTATGCAACTATATTTGCCATGTAATGGGACGTGCCTCTTTAGATCCTTCTCTTTGATAAACGCTTAATAAAAGCTCGTTATGCCATTATTGTTAATACATTCTCGACAAACATTTTGCAAAAGAATAAGTGATGTAACAGTGACATGTTGATTCTGCATATTAACAATAACGACTTTATTGCACACATACGTAGACTACATGAGTACGTATAACACCCAGAAAAGTTATCTACAAGGAACGGACAATACTCGGACATAACAGGTGTTGTCTTTATACCTAACTGTATTTAGGTGTCAAGTATCGTGCAAGTCTCCAATTTTACACCAAGTCGCTTCGAGGTGAAACCACAACATGAGCCTGTCAGCTTCCCTCTACTACCATTCCACTGTCATCGATTGCTCCCCGGAATCTCAAACTAAGCTACAGCGTCTCGATTCCTTCGATTCATCAAACGGTGTCCAGTGAGCCGACGGAATGCCTCGAAATGGAAGAAGTTGAGGGACCCCGGCTTAAGTCGGCTTCAGGAACATTTTTCTGCGGCGGTCCGCGCGCGCGCGCACATGTGTTTATACATGTCTCCGTACGGCCAGGGGAGCCCACGTTTTGGCAAGCATCAATATACGGAGCACGAAATTCCGGGGAGGAAAGAGGACGACCAGGCAAACGGAACGAGACGGACAGCGAAAGCTGATACAGGGAAAGACAAAGAAAGGGCGGTAGAAGGGCGGGGAGTAGAAGGAGGGGAAGACATTCTCGCGAGGGTGTATCTTGCCAACCGCCATACATCATGCCTGATGTCGGATCCGATTCTCATATTGTATCCTCCTACGTGGATAGATAGATTTCTGTCGTCTCTGACGGGACGTAGGAAGCATTCATGCATTCAGCACAGGTCTCCCTGGACGGTGTAATAGATTGGCAGGACGCAAATCGAACCTGCTTTTTGCTATCATTTCGCTCGAACGAAGAAACTTGTTTACCGGTCTGGCCAAAACATTGCTGATCCATGTCTGATTTGTCAATGGAGGAAGATGCCTTGCGACAGGGCGTCTACGATTATTTCTGTTTCCTCGAACCGCCTCGACGGCAAGGCACTCTGTCTACTTTAAGGTGAGTTACTCCCGTCGAAGTGTAGCGTGGCCTGATTTGAATTTTACGACGCGTACGAAAACGGCTTCGAAATTGGGATATCGAAGCTGTGAGGGGTTGCAATTTAAATTATACCGCCTATCTGTACATAATTTATATCCTTGTTTTCTTGGCGCGCACCGCGGAAAATCCGCGCTCCGCTGGAACGAGCGTCTCAATTTAAATTATCCTGAATAATTCTCGCAATATCCGATCTTTATGGCTCGGAAAATGCGGCCTATAACGACGCGATTTCCGTCGCAGCGTAATGTTCTTTCCAGTGCTATTCCCAGAATCGCGAATCGACATTTGAATTGAGTTATCTTGCTATTTAAAACCACCAGCTGTCATATTTTGCGCGTTAAATTTTTGTCGAGTACGGAAAATTCTAATTTAAAATAAGATCTGCTGGAAACCAACAAATCCCCAGACATTCCCACTTTTCACATTGAGTAAAGGTTTCGAAATACCTATAGGTACACTGGATCACCAACAGCGTTATTGGCACATATTGATTTTTGAACTATGAATGTGCATCTCTTCAAAAGTCACGCAATACCTATCATAAATAATATTTTCGTTAACTTTTCATTTCATACTTAAAGAAGTATAAATATCAAGTTTCTACTTCTCCAAATAGTTCTTTCTTAAATAGTCGTTCATTACACAATAATTTTACAGCTCTCAGCTCAAGAACTAAAAATCAATCACATTTTTCAAACTCGAGATGAAAACGCGGCTGCGCCTGACCCGTTTCTAGACTAAATCACTTATAACGTGTCTCCAGAAATTTCTCTTCAGCCAATAAAGAATCGTGAAGCAGCGACTGGTAGTTTGGAATTTACAGAAACACCGAATAAATTCATCGACAGTGATCAAAGTCGTGAGAAGTATCGCTCAGCCGAGGAAAACCATTGCGAATCGATGCGTGTTTACTCGTAGATAAAAAAGGACAGCGTACGATCGCCGACAAGAAGACAGGGCAGGGGTGGTAAAGTCCACCACAGGGGAGTAGTTTGCGAACCCCCGTTGGTACGGCCCAGGCAGGTCGAAGTTAGGATGTGTCTTTGATTAACGACCGCGACACTGGATATATAGAAAGAGGGGCAGGAGGGGGAGATGGAGAAAGTACGTACCGATCAAAGCCCTCAGACGCACTCGGTAGCGCCCCGCTAACAATAAGAAATATCGCGACGGGGTAATTTATTATCGATAGCAAAAAGCGTCAGTGGCGCATCCGCCGGGACGCAGGGCGCCGCTGTCTGCAGCCGAACGGTTTCACCGGCCACAGTATGTATTACGAATGGCTCCTATTTATTAGGACCATGACGATCTCTTGTCTCGTTGTCTGTCTCCTTTCGCTGTCCGAGAGTCAACTAACAAGCAGTCGCTTGAAAATTGCGACGATTCGCATTAAATTATTGTCACTTCGGGCATTCAGCTATTCGTCAAGCTTCTGCGTTAGTGATCGACAAATTGAAAGGGGATTTGTACTTTTTCATATGCGTCACACGTATTTATTATTATTCTCACTCACTCGTCAGTTTTCTTTTCCTATAACCAGGTCGTTTCTTGAATTTTTAACTGATTGGATAGAATTCTTGTGTCAACAGGATCTGCGGTACAACATACAGGATTTAGATACTGCTAATATCTAGATTTAGGTACTAATGGAAATCTCGCTGGTCTATTTTAGTTTAATGTCTGTACTTTTTTATTGAAGTAGATCGTAAGATGATCACAAAATTTGCAGAGTCATCGGCTATAATTTAGATACATTGCTTCCGCAGAGATAAATTCTCCAATCTCGTCTATTAATATTACTGTCGTGGGCGGGTGCTTGGCTGCAGGCATCTCTAATCCGAAGGCACTAAATATGCAACCCACTTGAAATTCGTTCAGCGTGCTTGATCAAACTGAGATGCTTTCCAATTAAAAGTCGAGAATCATTATGAAGCTTGCAAGTTCTACATTGTTTTCATAGATACCTAACCGTTCTGATTGTTTTCTTTCTGCTGCTCCCACGCACGACAAACTGTCGTTTCAGAAGCTGGAGGCGACGCTCGAATTCGCCTCGAATTTAAATAAATCCAGTGTGCGGCATTCGGTCGCCCGATAAGGTTCCATCCGTCAACGGATATTACGTTTCCCGGTAAACCAATGATATATCAGGTTTCCCTGGCACGGCGAGCCCCGAGAAAAGGCACCCTTGCCACGGTAAACGCGGCTTCCTCTGGAATCCCCGAAGAAAACGACCCTGCACGAGATTACATATCGTCGAGAATTTATATTTTAAATCGAGTCGCATTAGGAGGACCGCGTTCAGACCGTTTCCAAGCGGAAGAGAATGAACGCGCGCGCGCGCGACCCTGCTTGGTCTCCGCGTGCCCGCATCAAACGTGTGTAATAACGTAATAAATAGACACTTTAAGCGACGACCACCGCTGGGACATTCTTGTCGAGGGGGCATTATGCTTAATGTTTGACGTCGCTTCCCTTTAACACCCCCCGACACCCCCATACACGCTCGTGCGCGTTCAACTCTTGCCTGTCCTCCTCTGTGCAACCCCTTTGTGTTTGGATTTCGGATTATGAGAGCAAAGGACGAGACGTTGCCTGGCGAATCGTTTAATCGCGTTGGCTCCGATGGGATCGCGGTTTAGGCGCAAATTTCGTGTTATTCTTGGAGTATGCAAAATTGTTTAGGAAGCATAGATCTAATTTTAACTGGTCAGTAGGACTGACCAAAAGTAAGGAAGAGGGTGAAAGGTGGGGTAAGCCTGAGAAGGGTCTGCAAGCTAATCGTCTTTTTGATTCGTAAATCATAGAACATATGTAATTACAAAGTCTTTTGTCGTTGGTTAGTTGCTTTCTCTTATCGCGTGTTACACGTTACACGTTTCGATCGACTCTTATTGAAACTGACTAAATACTCCGTTTAGAGCACTCATATGACTTGTCGCGAAAACCCCCAATTTCCTACAGCGCGTTTAAATCGCACAATTACTTAAACGCGTGAACAATTTTATTCGTTGAAGTTGTATTAATTATTCGTTCTTCTTTGTCTCTGCCATTGTCCAATGGTTTTCCCGCTAATAGGTAAACAAAATAAATTTTACAATACTTAGTATGATTGGTCGGAATTGAATCCCAGATTCCACAAGCGATACTTCTGATCAGCTGAGTCGCTCATTTGTTGATGACGCAAAACTGCAGTTGCAAATTAACTACCAAACGCAGACAACCACCGGGGGTTAACTGCGTTACCTCGCCCCACCTAATTGACCAGGCCCGGAGTTTTCCTATGTAAATGTTTGCAAAACTTGTTCTCGAGCAGCTTATACCGGTGACAACTTTTAATCAGTTCCGGTAACGAATTCCACTGTGCTGTGGCCGCGGTAAAACTCTTATAACCGTGGCAAAAAGAACCAAGGAAGAAGCTAAAGTTACGGGGCGCGGAATGTATCGAGGAAGCCAAGGCAAAGAAAAACCTACGGGACGCATTCGAAGCTAGAAGTTACTGGAAGGAAGCCATCATAAATGTTTCATAACAGCCAAGAAACGGAGGAAAAGATTCTTGCCTGAAATCTCCGCGCGAAACTTGCCATCGAAGGAGGGGCATAAATCGTTGATCACTTTCAACCGACAGGATACATCCGCGTGGTGCAAATAAATGAATTTTAAGGGTCGCACATAGTAAGATACGAGGAAGTGGATGACTTCGATCGGCAACTAACAATAAGCACGTAGTTTTCCGGCCACAAAAGCCGCGCGGTCCGCTTGTAAAAGCCCTGAAGCCCGGTGGGGTGACAAGTACAATGTCTCGTCGTCGGGAGCCTCGCCGAATTTTTATTTCGACCATCAGAACTCACCCTCTTCGCATCGTCTGGCACATCCCCTGTGCCCTTCCCCCTTTTCCCTCGCCTCCATTCAATTTGCTGGGTTATTTTTCAGCGTAGGCTGTACTTAACGGGGCCATGCGTTCTCGTGGACAACGATTTTTCAATTGTGCAATTCGTGCATCGTGTGCACCAGCGTTGGCCGAGCGTGGAACACGGGGAAAGTTGTCGAAATTGATCCTTCGTGCAACATTCAGAACACTTGGTAACAGTGGCTGCAGTCGTTGTAGGATTGAACATGCACCGGGATTCAGAGATCGTTCGCAGTTTTTTATAAGGTTTTATGGAGTGTTATAATATAATGTTATATTTTCGATAGTTCTCGTTTCAACGATTTTCAAACGTTACGCGTCAAATATGAGATGGTCATTCCTCTGGGTGTATTGGTTTATCCAAACGACTGTGCGTTATTATAGCTTCCATTTGGTGGACACTCTTCCTTGAACAACTATGTTTTACGTCTCCCAAAGCACGACCCGGAGAAACATGACTTTTAGACAGTCTTCCTTCGTGAAATATACTGAAACGTGTACAAAATGTTGCTAAGTTATCGAGGAAATGTTAATAATACGATAACAGATAACGATCAGTGGTTTAATCTGTAATATAACAGATTCGCTCCTGAACACTTGCAAATGTTAAAACCCCGTCATAATAAACTTATGGTCAATGTATAATGGAATTCGTTGGACGTGCTTTCAGGTGTCCTACCCTGTATGAAATAGACTGATGTAAGCTTAAGGGGACTAGGCAAACGTTTTCCATGAAAGAAACACTTTCTTTGTAATGCATTTGTAAAAATGAAACCAAATCCAGATGTATCCTTTACCCAATGTTTATTATTATCGTAGAGATTTAAAAAAAGTTGGTATGAAATGTACATATGTTTTAAAAATGGCGGTGCTGACTGGGAAACATTTTAACATTCTTCTGTGGTTTTTAGGTAATATTGGTCTTAAAAAGTGATGTAATCCAATTTCAAGGTGTGATTCTTGTGTGTGACATCCGTAGTTTCGCGCTGAACCAATAAAAACTAAAATTAAAACAGAATTATTAAGTTGGTGGCCGTAAAGCGGCGATTATTTAAAAACAAAATCGGTCGTGTTTGTACGCTACTAAAAATCCGTGACTTTTTAATTTTTTTATGAAAATCTCGAATTTTTACGGACCATATCAGAGGTTTGGCGCGAAATGGCACATATTTTACACATCCTGTATTTTTTTTAAGTCGATCCGAACCTCTGTTCATTCGCGACTAGCCGGAAACCAAGAGAAAAAAAGATTCGAGAAAAACGTGGTTAGAGTTTCTGGGCAAAGACGACGCTATAAGTTACCGCTCGACCTTTTTAGCTGCCAAATCAACAATTTTGCGAATTCTAATATCGGGTTTTCGACTGCCTAGACCCCTTAAACGTTTCTGCGTACGTTTCTAATGTTTGTATGTTTCGATTTGAAGTTGGACTCGACTGTCTGCAAAGTTTAGATGTATCAGCGAAAAGTTTCGGGCGTGTATTGGACGATGTTTGATTGAGTATTCAAAAAATTATCACAGTTACATGCTGAAGAGAGGAAAACGGCTGGCAAAATGTTTACAGCACCGTTTATCAATTCTTCTGACCAATTGTCTTTCTGCCTCTTTCGATTTGATGTGCTGGAAATATATTTTTAGTACGTCTCCCTAAATGCTGTGTCATCAGATTATGTAGTGATTTGCGAACACTGCAGTCCACCATACTGCTTTAGCTCTCTGAAGTGTGAAATGTAACTGTCAACTATGTCTTGCAAGCTAAATTTTTCAGAGCCCTATGACTTTTTACACAGTTTTCTGTAGATTTTAATAGTTTAGTTGGCCTTAGGCTATTTTATTTTTATTATTCCTTGTACGGCTTATATCGCTTTATAGATCCTAGCTCACTCTCTCCAGTGATCATTTAGACTTTCCAAGACATTGTACTTCATAGCCATCAATGCACAACCCCTTTTCGATCGAAACACAGTTTTCTATTTCATCGATCATCTCAACATCAACTTGAATGTATGAGTTTGTGCGTTTAAAGCTTAGGTACTTACATGTTTAACCCTGTACCCACATATACATTTGACAAAATATCAAAGAACGAGAAGCACATATTACTAACAACTTTCTTATATTTTCCTCTGAATTAGAAGACTCACCAAAGAAACAAAAACATAATATGGTGAAGAAAGACCCAAGTGACGTAATAGAGTGAAGTGTTGAATTTTTGTAGTGCACCTCGACTGGATTCAAACTTTAGGTGTCTCGTAGGAGAGTTTTGGATTTGCATCGAATAATGCTTGAACGAGTACGCAACAAATTACTCGCGTTTACATTTAAACGGCCCAGCAGCCGCCTGTATAGTCCCTGTTTCGCGAACGCTCCCAAATGCGAAGCGTTTCGGTATCACCATCGCGGACAACGCACGGAAACTCCACTTTTCAGCTTCTCTTTGGCTAAGCTGTCACCGGCATAGCTCACGGGAAACTTGCCCCGAAATTAACGCTGGTGTAGCGTTAAGGATACGCGCCGCGTGTCCGCCAGCGTGTGCACACGCCCGCGCCCGGAACTCGCGAGATATTTTACAATTACCGCGAAATCCATTAAGGCAAACCGAAACACTGCGTGTACGTGCGAGAACGCGCGGAAATTCAGAACGCGACGAGAAGTTCTCGCGAAGTTATACGAGGCTTCCTCTTCGTCCTGGTGCAAGCCAAGTCCCGCCTCGGGCTGCTCGGGGAAAACACGCCCCGTCCGTTATTTATTTATTTATTTCGAGCCACCACGGACGCCCCTGCAGATCCCATTTTGTTCCAGCTGCTCTCTGCCCTTATCCGTTTTCCTTGGATCACGTTTTTGGCGTGATTGCCAAAATACCTTACCTTTACGTCTTTGCGAATCGATCAGTAAATTCACGTGCAATAAAAAAAAAACGCAGGGAATCGGTGGTGTTTCTTAGTAATGGTGGTTTAACGTATAAACCAGAAACATTGCTTACCAAACCATTCAAGAAAAATAGTCTAAAATTGATGACAAGTTACACCTTTCCCGCAAAATCGATGTTGGACAGATTTTCGACTTAAGTGTTACACAGGAGTAAAGTCATGGATAGCACGAGCAACGCGTTAAAGCAGACACAAGTTTTAATAGTCCCTAATACACCAAACGTAGCTTATATTTTTGCTACATTTATGAGTATAGTCTCCAAGAAAGAACGCACAATCAGCTGATACAGTTGTCTTTGGATCACCGGGGAGACTTTCTACGCAGACTTTTTAATCCAATTATAAGAAAGGTGTGATAGGTGTGGTAGGTAATAGTAACGGTGCCCTAATCGTTTTTACTGTTTCTATTATTAAAGATAAGGTAGAGTAATCATAGAGTCTAACTGTCCCAACTAGTTTTCACAGATGTTGGCACACTTATTATCGACGAGACATCTCACCTTGCATTTTTGCAAAAAAAGACGAAGTATTACCCAAAAAATGTTATAATCACAGCAACTCTTTTTTTTTTAAATAATGGACACACGATAAAACTAGCTCTCTATGCGATAGATGGCGGATGAAGAACACTCGTTCAGTGCTGTTCATTTAGTCAAGGGATCTTTCAAGCTGCCCCTAATCGTCGAAATACGAGTGGCCTAGGAGACAACAGGAGGAGGTCGAAGGAGATCGCGGAAAGTTCGAAGGTGGAGGGAAAAGGGGATAAAGAAGAAGGAGTAGGGGCTCCTTTCTCTCACGATATAAGCCGTATCAGTTATAATTTACAATGTTATGGCGATTTTATGTATATCTCGGCGCAGAGCCGTGGTTCCCCCCGCGCCGAGAAGTATTATTTAAATTAAACGGGGCTAAACTAAGCGAACCGGCGGCGGCATCGAAGTGGCGGAGAGGTGCCGCGGCGGTATGCAAATTATTATCGCGGGGCGATAATTTAAATGCATATTTCGCCTCCTATATCATTTTATTATTGCCAGCCAAGTTAAGTCGGTCGGTGGGCGAGCGTTTACGAGAACGCTTCGCCCTCTAACCGCCACACCGCTATCCAGCTTGTATTAGAAACGCTATCGAAGCGTTTTCCCCATATAATCCTCATTGTTACTGCCTGCGGGACCATAATATCCTGTCGGGTAACGGCTACCGGGCAGGATTAATACCCAACGACTAATTGTATAGCGGCAGGAACTGCCAGCTCATCCACCTTTGCCTCTGTCTTCGATACATCCTCATGGTCTGCCTACGCTGTGTCACTTTGCGCTTAATGACTCCCTCGATTAATGATATTTGCTGTCGTACGCGTGCTGGATGGTGATGCATCGAACAGGATTAATTGCCTATACCTATACTATCGGAGGGTCATTCTTCAACGTGTTGAACGGACGCCGCGATTTACTTCCACTCACATCAGGTTCACTTGTGCTATGATCAACGTATTGAGTTTATTTCGAGGTAAATCGTAAACGTAAAGTGTCGCAGGGATCTGTTTAATTTCAATTCCACGCTGATTGGGATTGAAGAAAAATGTAATTTATGGATTTAAATGGAACACTTGTATATCACAGCTTAAAATTGACAGAAAGCTTATTAAGATTCTTGAGATTTTTAAAACCCAAGTTCTTAAAAGTAATACTCTTCGAGATCTTCAAACTTGAAGTGAGTTCTTTCGAACCAGAAACTTCGCTTCATTGGCATTTCTCCCCGGTACAAATGACATCTACGGTCCATTGATGCCACTGATACGCTATCCAGCTGATGTTTTCGAAACTCCATGAAATGGATACATACTTTTCCATCATCGTTCAGTGTTTCACCTTACGAAAGCGAAGTGCGCCACCTACAAAAACACTACAATTATTGTGCCTCGTGGCGTATTCAGCTAGATTTACATTCCGAGGAATAACCAACCCCCGGTGTTTCAAGAAACGAGATCAGGCAGCTACGCGGGGAGTTACGCCGCGTCCATACGCGTATCTCGAACCATGAAGAAGAAGGGTTAAAACCTAGGCCGGGTAGTATTTTAATTCGTGACCGTTATCGCTCCGGTGGCCAGGGTCAGTAGCGAAAGATACATGTAAGTTGACCCCGCCCTCGAGACCTCTCTGGACGCTTATGAATATTAATTTCGCCCCGTTACCCCCGCCACCGTGGTCACCCCCAACCGAAAACAGACCCGACAGGAACAAATTAGATCTTTCCTTCCCATACATTTATTCCTGCGGCTTCCCTTGGACCTCGAATGGCCCCTCTGCCTTCTTCCTCGTTCCGAGCTGCGCGTTTCTGACGCGACATGGCTCGATTATTCGAATGACCATCGTTCACTGATCGATGCGGTCCTGAGAATTTACAACGACGAGTTAGCATTAGCAGGATATTAATCCCGCTTTTGAATAACTTCTATTCTAGGGGGAAACACAGAATCGTGGGATTAAACTATCACGTTACATGTCATTTCAGTGGTAAAAATATGTTCGCGACGCTCCTCGTAGATACCTATTCCAGGACACCCCACCATCGATAAAAGACAATTCATAGATTTGAAACCTAGGATGCAAGAACTGCACTAGCTTCTGAGTTGCATTTTACTCTGAACCCTCAACTAACATTCTCTCCCGAAAATATGGGAACCGAGTATAACACGGGGATCTCGTCAACGTCTAGGTCAACCCTGATCTAAGCGAAGCTGTGGTGGCGATGTAGCCTCTCGCGCAGCAATCATCGCATCTCTGGGAGAGCGAAAAAAGTACCTCGCCAGACAAAGTAGAGAATCCCCCAAAATTGAAAATCTCTACGACCATCGCCGAAATTTCATCGCCAGTTGGTGGGAGCACAGGAGTGAAGTGTACGCTATCTGGCTAACGCACCATTCATCCGCGAGTAACCGCGAGCACCGGCAGAGACGTAGTCAGACACACATTTCGTAGCCCGTGCCCCTCCCTCTCCCCCTTCTCCTCCTCCCACACGCAACGAGTTTATCTCTGTACCTTTCGGATGTTAGACGACCCTCGGTATTTCCTGCAGTTTAGTTTCCCAGGGCGCGACTCCGTGTGATTTCGAAGGGCGCGCGGTGTTCCAAGCCCGCCGTCCCGTGTATTCCTGTGTAGTACTAGTAATACAGGCTCAGGTAGGCACAAGTACGCGCGAGCATTCTCTTCAGCAGCGTGTACACGTACACGGGGGTAGGATAGGATTCCCTTGAATCTGGCAATCTCATAACCGGGAGTTAAAACCACAGCACGAGTGTCGTATCTTAGGCTGCCTCGAGACCCCATCTCCAAGAGACTTTCTCTCGCTTTCCAGCCACGCTGGATGTTATTATCAGCGCCCAAGTTTCATTTCTGGGGATAGGAGAGCGCGGTAGCCTCTTCAACTGTATTCGTTGGAGCGCTGATTCTCTGAAACATCATACACTACTTCGTGATCCAAGCGAATCCATAAATATTTCGTTGGTAGGTCGTACAACTGATTTTTGGCGTGAATTGTTCTCAGCGACGACTGATATTCGAATGTTGCTGAGATGGATGCTTTCTAGGAAAGTGCAATTAAACGATGCATGTCTCTTCGGTGTAACCGTTTCGCTGTCTCGACTTGAATCATTCGATTTCAGGTGGTCAACCTTAGGATACAGAATGTGGTTGTAAAATATCCACGCCATTATTTAAAACTCTCGCTTTTGTTCATCGCTGACAGTATTTGCCTTTCGTTTTACACATATACTTCTTCATCATATCGATATTTGGTACGATAAACATGTTTAGACTGTTTTAGCATTGAAGGCCGAAGTGTGCTTAAAGCACTTTTATTTTTAGAATATTGTTAATGCGAAACTACACGTGTTTATTAAAAAAAATAATCGTAACTGTGATAGACACAGAAATTTAGATTCTGATTTTTTTGTGAAAATGCTCACATTCACCCGGATTAGTCAGGCATAATGAGCTGAGGCACATTTCGTGATCCCAGAGTTTATCGTTCGAAAGTTTTTAGGCGACAGACAAACACACAAACATATAGAAGCTTTCTGCTTTATATATTAAGATACAGGTCCAGCGGTTGTCATAAAAATATTAAATATAATTAAAATAATACATATGCAGTTTTCGAAAATTGTTAGCTTTCAGTCATTTATGTGACAGTAAATTATAACGTATAACAAATACCTACTTTGTAGTTCTTAAATAAGATTTTTTCACCTATCTCGTGTCTACGTTTAATAGTGGAATGTCGTGCACCCTTGGGTTAACCCTGTAACTCACAGTGTTTGCATTTGTACAACACTCATTTTAAAAGTACGTAAAATTCTATCGCCTGTTTATATTTAACTTTTCTTAGCAACCATCCATAGTTTTCCTGATGGTACAGTAGATTTCAATGTTTTCGGTTTAGAAAATCAAATATTCTTTTCAAAAATTTATTGTGGATTATTATAAACAAAATCCATTTCCAAAATAACAAGATAAAACATATATGTCAGTCTCACGAGTCTGAAATAACGGTTTAAGGGGTTATGTCTACCTGTAAGGTCTGAAAATACAAGTATTTTCGAGATTTTTTTTAAATTTTGAAGACTTTTTTAACGCTTGTATGGCCGAAAGTATATATTTTTAAGGTCGTGCAGTTTTTTTGCAATGCGATATCTAAATAAATAATGGAATTTTAGGCCATCTCCCGGCGGCGTTTTTTTATTTAAGCACTTTACGGTGACCACTGTAGCGTTGACCTGGTTCATCAGAAATAAAAAATTTGACCAACTTTATTTAGTATATTATATTATCCAGTCCTTAATCGTGGCTTTTTCATTTCCGTTGCGTAGTTTCTATTTTACAGATGAAAAATCATGAAAAATGCAGAGATACTTTTGCTATTAGAAGTCGCTATTTTGTAGCAAATTAATTTTTCGAGATAATGAACGATTAAGGACTAGATAATCTAATATACTAACAAAATTCTCGCGAATATTTTATTTCAAATGAACCAGGTCAAAGTTAGAGTGGTCAGCGCAACTACTGAAAAAAAAAAGTAAATCGCTGCCCGGAGATTGCTGATATTTCTTTTATGTATTTATATTTTCCTACAAATTACTACAAGTAGTTTAACATATACACTTTCGAATACATAAAGGTTTGATAAAAAAAGCCTTCAAGTTTTTCCCTAAAAAATTCCCAAATATACATGTTTTTTCAGACCTCAAAAATGGGTATACCCCCTAAGGGTCTGGGATTTACAGGGTTAACAGTATTTAGCACAGGTCTCAGGTCCATGCCCTTCGGATGTCGAAGCAGAAGTCTTCTCGACACAAGCGCGTTCCTCTGAAAAGACTCGCGTAGTTATACCCCAGTCCAAGTACCAGAGCCCTTGGCGCCAATGTCCGCGTGCATGGACACGGGACGGCCGTAAACGAGAATGTCCACGTCCGGCGAATGGTCGCACACATCGCGAGGAGTATAAAAGTCGGTAGACAAGAAACCAATAAAACCATTTGGACTCGAGTGCTTGCTATCCGCAAAAGAGAAAAAAGAGTTGCCACTCCTTGTTCCCAAAGACACCCTAACAGCCTGGTCAGTGTTCATTGCTCGCTGCATCCCAACTAACATTCTTTGCAGCGAAGAAGGGAACGCGATTTCGGAGTGACTATTCGGTCCGCAGGAATGGAACAGGATCAAGCGCCCCGTGATGGGGTCGTCACAGTTATACGAACTCCGGTTCCCGGTCCTCGGTCTTTTCTCCCGTGACTGCTAACTGCATTTTCAAAAGTGGACGAGTGCTCATGGTTTATGCCTGCAGGCGCCAATGTCCGCGTACATAAACGCGAGCGAACGCTCGCACGTTGCGTGCAATGTAAAGATCGGTAGGTGGGAAGGTCCTGGACGATGAGAGAGGAGCGAAAGTGCGGGCAGGAGGCGGAAGGAGAGACGGGAATGATATCATCGGCTGTGGCCGGCTGGCGGCTGGGGGGTGATATAGAATTTTAATATAGTGGTTTACGAGCGTGATTGTCCGCCATTTTACGGGCGGCTATAGGGCGGCCATTTGAATTCTTAGATCTGCATACTTTGCGGAATTGCGTGGGTCCGGCTGGCACGAGGATGGCCGGCCAGCTCCATCAACGATCGCGCACTTCCTCGCGCTGTTTCCGCCGTTTGTTGCAGCTTCCACGCCCCAAACATCTCGCTGCTCGCTCTATATTGCGGCTTAATAAAGCAATAATAACGCGAGGCCTTCGAGACACGTCGCGGGTGCACGTTTCGCCCCGTGCACGCGTGAAGCCGGATAGAATATTGGTGACAGCGAGGGCGAGTAAGAGGGAGAATTTCCATCATGCTCCACGAAGAGACCTTCCACAGTCCCATTTGATTACCATAGAATTCGAGTTTCTGCCAGCCGATGGAGGATTATTAATTTTTCCGCGACACGTTCCTCGAGTTTTCAGCCGGGCGCACGTAATCGGTCCGAGCGCGGAAAAATGACTTACGCTCGGCCATTATCCTCGCGAGATAAATGCCCTCGTGAGCGCGGCGAAGTGACAGATGTGCTCTTTTTATTGATACCGGATACATGGGATTTTATCGCGTCGTTGCCAACAGAATTATGTTCAAATTTAAATTCGGCACTCCCTTCGGGTCCCTTCTTATTAGAATCATCACCATGGACTTATTGCTTTGCTGATCGTATTTTATCGCGTCGCTTAAAGAAAGAGTTTCTGTCAGCGGAATATGCTCTGTTTCACTTAACATATTAATTCACTTGCTTCTTCGCGCAGTCATGTCGCTTCTGTGCTTAACAACGATTAAAAGCACATCAACTCATTTTATCCGCCTCAAATGTTATGTTTATGCTTTCGTTTGAGTGTAATTATTGAACATTTGCAACAAATTAACTCGTCATATTCAATACATGTATTGAGTAGTTTTCACTTAATTAGTAGAATTGATAGATTACTATATTAATTGATTTGCTTGAAATTTGAATTATTTCTGCCCAAAGCCTACCCCCTCGGGCTCTTTCAAATTCAAATTTTACTCTAAAAACTTACACGGTACATTGCAATTCTCATACCTGAGGTACAGTAAGGTGCAAAAGTGAACACACTCCCTTTAAAACAGAATAACATTTTTTAAATGGGTCCAACCAACTTGAGGTTTTTTTTAGAAGCTAGAAGGATTAGTTTACTACGTGACGTGTTTCGTCGTTTTGAAAAAAAAAATTGTAATTGGTAAGAATAACAAAAAAAATAGTGAAGGTCGCTTTTCAACTTTTTTATCTGAGCCTGTAATGAAAATTTAATAAACCCGTTTTCCCATTGAAGTAAGTTATATACATGCCTAAAATTTCATCAAAATCGGTTAACGTTGCTCTGAGCTACAAACGCTTAAAGATCGCAAATAAGCTCAAAAATCGCTTATTTCGGGAATTTTGCGATCTTTCAGCGTTTGTAGCTCAGAGCACCGTTAATCAAGAAACGTATAGGATAAAGGCACCAGTAGTAGAACCATCTATCAGTAGTCGACCACTTTTAGAAAAACATGAAAAATAAGGTTTTTAGAAGTGACGATCTTTTGAACAGAGGTTAATTAAGTTTAATCTGTAACTGTGTACCCTAAACGAGTCACAAGAATAACTTCGAAAATCATTATCACTGTACCCGTAGTGTACCGTACTTGCAATATTTAATCAATGGCAATTGTTTGCAGTTAATAAACACTAAACAAACAATCCACAGCAAACATATCGGTCACTTAAGCTACATCATGCAACTTCGCCTCAACCGTTCGCGTAATTACCAGCGAATGGTAGGAAAAACGATTACGACACCGTGTACGATCAGGAAGGGGGGGGCTGTCATGAGCGTTTAATTAGAAAACAGCCGAACCGCCTACGCCCAAATGATTCGTCGAAAAGAGCGCGCAACGCGACAGGTGGTTAAACAGAGAGGGAGGGATGTAACCAGATAGAGAGACCGTGATGGGTGTTGCGTTAGCGTATCGCTGATTCGTGTCTCACGTACACGGGGATGACGGGAATACGCAATAAGTTAATCATGTTAGCGGCTCGCTTGATTAAACGAACGATCAAGCTGATGGTGGCTGTCGTACAAGCCGCGCTGGGACCATGGGCGCGGCATGCTCTGGACATTAATACAAAACTCGATTGTCATTCGTCGCTTCACCCCCACACCCCTGATTACCGTCGATTCATTAACCGGTAGCCACCCCAAAACGAACCGCTGTTTCACCGGAAACCCTGTTAGCCCTCGTACGATGTCGCATCGAGTCGATTCTGCGTCACATTGTTTGCACGTCCCCGTTTTCTTAAGTAAGTATACCGAACGTCGTCCAGTTGTTATTTAACGGTAATGTTATCGACGATACATGATAGTAAGTATATTTTTGGTAGTTCAACTGGATACGTAAAACTAAGATTTGCAATTCAAGTTAATCCTCAAATTACGGATTTGAAAATTTTAACTATAAATTTTCCTCAAGGAAAATTTGCAATCGAGGTAATATTGTCTCCTTCTCAATGGTATTTCTATTTTTAAATTCATTTCAGTTCGATAAGACGATAAAAATTGCAAAAAGAATCATATCGCAAAGGGGTCGTTTTCTTGCGAAGGATCATTAAAGATCCTACTAATTAAATTGCACAGAGTTGCTACTATGGGTGGAGCACTGCTCACACTCTGCCTGTTGTGACGCACGCGCGAAGAGGGGCGAAGCCGCGAAAGGAGCTCGACTTTTAAAAAGCACTGGTTATTGATGAAAATTGTAAAAATTTCCCACGAGAAAATGTTATAAGCTTTATATACAAATAGAGGAAGAAAATGGACCAAGAGATTCATAGTCGAGATGACTTTTCTCTACCAATTCATGTCTTCATACGTTTGAATTGGTTTATAGAACGCTAAGTCAATTATTTCACATCCCTTGACTGACGAGATATCATCGTCAGAACTGTTGACATCTTCCATTACAGTACATTCTAAACCGATCTGTGTCAAGAAGAGACTGAAAACATCGCTGAGTGGCGCTTTTGGAGCGTGTCTGGTCGTCGAGAAACGTGCCAAAATTTCCGCGGGATAGGGGGAATGAGAGAGTGAGTAGATAGGGACGATAAAGGGGTGTCGGAGGACGACGTGGGATGTGGGAGGGTGGGAAAGCGAGCGCGAGGAGCGAAAAGAGGGGCGGGGACACGGGATTCCCTGGTACCGATGCCGACAGCGGCAGCAGGCTGTAATGCGTTATTAATGAACACCAAGAATTTCATTAAAGATTGTTTGTATATCAAACTGTCCACTAAATTATGCCCTATAACCCCCGTGGCGCCTTCCCGTGCCTGGAAACTATTGGCTGTGGCCGCGGTAGGCGCCGCCTTTTCCACCTACTATCTACACGCGATTCTTGAACCGTTACAGTATCGAACTTTGCCGCCGCGTTTCGATAGAAAAAACCCTTTAAATCAATGGCAACGGTCGCTAAAACGGCGAGACACTGTTTCATGGTCGAACAGATAGATCAATCGTTCAGCGAGTCCCTAGGCGAAGTCAGTTATTTCACGGCCATTGGGGCCCGTGTTATCGGAAGGGACGGTATAGGTAAGTGCGACGAGGAAAAAGAAGAATGCACGAAAGAGAGGACGGGGGTGGCAGGAAGGGGCGAAAGGGATAGAACGAGGAGGCATGACGCGTCGAATGAACGGCCAGGGGGGGAAAGACAGGAAGAGACTGGGTAAACGCGGTGGGTGGAGAGATACAGTTAATCGTTGGGAAGCTATTAACTTCGGACTGGAATGCCCCATAGCGCCTCATTTCGTTCAATGCAAATTTACGCCCGACGTCGGCCACCTAACGGGTCCTGCCTCCACCTCTTTCTCCCTGAAAACGTCCCGTATACCGGGTGTATCCTGCCCTCCTCCGGTATCGACTCCGTTTTCGTCTAAATAGAGTACCTCGATCAAGATCTTTCTGAGAATACCGAAGTAATGTGGAAGTCTCTGAATATTCGTGGAGATGCTCTGAATGATTCGTTCTCGACACTTCATCCTTCGGTTCAACTGGCGAGTAACTGATCTCCATGCGGTCCACTAGGATCCATTTCAATTGATAATTTCATTTATACATATTACAGAATAAGCTTCTGTATTAATTTAGGATCTTCCTTCTGGCTGCTTGGACATTCTTCTTTTCTCAGGAAAGTGATGCTAACAAATAATAAATAACATGAATTTGCTAGGCCTAGGGTAGGCCTAAGAACATAGGTCTAAACTCTGTGTCTATTATACTAGGTGAACAATAGTGTATGTAAATTCAGTCTCCTTTTGTTATCCTTAAAGACAGATGATTAAAAAAATCATTTAAAAATTCAGATGTAGTCGTATCGAGGCTCCTGTTAAAGATACCACCGAAAGGATTCATGAATTGGAGAATCATATCTAATTGAAATTCCCGGAAGGTAATGGTGCAAGTAGTCGGCGAAGAAGCTGCTCGAACTTATCCAATTTGGTTGTCTCTAGTAGGACGTAGACGATCAACGTCGTAATCGAGTGACCCGTTTCGTCGCTGTAGAAGGGAACTTGGACCCTACCATGGCTGTTGTCTTATGAGTTTAGAACTTAGGCTTAATATAAAGTTGCGTGCGTCGCCCGCGATGGAGGCCTGTCTCATAGACGATGACGAGTAGGAATTTCCCTTATTGGACAAACATGCAACAATTATCCTCCTGTAACTTAAACTACTTAAGCTGCAGCAATCGACGAAACGCGTACTTTTGTATTTTATAGGTTGTTGATGAGATTTTTAGAGAGAGGTGGTAGGAAAGATTCTTTATTGGTGGAAGTGTGTTTTGGAAGTGGATGTTGCAAGTTATAGGAAAGGGAAACGTTCAGAACGTTGCTCTTGAATTGAATTCCGCTTACAGAAAGTTGGATACTGAAGCTTTATGGGTCACCATTCAGATGTTAGATTTATGATCAGGTGTTATATACATATATAGTTAGTCCCAGGTTTGCAGGCAAGGACTGACAGACCGAGAGTCTGCCAGATGAGATTTACAAAACACAGGACACCCTTACGGGTCCTCGAATTCTGTGAGGAGACTTTCTCTCCTCAACAAAGGTATGTAAGTACATATATAATGAATTTAGAGGCGATGTGGCAGAGATAGGTGAAACGTTAGGAACGAAGCTATGCATCTTGAGGCGGTATAGAGGAGTTTGCTGACAAATGGGCACATAACGGGTGCTCAAGATACACATAGTTAACGCAGGAATGCTGACTAACGACAAATGATGGCCTCGCTATGTAATTTCAAAAGCACATACGCGGGTGTACGCGCGAAACGAATGTACAGACGGGCTGCTAAACATCTTAATATGGACAAATGCTGGACTATATCTCAAATGACGTTTACTTTGCATTATTCGGCTAACATCCTCGTTTGCCACCTTTGCTCTGCCCCTAGTTGTAGCGTACGAGGATTGCAGTGCTTCTCTTTTTCACACCACCGAAATCTGGCAGCGCCTTGTTGAAACAAAGTTTGTGCTTTCGGTATCAAGCATCTGCATGTTCACGTGCGAGTATAGGAATTTCTTGAAATTTCAAAGCCCAGTGAAGGAAACTTCAAATTGATAGCTTAGTTGTATCTGTGCATTAGAATAGTGACACATTAATCTCTCGTTTACCCCTAACGAACTTGTGTCACTACAAGCCCTCGCAAGACACACTGTCCACCGTGCCATCTTCCATCACCTCGCGCTCCATCTTGGCTACGGATTCTCAGGCAATCCTGCCTCAGAGCTCCCGTTAAACGCGCAAAGCAACGGGACAGGGAAGAGTAAGTGTGCACGTTGGGTTGTAAGAAACCGTGACGAGACGTTGGGACGTCCAGCTGACTGACGTTTAGCAAAAGCGTCGCGAAACGGTGGAGTTAATGGTGCCGAGTCGGCAACGACAATAACAGAAAGAGGGCCCAGAAAGATAGGAGGGGCTGGCAGAAGAATAAAGAGGGTCACGGAATGGATGTGTTCACATTATACCCTCTGTTCTTTTAATTTCTTCAAAGGGCCTCTCTCCGCGACACCTTCCACCTTCTATCCTCAGCTACCGGATTAATAAGGCGTCGACGATGTGACGTCTTTTTTCTTTCACCCCCCGGACGGGATAGCAGACAGTCGGCAAAGTGAATGAGAGAACTCTCGGCGAGAGGATAACAGAGGGAGAGAGCACTCTCTTACTGGTACTTAACGGCGGGATGAGATGAGCTGCCGTTAATAAATGTGTTTCTAACTGTGGAAGAGAGGGGGGGAAGAGCGTTGCTTGGTGTCGAGGTCCCAGGAGAATGAGACTTAATGAGAAGAAAACTTTTAAACGCGCCCAGTCCTTCGTTTCTTCCTTTCGTCATGCTGAGGCAAGCTTAGCTTCGCTCTTTTTTCCAGCAAATCAAATGCAATCAAACAGGGGGGATGCTGACGAAGCCGATTGGATCGAAGAACGATTTTATTGATGGAGGCCTGGGATATATTTAATTGCATGGACTATTGAGAATATAAATAAACGGATATTAAAGCTATCACGATTTAAGTCTGCGCGAACTGTTGCCCTTCAATAGCTTGCACTTGACACAATTCTAGATATACACGTTGAAGAGGGTTGCGATTTTTTGTAATACATCTTTCATTGTTCTGTAATACGTATCTTTCAAGTTTCCAACATCTTTGTAAGCATATTATCTTTGGCCTCTCATTTTAGCTGATTCATTTGGAAATTCGTCACTTTCATCCGCATGTAGTTTTTGTCGCTTCAACTTGACGAAATTGTACAGATTTACGATCAAAGCATTCCTGTAAGATTCTCCAATATTTTAAACGTCTCTCTGCGATCAGACACGATTTTCAACTGACATCACGAGACAAAGAAGTACATTCGATACCACCCGTCCCCAAATACCTCGTCTTGCTGGAAAAACTACCCTCAGGGGGTAGAAAAATAATTGCCCCTTGATACGCGCCGATACCATCCCACCTGTCGGGGGATGCCGGGCCGTAATGATGTTCGCGTTCGCGAACTTAGTTCGAAATTAAATATCGAGGCGAAAGAGGGTAGCCCAGGGACCCGTGGCAAGGGAATGTTAAAGAGGAATCCCTCTACAGGGAAGGAGGAAGGGGAAAGGAAGCTCGTGGTGCACCTGCCTTTTTCCCGGGACCACCACCGTGATAAAAATCAAACTGGAAAACAAACGAGGAGCAGGATCGTATTATAAAGTTTATTAATCGATAGACGATGCGCGGCGAGGGTGAAAGTGGAAGTCGAGGGGCTGGGAATATCTTGTTACGGGGCTGGAAAATTAAAAGTGCAATGCTGGGGAAACGAACGATAAAACTTTTGCTTAATCCTATTTGCCTGTTTAGAAAGTTAATTAATGCATTTCTTTCTCTCCTATTTTCCGTTTCCAAATGCGATGTAGGTATTTGCAGTAACTTTTTTAGTATAGCTGATTTTCTTGTCCTTTTGTTCCGCACTTATCGATTCTTTGTGACTGTGCCAATTTTGTACTTTCTTTTACTCACTTTCTGCTTTTTAGACTATTTCCATGCACGGTTGTTTATTCAAGATTAGCTGACAACACAGGAGTAAATCTTTTATCTCGTTATCTCGTTACCTTATCAACGGCTCTCTCACGCCTTTATATCATTATTATTATACGCATAAATAATAATGGGCCCTCGACTAGGATTACATATGTTGTTTGTTCACTTTCTATACCTATACCTAAGTAATACATATGTAACAGGTCTGTTTGATATTCAGAATATAATTAGTTATTCGATTATATGGAAAGAAACAACCAATTTCATGATACCAACGCGCAGAGTAGTTAATTTATTAATTTTAATTATCTACTTGATTAATTTCCAAGCCCGAACGACTACACCTTTGGCTTTCTGAATTCACTCTCACGACTCAACAGAACTAACTATAGTTGTCACCCTTTACTTTCCAGAAACTTCGGCCCACTGATCCCCCGATTTTCGAAATCAAAAATTTGCTTATCAACGAGACTGGAACGCAGCTGGCACTGTGGGGCAACATGGGGTTAGTTCTGATGGAGCTCCCCAAGCGATGGGGCAAGGAGGGCATGTTCCAAGGTGGAAAAGAAGAAATCCTTTGCGTGTAAGTAGATTTCACCCTTCTGTACTTGTCAACAGTGGCCGGTCCCCCGAACGACCAGCAAACACTTTTGCGGGACGCGTGCGAAATCAATCTCCAGGATGTGGGGCAACGAGTTTACGGGCCATTACAAGAAATCCCACTGCTAAAAAGCGAGATAAGGCAGACCGCGGATAATAAATCGCGCTATCTGGCTTGCAGCACCTCCGCGGCTCCTGCGGCCACGTCCTAATATCCTGTAATTAAGAGGGTGTTACGATGACGCCCGAACCCCTTCGGCCTCCCTCTCTTATGGAATTAAGGTGGCTTTACTCCGGTTAGTTTTCAAAAGTTCCCGAGGGCCTGGGAAGCACCGCTGAATACTAACCGCCTCATCAACGACACATGCCACCGAGGACTCGCGTAACATTATCCTTCGCGGCTCCGTCACGGCGTCTCCTTCTTCCTGCGTCTAATCTTTTGGGGGTGATTAGAAGCTGGCGAAATTAGCCTCGCGATTGAAGGGATCATTGCTCGATGCCTCTGAAGCTTTTTCCCACGAACACCTTTGCAGGTCCTCGCCACTAAAAATGCCACTGCTTTGTCTACGTGCAAAGGCATTGCCGCGGCGCAAATTCGATGGTTGGAATACTGCTAAGGTCTTACAGCAGGGGTGCACAAGGAGCCGTTTTTAGCGCCTAGCTGCGAGCAACCCACCTGTCCTGTTGCTAAGGTTAGAATCGGTGAGGAGAATTGCAGTAGTGTACGTGCGTGCTCGTAGGCTCGTAGCGTAAGTATATATGGCTGGGTTCCTTGTGGGGCCCCAGTGCAGAACAGGTCCCGTAATAAAATTCAGGGGAGTCATGAAATTTCCAAAATATCTGCTACTGCCGGAATTTGGTATGACTTGACGGTTCTATTTTACTGATAATGAAACATTTTTTGCTAATAATACTCATCTTTTCATCGACACATAAAATATTTAGAAGATTAATACTATACAAATAAATAACTCGGACACAAAGAAAACCAAATTTTAATTAACGATAACGATAATTCATAAATGTTAAAAAGTTATATATGTACAAATATATACATATCTACACGCATGTGGTGTCCACCATTAGACTTAGCGTTATTTACAACCACAAAATTACATAACTAATAAATATGTACACGTAACAATATACGGGGAGTTAACGAAAATGTAACAATAATAATATATACATAATATGTACATAACTGAAAAATTATATACACAAGGATGGAAGGACAGAACAATACACGCAGACTTTGTGAAAGATACTAGGTGGAGTCCATGCAATTATAAAAAATGATTCTATGTTTGGTTGTATACTTCGGTTTTGGCTCAAGAGCAACGAACATTTTAAATTGTTATCCGTTATGAGTGTCCGGAACGGCGACTTCGCTTTCTTCAGGGTAGAAAATAACTGCTCGCAAACGTAAATGGAACCAAATATTGCTAATATTTTCGCGACGCATTTGTGCAAATACGGATATTCAATTTGTCAGACATTAATAATACCATCCGTCTCCTGAATTTTTTTTTTCATTTCTACGTCACCTCTTAAATTTCTTAAGTCTATTTGTAATTGTGGTGACACTGTATCTATATTTACAGTTAGTGGACTGGTAACTACGTTCAATTCATTTTCGAGTGCATACAAATCCTGATACCGGTTTTCAAATTGATCACCCAACTTCTGTAATATAATTTCATATTGCTCAAAATTAGTATGCTGTGTCATAATTGATCTTAACGTAACTCTGCGTTCCATACTTGATTTTTTTTTTTAAAATCGCAAATTAAGTTAGAAAATTGAAGTATGGTTTTATCTTTTCCTTGCAGCTGTGTATTTAGAATATTTAAATGGTCTGCTACATCCGAAATAAATCCTAAATCACAGAGCCAATCTGTATTTTCCAACTCGGGAGCAGGATTTTCTGACATTTCCAAAAACACGGAAATTACGCTATGTAGGCGGAAGAATCGATCTAAGGTTCTTCCACGGCTAAGCCACCGTATTTCCGTGTATAGGGGTATCTCCGTGAAGTCTGCGTCTATATCTTTTAAAAAAATTCTGAACTGCCGGCGTTTTAAAGGATCCATTTTAATATAATTAGTTATTCTGGTCACAACGGACATAACGTGTTCCATCTCTATACTTTTTGCACACAAATTCTGCTGGTGTATCGCACAGTGCATTGCCCTAATTTCCTGAGGAACTGCTAGATTTTTAATTTGCTTCGGAGGCGGCCAACGAAACCACGATGTTTCCCAATCATCGCTGGAGGACCATCAGTAGTGACGGACACTAATTTAGTCCAGTCTAATTTATGATTATTAACCGCCTCCTCCACACAAAACAGTATATCATCTCCTGTTGTGGTTTCTGCTAATGAAGAAAAATCTAGCAGTTCCTCAGTTACTTCTAAATTTTCGTTAACCCCCCGAATAAAAATTGCCATTTGCGGAGTGCCGGAGATGTCCGTCGATTCATCCAGGGCCAAACTATAAACAATAAATGTTTTCCCTAACTCCCGCAATTGCCGCGTCACATCTGCAGCCATCTCTTCTATCCGCCGCATGATTGTCATTCGCGAGAGAGTGGTCGCTTCATATATTTTACGCTGCTGCGCATTGTCATCCACTGTCGCCAATAAACAATTTTTTATAAATTCTCCATCCGTATATGGGCGGGATGTTTTCGCTATTTCCAGCGCGATTTGGTAACTGCATTTAATTCCAGCGATTCTAATAGAATTATTTTCCTAGGATCAAAACAATGAGTCACTATAATGAATCTTAAAACAATGATTAATAATCGGGGCTATTCCACGTTAAAATTAAAATTAAAGAAATTGCATTGCTCATATTTGAATAAAGGATTCCATCAGTTTTTAAATGATTATAAACACAGGACAATACCTCGAAACAAAGCGCAAATATTGAATAGAAGGATTCATAGATTATAAAATAACTTACTTTGTCTGAGATGTCTTCCTCCTCCTCCTGCAGCGCTTGTTCCTTTAAAACTTTTATTTTTTGCAGACGTTCCTCACGCGTGAACTCTTTGTAATCATTAGCATGATGCTGAGTGTAATGCCGCTTTACATTAAATTGTTTGGCCAGTGTAAATGTTGTGTAACATACAACACATTTCACACCACCTTTGTACTCGGTAACCAAGAAGGCTTCCTCCCATGACACCTTAAAAGGGGTCAGTGCACTTGCACCCTTCCTTTTTGATGTCGATGCCATTTGCTCTATATTTTGCAAACTTATGTATATTTCGTACAATGATATTTCGGTATATAATTCGTAGCTACTTACCGATGGATAGGTTACAGTCGGTAGGAAATTTCGTATTTGTCGTAACGCAATTCATAAAGAAAAAACAAAGGCTAAATGACTATCAATAAAAATGGCGTTTCACGGAATACTAAACTTTAATAAACATTTTGGGCTGTTATAACGCCATTTTTATTGATTGTCATTTTGCCTTTGTTTTTTCTTTATGAATTGCCCCATGGCACTAGGGGCTCCCATGGCAGTAGGGGCCCCCATGGTAGTAGGGGCCCCCATGGCAGCAGGGGCCCCCATGGCAGCAGGGGCCCCCATGGCAGCAGGGGCCCCCATGGCAGTAGGGCCCCCATAGCAGTAGGGGCCCCCATGGCAGTAGGGGCCCCATAGCAGTAGGGCCCCCATGGCAGTAGGGGCCCCATGGCAGTAGGGGCCCCATGGCAGTAGGGGCCCCCATAGCAGTAGGGGCCCCCATGGCAGTAGGGGCCCCCATAGCAGTGGGGCCCCCATAGCAGTAGGGGCCCCATGGCGGTGGGGGCCCCCGTATCAGTAGGGGCCCCATGGCAGTAGGGGCCCCATGGCAGTAGGGGCCCCCATAGCAGTAGGGACCCCCATGGCAGTAGGGGCCCCCATAGCAGTAGGGGCCCCATGGCAGTAGGGGCCCCCATAGCAGTAGGGGCCCCCATGGCAGTAGGGGCCCCCATAGCAGTAGGGGCCCCATGGCAGTAGGAAGACATCTCAGACAAAGTAAGTTATTTTATAATCTATGAATCCTTCTATTCAATATTTGCGCTTTGTTTCGAGGTATTGTCCTGTGTTTATAATCATTTAAAAACTGATGGAATCCTTTATTCAAATATGAGCAATGCAATTTCTTTAATTTTAATTTTAACGTGGAATAGCCCCGATTATTAATCATTGTTTTAAGATTCATTATAGTGACTCATTGTTTTGATCCTAGGAAAATAATTCTATTAGAATCGCTGGAATTAAATGCAGTTACCAAATCGCGCTGGAAATAGCGAAAACATCCCGCCCATATACGGATGGAGAATTTATAAAAAATTGTTTATTGGCGACAGTGGATGACAATGCGCAGCAGCGTAAAATATATGAAGCGACCACTCTCTCGCGAATGACAATCATGCGGCGGATAGAAGAGATGGCTGCAGATGTGACGCGGCAATTGCGGGAGTTAGGGAAAACATTTATTGTTTATAGTTTGGCCCTGGATGAATCGACGGACATCTCCGGCACTCTGCAAATGGCAATTTTTATTCGGGGGGTTAACAAAAATTTAGAAGTAACTGAGGAACTGCTAGATTTTTCTTCGTTAGCAGAAACCACAACAGGAGATGATATACTGTTTTGTGTGGAGGAGGCGGTTAATAATCATAAATTAGACTGGACTAAATTAGTGTCCGTCACTACTGATGGTCCTCCAGCGATGATTGGGAAACATCGTGGTTTCGTTGGCCGCCTCCGAAGCAAATTAAAAAATCTAGCAGTTCCTCAGGAAATTAGGGCAATGCACTGTGCGATGCACCAGCAGAATTTGTGTGCAAAAAGTATAGAGATGGAACACGTTATGTCCGTTGTGACCAGAATAACTAATTATATTAAAATGAATCCTTTAAAACGCCGGCAGTTCAGAATTTTTTTAAAAGATATAGACGCAGACTTCACGGAGATACCCCTATACACGGAAATACGGTGGCTTAGCCGTGGAAGAACCTTAGATCGATTCTTCCGCCTACATAGCGTAATTTCCGTGTTTTTGGAAATGTCAGAAAATCCTGCTCCCGAGTTGGAAAATACAGATTGGCTCTGTGATTTAGGATTTATTTCGGATGTAGCAGACCATTTAAATATTCTAAATACACAGCTGCAAGGAAAAGATAAAACCATACTTCAATTTTCTAACTTAATTTGCGATTTTAAAAAAAAAATTCGAGTATGGAACGCAGAGTTACGTTAAGATCAATTATGACACAGCATACTAATTTTGAGCAATATGAAATTATATTACAGAAGTTGGGTGATCAATTTGAAAACCGGTATCAGGATTTGTATGCACTCGAAAATGAATTGAACGTAGTTACCAGTCCACTAACTGTAAATATAGATACAGTGTCACCACAATTACAAATAGACTTAAGAAATTTAAGAGGTGACGTAGAAATGAAAAAAAAAATTCAGGAGACGGATGGTATTATTAATGTCTGACAAATTGAATATCCGTATTTGCACAAATGCGTCGCGAAAATATTAGCAATATTTGGTTCCACTTACGTTTGCGAGCAGTTATTTTCTACCCTGAAGAAAGCGAAGTCGCCGTTCCGGACACTCATAACAGATAACAATTTAAAATGTTCGTTGCTCTTGAGCCAAAACCGAAGTATACAACCAAACATAAAATCATTTTTTATAATTGCATGCACTCCACCTAGTATCTTTCACAAAGTCTGCGTGTATTGTTCTGTCCTTCCATCCTTGTGTATATAATTTTTCAGTTATGTACATATTATGTATATATTATTATTGTTACATTTTCGTTAACTCCCCGTATATTGTTACGTGTACATATTTATTAGTTATGTAATTTTGTGGTTGTAAATAACGCTAAGTCTAATGGTGGACACCACATGCGTGTAGATATGTATATATTTGTACATATATAACTTTTTAACATTTATGAATTATCGTTATCGTTAATTAAAATTTGGTTTTCTTTGTGTCCGAGTTATTTATTTGTATAGTATTAATCTTCTAAATATTTTATGTGTCGATGAAAAGATGAGTATTTTTAGCAAAAAATGTTTCATTATCAGTAAAATAGAACCGTCAAGTCATACCAAATTCCGGCAGTAGCAGATATTTTGGAAATTTCATGACTCCCCTGGATTTTATTACGGGACCTGTTCTGCACTGGGGCCCCACAAGGAACCCAGCCATATATACTTACGCTACGAGCCTACGAGCACGCACGTACACTACTGCAATTCTCCTCACCGATTCTAACCTTAGCAACAGGACAGGTGGGTTGCTCGCAGCGAGGCGCTAAAAACGGCTCCTTGTGCACCCCTGTCTTACATTTATATTGCTTCTATCGACTTTGCGGACAGTACTTTTTAGACAGGTATAAACCGTTATTATTGTGGATGGAAGTAATATAACGAGGCGTTTGAGCACATCCTGACGGGATGCAAACCTATGCTCTTGAAGGAACAGCTGGTATGTATTAAGAATTGCAATTGTGAGTCGAACTAAGGATTGCACGTGGTCTAGAATCTAACTGATACTGGACTAAATAGTATTATGCAGTGTTGAAAACTTCGATGTGAAACGTTATAGACTGATTATATAATACTTTGACAATATATTGTAATATGTTTGGGTAACGTTTCTATAAACAACACCGGTTACAACTTAAGGAGTCATTCCGGTAAGCTCCGATGTATCCGACGAGAATAATTATAGTAATGTAATAAAACTGTTTTATTTTTATTAAACTACATTTTTACAGTAAATAAAAAATATAAAAGTAATAAAATTATTGCTTTTAAAATACTTTTGAAAGCGGTCTCGATGACATGTTTAAAAATTCATACTTCGTTCGTGAAGGCTATTTCAGCTGTTACTTATCTGAATCCAAAAATCCAAACAGATTCTTTATCAGTATGACTGTCGCTATCGCTCGGATTGTAATTAGTGATATATCTTCAAAATTAGCAAAATGGCGGGCGAAATGCAAGAAAAATGTTTTTCGGCTTTTTTCTTTTGCTATTTTCGATTTTAAAAGTAGGTTAGACTCAATAAAAATACTTGATTCTAGTCCCTGTGAGAGTCATAGGTGTGCAGAATAAGTAGTAAAATTTCATCTATAGAAGCCTAGTCTCTACGATCCCTACAACATGCCTCTGTAGAAGCTAAAATAATAATCGGAATTTTTCCTTGAAAATTTAACAGTACATTCTTGAGGATATGTATTTTCGAAAAATGATTAAAAATAAACATCGATTTTTTCAACCCGTCCAACGGGAATGACCCCTTAAGGGGTTACGCCACTATCTGACGCTCAAAACAGCACCAAATTAGACGAATTTTTTCTTATGAAACTATGAGATTGAAAATTATTTCTATACTTTTTATGTTTAGGGCATGTATTAATGAATATATTGTATAAATATTGTACAGAAACATTAAAAAATGGCCGAGTTATGTGTTGTCCCGCGAAGTTGCTCCGCCGTTACGCACATGAGCGGTGTATCAAATTATGACGTCTACGTCATCTGAAATTAGAATGACCATAATATTGTTGTTCATTGATAAAATATCTACGATGTAGCATACCGATTTGAAGAAAAAAAAATGTATTGTACAAATGAGAGCTAAATAAAAATTATTTAGTATTATTTTTCGCGTAACGAGGCGAAAGTAAAACATTTATTATAAACATATCGGTGTTCGCATAAAAAAATCGTATGCTACATTTTAACGATTTTATCTATGAACAATAAAATCATGGTCTTTCTAATGTCAGACGAACCTGGGCGTCACAATTTGATACACGGCGCGCTCACGAGGAGGAGCTTCGCGGAATAACCCATAACAGGGTCATTTTTTAATATAGGATCTGTACAATATTTACACAATATATTCATTAATACATGCCCTAAACATAAGAAGTATAGAAATAATTTTCAACCTCGTAGTATTATAACAAAGAAATCGTGAAATTTTGTGCTGCTTTGAGCGTCTCAGAGTGGCGTAACCCCTCTTAATAGTAGGCTGAGTCGATCCGAGGTAACATTGAGAACTCTGCAGGGGAACAATAAATATACCTATGGGAATATTCTTTGGAAAATTTACGTGAAAATATAGAATGAGGATACTGCACCCTAGGCTTTAAACAGATTATGTTTTCGTTGGGGATAGGATGACCAGAGCCCTTAGTAATAGGATGAATAATTTATACTGTGTATAGATTTCAACCGTGAAATGGAAAATGTGGCGATGGGTAAATTGTTTCGAATAGAACTTCTCCAGAGCCCTTATCGTGTAGGCACTTACCTAATACATGACAGTATGCAAGAGAAAATCCAGTGAGCTAGACTGAACTGGCTTGACAACTGAGCCAGCTAAGAAAGTGTACAGGGTTGCAAGGGTTATTTTAATAGGAGAATGATAGGTGAGGACAATGATTTAGAATGCCAATGTGATTAGGGTTCTTATAACGAAAGTTTTGCATTTGATTGGCAATATTTGCTTCAGGAAAAGATAATTAATTTGCAGGGATGGAAATAGTGTAAGACCACCAGTCGATCAACTGTTTTCAGTTGCTTAAATAGTTTTAGTTATTTAGTCAGGTGGTCGAGTGAAGCCTCAGATCATTCGCAACCTCAAGATCAGGCATTTTCTCCAATCCTTGATTACGAATGATATGCACATCGCTTCAGACATTAAATTTCAAATACACTGGCTTTCAAAGTCACCGACAGTAAGTGGAGGGGATATTCTAATTAATTTGAATATCACGATGAACGAGGAGATACCCCTTAATTCTCTACGGTAAAAGGGTACACCCGTTCACTCCGACTTGTGTCCTTCGCATTATAATTTCATAAATAAGTCGAGCCCGACTTCCTGCCTACTTCCCGCTAATTCATAATTCCGCAAGTTTTTCCGGAAACGAACGAAACGTTTAGCCACGGCGAGCGCGAAGACCCGAACAAACTGGTCAAATTAAGAGCGGCAGTTTACCGCTAAAGTTTTTTCGTTATTTCACTTAAGCAATTTCAGCTCGCTTCCGGCCGCTGCCGCGGCTAGGAATCGAGGGAATTTATAAGAACGTGCGTACACCGGCGCGCGTTAAATGCTCGGATGTAAAAGACCTTGGAACAGTTTCTGAGGGAGGCCATTAGAACGAATCTCGTGGATTCGGTGTCTTCTTCCTTCCGACTTAAACAACATTAAATAGAGTTTATGCGTTATTGTACGCGAAAGTTTCTGCATCGCGGCAGATCCGTGCACGCGAAGAACCGGAAATTTCCAGACAACTCGTCGATTCGATTCCTGAAACAGAGCAATGCCCTGGCGTGACTGAAACGGTGTCTTAGTGGGAACACTATGAAAGCAGCTTCGATACAGTACCCAGCCTCCCCCATCGGCCAGCGGAACCAGAGCCCCGAAGCGTGGAAACGCGAGCGGCCGAGCTTCGGATTAAGCAAATGGCGGCAATAATAGTGATTATTCGGATTATGATATCAGAGCGCGAAGTGGGTTCGCCTGGACTTACCAGCACAGCCACTAACTGCTGCGCCACCAAATCCCGACTTCAAGACACCGGATTAAAACTATTACCACTTCGCGCCACCCAGCCTCCAGCCCTTCTACGTACCCGAAAACCTGCCTCTTTCTCTCGCCCTCGTAAGAAACTCCATTCGACCTCGTCTGAAAACTTGGTTATTTTAAATGCCAGCGGGAATCTGAGATTTTCCTGGTTTCCACCATTTCCAGGCCCCGGTACGAACGATATCATTGTAATTTATAACCAAGTTGTTTTTCAAGGGATATATGTTTTAATACTAGTTCAGCTAACGACCCCTCGTTTCTTTGCGCGGTGCCTACACTTACGTGGAAACGAGACAAGAAGGAATAAATTAAACCAAAATTAAATTAAACCAAAAAACGACCGATCATTTGACTTTCTTAAAATTTTCTTCACTCGTTACCCGATAACTTAATTCAATCAACCAGTGTCGCATCTTCTGCGAACTGTAATACCTTTCATAACACGACGACATCCGTAGCATTATCCACTCGTATTGAAGTCTCCATCCATAAACTGCTCAGATCGATACGTCTTATTGTTAGCGTCAAAAGTAGATGTCGAATAACATCGATGCTTCTTTCCTAAATCTGAGCTAACGGCAAGGATTCCGTGGACATTCGCCATAACAGTTCGCAGCTCCTTCGAGCTACCATTCCGTCGGATAATCGTTATAGGAAGAAGGTGCAACTTCGGGGTAATAACTTGGATCGGAGTGTCGGGCGAGTCGTGGCATTAATTCGGTAACGGACCACGAAACCGGCGTTATTTCGTCGCGCCACCGGAAGATCGTCGCCTCTTGGTTGGCTCTCGTGGCTAATTATTGTTTTAAGGATTACCGTTATGTGTTTATTATGCGACCTGGGAGGACCTTTCCTACCTTAATATTCGGTAGATTTCAGCTTCGGTCTCTGTACGTGGCGCGCCACCAGAGAGACCCCCTCACACACCTCTGCCCCCTCCTTCGTTCTCCTCATCCCTCACGTCGCAAGCCGGCCTACGTTTATGAATAATTTTCGCCACTCGCGCTACCCCTAGTTACCCCGCGCCGTTCCACTCCCAGCAAACGTTCCTACGAATCGTCCCTGGAGTATTCACCTCGTAAACCTGTGTAATGCTGAGTCCTCGTTCAGGAGTTTGGGGGGCTTCAATTCTTGGCACACTTGTCGTTTAAAGGAAATGAAAGGTACAGGTATTTATAGCGCGGACATTCCAACTCCTTCGACTATTTCTTCCGTAATATGACGACAGATAACGAGTGACGGCGTTAAAATAATCTGAAGGGTAATCCTGTTCTTCCACCTCCACAGTTTATCACGTCGAACCTTGCAATTGAGCTGGATAGGTGTAACGTATCCACTTGCCTCAACTAAACTTAACCCTGCACACCGAATGCCGGGTCATTTTGACCCGGCCCGTAGCTCGTCCGCTGTAACAGACGATCGTCTTTTCGCTTTTCACTATGGGTCCAAATGACCCGGCATTCGGACCCCGCGCTCTGCTCGAGCATCCGGTGTCCGAGGGGTAACGAGGGACACGGTGAACTGACAGATAGCATCGACATTTTCTATTCAGGAGCATTCACGCAAATGGAGAATATCTGGTCTTCCGGAGCTGTCCTGACACTCCTGACCAGATTCGACAGTGTACGGTAGTGCTCGATGGAACGGCACGAGAGTGACCGAAAATAGCTAGCAGAAGCACACCACCGGCGGGTGGAGAGAGAGAAGGGAGAGATGTGGAGAGGTAAATGGGAAAAGGAAGGAAAATGTAAGGTCCGTGGCGGGCAGTCCGTAGCCTGGTACACGTACCGCTGTAATTAAAAGAACCGACAGATGTCCCTCTTTTGCCTCTCGGGTTTTATTTCGTTACGACACGACAACGACGATGTCCAGGACAATGACGGCGCGGACGAGCAGAATGCGTCTCGCGTATTTAAATTCTCTTCCTCCGCCAGCCGCTGCCGGAATTCTTTGATTAGAAGAACCGCTGCAGGTGCCTATGGGCGCTGCGCGATTACCCAAGTGCATGGTTTTCTACGTAGACGCTGCACCAAGCCACCCTGTCTCTGGCCTTGCTGCCTGCTGCACGTTTGTGCACGTAAAATGCCACCTCCCTCGCGCGTCGCCGGACGAGAAAGGACACCAGGTCGGCAGAAAAGACCTGGCAAGGCATTCGTGCTCTGTATTATTCACGCTGGCGATCTTCGAGGCTGCCCGCTTCCGGCCCACGTAGACGCTCCCCTCGGCGCGTTCTAACGAACGGAACGAATGAAATATTAGGTGGTTGCGAAAGTTATATCCATTTCAATATTTTCCACATTGCTGCAAATTGTTACTGATATCTTTTCGGCACGAATTCTGTGGGTGCTTATGGGCTTAGTTCATTGTGGAAGTGTGATGAACGAAAATGAGAAAATTACCACGTTTCCGCTTACCTAACAGACTCCTTTTTTTCTTGTGACTTCGAAATCTGTTTCGTGGCCACCCAAGACAAAACCAAGCTTGCACTAATCGAAGCGCGATGTCTCCAGAGAATTGTACACCTAGCCTCGCGACATTCCAGCTCGTCAGAATTATTCACCGATTCTCCAATTTCACTCTTCATCTTTCATACACTGGTTCCGTTGTTAACCGCTGATTCGACGAGAAATATCGTTCAGCCAGCAATAAAGTTTCTCTTCAAGCTGATAAAGCGCGGTACACGTAGCCAGGCCAGCTAGTCGCGGCTTCTATATTTTCCTCCTCGCCGCGGCGACATTTTTCAAAAGGCGCGGATATCATCGGGGACCATCTAAATCATCCGGCGCGCGCTCGAGCACAACGCACCCTATGCTCCTCCGTTCGCAAACACACCCCCTCTCACCGACCACCCTCCTCCGAACTCGCCGGGGTGAGGTTGGTGATTTTCGTTAGCGCTTGCTCATCGAAAAAAAGTTGGTAAAAGGAAGGGCGGCGGGGGGAGGGGGGTTGGACAGGTCCAGCCAGGAAAGTGAACCGCGCAGAGGGAGGAGGGTGGCAGCCGTGTGTGGAGACACTAGGTATGGGTAGGCGCGTATGTGGATTACTGGACCGAGAGCGGCTGCGAGAGTGCCGCGTGTGGTTTCCCGAGATTAGCCTCGGGTTTATATCGGGATTACATATGTAAAACCATTAGGTTAAATCATTTTTTAAATAAACGCATCCTATCCCCTTTCGCTGCGGCCCGGGACAGATAGGAGAGCGGCTGCAACCAGCCCTTCCTGGGCCAAGGGCTGGAATCGGCCGCTGATGCGTGCCAGTAAAATATTTCGCGACACGTACGGCACGTGCTTCCGGTTCTGCAGCGATCTCTCGTTGGACATCCTTAACCCTTCTGGCGCCGCGAATCCGTGTATAACTTCAATCTAATCGAGGTAAATACTTGTAGCCATATATGTGCCAACATGCACCAAAAGAATTACTATGCAAATACCTTCAGCTTGCACGTGTCACACATACAGACGCTTTGTTCATAAAATCATCGTGGATTATACGTAGGTATGTGTAACATCATTTTCCACGTGAGTCGTAAACAAACCACATTCTGACAAAAGATTGTTGAAGTAAAGCTTATGTTCATATCCAATGCTGTTCAGGAGTTGAAACTCTTTTGCGGAATCGTCCCTCTCTATGCACGCACAACGACAAATATAATGGGGGGAGGGGCGCGTCCGCAGAAGCAACTCTGTGCAAGTTTATTAATTAGTAGAATCTTCAACCAAAGAATAGTTTCTTTCAAATATTCGACCTCCTGTCGAATAGAATATAGGTACATGGAAGTAGAAATTAATTTGTCTTGTGGGGTCGAGGTTCTATTAATGAAGGTCATGACCGTAACATTTTTTACACCCCGTACAAAGTATTTCTTGTTTCAAGTTTCAAAGTTGACCAAGTTTCAAAGAAGTATCAAATGAATTAATTATACCTACTCGAAACTTCCTCCTCCTGTTGCGTCAAAGCTTCAGCCTTTCTCGATTGTCGATGGCTCACGGACCACCAGAACGGGGACCTTTTAGGATTTGAATGGAGAATATTTACGATTCAAGTGCGACTGCCTGGTCTAATCGTGAGACGCGCCCTGCCACTTAAGGAAGATCGAGAGCCAAGACACGCAGGACACGGAGCTGCAAAGTAGCAGC
This sequence comes from Andrena hattorfiana, assembly GCA_944738655.2. Taxonomy (NCBI): domain Eukaryota; kingdom Metazoa; phylum Arthropoda; class Insecta; order Hymenoptera; family Andrenidae; genus Andrena; species Andrena hattorfiana. The sequence continues at coordinate 60,317,836 of OX122891.2, read as the reverse complement.
AAGGAGCGCTCCTTGGAAACCGATGGCCGCGATGAAAGCGCGACGCAACCTCGAGAATTAACGGGCTTAGTTGCCGACGCAGGTGTCGTCGGGAAGGCGAACGTAAGCGAGAGCCGGATGAATTACGGCAGGAGCGTCAGCCAGCCCAGAGGAACGTTGCTCGTTATATTTTGCGTAACATCCCGATTTTATGGGCCCCAGGCCTCACACCATCGGTCGCGTTCTCCTTGCTCGTGGCCCATCCACCAGTCTTAAACAGAGATGCCAACCATCGTTACGCGGAAATCACACTTTGATCAACCTAAATACCATCCAAATTCGATCGATCGAAGTCACTTGGTCGTTGACAGATGCTGCTCGCGGTCACGAAATGTTGAAAGCCTGTAAACATTTTCCGCTACTATTGTAGGATAAACCAACCAGTGAATGACCGAATTATCGAATTTATGAACCTTTGAGATTAATACTTGATTATATTTATGTATAACAACAAAACAACTGTTAAAATTGCATTTAAATTTATTTTTCTTGAAATTTCTATAAAAATAATTACTTATTCTTATCGTAATTTTTAAAAAAAAAGATTATAAAATGCGAAACGTGTCGAAGCCCAGTAAATGACCGCATACTTTTAATAAGAATTGTACTTATTAATGTTTGCTTAATACGCGTAACTAAAAATATGGGATATTTTTACAATATTTTTAAATTTATAATTGACATTTCTTTGCCTAATGGTCATTCACTGGTATGCGGTCAATTACTGGTTAGTTTACCCTACAGAATTTCATAGAATGGCTGAATGGAGTCATTAACGATTCCTTCTGATTTTCAGACGAGTTGGACACTTAATTCTTTATTCCTCGAATAATAGGGCGGAATTAGCGAGTACTTCGACAACTGCAAAGTACAGATTATATTTCTTCTTTATATTAACAACTTAACAACTTAAGAATTCTCTCAGGGAACACTTTAAATACGCATTCTGAACCAATCGTTCTGTAAGACTTCTTACAACAAAGAGTCAGATAGTGAATTTCTTGTCAAACAGAGGCATCCTTGATCCCGTGATACATCGTCTTCCATCGTGGACCTCGAGTACAGCCGGTTTAACGAGTTATGTCTAATCTATGCATCCGCTTATCATAATGGCTCTCGTTATATCGTGAGCATAGCTTCCTAAGGCCGAAGAACCACCCCCTCGACTACTGGTGTCGCCTAGCCACCCTCCTCCTTCGCGTACCATGCTGCCGCAGCAAAGTAATAAAAATACTCCGAGTTACTGAACGATATTACGTCGTTACGGGGTCACCGAGCGGAATTAAGTGCAGCGGCTTCTTTCTGAATATTTACACCGATTAAGTGCCCGTTGTGTATAGATTTATTCCCTAAATTTTTGCGTGAAATCTTCCATTCGGGTCCCATCAATTTTAATCACCAATATATCCTTCTTCTTTCTTCTCCCCTTTCTCCGAGGAAGATAATGAGAAAGGTCATAGGCTAACGGGCAAAGAGATCTTGGGATTCAAGAATTCGAGATGGAAATACTCGGTGGGTGATTATCCTAGACATCACGGCCCATTTACCCCAGCAAATCATATTTCTAATTACTCTCCGCCCGGAGTTTTATTATCCTTCTCAACAACCATTCTGAATTATTCTTCGTTTCGCATTGCCTATATCTTCTCCGTTTCAACCATCCTTAAACAGTATCTATCTACGTTCTTTCCGTTATTAACATAAATAATGCTCGCACGATTTGGGCGTCTTTGTACGCAGCTTGATTTCAAGCGTTACTCCGTAGTTCCACGAAAAGCGAGCAAATGATAGTTGTGATTATTTCGAATCAGTGCACTGGATTGTGCGATCAAACAGTTTAGATCAGCACCCGGAGCTGTAGAATTAGACAGACGGCTCAACTGCGCCGACAATCGCTCGACAATCTAAATTAAATGTAATCAAAGTTTTACCATGGGTAGCCTATCGATCCTACTCTGGACTCGGCTAACCGGAAGAGAGATCCTGTCGCGCGGATGAGCATTAATGGCTTTATAATCTAATGAATTTTTAGGTTAAGCGGCGAAAAAACCAGTGTGAGACCCGGATAGGTTTTTTCTCCGGGATTTATTGCCGAGAAGGAGAAGGTGAAACCGAGAGAAGGCCGCTTATCTGCCGTTCGCCGCTACCTTCAAAACCGATGTATTCCACTGGGGTGGACGCTAATTTTATTTCCCCCAAAAAATGAGAATTTTCCGTAGATACCTCTTGCTTGTATAGAAGATCGTTCTACCCTACAAGTAAAAGCATAATTCTTTCCTTTGGCAACTGTCTCGTTGCATCAACGGCTATATCTTCCCTTCCACGGTGTCGTCTTATATCTTCAGCTGCTGCACCTACCAAAATTTGAGAGATTACTTCATGCACCCATTAATTCTCTCCCACCACCTTTCAGTGCTGCCACCACTCTGCCTAAGAAATTTCATTCTTGATGAAATATATTCTACTTATCCGTGCTTTTGGGTTGACTTACTGTGAGCATATAAATCGCCAAATGAAGCATTAATTAACATTACCATGCAAGAAACTTGTGAAAAATCGGTTATCAACCTTTCGGTAATAAGCTTTGAGTTCCTTGAACTCCGCTGTGTACAGAAACCTCGTGATTGCAAAGGTCACTTGTGCTTAACAACCGTTACCGTTCATCGCATGTTTCCTATTGACTTCACGTTTGGCAAGGACTGAACAATTCCTTGGGACTACTTCCAGGAAGGGAACAGCGCGCTTTCCTTCTCCTGCAGACAGATTGGAAGACAATTTCATTCGCAGGACGTTGAAGAAAAGCTAGGAAATGGATAAACAAGCTGTGCAATGTTATCAGGGAAGGCGAAGGGTTAAGGGCTGGTGAATAGCTACGACGGAAGCGTGGGTAACGTTAAGCAGAACCGGAAGGGAAATTCGCGACGGGGACGGCCTTTCCAGAGCAAAATGATACGACACCGCGTAAGATCCGCTTTGAAGTCAGCCTCTGCGCGCCATTCTTTGTACAAATTGGAAGAAAAGCGCCGCGTAAAAAGCTCCCGTGCTCCGTACACTTCGCCCGGGGGTTAATACGTTTACGTAGGAAAAATTATTTTTAATTTTTTCTAGACTGCTTCCGACGAGAGGGGGAGGCGGGGCTGTACGAGGGTGTGGCAGAATGCGCAGCACCGCCGTGTAAGAATTTCTTAATTAGATTCGAGCTGCCGGCTGCGGCTCTCTTTCTTTCGTTTCGCCAAGAAATTTGCCGCGATGTGGTCCGAGTCAAAAAATTCGAGCATTATTAGAGATTTTTTCTCCTTTGAGACAATGCTAGCTGCCGGATTCATAATTTATGGCGTAGAACCGCGTGCGTAGGAATGTAACCTCAGATTTTACACTTTTGGAGCTTTCGTGCGCCGTAGACGGGAAACATCTTAAGGGGGGATATTTATGAATTCTTTTTGAAAAAACTAGTGTTAATATTGGATTAAACTCTTTTGGGGTATAAGGAGGCATCTTTACTCAATGAGGCATCTTGTCTCAATAGCTGAAAGTCGAACAGCGATCCCAACATAATCGGTGGAACATATTATTAGTTATTAAAGCTACTTGCACAAATATATGAACATATCAAAGTGATGTCATACATCCCTTATAATCGCTGTATGTGGTGCATAAAGTTACACAATTCCCCTCGAATAGGTCAGGTCAGGTATACCAACATGAAAATCTAGTATTATATTCACTTATATAAAAATATCCTTTTTAGAGTTTAGTTTGACCAGCACAACGCATAAAAAATCTGTCATTAAAAAAAGACTATTACACCAATGGACTCCCCCTCTCTCTCCACATATTAGTTTCCAATCTTAGCCAACCGCTTTACTACTTAGCTCCTGATCTCACAAATGTGCCTACCTCCTCCGACCACCTCCGAAAAAAAACCTAGACATCTGCGATAAAATTCAGTATTCAGAAACTCGTGAACCAGTTACTTGTTGGCAGGGACACAGAACGCACGTATGGTCTACCGTTGCGCGCAGGGGTGGCCATAAATTTTGATAATTCCGAAATTGTGACAGAACGAAGAAAAATCCCCGCGAGGCTGTGGTGCAAAGTGCGAATAAATCGTTGCGTGTGCCTTTGTCAACGAAGCATGAAAGGTTGGACCGCACAAAGGGAAAAAGAGAGGGACTCAACCACCCGCAGAAAGTGAGAGAGAGAGAGAGAGAGAGAGAGAGGGCCAGAGGGAGAGTGGGAGGAAGGGAGGGGGTCAGAGGCGCTGGGGGTTGACCACGTCGTCTGGCTTGCGACCGACTCCCTCTACTGGTGCGTGCATGCGTACATTTTTATCAATTATTAAGAACTCGTGGCGTGCTTTTGCAGCGAGGCTGCTGGCGATGGTGAAGTTGCTTTCGTCCTCGTGTAACGGTGTAACCAGTCGTTGCCGACGATACCCTATGCCCACCGACCGTTTTTTTTTTGTACCTCCTCCGACCCTTCTTCCCTCTCTCGCTCTCCCTATTTTGCGTCGGGGACGTTCTCGCTCACTTTTTCCTCTCTCCCTTTCTGTCTGTCTGTCTGTCTGTCTCTCTCCTTCGTGGCCCTCGCCCCCTCCTCTTTCCACGGTGCCGCGGACATTAATAACGGCCACGGGCTAACCACCGTCAACCCCCTTTTGCCAGCGTTACCGTGTCCAGCCGCGGAAAGTGTGAGAGTAATAATAAAATATACGAAATGTAGGCGACCATCGTTGGCCGGCAGGCTAGCCTCGTCCCGCTGAAAAACAAACACCGCGACACGCTTCAGTGTGTTCCTTCGTTATTCGTAGGGTCGGTACGATCGTGAAAGATTACGGTAATTCGCGTTAAATAACGACACGTCGCGCGGAGTAAGTATGTAGCATGAGGGACGAGGAGCATGGACGATGTTTTCTGCACTTTGCTGTTGGAATTACTAGGGAGATCGGTGATGATCTGCAGAAAATTGCGACCAACCCACGACTTATCCTGTCAGTGTTCAAAGGTGAGATTTACGTCTTCGGTATTGTGATTTCAGACGATGGGAGAAAGTGCAACAGTTTTTTACTCCCCGTAGTTTCGTGGCCTATGATTTTTCTAAACACTTATACAAGCACCCAGAACCCTCTGGGAATCGGAAAGATACTGTAAAGGAGAGGTGGGCTAAATTTTTATCTAATGGTCATTCCACGCCACATTTTGTTCCAAAGGGAATATGACGCGGTCCTTGTGAAATTATGGGGGGTTTAAGTCATCATTTTGCTGATTTCAAATTTGTATACAAAATACAAGCTATTGAATTTTGCGAGTTTGCATATTTTCGTGAAAATGGGTTGTACCTACTTATGAATTTTTATGTCGGAAACTGTTTATTGTATTTAGCTTTAATCCTGAAGGGTCGACCTTTCCGAATAATTTTTTGTTTAGGTTGAATAATCATTTCTCCAACATAGAGGATGATAAACAAATTCTTCTCTTGCAAATTTAAAAAAGTACTACCATATTCGCTAAAGTGTTTCCTATAAAATAAACATATCTCTAGGCGGTGCAGCACATATTAAACATCGCAGTAAACTGTTAAAAACAGCGGTGCGCCCTGGTCTAGGTACATAAGCGAACCGCGCGAGCCGCTAAGTATTATGGTCGGCTGACCGTACCGCTACCACCCTACATTGTTTCAATGAAGTCTACAAACAAAATCGATGGTGTCATTTATACCCACAGAAGAATTTCACTAACCCAATCTGGGCCAATGACACTTTCTTAACAATAATCTGATTTGTATGTACGATCTTGTTTGTTTCTTTGATTATTTATTGAAAAAGTGTCATTACTCGATGGAAAACATGAAATATGTTTGGCTCGGTGGTGGGCTCATTCCACCGGGAGAGGATGAGGATGGGTCAAGAAGGATGGCATGGACAAGATCATTTCAAACAACGGGGTTAAGGGTTGCAAGGTAGAAAACAAACGAAATTATTGCGTTGTGCTGAAAACAGTGTCAGCGTCATCAGACAAACAAGTTTTGCATCAAATTTCTTTCCCTGCTATTGGCGTAAAGCTATGGACGCTTCTAGTGCATCTTTTACAAATATCACTTTTGATTATGTATATCAGAATGAAGAAACAGAACGTGCTGCTAGCTTAAGAGTCAGCTTTGCAGCAGCATTGCCTGTTACTGGCACTAGAAGTTGGTAGTGGTGGGGTCCATGTCTCAACATCAAATTGTTGCGCAATCTTTAACTATTTTTTTTCTGACCTAGTGGTTCGTTTGTGATATATGGTTTCTTCTACACTTTTCCTCTTCTCAACGCACACATTACATCATTTAAAAACAATTGAACATTCATTTTCAGTGTTATAAACAATTTTTACAGGCAGTTTTTTGTAACAAATGTTCACGACCGAGAGGTATAAATTCACCTCTGAGAGCCACGGCAAATAATTTCTTTATACCCTGTACACATATCGCGATTGAGCTCATTATCATTAATAAAACTTCCCCAATTTATTAGTGCATATTCAGAATAAGGAATAAAAATATAGTATCGTTTATTCAAATTATTCTTTAAATAAAATTGTATTTAGGTAATGCCCAACTGTGCTATAAAGTGCTAATAATAATCGTTTAGGGTAGATGTAATCATACTATTGAAACAAGCTTAAGGTCTATGTTGTAATAAAGGTGTACTTTCTATTTTCATTGATTTTCTTTGAATTTCATCGTAAATTTCTACCTTCTTTACCTTCCAGAGTCTACAAGTTCGATCACTTCAACTCAACGGTGGAGATTCGGAAAGTGAGGTGGCATCCCGGTTCCACGAATGACTCCCACCTTCTAGTGCTCACGTCGGAAAATACGTTTCGGTAATTCATATTGGCATAACTCTCTATACTTCGAGGAAAATTATACCGTCATTGTCGATTATAAAACTAACCATCAAATAACGACCGTAAGATGCTTAGTAAACAAAAGAAAACTATTTAACCATCTAAATTACGTTTTTAACTGCTTACCTGCTTTAAACAAAGACTTGTAAATTGGTCACACCGAAGTAGTTACAAGTACATGGTTACAATGACTCCAAAGAAATTACAAAATTTACACTGAACTATATTTTACTTTCATCCAGTTTGTATGAGTGCGAACTTGGTAGCACACCAAGGTTGCTTAAGTCCTGGAGAGTCGGTCGCATGCCATATGGTTCGCCATCAAAAATACCAAACTTCTCTTCCCTTGGTGACATTGCCGTGGACTTCGACTTCGCCACTCCCACGCTTCGCAAACCGGAAATGTTCACTGGCAGAGACATTAACAAGGTATCACAGTGAAATCGCTGAAAGTTCGTAGCTCACAACGAGCCATGAAATTCTAGCATGCATTATTTTCAGAACAACGTATTCGATTGGAACCAAATTGAATGGCCCATTCTAGTTCTTCGCGGCAACGGAGAGGTGTTAACTGTTCATGGCAATCTTTTGCTCGATAAGTATGTGAAAAAAGAGTTTTGTGGAAAAATTTAGACCAAATTCATCGTAGCTCCAGTTAAATTCAAGTTCCAAGGAAAGAGTTCTGGTTACAAAGCGAAATATCTTGAAATAATTTTAATAACTATTATGTTCACTTCGCGACCCGAATTTGTCTAATTTTTTCCATTTCAATTGGATTTCATAAAGACGGTAAAGAAAATATCGAATGTGTAATATGAAACTCTAAATATTTACTCTGAAAATACTATCTTCACAAAGATTTAAACTATACAAAATTAAAAAAAAAATCTTACTGCCAGTTTAATGTATTTGCACAGTAAGAAACAAAGCAATGAATACTTCGGATATGAACATTTATTATAATTATTCATTCTTTTATGGACTGCGAAGTGCCCCGTTTTTTATTACCGTATAATATTCGTATGAAATATAATTACAAATTTGATATTTATTTTTACTTTGGCCGCAATAATTCGTCATTTTTTCACGTGTGCCTGTTAATCTTGTCAAGTCACGAGAGCCCGATGGTATCAGCATCTCTCACAATGTATCCTCCAGCCGACGACAATTACGGAATAGACTCCTGTTCCATCATGTGCTTACAAACTACCCCTCCTATCGTGGTTATCGCCATGTGCAGTGGAAAGATATATCACGCAATATTGTTGAGAGAAGAGTTAAATGACGGCGGCGGCGACGACGACGCAGACAGAAGAGTAAGTGTCCTGCTACCATTCCAACGACACGAGAAACGTGGAAATCTTCCAAAAAATAGTTACGGGTTTTAATTACAGCCTGACTCCCACTCTGAATCGCAAGTAAAGCGGTGGGGATAGGCGTTCGATAGTGGGGTGGTCCTTATTTTTCAACTTTAAAATTTGTATTGTTTGACCCTCTTAAAATCTATTCGACAAAAAAAATATCTTCGTGTTTTTTATTTGTATATTTTGATATATAAAGGTTGCTCAAGGACTTTATATTTCGCATGTACTACAAGTATGGCAACTGCGACCTTCCATAATTGTCACTTGTCAATTTTAATGAAACGGAGCCCATATTTATGTATCAGAATCCGAAAACATGCTTTTATCTATGCGTTTAACAACCTGAATAGAATGTACGTCAAAGTTTGCGTCTGCATCTGATTCAAGAGCTGCTAATGAGAGAAATTTAAATGTGCATATAAAGCCTCATGCTATAAAACAATACACTACACACTCGTTATAAACCCGTTTCGTCTATGCGATGTGTGCCCGAATTTTAATGTTATACTCTCACTTAAAAGTTAGAAAAAATTATTTTGTCCTTATTACAAAAATTTCTATCAATTTATACCAAAATAGTAATATTTCAATGTCATTGAGAGACCTTTAAACCTTAATATATTTTAACAAAATTTTAGACGAAATTCTTTTAAACTATTTGGAAGCTTCTGAGAGGGTCAGAAGAAAATTTTAAAAACTTTGATTTTTTACCATACATATAAAGACCACCCTATTCGATAGTTTGAACGACCATTTGACTTTGTTTCGACTAGAGTAGACGATAGTATTTTAAAACATTTTATTGATCTTAAAAATCAACGAATGACAGGAAGATTTACAGCAGAAATTATTTGTTCAGTTATCTTTGAGTTATATAATCCCTAATAATTTATTAATCTATGCAACTAAAGTTTTGGTCCTTCTCACAAGTTTAACAGGTACGTTGGAACTAATTGATTTTTCTGTGTTTCTCGAATGCCTATGAATTTTAGATATGGTCACAGTACGGTTCCACTTACAGTCTCTACACACCGGACGAGGCGCTTTACGTTTACGAGTGTGTGGAAATAGAACTGGGTCTCTTCTTCGCGGATACCGACGAAAAGTACAGTTGTCCTATACACCTTCGTTGTGATAAAGGGAACAAGTCTAGGTAAATTTTTATGATCATTCCAGGATAAAAATCCATTATGATTGGGTTCATAATTTCCTTTTCAGGTATTTCTGCTCTCACAACGCTGGAATTCATATGGTCAGTTTACCAATGGTCTCTCAATTGGATGAATATATCAACACATCAGAAGGTAGGGAAGATGGATACCCTTCATTTCCGTGTACTTAAGCAATCTTAAGCTTGTGAAGTACCTAACAAATTAAGAAAAATTCCGTAGCTTTGGTAAATGTGTGTAGGTAGTTGGATATTAGCCCTTAGTATCATGATATTTTTATTTTACCCAGAAAAATTCTTATCGGTGCATTTTTGTCCACACTTCATCATGAAAATAAGCAAAAAATTCCTAGTGTAACAATTTTTTATATAAATGAAAAAATATGGATATAACACCAGTATTAAGCCAATGCTCGGTTTTGCAGGACACATTATTATGTTCGACATGAAATTTATTCAAAAAGGATACCCGAAATAATTGAGAGAAAAAATTAGCATTTATCTGGTATTTTCAGTGGCCCTAGCGAAATTAAGAGTTGTAATCAACAATACGTGACAGTGTATTACAGTAGAATTTCTACGGATGTAGTATTTCTGCCCTAAGGAAAATAGGCACTTATTACATATGGTAATAGTAAAGTAACGCTTTAGAGTTCACAAAAAAATGGCGCGCACGACTTTTTCAATTCGTGTAACACGGATGTTACATTATGATACTAAGGGTTAAGCTTTCTGGTTTAAAACACATCTCACAAGAACAAATACATTTGCTTCCGAAAGAAACGATCCATTTTCAAAGATTCAATCTATTTTACTGAAAACTTGGTCCATGAGCTCGGAGCTTTTTCTGAGAATACAATCTTCCAGAAAATGAAGATGCCCGATTACCATCGCTGTTGAATCAGTCCAGCTCGCAATATTTAATTTGTCGGAGGACTAAACATACGGAAACGAACGAAGCCACACCAATTTTAGGATTCGGACTTCTTCAGGAGCCGTGTGTCCTGGTAGCTCTGTTGCACACCGGCGATGTTGTCGCACGATCTGTTATTGATCTGCACTATTTTCCAAAAATTGAACCTCCAGAACCCATAATTAACATAGAAAAGAAAGTAAGCAGTCTTTTTAAAGTCAGTTCGCTTGTTCGTCATTTAAACTCTTTGACTGCCAGAAAGAAAGCGGAAGTCGATCTCAAGGCTGGGCAGGTTTTTGAATTTGTTCTAGTTCCTAACATTAGACATTGTGCTAACACAATTTCCATATTTCCCATTTAATTAATTTCTACAAATTCGTCTACATAATGATAGTAAATACCAGAGAACGAACAGAGATCTTCTATGTCAAAAGTCATCACTGCCAGTCAAAGAGTTTCTTCTATTTATCTAAATAAATAGCAAGACAATTTAGTCTAGACTCTAGTACATTAGTAGTAACATTGTCCAAGTAGAGATGAGATGTTCAAACGATTCAAATAGAATCGTTTCTATACCTCCAAATTAAGAATTCCTGATTATAAGCACGGATAATTGAGAGCCAGGGATAGACAATTCGAATAATTAACATTCATTCAATCACACGTATATGTATATTTAAGGTTTACAAAGAAGCGTTTGACGTGTACATAAAAAGATTGCTGAAGCGCGAGACTTCACAACCGATCATGAAGATTGGATCAAAGTCGATGTCTCTTCGAGAATGCTTGCAGGTATTCAATTGTTCAAATATACAGCGCTGGCCAAAAGAAGATTTGAATTTGATACCTTTGTAAGTCTAATACCACATTTCACGTATCATGTTGGTATCACTGGTCTATTCTGGGGAAACCCCTCGCGTCATACTGTATAAATGTGGTATGCAGCTCCATCTATATAGTTGAACTATGGTTTATATTTTAAACTTTCTTTTTGCCACAACTATCAATTCGAAAGGAGATGATCAAAGTACTTTTATAATTAGCTTTTATACCACTCAACCGACATATTTCGCAAAGAACACTTCGTTAGACACGATAATGTGAGAGAGGAAATCGGTAAAAAGGTACATGCACTAAAAGTAATGAAGACGCATCTGCTGAAAGAGTTGGACACTTTAATGGAGGCAAAAAAAGAACTGCAACAAACTGCTGAACGTTTGGCTGAACGTTACGAAGATATCAAGGACGAGCAGGAGAAATTAGCGCAACGGTAAAGAGAACCCTGAAATACATTTGCAGCATTCAAAGAGTTTGTTGATATACCTCTATTGATGCAGTTATAGAATCGTTTAAAGTTTTAACCATTGAATGGAAAACAGTAGCAGAATGTATACTGCCAGTATATCATCTTTACTTTCCATTGAAAGCATTAAGCATCTGCGATCCAGTGTGATTTAGACGCAATAGTACTGCGATGCGAATCATTTTTTAATGTACGATAGATCCACTGTATTACAGTTATGGTTTATTATCAAATCATTCGTTTGTAGAGCGAAAGAAGTATTGCGGTTAGTAAATTACAAGGAACCTTCTATGACTCCCATGGAAAGAGCAGAAGCCGAGGAGTTAAGGAAAATGGAAGTGAAGATAGAGGAATTGAAGATTAGGCTGTTAGAACTTAAAAAGAAATCAACACAACAGGCTAAGCATGCAGAGAACAATGAATACAACGACAGGAGGAAAGAAATTGTTTTCAGAGGCGATCAAGAGAATACAATTAAAAATAATCTTGGACATATGTACGTATCGTTATCACTATTTTATAAAAATACACTTATTAAACATGCAATGACGTTTTCATGCTGGTCGGTTTTTTTCACAGAACAAGGGATATAAAAACGTTAATTACAGAGGTGAAAAAGCTCGAGGAGGAAGTGAGTATTTAGGTCAAATAATTAATAAAGTATTACTATTGTTACTTCTAACCAATTGTAAATTTTTATTACTTTACACCAAAACGTAGGAGTAGCATACAATAAAAAATGTTTTCATTTGCAAAATAATTTATTACACTAGCTGTACATATATTCTATGCTCTGCCGCTTTGCTCGTTCAAAGAATATATACAACAGTTTCCCTCTTACACGTCTCTTTTAAATGTTGGTAAAAACATTCTACAAAACTTACGTATTTCAATTACAGCGAAAATTATATTCGTGAAGAATTTGTCGAATTATGGTAACGATATTTTTCTAATTACTTCAAATTGAAAATAAATTTATAGGACTTTTATAAAAGCGAAAAAAGTGTCGTGGTAAGTGACAAATTGTTACGAAGTACCTTATACAATAATATCGAGTGCTTATAAATAAACAGCTTGATTTGAAATACTTTTATCGTTAAACGGTATAAAAGAATGAAATTATGATTTTTGAGCATAATTCGACTGATTTTCGCTAAAGGCAAAAAAAAAACGCCGGCGATTCATCCGCACGGTATTTTTGTTATGCAGTCAGAAAGTTCGTTTGTTACGTCACGTTGCTCAAGGCACAAAAATATAATGAGAAACGTCGTTAGAATCCTCCATAACCTTCGACTGTAGCAATTTTATTTCGAGTCTTAACTTCTCCTTTTCCATTTCTTGTTTTCGTATCTCGTTCGAGTAACAGTTTATCTGTAACTTCAACTTGTCCTTCTTAAGTTTCAACATCTCAGTCTCATGGTACAGTTTCCCCTTTTCCGCGCGCAGTACTGCCAACTGTTCCTGGAGTAACTGATGGCTGGCTTCATCTGACAACATCACTTCAGGCGCGTCGATATCCGCTCTTCCGGTGGTTGCTGATTTTGAAACATTGGCCTCGCTTTCCGGCCCACTGTCAGCTTCGATCTCTGCATTCGTAGCTTCTTTCATAATCCAAATTCTGGAGTCTGCAGTTTCGTGGAAAGCGCTCGGCGACTTGTCAGGTTGCTGCGATTGTGGCGTGAGGGACCTGGTCTGTTGTTTAGGGGAAGTAGACGGTCCTTCTATCTTTTCCATGTCAGTAGTAGGCGCGATCGTTTCGATATCTAAAACTGATGTTAAAATAAATTACAAATAATATTGTATTTGTATAATCCAGGATTAACTAACTAGTAGCTCGCGAGCCACCAGGGGCACCTCCGCGTTGCTGCTACGCGGAACTCTTTTCGACTGCGATCGTCAGAATCTGGTAGGTATGGAGGGGGCCATTCTGCGTTGCAGCAAGGCGGAGGTGCCCCCGGTGGCTCGCGGGCCACCAGTTAGTCAACCCCGGTATAATCGAAATACGAATCTCTGCTGTTATAACTGAATAGTAATTACCTCTAGCACTAGGAGATTGACTACCATCTACCGCATGCGACAAATGATTATTACAATAATTATTGAATTCCCTTTCATCTACGAAAACAGAACCATCAGCATTTACAATTGATTCAACAATCACAGAGGGATCTCCATCTTGCATTACTAACTCCCCTACAATTTCGCCGTTCGCTGATATTATGTCCCCGTCGTTATTTGCTCTCAGCAGTTCGCCTTCTGTTGCGTCAATCTCATCCACTACTTCTTCCTGCGTTAATTGACCGCTGTAAGAGTCTTCGCCATCATTCCCTTCGCTTACTTCTAACTCTGCCGGCAATCTCTGATAAAAGAATAGCTCCTTTAATTAAATTCTACTGCGAGACTATGCAATGTGAAATAGGTATATCTTACATCTTGACCCCACGGAGACTCCTGCTCTTTCTTCATCCTCTTTATCGTTTGTGCAATTTCATCTTCAGATTCCGAATACGTCTTCTTATCATCTCTGCCTTGCATTTTCTCAATATCATGAATTTTTTTAAATAAATGATATGCCCTTTCGGGCGTTATATTTCTCTTTTGTTTATTGGCCGCTGCTATGTTAAATAAATCTTTGGACCTAAGTACCTTGTTCGTTCTTAATCGTACGTATTCTTTCAATCGCTTGCGGTCAATGTGTAACTGCATGAGATCCTGTACTTCCTGTTTAATTTCACCACATAATTTCCGTTCTTGCGGTAGATTTTTAAATAACTCCTAACAAGATAAGTAGAATCAAGTGAAATGTTGTAAGTTTAGTCTAACGTTACACAGCTATTATTATTTACCTCTGATATCTCATGATTATGTTCATTATTAACGCTAGTTACTTCTAACTTTGTACCATCTTTCGACGCCCTTAGCATAATATGAGCAGGACAATTTGTCCTTATCGATCTAAGTAAAAAGTAACACGTGTAAAATATCGTATTCGAAGGCAAGTTTCGTTATACTCATTTATTTTTCGAAATAATTAGTGTAACAGTCTATTCTTAACAACATGTAATCTTATGAACTAACTGAGACTGTCTTCTGCCAGCTCCCCGTGGTAGAAACTTTTGACCGCCATAGATACAAGCGTATTTCACAGAATAATATTTTAAGCGCTCGCTAATCGGACGAGCGGTTTTCATATGAGCTCCGCTGACCGTTCTGCTATCTCTTCTCCAATAATGAACTAGACTACGCTTTGAAAATTTCTCCAGTTTATGTTCCAGTTCTTCGTAACTGTCAAACATTTCCCCCAAATGGAAGGATACATCTTCATCTTCCACCGTACTTACATCCATTATAAAAGTAAAGACTAACAATCTATTTCGTAAGCAAATATTCGTCATTTATTAATTAAAGAGTGCATAAAGAATTAGCGACCAATTGTGATGTTCATGGAATGATTTCTACGTTATCCTACGTGCCATGAACATCGCAAAAGGGAAGGTACAGAGGACGAAGAAACAGTAAGTCGAGAATGTCTCTATATATTTTATTACAATTTCCTCAACACTGTGTGATTTCAATTCAGACGTATATAGCTCTCGGATCATTTCGCTCAGAAGTAAGCGCTGTTTATTTATTCGCTTCTGAATTACAATTGCACAGTGTTAAAAAGGATTCCAGAAACGTGAACAGATGTTCTGGATTTACTGTAAGTGAGACGTTAAAGGTAATAATAGCGATGTTTACAATTTAGTATATGCGTGTAAAAGTTTGGAAAGGAAAAGGAGGTTATGTCGGGACAAATTAAGTAATATCTTTAAATTTATTGGTGGCATCTTTGTTTAATTCTCTGTCTAAATTCTACTAGCTGAGAAAATCCTTCAGCAGCGATCGAATTTAAAAGCGAAACAACGTTCTCGTTGCTCGATATTTTGAGGTTAGATTTCGATTTGATTGGCGTGGCAGAAGCCAAAGGTGAAGAAACCGTGAACACAGCCAGATTGAATTACTCAAGAGCCGGGACAAGTGGGGCGGGATTTTCTGTTCTCTATTAATTTCCAATGTTTACAGCGGTAACTTACGGCCTGTCATATTTTTCGTAGCATCCCTTCTTTCCGTCGGCGTCTTATAATATTTGATTGTCACGAAAACACATACCGTGATTTTGCGCCATTTCTAAAGGACAAGTGACTGAACAACGGCGCAACTGTTGTGATTTGTCTTGCAGGCAAAAGTTTTATTATTTTCCGTGCTTATATTGCGACCAAACCGAATCAACTCTCTTTCGCACTTACAAAGTTGTAATTTCTGATCCTGGAGGAACAGAATTTATTTCTCGAAATAATGTCAAATGCGCAAGTAAAACGCGATAACCTCGTATTGGTTTTCACGGCATGGTAAACATGGTAATAATAAGTCGACGATGTAAGTAAAATAATATTCATTGTTACAGAAGCTTATTAGCTTTCTACAAAATTCTTTTACACATGGATATAAACATTCTCGCAAGGAAGAGAATTCAGATGAAAAATCAGAGGGTATTAAACATTTTTTCGGTTCGTGGATGAGCTGTCAATTGTCATTTGTATTGTAAAATATAACTATAAACTGTAGCGTATAATCGTTAATGTAACCAATCGCTGTTGTCTTCGGTATCGATCGGAGGAATGGGTGGTGGTTCGTCTTGCAGTAATACTGGTGATATCTGCGAACAAATAGGATTTAAGAACGTAATATCTAAAATGCGACGCGCAAAATAAAACATGGGAAATAAAGATTACATTGAGATTTTTTAAAACTTCAGGCTGTTTTGGTAACTGGATCGTAGAATTACTTGAATCAGATTTTTCTAATTCTGTGTCAGCAGATTTTGATGTATCGGTTTCTATAATTTTATCAGACACTGGTTTCGTTTCCTTATTGCTTTCTTTGCTAACGTTATAAAGAATTTGTAATGTAACATTCTAGAAGTAAAAAATTTCTGTTAAAAAATATAAACAGACTACTTTGGAATGCTTACCTTTATTGTACTTGCTATTGTCGATTTTATATAAACGGTAGGGTAGGATTCATCCACAAATTTATCTAACAGAGAATGATAAATTTGGTTCATTACGTGTTTGATTTCTTTGTTTTTACTGTCATTCTAAAAATAACAATCATCGATAACCAGCTGTATAAGAAATCAGTAATTACATTTCTTTAAGAAAAAAATAGCTAGAAAACCTTACTTCCTTTGTACTCGCAAAACTTGCAGATGTCAGAGTATTGCATTGCTCGAGAAGATTGGAGATCTTATTCTCTAATATCACTTTTTCTGCTTTGTATGTGCTGTTAAGTTCATTAGCTTCTTCTACATCCTTTCTAGTCTTCGCGAGTACGTTATTTACATCTTTTAAAGATGCTTCTAATTCCTCGACACGTTTACAGATATTTTCGTTAGTCTGTGTTAAAGACTTGTTTTGAACCTCGAGGTTTCTGATATACTCCGCATTAACCCTCAATGTTTCTATAAATTATTATGCGAATGAACATATTGTTATATACAATTAGTACATCGTATATGAAAGCTTGTGTTACCTTTTGACTCTTGCAATTCTTTCTCTAAAAAACTTATTCTGCTTTTCATTGTACTGATCTTTAAGGAATTATCAGTAACTCTAGCATCAGTACTTTTCTGAGACTGACTATCATTCTCTTCGCTCTGAGATGCACTCATGGTTAAGAGCATTTTTAAAGTGGCATCCAAAGCTGTTTTATCTTTTATAGGAGACGTTGCATTTTGAAGTTCAAGAACATGAAACTGTATACGATACATAATATACAGATGCACGGCATCTTTCTAAACAACATATGATTTCTTCTGTATGTAACTACCTTATCGAGCAACTTCTGCACATTGTCAGCTATCTTAGACATTCCCATTCTGAGCTCCGTGTTTGTCATTCTAGTTTCAGATAATAACATGTTTAACCCTGGATCGATCATTGACGACGATATCGTTGGAGTTACATTTTGTGGCTGTAACAAATACACTTGGCCATCCGAAGTAACAAAATTTGGCTGCAATCAGTGGAAATTCCTAATAAAGTAACGATAACTTTTAGGTAATTCAGTTAGTTACCTGCATTTGCGTGGGAGACCACTGCGGAGTAAACGTGGCTGTAGAAAGGAAGGGTTTACAAGTAGTATTTGTTACAGGCACATCACTTTTCGGTTTCAATAGTTTCTGCATGTTTTTTGGTGTTTCGTCCACTGATTCTTGCGAGGAATATTCCTTTTGAGATCCTCCCTCTAATGGCTCCACCTTAGACACGCAACACAACTACATTGTAGCTTTTATCCTCGTCAGATTCGTTTGAAGTTGTAGATAATTTAAGGGGTCAGTCCACTGTGAAGTCGTGAAAAATGGTCATTATTTAGGATTTATTTTTTAGTAAACGGTATGTCCAACGTAAATAATGTTTTATCTAATTATTAATACACTTATTAACAGTATAAAAAAATCTATTTTAAATTTTTAACAGTTTTTTTTTATTAAATATATATCGCACTGATGTGAGCGCCTTGAGAATGCGATGTAGTGCTGGTGCAGGTGATTCCTGGAGAACGACGCATTTGAAACAAAAAATTCAAAGTGTGTTGTAATCACTATAAGTGCGGTTATCGCCGGAACCAGGATTATTTTTACTGATAAAGAATTTACGAAATGACGGAGGTTTGAAGTTTAAGTGTCGAAATAGTACGATGAATTTTTCAATCATTTTGCCTTGTAAAAAGTATGAAATGGTTAATCGAAAAAGGTTTCCGTGGTTTCGGCCATAGCCACTGATGTGCTGAATAACGTATAAAAATTTCAGACCGATTGGTCAAATAGTTTTTTTTTGCAATCACCTGCACCAGTTGAAAAAATGTTGTTTCGAGATAATCGCGTTTAAAGTTTTAAAACGAATTAAAAGAATTCTTTTAAATTTGTTTGTGTAATGTAAGAGTAGCTTAATAAATACCAAAAAGATTTATTGCATTATACGTTGTATCTACGAAGGAAAAAATCTTTAAAAATAGCTTCATTTTTCAGACCGTCACAGTGGACTGACCCCTTAAGTGCTTACTCACCTTTTTGCGATGGGGTAACTTATGCGGTGTATCATCCTGCAATAATACACAGTTCATTATTGATTATATCAATTAACGTGAGTGACGGAGCGAAGAAAACTTCTAAATACCTCGGTATCTTCCGAGTCCGTGGTAGTAGACGTAGGAATTCTTGGTAACATAGACTGGCCCATTTTCGCCATTCGCGATATGATAGAAGCTTTACCGGATGTAGTTTTATTTGTACAACTAGTTTCCTCTGGTGCTTGTATATCTATTATTTCTATTTCCATCGCAACATCTTTCTCTTTGGGAAACCCTGGACCTAGACTAATCTACGGAACAATTATATTTATGACTTTTGTATCAATCTGGTGTACTCAAGTTCGTTAAGACTGCGTGAAATGTTTTATTAAAACCTGTTCAGTTGGAGGTAGGAATAAAATTCTTTTCAATCCTTTACTGCTTCCTGTAAGTGTCTTCTCCCAAGTATCATCCATAGATATTTGAACTGTCATTGTTTGCATCGCTGCAGTATTGCTTTTAAGAGGCTGCGTTATTTCCGAG
Organism: Andrena hattorfiana; assembly: GCA_944738655.2. Lineage (NCBI taxonomy): Eukaryota > Metazoa > Arthropoda > Insecta > Hymenoptera > Andrenidae > Andrena > Andrena hattorfiana. The sequence goes on along the minus strand of OX122891.2, from coordinate 60,298,503 downwards.
GAAATAAAATATCTGATAGATAGATTGTCTCCCTCTTTTGCCACTACATCCTTGTTAATTGGCGACAAATCTTGACGAAGCACGTTTTCTATCTTGCCAACTTTTGAAAGATATCGAGCTAATCCTATTTCTCTTGCAAATTCTACACATACATCATTGTCCTCGAATAAAATCGACCAATTATCCTTATTGTTATCGTAGTAACTTGAATAATTATTCGGTTGCATTATGTATAAAAAATCATGAGTTACAGTAACGGTAGATATATATTCGTGCTTGTTTTTGTATAAAATAATCTCGTATACTTTCGTCCCATTGTTCCCCGTCAGTGCCATACCGACTTTGCCAATAGGAACGTAAACTCCATTTTGTCTGCAAATAACATTAATTACTATATATTAAGGCAGAAAGTTAAAATAGTAATTGTTTCAAATACGAAGACTCACAGTTTGAACGCGTGCACTGCTTTAGCTATTACGACCTCCGTTTTGCTTACAACTGCCTGAGTTACGTTACGAGGACTACTTGGTTTCTTAAGAGTTTGTTGCTTCGATAAAGAGTGACTATCTGTTGGCTTAGTTTGTAACCCAAAAATAGCAGCCAAATTCGATCTAGAGAAAATTTACATAGATATAACAGTTTTAATTAAAATGAAAGCGAAATGATGTACTTATAGACTTGCAAAATGAAACGGACAATTTTAATATTTAAATTAAAAGTACAAATTTGAACGGTATAACCCCTATATTATTTCGATCTGTATGTTTAAAAATTATTTGCGTAAGTCTACAAGACTCTAGTATAATCTTTTGTTGCCATTGAAAGGTTTTTTAAAAGACAGGCACTGCAAAAATTGAAAATTGTTATTTAAAAAAAGTCTTACCCTCCTGACGGTATAAAATCTGGTTCGTCATCATCGCGGAATATTTTGTCGAGATTGGGTAATTGGTTCCCTGAAGTCATGTTCATGGATCGAATATTTTCAATAAAAGCAGTTTTCTAGCACGATTAAACCGACGAAAACAACTTAAATCACTTGCGGCTAGCAAGTAACGTTCTGTCACTTGTAACCAGAATATACATTATCTAGATAAAAAACTATCTGAGTCATAAATCGAACGAAAGATAATTCTCTTTCGTTATTCGAAATGCTTGTTGTAAATATGCTGCTTTTTAATGACATGTAAAGAAAGAATTTATAATATAAAGCTATAATTAAGAATTACTTCTAACTAATAGTCGTAATTGAGGATTCCATCTAACTAATAGTCGTAATTGAGGATTCCTTCTAACTAATAGTCGTAATTGAGGATTCCTTCTAACTAATAGTCGTAATTGAGGAATCCTTCTAACTAATAGTCGTAATTGAGGATTCCTTCTAACTAATAGTCGTAATTGAGGATTCCTTCTAACTAATAACCATAATTACATTTTCTGAGTATGCAATACTAAATTTAATATATGCTATAACCATTTAATGATCCCTGATAACCATCTGTCTCCAGTCTGACATCAGATTGGTAGCAGGGTCTGGCTCTGGCATGAGAGCGCAAAGTCTGACGTCAGAACCGTAGCAGACGGCAGAATCTGCTGTGAATCTGTTGTCGATCTGACATCAAGTACTGACATCAGGCTCTGCACCTCAGAACGCAGCCAAATGCGGACACAGACGACTACGGTTCTGATGTCAGATTCTGCTCCCCAGATTTGGTTATCAGAGGATAATAATTAAGGGGTCATTCTGGTAATCACGCCGCAAAATTCAGTTTTTTTTTCTCAGTGAATGCAATGAATAACAATGTCAAACTTTTTTTTTCATTTAGTAAGTTACTTATAATGTATACGGAACAATTTTTTAAATACACTTTTAATTGTGTTTTTCAATGTTATCTGGAGTTACAAATCGCGCCTTTGAAAAGACGGTGAGAGTGATTTTAGCTCACAGACTCATCTGAAACAAAAAACTAAACTGATTCTTAATCATTATGAGTACCGCTATCGCAAGTGCCAGAATTAGCCACGTAAGTCAAAATTTAACAAAATCGCGCGCATTTAAACTTCAAGCATCGAAATTTTCCATTTCACTTGAAGTTTAAATGCGCGCAATTTTGTTAAATTTTGACTTACGTAGCTAATCCTGGGACCTGCAATAGCGGTACTCATAATGATTAAGAATCAGTTTGGTTCTTTTGTTTCAGATGAGTCTCTGAGCTAAAATCACTCCCGCCGTTTTTTCAGATGCGCGATTTTCAACTCCAGATAACATTGAAAAACACAATTAAAAGTGTATTTAAAAAAATTGTTCCATATACATTATAAGTAACCAAATAAATGAAAAAAAAGTCTGACATTTTGCGGCGTGATTACCAGAATGACCCCTTAAGGTGACGTTTTTCCGATAACTTCCTTAATTTGCTTTCTATATTTTAATATAGGGATACATTCATTAATTGATCCGAAATACTGGTCTACAATAAAACTGGAAATTGTGCAATTAATTGTACCTATTTATATGACAGAGTTTGCATAATTTATTATACCTATTCGTAGCTATACATTTTTTATTATTATACATTTATTTTATTGGTTCAAAAGTGTAATGCACTCCTGTCCCTGGATACTGTTTCTCCGCCTAAAATAATATATTAATATTTCAATCGTTGGGCTTAACATTTTCAAAATATCCGACAGAAAGCGAATACTTGCCTGCAATGGTCTAGTATTTCCAAACAGCATAATGAAATAATAAGAAGAAATGAAGAAGACTACAAAAAATATGGAACATTTAGAAGGATCCATAAATTGTCGGACACCATAGGCATAGCGATCTGGTCCCAATATGTCAAATTGTTGATGCAACTGTAACATTAAATAATGAAATTAAAATTTTTCAATCGTATTTATAGAGAATCCAAAAAACCAAAGCGATATCGACGCATTAGTTCGGTCAATTAAACATATAAATAAAAGCTGTTGTGCAGTTTTAATAATTCTCAAATCCAACGTTTCGGTCATCGGTTGCGATCATTTTCAAGGAAAGTTAAAAGAAAAAATACTGCGTTTACTTTTATAAATTTAGCACGATAGCTAAGAACGTGCACCGTGGATTTGAGAATTATTAAAACTGCACAACAGCTTTTATTTATATGTTTAATTGACCGAACTAATGCGCTGATATCACTTTGGTTTTTTGGATTCTGTAACATTAAATACTGTATAAGGACCGGACCTACATGGATGTTTAATAGAACTGTAAACCTACCGGCTCTTCATAGTTTCTTCTCATGGCAGGAAAATCCCATGGGTAATAGGGATCTCGAGCTTCGACATTTAGCCATGGCAAATCCGGATAATCTCCAGCACCGGTCTCATCATTTGGAAGCGGCTTATACTCCTCTGGATGCATAAAATACTTTTCTGCAGCCTTAAGTCTCTCTTCTTCTGTTTCCGGGTAAAGTCCTGGCATCATTTTCCTCATTCCTAAAGCTGAAGGAACCACAAACAAGCACAATTAATTTATGCGAGATAATGTTTTGAGTAATTTTAAACACACTTTTTGAACAATTCTTATATAATAAAGTTTAATTTATTGGAGCACAGTGGAAAACAGTGTTGGATAATTTTCTTCTCCGAAACGTGATACTCACGTTTAATGGTCTGTAAATATTTCTCGAACTCTGTCGCGTAGCGTCTGTTAATGCAAAGCTGAGACCCATTTCTTGCCAATAATCTACTCGACAGCTCTGCGAATTTCTTCAAGACAGCCATCTTCGCTACTCAACTCATATCTGTTCCACGGTTCCCAATCGTTGCATGTGTAACTCGTTTTATTCGATTCTGTTCACACAACTACAAATGCACGGCGGAGAACCGCGGAGAACATACCCCCTCCTAGGCGCGTTTCTGCTTCGTGCGGTGGGGATGGTCACGGGCTTACGCACGCGTACTCCAGGGTGCTTAAGCCTCGTTCACATTAGTCAAGTACTGGCTTCAAGTCGCTTGAAATCAGTAAACTAACCTGTTATTCACTTCACTTGAAATATCCTTTCAAGTTTCAAGTGAAGTAGAGAGTGTTCCATCTTTTCTTGGCTTGAAATAATCTTAGAGCATATATACATGGAGATCGCATTGAGAGCTCGAAACTGTCGCCAACATCACGCGAGAGAGAAAGACGTGCGAGCGAGAGAAGTATAGGTTCCTATTCGACTGTAATGCGCATGTGCCGATATCATGCGAGAGAGAAAGACATCGTGCGAGCGAGAGAAGTATAGGTTCCTAATCGACCGCAATGCGCATGTGCCGATATCGTGAAATTTGCTGCAAGCGGTATACATAAGGAAATAATACAACTTGAATAGTGTGAACGTACGTACAAGTGTGAACTTAAAGTCACGAAGCTACTTGAAGCCAGTAAACTTGACTAATGTGAACGAGGCTTATGCGAGGCTATGCGAAATTCATTTTCACTCATTGTTAGTGCACTGTTACGTATTTTAGCGGGGAAATTGAGATGCGAACGCGGGTTGGTGCCCGTAGAGCGCTGAACCGCTCTGCTCGTCGGAGTGCGGGTGTTTCAAATAAAACAACGAACACAGAACTATTTTCAAGTTAAACTTCAAAGTGTATTTGAAACTGTACAGGAAGTTGGTTAGCGACAGAATGCATGTAGCGTTTCGAAATATCCTCCGAGGTCCTCGCTGAAGTCGTTGGCCGAATCCTCCTAGTCCTCCCATAGATCCTCGTAGTCCAATCAGGATGGAGGATGCATCAGATCCAAGCGGTAGGCCATCCTTCGGATGTCCACATGCCCCCGCGAATCGGCGTCCATCTTTCTCTCCGTCTTCGGGTGGTGGTGGAAACTCGGTGCAAGCGCGCTTTTCCGTTACACAGCGGGGTGCCCACGCGGGAAGAGAAAGTAGGCTTTGCTCCGAGGATCGTGAAAACAACCCTTGAAGGAAATTTATGACTTCCTTAGCGACGCCAACACTTCTGGAGTCAATTGACACTCCTAAAGACTAACAAAGAACCTAGGCCTTCTCAAAAAATTACGTGACTTAGAAGAAACTCGCGATTCGTTTCGGGGTCAGTAGAATTAGTAAATTGAGACTCTGCCTAAGATCTTTCCCACGCATGCCACCTGCATCGTGTATCCTTAACAATATTCTCCTCGATCACACGCAAACATCTGCTTTCAATTTTCGCTCCTGATTTACCTATCGATTACATACAATTCCCCAGCTATGTTCAAGCGATTGCGTAACAACATAATGGTAATTCTGCGCTTGCGCTGGACAGTAGCCAATGAAAATTAGGCACCATTTACCTCGTCGCCAGTCTCGCAAGCAATGGCTTCCCCCTCGCAGCGGCCATCAGTGGTAGCCTTAGAGCGTTACTGATTCATATTTTTTCTCTTTTCAATATGTTTCTTAATAACATGTTCCGTTTCTCTGTAACATTCTACGTTCATGGCGAAACTAATCGCGAAAAGATAACATTCAATAAACGTTGAAGAATGTCAATGAGCGTATATAACGATTGCCTATATTGTCAACGTTTAATTTGGCACACGTATTTTTAAATACCCTTCGGGATACCAACACTATGCAAATATACTTTTCTGTTGTGCTAGACTAGAACTATTATTCACCTTGTAAAGATGGGAATGCAGATTTACAAAAAATATATATACTATGTAAAATCAACGGGAATTTGTATTGTTGTGATGGGGTTAGTTCTTTGTAAATGATTCTTCCGAACCTTTCATTCGACTCGCCATAACGATCTCTGCTTTTTACGCAGCGGCTGTTGGTTTTTGTACCAGCTACGTCAGGCATCACAAATTTTACGATCCACTGTGCCAACCAATGTCTTGAATCTCGAGCAGATGCATGCACAATACATTTATATCGATGATCCCCGATACAAAGGTATTTCTCGAACGCAGCTATTTTTCGTTAGCGTTATCGACTTCCAATGTTTCGTTAAAATTTATCAAATTCGAGTTTGTCAAATCTAATTCTATCGATTGAAATTTCAGATGTATTTATGTTCCGGAAGAATGAAAATTTACAATCATTTCTGCCGGAACAATCACCTTCGTTCAGCGACATCGTAATGAAATGGTGGAAATCGTTGAATCGTAACGTGGCGTATAAATTATTGCATATGGCGCAGCACGGCGATAGAACGGAGAGACTGAAGGCTGTGTATACTCTAAATTCCTTAAAATATTTAAAAGGTATTCTCTCACTTACCGCATAATAGCTTTCCGTGCGAACGTATCTGGAATCTCTACGTATGGAACGTATCTTAAAAATTACAGATTGGCATTATCACCATATCGCGCAAATGCTAGACGCTAGAACAGCGGTGTCTCTCGCGAGGATGCCAAACGTCGACTCGAGATTTTTTTTAAAGCCACCATACTACCACGTACAGCATAAATTATACGTATGTACGACGGAATTTTGCAACACAATTGCAGCGGTTGATTAGAATAATACACGATAAAAAGTTCTATTCTTTTCAGGATGTAATAGAAAAGGTGCACGCCTTGCTTCTCTATTTGAATACAGTATGCGACAATACGCACCCATGTCTTATTCAGTTTCTTAATAAAAAATTCAGAGATTCGCATCGTGTAAGTACATGCTATTTAAAACTTTTGAGAGCCCCGACATATCGATTATTTTATGCAGACCTTAATCATCTATAAAGTATAAAACAAACAGGATGGTCTGATACTCGATCATGATTTAACAAGCTTAGGACTGGCCGCCGCGCCGGCCATAATATGGGACCAAGAATTACTGCAGAGTTGCGTTCAAGCATTGTGTCACCACTCTTGTCTCGAGAAGTATAGCAAAAGTAAAGTAACCGCGTACGAGATCTACTTTCGGTTTCAAACATGTTTACCTAATTCGTTTTCCCACTTTCAGATATCGTGGATGCTGGCGGACTTTCGGTATTGATGATAATAAAGAAAGTTTTCAGCGATAACGTTGACATGTGTATATTACTAGCGAAAATAATTTCTAACATTTCCCTTCATTCGGACTATTTGGAAAACATTTTCCAAGCAGGTAAATAAATTCTAGTTTTGTAATACCTGATATCGACGTGCGTTACGAAAAGTAGCACGTTTCAATTTTCTTACGAAAAGTAGTACGTTTCGGTTTGCCATGAAAAGAAGCACGTTCCATCGTTTCTAACGAATATTAGCACGTTTGGTCTTCCGAAGACTAACACGTTTGATTGCTTCGCCACGAAGAATAGCACATTTCGTGCTGTTGTGGCGAAAACTAGCACGTTATACTGTTTCGCCACGAAAAATAGGACATTGGGAATTCGCGGTGAAAACTAACATATTATTCGGTTTGGCCACGAAGAATAGCACGTTTTGGATTATACTGCAGACTGCAGAAACTATCACGTTTCAGCGCGTGGTCAGTTTAAAAGAATTCAGCTGTTGAAAATATTGTTTAATAAATAATAATTTCATCTAATCTCCAAAAGACAACACGTATGAAAATTTTAATCGCGTGGCAAACCGCTAAAACGTACTAGTTTTCGCAGCGAAAACCGAAACGTGATAGTTTTCGTGGCAAACCGCTCGAACGTGCTAGTTTTCGCGGCGAAAGACGAAACATGCTATTTTTCGTGGCAAACCGCTCAAACGTGCTAGTTTTCGCAGCGAAAACCGAAACTTGATAGTTTTCGTGGCAAACCGCTGAAACATGCTAGTTTTCGCGGCGAAAGACGAAACATGCTATTTTTCGTGGCAAACCGCTCAAACGTGCTAGTTTTCGCAGCGAAAACTGAAACGTGATAGTTTTCGTGAGAACGAAGGTAAACGTGCTAGTTTTCGTAAGAAAATTGAAACGTGCTACTTTTCGTAACGCACGTCGATATGTTGCGCGCTATAACAGCATTATTTTTCACCGTCAGGATGGATCGGCACGTTGGTAGAGTGGTCTCGGAGCCCTGACATACGACTGTCAGCGCCGGCGAGTCGGGCATTGGCAAATTTAGATATGGATGAAAACGAGCACGTCAAGTATCCGAGACGCATTTACCTTCTCCACCCGCTGCATAAAACCCGAACAAGCGCGAAGCTGGACGTCGTCTTTCTACACGGACTCCTCGGCGGTGTGTTTGTAACGTGGAGACAAAGGGATTCAGATACGTCTGCATTTGGGGTTGTAGGTTTGTTAGTATTACAATTAATAAACAGTTTGTTCGTTATTAGGTGAATCTGATTAACTGATTTATAATGCTTTAGTCTAATAAGTTTGCGATGCGATACGCGTTTACTAACGTGTTTTAATATTGCCCGTTAATGTCTTAACTACATTTAAAAGTATCCTGAGCAATGACATTCGTTATAGATTCCTACGTGATGGAGAATGGAACTGACACTCTTTCGAGCGTGATAGGCGAACAGTCGCAGGAGTTTCTGAAAGATTTAGCTTACGACTTGAGGAAACGCGAGTGGGATAGGCTAGGAGAAGATTTTGAAATAATTCTAGACGATTGCCCCCAAAATACTAACCGCAAAGCGCGTGGACCGTATTTCTGTAGCGGGTAGAGCGCTTTTTTCTTCTTCAAATTGTCCGTTTTATTAAAAGTGTTTGTGTATGTAGGAACTCAACGTTACAGGGACGACATTTGCATAAAAAAATGTGACCGCGACAGGAAACGTAGGACACAGTGTTGGCCGAAAGACTGGTTACCCGAGGATGTACCATCGCTTCGAGTTATCGGAGTAAATTACGATACGAATCTGTCGATGTGGACTCCCTCGTGCCCGATAGAAGGCGCAAAGTGAGCAGTTGAATGCGATGACGGTTATTAGAAATTCATGGATTTAACGGTAATTTATAATCATTCATTGTTTAGGACCACTATGGGTGAGAGAAGTGGAGAATATATGGAGAAACTGTTAACCGCAGGTATCGGAAAACGACCAACGATATGGGTATGTCATTCAATGGGTGGTTTGCTAGTAAAAAAGATGCTTGTTGATGGTTGGTTAATTTCACTCTCTTAAAATACGATTAAACGTTGTTCTCGCTTTACAAATCCATCCGTTCGCAACGCGATCAAATTTAACGCGCGATCGAATATCCTTTCAGAATGGAAAAATGGCGATAAAAATAATATATGCAAAAATACTCGGGGTATAATATTTTATAGTACTCCCCATAGAGGCTCCCGCGTGGCGGTCTTAACGCAAACCACACAAATGTTGGTGTGGCCGTCCGTTGAAGTGCAAGAACTTCGCGAAGGTAAACTTTCTACAGTACGACATTTAAATCCGTTCTAACTGTGCTTTAAGAAACGCTTATTTTCTAATTAGAGTCGCCGCAGTTACTACAGTTACACGAAGATTTTCTGAACATGTTGGAAGAATATCCCACAGAAATTGTCAGTTTCAGCGAAACGAAATCGACGCTTGTGACTGCATTGAAAGTCCCGTTTCAATTTGTTACTGCCAATTCAGCAGGTATGATTTTTAAAGAAAATTTCAGTAGGAATAAAGTTACTCGAAGTTGTACGATCTTGAGCGTAACATTGTGTTTAGATCCCGGAGTAGGTGAATTCTTCGAAATCGCGCAAGATCACTTGTCAATATGTAAACCAGCTAGCAGGTAATGATTTATACAATTTTTATACTTATTTGCAAGCTTGAGACTTTAAACAGTATCTTCGTTTCGTTACAGACATTCCTTTCTATATCAAAAGCTGTTAAATATTCTAAAACGCCATGTAACTCCCCACGAGAAAACAAATCTTTCTCCGATAACAGAACTGTTATCGTTACCAAGTAAATTATTTTGATCCTGTACATATTTGTATATTTTTTTACACGGCAATGAATAGATGCATGGTGCCTATACATACTCGTTATTAAAGAGGCTATTTTTCTACTCAACTCGACAGTTCGTTAAGCTGCAAAATCAGTAAATAAATTAGCGCAACAAATTCCTTTTCGTTTTTAATGGAGATAACCATAATTAGTGCGTAGTAAATAAATTAGCGCAACAAATTCCTTTTCGTTTTTAATGAAGATAACGATAATTAGTGCGTAGTAAATAAATTAGCGCAACAAATTCTTTTTCGTTTTTAATGAAGATAACGGTAATTCCAATTCTGAGTGAATACGCTTATATTACAAAGTAATTGTTTTTAAATATTTATTTTACGCCACTGGTCGTTTCTTTTCTTTGACTAGAGTAGACAATAAAATTTCTCACGACGAAATCAGTAAAAATGACCAAAATCGGCCAGTAACAATTTTGTGGGGTAAAAATACAGGATACTGTTCGCGCGGTATAACAACTATACAGAATATTATACATAAGTCTAGTAAATTTAAAACGTTTAAGTAAAGTAATACACGGTACGCGATTGTTTTATAATGCGATACTTTTAAGTTGTTGTAAGCAATATCTGTGTCATATTCACTTAAGGCACTGAATAAATTAGATAGAATCGAAGTTGATAGAAACTTTATTTTATTACCGTCAACTTTAAAAATTCGTGTCATAATCGGGATGATGGCGGCTAGATAAATTTGTTGTACTATCGTAGCCGCCATATTTACTACTAGCGTGGGATCCTCCATTACAATAATAACCATTCCATTCCGATCGCCAACTATCGTACATATTGTATTTCTTGTTGTCTTGAAATGATTTTTCGACAAGCACCTTTAGAATAAAAGAAGATGTCATACAATGTACTCAGCTGCAAATAAGCTAAGGTCGGTATCGGATATATTGGCCGGTGAGTTCGGTTTCGCGAGAAAGCGATCGAGGAGAAATCAGCCACCACCATCTGACGATCGTGGACTTGTCAGTTGGAGTTGCGTGGCCCCCGAAGGGTATGGTGAGATAACGGGAACGCTGCTCGGCTCCGCCTGAACGTAGCCGTGTGGCTGTTATTTATTCTTAGCGTAATAGTCGTGTGCGTTACGAAGCTATGTGTAGACAAATACGAGATGAAGCTATCGAGAGAGAATCAATGTTCTGACCAATAAAACTCCTGAATTTTTTCGGAGCTAATGCACACCTATTCTAATGTGTGTATTTCTACGCCGACAGCTCGATTTGGCCTACACGCCAGAAGCTTGGCACCATCCCCACCACTTCTGGCTCACTCTTGTTCTGCGAAGGCGAGAGCGAGTCAGAAAATGTTGAGAAAAGGAGCGCCGAGGCAGGCAAACGGTGTGGTGGGATAATACCCCTCACGAAACTCACCGGCCAATAAATCTGGCTCCGATCTTAGCTATGTCCAGGAACATTTTCAGATCTTACCTTGTTAGAGGTCGATTCAAAAGACTTGTCGTTCCAAGAAACGTCCGGATCAGTCCAAATCGTATGTACTGGTTTCGAATAGTCACTGGACCTGTGACTCGCCATATTCTTCGCCACTTCCTCTTCGTAAATCGCGGATACGGATGGTTTTAATTTCGAGGCGTTGTGACGGTTTATTAGCTGGAAATTAAAAGGCACCACAGTGGCCATCAGCCTCAATATTTCGACTTGCTGTAACAGCGTAATACTCACAACTGAAACGCCAAATATAATGATAAAGACTAATCCACCGACGCCGATCACGATTACAGCAATGGCCCATTGTGGGATCAATCTATCGTCCTTCTCGATGTATTGAGGCGTAGTTACTTTAGGTATCACTAAAAGGGAATCATTTCTCACGTTGGATATCGCTGTAGGAATTTTACGAAACAAACATTCCCGGATGGAGTAACATACCCACAAAGTCCGTATACTTCGGGTCAATTGCAAATGAGCCCAGCTTTATCGAGCTCTTAGTATTCGTATCGTTCCATCTGTTTGTGTTGTATGTGCGTAACGCGTCGTGGAAGATCACTTTCAATTCTTGAGTATTCACATTTTGTTCCAGGTTATCCAGCTCCACGAAATAGTCCACTAGTATACTGCCCTCGCTGTAATTATACGTACGTTTATAAATCACTCAGCTATTCTTTGCAACGATTATGTTAAAAGTCAGTTATCCTCAATTGTTACCTGAACGAATCGATTCTGATCTTCTTGTACCACTTTGCTAGGACGGAAGATTTCGAGAATATGAAGTTCATCTACAAAGAAGTGAATGGATGAGACTTTGCTAAAGACTAGGCTGAAGAAGCAAAATTTACAACAGATTCCTAAGGGTACTACCTCCTGTTCGATTTCATTAGCAAGATTCTGCCATTCTTGAGTATTTCGGTCGAGCAACTCTGGTACCCAAGTTGCGTTGCCGATTATTCTTATGGTTCCAGCAACCTCACATTCTTGCTCGCAGATTCCTGGCGTGGTAGGTCTGGGCGTGGTTGTCGTGGTTGTCGTAGTTGTGGTGCTGGATGTTATGGTTATTGGGATAAGTGATGCGTTCATTGAGGAGATCGTCGCTGTTCGGGCTGCTTCCAGTAATTTTTCTATCGAAATTGGTGTTGTCGACGGAGTGGGCCATCCAGTAAATTCTGTAGTGGCTCTGGAATTTGCATTTCAATTGAATTCGAACCACGAGCTTAAAATTCATAGAGCAGCTTAAAGGGAAATTCTATTTTTTAAAACAGAAAAAATTTGGGATTTTTTGTAAGAAACTACTTAGTGATTCTATTCTTCTTTGAAGAAGTTGCAGGTATTTTTATCACCTTTTAATAACAAATATAGAAGTTATGCATGATCGACTAGGTATCATGCCGCGCAAAATTTCGTCGTCCGCTGGTGTGCATGATATTTATCTTCCAGGTAATCGGAAACAGAAAAATGAAAGGACGTTTTATTTTATACGTATATAGCTTCAGTTTGACGAACCAGAATTCCGATAAGTTATATGCTTTTTCGTTTGCATAAGAAAATTGACGCGAAATTGGATAGCAAAAATTAAAGGTTCAGACCTTTCAGTTCGAAACCTCACCAGTCTCCTCAGTAAATTTTTTATTTTATTCTGGTTCGCCAAACTGAAGCTATATATGTATAAAGTGAAACGCCGTTCCATTTTTCGGTTTCAGATTACCTTCAAGATGAATATCATGTACACCAGCGGGCGATAAATTTTACGCGGCGTGTTGGTGGATTATGTATAACTCCTACATTTACTATTAAAAATTAATAAAAAAAAAACTGTATCTTCTTCAAAGATGCATAAAAACATGGTCAAATTTTCAGACGAATCAAATCGCCAGTTTCTTAAAAAAAAAATCCCCAATTTTCCTATGTTTCTAGCCCAAAAAATTGAAGTTCTCTTAACAAATCTACCTGGTCGGCCATCCCCTCTGTATTTTCGGCGTAACTGAGACAGCCGCGTCGCCCCGCGGGCTTTGTGGCGTGGTAATCTTATGAATAGGCTTCCTTCCACCTGGTCTGCTGGGAAAAATAATTTTCAAACCCCCAGGTTTCGGTGTCGCAGAAGGAGCAGACTCTGTGGTTACAGGAGCGTTAGATTCAGTAGAATTCTTAATCTCCACTGCAACGTCCTTGGCCTCCGTACTGATGTTTACATTCTTCTGCTCGTAGTCGTGTGGCAACAAGGCGGAAATATCGAACTTGGATTTCGCGAACAAGTCCTGAATTGTTTTCTGGGCCGGTGTCTTCTCAATTGAAGGTTCAATACTTTTTTCTGTCGTCGTCGCAGTTGACACACTCTTCGCGATAGGGTTCCCTTCGCTCTTCTTCTTGTTATAATCGGGTGGCAGCAGCGACGAGATATCCACCTGGGACTTTGCAAGGATATCGCTTAAAACAGAGCTCTCCGTAGTCGCCGTGTCTTCTTTCCTCAATTTGTATCCGGGGGGTAAGAAGGAGCGGATGTCTTGGACAACCACGTTGCTCTTAGCCTTCTTTGTGGTAGAAGCCGGGGTAGTAGTCGTGAGTTGGATTGTCGTTGCCTCTGACGTTGTGCTCTTTGTAGGCCATCTAAACAAAATCAATAAATCTGTTACACGTTTATGAAAATCAACCTTCTATTTCTTACTCTTTGCTTTGATAGCAAGAATAAGGCAGTTATGGGAGAGATGCCGCACTGGGAGAGACCCAATCTCTCAATTTGTCTGTCTATTTGTTTTAGGCTGCTGGTTTGGGTTTGATTAGTAAACGAGAACGTGCTTCCCTTATTACTTTTATAGATTTTGCTGGTATTCGAGGTAAGCCTACCGCACTTTGCCTCAATAGATTTGGGTCGTGTTTATTTTTGCTATCATAGTAGTTAAAAATTCATAGTTTTTTGTAGGATATAACTTTTGTAATACGTTAAAGGGACTCTCTGAAATATTTTTCACACAGAATATGTTATCCAATGGGATATAGCATGTGGAAATACGAAAGTGTGACGTCTCTCCTGGGCATTTGGGATAGATGCCGCACTTTAAATCGGGATAGATGTACTTTTATGCGGGATTGATACCGTGCTGCATCGGAAGCTAAATCAGCTAAATAATGATACGCATGTTTAAAAAGTATTTTAAAATAGGTACCGTGATATCTCAAGGCAAATTATTTATTTTTTAATGACAAATCTGATAATCTAAACGTATTTTATGGACTTTTTACTCGTCCCTCACATCTATTTTCATTTTATGTGCAATGAATGTGGAAGAAAGAAGAGAAGACAATTAAATTTAGAAAAACAGAAATAATATCCGTATTTATTTCTTGTCACATTTTATTGTATTTTATAACTGTATAAAATAAAAACATGTTCCATTTTACTTTGCTTTTACTACTTTTTAACCGATTTCAAAAGGAGGAGGTTATTTAAATAAAAACTTAAAATTAACTAGTTTAAATGGAAAATTAAGTGTTTCGAAATGCGGCATCACGCCCTGAAGTGCGGCGTCTCCCCCAACAAAAGTATATCTTTGGTTTTACTTTTTTAAGGGTGATAAATGTGAAAATTTTAATTTTCTTCAATGTAGGTAGAAGTACAATATGTTCAACTAATAATATGTATCCTCGAAAGAAGTTTCCATTGCAAAATTTAGATACGGTGACAATTTCGCGTAAGGTGCGGCAACTCTCCCACAATTACCCTTATAAGAATCAAGGAAAGGAAGTGAAGAATAAAAGCCTCCAACCAGCCAATACAACTGCTTTCTTCGCAGAAATGGCGCTCTAAAATGACACCTCGTTTGAAAATAATATCAATAAAAACCAAAACAGACTGAAGCGATACAGACCTGAAACCAGTCTTCGATGGTGCAGACGTCGCGGTGCCAGAGGTCTTGCTGAGGTACTCTCGCGGCAGAAGTCCTTCCAGGCTATCCAGCGTAGTCTCTATCCGCGGTCTCGGTGTCGCGTGATCATTCCTCTTATCGTTATAACGACGCGGCACGAATTTGCTAATCACCGGTGTCTTAGCGGTAGTGGTGAACTTTCGTCTATTACTACCCCGATCGCCTAACACATCCAACTGGGGAGCATTGCCAGCGGTTCTGAAGCCACCAACGAGGAAGCCACTGGACAACTCCGACTGTACTCTATCCAGCTTGTCGATGATGCTCTCCGTGGACTCCGGCGGCGGCGACGTCTTCTTCTCGCCGTTAGGGTTGATCGGCTCTACGCGATCTATCACGGGGAACGGCAAGAACCGCGCGCCGGATATGCTGCGGCTGGTCTGAACTGACGCCAGTATCCTGGACGTGTCCTCGGTTGTCACCGCCGTAACGGGCTGCTCCGTGGTTGCCACGTACGCCGAAGACGGCGGCGCGGCTACCTGTTCGGTGGTGGTCGGCGAGGGCGTCGTCGGGACGGATATCGTGCCGTTGACGACGCTCTTCGTGGTCACCACGGACACCACCGCCTCGCCGATTAAAATCGACGCGTCCATGGAAGAGTTGGCTCTGGGTGGCCCGACGAAGGCGAAGGTTTTGTCGCTGCCCTCCATCGAGGAGCCCTCGTCGCCGTTCGTAACCGAGATTTCGGTGTCCAGGTCCGTCTCTTCGACGAGATCCGACGAGGTACTGCTGGAACTGTCGTTTGCGACGGGAAGCGAGTCTGTGATCTTTTCTATATCCTCGGAGGAATTGTCATCGCTTTCCTCTGCCTTTTTTACCAGGGTGGCTTTTTCTTTCTCCTTTTCCCTGTCCTCTTCCGCTTCCCTCTCCTCCTCCTCTGCGTCCGGGTAGTCGAGGGTGTCGGCGCTCGCTGTGGGGGTTGTTTCAAGGATTATTTTTTATAATGACGATTAAATGGTGACTATGTCAAAGTGGCGTTGGACCGTCGCGTGTCTTTCTCTACGCACGACAGTTTCCGCAACGGGGGTGATGAAACCAGCTTACGTAATGGGGAGCTTATAATGGTTGTAATTATTTGACAGTGTCGCGTTACGTCATGAGAAAAAGTGGGCTGTGCGTGGCTCGCGCTTGTGGAGCTGTTTGTGATGTCGTGTTGTCGTTTAAATTAATCGGTTTCTGTGATCGAAGATCCCTATTCCTGATCGGTATCGGTAGTTTAGCTGTCAGCGTGCAATGCGAGCTAAGATTGATTTACCGAGATCGTACTTGCTAGTCTATATTTCATTTTGTTGAATATATCGCGTGTAGCTATAGTATATTGTGAATTAATTATTCTCGTGCAAGGTAAGTACGTCCGCATTAGCGACTACACTCGCAGTCACACGATAATTAATGGGGACCATAAGATAATCGGTACTTAAAGCGAAGCTTGGTTGACGAAGAGAACAGAGGACTTCAACTTAAGGAGAGGTTCCGGTCTAGGGAATTTCATGCCTTTTAATAATCTGGCATTGTTTTTTAATTGATACCAGTGGCTTAGGTGTTACACGTCCCACTGTTTTGGATGAATTTTTGGACGCCTCGAATTCCACGACTCCCTAGTGCCATTTGCAATGATTAATTACAAATAGAAAAATATATTCTTATAGTTTAAGACATCCTTAATACAACGCAAAAGGTCGCATTAACTTAACCGTGGTAATTTTCCTTTAATTAATTCCTAAAGCTCGCCTATTTTGGTGGGCTTTAGACAGGAACATCCCCTTAATTCTGTGATAAAAATTCACAAAAACACCAATGTTCCACGCAATATATATTTCACCTTAATCTCGCTTACATATTAATAAAAAATTTCAATGGATCTTACCTACGGCTTTGTACCGCGAACGATTATTACTCTCATAATCGTCGTAGTAATAATAATAATAATACGTGTCGTGGGGATTCGTCGAGGAGTCTTCGACGTAATCCTCATCCCTGGACGTGTCTTCCATCTTGGAATTTACGGGAGACGAAGGGGTTTCGCGTCTGCCCGTGTCATCGGTGATTTTAGAGAACTCCGAATCATCGGATTTCACTTTTGGATCCGATTCAGTCTCGTATTCGTCTTCGTAAACTTCTTCGTCCCCCACCTCCTCGTGCTCACTATTTTTCTCATTAGTCTTGGACGTCTCCATGACATTATTCTCGTCCAAGGAGCGCGAGAACGTCTCTCCTGGATTATTAGCCGAGGGAGAGGCATTTTTCTCTTGCTGCTCGTACACTGAATTCGTTGGAATTAGCCGCGAGAATTTATCCCAGGACTCGGCCGTTTCTGGAAGTAAAAGAAACAAACAATTTATTTATTTTAGGAAGAACACTCTGTAAATTGTAAGGGATAGATTCTTCTGGAACTGAAGATGGAATCTTTCAGTAACTTAAGATTTGTATATGTATATATATTCGCCCAGGCGGCAAATTCTGGGCGAAAGAAATTTAAAAAAGTAGCAAAATGTTTCTACCTGTAAACTTTTATTTCTTCATCGACGATAATAGCTTAGATTTCCGTTCTAAAATAAAATTTTTATTGTCCTTGACGCCGAAAGTGATGGGTGATCTTTAAACACAGAGGCTTGAAACCACTTTAAAAATAAATTCTCTTCTTTCATGTAGCAATTCACTCAAATAAGCAATAACTCATATGTGAGTTGTGATATTGAATTAATTTTAAGATTGAATCAACTCTTTTAAATTACAATATTTGATGATACTTCATCTATAAGACAAACCTATTTTTGTTGTTGCCATAGTCTGGTTTAAGCGGGTGAAATCACCCCTTAATGAAAATACACAATTTTCTTTTTCGTGAAGTATCTCGAGAACTGTGAGAGATATCGAAAAGAAGTTCAAACAAAAATGGCACCTTTTTTATATCTACAAAGCTGCCTAAAAATAATTATCAAATTAAGGGTTGGTGGTGGGGGTAACTTGAAAAGTATGAATTTTTCGATAATTATTTTTACTCGGCTTTGTAGATATAAAAAAAGGGATGCAACTTTTGTTTAAACTTCTTTTCGACATCTCTCACTGTTCTCCAGATATTCCACAAAAAAGAAAATTCCGCATTTTCCTCAGGGGATGATTTCACCTCCTAAAAACGCAGTATGGTACCAACAAAAAATAGGTTTGTCTTATGGATGAACACAAAGTTGCTTGCACACAAAGTTGCCTAATGTTCTGAATTCTCGGGTTGCCTAACTTCCCTTGTGAGTAACTAAAAGCCAGGGCAGTGGAAATCGACAATAAGGCTGCTCGATATACGCGAACCACGCGTACAATTGCCCCTTCGTGGACTTAAGTAGCGCGTTCCGTGAGAAACTGTCCGAAGCAGTTTCTGAAAGAAAGCGAAGACGCTTTCCAGCATTGTTCGCTCGTGTTTTGTAACGCCGGCTTGTTCGAGGAAGAATCCGATTTTCCTTCTCCCGGCTCCGTGGAAAACCTCGGGTGTAAACAAACCCTTGAGCACGCACATCATCTAGCACTCCTCCGCGACGCGCGCTGTTAAATAATAATCGTTCAATTTTCAGGCTCGTTAACTTATTCCGAGTTAACGCGACGCTGAACGGTGATTCGACAAAGTGCCGTGGCGTGTACGGGCGGTAATTAATTACGAGGCAACGGCAGGACAACCGTGGCAAGCAATAGCTTCTTTCGCGTTATTGGTGAACATACTCGCTATGGTGTTCGGCTTCTCCTAGCTTTCGGCCAGGGAAGAGCACGCTCTACTTTCGCACCTACGCGTGCAATACGATGAAACTTTCTTACCGAAAACGAAGATATAAATCACATAGTCCTCTTGACAGTTGCTGTCGACATTTAAATAGATCGTTCAAGATTCATGGCGGCCTTACCACGCCTTATCTCAAAATGTAGGAAGACGGACCAAAGTTCAGAGATAAAGGGGATTTAAGGGTACATTCTCGTTTAATTCTTTCAAAATTTAGGATATTTTTTAAAGAAAACTGTAACACATAGGGTCTTTTTGGTATTGATTTATAGATATTTTAAGATGATAACATTTTTATTGTTTTCTTTTCGATATAATCTTGAATAAAAAAACGGTGTACATGATATTTCAAGATATGCTCATCTGAAATCAAAAATCGAAAGTTTTTGTTAAAATATATGAGTATGGTTATTGAATTACCAATCGTTACTACAGAATAATGAAAATCCGACGATTGGTACATGTTTTAATAAAAGGGCACCGAAACTGGTACCTAATTTGTTATTAAAAAATGCTGAATAAAATCAAAGTGAGTGGATCAAAACTTATGAAAGTTGGTAATGCGACAGTGAGTTCATTTACGAAAAGAATCCCGAAAGAATTTTTGAAATCTGTCATTAGTTCTTTTGTTTTTATGTACACCGTTTTTTAATACCGTCAGAGTTATAAATAACTATTTATTCAAAATTACATCGGAGAAAAAAGCAATAAAAATTATTTTTGTCATCTTTACAGTTTTCTTTAAAAAGAATCCTAAATTTTGAAGGGGTTACACGAGCATGTCCCCTTAAGTTATATTTGATACGAAATATTGATTCAATAATTACCGATCCAGTATTCTTTTACAAAGAATAATTCTCGTAATCGTCCCAGTTTTTATTGTACCAGTAATTGCGCTTTGTCCTGTGTAGGAGCCCAGTTCAGGATAAGGTTATTCAGCAGAGAAGAATGTTAGAAGCTTTCAAGCTGAGGCAATGCAAGATACATATTGTTGAAAAGGCTCGTATCGCTGGTCGGTTTCGTAACTGGAATAGTTCCGTGGGCGTGTCTGCGCGATGGAATCGACAAGACTCGAGGGCTTCGAAATCCGAGCGCGAATATAAATTAAGGCGAGGTTACGCTGCCCGAATGCGTTAATCGCGACGAGGTTCCTACAGAACCGCTTTTCCCCTGGCGGCTACTCGATTTCTTGCTGCCGAATCCGGCATATGCGTCAGTTTAATCGCAGCTTGCTAAAGTTCACTTGCACTCTTCAAAGTGCAAGTTCCCAAGCCGGTTCCCTGCATTTCATTTAATAAAGGAGAGGCCGAGGTGGTTTATTGTGATCCATATTTCCACCGTCCTATCTACAGCATCTCCATTCTATTTGACCATTCATTAATAATCACTACATGCTATAAACTTATTAAAATATGCACGAATTAAAACGATTCAATCACTGTTTGCGAATTATCTTTGTAAATTCCAACGATTAAATTATTCGATATGGAATTCAATACTTTCAAACGTTTCAAATACTGGGAGTTAGACTTCCGTTTATAGCCGAGGTCCTCAGATCCTGTTGAGCCCATTTGTTTGTTGACCCAATAATTATTTGAAACATAAACTATTAAGATATGCAATGCAAAGTTAAAACAAAAACTTAAAACCATATTTTGATCTTAAAACTGGAAAGATTGAAGATGTGCCGATTAGGAGTATGTATAAATTCTGTTCATTATCAGTGGCGCACACGGGGGGTGGGGTAAGGGGCCCTGGTACCCCCAAAGAAAAAGGGAAAAAGAGATTAATGTAACCACTTTGTAAAATAAATAAAAACTGGATTTTATTCAAATAAATTTTTATAATCACCCAATGAATTTTATTGAATCTGCTTTAAAAATATTTTTATCCGTTCAACTCGGCTCCCGCCAAGATTAAATCCTGAGTCCTCCACTAATTCTACTGATTTCATCCCTGATACATAGCTGGTTCATTGTTCAACACTCCCAGTTTCCTCAACTATCATTCGAGCAACGTATTTGCTTGTTTTCGAACGAACGTAATGCCTCGTCCTGCCTCGGTACCGAGCGATACGGTTCAATGATCGCGATTTATTTCTCACGTCAGAAGAGATTGCGTTATCATAAGCGCAGCGCGCGGATACCTGCGAAAATTTCCGCGCGATCGGCTGCCGACGGAAATGCAAGTTGCCCTGCAATCGCGTATCTCGTTTCGCGTTTATGCAATTTCGTTTATGTGACGAATGGAAATATGCTTCTCGACGACCTTCCTCTGACAATTCAAGAGTCCTTGTAAAAAACACTGTAAGTGCCAAAAATCAAAATTTAAACTATAATATTACACGTAGAACAGTTCCGATAATTTTTTTTTTAATTTCGCACTTCCAGTGTTTTCTACAAAGACTCGTCAATTATTTTTGCAAAAAGTCAGTTACATTAAAAACGGCAGCAAATCGGTATTTGCAGTTCCATAATAAGGAAACGTAAATACGGATGTAGCTCATATTTTCAGTGGAACTTGTTCGATATATACTTTCACGATCGGGACAGCAGGAAGTGTTCGTTACTGAATTCTAACGGGTGTACGTGCACGAATGGAGCGAGAAGTGGCGCGTGCTAGGCTTAGGCAACGAAGTTGTATAAATAATGGGCCGAGTGCAGCCGTTCTCCTTTCGATCGTCCTTCGACTTGATCGCCCGTGCTCTCGTCACATACACATCCGCACGAATTCTTTGACTCGCGTTTCTCTCGGCGAAGTACCGATCACAGCTTTTCCACCACCCTCTCGAAATACGATAATTCGTTTCTTTCTTATCACAATAAAATGACGCATGCAGATCCACCATGGCCACTTATTCGTCCCCTAAATTAAAAAGGCCCCGGTTCGGACCTTTTTGTGCTCAAGGCGAACTTGGTAAATTGCGCCCTTTATTTATAAACATGTAGTTGAGCTTTTTGATGACCTTACACTGAATGTTTATTTATGAATATTGACATGGCATTAAACATTTATAGTACCACTTATAATATTTCATTTAAAACTTTATTATAAAAAATGCCAATAAAGAAAGGACCATTTTGCGCTCCTGGTCAACTTTGCTGCCCAATTTTGCTTTTAAGGACGAGCCGCGTCTGCCTACACTTTGCACCATCTTGAAGCGTATCCCCGATCTGAATTTCAACGCAAGTTGCCTTAACCGCCATATCGCGTTGCAACTTTGTTCCGTTGCGCCTACGAGACCATGAAATTAACTGTGTACTTTCATCGCTAACTCTGCGCGTACGTATAATCATTCGTTTAATAACAATTCATCGCCTCAATTAAAAAGATAGAAACACTTTTTCCCAGTTTCGGGCCGAAGAACACATTAATATTAATGCGTTGTTTCTCTATGTAGCTAAGTAGACTCGTATGTATATCAGCTAAGAAGATTGAACAATATGAGTAGTTGAAATGGTAAACGACGTCAGTGCCACAGAAATGAAAAATAATTTCTTAGTGGAAAAGAATGTGAAGTCCTTGCGGAATACGGTGGAAAAAGTTACAAGTGTTACAATAATTTATTTTAACTGTTGGGGCTATCGCAAGATAGAGCTAAAATCGTAAGTGCCAGTGGTGAAAAACGATGAAAGTGCCAGCAATTTTCATGGCCGTAATTTTTTGTTTCCCTCTAAATCTGTAAGGCCTCGTTCACATTAGTCAAGTTACTTCGCTTCAAGTCGCTTGAATTCCAGTAACTTGAAACTACAATACTTGAAATATCGTTTCAGATTTCTTTCAAGTTTCGAGTGAAGTAGAGATTCTTTCTTCAACTTGACTAATGTGAACGAGGCTTAAAGGTGGTATACGCTGAAAGCCCATAGCGTTCAAGTGTAAAAAAACGATGCAAGTGCCAAAATGAACAGACCTGCGTTTTTCGTTTCTACTGAAAATTTCAACTACTGGTACTTGCATCGTTTACCATTTCAACTCGTCAATTAACAACAGCATAACAATGCAAACGCGTTCATGCTTCTTCCATCGTATCTTACAAATGCATACCATTGCTACGGTTCACCGAGCCTCTTTTATCCACTCCCGCTTTAAATAAACGCATAAACGCCTGGCACGACCTCGTGCGAATTCAAATCGATTAAAATCGCTCGCGCCCTCTTCCCCCCTTTCTCCCTGGCGATATATCACGCATGCATAGAGTCTATAGAGAGACTCGGGTCTGCCTGTTTACGTTGCGACGATATTTTGAAACGCAACTCGTTCCGCGATTATTGTACCGTGACTTTCCTTATTCCGCGTGCATGTAAAAGGCGCGCGAGCCGCGCAGCACGCAACGAAAATGGCCACGCCATTTTCTGGCCTACAATACCGGTGAAAACGAAGCCTAAATAGGATTCGCGGCTCGTCAAAAATTCCACTCTCGAAATCCGCTGCCCCATAACCGAACTCGCCGTTATTTTAGTTGCACGCGATTAATACTGATATATGAATTCGCGCGAGAGCAGTGGGCTCCAATAGTGACGCACTTCCTGCGGCGTTTGGTGTCACTAAATCTTCTCGGGTCAATTATGCGCGGTAAAATTCGAAGCGCCTGAAGAAAGCTAATATTGGAAGTAGAAGCTAGGTGGAAGAAACTGTGCTGTCGATATTGCGGCGCATATTGACAGGAACTTTCTCCGGAGGAGTTTCTTTTTCAAGGTTAATAACTCAGCTGAGAAAGAAGCTACATCATTCGCCTTACTAATCCTGTAACACTATTTATAGCGTTCGTGGAATTTTACACGTGTATCTTACATGTGAAGCGTTCGTCTCCTTTAGTGTTATTCTTTGTACGAGTCATCATCTTCGTGGGAAACGAGATTTCACATGGAATCCCGTACCTTGGATTTTCTTTGCTCGATGATTAAGCTAGTGATGAATCTGGTCGCGGGATTCCATTGCGAGCCTCATCAGCTGTTACGACATTCGCGGGGCAAATATTTCTTTTTTAAATGATTTTACTTAGCTTTGATCTTCGATCCTCTGTATGTTTGTTTGGCGTGTAATTCAAATCTGGCAACTTAATTTTCGCCCACTTCCACCAATCCAATTGTTTTGAAACTTTGCATGCGTGCGTAGGTTGAATGACAATACAATTAAAAAAAAAAGTAAAAAATAAAAGAATATGAAAAGAAATGTATAAAAAAATCCAGAAACAGTAAAAACTAGAAAAGAGATATAAAAAAAATTTTATGTTCAACGATTTTACTAAAAATGCACTAAAACTAATAATTCTTTTCTTGTACTACAATTTCGATGGTATTATGTGACTTTAAATAAAATCATACAAATTCTGTAATTATCCTGTAGAATTGTTCAAATCAATTGTAAAGAAAAAGGATATTCACAGTTTGTATGATTTTATTTAAAGTCACATATTACCATCGAAATTGTAGTACCTAAATGAAAAGAATTAGTTTTTAGTGTTTAGTGCATTTTTAGTAAAATCCTTCAACATAAAACTTTTTTTATATATTTTTTTAACACATTTAACAACATTTATAATATTTTTTGCACCAAGGAAATCGTTTACTCTCATTCACGTGGCATACAAATGCCGGTATAATTTGTTCCAAGGCATCATATCGGAAGAAAATATTGTTTCATACTTTTAGAGGAGTCTCAAAATCAGGTCGCGCTTAGAACTCTATTTGCTAATATCTACGGATTTCATTTGAAAACTTAGAAGGGAAGTTCGATTACCCGAACATTCTGATTTTTTTGGAACTGTCCTGGAGGACCTCAATAGTATCAGGTAATTTTCGTTTGTGCCCATTTTCGATTGTTCGGGGTGAAAACACCCCTTAAGGGGTTACATACCCTTGAGAGGTCATTCTTATTTTTTTCATATAAAGAAACGTAATATTTAAAAATCAATATATACACCTTGTTGTGTATAAGTTAAGCTGTATTCTGTTAAAAAAGAAATTAGATATCTCAAGAAATGGTGCCATAGCAGGCCCTTTCTCCCAAGGCCTCTTTGTCGTTACAGCATTGGCGGTATCAAAAATATTGCACGAATATTCTTAAGACTATAATCTAGTACTTATCGGTGCCGATTTTGAAAAATTTTATTTTTTAAAAAATTTGCGGCTACTCATATTTAAACACATGAGTTTCAACCTAAGTATTCATCTCCTTTGGTTAATAAAAAACAAAACCAGACATTAATCGAAAAATCGTCCTATTATTCAACATGGCCCCCTTTCAAACCTCTATACCTGGTTTATTGGGCAATGCCATGCTCCCGATTTGGTAAAAGTTCTCGTCCTGGTCTGCAAAATACTACTCGGGAGGTTTTCAAATGACTCTCGAATAATAATTTAGCAAAACGATATTGCGTTATTCATCCCATAATATTCAAAATTTTGATTAATATTTCTCTCTATAAAGAACGCCAAAATGCGTCACGAATACATCACATGTATTTACGTTTGTGGCTCCGCCGGGCTGGTCACTGTTCCGCGCGGTATGCATCTCGATTCGGTGCAAAAACGAATACGCGAAAGAAAAAAAGCGCACTCGCGGGGATTGCATTCTACAGGTAACCCGAAGCACTATTTTCGGATATCGCAGGGATTGAATAACAAATCGGCATCGTGTCTTTCACTTTCTACAGAAAGAATTCTATGGTCGGTCAGAAACAAGTGAAAGAATTTCTACGATTCGACTCGCAATGAAATTTCACGGAACTTAAAGCAATTTCACTATCATTAACGTCCGCAATTTACATTGCAGATCGAGCTCTTACTTTTTACTCTGATTACTTCGATCCGCGATTCTGGTCATACAATTGCTCGACTTGCGTGCAGCGAGTGAAACGGAATTTAATTCCACTAAATAATAGAAAACCGTATTTATATCCCCGTGAAATTAGCTCTCAGGAATCTTCAAAATGATCTAGAGTCTGCGCGGTTAAGCATCGATAAATCTGTTTGTTTACATGGATCCCCGAGTGAGGATCGTTAGTTATCTCCCATTGCGGTTGCACCGTGCATAGCAATAGAATAATAAGCGTGAAATCGCGGCAATTTTATCTCCTTTTGTGCCGGCCACAATGTCGAATTAGATGTATCCGTTTTAGGGATATCACGATAGCCGCTAGTCCCTCGTTATTACGACCAACAATGGAGGTCCAATTGCGTTATCGCGGTACACGTAACACTCGTATGGAATTGCGGTTCTATTGTATTGCGTATCGCGTACCGGGTCACGAATTCAAACTATCCAGTGTTGCGCGACGATCATCCACCGTTTGTCTTCTTTACATACAGATCTGAGATTCGATTGCACGAAACATTTTGCTGGCCCCAATTACGGTCCAAGAAAATTTGCGTCCCTAACCACAATCCGTTTCACTACGCTCTATGCGTCGAATGAGTCTATCTTATGAAATTATCTCTATCTATAGTAATTGCAAATATCTGTACTAAAACTTCCAAACCAACGCTGGAATATTTACAATATTATTAAAACACTTAAAATCTCTGTCGAAGCATAAATATGTTACAAGCGCCTGGCGAGCAAAGAGAAAATGAAGAAAAATAGAGAATACGACTCACGCCTGAAAGGCTGCGACCAGTGAGTCGTGACAGTCATACACCGCCAGCTCGCCGGATTACATAAATACCGCCCACCCGATCTACCCGTATTACGTTGTCAAAATCGAACGGGACCTTTCAACGGGTCCAACGGTTCAACGAACTCCTCGAGACTAAATTGGCGACTATAAATCACGGGGAGGTGAACAATGTACTGGAAGGCATTCGAAGAAGCCTCTCGGGGCGCTGAAAATTCAAGCGGGCGACCTGGAATCTCATAAATCTCACGCGACACGCCGCACGTCCGGGAGAATGAACGTTCGCGTTCGCTCTGTGCTCTGTGAAAGGATCGCGCGGTCGTTGGGCGCCCGCGCGCTCTAGCGATCGGCACGCGAAACCGAATCGTACACTTCGAATTCGCAGTCGGAAGCAAAAGGATTACCGTGGGTGTTTTTTTTCTCTTTTTAAGGAACCCACCCTGTTGACAGTCGGTCGCGAGGAAGCAGCAAGCGAGAAGCAGGCACGTCGGGATTCCGTTCACCAACCAGGTACCGTTCCTCCTGCGTCTCGACATGGTCCTTTGGCACTGCTCGCCGCACAGCACTTGGTATCGACACTTTATGCACAACTTTCGAGGCACGTCCCGCCCGATCGTCAGTCTAACACTGTCATCGCAAGGATGCCGGGGCTCGGCGGGTTTCTCGTCGTCGACGTGGTAGCCCGGTATCGTCGGTTATCGACAGACGTGGAGCAGACGCATCCTGGCAGACAGAAATTAGACGTTCGCGAGAGGACGGCGCGCTTGTCACTGGCCGCGGGTAGAAAGCAAAATCCCACTTTCACTTGGTGGCCGCGCGCCTCGCGAGGCGGAGCTGGCACGCCGAGGCCATCGAGATCTTTCCCTCTCCCTTTCGCCCCGCCACCTATCTGCGCCACTCTCCGTCCACGTCTTTGTGGCGATCAAACGAAAGGGGCCCGGCACTTAGAAAAAGCCCGGGGACGGGTTTTAGCAAAAATTTGAGAACGTCCGGGGAACGACCTTTCTTGTACCTTCGCGAAGGACGGCCATCAAGGATCGCGACGATTTCAAAAGCCTGGAAGCGAGGATTTTCTCTGCCGCGAGCACTCGCTAAGATCCGCATTTGCTTTTCCGATTTTTTCACCAGGAACGGCTAACCAGTGGTGACCTTTTAAAAGACTATTAACAAAAATTCGGGTACCTACTCTAGTTTATATAATTATGCTTATTTCGTAAGGTAAACTTTCTAATATCTCTGACGACGAAAATAAAAAATGATTAAAACCGTAAACTGGGGGAACATTTTGCTATCCCTACTAATATATCAAAGTAAAACGTTATCTGTTTGTTTGTCCTTTTTTCACGCCTAAACAGCTGAACGGATTTCAATGAAATTTTGAATATACATTACAGACATCCTAGATTAGATTATAGACTATTTTTTTAGGCAATTTTATTTTGAAACCATCATAAATAATTCCCGGGTGTATGCCTAATATAAAAATTAACTTTATATTCGTTTTAAGAATAATATCATAACATTGCATCTTTTGTGAAAAAATGCACAAAATATTTGTCCTTTTTATAACTAATTTGAAATTCAAAATCAGACAGGTGTCGAGGAAGACTCTGCAGTTCCTTTAACGCTGCCTTGGAAATCGTATCCATAGTTCCGGCATTAACTGTTCTAAATATAAAATTTTACTACCAACGTGACCGACCAGTTTTAAGAATATAAATTTCAGGTTTATAGTCCAAGTTTCGTGTATTCATCAGCGTCTCGTATTTTTCGTGGCCCAAAAGAATGCAGCCGGAGAATGTCATAACAAGAGCGCGTCCTTCGCCAGGACCTTCGTAAACATTTTTTCGAGGGTCGATTTTATCCCGCTGCCTCACGTTCGTTAACCTTTGTCGGTCGCGGGCGACCTTTACGAATCGATGTGCCGGTCGATTTCGAATTGATTCACATCCGGCCAGGAGCCGGGCAGCCGCGAGAGGAAAAAGACGAGCAAGGTCAGGACGAGCTGGGGAAAGTAATTTCGTGATGCAACAAAGTTGACGATCATCTAATAGCTTCCATGGCTGTTACTGCTAGAGTATGATCGACTGGGATTAGTAATTTCGTGGTTTAAAATTTGAACGTTTCTTCGCGTCATGGTCGATCGGTTGAAAGTTGTTCATTAATTTTTTAATACCTTTCAGCCCGCTACGATTCGACCTTGCCGTGCAGAGCCCACCCTAGCTCTTCCGTCGTTCCGGGCAAAAATGATTTTTGTCGCCCTTTATTATATTTAATTTTAAATAATTATTTTAAAATATAATTTTTGATAGTGAGGGAAAATTTTTGTAGATTTTTGTTGAATAAACAAAACCTAAGTACTATAACCAGTGGCGCACTCAGGATTTAATCTTGGGGGGGGGGGGGGGCAGTTGACGGGATAGAAATATTTTTAATGTAAATTC
Organism: Andrena hattorfiana; assembly: GCA_944738655.2. Classification (NCBI taxonomy): domain Eukaryota; kingdom Metazoa; phylum Arthropoda; class Insecta; order Hymenoptera; family Andrenidae; genus Andrena; species Andrena hattorfiana. The sequence goes on along the minus strand of OX122891.2, from coordinate 60,269,416 downwards.
AATAAAATTCGCTAGGTGATTATAAAAATTTATTTAAAGAATAAAATCTAGTTTTTTTTCTTTTTACAACGCCTCTTTTGGGGGGGGGGGGGGGGGTGTCAGCCCCCCCCCCCCCATCTAAGGGTGCCACTGAGTATACTGCCCTCTTTATTTAAAATGTCCTATGCAGCATTTCGAAAAATCCCAGAAAACTGAAGTTTTATCATTTTCTTTGTGCCGTCCTTGTAAAACGATAAATAAATTAGACTGTTTCTAGATCTCTACCAGGCACTTAGGGTATTCTACCTTTACTTAAAAGGTAACATACGTGCGGAACCTGAAATATTTCAACATTTCTTGAAAAATGGAAAATGCTAGATGCGGCATTTTAACTAAGGAGGGTAGTATAACAGTCATTATATGAGTGATTTAAAAACAATTTATAAGGTCGATACTAAATTCAAACATGTATTACCTACCTTTTTTACTGCTTTTTCAAAAAGTTTTACTTTTTCATTGCTTTTTATTGATTTTAATTTTCTGTTTCCACCAATTTGCCGCTCTGAGCAGATGCCCTGTTTGTGCTCCCCTAGATCGGGCCCTGTTGCCGTGCCCCTAAAAGAAAAAATGAAACAAAAAATAGTTGCTCGATGAAAGTGACGTGTTGCTGATATAGGGATATGTCTTTTAATAACTTACTCATTTCTGAGAAATATAATTTTGTTCCTGTATAAGACTGTCGTTCATCTCCTGCTTACGTAAAATTCTGGAAGTAAGATTCGGTTACGAGCCAGTCGCCGCGTCGAGTTGCCAATTTGTATTCTCAGCGAGCAAGCAGGAAGTGCAACGTGCCGGACCCGATTCTAACGGTAACGACAAAGATATACAATACAGATTCGTGTACGGTATTTTGTTTCGTGACAACGCTACGAACACGCGGAATAATGTTCCCACATCTTGGATATATCTTAGCCGCCCACGCGCCCGTGTAATCCGATGGCAATTCTGCAACGTAGGTAGGTACAGCAATATCAGGTTTGGGCAAATAGAATCGAAGATCTGCAATCTTTTCGTCGATTTGCACATTTGGTTGAATTTTGCCGATTTTTTGGTGCATATATACTTTACGCTAGAAAAGAAACGGAACGATTATAATATACTAGCTTTACTACTCGACTTCGCTCGAAATTTAGATTATGGTTTTATAAAAAAAAAAAGATTTTTTGTGAAAATAGTCACATTCATCTGGATTAGCTAGGCATAATGAGTTGGGACATATTTCGTGACCCAGAGTTTACCGTTCCAAAGTTTTTAGGCGACAAACAAGCACACAAACACTTTCTGCTTTATATATTAAAGTTTAATACGAATTTCCTGCGGAGAAAAATTGGCAAATTTTTTTTAAATTTTTAAATATTTTTGTCGAATTGCAATTAGGTAAATTGAGTTTTGTATAATTAAAATATTTATTTGGATGAATAAAACGAGTTACCTACGTGGCATGCGTTTTCATACAGACAGTGAGACATGCTCTATGCGAGGGTTTAAGTCTCCGCTGGTTTTGGCGTTGAAATCACCGCGCGACACGACTGGCGTTGAAGTTACTGATACAGCTTCACAGAGGTGTGTTATTTGAATAAATGTTTATGAATATCAAGATTAGGCAAATTAATGTAGATAAAAAGATTTTGATAGCGTCCGGAGGGGGGTGCAAAAGGGGTAGTTGCCCCCCTGAATTTTGAGAAAAAAATCGCCTTTTTTCAAAATTGATCTTTATTAAGTTTATACTAAAAAAGGGAATATTTTTAAATTTCGGTTTTGAATTTTTAATTAAATTGGCATTATTAAATGGATTAAAAAATGCAAGAGAGGTATATTTTTCTTAACCATCATCCCCCCCCCCCCCCTCCTTTGGAAAAGACTCCAGACGCCCTTGTTTGATAGACCCATTTGTAAATAATCTAAATAATATAGTAAATAGATTTAAGTGAAAACCGGATTCGGCGGAGTAAATTTTTCCCGAGTATGGAGTTGGGGGCAGGGGGAGTACAAATTAAAAGATCAAATCTCAACAGTCTAAGAAACACTACGAAAATAAAAAATGGTAAAACGCTTTCCAAATTCGCGAATGTGGAATTCCACATGCAGCAAAGTTTCAATTGTGAAATATACGTCACAGCGTCCTGCTACAAACAGCGAATAAATTTTCAAATTTTATTTATTTAACTCTGCAGGCCGTATTAACTAAAGTAAACATAGCATATATCTACTGGATATACTTACACAGCTGCATTAAATTGTTGTTTCAAATTAAATTATGTTGTGATTGATTTCTTCCTTGTTTCGAGTAAATTCAGTTTCCTCATAATGTGTACAATGTGCTCAGACTTTATTACATTTGTTATGTACATTATACATATGTATATTGTAATTCGGTTGAAAATAATCGCATCAAATGAAAGCCTTAATAATTATGGATATGAAATAAAATATACAAGTTACTATGGTACGTATGCAATCTCCAAACATTCTTATTTTTTATACGAGATCACGTCTACCAAGATTCAATTCTTGATTGTTTAGCATGAAAATCTTTTCTGCAATAAAATCGTATAAAGTATTAGAAATAAAACGTACCTAATTAGAGATTGTTGGGAATTATATGTGAATGTCGCAATTTTTAATAATGATTTATTGGATAAAATAGATTTTTCTATCGCATTCATTTGCACCAGATTAGAAGTTCTGTACCGTAAAAATGCCACGTACATAAATTTTAAGTAATTTACCGCAACTGACATATGGATCTGTTCTACACATACGGACTCTTTCTAACACTTACGAAAATGTATATTTTAAACAAGAATATTTTGTAAGATACTTACGTTTCATCGTCCAATAGAGCTGCACGAGGGAGCAATTTTAAAATTCAAAACACAACTTCCGGTCTGAATACTCCGTAAAAAGTATCGTGCATGATTGTCGTACATTATGCTTTTCATTTTTTTTTTCGGTTTTAGATACAAGAATTAAGTTTTCAAAACATTCAATTTAACGTCGATTTATAGAAATTCACTGCACATGCTTTTAAACTATTTCGAGAGCGTAACTCGTTGTCACAATTTTCGTGTAATTTTTTATACAAAATATTCGTATGATGGGGTGCTTATGTAACAAACCTGGATAAAATATGTATAAAATACGTAGTTTATGCTATCGCTATATAATATTGCTAGTAACTCGTTTTTGTAAGTAGTGTATCTATTTAACGTAATCCAACAAATTAATGATATGCTTACACTATGGCATCTTTACAGTATGACACACACACTTTTAGCTGTGTGGAATTGGCGTTAGTTTTATTGAATCCTATAATTACAGGCGATAATCATCTCGTGTGTAAAGTACTTCAATTCAACTACAGCTATAAATTCAATCACTGATTTGTTATTTGGACACCATATGTATACCATGTTTTGATGATGGGCCTCGTTAGCTAAAACAAGAAATAGATTCCGTAAGTTCAAACGCGTAGCGACATCGTCCTCCGTTGGTTGGAGGCAATAATTACTTTGTGGTTGGTCTTCTTGACGGCTCTGAGGCAGTAGGCGGCGGCGGTGGGCCCCTACGCGCCAGTTCTTCCAAATATCCCATTAACAAACGAGTTCGTTCAGCGGCTGCTGCTTCGAGCACAAGAAATCTTCGATCCTTCCTTAAAATTTCTTCGATCTCTGGTAAATGTGCACTGTTCTCTTGCACTTTTTTATACGTTTTATCGGTAATGAGTTTCGTCTCCTGAAATCAATATTGAACCACGCATTTAGAAGCGGTTACGCCCCTGACACATGCAATACCAATGAAGAGTCGTAATATATTTCGAACGTACTTGCAGAAGTTCTCTAAAATCAGCTTTAGCCGCAACAAGTTTGTCTTTAATGTACTCTTTGAATTCCTTCTCACATTTCTGTGGAGCAAGAGAGATAAATATAGTGCCCTGATAAAATATTGTTTATCCTCAGTTTACCGGTTATACGCGCGATTAAAATGTTACGCACCCGATCGCTGGAGGAGAACTTGAGATATCTAGGATCGTCTTTCAATAATTTTTTGATATCTCTCCACGATGCAGTGAGTTCAGTGGATGCTCCTACCTCGTCGAGGAGTTCTCGAAATTTGTCACGTTTCTTACGACTCAGCTGCTCTATGTGTTCGTTAAATAGCCTTTCCTTTTCCTCGCGATCTAAGCTCTCCGCTAATTCCCATCTGTGATCTTTTCTCAACTGTCGTTTCGCTTCTCGCCATGCTAAGTCGCCGTTCCTTACCTACACACGTGAGTTAGGTTAATCAAACGAACCGACTGTATTTAAAATTCCTACCATCCGCGATGAATCGTATACAGGAGATACATACCAAGTCGGCAAGAAGAGCGCTGAAATGCTGCACTGCCTCTGTGTGACGATGATGCTGTCTTTCCTTATCTCTATCGCGAAGATGAGTAGCGAGAGTTCTTTGGACTTCTCTCTCCCGTTCACGAAGGCTCGCTTCCGCTCTTCGTTCACGTTCACGTTTCTGTTTCTCACGATCTTCTTCTGAATCGGACTGATCTTCCGCATCCTCCTTCTTGGTGAAGAAACGTTATGTGAATCGGACAATTTTCCAGGAAATTAATGCTAATTAACCGAATAATGGGAATACTTACGTCATTCTCTTTCTTAGCTGGCTTATCATCGTTATCCTCGATTTCACCACTCTCTTTCTCTACCGTCGACTCTTTCTTATCTTTGCCATTTTCTTCCGCCGGCGCGTCACTTCTTCGCTGTTTCTTGTCCTTCGAACTATCCTTGTCAACCCGATCCTTCGACGATTTTTCCTTGTACTTATCAACATCCTTCCTGTCCCTATCCTTCTTCTCCGACTTGTGATGATCCTTCTCCCTGTGCCGGTGGTCTTTGTCTTTTTCCTTCTCCTTCTTCCTCTCCTCCTTTAGCATACGAATGTAATCCCTAAACCAATCTTCGCGCGTGCTTGCGGACTCTACCACTCTGTACCTCCAATCTGATTCCAATTTTTTCTTACAATCGCTCCAATGCGAATGTCTGTCGATGTCTTTGTGTTCACGTAGCATCGCTATGAATTCCTTTTTCACCTGAAACGCATTTATCATAAGAGTTTTCATTGTTGAAAGACAATTAGCTTTTGCTTACTCTCTATTTGTACAATTTCTGCCGTAAAATCGAATCTTTTCTTTATCTTTATCTTTTGCTTGTCTCAGTTTTAATCATGCACGCTTAATAGTTCCAACCAATGATTACACGCTCAGCCACATTACAATCACTTTGACAATAATGTATATATCGTATATGTATATCGTATATGTATATATGTATAGGTATATAAACGTATAAAATTAATGACTTGTAATGTGGATCAAACTATTTCAACTTGCAAACCTTTTTATTGGTTTTCAAACTACATTTCGTTAGAGGTAGAAGAAATAGTCATTCGTGTCATTCGTTCGTGTCAGGAGGTATCACAACGTTAAGGGCTCTACTTGTTGGAATTTTTAATGAAATAAGCTGGTCAGTTTTGCTGAAAAAAATTATACTCATTATAGCTGCAAAAAATGATTATTGCCAGCCGAGTCATCATTAAACATTTAGCATATCGGAGGACACAAGAGTCAGCGAATAGTAAATAATAATAGAAGAGATAGAAAAGAATACGAGCCATTATTTAATGATGAGACGGAGTATAAAACGGATAAATTATTATCTGCTGCCCTTGCTGAAAAGAAAACAGTCGTTAGTACATCGTGACGAGATTTTGAAAATATCAAAAAGATTTCAGCCGTTCAAATTACGAAACGAGGTTTAACTTTTCTTAACTATCTTTTTTATAGTACCTTCCCAATAGATTACAAATCTATGCTTTCATCATTGCTATAAAGTATACTACGATGATTATGTGTAATGTGAATGTGGTACAGCAAAACTGGTAAGAAATAAAAACCGAAGAATCTTAAAATTAAACTTTAGTGGAATCTTTAGAAGTTTCTATTAATAGAGTCCCAAACTGTTTCAATTAACGTATTAGATTACACTATAGAACGGACTTCATCTTACAGTTACACATTTCTTTGATCTCTTAATGTTCTCTGTGTTTCTGGTTCCTTTATTTTATGTTATTGAAATAGCAGCTAATAGCAGATTATACTCAATATATCTTTAAATTCCCATTACGTAATTTGTGAACGACCTACAGTCTGAACATAGTAATGACAATTTGTTGTAGACTTGATACATCTTCATTTCGCAATGAAAAGACGATTCGAGTTCAGAGTTGCTGGCACATTTTGGTCTTGAATTTGCCATTACAGTTATTACTCGGATCCTGATCCTATATAGTTTTGAGGTACTAAGAAACTTGTGCCACCTTTTGATTTTCATCCAAACGCAATCATTGCAAAGTCCACTTCTATTACTCTTAAGACAAAAGCAGTCAAGGTTCTCTGAAGGATACAAACCAAATTTCATAAAAGCACACTCATTCTACTATTTCAACATACTCATCTTGTTGCTTCAAATATATTCTTTTCTCTTTGCTAAAGGCTTCTTTAGAGTTCGATCCTTTATTACGTCTCATGCCAAGTAAAGATATTTATATTCTGATAATGATAATGCAAAAAAAAAAAAATAGTAAAAAGGAAATATCTATACACCAATTGAAATGCACTTTATCAATTTTATACGTAAATAGGAATCTCGAATTTTTATTGAAATTTCGATGTGCCATGTACTGACATAAGAACAATTGCTAAAATGGAATCATTCTTTGTCACGAAAAGCAAAAGAGCACCACATTTGAACTTTTCCCTGTTACCGGCCAGTGAATTTATTACTCAAGCATTCGAAATTATCGCAGATCTGTAGATATAGGTAGTTATAAAATTGATAGAGCTATATTCGATACAAAAGAATACATAAGAAGAATTAATTTGTTCTTATGTTGATACATTGATCATTAAATGAATGGGTAGCTTTTTTTTCTCTCTCAAAGCGAATAACGGTTCTTTATCTCCAAGGAACAGAATAAGATCTGCAAATCTGTTTGGAATTGATGCTACCACTGAGGGTTCCTTCGCCCCACTTTTTACTGATTATAGAATGCAATCAATTCCTTTGAAATTGGTTTTGATCTTGGGGAAAAGTTAATCTTTTGAAGTAACGAGGATTACGAGTAATATACAAATACCGAGTTCGTTCATTCTCATGACTCTGCTTTGGAGTAAAGAATGCGGCGCGCGAGGGTGTGCCAACTGTGCCACGCAGTGTAGGTGGGGATGGTAGATGACATCATCCATGCCACCAACCAGCTTCAGAACCAAGCCACTCCACATACGGAACCTGTCCTGCCTGCCTCCTGACTGAAGTGGAGAGTTCAGAACACATAAGTACATAAGGAACCGTCACATACTAAGATTTTATTCTCTACATCTCCCATCTTACAGCTACAAAACTTTTGTCTATCGAGAAAATCTACTGGAGTAGAGAATTATTAGAGAAACTTCTCCTGGTATGTGTTCTTCAGCCGTTAATTTTAGGAATTCATATAAGATAAATCTTTACAAGTGGAACAAAATAGTTAACATACCTATAGAACCTGAAAGAATCTTTAATTATCGCTGAAAATGTAAATTCATTAAATGTTATCCTGTCTTATTTAACATTAGAGCGTTCTTTTTTTGCGTACTTATTACTCGTTTCTTATATCATCGCACATTGTAAAAATATCACTCAACCATAGCATATATAAATTATCTCTTTCGAAAGACAGTACAAAATTATAAATTTTGTTCGCATACAAACTGGGCGCTGAACAAAGGTTCATTCACCTTTCACGTAACTTATCCCGAATGCAGTATATGCTATGTCTATATTTTCAGTTGATATATATTCTTAGTAATGTACTATATGATCTCTTCGAACAGAATGAAGGATGCGTGTATGAGAACCTTAATGAGGTCTGGTGTGGAAAAGGGATAGGCTTGATGGTTGTATCCGAAAAGAACTTCCGTTTTATGATATTTTAATACACGGGGAGAATCGAGGTACCAAATAATCAACGGAACATCCGTGATGAAGTAGCAGACAAAGCGACATAAACGTACAAATTCACTTTAAACAGATAGATAATTTGCGTTTCTGAATTATTGTAATCAATTTGAAAATACGCATAATAATATTCTACAGTCTGAGATTGATCATAGAAGTTAATGAATAAAAGGGTACCTTAATTCTCGAATATCTCTAAAAAATTTGGTATACTTTTTATCGCGCGAATAAGGTAACATATTTTTAGGATCTTTTCTTACTTATGGTATTGAATATCTAAAGTATTCATAAATCTTTCAATTCTTATAGTATAGCACGAATTCCTGAAAAGTAATGTCAGCATTGCAACGAAATCAACAGTGTTAATAAAAATAAAAATACCTGTTCTCGTTTTGCTGTTTTTTCCTCTTTTTCCTTTTTTCGCACTTCCAGCAGATATTCGTTGAAAAGGCTCTCCCGTTCGCGCATCTTTTCTACATTCTTAAACCGTTCATCACGCCCATGTTTTTGAGCAAAATCACTAAACGATGATCTGCGTACAAAAACATCAATTCGTGATAAAGTAAATTAAATAATGGAGGTTCTTTCGGAGAGTTCAACGTAGGCTTGATAAATTTCTACGCACTTTCCATGAAGACCAGCTTCCTCTAACAGTTTCTGGAATTGTTCCTTTCGTTCCTTCATTTTGTTCCTCTTTTCCCTCCTCTCCTCTTCGGCCCTCTCCTTCACGTACTTCTCGAAGACTTGTTTCCGCTCCTTGGACGTCAAGAGTAGGTAACGGGGATCGAACACTATTTTATGAAGCTCCTTCTCCCAAGTACTAAACGCGGACACCTAGGAAAATCGTAAAAAAACATTATCCAGTGTTACGTTAGTAGCATACATTGAATTATATTCAAACCATTAGGAATCTTTACATCTTTCTCTGCAAGCATGTCCCTAAACGATTTAATCCGTGTCTCCAGTGGAACGATTGCCCTCTCCCTAGCTGCCCGCACTTCCGCCTCTATCGCAGCTTCTTTACCGATGTCGATGGTTTTCTTGTTTTCCTTCTCTTCTTCTTCTTTTGGCGCCGCATCTAAGACAGACGCAATAATTTCGATGTCTCGATACGACGCATAAATATTAAAACCTGAACGGTATTTACTTTTTGCGTCTTCCTGTTTCATTTTCTTCGCTGGTGTTGGCTGATCATCGTCACTGCTTTCGCTCGTATCCGACTGACGAGTAGTTTTGGTAGCTACTACCGCGTCCGGCGGAGTGGACACCATCTTGTCGACATCCTGACGGCCAATGAGATCGTCCGGTCTCTCCCAGACCGAAATGCGCGAGGAGGGATTATAGAAGAATACACGTCCATCGCCCGTCCAAACGACACACCTAATAACAAGTTGGAATTTACGTTTCGCGCAAGTGACGCGAGTGCGGTAGATTAATGTTAAAAGGTATACCAGGGAGTTCCAGGTACCGGTGTGCTCGAGATTGGCCTAGACTTATCTTGAGGTTTAGCAGCTTCCTTAGGTGCCGCTTCTTCTTTCTTCAGCTTGTTAGTGTCCGCCTCCTTTACGCTATCTTTGGTTTCGAGATTGCTTTCCTGCGGCTTTTCCTGTTTCACGGGTTCGGCGATAACAGCGTTATTAGGGACAGCCGTATTAACTGCAGCAGCGTTTGCAGAATTGGCAGCTGCTTCTTCGGCCTTTTGCCGCAACGCTAATTTTGCATCTAGCAAGGCATTCAATTATGAGAAAATCGTCTTGCATTAAATAACCTACTTAGAAATCTGTGTTATAATAAATAACATACTTTCAAAATCTTTTAAAGTCTGTGGCTTCTCCCAGACAGATTCGCCAGCTTTGCTGTTGTAATAGTACAACCGACCGTCCGGGGCGCGATGCTCTGTCCACACCATAGCGGATGCTACTAGCTCCTGATCAAGTTGTGCTAATATGGCAGGGTCCTCTGCTGGAGCTTGTGGTGTCATTACTCCATGTGGCATTTGTGGCATACCTAGCGCGAGATACATATATTTTTACATAACGAGATCAGGTTATTAATTAAAGAACTACGTTCTATATAGCTCGGATATAAGTCATATTACCCCAATTTCCCTGCGGCGGTCCGTAGCCTCCAAATGGTTGAAAACCTGGTGGTGGCATACCGAAAGGTGCTGCCCCGAATTGTGTTGCAATTGGACCACCGAATTGATTTGGCATCCTATGTTGCATAGGTATCATATTAGGTGGTGGTTGCATCATGTTTGTATTTACCGTTGGTGTATTCATAGGTGGAGTGCTAGTAACAGTCACCGGTGCTGTACCTAAATGCCAATTATAATATTAAAGGGCTTTTTACAATTCCATTTTCAGACGAATATTAAGGTGGTTTTTTAATACCGTTTGCTTGTGTCGTGTCCGGTGGTTGCGTGTTAATGTCTGGCACTTCCCCAAGTGTGGGAGGTGGACCTGTACCAGGAGGAGCAGTGCTTAGCTGGTTAATAGCGTCTGCATTATTAGTAGAGGGCTGTTCGCCCCCTTGAGAAACTCTATTTTCATTAATTTGCGTGGGTGCGGTAGTCGTAGCTGCGGGGTTGCTGGATGGGGCTGCTTGTTTAGATGCCCCGTGTACCAATTGTTCTAACTGCAAAACAATTAGAATTCTCAATAGAATTAAGTGTACAGAGTACGTCTGGGTGGTAGATTATAAAAGAATTTGACACACCTGGTCCTGCACCATCACCTTCACGTTTGGCCCCTCCGGTTTCGTCCATGTAGTTTCTCTCGTACGTATGTTATAGTAATACGACTTGCCGTCCGGAGTTTTGGTTTCCACCCATACCTCTCCGTTGAGATCTAAGCCTGGAATGTTTGCTTGCTGTTGTGCCTGTTGCTGTGGGGGCTGCTGCTGACCTGGAATCTATAACAACATTCCCCATTTTTATACCTCGATACCTATAAAGTCGACTAGCTTTCTGTAAATCGAAATTTACGTTATTCATATTTGGTGGTCCCATTCCAGGAGGTGGTCCGTACGGTCCCGGACCTGTCCCAATGGGGCCATTCATCATGTGTGGCGGTGGCTGATTGCATATAAAGTTAGATTATGCTTAATCAACTTTATCGGAAGAAACTCGACGGGGCGGATTTAAACGCAAAGAGCAATTACCATTCCTGGAGGTCCCATCAGGTTCGGCGGTCCCATCAGATTCGGTGGCCCCATAGGTCCCCAGCTAGGATCGAACGGCGGCGGTCCTCTAAAGCGTGGCCCGGCTGGACCCGGCGGACAGTTAGGTCTGGGAGGTCCCTCGAATGGAAATCCGTTATTCGCCCCTCGAAACATCGGTCCTCTGGGTCCAAATCCTCTTCCCCTGAATCTTGGAGGCCCACCTCTCATGGGAAAATCAAAACCACCTCTGCCACGACCCTTTCAATTATTATTGCACCTCGTAATTCTATACTTTACGAACCATACGTCTGAATCATTTACCCAAGTATAGACGCATTGTCTTCCTTCCGACTCTAAATTCACATTTAAATGAAAAACGTACGCACGAGCGTACGATAATTATTGTACGAGAAATCAGTCGTCGCTTTCAAGAAACACGATGAACATCGCCCAAGGTGTTATTCACCTTTCTGCGCGCAGTGTCGCGAAATGAAGAGAACAATTTACATTGGCGAACGGAAAAGTGTTACCACAAAGGTAGTTCGTGAAAAAAAACCAACGAAACACTGTATTGGATAGTTGTGGGCAAATCATTTCATCGTATAGGAGCGTAAGTATAAACAATAGTCGCGTTTCCATAGAGTATATATTATGACGCGAGGAGTTGGTGGGAATAGGATGTTTGATCGTTCTCGCCGAGGATATTATGTGGTCGGACGCAAGTATCATGAGGGGGCGACCTAACCTTACTTTTCGGGCCTGTTATTCCCGACGACGCGTAATACACACCGCCGATGTACGGGGTGTTAAGAGAAACAATTAACGCACCTAAAGCCTCCTCGTCCCCGAGGCACGAAATGCCTATAATCCTCTCCATCGAAACTGTAATCCTCAGTTTCCTCCATGCCCTCCTCATTGTGTTCCTGTTCATTATTAGCAGCGGTTTCAGTGGCCACGGGTGTTTGCTCCGTACTCGCTTCCATTTTACGATAATATAGAAATTAAAAGCTTCTTTCCCACACGCCCATTTATTTCTTTCCTCAGGCTTGCACAAAAACGCCGCAAACAAATCACTATTTTATTCAATGTAAGCCGTAAACATATTATTACCAACGGGAAAATCGAATTCTCCTAGGTTCGCTAACAGTGGGGCAAACATAACGGGCGTGTAGTTATGGTGCTAGCGTCAGTGGTCGCTGGTCCACCGGTATTGGTCTCCGAATTATTTCTAGTAAATGTGCCGCGTTTAACAATTCGTTTTCATTATATACCGCCTTTATTTAACCAGTAAAGCGTCCGCTGTAATCCCGTGACGTACAGTTTATGGATGTTTTACGTAAAAAATCGGCATTCAAAGTTGTCACGCTTCGCGCCCTTTATCTCGTTGTTTGATTGATACGAAACATGTTGCCACGTCGCTAAGGGATGAAATTCTTGTGTTACGACAATTAGGACAGAGGAACATCATTCAGATCAGGTAAAATACTGATGTTATACAATCTTCTTTCGTTGTTTTGAAATATTTTCCTCGTAAATTTGTTTAACTGCGCTTCCTCGCATACGAGTGTGCTTGTGTATGAAATTGTCACTTTCTTGACCATGTTCTCGGACGACTTTGACCAATTTCCGACTTAATTGCGTTTGTTGGAGCGACACGAACAGTTTTCGAAACGAGCCCATAATTTCCGTGTAAATAATAAAATGCTATGGTCAATGATAGTAAATAAATAGACAAGGGCCTCTGATAAGGGCCTCCAATGATAAAACGAGTAGCCCGCGTGCTTTTTTTAACTCATTTTGTAGTACCAATTTAATTAAACATTAAAATCCGAAATTGAGAAGTATTCACTTTATTAGTATAAACATAATAAAGATCAGTTTTTAACAATTAGGGTTTTTTTCTCAAAAGCCAGAGGGGGGGGGGGCAACTGCCCCTTTTGCATCCCCCCTCCGGACGCCCATGTTAAAATAGATAAATGCAAAAATAAAAAGTTTATCATTCTTCGTCGCTATATCCGCTTAAGCTCGTAGTTTAACGTAAAAGTGTTGGCAAAACAATATTTCCCCAAAGTTCACTCCCACCAAGTACCTACAACTACCAATATTTCATCGCAACCTAAATTCCTACATTTCAATTATATTCAAAACCCAGAGCAAGTGTAAAGTAACAATGAAAATTACTATTCTTGTACTTCTCCTTGTACTCAACTCTGTTTACACGGTTTTCCATCAATGATTCAAACAAATCGATGTTCCCTTACTGTGGGAATCCTATACGAACGAAGTAACTAAAATATAGTAAAAATTCTGGACCAGAATGCACTTTAATTTTTCCTGCGGAGGAGCAGGATCCTGAACTCGGAGTCAATTAATTTAAAAATTCCCAATCATGGAGATATGGGACCAAAACACGAAGCGAAATCGAGCACTGGTTTTCGTCTGATTCAAACAGGTTCTAGGAATGTCTCAGGAGCTTGTCTCGCGCCATATCTCTTCGAAGTGGTGCAAATTACTCGACAAATTTGCTATTCCCTGCTGCGTTTACCATCTGATTACATTACATCAGTGTTGGCGCACGGTTGGTTTGCTGGCACACCTGTCCGCGTATTAACTCTGCCTCTGATCACATAGTGCGCCGTTGTGTGCGCACCTAAGACTGTTTGCATAATATAACCGATATCTATAGTGACATGTCACTTAGCCGTCAAAGGTCCGCGGGTAATAGTTTCGATAATGCTCCTGGAATTAGATTGGTCTGGCGTCTTTGTGAACGTCATCCTCCTTAAAAGGCTTCGATTTATCTGTAGGAAAGATGTAACGCGAATCAATGAAGTGAACAGTATTCGTCGCTACCGAGAAATGATCGGATTAAGAGATTTACTCATTAAGTTATTGAGGTTCACAATTTTGTAACGCGGCGGAATATGATTTTATGTATATTTACGTGAAATTGGCGTTATTATTTTTGAAGATGTTTAAATAGATGTTTGATTTCAACGAAATCAGAGCTTCCAAAGGTATTTTGGAATTGGATGCACCATTCTGTATAAAGAATTGATTGTGAGAAACTGACAAGGAAAGGTTCTTAGATGTTTGCCTCTAATTACTTTGGTTTTTGGATATGTTTTGGAGGACCGAAAACAACAAATACATACGTGGTTTTTATTTTGATCTGTTTGTATATTTAGGTAGTGAAACCACTCCTCAAAGTCATAAGAAGATGTACAAAAGTGACGGACGACGAGAACATCATCCATAGACCAAGTTATTATGACGAAAGTTAAATATATATCAAATTTTATTCAACACAATGTTATAATATTTTTTAAACTAACAATAGATACTATATTGTATCCCTTCTTAAGAACTTTGAGGGGTGGTTTCACTCTTTAAATATGCAAACGGGCAAGAGAATAAAAAAAACACGTATTTTTTATTTTTCGGGCCTCTAAAACATATCCGAAAAGCAAAACAATCAGAGGTGGACACCTATAAATCTCTTTGTAAGTGAACAGAAAAAATGATTTTAATCAGCAAAGAAGATTATTTATTTAGAAAAATAAATAGGAATAACCTTGTTGTGCTGGAATTTATGCAAATCATTCAGCACTGAAATTAAATTGATACTATATAATAGTGGCTCCATTCGCTACTTTCTAATATACAAGCTGACGTAACGGTAACGACGGATTACTAACGCGTTTCATTGAGCGTCTCGCGCGCAGTTAGTGGTAATAGTGTTCCTTAGGCATTAATCGATTATTAGCAACGCAGATGAGAGACTAGAGGTCGTATATATTAATCGACACGTGTGAATTAACCATTCTCAAACACGATCCACGATATTCCTGGACAAACTTTACTATAGTAAAAGAAACGAAATATACTAACTTTCTTTTTTCTTATTCAATGCTTCTAATCTTTTATTTTTATTTTTCCATGCTTGTACAGCACCTGCAATTACTTATATAAACAAAAATTATTCAAACAAATCTACAAGTAACTCGTATCATTCCTCACAAAAAATACTAATCACCTATTAAACAAATTTCTCAATTATCTCAAATGACAATGTTTCCCCATAGATTTAAAAGTCCACCGATTTCTTTGGAACAATTATTTTCCCAATACACTTCTTTAATATTTTAAAAGTGTCATGCTATTGGAGCGGAAAATGGAAAATGTATGTCCACAAATTATTTATTAGTCGCTCACGTTTGGCTCGCGGAGTCGTTTTGTTGTAAATGTAGTAACGCTCATCCGTGCGTTATTTAACCGATTATCGGGGGGAGTGTTGATCGATGAGAGAGTAAATTAATATTTGTCCGATTGCACGATGTAACTCGGACACGGCATTCGCAATTAGCACCATCTAATTTCGTGGGGAGCCGCGATCGGGTCGCGTTACGTGTATTGAGTCGTCGCGTGTATTGAAACTACCCCTCTGACCTGGGCGAGAGATTATTGGGTACTGAATAACGCACCGCATGCCTGTGATTCTCCGTGGCCATGTTAAGTCTCGTTCGACGTGATATTAAATTTTCAACGTTGTCTTGATGCGTTTCCATTCCACCACGAATCACAATATATATCATATTTGCCTCTGCAAAATTTCATTTCTTTCATTTTCACGGTGCGACTTTGTTCCCTATTCACTTCATTTTCATATTTTAATATACAACGCTCTTCGCGAAGCAGCGACTTTAAGCTCATTTCCCTAACACCACTACGTTCTTCGGGTCGTTTTTTACCCAATCGCTTTTTCATTTTTGAAAAGACTTCTGTAACTTTAAGCGAAGTAGGTATAAGGAAGTTGCTACTAGTGTATATTTCTCGTTTTTATGATATTAGGTACGTTAAATGTGTACTTAGTTTATTTGTAGGTCGTACTAACAAGGGAAGGTCGTCAAGCCGGGAATTAAAAAAATGATGAAACTACGCAAAAAAATTGCGTAATAACCCAATTACTGACACATTAAGCATTGACGTTGACATTATCTTATAGTTATGTACTTATAGACTAAAAGTATATGTTGTTCTTGTTATTTATTATTGTTTAAAATGTTTACTTGATGGAAAAAATTTGGTGGATCTTAAAACTTCGATTTTTACGTATAAATTCATCAATTTCACAAATATATTGGGGGATCTATTACTGACACCCTTCAAATGTGTTTGACTAAATTACTGACACCCCAATTACTGCCAGCTAACCTAATACTGTTTATGTCATTTTAAGGTTACTTCGTTTCATGTAAATACATGAGCAACTACTGCTATGACAGTAATACCAAAATGCTTAAAACGCTTGTACCACTCACTGTCACCCAATTAATAAGTAAAAAGACTTAATGAATCGTTGAATTCGGATCTTTATTACTTTCTACGATGCCTATATTATTTAAAACATTATATTTTGTTATGTTAATAGCTTAAAGATTACAATTACAGCATTTTCTTTAACGCCGTGTTTTCTCTTTCGCTAGTAAGAAAGTCATCGCTTTCATTCTTTTAATATTCGCTTCAAATTTTTTACCGTTTTATTCAAATTAACGAAGAAAAAATTAAGTACTGTTTTTTGTATCGTATAAATAACAGTTTGAATTGATTGCTAAATTTTTTTTATGCATAATTTTATAAGATTTATGCGTTATTTTACGTAAAACAGCTTAGGGTGACAGTAATCGGGTAGGTGACAGTAACTGGGTCCTTTACCCTACATATTTATATATCCTCTACATATCTCTAAAGTTTCATAACTTTTTGAATTCCCGGCTGGGGGATTTTCCCTTGTAAGTAAGTTTAAATATAACGACTTAGGTTCGATTTGCTTTGTCTGTATCAAATGGACATTCCCAATTTGTATAAGGATTTCTGACAGCGCTGAAAGAGGCGACGAAGTAGCGATTAAAAAATTGCGGTTAAAAGGGGAGTCGGTGACAAGTGGGTAGCTCGTGGCAGGTTTTCTGAATTTATTTTTAGCGTTCGTACATTGAGCTGTGATGTATGACTCATTAAAACATTAAACGTTTCTTCGGGGAATTTGCTGCCGCATAAATGTCTGCTAGTACGGCACACTTGAGGTACTATACGATATTGTACGTGTACTGTATGGTACTAGGGGAGAAATATATCGACAGTGGCTGTAAGAAGTTTGTATAAACTTTTCTGACAAGTAGCATACCAAAGATGGTTTTCTAAGTGGCATACGACCATCTTAGAACGCGTTAAATCTCTTTGGATGGTCGATTATTCAACAGAAACCTTGATTATTTTCTCCAAACTGAAGATTGTGGTATAAAAGGGAATTTAGTAACAACCAAATGGCCATTCATTAACTCATTTTCTTTGCGAAGAATCTTCATCCGAGCCAAAGGATAAACCTGTTAAATCTTGAAGCAACGTTGGAAAATCTTCTCCAACATTCTCTTTTCATTTCAAGATTTTTAATTAATCCTTGGTTTAAACTCTTAAATTCAAAGATTTCATTAAGCTTCTTATCTGAATTTAGTAATCGCGTTCGCGTCGCTCCTATCGTCGTTCACAAAGAACCTTCGCCCTGCTGAAAGATGTGCCAGCACAACGGCCTCTAACAAGGTCAGAAGCACCCAACTGCGCCAGGGAGTTAAAGAATGAATCAACGTTTTCCCTTGCAAGCAAATTACGCAGAACGGCAGTTCTGCGCCCCCGGGATTCAACTTTCCCTATGCGCGGAACGCCGATCCGTTCTCCCCTGCCTCTTTGTTCCCTCGCGTCACGCGGATTTATTTTCGCAGCATCGAATTAGTCGTAGGGTCAACAGCTGCGGAGATAGTAGTTAGCGAGGGATCGTCACCAGGCCGCGGTGTCCTGCGAACGCTTTTAAGCACGAGAAGAAAAATATTTTCCGCGGACGGGAAAGGAAAACGAGCAAGAAAGCGACAAAGAGGAGGACGGGTGGCAAGGAACGGAGGATGAAGTCGAAGGAGTTGACGTTTCGTTACTGAAATAGCCTTAAACTACCACAAGTCAAAAATACTCGGTTGGTTCCGCTTAATGCCTCCCTCTGAGCGTAGGGCGAAGAAGAGAAAGCGTCAGCAGCTAGAAAACGACGCCATTCCCACCTCGGCGTGCTTCTTTCATTGATACATGGAACGCCATGGAACGTTCTGTCTAGCGCTCCACATTTATTCGTTTCGCCTCGAGAGAGCACTATTATTTCTAATGTACCTATGAAGTGTAAGGGGAAAAATTAGGAATGTCCATTTTTCGTGATTTTGCGATTTATAGCATACTACTTAGCTTTACCACTCGGCTTCAACCGAAATTTAAATTCTGGTTTATTAAAAAAATTTTTTATTTTTTGTGAAAACACTTTCTGCTTTATATATTAAGATTTCGTTGGTGGCAACTGGAACTATAGAACTGTCGAATCATAAAAGGTTATAAAGTTCAAATACAATATTTAAAAAGAAAATTGTATGTATAAGAAAATTAAATTCATTGTACCTTGTTTCTTTATTGGTGGTCTGAAGTATTAAAACTTAATTTTCTCAGTACAGCTGTTTTGTGACAGTCCCTGTTTTTCCCCTTACCTTTCATACCTATTAGGTATTAGATCCTCCCATAAGTAATGCGGTTTTTGTCTGTACGTTGTTCGTATTTGCAAAGGTTTACAAAGTTGAGAAGCAGTTTAGTTACATGTCTATGATCGTAGAACAAAAGATGCAACATTCGTAGATGAAATTTGTCTGGAATCTTAATTGGTTGATATTGTAGGAATTAAGGAGCTAAGTAGTATGGGATCCCGGGAGCAAACTGAGTTATTACAGATTCTGGAATTAATTGTACCGAAGGTATTAGCTTATTTATGGAAGAAGTGAGTTCCAAGTGAAGTGAGTCGCGTGACGCGGTGGAAGCAGATTGATATGTTACGGGCTTGATAATTCATTCAAGGAAACTATGACTATCTCTATGTGCTGTTTAATGGAAATAATGATATTATTGTATGCATGTGTTGAGTATTAACCCAGTTAGCAATTCGCGTGCAAAGGGTTGGCTCGCGTATCCGCTGTCTTTCTTTTAATTCCGTGCATGACGATCGTACTTTTACAGAGAATGTCGTGTTTCGTACAAAGGTACAGTATGCATGTTGTCCTTAATTCGTTTCTTTCCCGCGAGCGTGGTAGTTTTTGATGGAAAACCGAGGAAATAACTAGAACTGGAGCAGGGTAAATACACATAGGGCTCGCTTTGTGGTTGGTTCTGGCATTTGTTTCTTACATTTTGTGTATTCACATGGTGAATTACACATGGTTTATTCATTTGTAAATCGAGACGCATTCTCCTGTGAGATCTAAGCCTCCCTTGAAAAGGAATTGCACGTTTCTTCGCGAGAAATTATTATAGAAACTTCCAATAGAAATAGAAAATATTGCAATGATACTACTATATAAGGCATTGAGAACAAAATGGCCTAACCCATATTTCTTGCGAAATTAAGTTAGTAACAATGATGCTTTCCATTAGGCTGTGTTAATCATATAAAATAGAAAATTTTAATTTTTTTTTGAATGTGCGTTAGTCCGTTTTTGTTCTCAATGTCTCATATAACGATAGTTGATTATTTTGCTAGAGAATTAAATAAAAATATCCTTACTTCTCAAAGATAGCATTTACTATTTTTAAATTTTTATGGCTGAAGCAACTATAATTACGTAGATCACCGAAAGACACTAAAATAGCTGCTATATTTTGGTCAATTATTGTGAAGAACATGTCTGTGAGTCTATATCTGTTTCTATTGAACCTGCCGAAGTATCGTGTTCATTATTTTCCTTCGCGACTACACCAACGACACTTGTATTTCCTAAGAAGCACCTTATTTCAGAAGAAACTAGCTTGCTATCTGTATACCGTTGAATACGAGCGTGGAATCTGGAAGAAATACCATTTCCTGGAATCCCCATATCCTAGATATTTATAGATACTATCTGTGTACTCCTTACGAAACACTGAACGATGATTTTCTTTGTAATGTATGTACTCACGTATTATTATTGCCATTTATTAACCATGTTTGCTATAAGTATAACGAGATAATCCAGTAATTAATGTTGTACATTTTCGATTGACTTAATATTTTTTCCAAACTACGTTTTTCCCATTTCTCGTTTTATCATGATGGTGCACATGTTGAGAGATTTTCGTCAAACAAAAGAATTGAATTACGAGCAAGTTTAACTGTGACCGCAAGGTTTTCTCAGGAACCTTTGCATCACTACCAGCAACGTGATTAATTGTTAAGAAAGAGTAACCTTCGGCTTCGGGGAAATCATTTGAAATGTGAGAGCTAAATTCTCATAATAGTTTTCTGGCGAAGCCGCGTAAGCAACGTCTCGGCCTTTCCACCTTCTCCTTTGAATCTCGTTCATCGAAAGTTGTTCTGGCTTCTGGAAATTCTCCTCCATTACATCGATCAAATACACATGTTCCTAGTACACTTCTCTTTCGATCGTGTACACCTCTTTATCACGCAGTTGAATAGGAAGCCAATGCTTTAACAGAAAACCTGTATTGATCTTAAAATGAGCTTGTTATCTTGCAAACAAAATAATGAAACTTGCAACGAAATCCAACTAGCTATCAATAATGCAACTGTTTCATATAATAGAGCATTTGCATACTAAAACCGCGCTTTAAATCAAGAAAATCCATGCTGCCCTGAATCTAAAGCAGAAATTTTAATGAGCAGCGAACATGAAATACCGCGAACAAAGACACTCGCGAACACGTGTAATCCACTTCGAAGCTTAGGGCCAAGTATAATACAAACGCGTGTAATGTAACACTCAATGTAAGCGATTCCCAGTTCTGAACGTGTTCCATGCAATGTTTAGTTCGCGACAATCTATCGAAAGTCAATTTTCAATGCGGACACAAAGGCTATTCCAGTCCACGTTTGAACGCGTGGCATGTAAATTCGCTTCGTATAGGCTTATACGCGAGCAGATTGGGTGAAATTATCGATTTTAACTCTTGGATGGCGGACACAGGGTTCATTTCGACTCTTAAGTATCAAACCATTACATTTTGTAAAAGATAATATTAAATCATAACAAAATTGATGTCTAATACTAGAGCATGTTTAAGATGGATATGCATGGAACCACGGGTCAAAATGGATTTCGCCAAGCCGGATCATCTGAAATCAAAAAGTGAAGAAGATTCTGTTAATATATGAGTTTATTTGGTGCGTGAACGAACGATTTTTAAAAAAAATGATTTCAGACATAGTGGCAGTCGTTTAACGCAAAATCATCATTTTTCGATGCCTGAATTGTTCATTTTTCGTGAAGTAAAAATAGAGTTTTCATCAAAACCAAAAATCGTTCGTTCACGCATCAGATAAACTCATATACTAACAGAATCTTCTTCACTTTTCGATTGCAGATGATCCCGCTCGGAGAAATCGTGCTCACCGCTAAAAAAAATAACTTCCGGGAGAGTGGCTGCTATTCGTTCATTTTTTAATATATTTCTATAACAAAATCACTGAGAGTTGCTGAATATATGTACTTTCATAATAAGCAAATAGTTGCAAAAAATATACATTAGATTTTCCACAAAAAATTCCAGAAAATCGCGTTCTTTTTCGCTTGCCAACTAGGCATGACCCCTAAATCACCATTATCTGTACCATCTAAATACAGTAGTGCCTCGTTAATATAGAAGGAAATTGACTCGTTAATATGGGAAGAATATTCCCACCACTTTAGCCTGGGGCAGCGTCGTGCTCAGCGTGGAGAAAAAATCACGAGCCCCCGCGCGAGGCCAGAGACAATGTCACCTCAGTTGACAAAAATTGAAATTTCTATAATTTTCATTTTTCTTAATAAGCAGAATTGCGATGGATTGCTGAGACTTTCCTGATAAAAATGGGCCCAAACACGGACTGAATTGGACTACTTTGAGTATTTTATATAGGTACATAACAATGCATTCTGCATCGACAGAGTGTTTACATACGATACTTGTAAATTTTACGAGAACTATAAAGGACAGATGGATTTTTATTAGAAACGGTCAGTGCTATTACTTTTACAACAGGAAGATCTTATTCAGAAACTCGGGATGTTATTATCGTTTAGTGGTTGTAGGATTGTAATCGCAGTGGAAAACAATGCTCATGATAGTAGATTTCGCCTTAAGCGTTCCTCGGTTATAAAACTTGGTATCTCTGAAAGGAGTTGATTTTCTTTTCTGCTTATGATTTAACAGTTCTCTGACTATTTTTTATCGTAATAATTTCCCAGGCATTGAACCTGAAATATCAGGCATTGAATCAGAGAATCGTGGGCATTACCGCTTACCCAATATACTAATCCACTCTCATCCAAAAAAGTGTCCTCAGCGAGCAGCCCCCAACTCTGTCTAGACTTGCACCTCAGCATCGAACCGCTTAAAGCTCAGACGTGGCTCATAAATAAACCCGCAGCGAGACCGTTTTCCCGCGAAATCGCCGTGAGCCACGGTTCCGCCGATTCCGTTCGCGGTTTCGAAACGGACGGCTCGGCGAAAAGCTGCAGAATTGGACGGGGGCCAGGCGGTCCCCGCACGAGGTGCGGCGAGCGTCGCCGCGAGGCGTGTCGAGCTGCCGCGACGCCAGGCGTCGCGACGTCGTTGCCCAGCGGACTCAGTGCGCCGCGTATCGTCGGACGTGGTCGTCGCGACGCCGTTCACTTGCCGCGCGCCCATCGTGTTCCCTCGCCGCGTGCGATCGAGACATGTGACGGGAGACGGAGCAGAAAATGACGAGCAGAATCGCCACGGTCCTCGACCACCGCAAGTGGTAGACACTGTCCGGTTGCGACCCGCGGTAATTAATTAGTCGCGGCTCGTTGATTTTGGAGGCGTCTCGGCGTCGTGGAAATTTCACTCGATTTTCTGGTTGGAATGATGAGATCGGGACGGAAGGATGTGGAGATGATGAGGAGATTTGGCTGCACTTCTGGGGCGGAAGGGTTGTGGATGTGACGAGGAGATTTTGGGGCAGTTCTGGGGCGGAAGGGTTGTGGAGATGATGAGGAGATTTTGGGGCAGTTGTGGGACGGAAGGATGAGATGATGAGGACAATTGCGGGGTACGGAGGCTTTGTGTCCGGTGCTTTGATTTCTTTGAGACGAGGAGGTGTGTGGATTTTATGGGAGCCTGGGGAGGGAGTATAGAGGAAGCGTCGAGATGGTACTTCAGTGGCTGTTGAAGCAACGGGTGGATTGTGTTATTTTATTCGTTTGAGTGGATAGCGGAGGCTGTGGGATTTGTGGAAGTTTTGAAGAGAGTATTGAGTAGGGAGGATATGTGAATATTGTTGGGCGGCTATTCTTTGTTTCTTAGAGGTGGTGGGAGGTTAGAATGATGCATCAGAGTTTGCTGCTGGGGGGGGGGGGGGGGGGGGGCGTTTATCTTCGTCCTTTGCGTTGATAGAGTCTAATCTTCCACTGAAAATATTGACAATATTTACCCAATCCTTTTTTCGAATTTATAGTAGAGAACCATAGAAGGTTTTTGGTTTGTTATTTTCTGCCACGACGACGTTCTATTGTTAAAGTTCTGGTATTCTTTGAAAGTGGATTAGCTATGAATTAATATTCAACAATGACTCCAGTACATATTGGATTGAAATGATTTGCATTGAAGGAGGAAATGGAGTTTCAGTCACACATCTGTTCAGAGTGCCTTGCGTCAATGCGGTGTGTAATAGGGTTGCAGGACATTTGATATATCGGGGAATGCATTACGCGAGTTCAGCGCTTGATAAGGTTAGAAAGATCGCGGGGGTGTCTATCAGGGCTAATTTTATCCTCTTCAAAGACGAAAGCTACAACTATTTCTTTGGAAAAGAAAAAGAAACTCGTTTCCTCCCGTCGCCAATTAACGAGACGAATAAGAAGAGCGTAAATTGCTAAACTAGATCCTGGATACTGCAAACTTCTCGAATTTTTCCAGCGATTGACAGAATCCACTATATCCACTCTCTCGTACAAAATATAATTTCAAGCGCCTTAAAAATAGGGAAGCACTTAATCCCAAAGCGGTGATTTCGAAATTCATGAAATTCGTTATCAGCGTCGAGCGCGTAAGCACCACGGGCTACGTAAACGTTGATCTCTTCCACTTAACGTTGCACTTGAAGCGCAATAAACGCGTCATTCTCTCCGGATAAAAACGGATCGATAGATAGATTTTTTCCACCAATAAAGGGTTTCCAAAGCATCATTGGGAACACTTGGTGCCCATCACACGATCAACAATAACAGCAGCCAACTTAATGAAGTCTCATCCTCCCAGTCTAATCTTTATATCGACGTCTCCATTTGTCCCATTTCTATACAATCAAGATTTATCACATTTAAAATTCTTCCTGCCTTCGATTCAGTTTTCCACCGACACATTTCTGTGCAAATATCTGTCTTCGCCCTACTAGGACCTCAATTCCCACGTTACACAAATTAGAAAAAAATAGGTACACTTGCACCTTTACATTGGATAGCGGGGTATCCCACGTGGTGTTACATATGTAGCTTTATTCACGCAGCTTTCTCGACAGAGATGGATCCTCTTTCCAAGTTTCTCGTTGCCTGATATTATATTTATATTCAATGTACCTTCACGTCCTGCCTCCTGGATATGTAACTACTTTGGCAGTCCGCTCGTCTTTACAGTACAGAGCATCTCGATGGAAATCCTCTCAGACGCGCGCAACAAATCGCTGCCACATTGTCTCACGGACGATAAAGTTCGCCCGTGTCTTACAGAAAAGATCGCGCTCGTGGTCTAAACGGAGTGCTGCGCTTAATAGCTCTGCCAAACGAAATAGAACGACCCCGACGGGCCACCATCCTTACGTAAATAAATTAATTGGCGAGCTCGCGCACACCGGAACGGGAAAATTTATAACGGCGGGGCAACGGCGAAGCCTCGGAACTGGAAAAAAGTAATTAGGTCCTCGTTAATTGAAGAGGGGCGTTGAATCGATGGTCGGAAGCATCCTTCTACCTAGGAAACGAATTACCTCGAACCTATACCACGATACTTCCCACCGAATCCAGTACACAAAATGAAAATGATGAATTATCAATTCCCGCTCTAGAACATTCTAGGAATCTTATTCTAAAGCGTTACTTTTAGGCTACGAAATTACTTCCAACATATTCCAACTAGCATCGAGTAGAATCTTTTTCCACGACGAAATTGGAATGCACACGAGTAAAGGGTTAGAATTTCAGCGAGGCGAGCAGTGACGTTTCATTCCTCCACAATTAACGTCCGCGACACCACGTGTTGCTTCAGAATTCCAGCCTCTCGAGCGGGCTACGCCAGCGTATTCTCGTGGACCCGAGGCGAGAAACTCGGGACCGTATCGAACTGTCGATCGTGGATCGAATCTGTGCGCCGGACGTGAAAAGTTTACGGGACCGTCCCGACTCGCGTGTGAATCTATCCGCCGAGGATACTACCCTGCGTGGGTTATCTATTTCAAGAATAATCAACCTCGCTGGAAGACTGGCCGGTTTCCTACGGGTGGAGATCGCTCTACTGGGAGCACGTAAATTCGACCCGGGTAATTCCCGAGCACACCGCGAGCATCTTGATTATTCCAAAGGGCAAAGTGCTCCCGGCCAAAGAGCGCCACTCGCCACTCGACCAACAAGCGAGCGGTTTCAAATACTCGAAATCGAATAAATAATTCAGAGCCCAATAAGGGACGCGGGCAAAAGAGGAAATCGGCTTTGGAGCGCCGATAGAGCGCGCGGTGAACACACCTATCTGTATTGTACATAAGACACTTGGATATTCAACGAGAACTTCCGTCGAGATCGTGTCTCGAGGATAGTTTCGTGAATCCCGGATCGGTTCTCGGAACGGTCGTTGCGGGCAACGTTGGGACACCGATACAAGATGGCCGAGCACTCGCTTCGCAGGAAGACCAGATCGGCCTCGATCTGCGCCCCCGGGTTCTCCAGCATGGAGCAAATGTTGGAGGCGATGCCTCCCTCGGGCGCCAGAGAGAGGGATAAAATCGACAGGGAAAAGGATAGCGGCAGCGGAACCCCGGATAGCAGCACGCCGACCAGAAGGCGCAGACCCGCCACCAGGTCCCAGAGTGCTCGTGTTTCCGGCGCGAATAAGAGTATCCGGCGTCGAGCGGCAGCTCAAGGTAACGAGTTGATAAGGGCGGCGATTTTTTTATTGCCCGCAAGTCTGTGATTGTCTCGCGGGGGAAAAGAATGCTAGCTCCTTCGTGGTTTCGCGTTCGGGAGATTCTGAAGAGTTCAGATATAGAGTGGTTCAATCTGAACTAATCTTGACTCTAAACTGGATCTGGATATACCTAAGTTCCTTTCTAGAAATGGCATATGTCTATAGATACTCCATTGATTAGTATATCCATAGGTAATTTATGAATTAATTCGTGCTTTCTATTTATTTCGCTCGCTAGAAAAGTTATCGTGGAGTTTCTACCCGAAAGGCGTCGGGCCTAAAGGGAGCGCCATCAGGTGGCGGAAATTATGCGTGGTGGCATTTTAAGCTATTAGCTGCAGAAGATGCAAGGCGTCCTATGTCGCAAGACCTTTCGATGCCCACGTCCCGCGACATGGATGACGTGGAAGTGACGTTACTACTTCGTCATTTCACCCTTCGCCGAGTTAATTTGAAAATGGACGGCCGAGGGTCAGAAGCATCGGACCGTGGGGGGAAGCGTTATCTACGTGCTCTTTCACGTGCCATCGGTACGCTGATATGGCCCACGATGGGAGCCGATCACGCGATAATCCTAACGCGTTCAAAGACCCCCGTAATGAAGATTAATTCTCAAAGGACTATGGGCCTTTTCATCAGGCGATTTTATTTAAAACCGATAGTTGAATGAACCAGTGTTCGGGGAATTAGATTTTGAAATTTGAAGAGGCGACGTTAGGTACACCACGGTGGCTAATTACTCATGAATTATTCATTACACACACACTAATTCGCCGCGTTTTGCAAGGGCAGGCAGAGCTAGGCAAATAGTGAAGAGGTCGAGTGTACCTATTAAGCGTGCAACTTGGATTTTGAATACTGCTACCGGGTGTTGATCGGATAATTGAAATGTTTTTTGTCTGTGAAACGAGAGTGAAACATCACGTTCTGTGTATCGAAATTGTTGTCGAAAGGTTTAATAGAACAGACCATTTTTTGAGTAGGTATTTGGAATTCTCTTTGGTATACAATCTTCGGTTTTATAATACAAAGTCTATTGCGCGTTTCGATATCACAGTTCGCCTCTTTGGAATTTTACCAGAAGTGTCCTTTTTGGAAGCAAGCACACGATCTTCGAGAACAATCGAGATCAAGGTAGCGTTCTCGTGGCAAAGCCCGGAGAGCCAATTGCTGAGTGAGAAAGGCTCCAGGGCTATTTTTCTCTCAACAATTATGTAATACTATTTGTCTCTAAAATAGCAGTGTAACAATTATTCAGAAACTAACGATAAACGAGTAGAACACAAAAAATCACAATATCCCCGATCCTCTTAATCATCCACGACACTTCATCGACACCTCGATTCCTAGTTTAAGAGAGACGGAGGAGAAAAACAAACACTGTATCAAAATATATCATTGTTTTCAGTTTTTTCGATTTCAATAGAAGAACCACCAGACAATCCACTGACTAAACTATAAATAATACTGTATGGGACACCAAAATTGACGAAAATCACTGTTGTTCCTCTTCCAAAGGATCGTCCCTCTTTAATCATCCGCGACACCTCGCCATCGCTTACTAATTTAACGAAGGCGCGAGGGGGGACGTGGCAGGGCGCGTCTTTAAATAAGCTTCATTTAGCCGGCCGAAACCCTTCGCGGGATCGTATTTTTGAGTTAACTGGATCCGACGAGAGCGGCACAGTGTCTGAGCTAAGGTGCACTGGCACCGCGGACGCCCGTTTAGTCTGTCAGTGACCTACTACCCAAACGAATGCTGCCAGAATAGAAACCGGCGTGATTTCGAGCATCCTACGAACCGTGAAACATTGTCCACGCGATGTACAGGGTGTCCTGGAATCGTTTCGACGAGCTTCGCCAGTATTCTACATTGATTTATTCGTAGAGGAATGCAATTCAAGTCATGGGTCTATAAGGGCTTTCTACTTAATTTACAGATAAGAAAATTGTGGGTTAGAGGAAGGATGTGGTAACTGGAAGATGTAACTGTCAAGCAAATATTATAAAAAAGAACTTTTATATTTCAGCACTGATTAATGATAAGAGAGGTAGTATATTGGTTCGCACATGATGACATAGACCCTGTGTAGCTAATTTCCTTGCTCATTTTGAACAGGCGTCAAGGACCTCTTTATATGAGATACAGCGGCCCCTTAACAATAAAAATTTGCAGAATGACAGCATTTCGAAAAAAAAGTTCGATTTTTTGCGAAAAATTTAGCTCTTTTCGTTCTGTACAATTAATTTTTTACAAGATAGAAACTCGTCCGTGGTTTCAACCATAGCGACAACCGTAATAAAGAAAATAAATCTTGGTTTTTCCATTTTGGATGAGTATAACAGTTCTCACACTACCGCCCGTCGGAAAAGAATTTTTTTAAGAATCTTGCGCCACCGACTATATGTGCGATAAAAAAGCTCAAAAAATTCTGAGTACTACTTCAAACACACCTGAATATGCGAGTGAAACGCTAGACAGTATAAACTTATAGTTTTTATTAAATAAATTTCCGAAGATGGCGTTGGAAAACGGGCAGTTACACTAGAGTACCCCTTTAAGAAAGATGTAAAATGGTAGATACTTGGTGAATATGCAGATTTTTACTCTCCATTATCACCACTCTCTGTTATCTATGCGGAGCGAGCT
Organism: Andrena hattorfiana; assembly: GCA_944738655.2. Classification (NCBI taxonomy): domain Eukaryota; kingdom Metazoa; phylum Arthropoda; class Insecta; order Hymenoptera; family Andrenidae; genus Andrena; species Andrena hattorfiana. Next base: position 60,240,271 of record OX122891.2, on the reverse strand, counting down.
GTTGCGTGACGTAAATGAACCTCAGTAATGTGTCCCTTACACACTATAAACTCGAGGATAGTCTCGAAGCGCGAGCTTATAGCGAATAAGTAGGTACTGCAACTACTTGACAGAGCCAGAATTGATTTAAGAAAACTGGAAAATAGTAATAACTAGGCGAATATGCAGGTAACCCTCGTATAACGCGGATATTCCGTTCCATAAAAATGCCGCGTTATATAAATCGCGGTATGCGAGTACCTACGCTCTGTCTAAACTCTCTACGAGAGTTTACGGTATTCGAATGGACTTGAAATGGGAATTTTATTACGACCGTCGTTTTAAATCCACTGCATAAACAAAGGCATCTGCAGACTTTTTTCTAGTGAGGGAGGGGGAGGGGCAACCTTGGTGGCCTGCTCGAAAAATTTTAAAATTGAAATTTTCATTTTTTTAGTATAAACTTAATAAATATTAGTTTTAAAAAATAAGCGATTTTGTCTCAAGCCAAGAGGGGGGGGGGGGGGGCAGCTAGTTTAAAAAATATATAAAGTGAAAAGATAAATATCTAAAAGTTTCAAGATCGCGTTGTTTAAGGTTGTTACCGCGTTATTCGAGGGCCCCCCTCAATATCAGTTACCAGCTACGAAAGTGTCTCAAGCGAAAATGCCTTAACCTGCAACCTCGAAAAGCTACGATATTTAAGTTCGAAGTTCGATAGTTTCTTTTATCAATATGAGTAGTAGAATAAGCTGGTAAAGCGTGATCCCACAATTTAGGAACACCCTATATCTAAACGTCTTCCCAACATTTTCCTCCTAAACACGCTTTCACACGTATTGCTTCACACCACGATGGCGTAGGGCTTGCGTTGGGGCGCCGACGCTGTCATCGAAATCGAGTTCGAGACGATATTTATTTATGGCTTAAAAAACACGGTTCAGGAAACAAAAAAGTTCGATCTGCTCGATCGAGGCTGGTTCCCTTGGGCGGAGAATCAAGCTCAGCGAAGGGCGAATCCATTTTCGAGTTTATTCGAGACGGGCGTCTGAATGAAACGCTTCGAGCGTGAAATAAAGATGTGGTAGCTAGTCCATGCACGTGAGATGGGATCGAGGGATTTTTCAGGATGAAATCTTTTGCTTAGCTCACTTACGATTGAACGATTTAGACTTGGAAACTGTCGGAAGGTTGGTTCGATAGATAGCGATGTGTAACTTGAATAAATAATTGGAAAAATTAAACTAGAATTCAGATTTATTGGCCGGTGAGTATCGTGAGGGGTATTCTCCCACCACACCGCTTGCCTGCCTCGGTGCTCCTTTTCTCTACGTTCTCGCTCTCTCTCGGGCTACGCCTACTCGTCGCGCGGTAGGAATTGGTGTCCGTGAGGTACGACGCACGCAGCGAAGCATCACACCACTTTGAGTACATTGACGCAGGGGATCGGCGGGCTCCAGCTACCGCTGATGGAGGGGGAAACACCTACAGGAGCGGTGGTTATGTGTGCATGAACTGTGCCTGCGGTCGTCAGTCACGCACACATAACCACCGCTCCTGTAGGTATTTCCCCCTCCATCAGCGGTAGCTGGAGCCCGCCGATCCCTGATGCTGACAGCCAGAGTTGGGCATTATTCGTATAAATCCCCAAGATTTATTCGAGCCAGATTTATTCGTATAAGAATTTATTCGTTATTCGACCTGATTGAACGACGAATAAAGGTGCGTGCGCTCTATCTCTTCGTGTACCAGAGTTGGGCATTATCTAGATAAAAAATTATTTAAATAACGATCGAATAAATGATACTTTATCTTTATTTGTTATTCGAGGTTCGAATAACCGAAGTTACCTTTATTTGAAGAGCAACGAATAAATAATTTTATTGGATGAGAATTTATTCGACGAATAAAGATAATTTTTTTATTGGATGAGAATTTATTCCACGAATAAAGATAATTTTTTTGTTGGATGAGAATTTATTCGACGAATAACGATAATTTTTTATTCGTAGGTTTTATTCGAATAAATGCGTCGAATAAATTTTTCTTCCGTGGCATTTATCTTTTCGAAGCCTTCGAATAAAGCCACGAATAACTTTCGTCGCGTCTAAACTTGGTGAGTCACCATGACCCCAAGTCTCCGCCGCCATTCCTTTGTGTTTGGCGCACGCCACTCGGCCGAGCTCGACCTTCGGAGGCTCGAATAAACACGCTCGACGCTAACGAAAGTTATTCGTGACTTTATTCGCAGGCTTCAAAAAGGTAAATGCTACGAATGAGAAATTTATTCGACGCATTTATTCGAATAAAACCTTCGAATAAAAAAGTTATCTTTATGCGTCGAATAAATTCTCATCCAATAAAAAAATTATCTTTATTCGTTGCTCTTCGAATAAAGATAACTTCGATTATTCGAGCCTCGAATAACGAATAAAAATTATTTATCGTTTGTTCGTTACTTGAAATTTTTATAGAGATAAACTTTTGCCCAACTCTGGAGCGTACGATGCACGTGAACGACGAAGCGAGACAAATTATCATGCTTTCTCTCTTCCGTAGCCGACAGCACTACGTGTGACTCTTTTGTCCTCTCTTGCTCGTTCCCGGATTCGCCCACTCTCGACCAAAGAATTCCAAGAAATTGTGGGGATAGTCGCCGGGCTCCTAAATAACGAGGAATCGTCGGACTCCAGCTACCACTGATGGAGGGGGAACACCTACAGGAGCGGTGGCTATGAATGCATGAACTGTGCCTGCGATCGTCAGTCACGCACACATAACCACCGCTTCTGTAGGTGTTTCCCCCTCCATCAGCGGTAGCTGGAGCCCGCCTAACCCCTGCGTCAATGTACTCAAAGTGGTGTGATGCTTCGCTGCGTGCGTCGTACCTCACGGACACCAATTCCTACCGCGCGACGAGTAGACGTAGCCCGAGAGAGAGCGAGAACGTAGAGAAAAGGAGCACCGAGGCAGGCAAGCGGTGTGGTGGGAGAATACCCCTCACAAGACTCACCGGCCAATAAATCTGAATTCTAGTTTAGTATAGTTTCCTTTTTGGATTAGAGATGAGTGCTGACATTGTTTGGAATGTGTATGATCCGAGATTATGGACGACTACTATTTTTCCCTCTTGAGAAATTGTGTTAAATACTTTTTCTCTAATTTAATTCGAACATCTTTTATTGAATTTGTTTCGTTAGTTCTGTAACGTAATCTACGAAAGCTTTAAATGACGAGGAAGTACAAGTTCCGTAACTTCTAGTTAGAAAGAATAGCTTTACTAAGAACGAGTGTACTGATTGCTATCGATATATTTATAGAAAAGAATCAATTATTTAATATTGCGGAGCAAGTCTGATACACGAGTCGTCATCACTCACTATGTTTCAATTCCTGAAATACAGGTACAGTTAAAAAGAGGAATAGAAAATAGTGATCTACCACATTTCTGATTTATAGCGTTTCAAATCAAATTTCCAGCGGCCCTGAAATATATCGTGGACATTTGACGTCCTAGCAAACTGTTATTGCTCGAACCGCTGAGTTTGTGATTGGCGTTCCATTTTCGCCGTGTTGCTCGTAGCACTTTCCTTCGATTCTTCTTTGGAGCCCTTGAAAGCTGGTTAATGAGATCGTTAAAGGGTGAGGTAATTATCAAATCACCAACATTTAAGATAATGGAATATTGGAACACGAAGATGTTATTCCACTTTCTAATTAGAAAGAAAGCCCTGGAGAAAGGACGCCTCTTCGCTTTGAAAGTGTTACGAGTATAATTTGATCACTTAAAAGAATCGCCTTCTATTTTCACACTTAAGAATTATTATAACGAGTCCAATTCTATCCCCCATCATTAAAACCTTGAAATAAGTAATTGAGAAAAGACCACGCGCATTTTTCTGAATTTACCTAAAATTTCCCACAATTTGACACACAGTCTAGCATCTAATTATACATTCCTGTTTTGATTTCTGATTTCAGCCGCGCACAACCAGCACCATCACCACGAGGGAACGATCAAGTCTGCACATTGCAGTAGCGAGCCCAGATTGACTGACAATGACATCAGCCCTGGCCTCAGAAGGAGGGGAAGTCGAAGGGGACAAAGTATGCACCACAGTCATCATAGAAAGAGCAATGCATTTCTGGACGTTCCTGACACTTCGTCGCAGCTCCCTCCGAGGGAAGATGGCGAGGATGAAGACAGTTATAGGCTTAGAAGCTTCAGTCTCACCAGCAAAGGTAAGCTTTTCTCATGAGATTCTTTCAATTATTCTATTTAAAAAAAAAACGTCACATGCACGAGACACTTGTGTGATGACACGTGAAGATGTGCTTGATCTAGCTTTTGTTTAAGAATATAGTATCTGAATGAAACAGAGAACTCGAAAATTGGGGTTGGAGTAATACCCACACCTACAGTGGTGATCAAAAGAATATATTAAATTTATATTTTTATAGAAAAAAAATGCGATTAATTTGCGCCTCAACACAAACTCCTATAAATAATACAACCTCCCAATAAGTACCATCGACCGAACCTGAAACTTCATTGGAAAGCTCGATACTACCTCTCGTCCCATCAAACAATTTCCCTTCAGAAGGTCTAAACCCGAAAACGAAGGTATAACGAAACCATTCCTCGCAGAGTAGAAAGTCACGAGCCAGCGAGAACGGTAGGAAAAGGAGGAAGCCCGATCCCCTGTAATCGAAAAAGACATCGAACCTCGGATTGAACGGCCCATATCCATCGTAACCTTTTCCCGACGGGCAAGATTGCTGAATCCTGTCTCACTCCCCTGGACAATCTCTCGGCCAGATGGCTATTGTTTCCCCCCGATCACGGGAATCGTTTTCCTCGCGAGCACTCTGTAGATGATCCTCGAGTGATTCCTATCAGCTTTATCGGGATCCGTGGTCGCGGGGGTTGGCTGGTTCCGGCTCGTATTCATCGTTCCGCGGCTCTGGCGTGCGCTCGGCCGCGAACAGGTCGGGCCAGAAATACACGTTTTTCGCGGCAGAGGGAAAGAGAAAGGCAGGGAGGAGAGGAGAGGCCGAGTAGAGGCGAGATAAGCGAAAATAGAGTATCTATAGTTGTGACGTCGTACGACTTCCTCGAAGCGGCTGTTCGCCACGCGAGCGAGCTTCGAGAGCCAACGAACGCACGCCCGCCAGTCGTTTACTCGTTTAATCCCCTCGGTGGTCCCGATTCCAACGAGATTTTCAGCTTCCTGTAATTGCACACCGCGATTCGAGGAAAGCCGCTGATACACGTGTGCCGTGGAAGCTGGAGAAACGGCGGTGCAAGAGTGACAAACGGCAACTGGCTCGAAGAGGAACGAGAAATGTAAAATGCAGGATGTTTTTTAAATGTACTTTGTAGTTAGTTTTCTTGAGGATGCTGTTTTGAATACTTTCTGCGGGGGACGAGTGTGTGGTTGGCTTAAGGGGTAATGCCATTGTAGCGGCACACGAACATAGTGTACCTTTGACATTTGTTTGTGGGTAAACAAATAAATAAGTCGAAAATCTGTCTGAGCACCTTTATTATACATATCTTAAGTAGGTTGAAGCTATTGTTTTTCTTTTCTTTTTTCAAAATGGCACTTTAAACACGGTTTTGTAGGAAACACGTTTTTCAAATTGGCTTGTAGCGTAACTTATGTTAAACAAATTTTATTTGATTCACTTGAAAATTTTACAGTAACTTCTAAACTATGTATAATGTACATTTTTCATAAAAATATGTATCGATATTGTAAACTATTGTTTTCCTTAAAAATGGTAAGGATTTGAATATAAAGTTCACTCTATTCACCACCATTTTCAGCTAAAAAATAATTCATAACATTAAAAGTTTCCAAGAAATCGTAAAATCGGTACGTATTTATCGCTACTGTACAAAGAGTGATCCAAAAATGAAGCTTTTTTAGTCTCTTTTTGGGACCATGACTTTGGAACTGAATTTTGTGCCAAATGATAGCTTATGATGAGACATCAATCACAACAAATTTTCAAGTTGAGGTGACAATCAGTTTCTGAGATATGGGAGGTCAAAGAAGTGAAAATTCATTAACGCGTCAGCCCATACGCTTCGATGTATGGACTTTTATGTTAGTCCAATAATTTATATAATTATTTCCAGGGGTTTTGCTGACTGCTAACCACGAATTTGAAATTCGATCTTCAAAATTCAAGAAAAAAAATCAAAATCAAGAAATATAAATGACTGTGTAGTGGGTGTTTTTTTTTTTAATATATCGCCACCATATTAAATCGGCCATTGTGAGTTTTGTTGACTGCTAACAACGAATTTGAACTTAGATTTTTAAAATTCACAAATAAAAATAAAAATCAAGAAATATAAATGTCTGTGTAGTGGGTGTTTTTTTTTAATATACCGACCACCATTTTAAATCAGCCATTGTGAATTTTGAAAATCTAAGTTCAAATTCGTAGTTAGCAGTCAGCAAAACCAGTGGGAACAATTCTTTATATTATCGGACTGACATAAAAGTCCATACATCGAAGCGTATGGGCTGACGCGTTAATGAATTTTCACTTCTTTCACCTCCCATATCTCAGAAACTAATTGTCACCTCAACTTGAAAATTTGTAGTGATTGATGTCTCATCATAAGCTATCATTTGGCACAAAATTGAGTTCCAAAATCGTGGGCCCAAAAAGAGGCTATTTCTTGGGTCACTCTTTCAAGTGACACGAATAAAATTTGTTTAAGTTATGCTGCAAGCCAATTTGAAAAACATGGTTCCGAGGAAAACGCGTTTAATGTGCTATTTTGAAAAAAAGAAACGCAAAGAAAATAGCTTAAACCTACTTAAGATGTGTATAATAAAGGTGTTTAAACAGATTTTTGACTTATTCCTTTGGTTACCCACACACAATTATCAAAGATGCACTACGTTTGTGTGCCGCTACAGGGGCGTTACACTCCATTGTAAGTGTAGCTGTTCATTCCATTTACCCTTCGTGAAAGAGTTCTTTTAGTTTATTCTATGAGTGATGGAAATGGACAGCGGAGTGCGAGCAGTAGAATATGTAGGTCTTTGGCTAGACATTAAACTTGTGGCTCTACGATTTCGTTTTGAAATTATGTACAGTAATTCGTCATTATTGTCCTGTTTTTACCATGCGTAATAGTCCCGCTCACTATCCCCACCATTTCTTGGAATCCTTCGGTCGAGAGTGAGAGAACGAAAGAGACGACAGCAACTTCGTGTCAACTGTTTCGTTCCCTCTCGCTCGGCTCTTGGGTTTTCTCACTCGCGGCATCGGCCGCACAGAATAGTCTTAGAGCATATACTACTCTAAGGGAATAGTGTCCGCATCGCGTTATATTCCCGCCGCCAGCCCCGTTCGTCGGGACTATAATGACGAATTACTGTATTTGGTTAAATGTATGCGAAATATGATTTTTAATTTAATTGTTGTGCACTTTTATTTATGAATATTTATTGGTCAGTGAGGATAATAATTTGACGTCGACATGGTCAGCGTTTCGGTTGTTGTGAATTATTTTAAAAAGGAAGGAGAAATCACATTTTTAAAGTCTGAAACTGGCTTTTCTGTTTATTTATCAGGTATCATTAATCTTATACTTAATTTCCATGTTGCAAATCTTTAATACCTCAATTTTTATTGTTTTATGAATGTCCTTCTATCATATTATGATCCTTTCTTATTTCTCTGAAGATACACGTTTTTTCACACATTTTCCTTCGACACGTTTTGTGTACCTCCGATTTTGCTGCTTCAAATCTGTTTACAAGCTGCAGCTAGCAAGCTGCTGATGCATCTTTTCCAAATGCAATTTCGTGATGCCTCAAGCCATCAAGTGGAATCAGTAACACCAATACAAGAGGAAAGTGTTTTCGTTGGTAGTTTCTCGAGTCGCCTGATTCATCTTCGGCCTGATATTTGACTTTCCTATTTTATCTCCAGGCTAGCGGAGTCTTCTATGAAAACATTCGATCCACATGCCCGCCGATATATATTTTCCCTTTTGCCCTCTACTTCGCGCCTTTCGGTCTTGTATTACCCGCCGAGATAGATTGTTTTATAAATTGAATTTCTCTGAGGTACCAGGTTACTTCAATTGTATCTGCTTGAAATCTTTTTACAATCTCTGCTCTGCGAGGATGCAGAAGTCTTCGTACATTATAAATGTAACGTGGGGGCTCAAGATTCTCTTGTAAATTTCAAGAGTCTCTTGAAATTGTCGTTTTACTAAAGTTGCCTTTGCAACATTTTCACGTTTGACAAAAGCAAATCTACTATTTTTGCATAATAACATACCGTACCGTAGTGTATTAATCTCTCACTTTCTCAAAATTAAAATACCGAGCTGAGTGAAACGAGTTAATTAATGCTCAAACTTTAATGAAATTCCTGGGAAACTTGCTTTGAAGGAAACTAAGTAGATGACATGCCCGAATATGATAAAGTGCAACAAGACTTCTTGTTCTAAAAGGTCCCCTTAAATAATTCCTCAACAATTATCATCTCCGGTAAGGATTAACGATGCAACATAGGCATCGTATTTCCCAGCCACTTTCGCGTTAAAGATCCATGGTTAATGGTTCTTAGATGGACGTCCTGGTGATCTCGTGCAAAATTGAGTCCTCTGTCTTTAATCTGATCGCGTTTCATGATGTCTCGTTAAACAATTTCCGTGGCCTGATCGTTTAAGGGGGACATTTGCCTCCGAGCCGTGCGCCGCTTTAGATTGGGGTATATCGTCGGTGAAATCGCTATAGCAGGCTGCTAAGTTTATCGGGTATACAGCCACGCGAAATTCATACGATATTTCTCGTGGCTGCTCCGCCTAGCCAGTAGCATTCAACTTGGTGGATCCTCTCGCCCAGAGAAGGCCATTTTGCCACCGTTAAACCTACTAGTTTCGTTGGCCCTGGTGCGGCCATCACTATATTACACACATGCAACCTAGCTTCATTTTTCTTGAATCGATAATTTCGAAAAGAGGATAAAGCCGGGGATCTACCTGGAAGCTGAGCTAGCAAGAAGCTATACTATGCTATACTATACTATGCTAAGCTAAGCTATGCTATGCTGTGGTGTGCTATGCTATGCTATGCTATGCTATGTTATGCTATGCTATGCCTGGCTGCACTGTAAAACAAAAAACATAGCACAGCTTAGCTTAGCCTTTGGAAACGGTTCCATAAAGATGTATTGAAGATAATTTTTTAAAACTTAGAATAGCATAGATTAGTTCACAATTAGCTTGGCTTTCAGGCGTATTCCCGGCTTAAGTCCAATTTTCGGCGAAATTCACTTTTTTGCATTTCCCCCTCCTTCGCGGCTTGGCTCGTCGTTTCTCAAGAATATGTAGAAAATTCTGTGAGTGACAAAAATCAAATTCTACACCACAGTATTACCATTAGCACGTAGAGCATTTTCCGATAATTTTTTTTTTAATTTTGGCGCATACAGTGTTTTTTACAAGGACTCTTCAATTATCGATTCAATTATAATCTCCACATTACGGCGCAATTACGGTAGCTCTACAATGAATCTCCAGTTTTATTTTAACTGTATATACAGGCAGCTTTTTTTATCAAATAATTAGGGTTGGAGTGTACAGAGTATGGCAGATTGTAATGCAACTAATTCCATGCACCTGCTTCGTAATATTTTTGTAGCCAGGTTAATTTCAGTGAGAATATGGTCGTTATAATTGACCTGATTCCTCACCTCTAGATTTACCCCTCGGGGGATAACGAAATCTTTGGAAAGGTTAGCCTGAAACAATCGAAACTCCGAAGGTTGCGGTATCCAAGCTCGGTGTCCCAATTTTGTGGGAAAAAGTCAATTAAATTAAATTCCTTTTGAAATTTATTTCACAAAATGGTGGCTCTAATAAGGTAGGGTGAATCGAATTAAACTTCTTTTGCTTCGTTTGTCATCTGATGTGCAGACGTGCATGTTAATCGCTCCTAATGATAACTCATTAGTAAATAAATATATAGGTAACTCATTAGTGTACATGTGTACAACTGTATCAGTTAGAGAACCCATTACTACATAACCACAGAAGAACGTTCCTAACGCACCGTAAAAATTTCTAAGAGTTTTTACGAGTTTCATTAAACGAGGCAAATGCCGGGTGAAAATTCGAGCGCGAAAATTTAAAGGGACCCCAGTTTACCTCGCGTTGTGTCTCTGTCAGAAAATTTAGCTGCAAAGGTAGGTCCACTCAGTTACGAATCCATTAATTGAAGCAACTTTTTCTCAGGTGACCCCGCATCCACGAGTTAAAACCGCGATATTTTTTATTTCTCTATTTCGTTTGTGAAATATTCACTTCGAACACAGTCTGGCATGTTTACGCGACGCGGAATGTCACGTGGCGTGAATTGAGGACCTTGCAGCAAGAGGAGTGCAGCTCAATTTTTGACAGTTTTTGAGTTATGACATGTAATATATGTAAAAACAAATTCTACATCGTTTGGTACACGTTTGATAAAAATCCGATAACAGACGAGCGATTTATCTAGATTTGAAAAATTCGCCAAAAATATAAATAAAAACTTATCACCTCAGTAACTACTACTTATTATGTGAAAATATATATTTTTCAATAATTAGTGTTTTCTTTTTAATTTTAAGTCAAAGCAATAATTTTATAAACAGTTTTTTCTAATTTACTTGAAGTTGGTAGAGATGGAGCTGCACTTCTCTTGCAAGGTTCTCAGTTCGTCACAAAGGGAGGGAAAATTAACGCAGAAACAACCAGAATACTATTCGAAGCAGATACAGACACATCTCTGCGTAATTTAAATATTCCGCATTGGAAGCAGGTAGTATGAAATTTGAAATAAAACGGATGAGAATAAAAATACTTTCAGTGAGAACGAACTGTTGCTTCGAGGGGACTAGATTGGAAGGATGATGCCATTATAGTCCAAATATATTCTTTCTGCGCGGGCAAATTAATTTGCCAGAACACGTTGGATGGCTCGCGGTTGTTTCTCGTTAACGTAAACAAGAACTTGCACATTGTACGACGATAGACGGGGTCGGCGTATTTCTCGTTAATCAAGTTGGCACAGTTGCCAGATGGACCATGTAATATTACGCGTTGCCTCGGCCAATAGCTTCGGCCAAATCCTCTTACAATTAGTGTCAGTGGGATTACCTCTGAAACGTGGCTGAATCATTTGATGATCAAAACCGAAAAGTCAATTGTAGTATCGGCTGAAACGCAATACGCCGAGCTCTTCGCGCCTGCCAAATTAGCGGCTTAAGGTGACGTACAAGCTGGACAAATTGATAGATCCGAATTACCAAACTAATCGTAGGAAATGGTGTTTCATCGGCGATTAACGTTCCCATGGAATCATGAGAGTGAAGCGTGAACTGTAATTTACAGACCACGGAAGAAAGAGGATAGGCACTGTGAAGAAAATTTGGATTTCTATAATTATATAATAACAGAAGAAGCAGTGGAATACGATTTCCAATTAGATTAACGTTTCTGTTTCTTTTAAAAAGTAGCGGAAATTGAATTGAACCAATACATTTATCAGAAGAAAATATCTCATTCTGCGGAGGAAAGAACTCTTTGATTTAATGATGAAATGAAGCATTAGAGGAAGGAGATGAAAGTATGAAGAAATTAGGGCAATCCTTACCTTCTGGTAATCAAAAACTGTCCTCTTTTTTAGTAGCTTTCGAATTTTTACGGAAAATCTAAAACTGCGATGGCACTGGAGACTCTAAGTAGTTTTCTTGACCGTTCTTTGGTTTCCGATGGGAAGACACATGTTCATTAACATTGTCATAAATCAGTGACCGAAAGGTACGTTTCACGTTAAAGGCCCTCTAGCGTTTCCTGTTCGAAGAATCGGAGATCATTTGTCAAAAATTGGCCGTTTAACAGACTGGATCGGAGTTGAACCCCGAAATACGATTCGAAGACGTAGCTTCGTCTAAATCTGTACGCATGTACGAAAATAAAACGAGTGAACGAGACAATTTAGTTTTTCGCAGGCGCGAAAGGTATCTCCCTAATTCGACAGTGGAAGCGGTACATTTAAAATGAACGCGTCTGTCGTGTGGAAATTAAATTCCACCACCTGTTACGTTTTGATTTCTTGCCAGTTCTTTTTGTTTATAGTACGGTCGCTACCGCGAGACCTCATTATTGGTTTCGTTCGTTCTGCCATTGGGATTATTTATAAGTTGTTTGTGCAATTAAAATTGCCTGCTATTAATGAAGTCGGGTGTAGTGATACACCTGTTCAAGGAAGGATTTTGATAATCGGAGTATTTAACAAATTTGAAATTGTAGGCAATATAAAGTTGGGAGATTTATTTTTAGAAGAATTTCTTTACTAATACAGAACGTAATTCTATAGAATTTTTAATTTTCTGTTTTGGAGCCTACATGCATTTTTGGAAAGAACCGTTTGCAGTGCAATTCTTCCAGGCTAATTATACATATTAGCTTAGCAGTTTGGGAATGAAATATTCTTATAAGTTGGAGCAGAGGCTGTGATTAAAGTGAAATCAGTGTTTAAAGTTAAAAATCAATAGGTTACATATTTCTGTGTACGGTCTGAAACATTCCTCTTTATCACATCAATTTAATATCTCGATATCAAATGATGACATCATTAAAATCTCATTAATTTCTCATTACTATTCTTCCAATGCCATTAATTTCTGATCGATATTTCTCATTAAATTTTAATCTCAATCTTAAATGAATTTTTCTCGAGTTTCGAACACAGATATTTGAGCTCATTTGGTTATTCGCTGTTGCATTTGCCATAAATGGCAGAAATTTGAGAATATTACATATGCAAGCCATATTTACAGCCGAACACGATGGTAGTAAGAAAAAGTTTCAAAATACCTCTCTATTGCATTTTCTTCTGTCGACTAGCCCACCTTAAGCACAAATATCATCTGAAACTGTCTACACCGCTCTTCTCCTTCGGGATTCAATTTGTAAAGTTTGTACAAAATATTAAAAAAACGAGAAAACACGATGACTTCGAGGGCTGATTGCACCCCTTCAGGGTGAATTCCCTCAGAAAAAAGTTGCTCCTTGCATACTCCAATATGCTTTACATTCACAGGAAGTTTAATTAAAATCAGAATTTTCGGGATGGGAACGTTTCCTTGTTAGACTTAATAAAATGATTGCCTCCTTACACATCTCCACTATCTTCGAACCCCACAAACACCTTAAAATCCACTTTATCCTTTCGCTATTCGGACTCAAGGATCGATTGCCACAGAGGCTACTGAAAGTACCTTCGGTTATTACCAGCCTCCAAATCGAGCCCGATGAAGACCTCCCGCGTTTTTAATGAAACCGCGTTCGTTATTAAAGCCTTTCGGTAGCGAAATGAATATGTGAGTAAACGTACGTATATATCTCGTCCAGCGGCGTCGTGGCGTAGTATCGAGCGTCGTGCCTAACTCCAGCCTAACTACGGGCCTGCCAGGATATTCGAGGGGTCAATGGACAGGAAAAGGGAGTTGCAGAGTCGCTTTAGGTAAACAATACGTGGTCGCTAACGTGTTTCGTTACCATAGAACAGTAAATAATATTGATTCCCGCCGCCTCGCATCGGATGCACGCCACACGCCCCCTTCTTGCTGAATTATTTTTGTCTGTTAGATTACTCGAGCAAAATATTCCGATATTCGGCCACCAGCATTTAAAGGTTAACGATAAAACCCTGGGAACGCGTTAAACATGACTGCCGATCTAGCTGTATCCTTCATACTGCATTTTTTCTGATTAAAATTCGATGTTTAATCCTTGACTATCGAAAAATTACATTGCGTAAGTATACCTGCGAGAAGGAAGCCAATTACTTTCGATATATGAAAGTTAATTAGAATATAAATATTTCTATTTATCGCGTGAGACACCAAGTTCGAGTAGTTGTTTATAATATTCTCAGGATTTCATGATGTAATAACTTTTCGATATATCAAAGTTAATTAGAATGCAAATATTTTTTTAACGCGTGAGACAGCAAGTTCGAGTAGCTATTGATAATATTCTCAGGATTTCACGATATAATGACTTTCGATATATAAAAGTTAATTAGATTCTAAATATCTCTATTTATCGCGTGAGACACCAACTTCGAGTAGTTATTTATAATATTCTCAGGATTTCATGATATAACGATCTTCTATATATCAAAGTTAATTAGAATGCAAATACTTTTTTAACGCGTGAGACAGCAAGTTCGAGTAGTTATTGATAATATTCTCAGGATTTCGTGATTTAATGACTTTCGATATATAAAAGTTAATTAGATTCTAAATATTTCTATTTATCGCGTGAGACACCAACTTCGAGTAGTTATTTATAATATTCTCAGGATTTCATGATATAACGATCTTCTATATATCAAAGTTAATTAGAATGCAAATACTTTTTTAACGCGTGAGACACCAAGTTCGAGTAGTTATTGATAATATTCTCAGGATTTCGTGATTTAATGGGTAGTAATGGTTTATGGAGACAGTTAACTTGGCTGAGTGAATCAGAATTTTTTAGTAGGGGCTCCGAAGGGGAAGTGATTTTCCTCCCCTTTTGTGGACGAGTAAATTATACGCGGAAGTCTGTTGAGGGCGTCGTATTATGAGATCGAAGCTGGACCGATGAAGATTTCACGACGCTGACGGCTAGCGCCCATTAAAGCGGAATAGATGGTCATCAGCAACAAGTTACCCCCTGGCTCCTATTTATTGCCGTCCGCCTCGTTTTATTTCTGCTTCCAGTCGTATTACAGTGGACGTTCATCCCTCCATGCCACCCCCTGCCCGTCGAACCACCCGCCGTAAAGCGAACGGCGCACGGCCATAAAGTCATGAAACATCGTCGATCGATGCCGTGCAAAGTATTTGTATTCGTACCTCGTCCGTATGTCATTTTCCCTCGGCCTTCGTTTATTTTACCCCAATCTTTTCAACGAATTTCCGCTCCAACATTCCCAGCCACGTCCGGGGGCCATTCTTGCTCCGACGAAATCTACTCTCCTTCCATTCCCCTTTCCGAGGCAACGAAAACAGCAAGAGCTTCTTTCACAAAACGTCACGCTCACGCGAGCACCACGATTTCACCAAATCGCGTCTTAACACTTTCCTGGCTGTGCAGTACGGCTGTGTAAACTTGGATTTTGAAATAAAGGGGTTGGTCGCACAGAATAGTGATCGAAATTCGAAGTAGCCAAAGAATAGGATCTCTTTGAACGGAAATCTTAATTGCACTCTTTTTAAGAATGTTTATATAGAAGTCACTAATAGCAAATTATTATGCACAAGCTTGCAGCTTTGCGAGAAAAGAATAATGAAGAATCAAATAATATCGCACAGTTTTTCACTTTCGAAATTGTACTGTTGGTTGCAAAAACGGCCTCAGTGGCAAAAGTTAGTTTCAAGAAAAGTATCTGTAAATATTACGAAGTTAGATATTTTTTATACATAGTGGAGTTGTTGTAAAACTATCTACAATATTTAAAAATTTGACATATCTCCTTTGTAGTTGCATTATTACAATGGGAATTATATAATAAATTAATCAGTGAAATTAATTTTTATTGGAATGAGAAATATAGAAAAACATGTTTTTAACTAATCTAATTATGCGTTTCATGCACAAAGGGCCTGAGTGCACTGAGGCCGTTCTTGTATCCAACAGTACAATTACAGTTGAAGAGAAGCTGAAAAAGGGACATAGTTCTAAGCCAAAGGCTACCAGTTCCAAACTACGAAAAGATGTGACACACATCATTGATCACCAAAATATCAATCCCTCCCTGATTCTTTTTCACCTTCCCCCCTCACTATACGTTTGCTACGTTGAATCCTGTTTTAAGGGGTTACGCCACTCTGAGGCGCTCGAAACAGTACTAAACTAGACGAATTTTTTTTACTGGTCCTATGAGCTTGAAAATTATTTCTTTTCTTCTTATGTGTAGAGCATGTATTAGTGTATATATTGTATGAATACTGTACAAAAATATTAAAAAATTACCGAGTTATTTGTTGTCCCGCGAAGCTCGTCCGCCGTTACACGCGTGACTGATATAACAAATTATAACGCCCAGGTTCATCTGAAATGAAAAACATGATAATTTTCGCATTCCTTAATAAAATACCTACAATGTAGCATACGGACTTGAGAAAAAAAATTTTATTGCACAAATGAGAGCAAGGTGAAGAAAATTATTTGTTTTTCACCTGACAAAACGAACTTAAAACATTTATTATATACGAATGGGTTATCTCGTCAAAAAAATGATATGCTACATTGTAGATAATACCATTAAAAATATGCGTACCAAGTTTGAAATTAATCGGACAAATAGTTTTGGAGATATTTGATATATCACCTTTGAAAATGTAGTTTCGAGAATAACGCAAAAGAAGAAAAGTAGAATGGTCGCTACCTGCTGCGGAATATCGACATCCGCGCCTCGTTTAAAGTCTATAACTCGGCTATTTTGGGGAATTTTTGCGTCTTTCATGACTTAAATTATTCTTAAAACTTTACGTAATAAGACAATGCAAAAAAAATCGATTTTTCAAAACTTTCAGGGTGGCGTAACCCCTTAAAGGATGGAATAGTGCTTTCCCGTTCTGATGGTTTAGAGACGTTTTATTTCAAAAGGCTGCAACGTTTCACTCGCGCATGAAATTCACTGTTCCCGCCTGATCGCGTACTCCAGACGGTCCCGCACCTCGTAAATTTGAGGTGAAGCGCAGGGGAGCTGGCTCGCCTGTCGTGGGGTGATTTTACTGGAATTTAAAAGTTACGCCCACCATTAAAACTGTCGTAAACTGCACAGCCGGGGGACTACGTGTTGAACCTGCTGTCTGATGTAACAACGGACGTGCACGGCGTGCAAGTCAAATGTCGAGTGGCACTTGCCGTTCAGAAGGGGTCAAGTCTATTTTCATTCTTTATTCATCGCTCTCCGTTGAATGTTTCCCTGCCTTCGGATCGCTGCACTTGGCGCATGCACGCTAATAACGTCATTTCGCTAATGTTCCACGAGTGTCGAACTATTTGATATTCTCAGCGACACGTGCGACGTCTATGTATATAGCGAATGGATATATATATATATTCATATGTTCCTTTTTAGAATATAAGTTAGTTTCAAAGAGTCAAATGTGTTGGATGCTAATGGGGGTTGCATATTTCTTCCGGAGGCTACTTTAACTTCCCTGCTTCTTCCTTTTAAAATATTTTGAGGTGGGAAGGGTAGAAGGTGTGAGTGTTGAAGGTAGGGCTGCAAAGGAAAAGAGGAAGGTAGGAAGTATGCGTTTCGCTTTTGATCTGCTAGTCGACTCATCAGTAAGGCTTAAGTACCTAGCACACCCTGCTTTAGAGATGGGGGCGTTAGGAGGTAGGACGAAACAGGAATTACATGTATTATGCTAGCTTAAAGTACCCGGCGTTGCCCGGGTAAAACTTTCATTATCACAGAGTGTCAAGAGGGTGAAATAAGGGGGGAAGGGGAGGAGGGATGTCCAGATTTCATGGTAACCTATATGTTACACAGGCTTTAGAGAGTTATTAGTAAATTTGGTCCAGATTGGTTAAAAAAATCGGGATAGAAAGTTTCCTACATGTTATTCCTGGTCCTAGACTACCTACGTGTATACAAAATTTCAGAAAGATCCGTTGCGTAATTGCGACGCGATTGAGTAACAATCATCCAAACATCCAAACACACTTTCGCATTTATTGTATTAGCAGAATCAGTAGGATAGGAATCAGTACACTGCGTTCCATATAAGAGCGTACCAATGTCCCTACCGATTTCCGACCGATCTGCGCAGCTTCTACGGATCTGACACACGCAATTGGTCGTAGCACTTTCCCTGCCGGTTTACTACGAATCAACAGTGTATCACTGCGCGAAACGAGTCCGCTTTAAAGTGGAATGCAGTGTAGTTGAGGGAGAGCTTGCGAGAGAGAGAGGGATATGTAAAAATGCTCTGGCAAGTGCGGAGGTGTCGCTACAATTTTAAGGGTGATTAAAACTTCAGATAATCAATATCAATATCAATGAGGTATACCTTCATATACCTCATAAAATTTGAGAAATTCTATAGACCGTGGGAATTGATTGAGAACTGGCGGTGAGGGAATCGTTTAAGTGGAAACTGGTTCACTGTGGTGATTGCATTTTCAGACCACCCAATTTTGTGTTATAGATTGATACCACAGCTTTTAATTGACACACAGATACTATTATTTCATGATGAAATTACCGTCGGGACATTTAATTTAAATTAAACGGGAAAGCTCAGGGTATATGGTTACTCATCTCCGAGAGCCATCACGGATGGATAGCAATGTGATACAACGATTTGTTGACATTGCCACGGGGCAGAAAATCTATCACGTATGCAGGTGTATTTACTGCCTTAAATATTCTGATGAAATTGTAGCCATGTGATTTATTTATAAGCGCGATGTGTTTTGAGCAGCTATGAATAGCCATCACAATTTTTCTGCGTTTACGCCAGTAAATGATATTTGGCTCCATATTGTTTTTATCCCTGTGGACACAGTGTGATTGACAATCTATGCCAAATATTTGTAGTAACATACTGTGTGTAGGCACAACACAATCGATTGCTGCCCCGCTCCATGCACGAAACCTTCTAGCGGAAGCATTCTTATCTTCTATTTATTTTTGCTCTTCGTCCAACATATTTTTCAAAATAAACTAACTGCTTAACTGCTTTGGAAGATTTTCTATTAAGCTTCCTTAAGGAGACACTTCGGTTAAAATTTTTCAAAAAATCTTTTTTTTATTCCATATTTTCGTAGTATAACATCCCGAGAGTACCCTGGAGAAAGTTTCAGACCAAAATTCGTAACGGTAGATATAGATTCTACGAGTCGAAAACACTTTGAACACGTTTTTCTCGAAACACGATGTTTTGAAACGGTAACCACGATCGCAGAAGATCTATTGAACCGATTTAAAAGAGCCTTGAGGCATTTGATTCGTAATTGGACTCGCTGTCGCGTCATCTACCAACATGAATTTTGATACGCGCGTTTTCTTTTATCTGCACATTTACTTGTGCGTAAACTTACCCGGTTTTTGCACTATTTAGCGCAAATGTGCACCAATCGTAGTTTTGAGTTTTCGCCGTAGCAGATAAAAAGTGAATAAGGCGATAGCCATTAATATAAATTTTACAAAACTTTTTCGTTTTTTATCAAATTATCCTGTGCATAAATTTCATGGCCACCGTTTAGGCATTTCTTTTTCGCAACACTGCACTAACGATGTCTTCTAATGAGTGTATTAATAAAAGCCAAAAACTTTTTTAGGATGTGTTATAATCTCTTCTTTTGAAAAATTCATCAAAATCACCTATTTCTTAAATGTTTTGACCGCAGGGTTCCCTGAAACATTTTTAAACGATTAACATCACTATATCGATAGTAGACTAAAATATTCACAAGATCAATCACATCCAGATCCATTAACCCTTTAGCGCTGGCATCTAGATCCCTTTGAAGGAAAACTATCCTGTTTCTTTTATCATTAAAAATGGTCTTTGAATGAATTTGAATATTTTTATATTTTTTATTTTTCTTTTATATTTTTCAGAGGTTAAAGTGCATAAAACAAATGAATTCAAGGTTCAGGTAGATCCACCTTTCTTCAATGAATAAAGAACTACTTTCGTTAAACATGTACTAATCTGGTCGCAAACAGCGAATTACGAGTGCAAACTGCGAAACAGCAAAGGAAGGGAATGTATAATATATGTTACGTCTGATGGTAACGGGTTAAAAGCACACATCTCACTTCGAGAAGATGCCAAGCTAAAGGTTCCTCTTTTACCCACTTCATCTAGCCACCTTCGCAATTATCAGAGAAAAATCAAAGACTGGCAGGCGTGCGTCGGATTAATCGTTTCCAATTCAACCTTCGCGCAGAATTACGGTTCAAGGTTTGCTCTTGAACAAGAGAGGACATCGCGACCTGGGAAATAGTCGAGTGAGGCGGGTAATGGAAGTTAATGAAAGGGGCCCAGAGTTACCGTCCGAAATAGAACCGGCGTTAAAAATAAATGCTGGACCCTGGTGTTCGTCGTTTCATGGAAGATCCGTGTGTTTACGAGCAACAACGAAGGGCTGGCCGCACGGAAAATGATTAATTACAAGCTTGGCTAGTCGAGTGAAATAAAATGAAAATTTCTTTCAGGGTTCACCGAGCATTCTCTCGAACGGGCGGCCTCTCGCGATCGAGCACCGTTCGTACGCTGGCAGCTTGTATTGTGTGAGTTCGTTTAAGCAACGGGATGTGTAGCCGTGTAATGTTATAAACTGCTCTAAAAATAAGCCTCGAAACGATGACGACATTCAACCCTTTCGTCGAGCCGCGATTTTGTTACTCGACTCAGTGGCGCTGCACGAGGATGGGTCCGTGGGTGGGAATTTAAGGGGCTCTACGTTTAATCGTGTAAACACATTTTCGTTGTCAATCGCAGGGTATTATTATTCATTTATTTCACGGGTAATTAATCCTTTGGATGAGACGATATATCAATGCGAAGGAGAAGGAGAACGAGAACAAACAAAGTTTGTACCTTATAATCAACCCTCCGTGACAACACTTTCTTATAATCACAAATTGGTCACATGGGGTTTACTGCACCTCAGTGTGATTTTTGAGTTACCATTTTCGTATATTTGAATCTCTTAGCTTTTGAGTGATAGTTGTACATTTGTAATATTCATGCAATCATGCTCTAATAATCTGTTTCTAGAAATGTAAATTTTTATCTTGAAAATTGTAATTGAAAAAATAGTTGTGGATAAAAGCGATATTTTTTGTGTTAATTTTTAAATATTATTATTAAGGTCTAAAGATAAGCGGAAATATTGGCAAAAACGGACGAGTGACCACGAAGAGTTAAGGTACAAACAAAAAGAGTAGATTCACCCCTAACTATTTGTAAGACGCCTGAAGATCAACGTTTTAAAAGATTTCAGAAACCCAGGGAAAGGATCGAGAAAGTGAAATTTGCCATCTGGGCTGTTGAAACAATTACAAATGCGAGTAATTGGTTTTATGCAATCTTGTATGAAATAGGGGATTCATCCTTAAAGTTCTGTCCGAGACACAAAAATTGCCTTTTTCTAGAAGCCGTGGATATCGTCATTTCCGTTTTTTTCTTTAAAAATACCTGTTACTTTTATTCGAATTAAAGCTTCAGGATTTAAGGTGACTTACAAATTTTTTTATTAGAAACTTTTGAATTACATTCTAAGTTTCCTGATTATATCACGAAGTGACGAGATAGTGTGTCATTTTATACGAAGAAGGGTGCGCGTAATTATTTCGTACCAGTAAGTGGAATGAAAACTAACATTACGTAAAGCAAACTCTTGTTTCTGAGCTACTTCGCGATATCGAATCTGTATCTAATTGATACAAATTGTGTTCGAGTAGATACTATAGTAAAGGAGATTCGAACCCAAATTTCAGTTTGGGAATTCATATTTGAGTTTTGAGGTAGGGGGTAATCCCAATTTCAGTTTTTGAGGGGGGGGGGGGGAAATCTAAATTTCAGTTTGGAAACCCAAATTTGAGTTGGAAATTGAACATCTATTGAACGTCTATCGAACCACTCTGAATCTCTACAAAACTACCCAATCACATGCATCTGCTGTACTCTAGATTAACATTATAGTAGCAATTAATTATTATGTAAAAAAAGTGGTTCGATAATCGATAGACGTTCAGAGTGGTTCTATAGACGTTCAATAGATATTCAATTTCCAATCTCAAATTGGGATTTCCCCCTCCCTCAAAACACAAATTTGAATTTCCAAACTCAAATTTGGGTTCGAATCCCCCTTACTATACTACTGAGTAGCATCATCCATACATATCTTTCCTCGTTCCCCTTACAAAATAAGTTTCCAACGACAGTCTCTACAACTCTCCTCCCATACAAAGGGCACGCACATAAACAACAGTGGATAAAAATAGAGTGTCCCCTCGTTAAAAGCTAGATTTACCTACGTCACTATCCCCGCCGTATAAAGTACTTACGTTTTCCGACCAAGCGACCTGTTGTCTGCCCGAAAACAAAGGTAAAGGTCACCAACGCCGCCAGCGCCAGTGGTAACAGCTATCGTTTCCCCGTTTTGGAACGGAGCAGTTTGCACTTCTCCGCGTCAGTTCCTGACAGCGAAACAAACAGACCACGCTGGTATAGGCCTTAAGAGAAACTCAGCCACAGAAACCTGTCTCCTATTCTCTGTATACTCGCTCCGAGCATCCAGCCGCGAGCATGTCGCGAATAAACGCAACATAAACACTTCGCAGCGTTGAAAGCAGCGTCGCCCGGAGCGACCGTTTCGCTCGGCCAAGTCCCAATTAGCTTCCTCGCGAAGCAAGAAATCAGCGCAAAGTCAAGCGTACCCAATTAACCACCATCTGATGAACCATCAGAAGATTTCCACGGCCATATCGACTTCCGATTAAACTAACTTTACCCGTCACGCAATTTCAGCGGTGTTGATCCTCGAATCTATTTGCCGTTGACAGCGAACCATATGTCTTTTAGAGTACACAAAGGGGCGACGCGAAATTGCAGGTCGTGTTCTTTGCCGTGTAGCGGCAACTGCCGCCAAGGCGACAAACAGCTGGGCACGTTTGCTTGTCCCAAGTAATCAGAGCCTGCCTGGAAATCTGACCTCGTCGACGTGAACCTCCTTCCCTTGGGGGCAGGGGTGAACGCCCTGGAGGAACCCAACGAAACTTCGCTTTTTCTACCCTCTGAGGCGACGCCGCGTATATCCCGCAAACAATGCATCCAGGATGATAAGGTATTACTCTGTTCGATCTGGTGAACAAAAGGGACGGACAGCGATACGTATTTCAATAGATATCGGACGCTTTTGATAGATACTGCACTCCGAGGCTAATGAAAAGGCCTGCGTGGAGGGGGCAGAGGGCTGATGCGTGGAAATTCGATAAGCACTAAAACGGTAAGCACTGCTTGGAGGAAGAATAAAATCGTTCTGTCACGTGGCAAGGTGAACGTTCGACGATGAAAGGCAAGAAATTTCTTCTGGGTTGGGCGTTGTATGTAGTTTTACATAACTTGTAGGAACAGTGCCTGGAGTAATTATAATTTGTTTGCACTTTATGGTGTATCGCGTGATTACTTGGAAGTGGAAGCTCGTAGGGGAATCGCCAAAGAGACTTTAAATTCGGGAATGCGCATTGGGAGTGATAAAGAACGATCGAATGGATCGTTGAAGCGAGAAGCCGACTGGGCCCGAGTCGCGGGGAAGATAGGAATTATCGTGGAAATTGGGAATTGAAGCGAAATAACGAGAAACAGTAATCGACTAGGCAAAAGGATTGAAAAGAATGGAACTTTCTATAATAATTGTATAATTCTTTTTAAACAAAGTGTGAGCCTATTGGAATGGCTGCTTGAAACGAGAATTTATATTCGTAAACAGAAAATCCTCTATGGATTTCAGCGGAAATTAATTTCAATTCGATTCTTCTCTTTTATGCAAACCATTCCAATCAATCTCGTCGATGGAAGTTTTGTCCGTTTCAATAACTCGTTTGCTCACGATCATCTGACGTTGAAATTGAACCGTAGGGACATCGAGGGGACACGATCGCAAAAAAATGCGATTAAAATTTCAGGGATAATTGCGCAGCGTAGACAGCAGCTGCAGTCTGTCGCATCATTTCCCCGGTCGTAACGTCCTGTTTCGTCGTCCCCCGAGGTTTCTTAAAAAATTCAACGTTTTCTGCAGCATTTCACCTAATCCTCGGGAGAAAAAAAAAACAAAAACAAGATCCGTCTCGCAGAAGAGCTTAAAACATTTAATGCCTAATTTGAAAGTTGGCATGTTTGGGGCATGGGCAAAGTTAAGGGGACATAGATTATTTCCACCTACGTAAATCTCACTTTAAGAGGAAGGAGCTACCTCTAAAAATTTCATCTCATCGAGACGAATTCAGAAACTTTTTAGAGAAAAAGGAACCGTAAGATAAAAAGATGAAGGGGAGCAGTAGAAGGTTAAAAAATTCACGTTTCTTTTAACCTCCCTGTCGAAACTGTTGGAAGAGTGACATTTTGTATTATAACCGGTAATTCCGTTTTTATAGTAACGTGTTACCGAAGAAACATCAGGCGAAACGAAAAGGGTGGTCAAAGGTAATAATACTAGGGCGTCGACAGGAAGGAGTCCTGTGTAATTGGATCCGATATTGATGTATCAGGAACATGTGAATCGATAGCGAATGCTTCCGATTCGTGAAATTTGACACGGATGATTACTGGACGTGTGATTTGACGGGGATAATTCTCGAATGCTCTCTCATGAAAGTCAATATAAACGGTTTCCAATTCATGGTATCCAGTGCAGGTGATCCGTGAGTCTTGGTAATTGTGAACGATAAATCGTGACTGGTTCAAGTTCTCAATGACTGTCAGAAATATCGCCAAAGACAATAATGAATGAATCCATGGAAGGCAGATGATATACTGGTCGAGTCAGTTGATATCGACTTTTGGGTAATAGAAGTGTGACTAGGCAGTCATTACTACTGACACTGATAACTTGCAGTGATTACTATAGACTTTCATTTAATATGGATAGGGGGTGTCATTGGATTCTGAGTTCCACCATGCTGAGTCGTTGATATCTATTTTCATTATACCCTGATTCGTTAATATCAAGTCCTATTTTACTCTGGATCGATTGAACTCTATTTTGAAGTTTATAACATTGTCTGGTGCTTTCGATGCTCTGTATCGATTATTAGCAGACTGTGGATTATTGAAATCGAGTTCTGAGTTGTTGAGTCATTAGTGTTGAGTCATTAGTATCTATTGAGTGATTAGAATGAGGTCCCATCGAGCTTGAAATCATTGAAATCGAGTTCTATATCCCAATATAGTGTTAGATACCGTTGGTACCAAATAGTATGGCTTTGTCTTTTATCTCTTGAAAACGGTCCCATTAAAAAAACACACGAACTTCAGAGTTTGGAAAGCTCTTCCTGGAAAAGCAGGGAATAAGTCAAATATCGTTTTCTCTTGGGAATGTTATCTGCTTGCATCATTGTTCCCTGCATCTCGCCCTGCGATCGCACGTCTGGCTTCATATTCGTTCTTGCAGTGGACATGTTCGAACTTTTAGTGAATGCCAGCTGGAATACAATGCGCCTGTCTACCCATGCGTAAACGCGTATCACTTGACAGCGAACTCCTGGCTCTAGTCATCGAAAAGCTTGGCGAACGTCAAACTCGCTGGCGATCGATAACTTTTAATGATTGCCAACAAATCTCGGTCTCATATATCTCGTCGTATTTCACGTGTCTGCGAAAAACATCTTACTATTCAAGATGATTCTCTGTTTGCGAGTTAATCATAGTTGGCAGGGGTATAGTGCTTCCATAAAAATATTACAAGATATTTTCTGTACACAGAACTGAATCCTTTGAACGTGAACACATGTGCCGTGACTTCTGGAGGCTTTGACACTAAGTAGACATCTTTTAATAACGCGATAGAAGAACTGTTTTAAGCGCTTGATAGTGGTTATTCATAGTGCCACGCTAGTTCCACGAGGGGTATTCATAGAGAGCATTTTTATTTTAAGACAATGAGACGAGTTTGAGACAGATACATGAGCTGTTAATAAAAATAGGATTTCTAGAAAAGTGTACTACTCGATACTCCTAGGCGAATCTTATAATTGGGAATACTATTCTTTTTAAACACACCCTCAGAAGTGCATTTGCAATTAAAATACAGTCCCCCGATTATGTTCAATTCCTCAGAATCCAGAATTTGTTACATATTATTGTACATTCCAAGTCCCACTTCACATTAAACATATTTATCGAAATTCTTCGTTTTCAGTCACACGGAAAATGCAAACAGAATGAAAATATACGATATTTCAAGTGGGCTGCAATCTTCCATGAAAATCCGCTGGTTATGATTCCTTTTGAATTATCTGCTAAAACCTTGCCGCTGTAAAGCATGGAAAATCGATTTTGCTTTTCAGCTTGTAAAAATGGATTGAGTAGCACGTGTCGAATTCAAGCCGTGGCTCGTAACCGTTCCACGATTTCTCGCAATCTCGTTTCACCGAAACGGAACGAGACCATCGTTTTCCATAAATTCGTTTCGCATAAATAAATGTCTCACCTTGTGGTCCGACACACCACGTCCTGACTTTCTTTTCAGCAGTAAGAAACAGTGCAGTTGGAGGTTAGTTCTTTCATCTTCGATCTTTCATTATTCTTTAAATCCACTCCCCATTGCTCACTTCTTCTCCTGTTAGTTCAGAAGCTTAAAACTTTGTAAGAAGCTTAGAATATTTACTTCTAGAGGGAACTGGAAAGGCAATGTATTTCTATACTATCGCGTAGACGTAAATTAATCGTCTGTGTGTGACATTGATTAGTCGTCCTTGATATCGAGGATAATTTTATACAGGCAATGTTAGATTTTCTAAATTACACAGTATGTGTGAAAAGTTCACGGACTCTGAGTTTAATAATTTATTGTGGTGGAATGAAAGGCAGTAAAAAGGAAAGGGTGATACCTACCTTAGTATATCGGAGAATAGATCTTTCACAGTAGATGCTGGAAGTGTCCACCGTTTGCTTGAAGGCATAAATTCAACCGTCGAACCACAATGAATTATGAAATTCAGAGTTCAGGAAGTTTTGATACATAATGTATTACTCTCTGCCAGGTACAATTAAGCTGAATAATAAAGATGTTGTAATAATAATAATAATAATAGTGATGCTAGTGAATATTGTATGGATAGAAATGGAAAGTTAAGAGAAGCGTTGGATTAGATAAATAAATAATAGGACTGTGAATAGCAGTTTGTGAGTGTCGCGGTATAACTTAAGGGTTACTTGTGTGGTAGGCAATATTACTTTAAACTATTTCTATATTACAGTCACTAGAGATTTAATTCAGATCTACTGAATGTAAAAGGTGTCTTCCCTCATCATCACTTATAATTTCTTATGCAATTCTACTTCAGTTTGCGAAGTTCCTGCGAAGAAAATTCTATGGAGCTTGTTGGCCAAGAAAATACGTCACTCAAGATATTTAAACCCAGGGTGGCCTATTTTAGTTTATATACGGATCTATTTTGGAAGTTAAATGAATCTGAACGAAATCGAAAAGAAATTTCCACTCGAGGTATTTCAATAACAGAAATAAATACAGGGTGGATTGCTAGAAACAGAACACCTGAAAATCACCTCAACACAACTTTAAACTCCCAAAATAAAACGTATAGAAAGTATAAAGTGAATTAAAATCGCTCCAGATTCTTTTCTCGCATTATTGTACAAGGTTAAACCCCACTTAATGTCAGATACGACATCCGTGAGATAATATCACGTAATTCCCTTAAAAATAGAAGAAACTGTTAATAACTTTGATATCTCGGGAAGGACTGACCTCGAAGGAAAAAAAAGATCGTGTTCTTCCACGTTCGTTCTATGAAACCATTAAAACTATGTTTTACACGTTTGTTTGCTCTTTCAGATCCTTCAGAGATATTCAAATGTCCCGTTTCTGATGACTCACCCCGTATTTAGCGTGGCGAATTAGCATCGCGAAGTGGCGATATCGTTGCGAAAAGAAACCGCAAGGTAAAAGTATCTTGCCCGTAATATTCTTGGCTGGGAGTCTACCACGGCAGATTATTGCCAGCATGCTTTGCCTCTTTCATTGAGAGAGGACTATTGTGCCGTTCCGAGGCCCCAACCCTTAATTCTCGCCCCGCGAAGGGTGTATATACGTATATGATGTTCATAAACGTCAGGGACAGTTTTATAGGGCGCGCTGAACACGGCCAGCGAATAAAACACGTTCACACGGAACATGCTTACGAAATGTGCGCCAAACAGGGGCAGGGATGGGCAGCCGTGTTCGTGTAAATTAGATTGAATATATATAGTAAGGGCCTTGTAGCGGAGCACGGTTTATTGCCTACAGCAATTGAGCTTGTAGCAATTGAGGATTAACGGGTCATTCCTCCAAAATCACACAAAAATAGGTGACTTTTAGGTTTTTTTTTTTAAAAAGTATACAGCTTTCAGTAAAAAACTTTATGGTCTTTTTTTATTTATTCTTTAAGGATATGAAAACTATTTTTGCATTTTCTTGTGATAATTCAAATTTTACGTGGCGCTCAATCCACTGCTGCAACAAAAGAGGCATAAACGGTAGATAGTAGAACTCGACGTAGGTTGCTCGAAATAAAAAACCGAAGATATTCTTATATGTTATATCAATCGCTATCATATCAGCCTTTAAGAAGGCAAATTAAGCAAAAAGCCGATGATTGGCGCACGTTTGAACACAAACATGAAAAAAAATGGTAATTTTACGCCTAAAAAGCTAATAACGAAAAACTATGACCTCTGAAATTTATGATCGAAGACTGATAAGGTACTGAATTCAATTGCGAAGAAAGTTCCAACATGTTTTTTGACATCGGTTGATCATTTCTTTTGTTACGCTGTATATCGTTCGGAAAAATCGTGTTTCGAGATGAACGCGTTTAAAGTTTAGCTTTAATGTTGCGGCAGTTTGGAGGTCGAGTCGCTTCTATCATTGTAGAATCTTTTTTTAACTATTACTGAGTATTCTTTAAATCGATTTTCTGAAAAATTTTAACGAGAATGTAGTCTTAAGTCTGAAAACTTTTCTTCAGTTCTTGCAAGTTATTTGCCGGATGTTTTCTAAATTACGTTGTAGCGGCTGGGAGACCAAATGTTACAGGTCATAAACCGACAGTAAACCGTGGCTTTCAAACAATGCGGTTAGGTTAACAGGTAAGGTATCATGGAGATGGCCACATCATGGGACTCACGTCCGTGGAAAATGGCTGAAGTTCCGTACAATTTTCGAATGGCAATTTTATCGCGACCAATAATATTTACTCTGTCGTACCAAACTCCACCTCCAAAAGATACATACACCTGTTTAGGAAAACTTACGAAATTACAGAGTGAACCAGGAGACAGTTATCGAATTATCTGTACGTTTACGACTGGATTAAATAGTCGTTAATACCAACCCTTCAGTGTTACAATCTTATTGAAAATCAAATTTTCCTTTTTCTCGTTATTCAGGTTTGCGTTATCATTTCTGCCAGTCTGCCCGATTTCCATTGTTCAATTTTAGAGAGAGGTTCATTAAATCTGGCGCAATTTAGCTAGGAAATGAAACTAAAGCGGGCTCATAAAAGCGATTAAACGTAGCAGCGGTGACGTCCTCTTCCTTTTGATTCGTTTTCTATTTTCCCTTTCCAAGGTAACTTCACTCAGCCACATAGGATAAACACGCACAGGTTAATCGTGTTTTATAGCGTCTATATATGTATATGGACTAATAATCAGCTCCCGTGTAAAAACGGTCGATCAATACGGATGCTGCGGGCTCCAGATCAGGGAGATTTGCTTGTGGATTAAATCGCCCGTCAAAAGTCACGCATATGAATATCGCGTGAATGACTAAACAGGAATAACGATGTTTTCGACCACTGACAGTCATTTGAAACGATTATTAACTCACGCAGATTTTTATGTTTTAACCATTGATGCATGAATTGATTGGGAAATCTTGCGTGGGTTATCTGAATTTCAACGAATCCAACTTCGGTATAATATCTTTTATAACAACTTGAACCAAACGACACGCAGAATTTTAAACACACGTCGTGTGAGTGTGATCATAAAGTGAGAAACTTAAATGAAATTGAATGGAGGTACAGTGCTTTCCTGCCAGAAGTGAGAGGAGACTGCAGAGAGTGGCCAATTTATTATACTGAAAAAATTTTCGTCAAAATATGTGAAAGTCGTGACTGTAATTAAAGTAGCAATGCATGAATGTTATTGTTTCTTCATTTATTGTTTAGCTACAATATCTGGCAACATTGTGAGTAATTTTCCAACATATAAATCTTATTTGTTTTTAAAAGGACGGGGATACAATTATTATAAATAAGGTAGAACTAATAGAAAATATCATCAGAGTATGGCACAACACTTGAAAATTTGCAGGAAGTAGCCACGCCATGCACTGAAAGCATGCCACGCTGAATCCAAGCCAACAGAAAAGCTAAAGCCGGAGTCACCAAATATTGAGTAATTGTATTTCTCATACAATATAGTCTTAAACCTATATACATGTATTTAATTTGTATTCGTAAAGTGTTAAAAAATAATATTATAATATTAAAAACGAGACAGCTATATTATTCCATCACTTAAACTTACAAAATCCCAAACCTTTTTGTTTGGGTATAATAATTTGGCCACCCACTCTATGAGTTTCATCGCTTCGTTGATTCCGTTGCTTATATTCTCAACCGGCTGGCTAATGAAAAGCGTGGCAATGTAGTTGAATGGAACTTGCAACGATTGAAAATTTAATTCACGTCTCTCTTTCTCTCTCTCCTCTTCTCTGTCTCTCATTCGCGCTTTTGACCCGTCGGAGTGTTCTTTTTATTACGGGTCAATAGTTATTTCACGCGCAGTCACCATGCCGAAGGCCCTTCCAATCGAGAGATCGATAAAGTAATTTGTTAAATTCGCGCGACTCTCCGCGGGACACGTGTCGAGGATGAAGGCAGTGTTCGCCAAGAGAACTAATAGCTAACCGCGTTGTTGGCCCGATTTACATTGGACGACGGTGCATTGTAAATATCGGCACACAAGGCGTGAATCGAAATCGCCGTCACGGCGACGGTGCAAAGTGTCGCGGCTGACCTTTCACGCGACTCGTTTAAAACTTCGAATTCCATCGACCCGCGGATGAATTCATATCTCGCATGTGCACGCTTGAGTCGTCCGTTCCTGGTGTAGGGGGCGGTAATTTCCTCGGATCGATATTTCATTGAGAAAGAACAGAGGGTTCCTAGAATTCTCTGTGAGTAGGGGAAATAGATATTGTCACGTTTCAAGAGAAATTGGATTCGAGATAGCAATTGCGCGATAACTATTGCTAACGATGATTACGAATCTGTAATAATGGTGACTTAGAAAGTTTAAGTATTTCTCAAGCACTGCTTTCAAGTATTTTAAAAATTTTGATATCCAAAGTGGCAGGAATAATCTTGCTGAAAAATACCACGGAGATCACAGTATATATTCGTTATAAGCTCGCGGCGGAGTTGACAACTCGAGCATACATCGAAAGATTGCTGTAGATACCCTTAAATTGTGGAGAAAAATTCAAGTTTAAATAAAGGTATCGCTTTCATTATTATTTTCTTCTTCCTATCCGAAAGATTCACTTAGGTCTTCTAATATAGGTAATACTTCAACTTATCTTCTGCTCGAGACATTTTCCTAAGGTTGCGGGCTAATTGATGAGGAAGGAACCGGGACAGCTGATATTTATCTGAGACGGAAATTAGTATCCAGCGTTTACGTCGAGCAAGTTCTTCTTTTTAAGTGTCAACGTTATTAAGGCCAATAGGGCACGTTATGAGCTTTACTGCTTCCCACAGAGAAATTAAATTCCGTCGGTCGGTGTCCGTATTAATCGTGCTACTGCTCTGGACCTGGGTCTTTGCGCACCGTCTATGCATCCGATCTACATAGCCCTGAGGACGGGCACATTTACATCGTTATATAGTATATTTGTGGTTACATACGCATATAGACCCGATATGTGCATTGGAAGACTGTGTTCAATGTTCGTGGAACAAATGGGAGAGGTCTCGCCTCTCAAAGCACAATGTCGTTTAATGAAGTGCAACGAAGACCAGGATGCAATTGAATATTAGTAGTGAATTTTCAAGGCACGCTTTTAGCTTCCCTCTGCAATACCATGCACATAAATATGCTATCGTGTCGTTCGTCATCGTTTCACATTCTTGTTCGTGCACATGAACAAAGGTACTCCAGAAACTGTATTGCTGTTTAAGTGTCAGCGAAAAACTATGTGAGTTGGAAGAATCTTTTCAATGATTATTAATCACAGTTATGCGGAGTTTACACCTGACGAGTGTTCGGCCGAGTGAGCCCACTGGGCCGAGCACTCGCCCAGTCTGAACGCATATTCTAGTACTCGGCCGAGTAATCCGATGTGCAAATCGGCCAAGATTTTCAGTCAGCCGAGTAGCAACCCGAGTGACTCGGCCGAGTCACTCGCCAGGTGTAAACCTAGCTTTATACAAAATGAAAATTACAGTAAAGTACATAAATAAATGAATGTGGACATCGAGCTGCCAGTTAAACTAAATAGAATTTAAAAGGTAAATGTCACCGAGTATGGCCGTGATGGTAGATTTAAATTTTTAATTTGATCATTTGAAGAGGATAGTAATGTGGCAGTCATAATTCTTTTCAATGTCTAGTGCTATCGTTATATAGTGGACCTGTTTTTCCACGTTTCGTGGTGATTCTATTCGCCTGACGTTTTAAACGCTTGAATTTAAAATAAATGAACGCAAAATCCAGCAGAATAGAAATTTACCGTGTATAATTAAAATTTTGCCGCGTGTCATTAACTTAGCGCCAGTTCCAGTGACTACGCCATATCCCAAGCATTTTAATATTTTGCGAAAATAATCGTTCATAAATACGGGACATAAATTTATTTGTGATTCATGCTTTTGTTTTGAATTTGTAAATGAAATTATTTATGAAGAGGTGATACCGACTTCTTCCTATCAAGCATTTGCATTATTTTAATTAATGCCCTATTATCACAGAATTATCGTCGATGTCAGAGCATACAGGTGTGCAAATAGTGACACGTTCTACTATCGTGACACACGGTGCAGTGTGTCACAGTGCACTTGACAGTATTCAATTTATAACATTGTCTGCTGTTTTCTATACACAGATGTCTACTTTCATATTTAATAGGCAGTTTGCGGAGCGGTCATTCTAACGAGTGAATGACCAGAGGAAGGCGCACAGTGGCTTCAGATATGTTGCAAATTTCGAAATTGAGTTATTATTGCACACGCTTTTTACATAATTTTCGAAGTCAGTGAAAACTAAACAAGACCTGCACGTTTCTATTCCTGAAGGTATTCAGAAAAATATTTCATGGTATCAAGTGTTTCAATTTTAATTACTCTCCTTGCTAAAGTAAACAGTGTTTTTTTCGTATTCCGATCTTTTCCAATGCTGTTATTATTCAGGCAGAATGTATTTCCTGCGCAACGTTTTAGCGGGAGGAGAGCTTTCGACATTTTGGAAAGCTTTCAAGCTCCCTGGAAAAGTCGAAAGATGAAACATGTTCACACGCGAGGCGCTGGCAATTAAATAAAATAACAGGGTGATTCAATTTTCCAGGGCATATGGTGCGTCGTAATATTATTTCCTTCAAACATGCTCGTTTGAGATGATGCAGATGTAAAGAAATAGAAAATTAAATTATAAAGAAAATGTCGAGCTTCTGCCACAAAATGACTAAAAATTATTTACATCTCGAATAATCGAGGAAACATTAGACTCAATCCACACCCACATCGTCCATGTTTACTCAGACCCAGCAAGAGCTGTTCATTTATCTCTGTTGGCGGCGTCCGCCATTTTTCCTGCTAAAAAATGGGGCGCGCTATCAGAAGGGATGCACGAGGCTCCGGAAAAAAGGTGTAAAAAGGGAAAACACCGCTCGATATCGAGCATTCTGCGCGGTATAAAGGGCACGAAACGCTGGGCGCCACTCTTTTCGCGTCCAAACCCATTCCTGATTCCAACGCTTTGTCTTCCGTCGCCGTGTCGCGTTTGCAGGGTCCCATCTTTACTTTCAGATCCAGCTGCGGAAATCCTATCCAGGCTTTCGCTCGAGAAAACGAACCCCTCGCCTCTCTGCTCGAGGATGCAACGGGAAACGCCGGTCGCTCCTCGAAGCGCGAAACCCCGCCGCCATCCTGATTATTAATTTACATATCTCCCGTTTCCACCCCTCGTTACCACACGGTGACGTCATCCGTTTAACGGGTTATCGGCACGGAGAAGACGATGCACTGTTTTGCAGCAAGTCGAGCGCGCGGAACCTTCGCCCATACAGAAGGGGCGCACTTGAAAAACAAGATGCAATTAAAAAGTTCACGAATATAAGTTGGGTGGTTAGGATAGTCGAGGATGGTGTTGCCCACGTGGACGAAGCATGTGTAGAAAACACCGTAATGAAATCGATACTGTATCAGGATTGGGTAAATAACGGGGATCTTTCTCTTGTTTGCTGGGGAATGGGGTGTTCGTGATTTATAGGAAAGCTGATTACAGTGATTACTGTTGGAGGAATGGCGAGAGTGCTGGTAGGGCAACTACATTCTGCAGGTGTATTGTGATTGCAGGATTGTTTTATAGACACTTTTTTTAAAAGTAATTCACTGTTTCAATTGGGGATCTTGCAGCAAGAGGGGTGCAACTCTATTATTGACAGTTATGACGTGTAATGTATGTAAAAAAGATTCTGCATCGTTGGTGCACATTTAGTGCAAATGCGATAATAAATGATCGATTTATAGCAAATTTTGAACCTGCACCCATTACTGTTTCGTGAAATACTGCCGTTTTAATTCGAAAGGACGCATCTGGTCAAAAGGTGATTCTGAGATAAACAGCTTTTAGTATTTTGTGTTACGCCATCGGTATTTTATATAAATTGGGTTAGGTCAGATATTAAATCTGGATAAAAAGGTATCTAAATATTTGTGCCAAACCCGTAAAATATTTCATAAACTCCAAAGGAGACTTTGGTAGATACATCCAAAATCAGGCATCGAATTCACATACGTCCGAAATATAAACTGTTATACCTTCAGTTTCAATGCAAATGAGGATTTCTTGTTTAATATACACATAGATAAACTATTTTTGTGCTGATGGCAGCAATCACTCAATTTAAACGAAAGTAGCAGCTACGCCCTTTCGGATTAACACGACAGAATACGAATGCACAGCTACGACTCATCTTATAAATAGCCTTTTTATTGAGCTCTCAAATGTACGTTGGGGGTGAGGATATTTCCACGGACAATGATGACGAGCAGGCTCAAGAATAATGCCATTTTTTTATGTCTACAAAAAATGTCAACATATTTTTTTCCATATTTTATTAATAAAGCAACCATAAATCAATAAATTGTGCTCTTTATTGTGCACAGTTAACAAGAAGCAACAGTTTTTTTGTAAGAACACTTGGGTGCGAGTCAGGGGCAGTTCAAGATTTGAAAACTTCGGCAAAAATAGAAATACGACTTATTAATTCAATAACTAGGTACTACTTATTCTGTGAAAATAGATATTTCTCAATTAGTATTCTCCTTTTAATGTTAAGTCAAAGCAATACTTTTATAAACATTTTTTTCCTCATTTACTCGAAGTTGGTAAGGATGGAGCTACACCCCTCTTGCTGCAAAGTCCTCAATTATAATTTTTTGGTATTTCTTATATTATGTTGTACAATTAGGTTTAGGTAATTGTAGTTTTGCTGATATTGCAACGATCTCCAGGATGTTTAGGGTATAATTGCAGGAGAACAGAAATTAATTAAACTGTAAGAGAGTAACTTGAAGGCTTGACGAAATCGATATACGTGGAATGATATTCAATTCTTCACGATGCTTCAAGGCGTAATAGTTCGTAAATGGAGGTTATCACGTTCGGCATCAGAAACAGCAACTTTTAGCAAAATTAATTTCACAAGCTCCAATTACAAGAGACACGCTCCATTAGAGCCGCTGATCCTTTTCACTGAACGCTACCAAAAGCGAATTTAATTACGTTAAAAACTCTCCCTCGTCCGCATATAATTTAATTACCATTCCTGCTAATATAAATAAAACGCGTATACCTAATACGAAACAAGCTCGTCACGCATCAAAGGATGAATCTGCCGCCATATTTCAGTCGCTCATCGATCATTTCTCGGTTGAAAAATTCGGTGCAACGAGCGTGCTTTGTCCAGCGTTCAGATTACAAAAGTGAAAAAAAAAGACAATATAAAAAAGGTATGCTTCGGAGAAAAAAAGATACTCAAATATCCGTGAGCGTGTGCCCTTGTGAGAAGTCAGTCCTCGCGAAAATGACCGGTGTGTCGTTTTCGCGACGGACGTCGAGCGCGAAGAAACCGATTTTCGGTACGCGTTGTGCCGCGTGAGAGTGCTTAGAGTATTAGAGCAATTTGGCAGGCTTCGCAAACTTTTATTAATAGACGCCGCCTCGCCTATTCGATGGCCAAATTCGTGCACCTGTACAGTGTTTATGGAGCCGGCCTTTTCCACGTGCGAATTCGAATGCGCGACTCGATTAGATTCCCAGGGAAACTCGTTTCCTGATGAAAACCAATCCAGCGTGACCTGATTCCCGAAAATTCATCGAAACAGTATTTTCTTTCCGCTTTTCCCCCTACCCGTCTTTTTCGCCAGTTTGTTTAAATAAAGTTCCGAAGCGTATAGCAACGTTAGCGGTTTCTAATACCGCAGGCAAAACATTTTGACCCCGTGCGCGTTATTTACCTCGAAGATCAATCAAGCGCTCGCCACTAGCTGTTTGGCTGGAGTCTGTGAATTTTCGCAATTAAAGTGGACTAATTAGCGGCAGTCGGTTGTCGGTGGTTTGCGACATGGAAACTTCAGGTTAGCGTAGCGAGAGACCCAGCGATATTTGTCCGCGTTTTAGCCGCGTAGAGGACTTTTGTTTTTGTTTTTCCCACGTCGGGGAATCGAGGGACGTTGGAGCAACGCTCGTCGAACGGGAAAACGGAACCCCGTGGAAATGGCGGTCCCCTTTGTTTTACACTTTTTTTTGTTCTCAATTAAAAGTTCCGCGGCAGCACTAGGGTGGTAAAAAGTTTGCTCGTTTAACGGTCTTATTTCAGACTGGATCGGTGACTAGGGGACGAGGAATTAAGTGCGAATATAAATAAGAAAATTGGTGCTAGATTATTCGTGCTTCTTCGATGTGTCTTGAAGTAGCTATTTTCTTCGATCCCTCAGATTTTCTATAAATTAGGGAAACCTAATTTTACCCCTTGGTCAGTCAATGAGAAACAGTTCATTTCTGAGCGACTGCAAGCGCAACCAGAATTGGGGACCATACAGTAAGAGGTGTGCAACTTCATATTTTGTAACTTTGGGTAAATTAGAAAAAAAACTGTTTACAAAATTATTGCTCTGACTTAACATTAAAAAGAGAACACTAATTGAAAAATATATATTTTCACACAATAAGTAGTAGTCATTGAGTTGATAAGTTTTTATTTATATTTTTGGCGAATTTTTCAAATCTGGAGCTGCCCAAAACAAAAATATTAAAAAATTATACAAAAAGGTATCAATCCTCAGTGATCTGAAGTTAAGTAAAATTTTAATTGTTGTCAAAGTCACCAAGCTTCTACCGCACTGGAATCCTCATGCTGCCCAAAAGATTGAGGACATTCATCGATAACAAAGAAAAATATTTTCATGATTGAACTATTTTTTTTTAAAATACGTAAACACCGAATTTTGCCGTAAAGAACACAGAACTGTTTCCTACACCTAATGTCAGCCATTCTACCCATTTTCCACGCGAAAGCTCCGTCCTCTTGTAAAACCGTTCCATTTCACGTATTAAAATTGCATTTAGTGTGCAGTTGCTGAAACACTTACAATTAGACCAGCCCTTGAACACTTTCATAACAACGTTTAGACGCGTTTCTTCCACCTGATGTACCAATGCAGCATCATCGCCACCTGTCATCGGACTCTGGCGAAGACCAGGCCGGAAGCTAGATTGTCCTGGAGTCGAGCAACGCTCTGTCGAGTTGTCTTCGTGGGATCGATCCCGGTGGACCGACAACTAGCGCAAGTAGCGCACGTCCGCTTGAGTTTTGCGCGAACGGAGCCAGCAGGACAAAGCCCGCGAGCAGCTGGACAGACGGACGGATATCGGTGTTTTCAGCTGTTAAACAGACGGCTCGTTGTCGGAAAACGTGTCGTGGACACCAACACCGCCAGTGCCACGCTAAATATGTGTACATCGACTACATCATTCTCGTATTAATGAAGCACACACGCTCGCAGCCCAAAACTCGTCCCATAATTGGTTACCCGCAAGAGCGACGTGCTGCTCAAGACAAACCCGGCGCTAGTAAGAAGCTGCGCCTGGCTTGCACAAAAGTTTCGTTATTGATTGCAGTGCACACAACTCCGTTAACGTGTAAGCTTTGCTATATAATCGTTATGGAAGTGAAAGACGCGACCAGTTGCGAAGAGATTGTCTTGGTGGCTGAAGCACGTCTCGTTTACTCGAACTTTAAAGTGCAACTCACTTGAGTGTACGTTGAAGTGCGAGCGACTGCGAAATGTATTTAAATGGACCTGACGACTGATTATTTTGTAAACGTTTCTGATTTCGGGAGGATCGAGGTTGTTGGATATGATTTGTTAAGAATATTTGGTCCAAGTGGGGCGGGGCATCGCAAGTGCGAAGGACAGGTACTTCAGAAGGATGCCATTATGCGAGCAATAGAAGTTATTTGCAAGGGCAACTATAAAATATACGGAAATTTTAATAAATGAATTTCACACGCGCTGAACATTGATATTTGATGTGACATTTTCAAGCATCGACTTCTTTGCTGCAATAATTAGTTTTTACTCTCGTTAGGCACTTGAGTTCAAAAGCAATTAACAGAGAATTCAACACGATCGCGTAGAAGCATGCAAAAGGTAATGCAAGTTCCTTTAACTTATGAAACTTGCATTGGAATACTATTTCCGTCTACCTGCAATTGCTTGCATCAGGGGATGGTTATTTTCAAAAGCAAAGTGAGATTCGTTCCAATCGGAAATCACGATTGCAACGGAAGTATGTTAGCCTGCTTTCCATGTTAAGATTATACAGAAATAAAAAAGACCATGTGGAGAACTTATTACGTATCAGGTTTCATTTCGTTTATTGATAGATATCTTACGGGACTCATACCGTGTTTCTCATTCGATATTTACCGAACGAATAACTTTGCGCGTGCATTCTTCCAACAAGGTGGATATGGAAAAGTGTGGAATCAACTATTAACAGCTGGATAAAATTCGAGTTCGTTATAAATTGGAAACAGCATTTTAATTGGCGTTCTACATGTCCCATGTAAATTGTAAAACGAGAGTACAGTACTATATGCAGGGACCTTCAGACCAGCATCCCCGGGCAATGGCCCAATTAATTTATCTGAAATTCATCTCCGGCAATGAAAATTCGTCCGCACTGATTTCTGGTATAATTAAAATACGAATTCCCGCATTATGTATTTCTCCGCTGTGAAGTGTGATTCTGTTTCAAATTCTGCTCCATTTCACGCCGAATCTGTTTTCGTCGCATGGGGTCCAAAATAAGTGACATGAATAATACTCTCAACACTGATTCACATTAAAAATCAAAAGAATAGATTCCATCCACAGTTGCGTGCTCAAAATTATTCGACCTAAGTATTACTAAAAGAAATATATAATAAATCGATTACTTCAAACAATAATTAATTAAATTCAGGCTGAACGCTTAACACCAAAGGAAGCACGATTCTCACCTGAACACTTTACCTTATTCTTAATTCATGGATACTTCATAGACACCCCTTACATCAATATATTCATCAATATATTAACGCATTTCGCATATTAATGCATTTCTGCTTTTTAATTATTATATTTATTATCCTTTGTAGAGTTTTTGTGACGTTTGTCTAGTTAAAAGCCGAGTGGAAAACAGGTTGAAGGAAAAATTGTTTTCGTAGGAAATGCGGTAGATACGAAAGTGTAATTATTTTTAACGGTACTTAAATTAGACGATAAATGACAACTATTGTCAAATTTAAGCTGAAAAATTAATTTTATGAGGTCACGTATCACCAAGAAATTAATTTAATGTAATTCTATACGGTGAAACTTACATGCTATTATATTAGAAGATGGTGGAATTATATTACATTGCAGGGGTGAATTAATGGTACAAAGGAGCGAAAATTTATGCATATCTGGCACCGTAAACTGGGGAAACAGTGGCAATACGGGGTAATATTAGCAGTTACTTAACATGTATTAAAGAAGGAAAAGCATACAAATTTGATGTATTTTCACGCTTCTAGTGCAATCACAAAAGATGCAATGTTATAATAGGATATTTATAACAAATGTAAAAATGTAAATTTACGTAGCAAAATGTTCGAAAAACATGCCAATGTTCCCTCAATGTTTACGGCATCTGTCTGTTTTCCACTGGACACCTTAATTGTTATTGTATGCCCAACATAAACAAAGGAATTGTTGCGCTGTCCGCGACTCGGCAATTTCATATGCACCAACCCAATGCAGCCATTACACTCGATTCTCGTCACGTTTCGATCACACATGCCTCAGATTTCCGAGTAGAATTTCCCTCGTCTCAAGAAGCTCGTGAGTTTAGGAGGAAGCTTACGACCGTTCCCCTTAGTTCTCCGGGCGCACGCTTCTAAGCGACTTTGTAAGAAAGCGCAGAAATTCCAAATGCAATGTAAACGCATTAGCGGGAGTCAACTAGCGATCGACACGTTTACTTCCCGGCTTTTCTGGCCCAGTTATTTCCGCTGTCGATTTCGTGCCTCCGCTTGGATTCCTCCCGCGGATTGGTGGCATCGGTTTCGAGAATCCATTAACGCTTCGCCCGGCTGCCATTTAGACGATGATTCCTTTGCAAACATTCCTCGAAGTGTCGAGTGTCTTTGTGCACAGGAAACGTAAGGAGGCTGCGTTAAGCTTGCCCACCTTTAAGTGGAGCGCAAGTCGAGCTCGTTAGTCGGGGATCAGCTGGTACGGCTGACTTCGAGTCGAAATTTAATCCTACATTGATATCAAAAGTCTAAATAGGCGTCGGGCCAACGCTTCATCTGGCATGACATTACGCAACGTGCCGCTGTTGAAGTTGTTCGTGGCGGAGCTGTTTCTGTGCGGGACTTTTGGGGATTAAATCTGGCTTGCAGCGAAGGGAAGTAGGATTTTGATAGAAGTAAAAATTTGGTGCTAGGGACTAGGCAGTCAAATCGCTTGAAAATCAAGTATTTTTGAAAATTAAGTATGTGCCTAACATACATATTCTCAAAGAGAATTAAAAGCTGTATAAAACCCAGTTACAGTTGAATTGATTTAACTCACAAACAAATAGATACCCTACATAACATTAAACAAGACAACACACTTTTAAAGCCAACAAAAAGTTACCACGTTTGAACATTAATAAAAAAATCTAATATTTTATGAGGGCACCTTTTGCTTTTAGGACAACCTAAAAAGTTACTAAACGTGGTAACTTCTTTGTCGGCTCCAAAAATGTGTTACCCCGTTCAATGTCATATAATACTTTTGTTTGTCAGTTAAATAAATTCAACTTTAACTGGGTTTTATACAGTTTTAAATTCTCCATCAGAATATGCATAATAAACATACCACAGTCCCAAATGTATGCTAAAAATAACAAAAATAGAATAAATCGATAAAGTGGTAACTTTTTTCTCCGCTAGTGTATGAATATGCAGTTTTATGAATATTAGAGATCTTCAGTAGTGAACTATTATCTTGACGATAGACTGAGTTATGAAACCTATTTAATAATGACGATCCCTAAGTTGTAGAATTTTGTATGGGCTATCTTAAAGTTGTGGAATTCTATAGTGACGGGCCTAAACTTGTAGACTTCGATAGTGATGACCCTAAAGTTGTGAAATTCGATATCGATGATTCTAAAGTTGTGGAATGTGATATAGATGACCCTAAAGATGTGGAATTCGATAGTGACGACCCTAAACTTGTGAACTTTGATACTGCTGACCCTAAATACGTGGACTTTGGTATTGCTGACCCTAAAGTTATGGAATTCGATAGTGACGACCCTCAATAGGTGGACTTCGACATTGATTAGCCTATTTGTGGACTTCAATATTCATGACCCTATTTGTGGATTTCGATATTGATGACCCTATTGGTTGACTTCGATACTGACCAGCCCCAAGTTGTCGATTTCGATACTGACGACTCTAACATTGCAAAATAAATTTTGATAATGTTTCTTGTTCCATACATAATACTTCTGTTGAAGCAGTAATTGTATAATTCTACTTTAAAACTAATCCAATTCCAAAAAATAATAAGAACTTTAGGAAACGCATATCAGCAATATGCTACGATTAGGAAAATACGTCCACTGTGGATATTGCATTGCAGTAACTAAAATTAATTTTACCTGGATAATTGTACGTTAACGAGCGGTATTGTTTAAGTTCGCGAGTACGGTTATTGTTCGCCAAATGTGGAAAATTACCAGCAGCTTCTCATTACCAAGCAAACGGGGGGGGGGGGGGCACTAAGGCTACTATGGACGGTATTACGGATCTACCTCATCAAATGAAGTGGATCTAAACTCTGTGTTTGCGATTGGTTGCAACTATTTAATTAGTGACTGTCATAAACCCTAGTTTCGCGGACTTTGAGAAACCAATACCAATAAAATCAATAAAAAATTTAATATAGAGCAGATCTAATAAATACTTGAAGGTACATCGATATTTCTAACGTTTTTTATTGAAATTTTGTGAAAAAATGTTTTTTAAGAAGCCTACAGAAGAAGTTAATATTATAATAACTTAATATTTAATAATATATTATTATTTAAGTTAATATTCTGTTAATTTTATATTTCCATTCATGACGAATATTATGAATAGAAAGCAGTGTATCAGTATACATCAACCACTAAAATATTAACACTGTTATATAAACTGGTACACCCGTTTTGGCTCGCTGTTCATATTCAGAGTTTCATTGGAAACAAGCCACCGTAACCGCAGCTCTTTTTCAAAACCACAGCCATACAAATGCAGTTTTACCATCCAGATATGCACATACGTTAGAAACTTGTTCCAAACAGTATTGTCCTTGAAAACTTAGTCCACTTAAGTCAACTTCTGAAGGATATTAAGAAATAATCTCAAGTAACATCAGCAATGAAGATTCACTTCATATGTATTTAGGTACGTGACAAAATATTTAGAAATAATTCTGAACATATCAGCACCAGCAGTACAATAATTAAACCTTTAAGAGGATCCACCAAACTCTCAATTCCGTCAAATGTTTTCTTCTTCAGAAATAATAGCTAGTCCTCTACGTCTACAATAATATCAGTGTATT
Source organism: Andrena hattorfiana (assembly GCA_944738655.2). Taxonomy (NCBI): domain Eukaryota; kingdom Metazoa; phylum Arthropoda; class Insecta; order Hymenoptera; family Andrenidae; genus Andrena; species Andrena hattorfiana. The sequence continues at coordinate 60,197,030 of OX122891.2, read as the reverse complement.
ATTAGACTCTCCATAAATCAAATCTCCATAAACCTTCTGTAAGCTTCAAACGGAACCACTAAAGGTCTAAAATAATAAATCCCCAATATAGGGGAATTCAAAGTATAGGTACCTCTGAGCACATAAAGCACATCAGAATTATTGTTTCTATGCTCTGTTCATCATAAAAGGAATCCTTTTTAGCCATACAAACCTCACACATTCCTACCTGCTGAAAAAATGAGGTCAGCCAATGTGTAACAGATTCAACACAACGAATTCAATTGAAAACACTATTGTATCTTGCCCGAAATATCAACGTGAAAGACGGTTATGCCAACTCAACGTAAATCCTACACACGTGACTCGAACTGCAAATTCATGCTCAGGTGTATTGATATTCTTGAAGCATGTTAAAATTTTTCATTTAATTTAATTTAAATTTAACGTAATCTAATATCTCTGTCTACTTACATTTTTATGTAAATTAACGTGGTTTGCTAATGACCCAAATGGGTTGATACAACTTTGAAAATAAAATAAAAAAAGAGGAATCCTTTTCTCCTCATTTACTCACCCCCTCGCTATTACTGACAGAACTACGAGAACGAACAAGTGTTACTTCGTTAACCAATATTATACGAGTGTTATAGAAACAACACTGCTCCTGTTCGCCACGTGACCATGTCATCCCTAATTCATTTATCGACAGAATCGTCTTCAATCGCAGAAGTAATTCCCCCGGCTCTATTCGCCTGGTCAATTTCCTCGGCAATCTCAGACGCGTGTTAACGCCGCGCGAACTATTCAATGGGATTGTAATATTACTAGGCGAACACGCGAATTCCTGGCGTGTCGATCGATCGTTTCCACGCTGAGATTCTAATTATGCGAATTCCAACGTTTGGCAAATGTACGTACAGACCGGACGACAATCTTTCGAACACAAAATGCCGACGTTGCTTAACACTGTTGATCACTTGTATCCGAAGAACAGTAGAAAGGATGTGGCTTGTATTCAGGTTTCCCGTTTCGGATGAGAATGAGTCGCTGAAAAACGATTTGTAAAAGATCGTTTGGTGAAAGGCGCGAGTCCGCTGCAAAACGGACGTTTGCTTGTGGGTTCTCCGTGGGTGTCACCGGATACACGTATCCAGAAATTGTTGCCCGATTTGTACGTACCTTAAAGGGGGATATACACTTAGAGAGGCCTAGAAACTGAAGTTCTTTTAGAATTTTTTTAAAGAAAGTATTAACATTAGCACACCCATAATTTTTTTTTAATATTTATGCCACATCTTTGGCTATAATATTTAATTTTTATATCGAAAAATATTAGTCGTATAATAGTTATAGGGTTTAGTTCCTAATCTGTCACTCGTTGCAGTGATTTGCGGTACCCACTTCTAATTAAACAGATTTTACATGAAAGCAAAAAGTAAATTAGTTTCTTCAAATATATTAACAAATGCTGTTCCTGACGTGGCCGATTTAAAAAAAGTTAATTTTTAAAGAAATGCCAGAATATTGAATGAAACGTTCAATTTTCGGACATGAAATCTGGCCTTTTATGCAATAAAAAAGAAACTATGAATCAAATAAAAAATCCGCTCGTCAAAAACTGCGTAATAGTGTATCATATAGCCATGAAAAATTGGAAGTCAATGGGTTGAATAGTTATTGAGTAATCGCGGGGACAGTGTTTGAAAAGCTGGTTTCGAGAAAAATGCATTTGAATTTCTCTACCAATTTCGATCCCAAATTTGAGGAAAACATTCTTGACATGTGAAACACTGAAAATATGTAAGAAAAATCGATCATTTTGGCATGTATAGGTGTATGTTCCCCTTTAACACTCGTCAGGGAAATAACGATTGACTTTTACCGGGGATGCTCTTTCGCGACGAGAGCCTTCATTGAATTACTACGAAGTCATTTCCTTTGTCGTTCGGCTGTCAGTCTCTGCTTTCAACAGGTAGCACTCGTAATCCTCGAGCAATTTGGTAAATGGGATTCGTGACTGCGGCGTTTCTTGGGCTTCGTTCAAGTCTGTCGAACGTCGAGTTTTCGCGCTTCACGGCGTGATTGACGTGTACTTTTTCGCTTGGATGAGACTACTAATAACGTTTCTATCCAGTGGTTGCGATTTAAACACTTTTTCCATTGAAATAGGGAACTGAGTAATATGTGTAGGGAACTGATAAATAATTAAGTAGAGTATCCTCCAGTATCTGAGTTAGAGGGGAGACATAACCGCTCGGTCGAGACCTAAGGGAATTCATGAATAATGGACACACTTTCATAATGGCGATTATTCTATGTTTGAAAAAGGATACTAAATCGTTCAAATCTTTGAACAGGCTGAGCTGTGTTGAATTTTATTCTGTTCTATCTTTTCTAGTGGCATGTATACTGTGGATTAAGAATGTATACCTCCGATGTCACATTTGTCGCATTCTTCTCCAATCTCTGCATAAGAATTTGAAATACTGTTAAGGGGCAACATACACTTAGGAGGCGAACAGGTAGGATGGATTTGACAATTTTTTTCTACGGAGATATGTTTTTATCAAAGAAACATTATATACAGAAGAAAAGTTATACTTTTGTCTATAAAATGTGAAATTATCATTAAAATATTCGGAGCAGAAGCTGCGTGGTAGCTGTTTTCGTACAACGTTTTTTTTTTTCAGAAAAGGCGCCTGTGATAACCATCATCTCCTCGTTGCTCTTCATCTGAAACAAAAAAGGAAAAATTATTCTTAAAGTAGACAGAAAAAGCTAGTACTTGTGGTAGCCGATTTTGGTTTCATCAATTTTTCGCAAAAGGGCGAGCATTTGAACATAGAAGTCGATTTTATAACTTTTCACATTTACAGTCATAAAGTCGACTTCTATGTTCAAATGTCCGCCCTTTTGCGAAAAAATGGAAAAATCCAAAATCTGCTACGAGAAGCACTAGCTTTTTTATTTACTTTGAGAATGATTTTTCCTTTTTTATTTCAGATGAAAAGCAGCGAATATACCATGGTTACCGCAAGCGCCTTTTCTGAAAAAAACTGTTATGCGGAAACAGCTACCACGCAGTTTCTTCTCCAATTTTTTTAATGAAAATTTCACATTTTATAGACAAAAGTATGACCTTTCTAATGTATAGAATGTTTCTTTGATAAAAACATTTCTTCTTTGAAAAAAAATTCTTCAAATCCATCTTACTTTTTCGCCTTCTAGGCGTATGTTGCTCCTTAATAAAATTCCAGACGAAAATTAAAGTCGAAGCGTTTTCGACGAATGAAATCTACTTCATTACGTCCTATTAGGTTTTAATATGACATGTATTTCGTTGAATAACCAAAAGAATCGATATCTGCAGACTTGCGACGAGCACTTCTTTCTCCTCGCTAAAAGCTGTCCGCAGATTTTCTGGAACTGGGTTCGCAGCATCGCAGAGTACGCGCTCGAGCGTCCATGACCCAAAAATTTGCGCCTGAAGCTATGTATTTTTATCATTTTATTTATTTACAATTAAATGGAAGACCGATCTCCCCTTCGCTGGGCAAACCATGTACAACTCCATGTATAATTGATGATATTTCCCATTCTGAATGTAAACGAGAAACTTACCACTTATTTCGCCCCGACACGTATGCATATACCTATGCGGACCATTTTCCGTTTCTTTTTCCTTTGCACAGCTGTGAAACCACTCGCGCTCCACCTTCGATAGCGCAGTCGCAATGGATAATATTATTAATAATTCTCGTTCACCACGACCTGTTCGCTTTCGCTTTACTGTCGGCTGATAAAAAACTCGAACGCGGAGTATTGCATCGGGTTCGTGAAACTGTCGAACGTCGCGTCCTATTCAAAGATTTCACACAGAAAGCCGGAATGCAGAAGTGAGCGATATTTATATTTGCTCCGCGCGGCATTGAATTCCTTATTTGCGCAAAAGCGCGCTGGGGTTCTTCAAACTACACCTTCGATTTGAAATGCAAACAATATCTGGGGAACCGAAGACGGTACTCAATGAATAATACATCCTTTCTTGCGTTCACAAGCGGTACCGATGCATATTTAGCATTTCATCAACAAAAAGCAAGGGAACGAATCATGCTCAGCTGTTCAGACAATTTTAATTTGCGAATGCGCATGTAAATTCTCTATTACTTTTCATTCCAGGTAATTTCTGTCCCCTTTGTCCTTTGGAAACGCGCTGCATAGACAATGAAGAACCCGATAGTCGAATTTATACCCTGTTTTATACGCTTTCCCCCTCGAAATATAAGGAGAGAGATGGGGTAGTACCCCAAGGCTGTTCGTACTTTCTCGATTCACGAGAATCCTTGTTAATTCTTTTTACATTTTTATCTGTTTTGTGGAATCTAATTTTTGCTTCGCAGAGAGACTCCTTTTCTCGAATTCTGGAAAATCTCTGCTCGTAGGAACCTTTTCAGTCACTGAATGGTCGACTATTTTTTCATTTTTCTGGGTAGAAAATGTTCGGATTTTATGAAAGAGATGTACGTGTAAGTGAGGAATGATTTTTTAGAAGGACACATTTCCACACAGAAAAAATTTTAATAACCGGGAAAAAATGTGGTACCTACGTTAAGTCTTTTTTTCGTTAGTACACGTACATTTTATTCTTCCACTTGATAGTGGTAATGTTTTAAATTTAGCGACATTGTTTTAATAGTTATTTAAGAAAAACGTTTGAGAATGAGCCCTTTTGGTGGAAACTATAAAAAATAAGCCATTTTCGAAATGTAATATAATGTTTGTGATTATTTTGTTTTGTCACATTTAATTGTAAATATACCATGGCAGTGGGTACATTTTTAAACTAATTTAGTATATGTTTGGGTAACTCTATGGAATTAAGTTCCTTTTGTATTCATTATAATTTCCTAGATGAGTATAGGAAATATGTCCTTTATATTTCAGACTAAAAAATTATTTCACTATGTCATCAGACTAACTTGGAAATAAGACCTTTCGTATAAAACATGTATTTTGACTTGAATTTTTCAAAAAGGAATTATACCTATATTGTAGTGTTTTGTGTCACTGGGGGGATGTAATTTAACATTATTAAAGCGATGCCATCAAAATTTACTTCAAGATAAAAAATGGAAATATGCCCTTTTGAAATATCACTTCTCAAGTATCTTCAATATAACGTGGGATTCATGCAATTTTTCATTGCAGATAAGTGGGTACATATTTATTAAGCTTATTAATTTCTCACTTCCATGTGCCTTTGCTTTTCTGTTACAGGTATCATCAATAGAGGCGACTCGTTCAGAAGAAGAAGATCAAGGTCGAACTCGTTGGCACCTGCCGATTCGGAAACCGAGGAGAAGAATCCTCCACCGGCGAAAGATGTTGCCTCGTACACGGTCGCCATGTTGGGTACAAGAGGCGTTGGAAAGACTGCCCTGATCAGCCAGTTCATGACCAGCGAGTGCATAAATGCGTACGACAGGCAGAGAGGTGAGTAAACGTCCACTTTGATGAACCGCAATTCAACAGTAAAAAGAGTGTTCAACATGTGAAAATGAAAGCAGTGACAAATGTAACGAAAAGCTTGCTGTCGAAGGCCTGCTGCGGCTACCACTACAAAATATTATAAATTCACAGACATCATAACTGTTATAAGACAAATTTTAAAAGTTATGGTATCTATAAGAGTTAATATATTTAAATAAATGCGTTTGGTTACAAATAACCATTATCGATAACAGAATTTAAATAGACGAAAAATAAATTTAATATATAATTTTAATATATAATTTAATATATAATATATAATTTTTTTAAAAAAATCCGGTCGTTTGTACTGGTAAACCAAATTAAATTTGCGTCATCGACAATGGTTACTGGTAGCCAAAAAAAATTTTAATCATTCATAATGGTTAGTCTTAATCAGAACAATTAAAAATTAAGATTTTTTAATGATGTCATTTTTTGAGAAATTTCTTTGAGATTTAATGATAACTGGCTTTAAAAAAATTAAAATAACTGTTATTTTGGATCTCCGTAAATTCATGCTTAAGAAAACAGATCAGCAGTTCCCAACGCTTGGTGTCTGCAATCTGGAAGGAAAATAAACTCTCTTAGGTCGATAGCCTACCTCATTTTCTACTTCAAAGTTCGAATTTTCTACCACAAGATAGCAATGAAAAACATTTAAAAATCCTTGCCACAGCTGCGATCTTGATTCATACACTTCCTCTACTTTATTCGCGGTTCCTCGAGCCATTAACGACCGCAACTGCTGCTCGATCCCCTGCTTCATCATAAACGAAGTACCGCGAAGACTTTAAATGCGTCCGATTTCTCAAGGTACCTCGACTTTTCTTTTCCCGGGGCTATTACCATCGAGCTTTCATCCTCCGATTACTGGTACTGTCTAATTGCTTGCTCGTCGGTAACTAGGGACTAGTAAATGGGCCACGAATTCTTGTCTCCCCCGCGAGAACGGTTTTGTTGCAAAGTAATGAAGGGACGATAATGGAAAAGTGGAGGATACCAGTCGGATCTTCGTTAATAATTCTCGCAGGACGAAACGCTGGTTGAACGGAGAGGGGCCATTTTATTGGAGACAGATTACTCGTTTGGAAATGGCGACGTGTCGAGGCAGCGGCAGCCTAGATTTCCGAGTAGCGGGTCGGGAATGAAATACGTCGGTTAATAAAGTTAAAGGTCGCGCATAAATCGCCTACACCTCGACCCGAGAACTCAATCTTGCGGGAATTAAAGGGGCAAAACCGCGCGAGCTTCCTGCCCTCCGAGCGAATTGTGTCTCGTTCTTGGCGAGCAGCACGACCTTTTTCCCCAGTTTCTCTGAATGCTGTTGCAAGAATCGCGTGGGGAGGGACACGGCATGGAATGGTTGTTGGCTTTTAGAGAGGTCGGCTTGTGGTATCATTTCGGCGCTGAAACGGCGTGGAGGATGAAATGAACGAGGAATTGAAATGCTCCACCAATTGGTAGAACCTGGCTCATTCGTTAATGTAAATCCTTGAAGCTTGAATGCACTCTGTCGCGTGGCTCCGTAACCGCCGTTGTTATCAGCCATGTGGGATCTTACTGAAGATCTTTTCTCGGGGAGATGTGTGTGGGAAGAATGAATCGCAGGAATATTTGGCCTTATTTATTACGAGATCAGGAACAATAGCTTCTGCGCTTCTCCTTCTGGCTGGTCGCCAACGGAAAATTATGAATATTTGAAAGGTACAGCGTTACGTTATGATACGGTTGGCTTCTTCTTTGTTTTCGAATACTATACGTGCATTTTGATGGATGTTTCATGTACCAGGATTGCTATGTGTACAGCTGCCTTTTATTTAGTCATGGGGGTGTTTGAAGGATTTCTAAAACGATAATTTGAGTAGGCTGTCGAGTTAAACGGAACGCACACAGTGCAGTTGTAAATATTACATTGTTGCGTGAAATTATTGTTTAATGCCAAGAATACCTTTTCAGACAGTTTCACATGTATATGATGGCATAAGAGACGTGAGAATAGCTGAAAGCTGCTGCGAATGTAGATCCAATTTTGGAGCAAAGAGATACACACAAACCAGTATCCTACGTGTAGTATTCAGAGATTGTTTAGGCTTCTCTTAGGAATTTATCTTTGTTTAGACTCCTATTTGTAACAGAACCTTGTACAAATCAATTTTTGTCACACAATTTCGATACATATTCCAACTTATGCGAGTCAAACATCGTTAATACTAGTAATACGTGTTATTGGAATCAGTTTCTTTGCCACTTGCATCATTATAAATCCAAATATATTCAAGTTGATCGATCAGTCGATTATACCCATGCTTCTTTGGTAAGAACCATATTTAAATATTTAAGGGGTAACACCACGATGATAGGCTAAAAATCGTAGGATAACTTTGGATGTGATTTTAAAGAAATTCATAACCTTTATTAAAAATATAACATAAGGTTCTTATGATATGTATAAAGAAGAACAGAAAACATGTTTTTCAGATTTTATTAAGAAAGAAAGGCAGCGCAATTCCATTTGAGTAATGCCGCGGTGGAATTTTTCACGTCCACACCGTTGGATCTAGAACAAAAAGTCCAAAAGTGTTGTAATCTACACAGTAAATACTACAGAAGTACACAAGATTTCGAAGAAATATTGATTTTTGAAGAAATGGCCTTAAATCTGACGTGGCCCAACTTCCTTGACACGTGAAATAACAATTCGATTCACCTATTTACTATATCAAAAGATATTCGCCACACTCCTATTACAATATATTCGAATGTAAACGTAGCAATAGATCAGAAGAAGCAGTTCTCCATCTGCTTCATGGACTCTTAAACTACCCCTACGAACTACCCTTCCACTACATTAACGTTCCGCCATTTTGCAAGAGTTTCTCTTTGAGTCTCATCGTTCGTTACGAAAATAAAGTACTCCTCTCGAACAAGTTTAAATATCGCGAGCTTCAAGTTTGTTATCGAATGCAGATGGAGCATGAACAAGGGGAAGGGGTGAAAAACCCGGAAGGGAATATATTGACGCTGTCCCATGGCAGCTGTGCCCCGTCACGGCCAATCACGCCTTGTTTTTCGAAAGCTGCGCGTGGCCAGCCGAAAAACGCGTCATCGAGCCGACGAACGTCGGATATTCGGTGAATCATCGAATTTATTTTGCGTGAGAGTGTTGTTGGCAACGATGTCGATGGGTCTGACCGGCGCGTCACGATGGACACTCTCTCCTGCTCTATTTCACAGCCGTGCACCAGCCCGCCACTCCACGCGAATAATTCTTACCACGGAAATATCCGCGTGTCGCAACGGAAACTCTGCAATCACACCCCCGCGTCGAAAATAGGGATCCCGAATTCTCAGGCCGATCACCGTGTGATCCATTGCACGAGCGATCGCTGACTTCCACCTATTACACTGCCAGCAATGAAGTTTTATTTAAAACAGAAGGCTTAGGCGCGTAGATGGTTTCCCAGGAGGGATAAACGTAGCAGAGGCCTTGGGAACAGTGATTTGATCAATTCTTAACTCTGTTCGTGAAGCGTGATTGGTTATTTAAAAGAGATAGAAATAAATTGAAATGGGAGTAAGAAATTGAGCGATTTATAACATCGCTTTCCAAGTGTGATTTCCAATTTGAGAAGGGACATTTATATTCTCTGAGAGTGCTACGAGGAGGAACGTAGCAGAAGCCTTTAACTAAATTGAAGTAGAAGTAGAAGAGGATAATAATTAAGAAATTTGTCACTTTTTTCCCCCAACGAAGATTTCCGAATTGTGATAAAAAAATGCAACCTGCAACGTTTCGTAAAAGTAAACATCGGGTCTTGAATTAGAATTGCACTAGCTTGGTGCGAGACTGATAATAATAGAAATTAGAAAAACTGGTAACGTTGCATTCGAAGCAGTCTCGGCGGAAATAGGCGAGACGGTTTATGGATTTTGGCAGTTGTTTGATCCGCGCGTGATAAAGAGCCATCGACCAACGCGCAGATTGTCTTCGTGGCGTGAGAGAAGCTACGTGACTGCGAATGCGTGCGCGGATTCGAGCCGAGCGTAGGGTGGAAATCGGCCGGACAGGCCGATCGATTCTTTTACAAATAATCTGAGAACGCTTGCGACGGTTTACGCGTCACGGGTTACGGGCCGTTAAATCTCTAGTTTACGTGAGCTTTTAGCGTGTATTTCGATTCCTTGGCTAGGAGGGACGTGGGTTTCTCTGGTCTAGAAACACTCGCCACCCCAATATCCAGGAACGATAATAGAAACAGCAATCGGGCACGTGACTATACAATAATACAGGCACGATCACAATATAGTCACCAATTACGTACGAGATCCAAGTCCGTTTCTGAAGGTTCTCAAGTTCCCATCTGATTTCGAGGATAAAAATGGCACCGGTCGATTTATCTTGACAAGGGATTTGTAACGTTGAATTACCGTGTAGATTTAACGTTGTTTTGTACAAAGATCAAGTTACCACCGTGCCAGTTTATCGTCAACAGTTGCCGCGTTAGATATCGTATTTTTGTCCGCTTCCCAGAGGAGAACGAAAATTTTCGTCCTTGTTCTTTTGAGCGTGCCCACATGCCGAAAATGTTCCTGACGCGTTGCTTCGAGTAATGTAGGACCTGCAGGGGTATCTAGGTCGAGGATCCCTTTCTGTCTGGTCGTAAAATATCGTCGCAGCATTGTCAATCGGCCTGCTTCGGTGCTTTTCAGCTGGAACAGGCTTAGGCTTCCGTTACAATCGCGCGAGAAGCCTGAGAACTATTTAACCGGAACGACGTTATCGCTAAATTGCCCCGCATTCTCTACGTATTCACGCTGGAAATTTATAGCAGACGAACGATTCCTGGGGGCTTTTCAAAGGATGTAGGTCGGGAACTGTTCTGAATCGTGCACATGCAGCGAGCCAGTTCTTTATTCCGACCACGCGCTATCGTGTTAATTGTTTTCCTTGCACAGTTCGGAATGCTAGAGACTCCGATGGAGGGACTCGCAGGACGAGCATTTTATGTTTCCGATCGGGGGCCGTATTTTTCCATTTCCGGAAAAATATCTGGAGATACAAATGTGTCCCGTGTTCTTTTTAGTGTTAGTATGCCTTTTAAAGGACTTATCATAAATCGTTCTTATTTTGTAATTTACCGTAAGAGCACTTCTTTCTCGCCAAGCAATTTTAAGCTCGAGCAACTCGAGGGCTCGAGTCTAGATTGCCGATAAAAATTGCATCTACTTTCGCGCGTTCTCCTTTTATCTTTGTTTCTATTTATTTTTCAAGCACGGGGAGGTAATATTTGTTGAATGAAATGTACGCGGAGGTGCGCTTGGTTCGTTTACTCGTATCCATGACGATTTATCTCTTTGGGAAGTTTGCCTTGCAAGAATTTTCAAAGTTTCAAACTTTCGAGGATTACCTTTCATTTATCTGTGATTTATTTGACGAAATTGCACTGTATTTGCTACTGATGTCGAAAGTTACTGCAGGTACTATTTATGTAATGAAAAACCATACATTCGCCGCGTACATACGTGTGTGTATATTAATCCGTGCGTTCCGCATCGACGACGCTACCGAATTACGGTTTAAATCTAATCGACTAATGCAACGCTTTGCCCGACTTAGAAACCACGAATTTCTGCCAGCAAACACCATTAGCATAACGACTCCTTTCCGTTTATGCAACGGTACGTTCAACTAGTAACCGCCCTCGCGAGACATCTTTGAATATTTCGTACATTCGCGTACCGAAACATGTAGATATCTGCCAAGTTTCGTAACAGGAAGTTATCATTTCAGTCCATCGAATCTCTAATTACTGTAATCTGGAAGTAAAAGAGAAATATTTGTCTTGTCTTCATCTACCTACAGGTGGATATGTTTCTGATACAGGGACGATGGAAACTTATTATTTGGAAGATTCAGAGGTTCCTTTTATTAACTTAAGTCACAGGGCACAGATGGTTTTCGTGGAACTATGGAATCACGTAATTAGTAATTAGAAGTCGACGGTATAACAGCCCCAAAAGTAACTGATATTTATCATTTTTTTGTTGCAAAAAACTATAGTTAATATTGAATTCAATTCTTTCGGGGTATAAGGAGGCATTTCTGAAGTTGCAGAATCTTTTTTATGTGGCTGATTCTTATTATTAATTATTGTGGAATCGCGGAATTGTGGAAAAGAAGAAAAATTTCTTAACCCTTCGTTGTATAACTTCTTCGATTTTGAAAAAAGATACATTTTTCGACTCGTAAAGTGATAATAATAAAGGAAAAGAATCAAAAAAATTGTTTTCCGCCATTACGATTATGATGTTTTTTCAACAAAAATTCATAAATATGAGTTACTTTTGGAGTTGTTACATGAGAATCCCCCCTTAAAGGATCGAGCCAGGATGCGCATCGAAAACGGAGGGTAGTTTCTTTGCCAAGTAACAAAGAGATGTGGAATGGATCTAGATTGCGTGAGCGTCCCAGATATGGGAAACAGCAATGATTTTGGCTACTTGCTTCTGGAATCCTGGCGTCTGTTTGTCGGAGGAACATCGTGAATGGTGATGCAGTCGGAAGTACATTTAATACGGAAATAAAGCGCACAAATATATATCCTATAAAATCGGCTGACCCAGATACAGGTACAATCAAAATGTTTCATGGTGGAATAGAGTTAACACGCGTCGAGTTGACTTCCTCTAATTATAGTTTAAAAACGTTTGTGTTTCATTCATGTTCAGCAAACATATTTAGTATTACCACCAGAAATAAGCATACTTCAGAGTAAAGGTAAAAAATTTCTTATTTCTTCAAAGAAAAATTAGAATGAAATAATCCTGTGCATACATAACTATTTTTGTTGAATGGAAATTAAATATTTCCTTTGTTCGTCTACGTAATCGAGCTTCATTTCTGCACTAATTAAAACGAAAAACTGAATGCAATCGCCAGGAATAATTGGCTTGATTCGATCGCACTAATGTATTAGTGCGATTTCGATTCGATTCAATTGACCGAATCATGGCCAAATGTTTAGTGTTTAGTTTAATCACAGATTATTGTATTATCCGAATATCGGGGCGGTATTTGGCGGCGCAGGTGGATCAGGATTCTGCTCACGACACTGTTCATAAAAACTTAACTAGGAGGACATTAATTGGATCCTCTCATGTTTCGAGATAGGTTGCGGGGTCGTCGCGCTATTATGTGTCCATTATCCACCTGGACTTTAGCGTAATCCGCGATCACGCACGATTTGTTGCGCCAGCCACGAGATTAAAGCGAAACCGCGAGCCTCGTTGTCGCTGCCAGAATCCGTATTCACGATTAATTTGTTTGGAAACGTGTGTGATGGACGTTTCGAGATTACGCGGGGTGTAAAATAAAGAATGCTAACAGCTGGTATCTCTAAATTAAGAGAGATGTGAAATTTCTGTCGCACTTGTGATTGTTTGGTCTACACTTCAATTGTTGCTTAGTAGATGCATAGAAATCGTGCTAAGGATTTTATCGAATTTTTAAATGGCAATATTTGTTTTCGAGTACTTACCTACCTACGTTTCTAACCCATTCGTTGACGAATAAACTGAGTATACGTAATCGATGTTATATCAGGATCATAAGGACGGAATAGTAGGTAAGGAGCGGGAAGATCTTTTGTCCTGTTTGTAAACAGGAACAGGACTCTATTTATTGTCCGTAAAGACGGAGAAGTAGAAGTAGATATTCCCAGTAATTGGTCAGACATACATATATGAATAATTCTCGCTGGAGGTGACTTATGCACTTCAAATTCGGTTACAAGTATATATTATAATCTTAAGCATAGTATTCTTAATTATTATAAAGGGTTGTTTTCAGAAAGGAAATTGAATGTGTAATGCTTTTGAAAACGTATATCATCATTAAAAAAGGTCAAAACATCTTTCCTATGATCTACATGTGTCCAAAGAACAAAAACATGTCACGCTTCGTTTCCAAGTTACTTGCTTGCAACACTCTTAATTTCGCGCTTTGTGTATGGCAATATCTTATTGGTCCATTTGCATCTCGCGTGTATAAACCACAGTAATAAACATTACTAAGATTACGCCTAGTTTTCTGCTATTACATTGACGAAGTATTGTGGAGTAACAAAATTGCTTTTTAACGAGGCTAGGCATGGTCGGAGGTGGTTCTGAGATAAATGGTCGAGCTTGATGGCTTACTTGATTTGCTCAAGAATACACTAAGGTCGTTTACGTCCTCATCTACATGAAGTTACCTACAGTATGTCAGTCTCCAATTATCACTAAAAAATATTCAACGAATATTTTAAATAAAGGGTAAGGGGAAAGACAAGGATTGTCAAAAAATTAGCTGTATTGAGAAAATCGAGTTTGCATACTTAACTGAATTGTTCATGAAATTAAAAATTTATACTCTAATTGGGCACCAGAAGAGAATTGAGCAAAAAGATAATTGTTTTATATTGTTTTAATATTTTTCAAGTGGAACACTGCAGAATACTGTAACAAATTAAATGTCCACTTCTATTATTATAGTGACGAGGGCTCATTTCTTGTTTTGTTCCACTGGTGGACATTCCCTGTTTTTAACCAGTACACCAAATCTTTAACGTAGTCGAATGTGGACATTTCTACTTTATAACCCTTTGTGATTTGACAGTTCTGTGGCCCCAGTTGCCACAAACAAAATACGTTATACATTTAGAATCACTAAAAATGGGCATTCCCCGTTTGTCCCCTTACCCTTCAAATACCCTGTCGCCCATTTCCTTGATTTTCATGATTCATTACTCATCACAAATCCTACCCAAACCAAAATCGAAGTCGACGTCACAAATGGAGACCCTCGAACAATTCCGCTTCCAATAAAGTTTCATCTTTCTTAGGAAAGGTGCAAGCGTTGAATCGCTTCAATTCTCCGCTTGAGGTCTTCATTCCACACAGAGATGGGCAAAAAATTATTTTAAATAAAAATTTCGTACACAAATTTTTATTTCAAATAATTTTTTGCCCATATCTGATTCCACACCCAGTAGGCTTAATTAAAACATCTCTCAAATTCTCCATGGATAGACAACTTATCGAATACTGGGTCACCTCGAGGTCCGCGGGGTTTCGCCGACATTCGTTAAAATTTCGTGCAATCGTCGTGTCTCGATACGTTTCAAAGTACGGCAGAGCGCTGTTTGCTATCAACTGGAACGTAAATACGTTCGTTCACCGGAAATGCCGAAGTTTCCGTTTGCTTAACAAAGTTCCATCAAGTTTTCCAGCGAACTTGCCACTCGTCCGTGTTGTCGGCTACCTGGCTGGCTCTGTTTCCCGCTGAAAAGCTAGTCGCGTGGTCGCGTCGAGGATGTTCGACGGATCTGTTGCCGGAGACGTTTCTGTAATTACTCCCGATAGAAACGTCGCGGCCACTCCTCGCCCCACGGACCTTGCGGAAAAGTTAGCGAGACGGCGTTTCCGTGTCTCAACGACTCCAATCTCGAAGAAAATTGAACGGTTAGCCTCGAACTGGAATGCAAATCGTTTTTGAGAATCGCAGCAGAGGGGGGTGTAATGAAAGTGTGAAGGTTTAATTGGGATTGGATAATTGGAACTTTTAATTTCGGGGAAACTGAAACTCGTTGCAGCTGCAGATTTAATTGTCTTTAATGTACTGTGTTACTTGTTAGTAATTTTTTAGTATCTTCTGAAATGAGTATCTAATTTTGGTAAAGAAGCATAAGGCGAATATAAAAGTACTGGTAATAAGTAAAGAACACTTAATACTTACACTGGTGGTCACGGTAAACATATTTAAGAAATATGCAATTCACGGTTTCGATATTACTGTAAATTTTATTGTAAAAGTTTCTCCAATGTTCATTAATTTATTTTTAGCGGGCTGTTGAACTGGGGAAAGTTTTATTTATTTCCCAGGGTTAAACTGTTCGTTACACGAGTGCCTACTGCGTACGACCGAGCTTGGAGCTGGGGCAATAAAGATGACATTTGCCAGAGCTTTGGGTCGAACACTAGGGACAGCGTGGGATATACTCGTTTTACGGAAGGGACTTTCTCTAAGTCCTTGGGAAATTATTTTCTCCCATTCTTTGGTTTTTCGGATGTTCGTCATGCGCCCATGAAGGGGGCAGAAAACCTCGACCATCGTATCGAACAATTCGTTCTCCGCTGTCCATCTTTAAACAATTTTTATAACTGCTTGTTATAGTGTTGTTATTTGTTGGTTGGTGAATATGTCTTATTAGCGTTGAATTATTATAGTACATTAATTGACTAATCACACCAGTACCTATCCAAATATTATTGTACGATTTATAAATAATCTCATACACAGTAGCCACAGAATTTGTGCCATTTATAACTAACCACGTTTTGTAAACAAGCGGATAAATAGCAGATCATTAATGCAGTACCACATGTCGGTGGTATAATCGATTACTTTTTGAAATTGTGTTATAACTGTTAGAGTATGACTAATAACTAATAATGATCTGTCAACCAAAATCTGATTATCGATGTTAACATGGGTATTTAGCAACATAAAGAAATTTACCTTGTCACAATAACAATGTCGATCCTGGCTTGAATTATTTTACATTATGCTCCATTTTATACACTTTATTTTCGATTCAAAATTTGTACATACAGAACCTCGTGAAATTCAGTAAAAGCTTATCCAAAGTTCGATATTATTTATTTCGTCTATTTGCAAGATCCTTTATTTAACAAAATAAAAATTCTTCTTTTTCCAAGTAGAGAATTTACAATTCGTATAAAGAAAATCTATGCCTGGATTTTCAATCATCGAAGTTTATTCATGCGCCCTTGGAACTTTCATCGAATTTCGATACTTTATTTCTATTATACCTATATACTTTACTTTATCAGCGATATTATTCGCGATGGGGAAGACCCGGGTTTAGGGGTTACGTTCGATCCTCTCGTTGGTAAATTCAATAATGATATCCCAGAACATTCGCCGAGGACAACTGGGAGGCGCCTCCTTTATTGAGAATCCTCGGCCCTGTTACGTTCAATTTACGTTCGCCAGGAATTGATCTCTTCACAAACAAAGGGCTATTCTTTTTTTTTAACGATAATCAATATGACGTGCACATCGATTTTTTCATCCCCGATTACTAGTACCACGAGCCAATACATTAAGGTGTCATAAATCATTTACGTTCCACTAAATATTTACGTGTACTCGTTCAACTTTTAAAACCTTATGCAGGCGTGTAGAATAATTTCAAGAAACTAGTTTAGTGGAATTAACAACATTCATTTTCAAAAAATTTAGCATAGGTATTTAACGTTTAGACTGAAATATTTGTAAGAAGTATCGTATAGAGGCGTATCAAATAGGAGATGGTATATTATTATCAGGAATAATAAATCAAACAGAAATCAAAGGATAGTTGTTTCATTTAAATACAACACTTTCCTTGGAATACATTTTTCCCGATGTTTCACAGCACGTTGTTAATTCTCAGTTCAAACGTAAAAGACCCATGTCGCAGTGGAAGAAGCTCCTCGTTTCCCGCGACAATAAAATAAAATAAAATGCAATATACATCGAATGGGCATACCTACAAACACATTCTGGCAGTGTTCACAAATTTCAAGAAAATTTAGGCTTCTTCAAACCTCCTATAAACTCTAAAAAACTTCTATACAACTTACCGTGGAGCGTTCACAGAATAATTATTCCCGTCGTTCAATGTATGAAGATGTCTTCGGTTTAATTCTTGACTCGCGCCACTCAAACGCCTACATTCGTGTACGCACACGTGACGTACACATGCCAGGCAGTGAGTAGCATGAAATCACGCACGAATCTCTGGCGAGGTTCTCGACGGAATCGTTAATACGGCGCTTTAAATACGACGCTTTTAATAAGACCGGCTAGTGTCATTAACCTTCGCGATCCACTTAGCGGCTAAACCGTGCTCAACGCGTTCGCTGTGACGACTGGCCTGTTTTTGAAATTCCTTGGTGCTTCCTAGCCGAGTTTATGCTTTCCAGGGTCCCGACCTCGGCCATTGTATTCGCGCCTCGAAACTGTTTTTATACGCGTGCCTTGACTATTCAGATGCTTCCAATATGGGCGTGCTTCTTTGCAGGGGCGACAAGCACGAGTTCCGAAACAAAATTCGAGGTCATCCATAGGTATTGCATTGCCACAAATAAAGATTGCGTAGAAATTTTAGGAGTTCATTTACCGAATTATTAATAGAATTTTTAGTAATGAAGAAGTATTGTACAACGACTGTGTAAGAGTATGGTTTATAAATGTATTATCGGAACTCTATATAAACTTAAATGCATCGACGGTGATTAGGCGTTTGTGAAATTAAAAAGTTATATAAAAAATATCAAAATGTCAGGCACATAAGTTGAAAGTTTAAAGGTGCAAATCCACAAGGAGACAAAAATATCGTGCCTGGCATGAGACTTTAATCTCACGAGACAAGATCCATGATATAGGTATTTTCAAACATCTCATCTCTCGCGACTATTTGCATTATTTACCTACATTGAGTTCTTGCTCAGATGTTTGTCTCACGATAGAAAAGTCTCGTGTAGAATCTCACCGTGGATTCGCACCTTTAGAATATTCTATACTCTACAACTGTCTATTTCCTTTGTAACAGATTCTGTGCACATGGTCGTACACCTCAATGTTCTTTTAAATTCGAAATTTTTTTCCTAAATTTTGCAGCAGAACGAGATTTCCATGCCCGCGTCCTCCAGTTTGCCCATACGCTTACCTACGCCACTTGCGGCGACTCCTCCACGTCTCGCGCGAACACAACGGGGCAATATCGTTGCGGGAAATATTATCATCCCGCTGCCAATACGTGTTGCACAAGTTTGAATTCGATTTACATACGGTTACGTGACTTGAGCCGCGCATATTGTACGTTATTGTGCAATACACGCCGCGTGTCGAGGACAAAATGTCGCAGATAGGCGCCATGTTCTCGTCCAACGTTCTATCCTGCGCGATAGAGCGTACCAGCAAACTCCATTATGGCTTTTGCATTTACCCGTGTGCTGCCATAATCAACCCAGTTCCGTGGTAAATTTTTCACCATCCGCTACCCACCTTCGCTTATCCTATTTTCCTTTCCAAAATATAAACTCGCGCGAGACGTAATGGGGTAAAAGCAGCCTCAAGACGCTGATCTCGCTTAAAAGGTTCCCTTGCATCTTGCACCGAATTCACACGCTTAAATTGCCGTCGTGTTGACATTTTATTGCAGCATAAGTACTGAAGCTAGCTCGCGATTAATTATGACGAGGCATAGCGTTGTACCGCGGTTCTTCTGAACCAGAAATTCAATTTCTTCTGATTTCTGAGGTAACTCTGTCGTGAGTATGTAAATCCGATGCTTGCACGTTGCTCCAATATCTTTGTGGATATTTTAGGCGACACTGTCAGTAAATTCCGCCTTGTAAGCAGGGTTTTATAATGGAATCATGATATCTAACTTAAACCCTTCGTGGTCACACGGCAATTTCAATTTTCTTTGCCAATATTTCTGTAATTTTTTAGAACTTAATATTAGATTCTAAAAATTTGATGGATTTTAAAAAATCGCTTTTATCCACAACTATATTTTCAAGTACAAATTTTGCAAAAAAACTATTGAAGCATGGTTGTATGGGTATTACGAATGTACAATTATCACTGAAAAGTTAAAAGATTCAAAAATACTACAATGGTAACTCAGAAATGACGGTGGGGTGCAGTGAACCCCATGTGACCAATTTGTGATTATTAGAAGGTGTGACCCCGAAGGGTTAATCGAGAGCCAAGAGAATCAGCAATTTCGTGAACTAAGGAACTGGAAGTACCGAATGGTTAGAAAAGATTACAAGGAAAGAAGCATTTGTTTCAAGGGGATAAATAATGTTCCATCATTTCAGAGCTCTTCGAGCTCTCCCAGTTCAGATGCAGAGAATAATGAGACGTGACCTCCTATTTATATTCAAATTATCTTGAAACTTTCTACACTTTCGATTACGGTATTCAAGAATTCAAACTCGTTTTACATATTAATCGTTTGCGTATTAAAGTTAAGCAAGGAGGACAGCAATTAAGCTCCTCTTTTCTTTAATACCTTTGGTTATTATAACAGAAATGCTTTTTACAGAAAAATTCGATAATGCTGTTGCTCGCGACTATCATAAAGTCCTAAAAGGAACACTTTTTTTTTACCATTGCCCACTCGTGAGCAACGTGACCGCGCTAAGTAACTTTTAAATTGCATTACTTTGCAAGGAACTTAGCGGTGCACTCGTTTCTAGGCTCCACAGCTCTATTCGGAACTTTCCATTTTATTACGTTTCAGTCCCAAAAGTGAGACAAGAGATCGATGGATCCCCCCACATAGAGACCCTGAGCTTTACGGTCGAATGTTTCCTCATTTTCAACTCTACTGGAGAAACTCTTCACGGCTTCTTAAAGACGTTATCGATCTTCTTATCTATCATGCTTCTATTGTCCACCAAAGAAAAGGATAGAATTTTGTCAGAAATTTAAGGACCTCAACGAATAACGTGGAAATCTTTAAATACAGCACTCTCTATATTTCCAATCTCTGGTCACGAGATATGATTTGTTTATAAATCAGAAGAATTCCATCAAAAGAGAAAAAAATTTTCCGAAGAATATTGATACGTATCGAATATATGCATCGAATACTGCATCGTTGGAACAAGGCCTGGACTATCGCCATGATAACTCCAGACAGGTTCAACCAAAATCAAAAAGCCAAAGAAATTCCTTAATTACACATGTGTGGTTATCGAGCTACTCTCTCTCTTATTGTTAAGAAACAAGTACACTATGATTGCCATATGTTTAAACGATAAGATCCCGTGAAAAGGCTTTTTATAAGTTTCCGTAAAGAAATATTGAGTGTTTGAAAATTTACAATAGAGCGTTGCGCAGAAGCGAGTGTAATTGCGAATAGAATCCCGTTTGGATTTTTAGATTCGGTCCAGAATTTCAATTTTTACAGTGGCGATAATGGGCGAAAAATTATTTCGAGAAAAACGTACCTACTTAAGGTTTAACGCCGGCGCTTTCGTCTATTGACGGGGACTTCCCCGTGAGCGCCCTATTTTCTCTGTGTTTATTCGATTTAAGCAGAGATTGATTCTTTTTTAGTTGAATAAATGTATTATTAATTAAAAGAAAAATCACAATTCTATCTATTATACCCGCGCCACAATCCATCTTCGAAGAAAACCTATTCTTAAGGCCGTCACACTGTTGGTCCCCCTTAACTGCCTGTAAAATCTGCACCGTTAGGACTTTTGTTTTAAATTTTTCCTGGTTATTCTTGAGATGTGGGATGAAAAAATGTAAAAATCTTTTTTATATTTCGACCGGGAAGTGCCTTTAACTTCACATTATATCGTCTCTAGAAAGAAAATAATGTTCTTAAATTAAAAGCAACTAATTCAATTTCAATCATTTTTCACGCTCAAACCTCTACTCACAATAAAAAACAGAAATGGGAGATCCAGAAGACCCGATTAACCTCCGCATCATTGATTCGGATAACAAAGTGTCCGTCGATATTCCGATGATTTACTGCCCGCGAAAAAGAGGCGCCTCCCATTATTCAGCGTAACATAAAATCTCGCGAACGAAAGCCGGGGCCGCCGTCGCGTTTCGTCCCATAATTTCGCCGTGAAATCGGGATCGAGGTCAGGGACCGGCAAGGGGGGCAACGGCTGGTACCAGGGCAAAGAAAACAAAAGAAGAAGGGGGTGGGTGTGAGGAGCAATTACGTTGCAGAAGCTTTCCAGACGCGAGCAGCGAAGGAGAATCGCGGGGTGAACGCATGGAGGCTGCGCGAGGAGCAAGCGAAACGAGCGCGCCGCTTTCCAGGAAGGTGTTAAAAAAGAAAAGTGCAGGAACAGCCGGGGCAGAAATAGCGCTGGTTAATTTTGCGTCGGTCCGCGCTATAAACGTACATCATACAGCCTCCGTGTCTGTTCATCGTCTGCTCTCCTCTTCTTTTTCGCGCCGCCTTCTTTCTCTCTCTCATTTTCCCCCAGCCTTCTGCTCCTCGCCCTTCTTCACTCGCCACCGCTCCTTTTAACGTTTCAGTGCCGCGAAACTTCGCTCGTCCTCCTCGTTTACCCCTTTTTTCTGAAACGACTTCAAAAAACTACCTTAATTATGACAGATTAGGAACCTGGAGTTTAAAGAGGAGAAGGTAGGGATTTGTAGGTAGAAGGAGATAGAGGAGTTAGGTGTGTAGGATTGTAAATGAACGTGGGGATTGGGGATGCAGATGGGAGTGGAAGCAAGTTCAATGTTTACTCGAAGTATTGCCAATTCAATAGTATGGGATACTAAATTCAATACTAGGTGTGTGGCCTTGCTGACGTCATTGGATATAGGGTTATATTTGGATTATTAAGAAGGAGGAACCTCTGGCTTGAATGATTGAACTGGTTAGGGTGGCTCGATAATGAGCGAGGAATTTCGATGCCTTTTAGGTAAGATACAGCCATTTGATTGTCGTGGTTATTCGTTTAGGAGTAATACATTTTTCGGGACGTGGGGGTGGATGTAAAAACAGTGATGTAGAAATGTAAAAACGTGGAACACCTGTCGACACGTTTTGCTGGTTTCGAGGGTGACGAATGAAGATGCATCCTCTCTGCATTGTATTTTTAAATGTATTATTCTCCACTCGGACTCGTTGCAAAAAAATGAGTGGAGCAGGATGAATAAAAAGGGAGGAAATGCAAGGGTAAAGGGAAACTGTCTTCTTTGTATTAACTACATAATCTCACATGAAAGGGTCCCATTTTCTGTAACGAACACACTCATTACTACCGAGTGTAGTATCTTCAAACTCCTAATTGCAAATCTTGGGATTAAGAATCCCTTTAATCATATGAGATCCTTAATTCTTTGCAGTCTACTATACTTCTCATTAATTTGAAGAAAAAAGGTATTTACTGGTGGAGATGTGGGCATTCGTTTCCAACGTATATTCACCTACTTTCTCTGAGAAGAGTACTTTTTGCGAACGTTTTACCTCGCGAATAAAAATGGAATTTAAATGACCATGCACAGGATAACGTATGAAGTACACGTGTTTGGATGTACGTGGTACCGCAAAGTATTAAAAAATTTCTGTGTGTACACAGTAAATGATGATTTCAAATTCGCTGTTCATGTTTCTTTAATGCTGTATCGCGCTTGAAATTCTCTTACGTCAAGCATGTAGCTTTAATACCCTTTCTCTTTCGAAGCCCCTTCCTTTTTTCGCATAGAAAGTTTCGATGCTAGGACACATGGACCGAACTCATTTCGACTTCGCATCTTTCTCGATTTGGATGTCGACCCTTCTGTTGCCACCATCAATCTTCTGTCCTTGGAGATCGCAATCGTCCTAGATTACAAATAGAAAAAGTTTTCCATACGAAAAGAACGAGTTGGCATTTCTTCTGCGTGACATTCGCGAGAAAATGAAGTTTGGTGCTTGACGAGGCTGACGTTCTTTCAATTTTCTAATCAGAATAGGAATTATATCGTTGCTGCTTTCTGGCAGGAATAAAGCAGTAATAAAATCTATGGCAATATGAAATTTCGACAATGTATACGGTTTGTAACTGTGGGAGAAGAGGAATGTTTAAGACAGAAAATCGATTTGGAATTAACATTTTGATGGCAAATGCAAATGATCATATTGCTATCCTAAACCGTCTAATCAAGGCTTCTGTGGGATTGTCCACTTCGTCATACAGTGACTGATGTCTGTTCATGTACATCCTGATCCACTTACCCAGCTTACGCATAGCAAATACTTTTTGCAGCAATATTACACCGCCTTTGTAATAGCGTATTTGAGGCTAGCAGCGCAATAATGGCCTAACCCACGATTTTGAATTGATTTCAGCCTAAACCACCTCTTACGCAGCAAAATTTTAATTCTATGGTGGCTTGAGTACAAAAACGTATTTTTGCACAGATCATTTTGTTGATTTACGTCGCGCAATACAAATTCTCGAATATTCATACATTTACATTTATATACTAATAATACACATCTTAGCAATCACATTTTTTAAAAAATCATACGCATGTACCTAGAAATAGAAATTAAAGCAACGACTTTAGAAGTTTAATAATTTCATTAGCCGTAATCTCGGAACAAAAGTTTTGGGTTTACGCCACTATTGCGCTGATAGCTTCATTTTTCGACGGTGCAAAATAAGTGTATAAGTACTCGAAGTAGTTGCGCTTTTGGAAATCCTCAAATAAGGTTATAAACATGCAGGTAAAATCTAGAGATAGAACTTTCCAATCAACCTACTATCCTCGAATGCCAGAAACTAGGCCAGAGTTGCCATAAGAGCTCTTACAATTATGTAGAATTCAAGAGGTAAAAAGACTGTTTACCGTTTGCAGTGAAGAAACCTTGCAGGGTATTCTATTACATCTAAGAATAACAGCTTACACAGTATGTAGTCATTTGACTCTAGATCCGTTACCCTTCCATTCCATATTTCTCCACGATCAGTTACCCAACTCAGTCTCTATGCCCACCCAGCAGTAACCAAAGAATCCCAAGCATCGACGCTGAAGGACGTTAGAAAGGTCGCGTATTGCGCAGGGGAGCCGGCGATAGCAGCGAGCCTGACATCATCGAATTACGTATCGACATGGGCCGAGGAATCCCCGTTGACGTTTCAGGGTGGTCGCCGACGGGCGAACGTCGACGTGGACGCATTTAGACGGGCGCAGGATTACGCAGCTCTCGACGGAGACGTCACGTTGGCCGTCGGTGTAACGGGGCAACGAATTCCTTTTCCGTTCGACCCTCTAGGATTTATTTGTAGCGCGCGCGATTTGATTATTTTCCTTTCAGCCGAGTTTCCTTCCTTCGACGTCCACGGCTGGTTGTCCTTCGATGGACGCGCCACCGCGAGGGGGGCTCGTGGAAAAATAAATGAGGCAGCAAATCAAAGGGGGCTGTTGCTACGTCCCCCCCCCTTGCCTGTTCCTCGTCTTCTGGCAATCCCACCCCCCGCACACACTTTTAGCGCCACCGCACTTTCAGCTGCTTTGTCAAGTGCTCCAACATCGCTCAACGTCTTCTTCCCTTGTTTGTTGCAGACGTGCCCAGCGAGCAATCTGTTTTCGTGATGCTGAACGGCGAAGAGAGCGAGCTGAGATTCCTCAACATCGTGAACCCGAAGGTGAGCAACCGTTGTCGCGGTGGTAGAAAACGGTTTCGTCGAGCGAGGACCCTTGGGGGGTTGGTCAACTCTTAGCTGGGTAGATTCAGTCGCTCATTTCTGTAGTGTCTCGCGGTTAACTGCTTGTATTATTTGCACAGTGTGGCACGAGCGGTTTTGTGTGTCTGTAATTATTCTTGGTATAAACTGCTGGCTTGTGTCGTTGAAGGAATTTGATTTCAAGGAAGGTAAGCCAAATGGGTACTCTGGTTCAGACAATTTCTCAACGGTAAAAAAGCGTAATGCCTTTTCACGAAAAAAGGATAATAAGAAGAAGAAGGAAAATAAAAGAAATAAGTAAAATAAGCGTTAAAATATTTAAATATATTAGAGCATATAAGCATTATTATATTAGAAGTTGTATTCTAATTTCATTTTTGACAGTGCTCGCATACCATGATATGGTTACAGCAACCACAATTGCGGTGTGTCAGTAGTATTGTATTATAGTAAATTCAAGTCGGTTTATAAAATTAATTTAACTTTAATCAAATAAAAAATTTTCGTTCTCATTTTTTTCTTTTCGTTCTTTTTCTTTTTTCTGCAGCCCTTGTATATCTCGACCTCTATGGCCGGCCCTGCATGGGTTTTTCATAGCTTCTAGAGGCCTGTTATTAGCTTTTAGTTGTACAATTTGTGGGATAGTGGAATTCACTCGTTTCCGTGAGTGTGATGAAGTTGATTATTGTAATTTAATGGTAGACTTCTTGACTATCTTATAAACTCGACATTTTGGATTATGTTGAATGTTAATATCGATTTAGAGATTTTTTTATTTGACTTAATACCTACTCCTTATATTTGTTTTTAAAAGACGGAATTGGAGAACATATACCCGGACGCCTTCGTTGTCATGTACTCTGTGATCGATAAGGCGTCCTTCCAAAGGGCAGAGGAGATCCTCGAACGTCTACACGATCAGGACCTCCTGCGAGGGAAGCCAGCTATATTAGTTGGCAACAAAGTGGATCTGGTTCGATCCAGGGTGGTCTCTTCCCAAGGTTAGTGCATATAAAAAGAAACTCTGTTCTTATTCCTTAACCCTTTATCCTCGAGTCAACATTAATGAAATTAATGCCCCGCGATCTATAAATACGCTTCAACCCAGGAGGCGTAATAAATAAACTGCCATACAAAATATCGATATTCATTGATTTATAGATAAATCATTTTAAACTTCACTTGCTAGTATGTACATTTGTACATACTCTAAAAATTTAAAGAGGAAATATATTCCAATTAACCAGTACCCCTCGAGAACAAATATAAATTAAACGCCAATTGCATTAAACATTCCTCACCTCCTTCGGTAGAGTTCTAATCAATCAAAACCCTACAAGTACTAGAAAACAAATATTCATTTAACGCCAATTGCATTAAACGTTCCACACCTACTTCAGTACAATTCTAATCAATTAAAGCCTTAAAAGTACTAGAAAACAAATATGCATTTAACGCCAATTGTATTAAACATTCCTCGCCTATTTCAATACAATTCTAATCAATCAAAACCCTAAAAGTACTAGAACCCCTCGAGAACAAATCTCTGGTGGGGCGGGCAAACGATGAAAATATTAACAAAGTGCTATGTAAGATCAGGTGTTAAATTTTGGGTATGAAAGTGGATTACATATATGTTAAAAGAATCCTCTATTTTGCACCTCAATTCACAAAAAAAAAAAAGAACAAGAAAGAACCTGTGTAAGCTTGAGGCAAAATCTGACTTAAGGTGGAATCTGGCGGCACGTGAACCGGCGAGCTTTGCGCGCGATTCGCCGAGTCCACGTGCCGTGAGAACGCTCATGGAGAGCCGAGCAGGCTCGCCGATCCACAGTTCGTGAAAATACTCATGGATCGTCGACTCGCGCTCGCCAAGCCGACTCGCCGAGCCTGGGCGAGCCGAGCAAGTTCGCCGATCCACGTGCCGTCAGATTCCACCTTTATACTCGCTTGCCCGCCCACCAGAGAAATATCCACTCAACTCCAATTGCACCAAACATTCCTCGCCTATCTGAAACAACCGCCCTCCCGGGGTAAGATTACCAATGGTCCCGTGCTATTTCCAAACGCCTAGCGTATGTCCTTGCCGGCGACCGGGGTTAAATATACACCCGCCCCTTTTCTGATCCATGTCCACGTGGTCGACGCAGATGGCAAGTGCATGGCCTGCACCTATCGGGTGAAGTTCATCGAGGTCTCGGTCGGCATAAACCACAACGTGGACGATCTGCTGGTCGGGATTCTGAATCAGATTCGACTGAAGACCGTCCAGGGGAGCGCGGAGAATAGGGCGGCGAACGGCGGCACAGAGGGCGGAGGGCACTGGTACAAATCCAGAGGCGTGGTGCGTGCCAGCATGAAAGCCAGGCAAATGTTGACCTGGCTGTTCGGCAAGGAGGACAGCAAGTTCAAGAACTGCGAGAACCTTCACGTGCTTTAAACAAGGGGGTAGGAGGGGGTTGGATCTCTCGGCCGTACCTGAGGCTGGATGATGGGGGAGTGTTGTTTTTTCCACGCAGCTCGCATGACTGGGAGGTCGTGAAATATTCTGGGCGAGAATGATCTGTTGCAAAAAGCGCTGGGATAATTAGTATCTGCCAATATACACGGTGAGACACTGGACAGTATACGTCTGACAATTATATTGATACCTCCATTGCTCTTTAATTTGTGACACTCGACTTAGGATATGATGATGGAAGGATGTGGTTGTCACAGTTGTTTTCGGGGTTTCAAGGCCGTCAGTGACTTTGAAAGTGGAACCACTGGTTTCTTAATGACGCACAAGGAAAGTTCGGCAAATAGGAAATTCAAAAAGATCTGAAACTTTGAAGAAATTTAGCTCCAGTGTTGAAAAAATATCTACGAAACTGTAAAAGATATCAAAAAGAAATTAAATTCATAGTTCATAAAATTCATAGAATTCATAAAATTCATAAAAATATTATTCTTTTCAAAATTTATCCCCACCACTCTTTTTTTTTTGACAATTCTTTATCACCACATTGTAGGATATCGGAGGCTATAAAACATTGAATGGAACTTTTTCGATATCTTTTACAGTTATAATATGAAAACTCGCAATTTCTTTGAGTGGGTGTTTTCCCTTAGGACCCTTAGGACTGCTTTATTGCCGAATCAAAAAATTCTTACGTTAGTAGCATCACTTGAGCTACATTTCTCGAAACTATCAAATCTTTTTGAATTTTCAAGTTGCCGAACTTCCCTTGTCAATTTAATTAGGTACAAAATATTTCAAACAGGCGAATGTTTGGAAAATATATTGATATGAAGCAGAGTAAGGGAACACAAGAATGAACTATATACATTAGGTGATTTCTCACATTAGATATCCCATAATATGTGTAACTAAACAGCACAGGAATAAGATACTGCAGAATTAGTGTTTAATTTCACTTTCATCTGAGCATACAGAAAATGTGTTCCCTTTTTAAAAAAGTATTGACAACTTCGAGGAAAATGGAAAAATCTTTGAAATCGAGAATCTTTCATTTTCATTACGTTTTTACGAGTTCAAAAGCAATGGAGGTTTACTTATACATGTTCCACCTTGTATATTTGGTACACACTCTGGTGACAGTGTTTCGTTTGGGAGCTCTCGTGAGGGTGGCCAATTCGATTCAGTGAACTGTTCAACTTTGGTATTCCTGTTTCTCTTATTTTTAAAAAAAATCCTCGTGCTTCCCATCTCTCTCTTCTCAATAATATAAGAACATTAAAGGTGCAGATGAGTGTGGATGCTTGCAAAAATCTCAGAGATTCTTCGCGCTTCCTTCAGCTCCGCAATACCGTATATCCCCTAATACGTTCACAATCCGCTTACCAATATACAGACCGCGGCTGTCGTGATTCCGAAATCCGTTGAATACACAGAGAAGATGGCTTCAAAGATTGATAAGATTATTTCTCTGTTGCTAAAGGATTCATAAATCATTATACTCAGCGATCAAAGATGAAGGTAGAATATTTATTTGTTGCGAAAAACCTACCAACTTTGCAGACGCGCGCAACTGTGAACGTGAAAATAATTCAGAGAATATATAACTTTCGTTAAATGTTTTTTATAAATAACGAAATCTCTGTTTTCCAAAGACGGTTCTAGTTGAAACTTCGAACTCGGCGCGTGATGTATCTAAAAATCTTTAGGAAGCTAATTATGCGGATCGTGGAACGAAGTTGGCCACCCGCTTCGCGAGAATTGGAAAGAATGGGGATGTCGAGCATTGAGGTGCGATCAAAGTGCCAATTAATCGAAACGAACGTGACCCATTACTTATCCACGAACGATTAACACTGAGTAGAACGTACGGACATTCATCGAGGATCTACTCGACGACTAACTTTAGTATTAATTCGCCAAGAGCATCGTCAATGTTAACTGATTCTGCGTCCACTCGACATCACACTCAAGAGGTTCAGGACAGAATTTATACGCGAGGTTTGATTAATCCTTTGACCCTTCTCTTCGATCGCTTTTAAAAAGTTTCATCTACCTTCAATAATTTCATTCTTTTATGGAATAATTAGATTTCATTCCCTGATACTTCTCAAACCTTTCAAAACCTTCTGTCAGAGACATTAAAAAGCCGAAATGAAAGATACATAAACGTAGTTTGTGTTCACGAAATGTACATGAGAAATTTCGTAACAAAGATATATTAAATTAATACATATTCCGTTTAAAAAATGAATTCTAAACGACGCGGAAAACGATAGACCTCCGGTTGAAATTTTATCCTCCTTTTCCTTTTAAAATATTCTAATTTCATCGATAAAGAATGTCACCGGTGCAACGATTGCTAGCAAATCGTGTGATAGTACTTTTTGAAGGGAGAAGGTCCGCGCAGGTCAAAGGGTTAGTCGGGGAGGAGAGAGAAGCCCGATACCAGACAGTTCAAAAATCGGTACTCCAGGACGGGTACGAAGGAATTTAATCGGACCATGGCACGAACTAGTGGCCATTATACTTTACGACGTTACTTGTACAATAAGACCAATTTAATCTTTTTATCCGAGTTGTACATACTGGTAAGTTTAACGATACGGATCTGTGTACCTACTATGTCAAAAGCGAGATACGTGTGTTGTTATAGATTATAAATTACCCCCAGGCGAGTGTACATCGTCGTATGTATATTTCGATGGTATACTATATCTGTGGATCAAAAGCAAGTCGTTAGTTTGTGTAGATGTATGTTAAAACGATTGACGTGTTACTGTATTGCGTGTTTTCCTCAAATGAACGGGTACTAAACGATATAGACGTCGATTGTAATGTCTACCGAGATGAATATTCTTTTTGAAATTTTGAGAGCGAATTACGAAAGAAGAGAAAGAATATATATATATATATACACATACACACATACACATATACTGTCCACTGTCTATTTTCTGCGATCTCTACGCCTGTATACCCGAATTATGTATACACATATAGTACATACATATGTATATGCGTATATTTAATCGAGCAGCCCTGTAGCGGGGGTGGTTTCCGCGGTGCATCTGTTTCAGGGGCCAAATCGGAGGGGCGTCGAGTGAAAAGAGTTGTCGAGAGTTACGATAGGATGTGAACGATATTCGATCGAAGGGAATGCTATTTTGAAAGGAGTAAGAATTAGAAAGGGATGAGCGGAGTGAAAGCTGAAGGGGGCGTAACGAATTTAAATAGAGCTCTAGGCAACAACAGCTCCCGGGGATTGTAAATTTCTGACAGGGTGGAACGGGTAGAAGGTATGTAATGAATTAGAATGCTAAATTAAGTCGGGTCATTTGGTTGGGGAAGACGCGATTTCAAAAGGATTGCGCGGGGATGGCGAAGTGAAAGGGGTGGAAGCTCAAAGACAGTAGCGAGCTGAAATAAATTCCTACGTGAGAAAATAGTGGCATTAAGCTGGAAGGGATTTAAATTGCAGAGTGTACTGCGTCGTAGGAGGTATCAATTTTAAACAGTTTTCAATATAATGGTACTTCGTGCACCGAGCAGGTACAAACTCCGTGAGTCTTGGACCAAGCTGATTGTGAGTAGTTTATAGGGCAGGGAATTACGTCAAAAATATACTCTCGAAAGAAATTGTGAGTTTAAATATATGCCCGAGATGATATTAAACTTGCAATTCGATCGAGCAACTGTGATCAGTGATCACAGTTTAACCCTTCGTGGTCACACTTCTGCGAAGTTCCGCGTGGCCACACAGGGTCCAATCGACCCGCCCGATTTTTAAACAGTTACCGTACGAACTGCATCAGTCCAATCGAGTCTCAAAAATTATAGTACACACTTCGAACGTTGCAGAATATGGAGCAGTCACGTTTTAGTAAGAAATGAAATGACAACATGTAAAAAAAGATCGGAAAGGTCCTGAAAACTGAGTTTTTTTACTAAAACAATCATAACTTATTTAATTTTCAATTAATTTTCGTACAGATTGTGGCTGATACTAATAAGATATAGTCCTCGTTGAAAATATATAGTTTCATAGTGTGCGTTTCAAAAAAGGTATTTATTTTGAGATCTGAATGTTTTTGTAACGGCTGCCACTGACCAAATTTCTGATGAAAAAAACTGACTGTCTCTGCCAGAAGAGGAAACCTCAAATTTCCGTAAAATATCAGATCAATGCCATTTCAAATCCAGGAACTTACCGGTACCAAGCTCCAAATTAAAAGGCGGGCCTATTGGACCTACAGTGACCATGAAGGATTAAAAAAGTAAACATATTGCACGAGGTGAGATAACAAATCGGACAAACTGTTGAACTATAAGTAGACACCAATGTGAAAGGAGAAAGTGATTTAATAGAGACAGATTAATTTTCAATTTTTTATATCGCTACGACGCCTTCCTTCGATTCAACGTGAACCGTGGGCCAACCTCGCCGCAGCGCTGCCACTCGAAATCAAGGATCCGAATAAAAATACTAAGACGTAAGATTTGAACCATCAATCCTGTGTACTTGAGTGGGAATGGTTCCCTCGATGGCAACCCGTTTTGCCCACCGTACGAAACGCCGATTCACGACGATCGCCGTCGACCAAGTTCGTTCTACTTCGTATCAGTTGCGGATTACATACCAGAGTTAACCGTTTTTCGTGTGTTGTATCGGTTTTTGCGTCGTCGTCGTTGTTGTTAATTGTTGCATTGAAAGGAATAATGATGCGAGCAAGATTCTGTTAGAGCGGCGTCACTCCGACGCGAGGACCTTAAACGGAGATTCTTATCAAGTGCCTTTGTGTATTTTTGTAATTTACGCTAACTCGATGTAAGTCTTAAAAAAGAAAAGAAGAAATACGATCAGTGTAAACATTCGAACGTATGCCGATGGACGAAGCAACGTAAGGCTCTTCTTCATTTCCCGACGATTTCGTTTCGTACGCGATTCTCCGCACGCTTAACGACGCCTGTACTTTCCATCATTCTTTCCTTACTTTCTTTCCATAGTTTCACCACCGCCGGTTGCTTCCTTTACTTCGCGGTGAATGCCGCGAGAGGGGTGTTAGCGGGAGTGCTCGCGGGCTGCAGGGTCATTAGAGGCCTGACACCGAATTCGAAACGATCGACAGAGACAACGCGTCGCGTTGCTGTCCTGTGAACATCTTAGCCCTTTGCGGTTGGACGTTGCACAGGTGCGAATTCGCCCGAAATCATGGCCGAAAGTAATTTTTTTTTATTTAAATAATCTGTGAATTGTACCTCATTTATGAAATATCAGACCATGTTTTTCCACAAGAATCAATTTTTAATCTGTGATTCTCTAAGAGATATGCAACTTCAAACTTAATAGCGTTAGATAATGAATTTTTTCAGGCAAGACTGGAAATTATGTTACGATTTACTGTCGATGTAAGAAGATAATCTGTCAGTGCTGGTATTATCGAATATAATCGAAATTTATGTTTACATTAATTGTATTATTTTTGCAATATTTTTACAGCTGGGGTAGATATAAGTACGACACCTATAAGTTTTTCTTTCTTTGAGCGAATAGTCGTGTATCGAACGAGATTACACTTCGATTTTTTTTTAAATTGCGGTTTAAAAGTCACAGAAAAAGTTCTGATTGAAATTAGCTGCGACAGTCTTGTTATCGTCATTTGTAAATATTAATTTTGTCCACAATTTTTAATTCTATAGTTAAAAAGGAGTTGGTATGTTATTGCATTTAACATTGTATTATAACAGTTATTATTTACGATTAAATATCACGTAGAATGCGTTATATGTGTATTATAAAAGTATACACGTATAATTGAATGTTTTAAATATATTATAATAGTATAATTTAAAATTTTTCATTAAAAAAGTACACGAGTATTTTTTGGAGTCATTTTATTGTAATTTATTTCAACAATTTAGCTTAGATATTAAGATATTAATTTTGGCCACGATTTCGGGCAAATTCGCCACTGTGCGTTGCGCCAGGGGTGACACGAGTTCGTTGGTGATCAAAATGTCGCGTCTGAAATGAGACGAGATCGGGAAAGGAACACTTTAGGCCTATCCTAGACGAAACAATCTCAGTGGCGCGGCGACAAATGCTATTTTATGCTGCTGAAAATATGGGATACTTCCTCCCTTCGTCGTATCAGTGAATGAAGAAGTGTGACGAGGAGCAGTCTAAATTACTGTCAGTAGAAGAGGTATAGCAAACTCGTACAATGAGACAGGCGTAAGGAAGTGTGGGGACAAGTAGTTCGAAATAAATATAGGGCGACACGGACTGGAGCTTCG
The DNA here is from genome assembly GCA_944738655.2 of Andrena hattorfiana. Classification (NCBI taxonomy): domain Eukaryota; kingdom Metazoa; phylum Arthropoda; class Insecta; order Hymenoptera; family Andrenidae; genus Andrena; species Andrena hattorfiana. Next base: position 60,163,477 of record OX122891.2, on the reverse strand, counting down.
AATCAGTACGAGGTACTGTATAGTCTGAAATATCGCAACTACGATTCAATTCCCATTAATCCCATTGCAGGTTGCACGAAACCCTAAAATCCTATAATTGGATACCTTATATGACGCTGGGTCCGTCTACCTTAATTGCTGCCACCATTTAACTGCCCAACTTTCGACTTTGCTGTACCTCTGCTATTGACTGGACGCTTTATACCATAAACACACGACGAATCAGCTACTACACCCCACCCTACTGACCACAAAGGGTTAGGGAAAACGTTACGTCAACAAATTGACCAGCTTTTCCACGGTACGCCCACTCTATGTCCTCTTACGAATCTAGCTGTTAATCCGGATGATTATCGATGTATCCTCAGTGCTGTAACGTTCTCGTGTTTGTTCGTTGTAACGTGTGACGTGACAATACTGCCATCCCTTCGGTCGAAAGAGATACGCGGAAGGATCCGATCGGAGAGCGACTGTGCTCGTCGCGACGGTTTTAACGGAGCGATAGAGGAACGACGATTAGCGCGGACGTGCGTCCTTTAACGGAATATTTTCGATGTAAGATAACCTGTCATCCAAGGAAGTCTGACGAATGGCTCTAATCCCGAGGGATTATTGTACATCGGTAATAATAAAGAAGTGACATCCCAAATAAATTTTCGTTTGTCTTTCTCCGTGCACCTTCTAGTATTCTCATCGTTTGCCCCGCAGCTTTCAGAAAGACACTTGCAATTAGTATAGGTACACTTGCTATGCATTTACAAATTGCTGAAATTTCTTTAAGAGCAGTTTCCAATATGAATAATACAAAAATTAATTGAAACTTTGGAAAATTTAGATATCTACTTAAATGTCTTGTACTGAGAAATTTTAAACTTTTAACCCTTTGTGGTTACACGGGGTGCTTGGCACCCCAGGCATTTCCTTTTTTTTGCCAGTATTTCTGTAATTTTTTAGACCTTAATATTAAAATTTAAAAATTTGATGAATTTTCTCAACTACAAATTTCAGCATATCAGAATTTAAATATTTAGAAAAAGACTATTACGAATGAGTATTACGAATGTACAACTGACACTCAAAAGTTACAGGATTCGAAAATACGAAAATGGTAACTCAATAATGCTGAGGTGATTATAAGAAGGTGTGACCACGAAGTTTTAATGCAACATCGAATCAGATGTTCTTACGTTTCATTTTAGGAAGCAGAAATTTACGAAATGCTTCTGAAGAATTTCTTTGAATTATGCCTTGTAATTGTAATTTGTTCAATTTGAAGTTGCATATTTTATTCAACGATTCATCGCGAGTTGGAAATTTGAAATCGGCTCTGAAACCATCCACGAGTACAAAAATCCTGGTTTTCGATCGCTAATGCGAAGAGGATGGTGAACTTTCGGACGCCGACATGATGCACACGGCCCCACCATCGAAAACCTGTACTTTTTCAATGTTAATATCGTATCGTAAATCTTATGGCGACGCTTAGTTGATAAATAACACCGCGCCAGACGCATGCGTCCTGTGCATCGATTATTTTGATTGGTGCCAGATATTACCAGCCTCCAGTCGTGGCAGCTTGCCACGGCGGAAAACGAATGTCGATTTCTTGTAACCTCGAACCGGTACGATAAACGATAATAAACAACAGTGCAATAAATAAAAAAGGAATTATATCGTAAATGAAGGAAAGCGCAGGAAAATGCGACGAAGCGACGGCTGGATGACAGATCAACGGAATTCCTTATCGAGAAAGGTAAATAAATTGGAATTAAATATTCCTTAAATTATTACAAGTGAAGTTGCACTTAATTAGCCTCTGATATCAATCATACGCTGCTTATTTTTTTCATTTTACCTATATGTACGTCGAAGATTTTAAATATTTAAGCTGTGTTTAGTACTGGATTTCTTGCAGAACCCCTTTGACGCCAGAGAATTTTAATCTCTGAAGGGTTTCGAGGGATTTGATAATGGTTGATAAACAGCATGGCCATTGTCAAGCCAACCACCTGCAAAGAGGCGATCCGTCGATGGGAAGAGGAAAACGAGCAGGAGGCTTCCACCGCGAAAGAAGTTCTGCTGAACTTTCAATGGCCCCCTATAGAGAAGATGGACAATGCTTTGGCGACTTTGGTCAAGTGCGAGAAACTTTCTTTGTCGACGAACATGATCGAGAAAATCGCAGGTGGATACCACAGACAGCTTTCTTCCTCTACTATTACTGTTCCCGTGAATTTTCTTCGTTTCTTCATTTCAAAGCTTCATTTTCTTTGGCTAGAAGATAAATCCGCGTCGATAGGAAATATAAATCCGTGAGCCGCGCAAACGTGTGGCAATTCGCGCGCATTGAAGCGAAACAGACAAGAATAATGAACGGCGGATGCTCGACAGGGCAAATAATTCGATGTGAACGGAATTACATTAGAGGTGACGAGAAATGGACCGCAGGTGCCAGTCGACCCCCTTAATTGACGCGTAATTTGCCCGCCATTAATGCAATCTGATGAAAAACGGATTATTCTGTGGAACATCCACCTACTTCCACAAAACTCTTTACCTCTCAAATAAGTTATCAATTATTCGAAATGATTAAAAATCGATTCCACTCGTGCTTCAAAATTTCCAAAATTCCACACAACACTTCAACGAGAAAGCTCAAAGATTCGAGCGAAAAGAATTTGAAGTTTAGACTACTTAAGCATCTCCTATTCTCATTTAAACACTTTCGCGCACATTTCTAACGCGAGCAAGGATTTACGAAGCAGAAATAACTAATCCACTCAAGTCGTTTATTACAAAGTGAATTGCCATGAAATGGAGTATAAAACTGGAGATCTACTAAAGGTGCTCTCGTCTGGCGCAGGGATCGGGACGTTGAAGAACCTAAAGATCCTCGCGTTAGGTCGCAACTTAATTAAAGGATTCTCTGGGCTCGAGGCTTTGGGGGACACGCTCCAGGAACTGTGGATTTCGTACAACCTTATCGAGAAGATGAAGGGGATCAATGCGCTGAGGAACCTCCGCGTACTTTACATGTCGAACAATTTGGTGAGGGAGTGGAACGAATTCAACAGGCTTCAGGAACTCGCCATGCTTCAGGATCTCGTTTTTGTTGGAAATCCAATTTGCGAGAGCCTCGAGGTACTTTTAACCGTTCTTTAATCTTAGTTCTCGCTTTACAGCCAACCCACGTAGCCATTTATATTTTACAATTAGATTTCTCGATACGAAGATACTTATACGTTTCATTTTTTAAGTTTCATTTTTTCAGTGTGTAATTAAAGGACGTGTAGCTTTAAATCTAGAGTCATCATAGCCTTCAGTAAGTTAAATGCGAGAAGTTGAGCTAAAAGAGCGATAGGCTAGAAGAAATGCTGTGAAATTTAACAGCTTACTGTGCTTTAGACTGTCAATTAACCAGGTTTCCAAGTAGCAATACCACAGTTTATTTTAGCTCTTTTGAAGTTTCAATGTACAGGTTGACTTCAAGATCTCCTTATGATGCTGAACACAGATGTTTAGCGCCGAATGTAACAAGGACGGTATATGTGACATTTTTAGGGGGATCAGTGGAGGTCAGAGGTCGCCAGACGCCTGCCAATATTGGAGAAACTGGACGGTGAACCGATTATTCGATCAGAGGAATGTTCATGTGTAAACCTACCGCAGACACTCGACAGTCCTTTGCAGTCCCAGAAATCGGTCGAGCAAACTGCTGGACAATAATGCTACAGAATATTTCTACGCACCTTTTTCTTATTCTACATATTCAACCATTGCTTCTTCCTTTTTAGCAAACATTTTTATAACCTTCTTTTATAAGCCTTTTACGTCATTGCTACTTCTTGAATTTATTCCACGTTTTATATGAAGTGTAAGAAAAGCTGAACTTTGTATAATTTTATGCTAGTGAGCAATATTTACAGAGGATAGCGAAACATATACATATTGAAATATTGAATCACCTGCAACCTGCATTTCCTGTTTCTTTTCACGTGGACTCAAACTTCCTTCTCTCTATCTACAATTTCTTTTTAAAAGTCCTTTCTACTGGAAGTAACGCCTCTATTATTAATTAGTGGGTTAAATAAATACACAGAACTTGATCTTCCTCTCCAAACGCAGAGCTTCGTTCCCCAAGAAACATCGTTCCATGAAAATCGAAAAGAAAATTGTGAAAATTGACGTGCAGGAAGTAAACGACAACAGTCCCGTACATTTATATTAATTTATTCGTCTCACGATACAAGACAGATCGTACATACGTTTCTGGTGATTGTAAAAGGTTGAAAAAAGCAAATAGAGTTCGATCGGATTCGATGCACGAGAATATATCGAGGATCGGGCAGGCGACATTTCGAGAGATCATCGTTTCTTCTCTTCATCTTCTTCTTCTCCTGTTCCTCATTATTATTTTTTTTTTGTTGGTTCGTGTTCGCGTGTCTACTTTTGTTTTTATTTTATCGTCGACGCCGCGTGAGATACAAAGATGTGTTCTCGAATGTTCGTTACTTCCTCAATGAACGTGTGTGTACGTATAATAATATGCAGACGCAAATAAGACGCGCGCGTGCGATAGAAAAATTGACGAGTGTGCGTTTAGTCATCCGTTCCCGTTTCTATTATCCGCTCTAATACGATTTAGTTCAGGTATTTTGGTCGCCAATTTCGATCCCGTCGTTTCCATATGGCTCGTGCCGTGTCGATCGAGCGACAGCCCTCGAGATACGAGGGCCGAACGTTCGCAGAAGCAATACGATTCACTCCCGCTCGGTTCTCCAAACGATTCCCTCGGCGATCCTTCGCCTGGTACTCGTCCAATTACGCCGAACCGATTGGCCGCGCGATTCGCCGGCGAGACTCCCGAGCGAAGAAGCCTCGACGCCGCGCCGATAGATCGGGAGAAGCTCTAGAAAGATTCAGATTGTACGAGCAAATCAAACACGAATCCCTGCAGTAGAGACACAAGGGGACACTTCACTGATATTTATTATAACTCTTTTTTTTTTTTCATTTTTTCCTTTTTACTCTTTTATTCTGCCACGCTGTTCGGCGTGTCGTTGCGCACACATGCAACAGGGCAGAAATCATCGTTCGCCTCTTTCCCTCTTTAGCCCAACATTCGCGTGGTTCCAGCTTTTGAACGTCGATTGAAATCCGTCGTGCAGATTGCGATAGGGTCGCGTGCGCGCGATTAGGAGAAGACCGGTCGAAGAAGTGGGGGAAAACGGCGGTGGAAAGATAGAAAGAGACATTAGCCAATGACGAGTAAGAAAAATATCGTTATATCGACTCTCTGGGACTGATCTGTATCATCGAAGCGATGCGAAGCGGCGATGAACGCCTCGCGGCCTTTCCTTATCCTCCTTTCTTCGTCCCTTCGGAACGCAGTCGATGGACGTGTGCCGCAGCATCAAGCTTGAAGACTCATTCTGGGAAGGTATCCTCGGCGAGCATCCCATGCTCACGGCCGTTTGGCATTGCTTCGAAGTTCCGACGGTCTCGACGAATAGCTTTTGTTAGACATTTATCCTTAGACACATCACACAAGACAGGTTTAAACATTTCTTTCCTCCGTGAATCTCTTCTGTTCGTTTCTTTAATCCTGGCTGGCTTTGTTCCCGACACAAAAATAGTTCTGAATATATGCTTTCTTCTACCCCCTTTGATTTCGTTACTCTTACTGTTCCCCTTTAAATAATACTCCCTCAGCTTCTCTTCCTGTTATTAGTTTCGTTAGTTTACCAACACCGATTATATTCAACACGATTTACACCGAGAAAGGTCTGGCGGATATCAGGACGAACGGGGAAGAGAGTCGACGAGCCGTCCGCGGGGATGGATTTTCCGTTCTCTGCTCCTTTATGCCTCTGTCTCTCCCCGTTTGGAGACGGGGACGCTCGATGGCTCTCGCGTCATCGCGACGGAAGCGGCCCACCATAGACGGGCCCGTTTTACGCCACGGCGAATCGTTGTTTCTGTTTCTTCACGAAGTCGAGGGCCACTTTGTCGCCGACTCTTGTCTCCAGGATCTGGAGGATCGGGTGATCTGGGAACAGAAATACGATTGTTATTGCTGATGACGACAGGGAGCTACGGGTTACTTCCGAAGGGGAGAAAGGCCATTCTCCAATAGCGACACCCTTTCAATTTATATTCAACAAGCACTTTTTATTTACGAAATTTAACAAGTATAGTATTTATTCGCTACAAGCTCATAATTTTGCATATGGTGGGGGTGCCAACGAGCTTATAGCATTGAAAGCAACTCGAGCTTGTAAGGAGAGAATACTGTTGGTACCATTTACCAGAGATGGGCAAAATTTTTATTTAAATAAAAATTTCGACTGACGAATAAAGTTAAACCGCGTTAACTTTATTAAGTTTTAAATAAAATTACGGATAAATTTTTCAACTTTAATTGTAAAGAGCCATTCTACTGTGATCGGCCGAAAAATGAAGGGATATTTAAAGATTTTTTTCTCAATAAATATAACATATAATGAAATAAATCATTTGGAATTATCTTGGAATTTATTAAATTACTCTTATATTTGTCTTAATTGTTAATTGAGTTACGGGCGATAGCAACACTCATACAGAGTAAGAATTTTTTCGAATTTTCTGTTTCACATATGCCTGAGCTGGGAAATCACCTACGCCACGAACATACGTCTTTTTGGCGGTGTCGCATTGACGCTATAAAAAAACCTATGAAACAAATTAAAAAAATCTTTTTAATTTTTTTGTATAATATAAGACTAGCTTAATAAATTCCAAAAAGATTTATTTCATTATATATTGTATTTATTGAGAAAAAAATCTTCAAAGTAGAATGACCCCTTAAGTGTAACTTTACTTTTAAATTTATTTGGTGTTGTATAAATTCTGGACGAATAAAAGAATTAACTTTATTCGTGGAATAATCTAAAGCTAAAGTAACTTTTATTCGATCCGTTATTTAAATAATTTTTTATTTCGTTGATGCCCAACTATATCATCTACCCCACGAGTGCGGAACCCCTTTTTCTGACAATCTGTATTCCCTATAGCACACTTTAAGATGATGCTATATGTGTTTCAGTAAAGTCGCTTTATACCCGGATGCAGACGAGTTCCTTGGGGAATGAACGCCCGATCGCCCGCCGAAGCAGAAGTATATTTTTATGGACTCACTTCGATTCTTTTGATGCATCAGGGGTAGCTCAGTATGCTTGAGGCCGTGAAAATTGTCTATGCTGGCGTTCGTGTCAGCTACACCTGGTATCGTGCTCAGCCCCAAGAATGCTTCGCCCGCGAAGTCATTCGCCGTGAGGACGTCGTGGTCCATCACCGTGAAGAGCACCATGGCGTCTGGACTTCGACATTGTTCCACGCTCACGGAGCTACGGAAAGGAGAATCGTGTCGGTGATTTTATTCTACTTGCGGAGGATGTATACTATATACTGTGGTAATCATACCAGCTTCTTTAATCTCAGATCACTGTATACATACAGAATAGAACTATTGTTACTATATGCCAGTCCACACGAAAAATTCTATGCGACTTTGGTAGCAAACATTTTCATGATACTTTTAATATAGAAGAAATATTTCAGGTGATAAAATTAGGTGGAACAGCCTGTGTAGAATTAAGGGGCATTTCTCTGTGACACCTTGAAGAATCAATTTTATTTCACTTTTTGAAAATATATATATTTGAGAAGGTACTGCTAATTTTTGGAAGAGAAATTTCAAGTATTGGGATTTGCACAGCCGTTTATGTACAGAGCCCTTTAAACGTCTTTTTCTCGAAACGCACTTTTCTCAGCTGGCGTAGATAAAATCTCAAAAACTACTTGGCCGATTGGTCTGAAATTTTTATAGAATAGTCCAGACACTAGTAACTCTCGACAGAAGCAAAATTATATTTTTATATTGAGTCTATCATACTTTTTTTATTGAGAGATGATCGAAAAAATAATGATGAAATTTCGTACTTTTGAATACAGCACTCGCCATTTTGCCAATTTTCAACGTAAATTATTTCGTTCGCTCCCGACGATAGCGACAAACATACTCATTAAGAATCTTTTTTGATTTTTTCGTCTAATCCACCCTGAGAGTTCCAATCATCTCCGTCAGCGAGACATGATTCTTAAACATACATTTATTGCGAGCGAAATAAACACAACAAACTATTAATTTAAAACCGAATAAAAAAATATGTATGTATGACGAAAAAGTAGCTAAATAAACTGCAAAAAGAATCATAACGATAGACGTACGTATCGCTTCAAAAAAAATTCTTGAAAATTGATCAATTTCGCAGCTTTCACAGAGGAATGGACCCTTAAAGCTGTGGTTAGAAAAGAGTGGATCTTCTGTATGTACATCGCGTTGACTACTCACAATTCGAAACACTCGTCGAACATGGGGTTCAGTGTTTTCTTCTTGACGTTGGTGTGCTGCTCGGCGCAATGCTCGAAGGCTCTTCGCGGCAGCAATTCGATGATGACAAAGGGGTCGCTGTAACCGTTCGGATCTAGGGGTATCACATCCCTGGCGTTCAAGACCTCGACGCACAGAGAGTCGTGGTTCAAGTACGCCCTCACTGTTAGAACACCGTATTCCGAGGAGACGGTGTTCAATTGGTCCTGGAAAGTTATGGTATCAATTTCTGATGAACTTCAACTAGCACGAACGAAAGAGGGCTATGCAAAGAATTTCGCGACGAGAGAAACAGAAACTGCTGTATCTAATAACAGTATAGGTATGGAACTCTGAGACAATTGGAAATTATATCCTGCACTTACAGCTTACAAAGAAGCAAAGTGAAATTCTAAAGAACTGGAATGTAATTATAACATGTAATTATAATTATGACGAGATTGAAAAAGTACCTGAAGTCGTTGCCTATAATATCGGTCGATCAAGAAAGTTGTGTCCATTTTGTGGTACTGCAGGCGTTCTTCCACGTTCAAGAAACTCTGACAGTGAAGCATTTCGTACGGCAATCCTTTCTCATCCGCGTGGAAGAACTTCACCAGCAAGTCGAGGGCCTCGTGGAGTCTTTCGTAAAACATCGCGGGCTTGTCCTGCCAAAGAACAATATATAATAAAGTGGAACACTTTAGCTCATTCTTCCTTATACTTTAGTGTATAATAAGTTTAGCCGGCGTCGATCAATTCCTACTTACACTTGCATTTCCGTCCATCTGATTGCTCAGTTCCCCCAACACCACCTCCCAGATGTCCTGGAGGACCCGATTAAAGTTCACGGTGAGCAAAGCCGCGTTGAGTGCCACCAGATGGACGTCCAAATACTCCAGTAACGGCGCAATGGCTTCTGAAGTGGGCAGACTATCCGGCGACCAGGCCAGATGGAACATCGCCTTCTTTAGGGGTGGTCTCATCTGCGATTCAAACAAAGAACGCCTTAGTATCTTCATTCTCGGACCAGTTGGATTAAAGCATTCCAGTTATCCATCATTCCGAAACTCCACGACCAAAGGAGAAACGATATCACTCGTGATGGTCACCGTATGGAACTTCTTTGTGATCGTGATTTATCATTCCTTCCTCTGTGACTCGCGAGAAGATGAGAACGTTGCAAAATAAAGGGAGCTAATTCGCAGCTGCGGCAGGCGAACGGAGGACTATCGATTGTTGTGATTCAGTGACGCGGGCGATATTTTTAGTAATCTCTGACGAATATACAGAAAAACTATACGAACATAAATGTTCATCACTAAATTCTCTGAAAAGGCGAAGAATCTTATTATAACTTTTAGTTGTAGGGGAATTTAAGAGAAAAAAATGGAATGTAATAGAGTTTGTAAATGATTCATCACTATTCTCACAGAATTCCAACTACGGACCACTTTCCTCTTTGGGTATGCGCATTGGAGACTATGCATACATATTTCACTATGCATACATAATTGTACTCGTTGAAAATTTCCTCTCAGTTATTTTAACGCAAATATATGTCCCCTGCAAGCTTCTTTTCTGAATGATTAAGGGGTTCATACCCTTGACAAGTCAGAAAATAGGGTCACTTTTATGATTTTTTTTCATATAAGGGAACGTCATATTTAAAAATCAAGATATACACCTTATTGTGTATAAATTAAGCTGTATTCTCTTCAAGAAGAAATTTGATATCTCAAGAAATGGTGCGACAGCAGCCCCTTCTGCCAAGGCCTGTTCATAGTTACAGCATTTGCGGTACCGAAAATAAATTTTGCACGAATATTCTTAAGACTATAATCTAGTACTTGCCGAGACGATTTTTCGATTAGTGTCTTGTTTTTTTTTTTTAACAAAGGAAGATGAAACCTTAGGTCAAAAATCACATGCTTGACTTTGAGTAGCTGCCATTTTTCAAAACATAAATATTTTCGACATCGGTGCCCACAAATACTAGATTATATTCTGAAGAATATTCCTGCAAAATTTTATTCAAATCGGTCCAAATGCTGTAACTATGAAGCTGCTATGGTACCATTTCTTAAGCCTCGTCCCATGTTAAAGAATTCCCGTTTAACCCACCCCCACTTCCCTGAAACCTTAATTCATCTCTTTGCATTTTCGTTGAGGTTGCTCACCTTCGTGCCGATCCTTGAGACGATCTGATTTATAAAGAGCAACATTTGTCCCGGTGTCTGTTCCAGTGGTGACGTCAAAGCGTGCCTCCACTGCACCCGAGCGGAATCGCCCGCCTGACACTCCAGAGCAGTCAGAACCTTCTCGACGTGGAGCTCCTCGCCTAAATCCAGAAGCCACCTTCGAACGTACTCGAGGCCATTGATGGCCACGCACATCTGCAGAACGAAATTACGATATCATCCGATGGAACGAGGCGACGCAGCTTCACGTGCATTCCAAATGTTCATAAAAAAACAACTCTCACACAATTGCTCCCTTCACAGAGCAGCTAGTCAGAAAGTTTCTAGAAAAAAAAAAGGAAACTCAGGTGTTCGATGAGATCCTTCAAACAGGTCACTTCCGTTAGAAATATCTTGCTTCGAAAATCGAGGGGTAGTCGGTTCATAGATATTAATATTTAACACCCTTGCTCCTTCAGTTTACAAAGATGCACAGGTAGTTGAGATATGTTTGACATGGATAGAAAGATCGAAAGTAAGAAAATTGGTTTCATTATTTTTGTATGCGCACCACTGGAGTCTAAAGTCTTCCCTGGTGCTGTTTCATGACCGCAAGCTGTTCTACGGTATAGATCATTCGCTTGCGTCATTCCAATCTTAGGCTCATCTAAGCTCTACGTTGTGCCAGGCACAGTGCAAGTGTACTCGAGGAAGAACGTCACCCGTTCCTGTTGCAAAGTGTTCTCGACGCAGCTACAGCTATTTCGCGAAGCAGTGTCGTGTCATACTAATGCGAAGCGGTCTCTACCTGAGCGATTACCTCGTCTGTAGTCTTGTAGGGAGTTGACTCCTCGTAATACCCGCTGTCGGCCAACTTCTGGTGAGTGAGCTCCGCGTAGTACGCCGCTGAACTGCATATCGCCTGTGGTATAAGTAAACAATTCGGAGAAATTGCGAACACTACATTAGGAATGAGTCTGGGGGACACATCTTAGGAAAGAACATCAGTCGACAGATAACACTAAGAACATTGGAGAAGTTCTACGGGGAAACGTATATCAGTGTCCCGTAGATCAGCAGAATTTGAGTTACTACATTCTTCACTTTTCACCAGGTCAAGAAATACCGCATCTTTGGGAATTTATTTCTAAGTAACAAAAATACTTTTGTTGATTAAAATTTTTCGATGAAGATAGAGACATCTTTGAATAATATATACAATTTGTTTTTAAGTTTCCATTGAAGACACATATGGCAGTCGAGAGTTTACCATGGCGTGTACAGTTTGACGGTATATCTTATTTGTTATTAACAGTAGACTGTTAAATAAAACTAAGTTGTCTATCGGCCGATGTTCAATTTTTTAATTTTTACCTAACTTACGCGTAAATAAAGGTCCATTTTGTTACACACGAAGCTAAGCTTTTTGCTTCAAAGTGTGCTATTTTATTGTTTTTCAACCAATCGAAAAAATTGAACATCGGCCGATAGACAACTTAGTTTTATTTAATATTCGATTATTAAAGTGTTGTTTCAAAAGCCTGTTCATCAGAAATAACGTACACCGTCTAACCTTACACGTCATGATATACTCTCGACTGCCATATTTTTTTTTAAAGAAAACTTGAAAAAAATTATATATATTATTCAAAGATGTCTCTATTTTTCTTGAAAAATTTTAATTCACAAAAGTGTTTTTGGTTACCTAGAAATAAATCCCCAAAGATGCGGTATTTCTTCACCTGGCCAAGGTGGTCTAACTCCTTAATATTCACAAGAATTCATTTCTCAATGATCTTGAGATGTACGAGATATTTTGTCAATATTACAGTTGGACAAATAACAAACCTGCGTTTTTCGAGCTGATGTAATATTAAATAATCATGAAATGGAGAGAAAGTGTTTAACGATCACTCACGTCGACAACTTTCAGGACCAAGTTGTAAGATCCGGGAAGGTCTGGCCACGTCAACTTTTTCCAAAACTCTTTGATCTGCGAACATTTATTACAGCCCCCCAATACGTGATATATTCATGGATCATACTGTGCGAACTTACACCGCCCCTTTTGCGCGACGTACCTGATAGAAGCACGCGGTAACATCTATGGCAGACGTGCAGTGCTTCACTATGTATTCACCGGTGCAGATACGATCAAGCTCGGCCGATTTCCTTACACGCTGGATCGCTTTCAATTTAGCCAGATCCAGCCATTTGTCGACAGCTGGTCTGAACCACTCGTAATACTTGCAAATTGCCAAAGTTTTATGGTCGGACTGCGGCAGGTTCTCCTTCATGCTGAAAGTAATGCTTTTCCTTCAGTCGTGATTACTTTCGACAAGGGGAACAAGTGAACGTAAGGAATTGAAATTGAAAGGGAACGTAAAATGAGAAAAATTGTAGTACTTTTTATCGGAATGCTGGAGGGATGCTCAGAGTTGAAAATATAATAGCGTGTTTAATTTTGAATCTCTTGGAGCCATAAAACATTTAACTTCTCAAGTCTCTTTGCGAGGTACATATTGAATTCTTGAGATCCCACCTTTCAAGGTACCTACTTATTTCCTCGATTATATTCGAACATGAATACTGTGGAACTAGAATGTTTCGCGATGCCTGAGAAATGGCAACCAAAATGCCTCGGCGTAGCAATCCCACCGGTAAAAAATACTGACGCGGCGCCTGTCGACACTCTTCCCAATCTACATCGCGCGTCGTTAAAATAATCTTACAGGCGCTCCTTGTCGCGGCCGCGAGAATAACAAATGAAATAACAACTCGAAGTATCAGAAGCCAGTGTAAGTTAGTATATAGTATTTAATATAGAATAAATAATATGATAGTAATTAATGTAGGATAAATGTATATAATAATGAGTTATAGCGTTAATGATACTAGGCAGTTGTTTTGGTCGAAAAAGAGCTGAGACTCGTTCTTTGACACAAAGTTTATTAACATAAGAAACACGTTTGTTTAGTCAAAGACATGCAGTGTTTCGCATAGTTTTGCAGTGAGAACTTAAAAACGGAGGTTCCAATCGATTCAAATCAAATTCGAGCATGTTAACAAAATGTGTAGTTTCAGCGTGAACCTAAATTGAAATTACTAAAGACTCTTATTCTTTATAAAAGGAAACTAAAACCTCATCTTTTTGTCTAACGAAATTCGTAGCTGTTATTTTCATAATTTTGCTTCTTTGATAGGTTCAATGCAGAACCAGGAGTACTCTGAAGAAGAATTTACAAGCTGGTTGCTGAAATTTTTTTCCTTTCGTTTCGTTAAAACCACTGCAAGACAACTGAAACTTTTTTAAAAAGCCTCTTCAATGATCCATCTGTAGCGTCATCTATAATGCATATTTTTGGCGAAACAAACATGTTTTTTCAAAGTTTATGATGTTAATACACATTGTGTCAAAGAACAAGTTTCAGCTTCAATTTATTTCTTTGTAATTAATTGAAAAAGAAATGCTTCATTTTCAACAAAAACATCTGCCTCGTATCGTTAAGAGAAATGACCATAGTAAAAGTTATTTATCAAAGACCCTGTCCTTACAATACTGTGTGCGAAGAGCGATAATTTAATTGATATGTACGTTATAAAATCCTGCAAAGCGAGGTACAACTCGAACATCGGCGTCCCTATTTCTGCCCCCGGTGGCAGCACGTATTCTTCATCCGCGTTCTGGCCAGGCAGTTGAAGACAGGCGATGGTGACCCTTGCTCCCAGCTCGTTTTGCATCTATGGAACGCATTTCTGACGATTACACCCAAGAAAGAAATTCTCCAGCGAATCATTCTACCAATGCTCCATCGTTTACATGACCGCCACTTTCCCACTTTCCGCAAGTTTTTTTACTACGCCAATTTTAAGTGTCGACACCCCCGCAGGTGCTACAAATATCGATACCGTGTAATTTCTCAATTTGTACCAAAGGTCTGTAGGATTCAAGTTTCAGATCGAAGTGAAACTTTATCGACATTATTATAGAGCGGTTTGAAATATGTGCCAACGTCTTGTGTATTTCTCTGTTCAAATCTTTATTCTTTGAATGTACGATCGTTGGCCATTTTCTGACGAATAAAATGGTCCAACGAAATCACGATCATATGAAAAACTAGTGGTTAAAAAGGGGTGGGGGAACTTTCTGTTTTAAGCTTTAAACCCATCGCGCTAATTGTTTCTTCACCGCGTGAGACGTACAAGTAGAAACGCCCAAGAGTGGCCAGACATGCGGGAATAGCTGTGTACGTTCTGTTTCTCTTAAAATTCGGTTACAAATCTACTATTAGTAAATAAAGTAATACTAACACTAATAAAGTAGGCACATTCACACCATTTTTCTTAACCAATTTTGTCTCCGGCAGAGTTGGATATTAACAAAATAAAAAATTATTTAAATAACGGATCAAATAAAAGTTACTTTAGCTTTAGATTATTTGACGAATTAATTTTTTTATTTGACGAACAAAGTTAACACGTGTTAACTTTATTTGAAACATGACGAACAATTTTAACATTTATTCGTTCTTCGAAATTTTTGTAATTAATTGCAAAAGGACAGTCCTTACCGATTTTTAGGACCTTGAAATATGTTTTGTAAATAATTACTAAATTTTTATTTAGATCAAATTTTGCCCCGTTTCTGGTCTCTTGCAATCGAACCCAAGATAATTCGTAACCCACAAAAGTGTCTTGTGTAAAAAGCCCCACCAAAGATGCATCCTTAAAGAGAAACAAATTCCTCAGCAAGGCAAACGTGAGTTGGGAACGAAACTCCATGTGCGCGTCTCGCGGATGATGGACGAACGTTGGGAACAGGTGCACGGGACCACGAAACTTGTCGAATCGGGGGCTTCGTTGCGCATCACCCGAGAAAATTACCAGGTCGGAAATATAAAGCGTTGGACGAGGAATACACTGGACAGCTGACAACTTTCAAAACTCGGCTCGTTTCCGCGGTAACTCGTTTACGAAGCGATACTCCAGCGTCCTGTTGCGCTGTTGCCGACGAGTGTGCGAGGAAATATGTTGCTTTTACTAGCAGCGATGGGGCGAGATTAAGACTGGCAGGTGAACGGGGGTCACGAGAGTCACGACCTCCGCGATTGTTTCGAGGGTCGCTGGGTGTTGATCGAGAAACTTGCGCGAAAGTGGTGGACTACAGCCTATAGAGAGAAAGTTAGTCGGAGGTCGAGGGGAACAGTTTCACCTGCTAACTGAGCAACACTGGTCGACTCGTCGTTTGAAAAGTGGCTTTCAAAAATATCTAGAAAGAGGGGTTGGTTTGCACGGTGTTTGAAGTAGACGGAATAGCGAAGCGTTCTTAAAGGCACACTTCTTGAGACTCGAGAGCTGTTTCTCGATTATAAGTGACCCAGTTAACAGGTTGTGCGGGAAGTACACTGCCGGAAGTGCGAGAGGAGATCAACTCGGGGTGCTTGATATCCATTGACGACTTCGCTTGACGTGCTCAGGAACAAGGAAACCGAATTTCTCCTGCTACCTTTACGTTTTTTTTATGGATTCTACTTAACCCTTCGTGGTCACGCGGGGTGTATTGTACCCCAAGAATAATTTTCGAGTTAAAATGTCGTGTCTTTACGACTTCCAAAGGGGATTTCTCGCAAGAAAAAAAATTTTAAAAATTAAAAAATCGCTTTTTCCCGCAATCTTGGAAAATCGCTCATTTTCAACTACAAATTTTATTATATCAAAATTTACATTTCTAGAAAAAGACTATTAGACCATGATTGTATAAATATTACGAACGTACACTTATCATTGAAAAGTTGAAAGATTCAAAAATACGAAAATGGTAGCTCAAAAAATGACGCTGGGGTACAGTGAACCCCGTGTGACCAACTTGTGATTATAAGAAGGTGTGACCACGAAGGGTTAAGATAATTGAATTAAATAGAATAAGCTTTGTTAAGGATTCAGAGCCCCTGAAACATTTAATTAATAATACCTAAATAGTAGTATTTAACTCTGAATTTCATTATACTTCCACTTCTCTAGGTCCCTTTACAGGGTTCTTATTCCTGAAACAAGAAGTCAAATCTTCTTGGAAATCCAATTCACGTTGCTTCCCCGCACGCAAATTTTGAAAACTAAAATCGGGTAGCTAAGCTCGCCAGGGTCAAGGAGATCAAGCACGACGAGGTTGCTTAGAATTCCTGTGTCTCAAGGTGGTCTGACAATTTTTAAGAGACGATGCACAGCAAACAGCGACTGATGCGTTACTTTGCTGAACTGCCGAGCGCATGCATGGGTTTCGATGTACACATATTCGGTGCAGCATTCGCCAAATTATGTGGTAGATCCATGCAGTGTATGTGTGTGGTGTGTCGTGGGATACACGTCGCTCTACGAGAAACGTGCACCAGCTGAAAAGAAGGGGCTGTCAATAAATGGTAACGTCATGCTCCGGCATGGCTCTTAACGTGTCCAGCGTCCCGTGAAAGATTCGATGAAGAATTACGTGTTTCGCGTCAGCACGTTTACGTGGGAAATAGGATCGATTCTGGGGACATCTTCGTTCGAATGTCAGGGATCAATTTTCCTTTGGGAAATTTAAGAGAATCGCAGCGCGACGCTGTATAAATGGGAACGAGTTGAAACTATAAATACACAACTTTTACTTTTACTTTTATTTTCCGAAATTGGGACACCTTTATACCGAAGAATTTGGGTGCACACGATATAAGAAAGAAATTCGCGAATGTCGTTATGGGATAAAAGAGGGTAAAGCAGATAGATTAGTAGAAAATCTATTAGAAATTGACATGTTAGTGTTCATTCTTCTTCTCATAATAATATCTCCAATTTATCGAATTAAACATCCAACTTAAAGCAAAGTCTTCATCCATTAAATAATGTTTCGTTATACTAGAATCTTTCAGCGTGTTCCTTTCACTTCATGCAACGAAATTGACACAGCGAAGATATGCAAATGCCTACTTACACTGTTGCCCAATCTCTAATGAATGTAATCGTAAAAAGCTACACGATAATGCCCTAAAATTCAAGCATTACGGACACCAAAGCTAAAACATTCTACCATGTGGAAGCAGTTGTGTGCTGTCGAGATAAAGTTTCGTCTGTTTCGTTGAGATTACCCCTCAAACCTCTACAATGTCAGAAGGTTCTAAACTTCAGTAATCCAAAGCTCGAGAAGAGCTGATAGTGTGGAACACTTTCAAGAAGCTACCAGCTAAATTAATCGCCCTTCGTTTTATTCGCGTACCCATGGAAAATGCAACTTCGAATATCATCTTCATTTATGTTAGCCGTTCTCGCTGATACCCCTCGGTTTTGCTTTCTTGGAATTCTTTATCCTCCCCTTTGAGCGTACGCAAATAAAAGCAGGACGTCTCGATGCGGAAAAATTCAGTTATCACATATACATGGAGATCGAAGAAGAAAGATAGAGAGAAAAAGGGGATGGGGTCTTAACATTTCGTGGTGGTGCTGAAAAAGTACCTCGGAAGTGTTCTCCATGTGTGTCGCCACGTGTTCCGCCAGCTATGGACAAACATCTCGTGTACAGTAAGATCGCGATGACCTGACGGACATTAGAAACACGTCGTCCAATCTTCATTCGGAACCTGGCCTTCAGGTCACTGCGATTTGTTTATTTATAGGGTGTCCCCGCTGTAAATCGTTCGGTTAACATTCCACATGCTAGTATATATGTACACGTTTAATTTCAGTCACTGAAATCTTTGAAACATTCAGCTTAATGACACGTTCTCTGTAATTAGAAATCCTTAAACAACGATTTTTATTTGAAACTAAAATTTACCTTCGAAACGTACGTTTACTTGGAACACCCTATATATAAAGAGTATCATGTTCTGTAGTCATTTCGGTGCAAGGACGTCGACCGAATTCGCAAATGATGAGAGGAGTTAATTATTAGAGTATGTGGCGGGATAATTAATTGTAATTTTGCTATGTCGTTATCAGATCTGATTTTCACCGATTTTCTAATTTATCTTTTATGAATTCCAACGAAGAATGAGTTGTTTCTTTATCAGAGATCGGAAGGAACATACAATTTTTGTTTTAACGAATTTGCTTTTCAGATTTGTCAGAGAGGAACGTTTCGAAAAAAAAAACACGATCGACGTCTTCCATAAAGCATACAAGCCAAACATAGCACATACAGCTTCGCGAAACAGTGAATAAAATATATAGTCATGTGTTATATGGGATTGTGTGCTTTGATTCTGCATCATCGCGAACTATCAAGTGAATATTTTATATCTCCCGTTTATCCTTCACTTGTCTGAGGGGATTACTTTTACCACTCGGTTTGCTTACCAGCTTGTCCAATTGTTTATACACCGCTGAGAAATACGGCACGCCGTTCGTGCTGGAACAGAACATTTCATCTATCGTTTGTAAACAGACGCAACATGTTCTTTTCTTTTGTTCGCGAAAAAGCAAACTGTATTCGCGCAAATAGAGTCGCTCAGTTTTTGAAATGTACAACCGTTACTTTTTCCCGTAAATAATAGCTCCATTTCTGGAAGAGGAATTAATCGAGTTCTTCAATAAAAACTATAAAAAAGAAAGAACTATTCTTTTCTTCGCACTAGTCGAAAAAAAATTTCTATTCTAACTTCTCATTTCCATTTTTCGTTTCAAGAGTTATATGATTTACGAAAAGAGAACACATAGAAATCCTTGAATACACATCTGCGGATTTAGTGCTCTACATTTTAACGCCTAAGTAACGAAATGAAATTGTGGGAAGTCCATTATCACGTGCTATTATACGCTTAGAACTGCAGCTTTTCAAGTTTAAAGGCACCTACTTTTCAAAGAGACTGTTATAATACGTCAGCCCCTGCTCCAAGTCTACCAGTAATGCAGTTACCAAGTTTGTGAAGTCCTGCAGGACTTTATCTGCGTCCTGATCGGGCTCCTTATCGTAACACATTGTGTGCTGCCTCGTGTCTTCGTACCTACGGGGAAAAGGAATATTTGATTAAAAGATTAGATCTCCCTCTATCATCTTTGATAGAGCTTTGACAACGAAACGCTCCGTCTCTCGTACTTTTCAGACGAGAATACGAGAATGAAAAGAAGATGTTAAACTGAATGTCACACTAACCAATCCAGTGTTCCCTTTCTTAAGGCAGTTATAATTTCTCCTCGAATTTCCTTGTTGAAAGGACAACACGTACGGAAGGCTCTCATGTTCGACAGAAGTCCCAAACATCTGCAGAAGACACAACAAAAATACACATGCAAGATGTATTTCAGATCGACCTAACGTAATTGAAAATTAAAAACTTTAACATTTAAAACGTTAACATTTTGACTTGAAATCGCCTCGGACATAAGCATATTGTAGTCAGTAACAGTTTACTGTAAAGCTAATTTTCATGAGTTCATATTTTCGGAAGAAAAATACTGAATAAAATAAAGATTTATAATTTATATTTTGTATAGAATTTAGTTATGTAATTTTTTTCATTTGGTTTTGTTTGCAGAGTATTTTATTTTGTTATCCTTTTGTAGATCCATAAATATTAAATGAACTCAAAAAATTGTACGGATTTTAGTTATTTTAGTTATTTTTTATTTACTTGGTTTTGTGTAGATAGAGTACATTTTATTTTGCTATATTTTTGTAATTCCATACATATTAAAAAAAAACGAAATTTTTTAAGATAAGTACAAATATATATTTTCCATTTTAATAATATTTTTTTGTGAAAATTCTAAAACCAGTTTAACCGGTTTTTGGGAATAGTGGAATTCGAAAACCGGTTTCTTCAAAAGTCGGTTTTTGTATAAACCTTAGTTACAGTGCCCCCTTCCCCTTAAAACTGTTAATTCGTAGTATTTCAGCGACCCGGCTTGTTCTTTTATTTCGAGTACTTATATTGTTCCTGATTTTATTACCTATACACTATTGCAAACCAAAGAGTGTATCAACCAATTAATAAATGGATCGTTTAATAGAAAACATGCTACTTCCAATCCACACAATTATTATATTTTCATGACGCATTAAGAGGATTAAAATGTTTCCTCTGAAGTATGGCTGAAAAAGAATACCTGTAATGTCATGTATACTAAATGACCTAAACTGGAACAATTTAATTCTTAAAGCCAGTGCTGTATAATTCATAATGAGAAAATCGATTGTGTTTCTACAATCAGCCATCCAAATATATCACACAAATCTACCTGAAATTTTTTCCAAACCACTGTCTCGATATAAAGCACTGTTATTTCCACAGACAAATATGTATCTTAATATTTCATTAAGCTCCAATGCAATTTTTAATCTCACGCAATTTTTTTTGCCCCGGCAGCCAAGTTCCCGGACCATTTTCGAAGAGAAATCTAAGAAATACGAGAAATACGCACCGAAGGTAGTAATCGAGCTTCGTGATCGACGGCCGATGTAACGGGGAGAAGAGCACTCGATGTTGTCGGACTCTCTTCAACGTGACTTCGAGAAACTCGTTGAAGGAATCGGCGAGACATTGCTCCTCGTCTCGGGACAGCGTGTCCGTGTGCCATAAATTGTCCAGCTCCTGCAAAGCCAGTCGCGATCGAAACGCCTCAAGAAAATTGCGTGATATCGACATGTTGGGTGTGAAAAGGGACGAGGGGTTTGCGCTCTTTCGATGGCTAGTGAAAGATCGTTAAAAACCTGAAGTAGACGGTGAAGGATCCTCGGATCGCAGGTCGGCTGTCGGGCCGTTGCCACCCATTTCACTAATGCTTGCTGCAGTTGCGTGACATCACCTTGGACGGCGTGCTGATGAAGAATCGTTAGTGCCGTTTGTGGCAACTCCCCCGTGAAATCTTCCTAAACAGAGTAAAATGAACCAGGCACGTCAGACGGAAAGTGAATACGTGTGAAATTTCTCTTCTGATTAATACATTTCTGTTTCTTATGACATTTTTGTCTTTTTTCAAAAAATTTAGATTGTACTTTGTTTATAATAGTTTAATAGAATTTCTAGTTTGGATGCCATTGAAGTGGGTTTTCCTTGTCGTAGGTATTCTTATACTTTCGAAACGAGTGGTTCGTTATCAGAGTTGGGCATTAACTAAATAAACAATTATTTAGACGAATAAAGTTACTTTTTTTATTCGTCGGGAATTTTAACTTCTAGGTCGAATAAATTTTTTAACTTTACCTGTAACTGTAACTGTTACTGTAACTTTAACTTTATTCGACGGTGTATTCGGCGTCGTATAATTTCCTGACACGCGTTCGACGAATAAAAAAAGTAACTTCATTCGTCGAATAAAAAAATTAACTTTGTTCGTCGAATAATTTTTAATTTTTATTCCTTATTCTAAATTTGATTTAAATAAAAAAATTTCCTATTTCTGACCGTTATGCTCGAGTGATGGTTGATACGACTACGTGAATTCACTGAGGAATGAAAATTTGTTCGTTTTCCAGGAGCAACACATACCCCTTGTTTATTCATCTCATGGTTCAGAAAGACTGTGTAAAGTCTCTCCTGTTGCCTCAGTTCCCCCCAGTTGTCCTCCTCGGACGTTCCCCTGTCTGCCCTCGTCGATAGCCACAGCTTTAATCTAATTCTACCCTGAATAGTGCTTCGTTGCGTTCTGGCCTCTAGTTTGTACCATCGAAGCAGCCCGGTGCTCGGAATGTCCTGGTAACAAACGACGGATTCTTTGCTCTATGATGCTATACATAGCAAAATGTCTATTCGGAATTATTGATTCCAAACTGACAGGAATAATAATAACATCTCCTCATTAGGTAATGAAATAATCTGTCTTCAAGTTTCATGATTAACAAGAAGCTAGATATTACTCTGTTTTCAATACTGGTGATTGATTTCACTGAAATGAAAATTATTCATGAAGCTCTAAACTCAAGGAATTTTCAATGAATAATCACTGAAGTGACTGACTTTTGTAAACTACAATAATATTATTATAAGAAACATTTAAAGTAAGATTTCCTCGATGTTGGTAAATACTGTCCAAAATTAATGATGCTGAAGCGTTAAAAATAGAAAAGTGATAGGTATGGGGAAAATGATTTGTTCTGGTTACAATTTAAATAGACTTACGAGGAAGAAGATAACCAAACGAAACGTGAGAAATCGTGTACCTGAAGAGGGATATTCACGCAGCCCAGAAAGTCATCTTGACCGCCAGATCTCGCGCTCTGGGCGATCTGCTTGAAGAATCGTCCTAGACCCTTCACGCCGCGCACCTCGTTCAGCTTGCTAACTGCGTCGAGTACCGAGGATTCGTCGTCGTGGTCCCTGAAACTATGTCTGTCAGAGCAACGCAAACATGTTCCGAGTGGAAAATACACGTACATACATTGAAAGCAGAATTAAAGCATTCAAGCAGAAGCATTGAAGATTCGAGCTATTATAGGCATATATGAAGCAGCCAGCAGCTACGAATGCCCATGACGCGAGCAAATAAGTGCGTAGCTAAGGGGAAAGTGGTGCTGTACAATAGAAAAGAAAGGGCTAATAGAAAAGTGACCATAGCTGCGAAGTGTATCGGTCAACGACAGAGGCGGCATATTCTTCTCGCAATTACCTATTTTATACATTATCCATTCTGTATCAGTCATCATCTAGCTATACAATTTCCACTATTTCAATCCAGAAAATAAATATCGAATCGATCTCCGCATCTTCCCCTATAAGTCTCGATAATACGCAAAGCACAATTATTGATAACCGCGATCAATCGGTTACTTATTCCCTGGATTCACTAAATAGCTCGCCTCCAAAAACGAAATATTCTCAACTGCACGACTCACCATATATCCAGGTGCAGAATGTCCGCGTTGATGTCGTCGATGTCACTGCAAAGGAGAAGACGGAATCGTTAGCTGTCGTCGCCTATCCGTTTTAATTCCACGTAACGCGCGACGTATAATGAGTTTCCGATTGCACGTCGATTAGAAGGCAGACAAGCCCCCTCCCCCCCTTGGAGCAGTTGGAACACTTTAGTGGTGCTTACAAACGAAACTTCTCGTTCCATCGCGGGCTCAGAGTGTGTGGCTTCACCGTGGTCGCGCGTATAAACTTCGCTGGAACCGCGCCGCTTAAGGACTCTCGGTGCTCGCGTCTGCTCGTGTGATCCTTGCGCTTGAACGACAACCTGAAACTGATTTCGAACGGGTCCAATAACTTCTCCCTGCCATTTGTCGTTGTGTCCTCTTCCTTCGAAACGTGAGACTCAAATTCAAATGTATTTTTAACAACCTCCGGGGAAACACTTCAGCTCGATCTTTTTATACGATCATCGTCGCAATATATTACTATGTAAGAACTATGAGCAAGCGTTTTAATTCTCACTTAACACATTCTGTACTTGCAGTGGCTAATTTTAATACTAATATGGTGAAGGATATTTTAGGAATTAGTTTTGTAATTCCTATGAGTTCGGGAGCTACGAAAAAAAGGCCTCGCGGGTCGATGGGACTTGAACCCACAATCTTTGGGTCCTCTGAGTACTGGTCAGTCGCCTAACTAACTCCATCAAAGTCAACCCTCCGAGTTTTCTTATTCCGGACCCCACAATATTTTCAAGTATCTGCATACAGTCTACTGGCAAAATTTCTGAATATAAATTACTTTATCCACGAAATTACAGATACGCTCTCCACGGATACCATCCGAATTAACTATCTCCACATAAAGCAATCTCCCTCTGGTCACTCCATATTCACTAAACAACGGTTGAAACTGCACCGAATACTAAATCCAATTTATCATTGCACCGAACATTTATCAACCCCTTTAGACCGCTACAATTCCACCCATCACTCGATCCAACTTATCAAAGACACCCTGGGAGACCTGTGCATCGCGAGCCGAATTATTAATCATGATCTACTCCTAATGCGACGCTGTCTCCATGGGAATCGTTCTCACAGGGTCTCCAGGTGCTTGAGGGCCAGCTTCTCCACGTTCGGCATGGTTGTCTCGCTGCAATCGGGGTGGAACGACGATAACGTGGCGCTGTCAGATGGCACGCGGTCAAACGCGAAACGCCTGGCGATTTCGTTTGGCGCGGCGCCGCGGCGCGACTGAGTTAACCGCTGCGGCCAGCATCGATGCCTACGAAAAGACAATGGCCGCGAGATAGAACCGCGGGACGCGTGCTTCTGAATGCATCACGGCCTTATTCTGCCTGGGACCGTTGCAAACGGAACTGGCCGCATCCGGCAAGCGCTCATTGTTATCGCGGCGCATTGTGAAAGTGTCAGTCGAGTAGGCGACCGGAGAACGGGCCACCCCCCTGTTCCGCGCGGCGTGCCAGCTCCTTCGGGTGATCGATCAAGCACCTCGTAACGGGATTAATCGATCACGCGTCGTGCCTTTCCATCGGTGATAATTACCGCGGCTGGAGATAACTTGCTCGAATTCAGGCGGTAAACGAACTTACAGGTGGGACACTGATGGATTCCTTCGTACCGAGAATTGTTTCGGTGTGAATATGGGATTAATTGGGGGGCGGACGCTGTTCCCAGCCCTAATGGAGTGTAATTCGTTTAAGATGTTCGTGAAGCTCCAATAGCCTGACGGTAACTTTATCATTTCTGCTACAGAGTGGGTCTGTTAAGGGTTGGCGAACGTGTAACTGTCGCAATGTCAGTGATTTGTGGTTCAGACATTCATTTTAGATAGCAATAAAAGTTTGGCTAGTTGGAACAATCATTGTTGGAATTTGTTATCCGTTTTTGTCCACGCTGATTCCGTTTTCTGATGTAATTTAGAGTTCGTAATGGCTTTTCTGTATACCTGACTCTTGTTTGTTATATTAAGAGGACCCTCTGGTCAAAACACTCGAAAAACAGGTGAATTTTTTGAATTTTTTATAAGACGTTATAACATATTCTAAAAAATGTTTATGACTATTATTAATACCTACACTCGTTACAGTGCAAAAAATTTTTGTTTCATGCTTTTGGTCTTGATGCATTTTGTAGGTGGCGTTTAGTGCAACGCGGTTAATAGGAAATGCCTAAACGGTGACTATGAAATTTACTCACAGCATTGTCTAAAATCAAAAATCGAGAAAATTTCATAAAATTTATATCAATGGCTATCACATTATCCTCTGTCGCGACAAAAAACAGCAAAACTACACATTTGATCGAAATAGTGCAAAAACAGGTACTTTTACGCATAAATGTGCTGATAAAAAAGAAACTTGCGTTTCCAAAAATTATGTTAGAGGTTCATACGATAGCGAGATTAATTAGGAATCAAATGCCTTAAGGTTTTTTTTAATCGGTTCATTAGATCTTCCGAAATCGCGGTTACAGTTTAGGTATCTCTTTTTGGCAGCGCTGCACTAACAATAAGCGCCACCTAGAAAATGTATCACGACCGAAAACACGAAACAAATTTTTTGTACCCTAACGAGTGTGTTAGTAAAAGCCAAAAACATTTTTTAGAATATGTTATAACCCCTTCTTATAAAAAACTTCATAAAAATCACCTATTTTTCTAGCGTTTTGACCAGAGGGTCCACTGGTGTGAGACTTGAGTTAACATTCTGTAAAATATATTTACGTGAATGGTCTAGTATGATATTGATTTATGACTTAATATTATTTATGTATAGATAATTTGTTTGTAACGATCTCTGCAGCAGCCTAGAGAAAGATGAACATTCGAACTTCTCGTGGGGAACAGGTTTTTATTCAATTACATATCACGATATACAGCTAAAGCAGAGTCACAGGGATTAAGTTACTAACTTCTACTCAACTACCGTCCAATTTAGTTGTGCAACATGTATATATATGTATTTGAAGGCTTAAAGGCAGCTGCCAAGCTTTCAATCTAATATTTTCAGCTTCAAACAGCTATACGAATTAAATTCCATAAAATTCTAATTGCAAACCAAGCGTGGCCTTGATCCAAGTACCAATGAAGTTACTACTTCCACAACTAACAAAACTGTTGCAGAACAAACTTTCATTTTAAATCTACATCTGTTCTACGTGAAAGTTTGAAGATTAGAACCATTTATTAGAGCACGCGGAATCGATCACCGAATTGTCCAACCGGAGCCCCGTTTCCTCGACTTACCTATGGTGCTTCCGCAGCTTCTCGTGGTGCGAATTCTCGGTTTCAGCCCCATCAGAAAGGGCCCGTGTTGCTTGTCGCGGCCACGCTGGCGGTGAATGGGGCGAATGCGCCGTTAAATTTGTCTGCGGACTCAGCGGTGCACCTGTATTACCCGGCTGGATTCCCAGCATGCAATAGGGATCGCTGAATCCTGCAGAAAATATAGACACTCACATTCGGGACAATTCCAGCTGGAGCTACGCTATTATTGCATCCCCTGGCATAACAATATTATTAGAGGTACGAGGAATAACAAGTGCAATGTGTTCAATGTCATCTGGGTGTGGAACTTTAATAAGTTTTCTTAAAATAAAGAATTCACTCAGCAAATCAAGCATTAAAGTTGTATTTAATCTGAATTAAATACTCTTGTTTGGCATCGATATCTATGAGGCAGAGATCGTTGCCAGAATTGTCAAGATTCGCCACCGTAGGTTTTGCATAAGACCTTACGACTGAAAGTATTGAAAAGATGCACGCAAGTTGGAAGATACGCCCTTTCATCGGTGCTCGCGTCTAAGTTTATGACATCGGTGACTCTGACGGGATTACACTTGCGATTGTGTAGAAAATTCATCTATGCCTCTGTCAGTTCGATAAACCTGTATCGACGGTTCGTGGGAACGTGCATGGCTCTGGGAGAAATGTGTTACACAAATTCTCACCGTTCGCGTCTTTGGCTTCCAGTCCTTCCGCTTCGACCACCTCCACGCTCAGGACAACAATGGGAGGCTGAAACATCCAGCAGTGATTTAAAAAAGAGCCATATTGACCGATGGATGCAAATTAAAGGAAACTTTTTAATCCTCCAATTTAGCTATGCTTACAGACATGAGTAGAATTTGTAGAGAAAACTCCACCTACATATTGCTATCCATAAGGGCTTAAGAAGAAAAGAATACAAAAAGGACAACGTTTGAGGTTATTTTTCATTAAACGAGTTGGATTAAATTGCAATTAAGATTTATAGTAAGTCTCGTTATGGGCTCGTCTTAACTATGCGTTAAGCCACTTCTTGGAATCATTCGGTCGAGAGTGAGAGAACCCGAGGGCGAGCGAGAGAGGACGAAAGAGTCGACACGACGTTGTCGTCTGTCAGATTTGGGCATTAACTGAATAAAAAATTAGTTAAATAACGGACCGAATAAAAGTTACTTAAACTTTAGATTATTCGACGAATAAAGATAATTTTTTTCGACGCCAAATAAAATTAAAGTTAAAGTTAAACTTAAAGTTGAAAAATTTATTCGACGCTGAAGTTGAAACGCTCGACGAATAAGAAAATTAACTTTATTCTTCGCATAAAGCAATTTACTTTATTCATCGAAAGTTAACTTTATTCAACATATGACGCATCATTTTTTAATTCTTATTCGTTATTTGAAACTTTATTTAAATAAAAATTTTGCCCATTTCTGCCGTCTGCTACGAAAGATGTAAGGTATTATACTCT
Source organism: Andrena hattorfiana (assembly GCA_944738655.2). Classification (NCBI taxonomy): domain Eukaryota; kingdom Metazoa; phylum Arthropoda; class Insecta; order Hymenoptera; family Andrenidae; genus Andrena; species Andrena hattorfiana. The sequence goes on along the minus strand of OX122891.2, from coordinate 60,135,304 downwards.
ATTTCGCGTCGCACTCTTTCGACGGCCCGGAATCATCAACGGAATTCTTTAAGCGCTCACAACCAGCATCGAGCGCGAGCCCATGGCGAGAGTTTACAATACACCTTTCGAAGTCACCACCAAGTGAAAATACATTTGCAAGTGATCCTCGTAATTCTGTAAAAATATTTGTAATTTCGACACCTGCGGATACACGGAAGCTTAAGCATTGTCCTTTCTCAGTGTCGCTGGTAATTGGAACGTTTAGAGACTAGTACCTTCTCCTCGGAAGCGATATTCAGATAACGGCGATGTTGATCCTGCGGAACGCTGAATGCCTCTTGCGCGTACCTATAAAGATCCTCTTTGTAGTGCGCGTATTGTCCTGTGCTGGCGCCCACCGTGTTGGCGATCGTGTAAAGGACTTCTATGTACAACTGCTCCAGCTGAAACAATGTTTTCAACCGTACATCGTACCAGGCCAGTTTCCAAATGATCTGATGTCTCGCTGCAACTTCTGCAACATTCCGGTTATCAATTTAACGCTGCAGTTTACACAGGGGCTTGATTTTACGCTCGCGTCCAGTAACGGGGGTTCAAAACGAATTCTCTCCGCGCTTGAAATGTCGAGGGAAATTCAGAAATGTGAGGATTCTCTGGCAAATGCTGGGAATATAAATGTACAAGCAGAATTATGATTCTTGGTTTCGTTTTTAACACAATGCTTCTACCCTGTTTCTTTCTGTTTACGAGTTTTTTCGTTTACGAGATTTTTGTCTATTTGCAGAACTATAGCCGCGTATTATTTAAAGGAAAGGGGAGAACGGGTAAAAGGATAGGTAATGGTGGGAGTTGAGAAATGAGAATTTTACATGCCTCTCGCGGATTGTACAAGTTTGAACTCTATATGTATTTCAGGGTAAAGTACGGTACTGGAAATATGATCCTATCGTGGAAATTAATTCCCTCATTACCGTCGTCATTGCTGCGTTCGATGTATTAAAATATCAGAAATACTAATGTGAAGCCTGTGAAGCCTAGTAATAGGATTATACAAAGGAATTTAATTATATCTCCCATTCGTTGATAACAAAAGGTGTCTTAACATATTTATCATTATTATCGCAGCCATTATCGATCATCACGAGTTCCACTTACAAAGATAGATCAAATAATCGTGATAATCGTGATAAATTCAATAAATTCGAATAAATCTGATATCCTAAGTACCTATTTAATTTTCTTCGATTAATAAAGATTGTTTAATGTATATACACCAACAATTATCTATTTATTTTCTTTAATTGTCTGATTAGAAACGCTTCACTAGATTCTAAAATCCGCCGCGTACGCCTAAATTGCTGGCAAACCGTGTCCTTTATTCCTCAGTGATTTCCTTCATCCCCGCGTTGAATTTTTCGTATCCGGGATTAGTGGGAGACGTTAGCGATGAAAGCTTGGGAAAGAGAAAAAGGGGAAGGTGGCGAGATTAACAGTTACAGTTGAAATTAATGTGCCAGCGGCGAAGCGATAAAGATGAGAAAAATACTTGAACGTGTAACGAAGTAGAATTGCGCGTAACCGCTCAAACCGCCCGACTATGAGCGGAATATTCCGCTGAAATCTGACCTCTCAAAGGTTTCTAGCTACACGGACCCTGTAATGTTAAACCGTGCAAATGGCATATTGGAGTTGATGAATTTTACATGCAATGCACTCATATGATTTTACTAATTTCATGTTATACTATCCTTCAAAAGGAAAAGCGTAATATTCCCTTGAAGACAAGCTTCGAAATTACGGTAAATATTTTACACTTATATATCGTAGAGTATTACATACGCCCTTCTGTTTATAACGACAGTCGCGGAAAAAAACCTTCTTCTTATCAGTAAATATAATCAGCACGCGTTGAAGAGGTACATTAAAATACACCACGGACGAACTAAAAGATTCAACGATGAAAAGCCGCTATCTTCAATCATCTTCTGGAATAACCGCCCCAACGAAAGAAAACAACGTGGAAGATATAAATCAAATGGTTATAAAGTTGTCCAACAAGGGACGATGTGACGCGCGCGCACACAGAGACGCAAATACGCGGAGCAGAAATCAAACACGAGCCGATATTAATGGAATCAGCTAGCCTGTGCCGTCATTGGTGGTCGCAAATATTTGTCCTCTGTAAGCATACATCTCCATCGCGTTTTATTTCCCTCCTGCAAAACGTTCAGCATTCGTGGACGTTGAAAACTATTGCCAAATAGACACGTGTTCTGAACTTCCAAAAAATCACATGTGGCTTTCAAAGTAAGTATACAACACAAATGGTGTAAACGTGAAGCGAAGTAGAGAGCGCAAGTTGAATGTGAAATAACGAAGTCGTTGATTTTCTAAAAATACACGGCTTCCTTTAAAGAACGGCGTATCAAAGATCATTCCTCGCGTATCAAAGACACGGAGACCTCGGGGATACGACAAATAGGGATAATTGGACTGTTCGCTTCGTACGAATTTTTCGTTTTCTCCCCTTCGCATAATTTCCCACGTCTCTCCGCGGTGTCACCAGTTCAACAATGCGCGGAAAAGAAGGTGGCACAAGTTTCAGTTGGAATAATAAGTGGAAAACGATCGCGTTTCCATTCCCTAACGAAGTGGAAGAAGAAGAATCCGCTTCGCGTCTCCTTGGGGAAGAGAAGCTGAGACGAGTGCTGCACGATTTTCTTAACGATTCGACTGGATGCCTCTGCATTGCGCGGCGAAACGAGACCACAATTATTCCTGCCTCGCCATGGGACGCTTTTTGTGCCGCGTTTTCATAGAGACTACTGCGATCGATTGAATTACAGAACGCTATCCTATGACCATGGAAAGCTGGAGGATAAAGACCATTGCGGACACAGCTAGTGTAGAGCAAATTCTTTTAATGTATTCGTATAGAATAAATAGAGATTTAGATAACGTAGAGTAAATTGTGGAATTTACTGTCAGCTTTGGCGACATTGGTAAGGCAGCTGGCTAGTAGCGCTGAGGACTCAAAGATCGTGGGTTCGAGTCCCATCGCGAGGTCCCGTTTTTTCGTGGCTCCCGAACATGCAGGAATTACGAAGCTTATTCCTACAAAAGCTTAATGATAATATAATTTGAACTGAAATTCACTGATGGCAGATATTAATCAATTTCGAAAGCTCAAGGACTAAATGTTCTTATTCAAGGAAACTCAGTGTCAAAAGGTCCTGACCCCGAAACCTGGATGAAGGAATGCTCGAACCTTGCGAGAGGGCAAACAGCTGTAATATCGAAAGGTCATGCAAAAAACAGAGGTACGATCTCGGGGAAAAAAGTCTGACCCCGATAGCTTTATAAGAAAAAAGCTTTGATCTCGAAATTGCAGTGAGTGAGAAGTTGTAACTCCGAAAGCTAAATGAGCAGGAACCTCTGACCTTAAAAGCTTAAAGTGCTCGAAAGTTCAACACATGCCAGGTTTGTTTAAGAGTGGAAACTTCTTCCAATTAGGTATCCTCCACCAGCTTTACAAACGTTACGAGTTTCATGGGATTCGTTTTTCAACTGTTGTGTAGCTCTATCAAGCACTCTATCATCGTCCAGCTTTATGTTATCGGGCGAACCTGAATTCCAGGTTGACTTTGATGCACTAGGTAATCCAGGGGATGTCGACTTAGAATCCAATAATCTACTTATACACCAGGGATGGCCAGTGAAAGGTAGGATTATCCTGGTTGCCACAATACGCGATACATGCGTTGGGCAGAGAAGAGGTTTTTGAAGCAGAATATATAGCCGTTGCCCGGTTTTATTAAAAACTAACACCGTACAGGAATTATGTGTATATAATTCGAGAGTTCTAGAGAAAATACTAGAGAATTATGCAAAAACAGTTTAGGAAGAACGTAAAATAAATATAAGTAAAATTGTCACGTCCATAGTTGCTGAATCAATTTCTATACCAAAGTTTTCTTCAAGTTATGTAAATTTTATAATCTGATTATTGATTAATTTATTGTCTGTATATAATAATACAGATACGGACTTATTAAATATATACATTGTTTATGTATGTATTTTTAAATATGTTATTAAATGCTATATGCTAAATATATTATTAAAATGCTACGGTATAAAGGAATCAGTGAATAAAACCAATGGCGTGACGTTAATTTAGAATTTGATGCTTTCGATATTTTAGAGAACATCAAAGTTCCTTCAAAGCGTATTCGGGAAACCGCGTATCGCCAGTGTTAGCCGATTGACGAACGTTGAACTGGCAGTATCATTAGAACGGCTGTCTTTCGTTTTGATCGAAGCATGCGCCAGTTAAACTGACCAAGCGTGCATAATATTTCAAGCAAAATGCAACTACCAGGCTGCTTGCAATCTACTGGTATGCCGTATGTGTTGTAATAGATGACAAAATGTGGTGTTGCATGGACAAAGGGATGTACTCGCGAACAATTTGACGTTGATATTAATGAACGTTCTCGCGGCACGTCAAATGGAGAGACATATGTTTCCTTCTCTAGAGATGCAGGAGAAGTTAGCTTGAAAGCTCTTTAAATAAAACTCTATAAGCTGTACAAGATGCAAAAAACAGTTTTTGACATACAAACTGGTGGCATTTCAGACAAAACCATAGAGTGTAAAGTGAATTAGTAGGAGCAGGCAACAAGTAACTCAGAAAATCACCTCCGACGGAATTGATTATAAAATTCTTGAAACATAATTACGTGAGAAGTCAACTTTGCCAAAGAGCTACTATTTATTTGATTCATGTGGATAACTTGTTTTTCCTGGTACAAACAACATTGTGGCAGGGAAGTGAATTGTTCAAAGCGCGCGAGCAATTAAATTCGATGAGCCGTGAGGTCTGTTACACCGACTGAAAGTGTTTAACAACTGTACCGCGTTTTAAATGATAGTAGATGGGTACAAGCTTTTGCGTTTAGTAGGGCGAGCGTGCAACGCGCCGCGCGAGCAGTAAAAACCGGAAGCTTACACCAGTTGCGTTTCGTGTAGCGAACTTTCGGAATTACTAGGACGTGAAGGTAGAGTGGTTTAAACACGAGATAGGATTAGTCTTCTAATGCTTTTAGGTCTGCGTTTTAAACTCGACTTTTCCAGCCTTGCACGATACTGGAAGATTATTTCCATTCGGGAACTGTTTCTACCTACGTGGCTATGGAATCGAGATTGAAAATCTTTTCTATTAAGTAATGAAATTTCTTTCATCGTTCATAGGATTGCTAAAGTAGGTATTATTACAGAATTCTTGACACAAGACTTCATATTCATTTGCATTTAGGGGTCGTTTATAAATTACGTAGGACTTTTTGCTGGGGAGGGGTTCGCAAATTTCTTGAGTCTTCTTACAAAGAGAAATTAATTAATCCTAATTTTTCAATATGACGTAAATGAATTATATAAACCTTTGAAAGAATTTTAATAATTGAAAAAATGCAATGTAAAAAATATAACGATAGGAAGGAGGGGAGGGGGTAGAATATAAAATCTGCCGAATTTTTATACTGGGAGAGAGAGGGAGTAAGAAATCGCCAAAATTACCCTTACTTAATTTAAGGATGGCCCCTGACTTTACAGGTGTCTGTAGCTTTGTTAAAGTGTTTTAAATTTTTGAATTTGCGAATGGCAGTTTTTTTAGTGTTCGACAAAGTCAAAGGAGTTACCTCCTTTTTGGTGAAACGGTACTGTGAGGACGTCAAACTGCTGTCTCTGGACGGGGGTGGTGGTTCCTTCGCTCTAACCTCCACTTCCTGAAGAACCACGAGCCTTCTATTCTGCTGCTTCCAGGATAACGCGGTGAAACTTTCGAAGAAGGAGCCATCCGTCTCTTGAACCCTGAAAGATCAATTACATTTCAGCCTCGTCACTTGTTGCTCGTCCATTTCCGTGTTGTGCTAAGCACAGTGTGACCCGTTCAAAACTGCCATGGGAAATGACTCCTCGCGCGTTCAGTGTTCAGAAAAGAAGCTTGCGAATTAACCCAAGTTTGACTCCGGGTAACCAAACGGTACCACAAAGGACCATCCCGAGTCAGACTCGGGGCAGTGTTTTCCCTCATAACTTAAGAGCCAGGTTTCGTATTAACATGAACCAAACTGGAAATTAAAGCTAGAGAACTATACTTGTTAGTAGCACTAACCACAAATATGGAATTTTTTGCAAAGTTGCAAAGTCTAAATATTGTAAAATAAGTGATGTTTTGAAATCTACAAAGAATGCAAGAACAGTCACTAATTAAATATAATTTAATTTAATTTAAATATAATTAAAAGTAAAAATCATATTTTTGAGGTTCTCGAGAGTGCTGATCTCAAAATCGTGGCCGTTGTTTGCAGGAGTGAAACTCAGTTTCTGTTTTTGCAACATTGACCACAAATTTGAAACCAGCATCCTCAAAAACTATTATATAACCTGGAAGTAAAAGTTTTCCTCCGCAGGCAAAATTAGTCCGTTTCGATATCGAATTCTGCCACCATATAGGTCCACAAGCCGGTTAAAGAAATCAATTCAGTATCGAGAATTTATTTTGCTTATTACTTTATAACATTTAACAAGCACCGTGCCATTTTAGCGCCTTTGCCGGTGGCAGGGGAAAGGTGTTTAATAACATGTCACAATGCCATTTTCGAATGATCTTAACTTTCAAATCGTTAATAAAATTTCATATGACAGACAGTATCGTGTGGTGTACAATGACGCATTGAATGACGTTTGTCTAGAATGCATAACAGATCACGATGCTCCACTTGTCAATATTATCTGTCTGTCGGGTTCAGGTTATTTAAAGAACACGTATATTACTATCTATCACAGTATTCAACTGTTTGTCACATTTAAAAGAAATATGTCCATTGATCTATTTCGAAATTTCATGGTTTTATCGGAATGTTGGTGTCTGATTATGATTTATGATTGGATCAATTTGAAAGGCAGAGTGGATAGTAGAAAATCAGTGTTTCACGCGCTCTGTGTCCATAGCTTTGAGGCAAACAGCGAAGAAATGAGATCGCGAACAATTGAGGATAATTATCGTAATTACAGAAAGTCACTAACGCGTACAATTATCACGAATGTACCTACGTTTCCCGTGACTTTTCCAGATTCGCGTGTGCGCTATATTTCGCGACGCTGCAGTATATCGATCAGTCGACGAGTTTCTTGTTTTGCCATATGTTTTTCCCTCCATTTTATAATTAATATACTGTACCACGCATAGAAGGGCGACATAACGAAGCACGCCACGCTCGACTGCAGTTTGGAAATTACCTTTTAAAGCTGTCTAGATTTTCGAGGGAATTTTTCGCTGGAATTTGAGCTCGCTGAGTTTTCTCTCAGCGGAAGTACTCGCAACTCGCTTGGAAATTCTAAGTGCATTTGCTTAATAAATCGTCGAACTCTTTTACCATTCTTCCGTCGAAATATCAACTAATATATCACGTTCAAGCGGATATTCCTCTTAGCTCTGGAACTTCGAAACAGAAGATGGATACTTCCCCGTATCTCGTGATCACGCACACCGTAGAAATATTTAACTGATTATATAAATCAACTAAGGTACACGAGGGAAGTGTACAAACTTTTTAAACACACATCACCTTTCAATTAAAATGTCGACAAATTCGTTTAGATTACAGAGGGTTGGAGGTGGAACGCAGGGAGCGTCACAAGCGGCTGTACCGTAATAATCCAATTACTGCGCGTGAAATATTGTAGAAAATACATTGTCTAACAAAGCAACCACGCCGTGGGTTCATTCAACTTTCCCAAAATAGAGGCATTGTTTCATTGCAATAAAATTGAAGACCTCGAAGCAAGAGTGTAAAAGAAATTCTACATCGTTTGGTACATGTTTTATGCAACTCCGATAATAAATAAGCGATTTATTGCAAATTTTGAATCTGTACCCATTACTATTTTGCGCAATACGAATGCACTTGATTTCAAGGATTTGCCAAAAATAGAAATAAAAACTCAGTAACTACTTTTTAATGTTCAGTAAAAGTAATAATTTCATCATCAGCAGTTTTTTTTTAATTTACTTGAATTTAGTAAAGATGGTGGAGCTCCACCCATATCGCTAGAAAGTCCTCAATTGAAAACACCATTATTCTCAATAAATGAGCGTCAGACACCTGATAATTTTTTTCCCATCTAACATGTTTGACCCTAGCGCTTAAATTACTCGAGGCCCTCAAATGTAACATTACATTCCTCTAAACAATGTTTCCATGCTACAGAATCCATACACGAATAGTCAACGAAACGCGCTTTGCGTTTGTCAGAAAATCCCTTACACCCCAAATCTCGATCATCAGCCAGGGACCATCTTTCGCTAAGGTGACTTTCACGTCGGCGAAATATCGAAGATTGCCAAGGAAGATCCGATTCATACTCGTAAGCTTTAACATCAGATCACATTTTTCCCCAAATTTAACGAATCTCAAATTTCCACAATTGTTCGATTCTCCGGAAAACTTCTACCCCCGTTCTCTATCGCGACGCCATTTCGCGCTCGCGTTCCCGAAACGTCGAGTATTCTTCCCCATAAACTGCCCTTTTTTGTGTCAAAATTGTAGAACTTTTTATAGAGATAAGGTAGAGGCATGAATCTTCTTCGAGGTTAAAGCTAAGGTATTGGAGAATAAGGGAAAAGTATTGAAAAAGTATGGCACACATGTTTTGATATTGAAGATCTACGTTGACACAATCGAAGAAAATTGCAGTTTTTCCGTTACAATCTGTGATTGCATCTTTTCCTCGACTTGTTATACATCATTTCTTATAGATTTTGACGCTCTGAATTCAAATATGGCCGCAGAATTTACCTTGCCCTTTAGGATAATTTTGACAGATTTTCAGAGTCAAAACTTAGTTTGTCATAGTTTTTCAATATTTTCCCCGTATTCTGCGACATCTTAGATTTAACCTCGAAAAAGATTCATCTTATTTCGATCAAAAGTTCTACGATTTTGCCACAAAAAAAAGTGCAAATTGTTCCACTGTGCAGCGTGGAGCGCAATAATTCTTGCTTGGGGCGGGCGAACGTGCTAAAAGAATAGCCTGCTCGAATGAAGCCAGTCGAAGGGACCCCACCCACCTTCCCCCGACAAGGGGCGCGGTAGGGGTGACAAGGAAAATTGCAAAATGAAAATATGCAGATAGAAAAGCGCTCTAAGAGGGCTTGTCTTTGAAGGTTCCTTGGACGGCGGGGTCTAATTTAAATCTAAAAGAATCGACGCCACACTCAAGTCCCGACGGTATACACTGGAACCTGGCCGATACGAAAATGAAGGCGTTCTGCTGGAGCGACGCCGATCACCGTTACGCGGAACGTTCGATTAATCGAAATGGAGGAGTCGTTGGAACAGATTTTTCCTTGCCGTCCCTGGGAATACCATTCTGTTTACGTGCGCGGCTCGGAGTCTCGTTCCTTGGGGAGAAGGATCGTTTCCACTGAATCGGCTTCATTCTGGTGGATTGGAATAAACCAGGGTGTGGTTAGAAACGTCTGAGAGACTTGCAGGGAAAATTGCGGAGTTTCTTGGTAATGGAAGCATAGTAGGGTGGTTCATTCGTGCGTCTGGGGAGTTTTGTGTGGATGTGAGTCTGTTTCGGGCTGGGTTGTGAACTATTAGGATATGGCTGGGCGAGAGATTGGTGTGTACTACGCACTTGTTAATTCTTATATATTTATCTGTTGTTGAAAGTGATAGTCGTTGTGGTAAGCTACATTCAAAACGGAACGTAATGTGGTACTATGTTAATTATGATAATTATAACTGTTATAATTATGAATCTGTCATGGGAATATTGATGATTCAGGGGTTAGACCATCTTGGGCCAAAAAATACCGTATCTTTAGAAATTTATTCCTAAGAAACAAAAACACATTAGGTATTCGATTAAATTTCTTTAATACACTTACAATTCTTTTTTTCAAGTTTTCTATAAAAACAAATACGGCGATCGAGAGTACCATGGAGTGTGCGTGAACGTAATTTCTTAAATAAAATTTTAATAATAAAATATTAAATATAACTAGGTTGTTCAATTTTTTCGATTGGTTGAAAAATAACAAAATCGTTCAACTTCGAAGCAAGAAGCTCAGTTTCGTGTGTATGGAAATCAGTAATCAGAAGTCAGATAAAAATTAAACTATTAAAAAAATTGAACTTCGACCGATGGACAACGTAGTTTTATTTAATATTCAATTATTACAATTTTGTTTCTGTAACCTGTTCATTAGAAATAACATACACCGCCAAAAAAACGTACGAAATAACGTACACTCCATGGTATACTCTCGACCGCCACATTTGTTTTCAAAGAAAACTTGAAAAAAAAAATTTATTTTATTCAAAGATGTCTCTCTCTGTATTGAAAATTTTAATAAAAAGAAGCGTGTTTGTCACTTAGAATACAATCCCCAAAGATGCGATATTTCTTGACCTGCCCAAGGTGGACTAACCCCTGAATGATCTTGAGCACGGAATTTCATAATTTCATAATTTAATGAAGGTACAGGTATAATATTGGAAGCAACATTTACAGCAAATCTAATTTTCAAGTAAAAAGGGGCAGTTTATTCGATACCGTGAAGGTAACGAATGGCCACGGTATAGAAACTGAACGATGCCTTGGATGCCATGGTTGCTCGTTACTTCAATTAATTGCGAATAGTGCTAATGGACCCACATCAAAGGTGCGGTGCTTGACGTCGGTGTTCTTCTTCGACGCGTGAACCGGCCACGAAATGAGCAGGAACTTTGGTGGAACAGGGAAGACGGGAAAGAGCAGTTACGTGCCATGTTTCGCGAGAAGCCACGTGGAAGAGCTTAATATATTCCGCGAAGAGGGGAGGGACTTTTCGGAGCCTCTAGAGACGCTCGGATCTGAATGTAAGCCCGTTAGAGTTCTTTTGTTATCGTCGCGACGTTCCTCTCCATCCCTCAGAAATTCCTACCTCTGGCGGCGATACTCTCGGGGTGGTCTTAAAGAATTGTCAGGCTGGTACGACTAAAGTGGGTTAATTTCATGGGCCTGGGGAAATTGTTCGAGACGATAGCTAACGATCCGAGTGAATGAACCGAAGGGAACAAATCGAGGCTGAAAGGAATACTTCAAAAAACGATGTAAAATATCGGCGGACTCCTTTTATCCTTCTCTTTTTTCCAGGAGACACGAAGACGTTGGGGAAGACTTTTAAATGTAAAGAAAGAGCAAGAGGACCAACACGCAGAAACTTTATGCATAATAGAATCCTGAGATTCATTTTTTATTTATGCTAACAATAAGCTTTCAAGACGGACGGTTCAGAAATTGTCGCCTGATTAACGTTTAAGGTTCAACACGATAGTACAGAGGAGACATGGTTGGATAGGAAACAACAGTTTTATAGATCGTAAATACTTCCTCAATATCTTGCTTATCGACTTGACGATGTGTTACACACCCTACTGTGCGTTGACAACGATCATGGTAACGAAACATGGTAATACGTTATTCAAGAAGCACACACTGTTACACGTCGGCGTAGTGGCGGTTGAGGGGGATTTATTGTCCCTCTGTCTGGATTTATTATACCATGATTTGGATTTATGGCGTTTTAAGTCGCCCCTTTAACGATAAATCGTCACATTACGCGATTTATACGAGACATATTACAATCGAAGTGTTTCTCACGCCGTTACTAATGTTTGCAGAATGTTTCCATGTAATTGGGCGAATTTCACAGTGGCAGCAAAATGATGCTGAAGGAAAAACGAGATTAGTTATAGAAACTATAATTTGCAAACTTTATGAAACCACAGTTTCTCGATTATTTTCTTTCAAAGGCAGATTGCTGAGACAGGGTGTGACATAGGCGCTTAATCCTACAATGCACGCATGGACGCTGACAGACCCAAATGAATATTTAAGTTAAGTGAATGTAAGAAAGGAACCGTTTAAATAAATTGTACCATAACTTGTGCAGCTTTCTGTAAGCCTGTTCTCATGATATTGAGAAAGATTCAGATGACGATGACGCTTAGTGTTAAAGAGATATTTGTTCAGTATTTCATTTCGTTATTAATATTTTTCTTAATAAGATTATGGGCAATCTAAAAATATTTTTTCTCAAAATATCTGTTCATTCCTAGATTTGGAGATATGGGCCTGTGAGTCCCAACGCGTGCAGTGGTGTAATTTTAATTTACGTGTGTACTGCAGGGTTAAATATCAAGAGACAATTATTAAGGCGAATATTCAGTTGTGAAAAATGGAGGACAGAGTTTAAATCCGTCGCAATTCCCCCCATTTCAGGCAGAAGATTAATCTCTGTGAGAAGAACCAAACACGCGCTTGACTTGGCGACGCAGTCCCCAAGAGGAACGTCACATTTTTTTACAAAGAAGCCACACTATAAAGGTAGGTACCCCGCTACATTTTAACAATGAGACAGAGACGCATAACAAATGAAAGGAGACCTAGAAAGCAGCATGTGACAATTTCTCACGTTAGAGAATCGATTTCCATGGTCAGACAAAAGAGCAAAGTTTGTGCACAATAAGTAAACAGAAAATCCTATTGAAAGCACTGTTGCAAAAAGATAAAAATGTTTGTTAAGCTTCAGCGGATTCCAACTGGACTCTGTTTAACGAAACAAAACATTTTCAAATTTGAACCGAGGGCTCTGCCAACTCTGAATAACCTGCATTATGTAAATGTAAACAGAGGACGCATTTAATGCATTAATTAAAGCTTACTTTCCATAGCGTAATTGATACCAATTTATACACAATAAAGCGGAGGCTAACAATAAGTAGTATTTCCACGAATCCTGTTTGCCGACAACAAAGTCTCGAAGTCTCCTGCAAGGAGATCCTTTTCCAACACAACAAAGTACGAGAAGTTCAGCTCCTCCCTCGAAACTTCATTGAAGCTGAAGAAAAGGTAGCTGGCATTGTCTCCCGCGTTATACCGCGAATCGGTTAATTGAAACTTAAGAAGAACCAGGGCGAATTGGAAGAACAAACAACAAAATGCGTTAAGACCAAGTAGAAGGGGACGGGAGAGGGGGATAGAAATCCAAAAAGGACGCAATTGAGAGGTCGGGTTTCGAGACAAACCGAGGGAGCAAAAAGAACGAGGGATCGAATGAACCGCGCTCGAGGGACGGGGAGGAAGAAAAAGAAACGTGTCCTCGTTAAGCAGGCCGGGTCCTCGATATCGTACTTCTGGAATACGCCACGTTCACCTTGTTAAGCACGGCCTGCTGCGCTAATTTGTACAAAGCAACGAAGCCGTATATTCCGTCGGATACGGTATTAATAAACGGCCATGGTAGATCGCGGGGAAATCCGACGATTTCTCCTCCTTTGAAGCTCCATTTCCATGTGCGCCGTCTAACATTGCGCGCTCGTTAAAGTCGAGCAGAATACCTTCGAAATAAGACGCCGCTGTCACGATGCAGGGAAACACTCGCGTTTTAACTAAGAGGCAAACTTTATTTTAAATATGAGAAGACGCGAGATGGGTCCTCGAGTAACAGAATTATGATGCAGTGACGCCGAAAGTTGAAATCTACGTAAGTGTCCTACTCAGTGACAGATTTAACGGGCGACTGATGAGCAGTTGCCGACTGGGCCCCTGCACAGAAGGCCCCCAGGGCCTATTATGATTTTATCCAAACACTATATTTTTTTTTTCTGTACTACTACACGTAACCTGTTTTTAGTAAACTACATCTTCCTTTTTCCGAACAAATGAGCCCCTCAGAACGTTTGCCACCTGAGCCTCTTCCCTTGAGAGTACTTGGCATTCGTTTTGTCGAAAATGTAGCATTTCTTTTCCAATTAATTACAAAGACATAATTTGAAACTGAGACTTATGTTAATAAATTTTCTGTCAAAGAACAAGTCGCAGTTTCAATTTATTTCTTCGTAATTAAATGAAAAATAAATTTTCGATAAAAACGACTGCCTAGTACCCTTAAATCCATCACTGATGGTCATAGGCATCCTTCCTATGGGTAATGGTGTGCTTCCTAACACCGTCTATCCTCTAATTTCTACTTATGTGTAATTTAACGAAATCAATTGTGAAAATATATAAAAATACATCGTCGGCTATAACACCAGAATTTCGTGAACTATACGCGATTTCGAGCAGAGGAAAGTATTTTTAAAGAAGAAAAAGAAGGAAGGCTCGCTCTTCAAAAGCTCGTTCTAATTACGAACAAGCGGTAACTTTACCGGATGCTACAACCTCAGTAAAAGGGCGGGTGCAATTTAATTCCCGGTGAAATACACTTTTGCAGCGAGCTCGTGTCATCGAGCGTGATGTAGGCCATACCTATATTCTGTTAGTTGGGCGCTCGACGTACGAGTTTAAATCTGACATTGCCTTTATCCTGTTCTTCGTTTATTTAATTTTTTGCCGCGGAGAGAGCACAAAGAGCCTCCCCCCATTCGAAAATGGAATTTCAATGCGGGAAACGCTTACCCGGGACTTAGAGGCCGCCATTTTCCCTTTCCCTGCTCATACCCTACCCTATTTTCACGTCTTTCTTTGACGTTCCCTAGCATCTGTTCCACGGAGCCAGCGAAACGGGGACGCTTCGAGGTAAGACGTAGGTATCGATAAAGTTCAAAGGGGAACATCGTACCGTCGAGATACAAATGATACGTGACTTAGAAGTAACGCAGCCTCTTCCAGAGGCCCGATACCCAGCGTATCAACCACTTTTAACGTTCGTACCTCCATCCACGCGACGAGACGTATCCATTCGTTTTGAACATTGGCGCAGCATTCCTCAGATATTATTTAATAAGCTCTGCTGCAAGTTCTTACGTCACGTCGACTCCTTCGGAAACACTTTCCTGCCGTCGAGTACGTGCTCCGCATTCGCCGCTATCTTAATTTTCTTCACATCGAAAGTTTTTAAAACGTCATTTCTTGCAAGTAAACTTGTACAGAAGTTGTAGCTTTCCTACATGGGCTCCGTGCTGTACGTTTTCATTTCTCACTTTTCTCTGTGCCCAAGAAACTTGTTTCGCGGATGTCAACGGTTGGTTTGCTCAAATTTTCTGAATATTCCATATCTTTCTATTCCAGAAATTTGTTGGTGATATGTGATAAAAGGCAAGGGTAAATAAATTTTAATCAAATTTTACGACGGAAAAGGGGATTCGTGTCGGTCGACGCGTGTATCCTCGTAAAGGTGGCTGGATTCAGGTTCCTCGGAAGTTTTATCAAGAAGGCACCCTTGAAATTGGAATATTTCGAACGTCGCGCTATAGGAATTTACGATGACAGCAATTTTTACGGACGTTTATATTTCGGGTTACCGCCATCGTAAAACCAGCGATGGTGTTATCGTCTCGTGGTTCGAGGGTTGTTAACCTCAGGAAGAGAACGAGTTGGTATCTCCTCGCGATGGTATATCGCCCCTTATCCAGTTTCCATCCCTCTGATAAGATTTGCTCCAAAGCGGTGGACAAAACAAACCTAGCTTTCGTCCCTCTCAGCTGCGGTTTGACGACAGTCCTGGAGGTATTGATTTTGGAAATAAAATTTTCCAGTGAGTGTGAGAGACGATGCAGGAAACATTTGGTCTGAGTAGTCCCACGGTTTCCCTTTGTCGGTGTACCAGGCAAAGAGATGTTTTTCTCCAATATGTAGAAATTAGAATCCCTTGTATGAAGCAAAAGAATTTTCCAAGCACACCAGTGATAACAATCTAATAAATAAAGACTAGCATTTAAATAAATGAATGGTAAGGTGAAAAACCAGAGAATTTCACAAAACAGCTTTATCGAGAAAATTAAGTTTTAATACTTTAGTCTACCTGTGAAGAAATAAGTTTAATGAATTTAATTTTCATCTTAAATAATTTCTTGTTTAACCTTGACAACAGAAGCTTAGGCAAAGGGTGGAGACATTCCGTATTTTGTTCCAGTGCAGAGCGGACATTTCCTGTTTTTAACCAGTATACCAAATCTTTAACGTTACCTTACGGGGGTATTTGAACTTTATAACCCTTTATGATTGGACAGTTCTGTAGTCCCAATTGCCACCAACAAAATATGCTAATAATCGCAAAATCAGGAAAAATGAACACTCCCAGTTTTTCCCTTACCCTTTATATATTAAATATTCCAAAAGAATTAATTCTTCAATTTTCATAACGTGTTTCCTTTCTTTCATGACACTGTGCAGCTTCTTCAGCGATCACAGATAACAAGTGCAATCTATCTATTTCCAAATACCGTTCATTTTTTCAAATCTTCCAAATAAACCGATAGTAATTAACGCTGTCAGTTATCGCCAGCAAAATATGCTATAAATCGAAAAATCTCAAAAAATTAATATTGTCAATTTTTTCCCTTTACTCCTCCAATGACAACATACGCACATATATATCAAATATTTATATAACTCTACAATTTTCTAGCTTAAGAAAAGATGTAAGGGTAAATTGTAATTTGCGGGGCCGTGCGAGCAATATGAATTTTTTATAGGATATGACGAAAGGGTTTCTATGAATAAGGCCGCGAATTTCTGCTGGCGGTTAAGGGGGTTAAGATTAAGACGGCGGGTTCGCGAACGCGGCCACCCTGTTGCTTCCCCATCTGCTCACGATATTACGCTTCATCCCTTTAGATGCGCGACTAAACGCGAGGGGGGTAATGGGCCGTAAGGCGAGCCGATGAAATGTAGTACTCTGGAGTCCTTCTGTTAACCAATTACTGGCCCGTGGAAATTGAATGATTCCCCTGTATTTACAGGGGACACCGTTTATCTCACACCTCATTCCCTCCCGCACCATCGAGTTGACATGAATTTTCGAGCTCTGCTACCTTCCATTGTCTACCATTGTTAGCTCCCGAAGGTTGTCCAATAATAACACACATGAATAATGGAATCATTTGGTACCTTCTGTAATGCATAACACAGTAACCTAAAAATCGTTTTCTAAACGAGATGAATTTTATTCAATTTGAAAGATCAAAAGATTCTGGCTTGCAACGCAAAGTCTTGCTGGCTTTAGAAGACATTAGACGCGGCATTGATCTTATTAGTCGCTAATTACTCTGGTTAATTAAGGCAACGAGATATAGAAGCGTCCCTTGTAAGTCCTCGACTAACCTCGTCCCGAGTTTTCATCCCGAATGTAACGAAAACACCAACAAGTGTCACGTTCGCTTCACGTGGTGCTATGCGATATTTGCAAAAAAAAAGAAACGGAGCGGAAAAGGGGCACGGGAATTTTGTTCCTTTTCCGTTTTCGTATAATATCGGCGAAACGTTGAAAAATCCGCGTTGAAAGGGAGGATGGAATAAACCACTCCCTTTGATTGTTTTATTAAAACGGAACGAAAATGCTTTCGACTCGTGTCTGATTATATTTGCAGCTCGATTTGCAATCGGGAGAGCAAAGCGCCAGGGAATAACCGAGAAAAACATGATAACGATATCCAGCCTTTTCCTCACCACTGATCGGATTTCGATAGCATGTATCCGCAACGACAAAAAGAAGAGAACATGGATTCGGTATTCAGCGATCGGGGGCACGAATCACGCAATTGCTCAGGTATTACGCGACGAATCGACAGCGTTAAATAGTATCGGTTAAGTTCGAAGAACTGAAAGAATGAACGGTATTTGTGAATAGTTAGATTGCACTTGTTATCTGCGATCGTTGAAGAAGCTACACAGTGTCATTAAAGAAAATAAACATGTTATAAAAATTGAAAGATTAATTATTTTGGAATATTTAATATATAACGGGTAAGGGGAAAAACGAGAAATGTCCATTTTTCCTGATATTGCGATTTATAGCATATTTTTTTAGCCTCAGCTGAGGCTACAAAATTGTCAAATGACAAAGGGTTATAAAACTCAAGTATTGTACCACCGTAAGATAACGTTAAAGATTTTGGTAGGTATACTGGTTAAAAGCAGGAAATGTCTCCACTCTTTTCTAAGCATAAGCTTCTGTCGTCAAAGTCAAACAAGAAATTATTTAAGAAGATAATTAAATTCATTGAATCTTCTTTCTTTACTGGTGGACTAAAGTAATAAAACTTAATTTTCTCGATGAAACTGTTTTGTGTCATTCCTTGTTTTTCCCCTTACCCTTCATATACGTCATCGAGTATAAGTTCGTTCCATGAAAATGCATATACAATCCTCTTAAAAATCATATAAAAGGTAAATAAGACACAAAAAGCAATTTGAAAAAAATTTACGAACAACTTTATAAAACTTAAGACGAGAACTAATTTATTGCGACACATTTATTTGACGATAAAATTTGTCGCTTTATGTTGCATTTTCTTCTAACTAATAATTGATAATTTAAACGAATGCCATATATGTATCAAATGATACGCTATTTACTTTACATGAATTTCGCTTAACTCTTCGCGCGACCGATCGGCAAAGAGTGGTGTCCAGCAGTATATCAGTGCTTTTGGACGTAGACGAGCAGTGACACGCTGCGAGATGTTTCTATAATACATTCTGGTGTAGCTAGGCTCGATAAAAGCCAACACTGTGCTCAACTAATTTACTTTCTTCTCAACATAAATCAGAAACGTACGGAAGAAGCCCGTCTCTACGCAATGAATAAAGCTTCCTCCTTGCTGAAAGGGAGATAGCCAGCGGGTCCAATGACCCGACACCCAAGGAAGAAGCACGACGACACGGCGAGGAACACAATGGACTCTGTTTGCCGCGTATGCACAGCTTGATCGATGTCCGCCACTTTCAGGAGAATGGAAACAAGACTGTGGCCGACTTAATGGGGGTAATGGCGCAAGGGTAAGGGCCCTGAAAGAAATAGTGCTGCTCGTCCATGGCGAGATAAAAGGATACATACGGTAGATGGACGTCCCTTCGCGACCACGACCTTTCGACCCCTCGACCTTGTACCTACGCGAGCCCCCTTAGTATTTTTAGGAGCGGACCTTTATGCCTCCCTCGAACGACGCGGGGAATCAGTCGATGATCGTTAGAGCACCGTTCCCAGGCACTGTGAAATCATTTTATGCATCATCTCCCGCTGTTATTCATGTATTCGTTATTGCATTCGAGGGGGCGGTTCCGTATGTTAAGAACCCATGAGAATAAAGGCGATGCGAGTCGATAATACACGATACATGTAGAATGGGATTGGTCCCTGAAGAAATACGAGACACTCTTACACATTATTTATGACGCGAAAAAGAGTTCCTGTTTTAAGAAGATATGGAATGGTTTTGAAGATCATGATACTTTGTTCTATTCTAGTTTTAAATATTTTTACCAACATTATTAATTACTTAGACCTTGAAATCTACTATACAACTAAGTAGTTGGCCGGTATTGGGTGACAATGTTTCGTTTGCTGCAAATTACAACTTTTTTGTTCTTGCGAATTATTAATCTTTGTGATAAAATTTAAGATGCCAGTATGGAATTCCTTTCAGTTTTCATTCCATATTGATATATTATTGCTGTTTGATAGTCAGCTTTCGGCATATCGTTTGTAGAGTTTGTCTTTTGTAACTGATCGTAAATCTGGGTAGTTTAGTTATAGTTGATACATTTCCTCTATAATTCTTTTCGACGAGTCCGAAAATTTCTACTGTCCAAGAATATTTTCACGCACGCCCATCAATGAACACATTTTACCTGGGCCATTTCGGGAAAGAAGGTTCAACCCTCGGCAAAAGAGAGTAACTTTTCCCTTGGAGTACTTACGTGAGCAGTTTTCTTTCGCACCTTGCAAGTTTCTATTAGTTTCGGGAACGGCGAAAAATTCTCTACACAATTTCAAACCAATTGATATGCACACCTCCCCCGGCGTTTACGAACACTTTTATTAATATATATTTAAAATATTTAATTTACTGACCCGCAAGAAATCTCTACGAGAACTTTTTCTTTACCGATTATACATTGTGGAGAAAATTGTTCAGTACCCTGTTACTGTGAATAATTTAAGAGCAGAACTGGCACACGCAAACTCGTTCCCATGGCATTTCCCAGCGAAGCTGGTAATAATAATGAACAAACGAAACGCTGGAAAATGCAGCTTTTAATCAGTGCAATTTAATTACGGAAGTGCAATACGAAGCCCTTAAACCACGCGAGCATTCAGTTACCGAGAAAGGTACCTGTTTCAAAGACACTGCGGCATAAAGGGAATAGGATTGTTCTCCGATCAGACGAAACACAAGGAAATTCACTCGAGTTTAAAGAGACCAAGATTCATTTCGAATCTATTTGATCACTTTAGCAGCAACTGAGTTTCTGTACCCGTTTATGATAAGACAAATTTCAAATGTTCTAAATTCTCGTTGCGAGCTGATGAATTTTGAGTTTCTGAATCAGTTTGAACTGGTACACAATAAAAAGTAGAAAGAAATTACAGAATTTCCAACCTGCAAGCAGAATTTGGAATCTTTGAAATTTTTTATTATCCATTAGTTTTATCATTTTTGAGTTTCTTATAGCTTTTTTAAAGTGTCGTACGCGGCTTAATTAGCGTTTACTCGAGACAGTAACACATTCTAATGGCTGCTGGTGTTCTGAAGAGCTCCTCAGACTCGTGGACAGCCGCTAGCTCGTCTATGTACGTGGTTTTCCGCACTAATCACTGGCGACGGTGTCAACAACTGTACGACGAGCCTTTCAACGTCAAACTTCGACCCCTCGAATGTCTCGAGACCCTGGAAACACTTTCAGTTTGCAAGAGCGGCCACGAGAGATCCTTTATGTTCCCCAGGATTTAAAGACCTATTTCCGCTTCTGACAAGTCCTTTAGTTCGCCGAGAATCAAAGAACTGCTGTGAAATAGAGTGAACTTGACAGACCTTTGCGCTTTGAGTATAGCATACGATTGTTGAATTAATATTCGAGCACGTGAACCGCGAATATGGGGAATAATGGAAATAAATGGAATGAAGGTGGATTCGTTCGACCGTAAGCTATTATTAGACTCCGTAAATATAGATTTCATCCGAAACTGTTACGAATATAAAAGTAATGAAATTCCACGAGTATGATAAATTAGTCAAGATTCTTCTTGTATTATTTTATACTAAACTCAGAGGCCAATGCTTAAAATTTTTTTGAAAAATGTGATGCCATTTAGAAATGATAGAAACAAGCTCAAACTGGGCCAAATTATGCAGAAATCTACCAACCCTCAAAATGACAAAAAATTAGTTAAACTCAGTAAGGATCCCATAATTTGGTGATCTTTATTCTGCAAAAATTATGAACCCATAGAACAAATCTTACGTTATACAGTCATTAAAACTACCAAGTCATAGTTCTAGTTTAGGCTTAAAAAACAAAAACTATAGAAAATTTAAAAAAATATTAATAATGCTAATAATTATTAAATAACCCATTAAAAAACATTCTAAAACAATAACAAGAAATAAAATATACCCAATAGAAATAAAGCTACTTTTCTTTAACAATTAAAATCTTCAAAGTAAATTTACTTAATTTCAGATCATTGAGGGTTCGTAGCATTCTGTATAACTTGATCCAAGTATACGTAAATATTATATGTAATTCACAATAATGTACTACATAAGGTACTTAAAAAATTAGCTTATAGGGAGTACCTTGTATTCGATATTACTTATAGCTTTGCTCGATCCTTTTTTATGCCAGTAGTTTTTACATCAGCTACAATGCTTGCTTTTACGAGTGAAGCTCAACCAGTCATGTGCTACATTTCTTTTCCTCTACCACTCTACCACTTTAATCATCCCCCCACTAATCCCCATTTTAATATTTTTATGCATGAAGCGCTGGAAAAATTCTATATTCACCCTGGTATTCTCGGATTTCGTGCTGGAACTTTGAGAGGTCTTGCGAGATTCTTTTTCACCGCGGCCGTTCTGCAACCACCATGGAATTAATTTAATCTCGGTACATTCGGTAGAAACTCCGTTTCAGATTACTCGCCGCGATGCTATATTACATCCGATTTCTCCCTACAAATATTCGTGTGGAGGAGCATGTATTCTGAGAATCGATGAAACAAATCGGGGAAGTCAGTTTTACTCGTGAATGAATTTTATAAATGCAGAAGCAAAGTACACTTTGAACAGCCAAAATGTGAAATATTGATATACAAAGATTCTTTCTTAACGATAAATCTTTATTCACTTTGAAATGAGTGCGAGATTCAAACCCTCTCTGATTTGAAAGACAGTTTCACATTCAGTTTTCAGCAATTGAATTTCTGTTTATCCCCATCGTGATTATTCGTGACACACGCTTCGATATCGAAATTAGGATTAGAATTTCTGGTCGCTGTATATCTGCATTCTGGATCAACCTGGCTTACGCTGTCATGGATGTATGCATAATCACGTGATGGCTGACGTAATAATATCAGGAACTCAGCGAACTTTATATGAAATTCACTATGAATCTATAATTTATTCCTGCGGAATATTACAGGATTACAATAGCCTGTCAGCTCAAGGTGCATGGATAGCATGGAATAAATCGCGAATTGCGACGAAATACAGAATGTTAATAAAAGTGTAGGATATTTCTTCGGAATCGATTTTTCACATTGCACAGTGGCCTGCAGAGTGGCTAAAATTCAATTTCTCAATTTCAACTTCACGATATATTTTTTTTTTTGTATGAATTGATAACTCTCCAGAGTTTCAAAATCCGCATACTTTCCTTTCTCAGACGATTGTTTGATTAGATATACTATTACGAGGACAAATTCATAAAATTTTATGTAAAACTAATTGTTGTAATTACTCATTATTGAACATCAAAATTCTGGTTTGTATTATACTGTTATATCGGTGACATAAGCATTTTTTAATCCACATACAAAGAGTGCAGAATTTAAATCAAGTTAAACTTTAAGAAGGCTTAAGAATGTTTAAAAGTGTTAGACGTCGGACTCTTCATATATGAAAGCTAATACAATCGTTTACAAGAGATATGTTAGTTCCAAAAAAGAAGTGAAACAAATTATTTCGGGTTAATAAAGAAGAAACAGGCGCTGCATGAAAATTGAAATTAATATATCCCATCGGTGTAGCGTTTAAAATTCCAAAGCATGAAATCAAAGCACATTAAATTCCCTCTAAAATATCTATTACTCCGAAACTCATTCCACGTTTACTAGAAACTTAATCCCAATGAGCATAGAAGCGTTGTTGTTTATCGAAATTCCATCCTCCCGAAACAATTTTAAGCTCCAATTCGGTACCAAAGGGTTTTCCTCGGGTTCTCCTCGAAAGATTATTTCACCGCCGGCAGTAATTTAGAGTTGGTGATTTCGTGGGGGCGCGATTAGAATGCAAATAGCTCTGCAAAATATACTGTGAAGAATCGCAGTTCTGGTGGGCCACGTTCGACTAACATTCGTCTTCACTTTCTGTAGCTCGTGGCGATCTACGGTCTCCGCTTCCTGTAATTGGTAGAGGGCATTTTCTTCCGCCGGAAGGCAGCATCGATGAGGTAATCTCGAGCTCGATCATAAATGTTTATCAACCAACCGACTTCACCTTCTTGTCTTGGGGCATAGAATCTTTGGAAGCACCCAAAATTGTTTGGAAAGCTTCGACTATACAAACCAGTCCCTATAAACGATATAATGATAAAAGAGACTGTCTGAGTTTTAACCATCGCAGGACTTTTAGTGTCACTCCATTGACTCCTATACTAAATACTTATAGCCTATTATCTTAGAAGGATAACTCTTGATTGCTCTGTTAAATACGTTAAAAAATAGGCAAACAATAAAGAAATATATAGATGAATTTCGTATAAAGGTAATTTCTAATCTAAACCATCTTGGTGATTCGACAAAGATGAAGTGGTCAAGCTAGATAGTAGGACTGGTGGAAAGTCAATTTTATTACTGGCAGTTCACATGTCTGACTCATTCCACCCTTCAGTTGAATTGCTTCCTCTTTGACTACACTACAAATTACACCTCGCTCTGTACAGAGGCCTTTGTTTGTGATACTCTTCCGAATTGAGGATGCAATTCGTCAGTGCATTTGGCAATGCACAGTTTCGTCTTTATTAAAGCAAATACATTCCACCGGTATATTCGTTGGTTTTTGCAAGGATTCACCATCAAGCCCGGCTCGCTATCACTCTATCTTCGCAGCGGGGGGGTTGGCGAGTGGCCAAGGCAATATCGGTTCCCTGCTAATTTGCAATTAAGGCCACGACGTGTTGCGAATCCTGCCGCGATATACGACCACCGATTCGGCGCCGTCTATTTGGCTTTCTTCCGGACAGTAATACCTGTGTCGTAATGCTATTATATCATTTGTGCGAAAAAAGTTTAGAGAGGAAGAGGGAATAGCTATTCGGTAGGGACGTTTATCCTGTGTTGACTTTCGCCCTGGCCATTTAGATCACTGCAAGTTGAAACTGAAGACATTTATACAGGTTTCTTCGTTACTTCTTCCTTGTAAGTTTGTTTACCGGTTCTTTGGTAAGTGTATACATACATTGCAATGTAAAAGTTTAGGGTTTGGTATAAAGGACTTGGACAAATTGAAGTTTCAATATGATCTTGCCGATAGTTAACTGTATGAAGTATAGGATGCAATTAATATTTGTGGCTTGCGTTACATCCTCTATGTGTGTACAGAAAAGTGATTATGAACGAGGAAGCTGACGCAAAGCTCAGCGCAGAGGGCGCCACTAGCGCATGTACTTTTGCTGACTGTTGATTTCAAAATTAAAATGACAACAAAAAGAGAAAATTATAAAGTATAAAAAATTATAGAACGTTTGAAAATTTTTTAAGCTAAGGGGGATTTTTTATATTTTTTCTTTTACCAGGTTCGACGTATTATAACATAAAAGATGCAAATTTGTTTTTTATATCTATATAATTAATAACAGCTAATAATAATAGCAGTAATAGTTACAGATACATGCACTTATTACAGAAATAGAAATTAAAAAGTAAAATAAGATAATTTAAATACACCTAAAACACCGATAGCAAGTGGCACATGTGCTGGTGGCGTCGCGGGTGGGAAAAAGTTGCAGTCAGCTTCACGATTCTTAAGGGGGTATAACCGTTTGAAAGTGTCAAAAATCGGATTTTTTCTTTTTATATATTTTCATAGACTGATGTTTTAGAAATATTATAAATCATGTCCGATGTAAAAATTCGGAAGACTGACAAAGTTATAGGCATTTGAGTGGAACCACCCAGGTAGCACGGGGCGGCGAGGCGCGGCGACTCGACCGATCGCAGCAGAACAATATTTTTCATTACGGTGGGCATAAAAACTCGGGCTACGTTCGACCAATTCACTTCCAATTTTGCATGCAGAATCGTAATAAGATTCCACAGCGTCCTACGAGGGCTTTTTTATTCCGATTCCCCGTTTATTATTTATGAAGAAAAAAGGTGGACGTTTCTCCTAGAAAAATGTAACTTTACCTTTGATCTCTCACCATTTCTTTATTTTTCAAAATTTTCAAAATCGGCCCCGTTGGACGATAGCTACTAACATACTTTATAAGAAGATTTTATTGTTTTTGATTTCAGATACGACATACAGCTTATTTCAGGCCCACCGTTTAGCCGTCTAAAATTGGGAGACTTTCGGATATGTATCCATAACTTCCGAAAAACAATAGTTTTTTAACTGAAATATTTTTTTTAGGTAGTTCATAATACTATGTAAGGATAGTAAAAAACGGGAAATCTTCATCAAGCCGTTGACTTGTAAAAAATCCACAAAATGTACACATTTTCCGAGGGTTCAAACGGGTATACCCCCTTAAGTATTGATGCTTCAGAATGAAAGTTATTCAGAATCATCAGACTTCAAATACGGGATAACATACGATGCCTCACAAATCGCTACTACAAATTACTGCCGTGATACCACTTGACGTCGGGCCATTCGGCGTAAATGAAAAACATGGGGTTAAAATCGTCCCTCACCCTGACTGATTGACCACCAATCAGAAGCGACAGATCGCATCCACTTCACGCCAGCCAAACGATACGGAAACGACACATAGAAAAGAGAAAAGACTGGGAAAAACCTTGCTGAATTGACGATCAAGATTTCCAATATCGCTGTCCACCTACAATTGTAAATTACGAACGAGATTCAAAATAATTCCATCTAGGCGATGCAGCTCCCATGGAACTGTAGCTATTTCTATGAATTGTCAGTGTAGGCGGGCTGACAAGAGCGACGTGTCAGTTTGAGGTCTGAAATCGAATTTCTTATGACACCCCCTAATTACCTCATGTCAAGTGTCAAAGGGTAGGTGCTCCCCCTCCCCCTTTGATCGACTCTCCACCCTTGCTGTCGCGTTGGTCGATTGCAGCCACGTGCATATTGCAAAGGATGTAGAAGCGGAACATTAGCACCAATTTTCGCAGACCTCTGGATGTTAATTAGTCACGGCTAACAGTAAACAGAACATCATCGAGGGATACTTACACAACGATTAATAAAGCACCTTAACTCCAGCTCGTTAACGGTGCATCCAATATTCATGGAGCCAGTCATTCGGGAGAATGATCTGCGATTACGAAGAGTTGTTGTTTCGTTCTAATGTGATGCCTCGTTCAGAAACTTGGTAATTAAGTCTTTTAACGTTACCCTAGGGAGCAGTTCACCTCCTACATATTTGAAAAGTTCAGCTATAATGGTATAAAGAGCTATCAGATATCAATAATAGTGGAATAATTTAATTTTTGTTTGAAGGAAATTTTCAGCATTAATTAACGTTATAGAAGTCATATTGAAGTTATATTGAATTATCTTAAGTTTCTTTTTAGCTTAGAAATGTATAATAATTATTAAACAATTACAATTACAAAAGATTAAAGAATTGTTCAGTGAATAAAATTAATGGTATGCATACTGACAATATCTCACGGATTAATGAATATTTACAAGTTCAATTAAACTAGAGATAACTTCAATAAAAATTCCAATAAAATAAGTCGATTAATATAAAATTCCATTTTTAATTAACCCCGCCAAGAGCCTTTAAATTCAGAACGTGACTTCATTATCGTTTCGTTAAGGCCTCGGTTGAAATTATCGAGCTTGCCTGATAAATTTAATTAACGTCTGAAAAAATGTCATTTCCAGAGCACGTTCAAGTATCACGCGTTTTCGGTTGATTAAAATATTTGAACTTAGCTGTCAATATCTCATTTTATTTATGAGAATTTACTGGAAATTTCAAAATGGAGAATTCCCACATTCGCGTAAACCCTGTATAATTCAGAATCACGGAATCGCTTTTCACCCCCGAACGCTTACAACCTTATTATTTCCTGTGGAAGCTTATTATCGAAATGCTACGTCCTTGTGCCGAATACTCCTTGCACACAGTACACAAGAACTTCACCTGGAGCATTACGTTCCTGCTCGATGTATATATATAGGGCACATTATGTAGGACGACCAGGTGACCTGCATTTTGTCTTCGATAATTTCTGTGTCCTATATTCCACCATAATTAGATAGCTAATAAATGCCAATAACGTTTAAGAACGATAATAACGTTAAGAATGTTCAAGAACGTTCCTTTAGATAGGAAAAGCTCCCAGAAGAAAGGGTAAATTCCTAAGTATCGCTGGTCCACTAATGCATCATTAGTTTTGGATCTGATAACTCAGAAATGAGTTTCAAATTCACACAGACTGCACGTGGAGACGAAATTTGGAATGAAAAGCATCCACCTGATTTAAGGAGTTAAATACCTTCGACAGGTCAAAAAATAGAGTTACTTTTATGGTTTTTTTTTCCTATAAAGAAACGTGATATTTAAAATTCAAGATATACACCTTGTTGGGTATAAAGTAAGCTACAATCGCTTCCAGAAGAAATTTGATATCTTAAGAAATGGTGCCATAGCAGCCCTTTCTACCAAGACCTCTTCATACTTACAGCATTTGCGGTACCAAAAATATCTCAGAGAATACTGGGCCGATTTGAATAAAATTTTGCACGAATATTCTTAAAACTTTAAAGAAAATCATAAAGATGGCCCTGTTTTCCGACCTATAAAAGGTATACAACCTCTTAATTCACAAACAACTTTCAGCGCTTAAACTTTATTTTCCTCGAAATTCGTGTGTAAATTAACGTGAAATACGTACCCGCAAAAGTACGAGTAGACAGTTTCATGAGACTGGTATAATGTTTCTGTGCATAGTAATAAAAATGTTCAAGAAGAGTTACACGAGTATATCGTCGTAACAATTAAAGCGTCGCGTGTGCAAACACGGCGCATAAAGGAAAGCAACTCTACGAAGAGAGTACTTCAAGAAGTAACGTTACGGGCTCTTTAAACTACACAGTGAAAGTTCATTCGTAACTTTGCCCCTCTCTCTCCCTCTCTGTTAGATGCGAACATCCATAAAAGAATTTCCCTCTGGCGCTCCATTCCTCTTTCGTCTCGAAACCAAGTCATGCGGACAGCCAAGGGCGCTGTATTGTCGTCGCGAATTTCTCTACACTGAAAGGACGGAGTATCTCGTCCTAGCAAGGACGACGAAATGCGTCGAAACATTGTTACAACCCGGACAAATTCAATCTTTATTCCAGGGTCAGGTTATCTGTTGCGCACCCAGCTGCACGTAATTTTACAAGCTTCGACACGGAAACCTCTAAATGTTTTTGAAATATCTTTGGAGTGGGTATTCAAACTACCCTTGAATACGTTCAAAGGACTTTTCGGCTGGAGGCAGAATTTTAATGAGTAAGTTTCAGAAAACTCTGGAGAAATTGAGGAATTTTGTTCGCGATGCAACGAAGTTCTGTAGGAATTTGAAAGAAAATGTTTGGTTAAAAGTTAAAGACGAAAATAGGGAGGCTACGAAAATTTTCAAGAAACTTTTCTTTAATACTCCTATGACTTTCATGACTTTTTGCCATTAGAGGAACTATTCTAAAAGTTAAACGCGTTGGTGATGTTGAAAGCATTTACATGAAACAATAATTTATGTTAATACGTTCCACAGACATTGCCGATTAAATTTTAACAACCGACACCGGAAACCTGAATGAACCACTGCTCTTAAATCGTGGATTTGCAATTCGCGAGGATGAAAGTAGTCAAACGGTTACTATCCACCAGTGAGTTTATAAAGTGAAACCGCCCTGAGCATTTTAATACTACTTAACAGTGCCTTCCACCCTCTGTCTCGTTTCACTTTCCCTTAAAAACTCTGGAAATATTTCCTCACGAATTTCAACGCTTCCCGCTACAGAATTATATTAATTAAATTTCCTTTCGACGTTCGGCAAACATCGAGCTGGCAACTTTTAATTTGTGAACTTTATAGTATAAAACACGCTTACAATATTTCAACCTTTTAATCCTTTCCTCAAATGTTAATCTGTCTCTGTTTTCAAATTCCACGATATCAATGAATTTTTTAATTCGTTTTAAATGTTGTTTTACAGCGTCAATATGGCATTTAAAAAAAGGTATGTCTGTGGCGCAAGTGATTTCCCCACTCAGAGCTTATCTGCAACAAAAAATTTGAAAAGATTCTTAATCTATATGAGTGTCGCTATCACCAGTAGCTCAATTAACAATTTTTCTTGACCACTAACAAAATGGCGCCGGTTTGAAAAAAAAGTATGACAAATCACCCAAAAGGGTGTTTTCCCGTGTGATCCCTGAGAAAAATCTCTGGAATTTTTCGACAAAAATTATTAATTGAGCTACGTGTGATAGCGACACTCATACAGATTCAAAATCTTCTCGAAATTTTTGTTTTGGATAAACCTGAGTCGAGAAATCAGCTGCGCCACGAACATACCTCTTTTTTTAGGTGCCATATTGACGTTATAAAAAAACGTTTTAAAACCAATTTAAAAAAAAATCTTAATTGTTTTTGTATAATATAAGAGTAGCTTAATAAATTCCAAAAAAAAAATTGATTTGATTGCATGTTGTATTTATTGAGCAAGAAATCTTTAAATGTAGCTTAACTTTTCGACCGATCAAAGTAGAATGATCCCTTAAGAATCTAAAGCACCTCGATATCTAACACCATTCTCTCCGAGCAGAAACTTCACTACCCCAGAGGGGACTGTTTCTCCAAAATTGCCGAAAAAGTTGCCGGGGAACTACCCCAGGTCTCCACACCTCCAGAAAATCATTTGCCTCTTGAGAGTGGCGTCCTTTGGCAGCCATCAACCCCGAACTTCTTATCGTTTCTGGACCGACCGCAGCTTGCCCGTGCCATTCGTCTCTTTCAAGATCGGACAGTGTCTCTCCTCTCCACGGCGAACAAGCTCCAGGCAGATTTCGCGGTTGGAATTTAATGGCTCCGGTTACATTCGCAATTTACCCAAGGGAAACGGTGACGGTGTTCCTTCGGACAACCGAGCCGAATTGTATCCCCCAACAGGGATGTGCTCCGCGATATATTTTCGGAGGTTAAAGCAGCTGCACGTGACAAAGGCGAAAGTCTGACGCAGTGGCGAATTTATAGATCTGTTGCTCCACCTTCGAGCGTGCGGCTGTCCGTCCGTCATCACTCGTTAAACCAGCCTCCCTCCTCGTCAGGACGAACCTCTGCCAGGTCGGACAGGCCGACTGAAGACACAGCTTGTGTTACGAACGTGAAATTACGTCGCGACGCCATTTGCCTTTACACCGGCAATCCGCCCGAGTTCTTTCGTTTTTCTTCTTACCACTCCTGTGTTTTCCTACCCCGAGGCGGCGTCACTTTACGTACCGTCGTTGCGACCGTAACGCGACCTTTATTACGGATTTATGTGCCAGCATGCTACTCTCCTCCCTCCGTCAGGGGCCCCGTGTTCTCTTGCTTTTCATTCATCTGTCCCTCCCTTGCTCGCCGACGTGCTGCGGTGCGCTTCCTTTCGTTCTCGGGCTCGACCCCGTGTCAGTTTCACGGATAATCCGCTCGAAGTCATGCGAGGGAACATTCTTTCCCGTCGCGATCACCTCGACACGCTCTCTGTCCGAGACACGCAACGTTATCACCCGAGATAAGTTGCTCCCCCGTTGGCGATCCAGCTGCGTAACTTTCCCTCCAGCGCGGTTTAAAGTGAAAAGGATGCTACGATGGGTAGCAAAGACCCGTCTGGATGGTAAATCGGCGTGCGTCAGGCTGTGGTTGCAGTGTCGAGAGTTCTTGTGGTGGAGATATGTACACATACACCATATGTGCAACTTGTCTGTTGTAATGAATTATGATGTAACGATCTAGGTGTTTCTGGACTGTGGGAGTTGGTGGACGTGTTTTTACTGGACTATTATATGTATCACCTCGCAGTGACTATTATCTATCAACGCGGTTCACTGAGAAAGACCACAAGAAGATGTTAAATGGCTATATAACCAAGAACATCTACAAGTATGATCGAATGCACTTTGCCTGAGTCTTCAACTTTTAAGGGACATGTAACAAAAGACATATTGTTGTAAAAAAGTCTTGAAAGTTCGCTTTATGGAAAGACATAGTAGCTCGTGGTCATAGCTTATAAAAAGTCATGGCACTACGTTGACGGTTCCTAACTTTTACAAACTGAAAGACGTAGCACCGCGTCATCCGTGGTGAAAGCGTTAATGCATCACTATAATGTTATACGATAATGTTATACCGTCTAGGTTGCAGCAGTGCCTGCGATATATCATGCTCCTCATATAGCTGTTGGTGGAAAAGGATTCTGAGAAAAGCAACGTTGAGGATATTTCTTACAATAACAACAATACAACTGTCGTGTATGCTGCGAATCAAAATATACCGCAATTCCTTTTTCAATGTAAGAACATTACTCCACAAAATATTCCTCATCTTTTCGTTTAAATATCGATTCACTGTGAATTATTTGGTATATTGACCATTTCTGTTTATCACTCGAATGAGCAGTGTTTCACGTTCACCCTGTACATTTCGACTCACTTTTCTTTCGAGCGTGAAGCTAAAAATATCGGCCCTAATGGTAGACTGTATACGTCATCGATTATTACACCCAGAGCCCCGCTGATCGTCGTCAAGTTTTATTAGACTGCACCTGCTGCGCTTAATTTTATTTCCGTGGTCGGAGTGGATTGCGTCGCGAGTAGTCTTTTACGATCTCCCTGGCGATACTTCCGCCGCTGCCGAGATGCTCTCCATCAAGTATAAGCAACGGGACAAATCCCCGTGTCCAATCTCCATGCACGAACAGGATTTTACAGCGCGCCCACGATACGCCACTAATTCACGGGGATAAAGTAAATCCGTTACACTCGCGATTTAACGTTACCGGATACGTCGACGTCGTCTCGGGATCTCCAGCGAAATTCCTTCGATTAATCAAAACGACAAATTCAATATTTCTTACGGTGCAATGAGTGCTGCAGTTCTCAGTAAAAGCGAACGAATTTTCTTGTAGATATCATTTCTGAAGTAAGATTTCAACACACCATTTTGTTGAATCTCGCCCATTACACAACAAAAAAGATAACAACTAACTATGTATTAATCTAACTCAATCTGATGGTCTAATAAAGATATATTATTATTATTGTTATTATTATTATTACTATTATAATTATTATTATTATTAAGGGGTGGTTCCGGTCTATAAATGTCAAAAAATCGATTTTTTTTTTAAATGTTCAACCTTTTAAGCATACGTGTTTAAAAGGATTTTTTTAAATTCCAAAAATTCCTGAAGTTATAGGCATTTAAGTAGCAACGAATGCGTGGGTAAAATCCGAGCACTCGGCACTCACGTAAAATTTTAAACGCGTTTTTCTCGGAACAGTGTTTTTCAAATCGTCGGAACAAATATCTCGAAATGTTATTATCCGATACGATTAAAACTTTTTTATTTTTTAAGAATATACTTCTATGCAGTGGAGAAACCCTCTAATATTGAGAAGGCTTTGAAAATTTGTATTTTTTAAACCCGTTAAAAACATGAAAAATGTAGGAAAAACGTGACACCCAATTTCAAGTGTCGTTATTTTGTCAAAAAGTGTCACTTTTCTGTCATTTTTGAAGCTATGTCCACTAGGGAATTTCATGCCCCTTTACTAACCTGGCATTGTTTCTTATTTCAGA
The DNA here is from genome assembly GCA_944738655.2 of Andrena hattorfiana. NCBI lineage: Eukaryota > Metazoa > Arthropoda > Insecta > Hymenoptera > Andrenidae > Andrena > Andrena hattorfiana. The sequence continues at coordinate 60,102,213 of OX122891.2, read as the reverse complement.
CCGTTTCATCCTTTTGCATGAATTTTTTTATTCCCCCACTTCAACGAATGTCTAGTGCCATTTGCAATTAATAATTACAGAATAAAAATATATTACTATAATTTAAAGCATTCTTAATATAATGTAATAAGTCCCATTAAATTATCTGTGGTAGTTTTTCTTTAATTAATTCCTAAATATCACCTATTTTTATGGGTTTTAGACTGGAACATCCTCTTAACGCTGGGTATTTTAAGAAGAAATAAATATGTTGCTCGATAAGCCTAGAATTAGAGGAACCCCTAAATTACTCTTCCTCTTGCGATCTTCGTTATTTCTTAATTCGTGCTAGATGAAACGAAAACGAAAAAGAAATTTCAATTTGATCCCACTTTCTTACACTCATAATTCCCTCTAAGTGGAGATACTCTGTGAAGGAGAAATAAGGTAGTGATCAATCTAAAAGTTTGACAATTATAAGCACCAGTGAGAAGGAGCCTTCAAATTATTCTTCTTCCTTCGCGATTTCCTGTGATCCTCTTTATATCTTAATCAAGCTAGAAGGAGAGAAGAGTGCAAGTATGGCTGAGGGAAAAACGAAGCGACAATCATCGAGACCGATAGGAGAGGACATCTTTACCAGCGTCTCCTTGAAACCCTCCCCTAAAGCATGCCCCATCAATCCCGCCCCTTTTGCTGGGAACTTCGGTTTCTCATTAGTTATAGTTCCTTGTCTGGTATTTATGGAAAGTTCCTCCACTTCCGACACCGTCTCGGCGACGTTTGATTTATCACCGTGCAACGTGTTATTCGCGATTTCATCGGCGCAACGGATGCGTCATCGGGCAAAGGCTTCCAGTAAACTTAGAAAGAAACATCGGATCCCTGCTCACGATTCCAATTTATTTTACCGATAGAGACTTCGTTCCTGCCTGTCGGAGGGTATAAAATGGGGCTTCTTTCAGGCGAGCAACCGTAAATACCAGTTATGTACTCTCTTACAATGCGAATTTTCTTCTCGACAAGGGGCGGGGAGTGATGGGAGTGGCGCGTCTCAGTTGGGACTCCGATCACTCGCGCAACGTTGCAGAAAATTATCTCGTCAATGTAAATCCCGAATCATGAGGAATAGCAATAAAAGTATATTTGTTAAGCTCTTCCGAGGTATCTCGACGTTACAAAATTTACATAGGCACTCAACGGTATCAGTAAAGGGATGTGCAATTGGACGTGCTTCATTGAGTTTTTTGTCTGACTAACCTCTGCATGTTGCATGCATTATTGTATTCTGCTTTTCATGATGAGTGAAAGAAGCTGTACGATAGCTCAAGTAACACGTAATTAAAAAATAAATATTTTCTAATGTTAGCTAAAAGAATTCTCATTTCCCTCAATTATCCATGCTTTCAGCTTCTCTTGTTTAATTTCCTGATTTGGAAAACCGAATTTCGTGAGTTTAATGAAGTCCCTCGGTAGTAGTAGTTTCGTTGATCGATGGAAATTTCGTTGTGCACGAAAACGTGTCTGTAACACGTTCTGTAACACGTTCTGTAACAGATTCTTTGTCGAGCGAATTGCCCGAAAGTTCTACGAACAGCGAAATAGTTGTTGCTAGTTTATAGTTAGCTACGTGTTGCGAATTCGTGCGGGAAAGGTAGGCGCGCACTAGGTAGTTACCATATACATATGTAGTTTGATTAGATCCTCTCGAAAGACCAATCCCAATTCGAAGCATCGAATCCCGTCCCTCCGATTTGGTAAGAAGGATGGCCGCGGGGTTCTGTGACGTCTCTTGGGATATTTCCCAGGATTGCTCGTGTACGAATGCTCTCGCAGAATGCTAGTAACGACTGCGCAAAAATAATAAGTATTCTCGACGGGTATGTTCTTTTAATCCCGCGGTAACAGCCAACAAAACTGAAAGCCTTCTCTTGCTATATTTTCAAATATTAAGGGCTTTTAATTAATATAGAAACTTAGGAAAAGGTGGAAACTCACGATTAAAGACAGAGATATGGCAGGGACATTGAATTAATTCGCCGATAATTACATAATTAGTTCTACGATAAAGGGGTTCGGCGATCAAAGTTAGAAGTTGAAATTGTTGCCATATTTCATTTCGTTTCCAAAGCGTAGGTTTGCATGGCTTGGTGAGTCAAGGTAAATTTCGAGGTTTTCCACCCTGGAAATTTGGAAAAGGATCGAGCATGTTCGTTGCGCGCTGTCATGCAATCGAAATACGTCTAGATACCGCAACAACGACCCGCGAACTCGGAACGACACTTTGCTCAGGAAAGTTCCTAGCCCCCGTTGCATAAAATATTTCCGTGGCGAGACACGATCGTGCCCGGGAACACGCGGTGCACTCTCGTCCATTCGATGTTCGAAGTGCATCAAGAAAGGCGAGACCGACGGAATCCAAGTCGGATGGATATAAATTCGCGACGTCTGTTGCGAACTGGGGGGACACGTGACGTGTCCGTGGACAAAAGTTGAAATTGCTATATGAATTTTGATAAAACGAAAGTTTCGTGGCTGACGCATCCTGACGGATACGAAAGTTGCGTAAAGAACGATGCGGAAATATGAACTTCGTTGAGGGTGAGTAGCAGATTCATTGCTTTCCACAGGTTTATAAGCAATTCCTAAATTACGGTACCTCAAGTTGATATTAAAAATACTGCGTCTTCTCAGATGAAGTAACTTTATGAAAATCGAGTCGGATTACGAAAGACGCACAAAAAGTTGATATACAACTTGTTAAAGAAAATACTAGTGGAAACTGATAATGAGAGTTGACTCGTGAGTTTGACTGATTACGAGTGCGGTTGATTGAGATAGACTGGAGTTAAGCGAACTAAGATATTTACTTAGAATTTATAAGTGGATCTATACATAGAAAAAAATGATTTTTCTCAATTTGTTTATACGTACCAGTTTGGCTTGAGCCAGCCTTCTGAGACCTGTTGATCAGAATACTACTGAAACAGTCCTATTGGCTACATAAATATGGGCAGCAGGTGTTTCATGACAAATGAAATACTGCTTGCAAGAGAAAGTGTGAAAAATATGTCTGAAGATAAGCTTTCTTTGCAAATGTTTGAAAAATATTCAGAAGTAGCTTTTATATTGGGTAGAATGATATTATGTATGAATACGAAAGAATACTAAAATTTGGGACAATATTATGCTAGCGAAGAAGTTAAACGTAGCGATACAGATCTTGAATTTATTCTGCGTTTCGCCCTTTCATCGCGTGAGCCAAAGTCGTATGTTACGCTGTCTTTTCCTTCGCGTATGTATATTTGCAGAATGATTAAAGTTTTCTTTATCGAAACGGTTTAATTAATCATTATTATACAACTCCCTTCGGGACATTTTAGAAGTCTACCAAGCTTAAAATAACTTAATTTATTCTCGACTTTGAAAAAGAAAAGTAGGATATGAGTCTTTTATTTTGTAACAATAATTTCGTGAAAGTAACTGGTAATGAGAGACCGTGCTAGTAAAAAAAAGCAAATGAACTCTGTTAAAAACGATTTTAAAAATAGAAATTTCAAAACGAAATTGATAGCTCAAATTTGCGATTGGTATTGAATTTTGGATGCCAGATTTGATATTAATATTTGGAAAACAGCGATTATGAGATACCAATTTTCACATATCGGTGGCGTATCGATTTACGTTCAATTACAACGAGCACCTGAACACTTTAAACGTTTGGATACATGTACATAGATATGTATAGCGATTCCGAGTAGAACTATATCTAGTGGTGCCAAGTTTCGGCTACTCGAAACTAATCCAGTTATCTAAAACTGTACTGTAATCACTTGAAACTTATCGAGCAGATTGTTTAAATAGACCAATAGATATGTTTACGCAATTAGGAAGTTCTCGATGCGTATACCATATATTCAAAGAATTAAGCAGAAAAGTAATTGTGTATTCTGGAAATTATTGATCATTTCTAGGGTAGATGTGTCCCTATTATTACTACTTTATTTATTTTACTTAATCAAAACGCAACGTATAACGAATAGGGTAAACAATAATAAGAACACTCCAAATTTATTATTAATAATAAATTATTATTTAATAATAAGTTTGTTTTGTATACTATTCTTTTTACGTCACATTTTTATGAAATAAAATAAATAAATTGGCAGTAATAGGGACAGTAGCAATAATTGATACATCCACCCTATTTAAAATGTAATATAGTTTATCTGTTAAAACAGTTTTACAATTTATATTGATCGCATAATTCATAAATCATCGTTGGACAGACATATTTGAAAATCTAAAGTCGAGGAGAGTTTATAATAGATCATTTCCTACCAATTCGTACTATTACGATGCGATAGCCGTTTGATAACTCGATTTCGTCGACGTTCCAAGAATCCTGGAATCTCGAAGATGTTGTAGCTCCTTCTCCGGAACTCATTAAAATTTCCCGGGCACATTGTCCACTTATCATCGGAATTGATAATTTGACTCTGCAGCTTTCCTCCTCATCACATTTTCTCACATTGACCGTGTCAATTAATTTGCGCTTTATAATTATTGAGTTGAAGGTATTAATAATCCCGACGATAAAAACGACGATATATCTGATTGATATGGTGTCATTAATTTCACTACCCTATTACCAGGAATTCATTCTGACGGTATTAATAATAATGATAATATCCTTCTGCGAAAAATCTTGTTAATATTTATGGGAAATAAAGCTTCATGTACCATTTGCAAAATCAGATGGAAAGTAATACTAATCGAAAGTTATAAAGTGATATAATTTCTGTTATACTGGCTTAGAATGTGTCTGACTATGGACGATTAGTTTCCCTCTTCCTCCTAGTTCTACTTATTCCTCGCAGCCAAGTAGTACAGATCAATCATTTCTGCGCCCCTACGCTACACCTCCTACTTGCTCCGAAAACTTCAATCAAAATTACTAATATTAAATAGAGATATCTGCATTGCTACATAGTCATCGCTAAATTCCATTTAAGATCCTCAACCTATATTATATTTCTATTCGAAATAGAATTCTAAAAAAGCAGGGAAAACAAACTTTTCCATTTACTTCTCAATAACACGATTTTCAGTTAATCCGACGAGATGTCCCTGTTATGATTTGTCGCACGTTCCAATCGAAATATTTGCACCAAAAATATTTGCTATCATATTTTGAAACCCGATGCTGCTGCAGCAGTTGCTGAACTGTTTCATTTTATATGCAAATATATATTATAGTTGTACATTCACTCAAAAACAAAAAAGAGAATTATCTGACAGCGCGTATCGATCGTGCTATTCAAAACTCCTGTTGGTAAAGAATTCGGAAAAAATGTATTTAAGGCATGAATGAATCCAATAATAGGACGGCGGCGCGTGAATCTGAATATTCAAATGAAGTTTTCATGAGGGTTTCCTCTGAGCCTTTACGCTATGCAAAACGGCTGATAAAAATGCACTTATTATCCGATATGTAAACAGTATAACAGTTTATACAAAACACTCGTGGTACATGCACGTGCCTTCATTAAAAGTTCAATGACGCTCGAATCTTGACGTTCACATTTTGTCCATCTGGATAGTTACGATACTAAAATATTGAAGGTAAGGTTCCTTCGGTAAATTTTATTCGTCAGCTTTAAACGCGGATGCCTGTGCAGTCTGTTCAGAGTACTGCAGAGTTGGTTCGAGTTAATTAAAGTGACCTTAGGCAAACGGGATTAGTATGGTTAATTGGAAAGCTTAGCGAAACTTGGGACAAACAGATTAAACTATCAATGTGCAGTTTGGCAGAGGAAGACTGCCACTCTCCGACGAGCGTTATCTCAGATTAATTGAGGCAAACCGAGAGTAAATGAGTTTCTTCGTCGCGCAAGTTGTTCTTATTCCATTAAACGGGATAATAACTATTTGACGTTTACAAATTTTATGTTTTGTATCTCTCCTCTATTCAATGGGATTCGAAAGTTTCTGATATCAATTACCCCAATTTATCATTCTCAAACACTTTGCCCTGGCGTCTCCGGTATCTCGAGTTATTTCAGATATTAGAAAAGTAAGTTAAGAAACCCAATTAATAAACATACGCCCTAAAAAAATTACATTTGTAACTAATACTGATACACGATGTAAAACTTAAATATCCCCGAGTCGCTTAATATTTGGCCGAAGCTCGCCAGAAATCGTTTCACTGCCGTTCGCACGTGAAATTTTCCACCCTTCAATCCCAACGGACTCCCGTCGAAAAATATTTGTCCGCCTGAAAAGCGAGAACCGTTCCCTTTTCAACAGCTCTCTCTGCTCGAGACTCGTTTCAAGCAGGAATCTCAGCGGCCCGCCGAGTGACAACACGCCGCAGACACGCGCGAGAAAGAGTTCTGCTCACCCAGAAGTGGCCTGTATGTCGACTTCCGGCCAAGAGGGTCTCCTCCTGCAGAACATCAAGGGCGGTCTGTCGCTGGAACCGGTGTTCCTTCGAAAAGAGCCGACCCTGCGCGGCGACGTGCTGCCCGTCGTAGCTCCTGCCGCAGGGTGCACCGTCAATCCCGGGGCGGAAGTACACTCCAGAGTTCGTCTGCGCGTCGACAACGAGCGCGCATGGGAGGATGTGACCGTGCCCGGCGGTGGCACCACCTGGAAACAGTAAACAGACACGTCGAGATCGGGGCAATTATCCGTCGCGCAAGGTCCATCCATAAGGGATTAACGCGGACCCTTGCTTTAAAGCTGAAGTCCCGTGGGAGAGATTTTCGAGATGCTGCACCCCCAGGCGGAAGTGAACACGGAGGAATGTTCGTGCATGCAACGAATCACCGGGGCATTCGGTTCTCTGCGGCTTTTTCTGTGTCATCCGCGCAAGAGGGTCGTGACAGTCGTCGCGGGAGGATCTGTATTTTATTGGCTGTTGAGGAACTGTACTGTCTAAGGGTGCCTGTCAGTGATCGTGCTACTAACGTTTGGAAGAGTTCATGAGTGGTTGCGGGTTTATTTTCAAATTTTTTAGGGAAGGTTTCGTTTTCCACTGCTTCTGTTTTGAAGAAGCTGTAACTCTGGTCAGAAGATGTTCGTTTTTCGATTTATAAATGAAACTTTATAGAGGTATAGTAGGATACTTAGCGCATTCTAAAAGAAAGTCCGTCTTATCTAGTACGAACTGACTGCAATTTTGCAGATTTTGCAATAAAAAATAGAAGATCGAGAATTCTCATAAATTTAGGTGGCTAATGCATCTCTTCCAGAAATCAAAGTTTTATCAGCAACCATATTATCATGTCGCCACGAACTATTAACAACAGAGTCTGAAACGCCTGCTTTGCATTCGGAGGAGACTCTGATCTCACCTTGGGGTAGCCATGGGGGGTCGATTGCTCCGTGGAGTTCGTGTTGGTCGTTCCGGTGACGCTTCCTGTGGAGCCGCTTCTTCCGGTGGTGCTGGCTGTCGAGTCCTCTCGACTGAACGAGAACCTCTTCGGGCTGAGGCTGAGGCTCGCGACGCTGTCGCTAACGTACTGTTGCAGCGAATTGAAGAAGCTCATTGTCGATGCGTTTGTCACCTGGTATGCAGTAGGTCTCCTCGACCTAAACGAAATGCCAATGCGCGAGAACGATAGCAATTCTCATCGCTTTCCCTGCTGTCCGTCGCTGTCCCCCAGGAGCTTCGAGGCTTCGCGCGAACTTTACACGCATCGATCCCGAAGCGACGCGGTGGATTGGCTCGATGATACGGGGAGGAAAGCACCTCGACCTCGAGAACTTTCACGGTTCTTTGCGTCACGGTATCGATTCTGCCCCAGAGCCATTTGCAATTTTGTTACTTTCTTCCTTCCCGATTGCTGCGGTCCCCCGTGCAACTTAAGTCATCGTCTGTCGCCCGACACCTTAAGCCGCCTGCTTCACAGAGGGGTAGAAATCGTTTCCACGCTGTATCGCCATCATCTGTAAGGAAGAAAACCCTGTCAGTGAAAAATGAAGGATCATTCTAACTCATAATTTTAAAGTTTCTTCTTAGATAACTGTTATGGATGTGACCATTGAGTGTAGCGACGGGGAGGATTTAAATTAACTGGAGACACAGTTTCTGTTTAGTGATATGACCATAACGATATTTGAACGATGTTCCCCATAACTTGGTAGTTCACAGATGAACAGAAATCTGTCTATATCGTTGGCAATAACTTTAAGGTTCAGGAACAGATTTATAAAATGAGAGAAATCGGCAGAAGTACTTTTGTGAAGGAATAAATCTTTGTTAAAACTTTCGATTCACAGGTGTACCAAACTCGTTAGTTTTCCAGATATACGATCGGATGTTGATGACTCTTGAATTGTGCAGCTCAATTTTGACGATCCCCAATTTGCGAGTTTCGAATTTAACGATCCCCAATTTACTTGGCCCGAAATGGATGACCTCCAAGTTGTTAGATTTTAACGATATTTGAATTTTAAACCTTGTTCCCAATAACGCCTGAATCAAATTTAATTAATGACTCTGTGCACATTGAAACCTGTACCTGATGCTTGGGTATAAGTCGAATGGCATGTCGCACCTCAAGTGTCATAAGGATTAGGTTTCAGGAATTATGGCATCGGAATTCAAAATTGGAGAATTATTAGTATCGAATCCCATAACGCGGAAGGAATTAAGCTTAGGTTTCACGACTCTGGAATGGGATCTCAAGACTCAGTAATCATCGATGTATCAAACAGACTCAGTGACTATTAGTATTGGTGGTCGTATGACCCGAGGGTGATCTGGGTTAGCTTCGAGGATCATCTGGATCAAGTTCCACTGCTCGAGGGTCACCAGGATCAGTCCTCACAACGATCAAATTCCAGTCATAGGTCACTCTATTCGAAGTTCTTGATATCAAAAGGTCGTACAAGATTCATAGAGCACATATTCGTGTCATCATTTACACGCTTCCCTTGATTACCCCTTTTGCTACTAAATATTTCTCTAAGTTTTCCAACCTCTGCTTAACTACATACATTCCTTGGAACTGTCGATGAATTTTTAGCTATTCTTCTAAACTGACCACTTTATCCTCCATTAAATACTGTTTTGACTGTTTAGACGGGTATCGATTTTACGGAGCATGGTCTTACATAAGACAGCGTGGCTTTTAGGTTTACCAATCCCTATTCGTCGAACATTCCTGGCGTCACTCGCATGAACAACTTAGAAGGCACCGAGATACAGGAAAAGGACCAACTTTGTCGGGGACAGATGTAGGGGCTTCGAATCGGGTGGTCCAGGGTTGGTTAAGGGACGCTTTTGGAAGCTTCCATGAATGGCGGCTACCCATTACGTCGCAACCTTTAACCGAATTGACAGTAAAACCCTCAAGGTATTTTCGCTTTTGGAAAGCTTGCGGATAGTCGGTTGGGTCGCAACATGGTTTCGGAGGTTTGGGAAAATGAAACTGCGCCCTGTAACAGTTCTAGTGCGGTTTGGACAAACATTGCGGCACGATAAAGGCCGATCGGATTGGCATCGATCGAAATCAGCAAGGGAATTCATTACCCGCATTAACATTTTCAATGACGTAGCTGTACCCTAAATGTGTAACGTGGCAAACGTTTTGAACGTGCTGTCTGCTACTATATTCTTGTCCACTTTCCTTAACTTTCTTACACTTCTTGTCTGCTTGTCCTAGATTCGTCTATTCATCATTTAGCTTTAAGTTTGCTGTTACGTTTTAAGGGTTTTAAGGCTTTAAGAGGCCGAAAAATTAAGCTATATTTAAAGATTTTTTTTAAAAAATACAACACATAATTAAACAAATCTTTTTAGTATTTTTTAAGCGACTGTTATACTATACAAAAAAATTAACAGAATTTTTTAAATTTGTATTAATTTTTTTTTATACTGTCAATATGGCACCTCAAAAAAGAGATGTATCTGAGGCGCAGGTGATGTCACTCCAGCTTATCTGAAATAAAAAATTCGATAAGATTTTTAATCTGTACGAGTGTCGCTACCGCCCGCAGCTCAATTAAAATTTTTTGTTGAAAAATAACAAAATGACGCCGGTTTGAAAAAAAGTTTGACAAAACGCCATTTTTCGGTTATTTCTCGATACAAATTGTTAATTGAAGTTCGAGTGATAGCGACACTCGTACAGATTAAGAATCTTTTCGAATAATTTTGTTTCAGACTGAGTGGGCAAACCACCTGCGCTACGGACATACCTACCTCTTTTTTTAGGTGCCATATTGACGCTATAAAAATTTAAAACAAATAAAAAAATTTCTTTTTATTTCTTTTTGTATAATATAAGAATACCTTAATAAATAAAAAAAGATTTATTTCATTATATGTTGTATTTACTGAGAAAAGAATCGGAAAAGTAGAAGAACCCCTTAAAACGGCAGTAATGTATCATCACTTAATTAATTATAATTGGTGATGTAATGAAGACATTATTGTTATGTCTTTCTTATTATTAAATCGAAGGTCGCGAAAGTTAATCATATCTTCTACTGACGAGTTAATTGTATTTCTAAAGGTTAATTGTGTTCGAAAATAAGTGAGGTGTTAAGAAATATCAGAAGGTAGGTAAAACTGTTTTCAGCTTGTTCTATGAAAAATTCGAGCACTCGTTAAAAATTTAATTGTTCAACGTTTTGAAGCCATTCTTTTTGTTAACTTTTGAGAATAATTGGGGCCCACAGCTTTAAATCCCGATTGCGTTTTGCTTGAAAAAAAAACGAAAAAAGGAGAATTGTATATAAAGATAAAAGCAAAATAAAAAAGTCTTTTTTCCCGTTCCTCGGTTGCCGTCCAATATTGTTGGGAATCATCTATACCAATCGTTTCCCTCCCAAATTAAGTATTGGCCCGATTACGTTCTGATGAGAAATGAGTTAGGAACGTCGACAATTCCATCATGAAACCACAAATTTCACGTTTGACTCATTGGAGAATATGACTGTTGAAGTACATACTACCTATATATTGGCCAACATTCGGATCAATAAATTCTTGCAATTATTGCGAAGCAGCAGCTCCCATCGCGTGACTGATTAAATGCATTTCATTTCGAACGAACTGGAACTTAACGCACCTACTCCAAATAACACGAATTTTCATACTTTCTCGTGAGGATTATAAAAAACCGACTTTTGAAAAAAATATTTATACTTTTTTTCAAATTTTTCAGTTTATTTAATACCTATGAATAAATATACTCTATCTATACAAAACTAAATAAATGGAACACAGTAAAATAACTAAAATCCGTACAAAATATAAATTATAAATATTTATTTCATTTAGTATATTTTTTCCAGCAATATGAACTCATTTAGATTAGTTTTGTAGTAAGCTTTTACTCTAATATGCTTGGGCTCGAGGGGATTTCAAGCGAAAATGTTAACGGCTTTAATTAAATAATTAATTAATTTTTACATATTAATTAGTCTCTAAAACCGTTTTTTTTTAATTTAAAAAAAAGGTACGTTAAATTTAAAAACTGGTTTCCGAAATTTATAAATTTATAAAAGAAACTGTTTTTAAAAACAGTCAAACCTTACTTTCTCCCCTTTCATCGATCTACCACAATTAGCTTTAACTTTAAAAGTAACCTCGTTATGGAAAGAAAAGTCGAAAGATTACGATTATATTCCTTCTTCTTCCTATTCCTTCGTGTTCCTAAGTCCATGGAACTGAGCCCACCACCCACTCTTCCACGTAACGTTCACAAAAACCTGTCACTCGATGAAACATGTAAAATTAAATTCCTTCTGTCATTTGTAAAATACGATGGACTACACCCTTCATAATTATCCGCGCTCTCAGCACCCACACATTACTAATCAGCTCGCGATAATTAATCTACGTTTCAAGTAGATTCCCCAATCTTTCCACCGACCGATAGAACAAAGTTTCACGAGAACTCCAAGACGGTTGGCTGGCATCGCGATTTCGATGTAACCAGCATAATTAGTATCCGGTGTGTGCTGGGTCTGCATTCTTTGCTTACCCTCAAGCCCATTCACCCCCATGTTTCCACAGCCCGCCCTTTCTCCAAGGCCCCGTTACCAGCCGTAAATCCGCCACAGCCTCGCTGACAGTTTTGTAAACAAGCACGCCGCGAAACTCGAGCAACAATTTCGCAACTTTGCCCATGCGAAGTCCAACAGCCTGCCACGACGTGTCCTCGTGGTACGTCGCAACCCTGATGACGCTCCACCACAGCGATTAATTAACCGTTTAATCGATATTGCGTCGAGATCGTCGACACAGTTGCTGCTTCTCTGTAATATTGCTTCCCTTGGTGTTTTTTCAAGCCCGATACGTAAAACTTCTTTGATCATTGTTCGCGTTTAGAACAACAATTCATGGAACTTTGATAAGGCTTTTAACGGCCTGATAATTAATTGCCAGATTGTTGCAATTTTGCTAAGTGAAGTCTGTGGCTGAGCAATGTTGAGTGGAGGAAAGGTTACCATAAACTGCTCAGTAACCACACCCCCATTTGTCAACGAAAAATACTTCGCTTCGGAAGCGGACACTAGTCGCTGGTAGGTATATACACATTACCAGCAGAAACGAACGCTCGTCAGCAGCCGCGGAACAAAGTTTAACGAGTTCCGTTGCAATCTGTAAAATATGGTAATGAAGTACGGTGGAAAAACGTACTGCTTCGGTTTTCATTAACGGAGACAGGAATAGTATTCCCCGGGGACGGGGTAACTTCGAACCAGCCACACCGGAGGCCGAATTGAACGACGAAATGTAATTTGTTTATCATCGACTTCGGAATACTTGAATCCCTGTCGAGGCTTTAATGGTACAAACTTCATTAAAACTTTCGCCGATGACTTCCGTGGATTCTTAAGTCCGGATAACAAATACTCATGTAGGATTCAGATGTGGATCGCCGAAAGGAGAAGAAAGGTGAAGTTTCTGGTCGATAGTGATCGTGCGAGGAACAGGGAGGGAAGCAAATATGATAAAACTTAAAACGCCCTCCCGGGTCGCGCAAAGATGATAAAATTCCGGCGGAATATCTGCTTTCGAGAGAGTTTCAGAGACCTATCGATGAAAGTAGCATTTTACCGGTGGCCATCCCTTCCGATCCCCGTCGCTCCTTCCTCCTCACGATATCCTACAGCAATAATTGCCCCGAGAGCTCGTTTCCTGCGGACCGTATCCTGCCGTGAGTTTTACAAATTTATCACACAACAGGGAACGCTAAACAAAAGCGAGGAGGAACGATTTCAGGGGAGGTCGAAAGCTTCCTTCTGGAAATCCAATTTTACCTTCGCCCCCTACTATTGCGATAACGAGTTGAAATATGTGATAAAGTTAGTGATTTCGTTGACTTGGTTGGATCCACTTTTTTGGGCAAGTTGTTATTAGACACTGAATTTGTGAGAAGTATTCAAAATCAAATGTGGAGTTATAAATGTAAAAGTAGTTGTACTTCATGTAACCGTTTATTTAAAATATTCAGTGTACCTCATTGTAATTTTCTCATATTGGTTTATTAGTGCTTTTCACATATTTAATAGTGAAAATTTCCGGTCACGTGGGCTTAATATAAGTGTTTAAAGAAGATGCATTATTAAATCTTGTTCACACTCAAATTTGCTGAATCAGCCAACCAGAACACGAATTAACGTTTCACTACACACGAAAATGAGACTTAATTTGAATAAACGGGATAAAGAGATCGTGACTCGGGAGTTAATATCACCGTAATCCTATTTTACCTAATTCTTCGTGTAAATCCTGGGTCCAGATGGAAATCCTGGGATTTCCCAATATCTATCGTTGCTTAATGGGTCGTGCAATGCGATCGATGAGTCATCTATTTTCTACACGTAGTTCGCGTAGGTATACGTCATTAATTCTTCTTTTCGAAACAGTTTGTCACCCTTAATCTCCATGATCTTGCGTCAAATACGACTGACAGTATTACACGAAAAGCTGCCAACATACTTCCAAATCCCCTCTCCAATATTTAAAATTTCTGGAACCATTTATCAATTGTTTCATTTATCAATTTATAATTGTCATTTGTCATAATTCACGTTTATTTTTCCGGCACGTAAGTATTTTCTTAAAAGGAAACTATCATTTAAACTTCAACAAAACGTTTCCGCATAAAATCTTAATCAAATTAATTTATCTTGCTCAATAAATCCTGCGGTGTCTCTCTAATATTTCGTTAACGATCTCGCTCGTTATATCCTTAATGATGCCATTGATAATATCCCAGACCGAAGCACTCTAGCGTCAGAGGAAAACGGCATTAATTAATGGTGCCACTCCGAAATTCGATTATATTTATCCAAACAACGGGTCCCTCTTAATAACTTTTTCATTAACGAAAGTAGACCCGACCATGGGAGGACGGTTTGTTCCTCGTCATCGAGCGAGAATTATTCACAACATTAAAGCTCGGAAGCAAAACATTTACTCTGTTCGCCTAAATATCCATTTCGAAGCAGGATCAGGGTGAGCGTTGTTAAAATCTCAAGGTTTACTTGTCGATCTCGTGTACTTCAACTATTTTTCAATGTTTGTTTCATTTATTTGTTACACCGATTTATCGATTCCCGGTTGTTGTAAACCGTT